>JAJHZJ010000145.1:0-2400000 GCA_023548195.1 Bettongia penicillata ogilbyi
AGCTAGTGAGGGTCAAGTGTCTGAGGTGAGATTTGAACTCAGGCCCTCCTGACTCTTGCACTGGTGCTCTATCCACTGTACCACCTAGCTGCCCCTGTCATGAGAGTATTCTACAGACCAAAGAGGAAACAAAGTATAAAAAACAGACTATATGCTCTGCTGGTCAGACATGATATAGCAGTGACAGATGATTTCAATTATTCTTTCATATTCTTGAGTTTCTTTCTGTCAAAAGCAGAGCAGCTCACAATTTCCTTGCTTTTCATTTTATCCTGCAAATACATCAGAAACAAAAGAAGGAAATTCTTTTATTGATTTAATTCTCACCATCTGAGAGGAACTTGGACAACATAGATGTGAATAGAGATCTGCAGAACCCCTGTGCCATAACATTCTTCCTCTGAAGGATGCTGTGTTGCAGGGTATTCTGTCACACTTGGCACACATGTTTCTGTGCACACCTATGGATGATAATTGTGAGAATTTTTGGGAAAGTGACCAGTCCATTTTAGAGTTTATAACAGAGGCAACTAAGTGGATCAATGGATAGTGTATGGGATGTAGATTCAGAAAGACCTAATCTGAAATACTCATTAGCTGCATGATTCTGGTCAAATTATTTACTCTCTCTCAGACTCAATTTCCCTATCTGTAAAATGAGAAAAAATAGCATATTTTTTGTTATGAGGATAAAAACCGATAATAATTGCAAAGTACTTCACAAATCTTAATGCTATTTTTGTTATCACCAAGAAAGACAAGAGCAGATTTCTAAAAAAACAAAGGAAAACACTACTGATGATGGAAGAAAAAGGGCCATTCTCTAAAAATAGCAATGTGAATGAAGTAGCCAGGTTGTGCAGTGGAGAAGCTGCAAGACCTGAAGTCAAGATGATCTTAGCCCAAAGCCTGAACTGGACACTTAATAGCTGCATGACCCTAGAAAAACCAGGTAATCTCTCTAAGACTTAGTTTCCTTACCTGTAAAATGGGTATCATAGTAGTTTCTACTCCCACAAAGTTATTGTAAAGATTACCTATGATAATCTATGAAAAGCATAGATAATCTATGTAAAGCATACCTCAAAGTACTTTTTAAACAATAGCTATTGTTATTACAGAGAAGTCATCAATCAACTTTGATTTTAGAAAGAAAAGGATGAGTAAAAGAAGCATGTCACAGTTCCATAAGAATGACAGGAGGGGTAAAGTTCAGAATGGACAGAGTCTGGTGGGGCTAATATAGGGCACCAAGAAGAGGTTTTTGAAAACTGTATTGTTGAAAAGAAGAGGATTACAGAAACGATAACCCCACAACTTAGAATGTTACATATAGCATGAGGATGATGAGACAGGAGAAGATAAAAACTTCTCAATTTTTATTTTGCTTCTCTTTTTTTTCCAACAAAGGGAATAATCCTTGAATTGTAAAGGATAGTATGAATAAATAAACATGGCTAATTGGAATTTAATACCTCCAGAAGTAAGGTGAAAATAAGAGAGCACCTAGACACCTGTGCAAGAAAAGTAAAGTGATTATACACAGTAACAGCCACAGTGTGTGAGGACTGATTTGGTAGATGTAACCATTCTCAGCAATGAAGAACCTAAAACATTTCCAAAGGACTCATGATGCAAAATACTATCCATATCCAGAGAAAAAACTATGAACTTGAAATAAAGAATAAAGCAGACTAGAAAACTCTTATCTTTTGTTTAGGTTTGTTTTTCTCATAATTTCTCCCATTCATTATAATTCTTCTGTGCAACATGACTAATGTGAAAATGTGTTTAATAAGCAAGTATGTGTAAAGCCCATATTAGATTGCATGTCCTCTTTGAAAGGAAGGGGAAAAGGAGGGGGAGACAATTTTAAACTTATGAAAATGAATATTGAAAACTGAAAACAAATTAATAAATTTGGAAGAAAAAATGAAAAAAGTAAAGTGAAAAGGGTATGCTTCAATTTGAACTCCAGATCTAGAATATATTTCTAAAAAAGATAATTAATCTAGATAAGGAAGAAATAAGGAAATTACTCTAGATAAGAAAGTAGTGGCAACAAAGATCCAGAGAGGCATCACCATTCTTTCTTTTTTTCTGAGGAGGAGAATAAAGTGGTAGATCAGGAGAATGCTGTAGATAGTGTTTACTTAGATTTCAAGAAAGCATTTGAAAAAGTTTTTCATGTTTTTCTTCTAAAAATGATGGAAATATACAGGTTAGACTATCATAGAATAGATGGATTTAAAACTCATTGACTGGCCACATACAAAGGGCCATTACTGAAGTTTTAATGGCAGCTTGGAAGTAGGCACCACTATACACTGATCTCATCAGCTCACAAATGAGGATTCTATTCATTCTGGGAGACATGCTTGAGGAAGACATTGAAGAACTGGAGAACACTCAAGGGAGAGAAACCAGGACAGTAAGGATAACAAGTCCATGCCATGTAAGGATGGGTTGAAGGAAATGGGGATATTTAGGGAAGAGAACAGAAGATATAATAGAACAGGAGACATAATAGCTGATTTCAAGTGTCTTATGGACTGTTGCTAAAAAGAGAACATCACTTTGTTCTGTTGTGTTCCAGATAACAAAACCAAGAGCAATAGATTAAAGTTAAAAATTGAAAATATAGGTTTAAAGCAAGGAAAAAAATTTCCTCAAATTAGGACTGCCCAAGAGAGAATGGAACATCACAGCATTCCATTGAATGGTTCCCTTTCTCTGAAAGTCTACAAGTAAAGATTGGATAACTACGTACTATACGTGGAATTTTTTTCAGAATGGAATTGTGTTTGTCCTTTATTCTCAAAGAGGACCATAACATCAAGATGATGACATGACTTACAGTTGACTTTGATTTGAATGAAGGAGGGCTTTGCAAGGTCACTAACCTCACATTCTTTTCCTGAGCCATCTGGGTCCAGTGGCCTGATATTCATCAGGACAACTGGAGATGGCCCAGGATGCAATGTGAGACCCTGACCCTTTCAGGTTAAGGTCTTATCACATTCTCACTTTGAATGAGATACACTCATTCAATGAATAGGCTTCTTTAAGTAATTACTCAAAGGATGGCCCATTTAATAAAAGATAATCAAACTGGGAAGACCCTCAGGGTTCCTGGGTAAAAGAGAAACAGTTACTATTTAATAATTCCATTCCATCTCTGTTAGGTGAGTGGGGACTTGCTGGCCAATCTACGAGAGTGAACTGAGTTTAAGGCTTGGTCTTTGAGCAAGAAATGTAGACAGGAAACCCAAAGGAAAAAAGGCAGCTTTTGACCATGGAGTGTGCCTTCCCCTGGGTAGAACACCTAAGGAAGAGAAGAGGAAAGGAGAGAAGAGGAACTGGTACTTATAGGTTGTGTTTGTCTTTCGTTCTCAAAGAGCACATGACATTCATATGATAACATGACTTGCAGTTTCCTTTGGTTTGAGTGAGGGAGGCCTGTGCAAGGTCAGCAACCTCACTTTTTTCTCTGGAACCATCCGGATCCAGTGGCCTTATTGTCATTGGGATGACTGGACATGGCCCAGGATGAAATGTGAGACCTCAGATTGGGGATGGACAATATGACTAGTGAAATTCCTTCAAATTCTCAGATTCTGTGACCACTTCTCAGGGATATGGGTTGACCTGAGTTTCCTTCTAACTCTAATATTCTATAATTCAATGGGAGAGAGAATAAAATCTTGTGTTACAGCAAGAAACACTTCTGACCTTGGGGATAAGATATTGTCTAAATTGAACATCTTGTGTCACTGCATGGGGCAGGTTGGTAGGAACGAGGTCAATGTATCGTTGTATCTCATGAACCACAGCATTGGTGTAAGGCATCTTGTTTCTGTCCTCCATGCAGGGACTTCGATTTTGGCCAATCACATTATCAATTTCTTCATGAATTTTTCCTGTCGCAACATGAATGAAAATTCATCTTAAAAGTTAAAAATTAAGCAAGATGGCAAAGTAGAAAGACACACATACCTCTTCCCCCACAGCCCATTAAATATCTGTAAAATATGACTCAACAAATTCTAGAGCAGTAGAAGCCACAGAACGACAGAATGAAAGAGATTTCCAGCCCAAGTTAGTCTGGAAAGCCAACAGGAAATGTCTATTCCACAGGACATGGAGTGGAGCTCAACCCAGGCTTAGCCATGGGGCACTGGGAGGAACCAAATTCGACCAGGCCTCAGGGCTAGAACCACAAGCAGCCGTGGAGGTTCTCAGATCCTTCAACCCACAAACACCAAAGGCATCTTCAAAGGTCAGTGAGAAAGCTTTTTCACCATGGTGACAAGGGAGAAGGGTTCTCCCCTAGTTGTGGCCCTAGGAGGTGGCTGAGGTGGCAAGAGCTACATTGGTAAATAATGTACTTGACCCTCACATTCTCATCACTGAGAGATAATAGATAGATAAATAGACATATGAAAATTCCATTTTAATCTCTTAAGATAGCTGAGACTGGCTCAAATTGTCCTTAAAAAAATACAAGACAAGCATCACTTGGTTAAGGAAATGAGGAGTTGTCTCAGTAAGGACCTGTTTCACATTTTAGTGTGACCAACCATAGGTACAAGGTACTGCCCTGCCAGCTCTATGAGTGATAGGAATTCAGGTGCACCATCTCGTCCTATGCTCAGGCAGGATCAATGAGTTATCAGGAACTAGTGCCTCTGAATCATTCAGTTCCTTCCAGTTCTATCACTAGACTATAGCCTCCATGATTATCACTATATCTGTGCCTGTCTCTAATAACTCACAATTACATAATACTTAACTAAGCAGGGTAAAAGTAATAGGGGAGAAGAATGAGTAAACTTGAATGGGTAGTGACTTAAATATATGAAAATGACAACAGAAAAATTTCCAAGTAGAGTCTAAAAGACTATGAAGCTCTCTCATGCTGATCAATTACTGATGTGTGCTATGAGCCTGTTAGCCCACCTATTATCTCAGGGTGTTTCAAGAGAAGCAGGATTCCATATCTCAGGGTGGTGCTTGTTGTCTCGGTTCCAGCACCAAACAGATCATTTGCAGTACAGATCAAATTTTCGATGGTAAATTCAGACCGTGGTTGTTGCTTTTCCTAGGAATAATTTGGTTTGATTAATTAGAAGGAAGAGATGTCGCAGGGCACAATGGAAAGTGTGATGGATTTGGAGGCAGAGGACATTGGTTTGAATCCAACTTCTGATTTAAAAAAAAAAATTGGGGTGGGTGAGGCAATCAAGCATAAGTGAATTGTCCATGGTTGCATAGCCAGTAAGTGCCTGAGACTGGATTTGCACTCAGATCTTCCTGACTTCAGGACCAGAGCTATCCACCGTACCACCTAATTGCCCCCAGCTCCAATCCCACCATTGATCTTGACTTTGGGCGAGTCATTTAACCTTTTTATATTTCAGTTTCTTCATCTGTAAAATGAGGTGGTTGGATTCAATGATCTCCAAGATCCCTTTCAGTTCTGAATCTATGATCCTCTAAATAAATTATGTATAAGCAATGTAAAGTAGAACAAGAAGCTGGCAATTATCAAGGTTGTTTGGTTCTTGCAGGTAGGACAGAGGAGAGAGAGACAGAGATGAGAAAGACAGAGGGAGAGAGACCAAGGGAGAGGAATAGAGACAGAGACAGAGAAAGCAAGACAGACAGACAGACAGATAGACAGAGATAACGACTAAACCTGCAATTTCACTGGCACAGGAAATTTCCAGGTAAAAAAAATTTCTCTCTTCCAAAGTAAGTCTGCCCTTTCTCTGAAAAACTTAAAGCCTCAAGAGAGTTGCCTAGCCCTAGGACACTATAACTCAAACTTGCCCAAGATCACATAGAAATTTTGTGTGAGAGAGGGGACTTGAACTCACTTTTGCCTGGCTCTGAAGCCAGCTCTTCATCCTCTCTATCAGGGGTGTTAAACTCTCAGCCCTCAGGACACAACCAACTAGTAAAATTATGTGGGACCCAAACCAGATGACAATGTAATTGGAAAATGGTTAACAAAATAAATAAAGATACAATACAACAAAGATAATGTTAATTTGTGGGATTTCTCAGTCAGTATAATGCCCAATGGAATTTGTTTCTATTCATGTTTGACACAACCTTAATCCATCATACTATCTTTCAAAATATGTGTATCTATACAGTAAAAATCAATAATATTTGTAGATATACACAGACAGCTAGGAGGTATAGTGGATTGAACGATGGACCTATGGTCAGGAAGACTCATCTTTCTGAGTTCAAACCTGGCCTCAGACACTTATTGGCTGTGTGAGTCTGAAAAAGTCACTTAACCCTTTCTACCTCAAGTTCCTCATCTGTAAATGAGCTGGAGAAGGATATGAAAAACTATTTCAGTATCTTTGTCAAGAAAACCCAAAATGGAATCATGAAGCATCTGACACAGCTGAAATCACTATTGTTACAATAAATACACAAGCACTGTATTCATGTAAGCTATTGTATTTTCCTCTTGATATACTAAGCTTATAAATCCTAAGACAAATAGGATTTATTAGTTTAGAAAATGAAGAAGGACAAAAATTATCAACTTCTATATATATAACAATTTTTATTAAGGGGTCTATGTTTGTTTTTACATTTTATGCTCATCAAAACACTGTGATAGAGGTAGTGCATTATTTTCATTTTACTAGTGAGGAAATTGAGACACTATATCCTTTACCCTTGATCATGAGAAGTTGGTATAAATGAAAAGTCATCATTGAGTTCAGAAATTGAAAATATAACAAATACCCTGATGAGTAAAGATAAGAAAGGCAAAAACATAGAAATTCCAGGCAGGCTCTAGAGGGCACAATTCAAGTTCCGATAAACCAAGGCCTAATCCACAATGAGGGGGAAAAAGCATATGGTATTCTTAAGATTCTCACACATGAAACAGAGAGCATTACAAAAAACTACTGTATGGAACTATTCTAAAAATCCCTTTTCTCTTCTAAATATTTGTCCTCTCTCATGTTCCCTTATCCACTAATAGGGTTGAAATTTGTGGGAAAATATACCCTTAAGTGCACAGGCTGAAGAAGGCAGGATTTTCCTTGTCAGTTGTGCTGCCATATTGCTAAATCATATGTGTTTTCTGCTTGATCTGGTAAGAAAATCATAAGTGGTGACTTCAGAGTACACTTCATTTCTTTAATTGGGTCATTGATCCATTTCAGAATGTCTATTAGCATATCTTTTACCTTTTGTCATATTTCTGGTACTTTCATGGCTTCATTTACTTCATATGAATTACACTAGCATATACTAGCTCTAGTTTTGTTTCTAATTTGGTAGATTTTTTCTTTAGGTAACTTTTCAATAATTTTTCTTCCCTTTGATTTTGCTTTTTCTTGTTTGAGGAGGAGATGAATAGTGAGGAGCCACTAATTCCACCATCTTGATTGCAAAACCCACATCCTTCTTCCAAGTACCTACCACAGCAGCACCTCCATTCCAATCATGCTGTTCTGATTAAAGTTCCCTATACCACACTGTCTTTGCAGAGTCCTGAAATGTTCTGCACAGACTTCACTACCTAGCTCTAGGACCTCCTTCAAGACCCAAATCAAAAGTAATTCTTCTAGAAGGAAGTCTTATGTTAACACTCCCCAAATATTATTTTTCTTGCTAATTTCACATTTCTTCACCACTTAAATCTTGAATCTATAATCAACTTATAATTTTCTTTATTTAAACATTCCTAATAATTATTCTCTTGTCCTTACATGTGCCTCCTTATTTCTGTTGGGTTAGAAATTCCATTAGGTCTAGGACCCTATTTTCTAATTCTTCTGTCTGCCCCTGAGGTGCTCGGAGAACACTATGATCAATGTATGATTATTTACTGCTCTATGTTTGTGAATATGAGTGTCAGCCTCTAATACACAAGCTATTTCATGAACAAAAACTGAGATTTCAACCTACTGATCACACTCTACCTTCTCCATTTTCATCAGGAAACAGTCAATGAAGTCCCGAGGTTCACTGGGGTCCAATGTCCTTTGGTGGTCTTTCACTTCTTCCAAAATAAATTCATGGAATGAATGAAAATTTTTAATTATTTTGTGATGAGGTCCAGGGAGATAATGTACTAGAGATGGAAAAGAATTGTAGACCTAAGAAGAAGAATTTTATATCATACTTTATTGGAAAGAAAATAATTCTCTATCCTAGCATTTGGTTAATGTTCAGAAGAGGGTGGAATAAGGATGGGACAAATGCCCTTTGCCAAATAGTAATTTTTCTCATCATTTCCTATACAAATATCTTTAAAATATTTTTATATTCTGTTCCTTGGTTGCCTGAAACTACCTTGGCCATCACTCTCAAATATTACTTCCTATGGAAAAGTAAGGAAACCTTTTATTATGAGATCTTTCTTATCATGAGGTCCTCTAAGAGCTCTGCCTACCACCTACCATTGGGATATCTAACTCATCTGCTAACCTGATCCAAACTCAGGTGCTCAAGGGGAAAGTCAGCTTCTCTATAGTAACATGAATTTTAATATTCAGTCCCAGGGACTAGTGGTGAACTCCTCCAGGGAGGGGCTTCCTAATGTCCCTCAGATCACACTACATACAGGTGAACTTCTCTCTCTTTAGTCCCTCTCAGTGAAGAAGTATATGTGAACCCATCCCAGCATGACCCTGTTGAACCTCCCAAAGGAATGCATGATGAACTCTAGCCTTGCTCCTTGCAGTAGTTTCTTTGAAGCAATGAAAAGAAAATATCTTAAGCTCTAAAAGGAGCAAACACTACTCTCACCTGAATCCATGGGAACTTAAGATTTTGGTATTTTCTTCTAAAATCTTCACTAAATATAGAAATTTCTTATCTTTATATTCAAAATGTTTTTGGAAAATGATGGAGCAGATTACATTGCAAGGAGCACATCCAAGGATGAATGTGGGATCACATGGTAATCCTAAAGGAGAAAGAGAGAGAGCAAAGTTTAATGTTGCCATTGTGATCAAAAGGAAGGCTTACCTTCCCTGACTGTCCTGCTTTTCCCTTTAGCTTACATTCTTCCAGGCATTTATTTGGCACAGCCAGGCTGAAAATAAACCACCCTTTCAGTAGCATGTCATTTAATCCAAATAAGATTTCTAGGTGAAAATAGAATAATTCTCATTTTATAGATTAATTTGCTGAGGCTCAAGAAAATTAACTGATTAATGTCACCAGTAAGAAGGATCAAGAAATAGGATTCAACTCAAATACTCTCCTTGTCCCAGATACAGTACTCTTCCTACCATGACGCATCATTTCCCATTTCTAAATCTGTATTCATTACCTCAACCAAACCAGCTTTTCCTTTCAGTCTTCATGACCACTATTAAATTATACTCCATTTTATTTCAATCAGCAATTCCAGGAAGAGGGTTGCAGGAGCTGGACAGGAAGCTTTGCTATTCCAAATGCTCCTAAGTTCGGAGTCCCAGGTTACTGAAGAAGTGAGGATGTCAAGATGATGATTGTAGCTTGTTTGACTGGCATATATTGATTTTGTCTCTCCCTCAAGGTGCCCCATGGTTTTAGCCAGGCTAGCCCATCTGCTTTACGAACAGAAACTGACTGATAATTGGCTAGCAATTGTAGGGATTGCCAGTCGCTTCTCCAGACGGGAGCTGTGAGGGCTGGACAAGGACAAATGATCTAAAGATTGCTGCCACTCTTGTGGCCCTTTTGATTATCTAACTATTGGCAGTAGCTGGTCATCAGCTGTTTCTAGGGATAATCATAAAGATGTGTACCTTCTCTGCAATGATTTATCATCTCATTGAGAAATGTAAAGAATGACCAAAAAGTGATTTGGAGGTGGGGAGGATGCTGCTATTCCCAAGGTCTTGGGCTCAAGGGCTGTCTCCATCACAGTCAGAAGGGAATGATCATCAAGGCAGAGGTGGTTTGACCAGCCTGGATCATTCATATGTCCCCCCTCCCCAAACTACTTTGCATTCATTTTGTAAATATTTTTCAATGTATGTGATTTGGCATCAGTGGAAGCAGTGGCTAGGCTGCATCTCTACAAGGGAGTGTCTGTGGACACTGGAGTGAAAACATTGGTGTTCCCAGGCTCTTGAGTTTGGCTCTCCTGGGTGGTCTCCACTGGGGTCAGATGGGAGATGGTGATTGAGGTATTAGTTATATTAAAGAAGGTCAAGGATGGAATCTTGGAGATATTTGCACTTAGGAGATTGAAGGTGGATAGTGATCCAGAAAAGTACACTGGGAAGCTAAAGTCAAACATGAAGAAGAATCGGTATAGAAAACTATTACAGAGGCAACTGAGAAGACAGTATCCATCAGCCAACCCACCAGCAGTTACTGAACTCTTACTGGGCTCTGGGCCAAGCACCGGGGGGACAGAGACAGAAGTGAAGCATTCCCTGCCCTCAGCAAGCGTACATTGTAATGGGGGAGAGAACATCTCCACACAGTTGTGGCAAAAGTTCTAGATTTCTCAGTGGTGTGGGAATGCTTTTCTCATTTTGTTCCTGTTATTTCTAGTGAAATATTCCGGAGTAAGAGAGCACATATAGCTAATTATGAGCAATGTCTGACAGTACCCTACTAATGCCCAATTACTGCCACTCAACACACACACACACACACACAATCTCTCTCTTTCTCTTTCTTTTTTTTTTTTTTTTTTCTCTCTCTCTCTCTCTCTCTCTCTCTCTCTCTCTCTCTCTCTCTCTCTCTTTCTCTCTCTCTCTTGGTACACATAGATCTATAACAGAAACCACACTGGCATACCCAGGATAGCTGTTAGACAAGTTCTTTGAACTGCTTTACTAGGAAGCTGGCTATTTAAGGGGTAAACAATCTTTTTAAATTACATTCACTAATTATGGGGAAAAGTTAGTACCCTGAAATTCAGAGAAAATACAAACAGAGAAAATATGAGCAGAGAAATAAAGACCAACAGACAGGGCTCTGACTGCCTGAGTCAAAGTAAAGTGCTATATACTTTACATAGGCTCCTGAACTGAGAAAGCCTTTCCCTCTGAGCAGTGGAGTGGGGAGGTGTCTTGAACATATTACATACTACTCAGAGTATTGACCAGGAATCAAATGGTCCTCCTCATAAGTGAACCCCCAAAATGAAATATCAACTAAGAGAAAATATATACTTCTCAGAGCCAGAAGATATCACAATCCTTGTAAGTAAATGTCTACTTAGAAATTTGTAAAAAGTACGAAGGCCTTCTTACAAGCAAGACTCCCCTAAGCAAGTTTCCCTTAATGGGCTCTACATGAGGTCTATTCATGGGTGAGAAAGATCTTAAATCCCATTAACATTATAAGATTTTGTAGTTTAAAAAGTAGTTATACCATAGAATTTAAGGCATCACCATCTCTACTTATGCTTCTTGCAGAACCCTGTGGTCCCCCTAACTTTCATAATTCATAGAAGGAAGACAATCCCTCTGCTAGATAGCCTAGATCAGGGACAAGGAGGAAGGGTGAAGGGAAAGAGCTTCCAAGAGATGCTGCTGAGTCAGCTCACTGCCTTCCTAGCAATGTTCTCAGCCCTGCTTCCCTTCCTTCAGCTTCTCAGTATAATATCAAGAAAATTCCTGGACCCCATAAAAGGATCTTAAAGGAATGCCTTCTCCCCCTGGAATTGTTGACTAAAGGTAACAGAACCAGTGCTATTAGGTTCTTGTGAGCTCTGCTCCATCTGAAAAGGAATAAAAATACAGTCATCCCCCTAAATGTTCCTCCCACACTGCTTCCTCTCAAGATTAGCATGAACTCCTTAGCCAAGCTAGACTGCATCTCATCTCTTCTCTCAGCCATCCTGACCCTTCTGGGCTTCTAGGAATGACCAAAGCATTATGGGCATATCCCCAGGATGGGCCCCAAAGTACAAACATGGTGTTTTCAGACTACAGAAAATTCTTGGACCAGCCTCAGTCTGCATAAGTTACCAGGGGTAGAATGGATTTTTCTAAGGTCAGTGGTAACAAAACAAAGAAACACCAACCTTTTGTTTTCTTTAACTCCTCTACAAGGTATTTGGCCTCTTTTTGGACTCTCTCTTCAATGCTCCTCTTCCCCATTCCAAAATTCCTCAGGGTCATGAGGGAGAAGCGGCGCATTTCCTTCCATGTCTCTCCATTGCTTACAACAACACCTATAAAAGGGAGCAGGAAGAAGAGAAGCCTTAGACTCCAAAATTTTTTACAGCCTAGGTCAAAAAGTTCATGCCCAAAGGAGCTTGATCCACACCCCTTGTTCTAGGAGAATGGAATGAATTGCGGGAGGGGACAGTTTCCTTTCTCCTATGTCAATAATGATTCTTGTCCCACACCATGTGTCCTTCTGCCTTCAACAGTCACAAACACATCAGGTGGCCCTACACCCACATCCCCCTCTTGGAAATGAAGTGCCCACAGAGAGACCAGGATAAAGACATATTTTTGAAACTCTGAATGGTGGTAGGTGAGTTTATTTATATCTCTGAATCTTTTTACCCAAGGAACCTCTAGAATTATGATATCTTGAAGTACTATTCTTCTTACTTCACCCAGGAACCAAAGAGTGAGGGTCTCTGTTATTGTCTTTTTAGGAGTTACTAGATGATTCTGTGGATAGTATATTGGATCTGGAGTCAGAAAAGCTCATCTTCATGAGCTGAAATTCACCCTTAGATATTTGCTATTTATGTGTGACACTGGGCAAGACCCCTGTCTGCCTCAGCTCTTTTGCTGTAAAATGATCTGGAGAAAGAAGTACTCCAGTGTCTTTGCCAAGAAAATCCCAAATAGCGTCGTGGAGAATCAGACAGGATTGAAATAACTGAGCAACAAGAGGTACCCTCACTAAGAACAGAAATTTACGTAAACTGAGTAGCAATCTTCATATTGCATGGTTTTTCTGGGCTTGCTTTTTTTTTTTTTCATAAGGAAAGATATTGTGGAGGATTGTTGATTATGGGGGAATAATTGATGAGCCAAAGCAAAATTTAACAAGTATACAAAGAATTGTGGTAAATTTTATGGTACACACATGATACTCACATACTGAAGCGTAACATGTCATATAACTCTTTCCCTGAATAATTACACTTCCCTACCTTCAGATATAACCCTCTGATTCCAGACATAGGATGAACACTTCACACAACTGTCTTTATATTGGGCACTATATCTTTGCCTGTAATTTTATTTCCATAGGACTTTTATCAGGATCAAACTCTTTGCCCTCTGCTTCAAGAAACTTCATAAGACAACCCTTGAACAAAAAAGGGAGTAGTATCCCTTCGAATGGACTTCAATCCATGTTAGGTGCATTAAATACCTCTCTGAAAAAGAAGAAGCTATTGAGGCCTCCTAGGCTCTGTGGCAAAGTTGAGATCCCCAGCAAAGGGCTTCTGCTCTGTCTTTCATTGATGTCATTCTCATAAATTGCGTCCACTACCACATACCCATGATCTCATAACACAGCTAACTCTGCTACTTAAGTAGTTCCTGCTCTGCCTCAGAATCCCCTAGAAAGAAAAAAAGAAATAAAGACAGAGAGAGAGATTGAAAGGAAGGAAAGAAAGAAGAAAGGAAGAAAGAATGGAAGGAAGAAAGAAGAAACAAAGAAAAGCAAGTCCCCTTCAGTGCAGGTGAAGAGGTAAAGAAATGGCTTTATAAAATTCATAAAATTTAAAATTCAGCTATTGCTCTGTATCTGATTTCACTGAATCATAGACTGTTATAGTTAAAGGGATCTTAGGAATTGCCAGGCTTCTCTCTCATTTTATATGTGAATCATCTGAGGAAGATTAAGTTACTCGCCTAAAGTCAGTAAGGATTAAGTCTCAGACTAAGCCTAGGACTCAGGAATCCTGACCAAAATCCTGCATTTTTTCCACCACAGATCATGAAATGAAACGAAAATAACAGGATAAACACTACCCTTCATGCTTGCATTACTTTACTTACTGTGGACATCTCAAACTCATTACAATCAAAACTGAATTCACTATTTTCCTCACCCAAATCTCCTTCTCTTCTGTCCTTCCCTATTTCTGTGAAGGGACCCCCAGCCTTCCAGTCACTCAGGTTCACAATCTCAGTGCAATCCTGGATTCCTAATTGGGGAGGGGAATTGGGAGGTGAGGCAAGCGGGGATAAGTGAGTTGCCCAGGATCACACAGCTATTAAGTGTCAAGTGTCTGAGTCTAGAACTGAATTCTGGTCCTCCTAACTCTGAGGCCAGTGATCTATCCGCTGCACCATCTAGCTGCCCCTGCATCAGCTTTCATAACTCTTCCCTTCTCTTCACTTATGTATCCACCTCTCTAGGCCACATCTTCATCACTGTTTTGCTTGGAATATTGCAATATTCCTGACTCCAGTCAACTCTCTCCAGTTCATACTTAATCTAACTACCACAGTGATTGGCTTGATCAGCCACATTCAGACACGCTGTACCTTGACCCTGACACGGGTGTCATCTTGGTCCTCTTCAGTCACCAAAGGCAACAGCTGAAGATTTCCCAGATCTTTTTTTCTGATAAACTACTGTTTAACAACCAAAGCAACTAGATGGTTCAATGAATAGAACACTGGGCCGGCAGTCAAAAGTTCTGAGTTCATATCTACCCTTAGACACTTACTAGCCGAGCTGTCATGTAACCTTTTTTTGCCTCAGTTTCCTCACCTGTAAAATGAAGAGTAATAATAGCACCCAACTCCTGGAGTTGTTGCAAAGATCAAATGAGATAATACCTATAGAGCACTTAGCACAGTGCCTAGCACATAGTAGGTACTATATTTGTTAGCTATTTTTGTTGGTTCATTCTTTCATTTTCTAACTCGATTTGTTCAAGTGTCCCAACTACAAGTGTCCTAGTTTTGCTGTAGCAGAGAAATTTGTTTGCCTTCTAGTCAAGTTATCAAGGGAGGTGACGAAAAACGCTATCAGAGACTTTTGCTAGATTGTAGCTTATATATTGCCAAGAGAGAAGCATTTTGGTCCTAATTTTTGATCCAGTAGGCTAAGCAAGTTGACCTATTCCTGAAGTAGTGAAATTATTACAATTTTAAAGACTATTTCAAAAAGTACAGATACCTTTCATTAATATGGATTCTGATTGCCTGTACTACACCTTGCTTTGTTTTCGAAGGCTCAGTATTTTGGATGATCGTTATCCTTGCCGACTGGAGTAATTTTGATTTAATTGGTACTAGTGGGAGGTAGCAAATCCCTAACCACCAGCTTCATTTCATCCATTTGTCTATAAATTTTCTAACCTTGAACAATTTATTACCTGCCACTCACTCTTTTGTGCTATCCCCAACAAGAAATGTCACATGGCAAGAGAAAGGTCTCAATGTCCTACAAAGTGTGGGGTCCTGTCTCAATTACTCACTTTCTTACTACTCTTAAAAGAGGTTGATTTGTGAACACTTAGAAAGAGTGGTCACTAAAAGTCAGCATGGGTTCATCAAAAATAGTTCTTGTTAGCCTAATCTCATTTATTTTTTTAAGTATTATCAGACTAGGAGATCTAGACAATGCTTTGACAGATTAGGTGTAGATTTCAGCAAGGTATCTGACAATTTCTCTTACGACATAGTCATAGAGAAGATAGAGAAAACATGGGTCAAATTGCCAGAAGATATGTTCCTAGGAATCCCAGCCTATATAAAATTGTGGTCATTGTCCAGAAAGAAGTACACTAACGAAGGTGCTAGACTGCTGAGCAAGGGATCTTTGACTAGCAAGGAGAAAATTTCAACCAGTTGGAAAATGAACTAGAGTAATGAATCTTTGAAGGCAAAAATCCCACCTGAGAGGTGAATGATTACAGTAAACTGTAAAGGCTCAAGAGATGGGAGAAGCAGATCTCCTCCACTCCACTATCATCTCTTCCTTCCTTCCTTTCTTTCTTTGTTCTTCCTTCCTTCCCTCCTTCATTTTCCTTTCTTTCTTTCATTCTTTCATTTTCTCTTTCTTTATGTCTCTCTTTGTACTTCTCTGTGTGTTCTGTCTCTATCTGTCTTTTTTCCTTGGTCTCTTTCTTCTTACTTTAATTTTCTATGACTTGTAACATGAAGGCATGCAACTGATGCCCAGGAGAAATGACAGATGGCTCCCATGCCTCTCGTTACATCCTCCCCAACACATCTCTGATTTGGGGGCTTTGATTTGAAAGTGGATCTATTTCCACCGATTTCTCAGAATATGATTCTTTCCCCTCATTCTTATCCTTCTCTTTTTGCTCTACAATCAGAAACTTACCTAATCTATTGGTAGCATATTCCAAAATTGGCATATGTCCTCTGTCAGCGAACTTGTCCCCATGATCAATCAGAGCTTCTTTCACTGCCTTGTACCCATGCAACACAACAGCACGCTCAACACCAAATTGCAGAGTGAACACTGGGCCATACTTTTTTGCTAGCTGTGAAAACAGATTTGGGCAGTAGTGAGAGGGTCATCATTGAATCCAGTGATAAACAGGTTGGATTATTATTGCTGACCTTATTGGAAAAGTTCTCAATCCACTATCACTTCCTTCAAAACATGTTTGACATTTATTACAAAGAGGATGATGCAATCAATGAAGCCAAATGAAGATATTGATGGCTCAAATGGCTGAAAGCTGATTCTGTGTCTTGGTCTAGCAATCAGAAGACTGGCTAATGAGGAAAAGTATAAGACCTCAGTGTAGTGTCCTCAAACTTCCAGAGAGTTTGACATTGTATTTCATAGGTAGATGCCATAGTGGATACAGCACTTGCCTGGGAATCAAGAGGAAATTATTGAAAATCCAGTTTCACGTGCTTAATAGTTATGTGACTCCAGGCAAGTCACTGTCTGTCTCAGTTTCTTCATCTGTAAAATAAGAATTATAATAGCAACTAATTCTAAAGATTATGATGACAATGATAAGATAACATTTGGGAAACCTTCAATCCTATATAAATGCTATCATAATCATCATTATTATTCATCAAAACATTTGAGAATAGCAGAATTGGCAAATAGGAACAATGCTGCTAGTGAAATTCTGGAACAGGAAAGGGCCTTCATTCCAATAGAAATCCTACAAATCATTATCATTGGATCATAGGTGCTGATCCATAAGGGATCTTTGACATCATTTAAACCAGATGCTCTTAAAGCTCTTTATGTTGTGGACTCTTCATAGCCTGCTGAAACCTATGTACTCCTCTGAATGATACTTTCAGAATGAAACACATAGAATTGCAAGTGGAACCACTTATATTGGAATAAAACAAAGAAGTCATTTTTCCCATCCAAGGTCACAGAACCTCTGAAATACACTGGGAGTTCATGGTCCCAAGATTAAGAACTCCTAAACCAATCATAATTTTACAGATGAGGACACTGAGGCCCCAAAGATCAGGGTATGTCTGGGAAAGGATATGGTAAAGATCCCAGTTTGGGAATCTTCCTGGTCAAAATGGGAACATATTTTTTTTCACATGTTAACCTCACCTAACTTTTCTCACAACCCAGTGAGTCAAATATGACATTTATTGATAACATTCTCATACGGACATAGGAGATCCAGAGAAATCATCATGATTTACCCAAGGCACAAAGCTAGTAAATGACAGAATCTGGACTTGAACTCAGGCTTTTCTAGTCCAAACTACAATGCCTTTTCTACCATCCAGGCTACCTTTCAAAGGCTTTGAGATCTACAGGCCTCAGTTCTCAACTTACTGATTCCTCTTGAGGCTGGGTTTGCTTTCAGCCAGGCACAATTCAAATTACATGTAAGGACTGGGGATGCACACAGAAGGTGCCTGAGTGTTTCTGTGAAGGAATGTGCAAGGAAAACATTCTCCACTCTGACTCAAAAAAGGCTGGAGTTTTCTACCTGTTTGTAGTACCTACTCATTCCTCAGGCAGCAGAAATAATTAGGCACATTAAATGCCCCCTTGCTTCTTATGGAGGGCAGTAAGCATTTTAAGTGGGACTGATGGCATTTTTTCCTAGAATTTTGCAGGGCCAATGTGAGCAGTAATAGCAGAGGACAGCACTTCTTGCAGAATAGATCTCATCTATAACTACAGGAACTTGATAGCACCAGCCACTGCTGAAACAATGGGCCCTGTCAGCCACTACAGTGAATCAAAATATAGTCTAGAAAACCTACAAGGTACCTACCTGCCTACACTAACATGCTCTACTCATTTGAAAAAACAGTCTCCCAAAACAAATTGACTGAAGCTAGAATCAGGAATAACAAAAAACATACTTGCTTACCCTGCAAAGAGATTCTGGGATATTCTTAAGGTCCAGGTCCAGTATATTTCCAATAATGGGAAGAGGAACAGGACCAGGTGGAAGCTTTCCTTTTCCAAAGGCTTTTTTCCGTGATGAAATGAGCAGACATGAGATAGAGAGCAGTAAGCCAAGAACAATGACCACAGATGGATCCATGGATGCTCTTTCTCACTATTAATGCACTAAAAGGCTGAGAATCTAAAGCTGGGGATGACTGAAAATAGGAGATCAATCAACCAATAATTCTTTGGTATCCTGAATAACCTCCCAATGGACTTTGGCCTGCCAATCAGATAAAGATTGCCCTTAGCCTTGTTGTATAATGGAGTATTTTAAAGTTATCAGGAGACATTCAATTTGTTGTTTAAAGATTTACTGATTCATTTTCCTTCTTATATACCACAGTTATTGCCCAATATAGCCCCACCTCTATTTGCAATCAATACTTTTAATAAAAATTTAACCAAATCAATGATTCTGGGACCTTGACAGTATATGTCACATCCCATTGCACCTTACCATCCTGCTGAGAAGAGGTGTTTCTTAATCTGTTCCAAGATTGAGGTCACTTTTATAACATTAAACACTTCATTAACTCATTCTTGTTTGTAGGGGATCATGATTTTAGGGAGGTGGTGTCCTGACCTGCAAGTGAATCAGATTTAAGTGAGGGAGACCAGCCTCACTTTCTCCTCCAGAGTCATTTGGGTCTAGCAAGACATAAATGAGTATGACTAGAGATGACCCTGGTTGCAGTGGGAGACTTTGGCCTTTCTAAGCTGAGGTCTTTCTCAGGTCTCATGGAAAAGACTTGTACTACCCATTAAACTTTTATTCAAGAAATTGCTGGGGAGAAAGAGGGTAATTGTGGGTTCCTTTTTTTGTTACAATCTTTCATATTTACAGTGAACACCACTGAGGCACTTCACGTGCATCTTTTCAACAGATGCCAGGAAAAACTTAAAAACCCAGAATACATAATTAATTTTCATAAGCTCAAAGTGGGCATGGAATAACAGTATGGACCATGTCAGCACTCATTGTACAGGCATATTATATAGATGAGAGATGGATCCATGACCACAAAGGTCAAGTCACACACTGCTCTGGAATATCTCCAAAGTAAAAACCTTACTATGTAAAGGTTCTTTTTCAGTTTTTCTGCTTCACAAATAAAACAATAAACAGGGGGCAGACACAAGGTGGCAGAGTAATGGCATGCTCTTTCTAGAGAGTTGCCAGCAAGCCCAGCCAAATACCTGTAAAAAATGGTTCTAAACAAATTCTGGAGCTGTAGAACCCATAGAATGATGGAGTGAAGCAGATCTCCAGCCGAAGACATCCTGGAAGCATGCCATGCTGAGGGACAGGGCGCTGAATCTCTGGCACCTGTGGCAGTTTCCAGACTTCAGGACCCCAAAGCACTGAGGATAAGCTGGAACATCAGTGGAAAAAGTCTGTGGGACTAATGTGGGAGAGTGGAATGGTCTGGCCCCAGCCCCAGGTGGCAGATGGGGAAGGAGGCAGAGGGGATGGAGGAACCTGCAGCAGCAGGGACAGAAACACAACTTTTTCTGGAGCTCCCCACCCACAGATTGTGGAGGAATCTAGCTGCTGACAGTACATTCACCCCACTGCCACTGGAAGCAGAGATTTACCTCTATAAAGACCTCAAAAGTCAAGGAAACGACTGGGGAAATGAGCAAAAACTGAAAGAAGTATCAGAATACAGAATCTTTCTTTGGTGAGAAGGAAAACCAAAACATGCAAACAGAAGGCAGCTAAGTCAAAGCTCTTACATGCAAAGCCTTCACTAGAAATAAGAATTGGTCTCAGATCAAAAAGGATTTTCAAAATTAAGTAAGAGAAGTAGAGCAAAAATTAGGAAGAGAAATGAGAGTGATGCAAGAAAATTATGAAAAACAAGTCAACTGCTTGCTAAAGGGGAATCAAAAAATCGCTGAAGAAAGTAACACTAAAAAATAGACTAACCCAAATGACAAAAGAGATCCAAAAAGTCAACAAAGAAGCCCCAAAAAGCAG
This sequence comes from Bettongia penicillata ogilbyi, assembly GCA_023548195.1. Taxonomy (NCBI): domain Eukaryota; kingdom Metazoa; phylum Chordata; class Mammalia; order Diprotodontia; family Potoroidae; genus Bettongia; species Bettongia penicillata. The sequence continues at coordinate 20,342 of JAJHZJ010000145.1, forward strand.
AATTGGCCAGATGGAAAATAAGATCCAAAAGCTCACTGATGAAAATAATTCCTTAAAGATTAGAATGGAGCAGATGGAAGCTAATGACTTTATGAAAAATCAAGAAATTATAAAACAAAACCAAAGGAATGGAAAAATACCAGACAATGTGTAATATCTCATTGGAAAAACAACTGATCTAGAATATAGATCTAGGAAAGAACATAAAAATTATGGGACTACATGAAAGCTGTGATCAGAAAAAGAGCCTAGACATCATCTTTCATGAAATTTTCAAGGAAAACTGCCCTGGGACACAGAGGGTAAAATAAATATTGAAAGAATCCACCAATCACCTCCTGAAAGAGAACCCCAAGGAAAACTCCTAAGAATATTGTAGCCACATTACAGAGCTCCCAAGTCAAGGAGAAAATATTGCCAGCAGCCAGAAAGAAACAATTTGAGTATTGTGGAAATATAATCAGGATAACACAAGATCAAGGAGCTTCTACATTAAAGTATTGAAGGGTTTAGAATATGATATTCCAGAAGTCAAAGGAACTAGAAGTAAAACCAAGAATCACACACCCAGCAAAACTGAGTATAATACTTTAGGGCAAATGTGGTCATTCAATTAAATAGATTACTTTCAAGCATTTCTTTTTTAAAATTAACTTACTTTTAGTTTTCAACATTCATTTCCACAAGATTTTGAGTTCCAAACTTTTTCCCCATCTCTCCCCTCCCCCACCACAAGACATCATGCATTCTGATTACCCCTTCCCTCAATCTGCCCTTCCTTCTATCATATCTCTCCTTTCCCTTATCGCTATCTTCTCTCTTTTCTTGTAGGACAAGATAGATTTCTATACCCCATAATCTGTATTTTTTATTTCCCAGTTGCATGCAAAAGCAATTCTCAACATTTGTTCCTAAAACTTTGAGTTCCAACTTCTCTCCCTTTCACCCTCCCCATACATCCCCACTAAGAAGGCAAGCAATTCAATATAGGCTATATATGTGTGTAGTTATGCAAAAGACTTCAATAATAGTCATGTTGTGAAAGACTAACTATATTTCCTTCCATCCTATCCCGCCCCCATTTATTCTATTCTCTCTTTTGACCTTGTCCCTCCCTAAAAGTGTTTACTTCTAATTGCTCCCTCTTTCCATTTTCCCTCCCTTCTATCATTTCCCCAACATGCCCCACTTATCCCCTTCTCCCCTAATTTCCTGTAGTGTAAGATAGATTTTCATATCAAATTGAGTGTGCATGTTATTCCCTCCCTAAGCCAAATGTGATTAGAATAAACTTCACTTTTTACCTCTCACCTCCCCCCTCTTCCTCTCCATTGCAAAAGTATTTTTCTTGCCACTTTTATGAGAGATAATTTGCCCCATTCCTTTTCTCCCTTTCTCCTTCCAATACATTCTTCTCTCACCCTTTAATTTGATTTTTTTAGATATCATCCCTTCCTATTCAACTCACCCTGTGCCCTCTGTCTATATCTATATAATACCTCCAACTACCCAAATACTGAGAAAAGTTTCAAGAATTCCAAATACTAACATTTCATGTAGGAATGTAAACAATTCAACTTTAGTAAGTCCCTTATGACTTCTCTTTAGGGTCTCCTTTAGAAAGTTATTGACCCTCTTTTCATGATTTTCTTGCTTTGCTCTCATTTCTGTTCCCAGTTTTTCCTCTACCTCTCTTATTCACTTTTCAAAATCTTTTTTAAGCTCTTCCATGGCCTGAGACCATTTCATACTTATTTTGGAGGTTTTGGAGGCAAAAGCCTTGACTTTTAGGTCTTCCTCTGATGTATTCTTTGTTCTTCCTCACCCGGATGGATGGAAGAAAATACCTGTTTACCAAGAAAATAATCTTCTATATTTTTTATTTTATTTTATTTTCCCCTTTTTGGACATTTTCCCAGCCTATTTGACTTTTGAATCCTTTGTCAAGTGGAGCATATACCCTAGGTACCTGTAAGTTCTCAATTCCCCCAAAGTGGCACAATCAAGGGAGAGGAGTTTGCTCCTTTTCTGGCCTCTGCTCTGGTCTGAGAACCATTATAAGCTTTTCTGCCCAGGATCTGCGAGTAGGGTTCCCTCTCCAAAACTGCCTCAAGCTTCACCATGCCAGTACTCCTCCTCACCCCCAGACCACCAAACAGGGCTGAGATCTAGATTGGTAGCTCAATTCTCGCAGGGGCTTTAGGCTGAGGGTTCCTAAATTGGACACTACTGCCTCAGGGATCACTGCTGCCCTGGATCCAGGGCCAGACTGTGTTCCTTTCTCACCCAGGTGAAAGTGCTTTCTCACTGACCTTTGAAGTTGTCTGGGATTTGTGGGTTGAGGAATCTGGGAACCACAACTGCTGCCCATGATTCTGTGCCCTGAAGTCTGCTCTAGTCTGGTCCCTGCTGTATTGCATGGCCAAGGCTGGGCTGTGCACAGCTCTGAGACCTGTGTGATAGACCCTTCCTGTTAGCCTTTCAGGCTGTCTTGGGCTGGAAATCTCTTTCACTCTGTTGTTTTCAGGCTTCTGCTGATCTAGAATTTATTTAGAGGCATTTTTACAGGTACTTTATGGGATTTGGGGACAGAGCTAGAGCAGCTCTGTCCTTCTACTATGCCATCATTGCTCCACCCCCCCACTTTCAAGCATTCTTGATGGAAAGACCAGAGTTGAACAGAAAATTTGATTTTCAAACACAAGACTCAAGAAAAGTATGAAAAGATAAACAGGAAAGAGAAATCATAAAGGACTTACTAAAGTTGAACTGTTTAATTCCTACATGGAAAGATAATATTAATAACACTTGGGACTTATCTCAGAACTAGGGATGATATCTAAAAAGATAAAATGAAAGGGTGAAAGAAGAATATATTGGGAGAAGAAAGGTAAAAAAAGAAGGGGGCCATTTGACTCTCACATAAAAGAGGTAAGAAAAAGCTTTCTCAGTGGAAGGGAAGAGGGGGAGGTGAGAGGGAAAAAGTGAACCATACTCTCATCACATTTGGTTAAAGGAGGAAATAACATGCACACTCAATTTGGTATGAATATCTACCTTACATTATGGAAAGGAGGGGAGAAAGGGATAGATGGGGGGATGGCAAATGGGAGGAGAGAATAATTAGAAGCCAATTCTTTTGAGGAGGGATATGGTCAAAAGAGAGAACAGAATAAAAGAGGGAATAGAATAAAAGGAGGCACAGGACAGGATAGAGGGAAATACAGTTAGTCTTTCACAACATGACTTTTATGAAGGTCTTTTGCATAACTACGCATGTATAACATATGTCAAATTGTTTTTACATGAAGCTGGAAAATAAGATACAAAGGCAATGGAGTATAGAAATCTATCTTGCCCTACAATAAAATAGAGGAGATGGGGATAAGAGAATATAAAAGGGAGGGCATATTGGAGGGAAGGGGCAATCAGAATGCACACTGTCTTGGGGTGGGTAGAAGAGAGAAATGGGGAGAAAATTTGGAACTTGAAATCTTGTAGAAATGAATGCTGAAAATTAAAGTTAAATAAATAAATGTAAAAAAAATAAATGCAAGCCAACTTAATAAAAAACAAATCAAACAATGAAATTTTAATTTCCACCAATCTGAAAAGGCACGGAAATCAGGACAGTTGAGAAAAAAAGACTTCTAAATTTCCCCATCAATGTTAGTATAAAACATTATTTTTATTTATCTTTATCTGATATATAATCCCCAAATATCAAACCATCGCTGAATGTAGCCACATCACCACATATGCCTGGAGATAGGTTTTTTTGACCCAATATTATAATTTTTACTATAAGTATTCATTAAAAACACAAAATTACAAAAAAACTTCTTATAAATTCTCTAATGCTTTTAAGTTAATTTCCATTTTTAAAATGAAACTACTATAGTTTTGAAAAAAAACAGTATGTTTGTAAAACAATATTCTTTTAGTCTACAGTGCTTATTGTGGTACATCAGATTTTTTTAAATGGCAGTACTTGGGGTGTATTTTTATTCATGGTCATTTGCAATTACTCCATTAAGTACAGCTTGGGGAATGATGACATAGAGTAAATTTTCAATGGAAACCACAATGGATAATAATAACTATCTCTTCTTGAGGAAAAGGGTCTCTCAGTTCAATGGTCACTTTTTTTTAGAATGATGAAATCTTCTATTTTTTATATAAACTATTTTTAAAAGTTGCTAGCTGGAAAGATTAGACAAGAGAAAAAGAAAAAAGAACTCTTGTCTCATAATTTTCCCTAATTCTCCTTAATCATTTTAATGCTGAATCAATAAATGGTGAAAGAATGGTGTTATCAAGTGCCTCTTGCATATATAACAGAGAGATGTAGCACTGGCAGTTTCTGAGGATTAGAGAAAGGGATGTGCTGATAAAATGTTTAAAATTCAGAATTTCCAGGGAAAAAAGTATACACATACATATAACTGCACATATATATATACAAACACACATATATGTATATATAGACACACATGTAAATGTATACATTTACACAAACACACACTAAACTTTAAGATGCATTATTGACATTTTTGTCTTCACTTTTTTAAGTCTAGACAATCAACAGAAAAAAATTCATACCCTCATTTGTAATATTTGCTATAAAGGATCACAACGGAAATTTAAAAATAGATCTCAAGGGATGATACAAACTGAATTCAGCATTTATTCAGTCATTTCAGTTGTTTCTGACTCTTTGTGCTCCTATTTGGGATTTTCTTGGCAAACAAAAATGAAAAGGGAGCATTCATTACCAATGAAGATAAAATTAAAGGAATTGTTAGGAGTTATTTTGTCCAATTACATGCCTACAAACATAACAGTCTAAGTGAAGTAGATGAATAGTTACAAAAATGCAAATTACACAGATTAACAAAAGGGCAAACAGAATACTGAAATAATCCTTTCTTAGAAAAAAGAAATTTAACAAGCTGGCAATATAGTCCCTAAGAAAAAAATCCCCGGGACCAGATGGAATCACAAGTGAATCTATCAAAGATTTAAAGAACAATTAATTCTAATGCTATGTAAACTATTTTTTTAAAAAATCCCACAAAAACAAAAAATTGTAAAGAGTGCTACTGAATTCCTTTTACAACACAAATAGGATACTGATACCCATACTAGAAAGAGCAAAAGCACAGAAAGAAAACTAGAGACTATTTCTCTAATGAATATTGAAGTAAAAATGGTAAAGAAAATATTAACAAGGAGATTACAGCAAACTATATTCGGGTGAATTTATACTAGGAATGCAAATGTGTTTCAATATTAAAAATCAGCATAATTGACTATATCAGTAACAAAAGCAACAAAAATTATATGATTATCTCAAAGGATGCTGAAAAAACTTTTGATGAAATACAACACTCATTCCTATAAAAACACTAGAAAACAGGGCAAAATATAGCTTTTCTTAAACTTATAAATAGTATCTATCTAAAACTATCAATAAGCATTATCTGTAATGGGGATAAGTTAGAAACTCAATAAGATCGAAGACAAAGCAAGAATGTTACTGTTATTCAAAATGGTACTAGAAATGATAGGTATAGTAATAAGAGAACAAGAAATCAAAGGAATTAGAATTGGCAATGAGGAAAAAAAACTATCACTTTGCAAATGAAATGATGATATACTTAGAAAATTCTAGACAATTAATTAAAAAATAAGCTGAAATTCTTAACAATTACAGAAAAGTTGCAGAATTTAAATAACCCCATATAAATTGTCAGCATTTCTATATATTACCAACAAAATCTAGCAGAAAGAAATGGAAAAAAAAATTACACTTAAAATAGCTACTGACAATATAAAATACTTTGGCATCTACTTGCCAAAACAAACTCAGGAACTAAGTGAACACAATTATAAAACATATTTCACATGAATAAAGTCACATCTAAATAATTGGAGAAATATTAGTTCCTCATGAGTAGGCCAAGTCAATATAATAAAAATGAAATTTCTAACCAAAATTAATTTACTTATTTAGGGCCATACAACCAAAATACTAAAAAGTGTTTTATAGAGCTAGAAAAAGTAATAACAAAATTTGTGTGGAAGAACAAAATGTCAAGAATATCAAGAGAATCAGTAAAAAAAATAATTATGAAGAAAGGTGGCCTAGCAGTACTAGATCTCAACTGTATTACATAGCAGTAATGATCAAAACAACCTGTTACTGCCTAAGAAATAGAGTGATGGATCAGTGGAATCAATTAGGTACATAATCATAGTAGCAAATAACCACAGTAATCTATTTTTTAACAAACCTAAAGATCCAAGCTTTTGGGACAAGAACTCACAATTTGATAAAAATTGCTGGGCAAACTGGAAAGTAGAAAATAGGGAAAGAACAACATCTCATACCATATACCAAGATAAAGCCAAAATGGGTTTATTGTTTAGACATATAAATGATCTCACAAGCATAGAATACTTTACCTGTTAGATGTATGGTTAAGATAGAAATTTATGACCAAAATAGAGTCAGAAACTATGACAGGGGGAGGAGCCAAGATGGCGGAGTAGAAAGAGTCACTGTATGCTAGCTCCAAACCCACAGCCCATAAATTTCCTGTAAAAAGGACTTCCCACAAATTCTGGAGCAGTACAAGTCATGCAGAAATGCAGTAGAGGAGATTTCCGATCCAGACAGCCCCAAAAAACCAACCCCAAAGGTCAGTCGTGCACCAGACAGAACAGCACAGCCCTGCGCGGCCCTGGCCATGCGGCCCCAGAGGAGCAGATCCAAGCCGACTTCAGGGACCGCACCTCCAGTGGCCGGGAAGGTCCCTCCGCCCACAGGCACTACAGGTCAGTGAGAGAGACTTCTGGGCTCACCAAGAGGGAAGCGGGTGTCTCCGTGACTCAGGCCCCCTTGGGAGGCAGCAGCAGCAGCAGGCAGGACCTCAGTTCCATCACTGAAGGTCTCTACATAAACCCCCTGAGGGGACTGAGACTGGGAGGTGGCCCTGCCCCCACCTGAGCACCAGAACTTAAGCTCACATTGAATAGCAGCCCCCCCCCACCACTGAAAGCCCTGAGGCTGGGGAGCAGCATTTGAATCTCAGACCCCAAGCACTAGCTGGGTGGACCTAGGCAGGGGGGCAGAGGAATCTCAGAAGTCAAGTAACTGGCTGGGAAAATGCCCAGAAAAGGGAAGAAAAATAAGACGATAGAAAGCTACTTTCTTAGGGAAAAGATGTTTCTTCCTCCTTTCATTTCTGATGAGGAAGTACAATGTTTGCCAACAGGGAAAGACAGGGAGGTCAGGGCCTCTGTATCCCAGACATCTGAAATAGATATCCAATGGGCTCAGGCCATGGAGGAGCTCAAAAAGGACTTTGAAAATCAAGTTTGACAGGTGGAGGAAAAACTGGGAAGAGAAATGTCAGAGATGCAAGAAAAGCATGAAAAATGGGTCAATACCCTGCTAAAGGAGATCCAAAAAAATGCTGAAGAAAATAACACCTTGAAAAATAGGCTCACTCAATTGGCAAAAGAGGTTCAAAAAGCCAATCAGGAGAAGAATGCTTTCAAAAGCAGAATTACCCAAATGGAAAAACAGGTTCAAAAGCTCACTGAAGAAAATAGTTCTCTCAAAATTAGAATGGAACAGATGGAGGCTAATGACTTTCTGAGAAACCAAGAAATCACAAAACAAAACCAAAAGAATGAAAAAATAGAAGAGAATGTGAAATATCTCATTGGAAAAACAACTGCCCTGGAAAATAGATCCAGGAGGGACAATTTAAAAATTATGGGTCTACCTGAAAGCCATGATCAAAAGAAGAGCCTAGACATCATCTTTCATGAAATTATCAAGGAAAACTGCCCTGACATTCTAGAACCAGAGGGCAAAATAAATATTGAAAGAATCCATCGATCACTGCCTGAAAGAGATCCAAAAAGAGAAACTCCTAGGAACATTGTGGCCAAATTCCAGAATTTCCAGGTCAAGGAGAAAATATTGCAAGCAGCTAGAAAGAAACAATTCCAGTACTGTGGAAATAAAATCAGGATAACACAAGATCTAGCAGCTTCTACATTAAGGGATCGAAGGGCGTGGAATAAGAAATTCCAGAAGTCAAAGGAACTAGGACTCAAACCAAGAATCACCTACCCAGCTAAACTGAGTATAATACTTCAGGGGAAAATATGGTCTTTCAATGAAACAGAGGACTTTCAAGCATTCTTGATGAAAAGACCAGAGCTGAAAAGAAAATTTGACTTTCAAACACAAGAAGGAGAAGAAGCATGAAAAAATAAATAGCAAAGAGAAGTCATAAGGGACTTACCAAAAGTGAACTGTTTACATTCCTACATGGAAAGACAATATTTGTAACTCTTAAAACTTCAGTATCTGGGTAGTTGGTGGGACCACACACACACACATACACACACACACATGTACACGCGTGCATGCACACACATACAGAGAGAGAGAGCACAGAGTGAATTGAATAGGATGGGATCATATCTTAAAAGAAATTAAGGTAAATGGTGAGAGAGAAATGTAGTGGGAGGAGAGAGGGTGAAATGGAATGGGGTAAATTATCTCTCATTCAAGAGGCAAGCAGGAGACTTTTTAGTGGAGGGAAAAAGAGGAGAGCTGAGAAAAAAACACGAAGTTTACTCTCATCACATTTGACTAAAGGAAGGAATAAAATTTTGGTATGAAAACCTATCTTACAATACAGGAAAGTGGGGGAGAAAGAGATAAGCAGAGTGGGGGGGATCATGGAAAGGAGGGCAATGGGAGGAGGGAGCAATTTGAAGTCAACACTCTTGGGAAGGGACAGGATCAAAAGAGAGAATAGAAACAATGTGGGGCAGGATAGGATGGAGGGATATACAGTTAGTCTTACACAACACGACTATTTTCGAAGTCATTTGCAAAACTACACAGATATGGCCTATATTGAGTTGCCTGCCTTCCCAAAGGGAATGGGTGGAGAGGGAGGGATGGGGAGAATTTGGAACTTAAAGTTTTAGGAGCAACTGTTGAGTATTGTTCTTGCTACTAGGAAATAAGAAATACGGTTAATGGGGACTAGAAAGTCACCTGGCCTTACAGGACAAGAGAAGGGAGGGATGATAGAAGAGAGGCCTGATTGGTGATAGGGAAAATTAGAATGCTCAGTGTATTGGTGTGGGGGGAGGGGATAAATGGGGAGAAAATTTGGAACCCAAAATTTTGCGAAAATGAATGTAAAAAGTTAAATAAATAAAATTTAAAAAAAAGAAACTATGACAGGGTGTAAAGTGGGTCATTTTATTGCATTAAATTAAAATATTATTGCACACACACACACAAATACCAATGCAACCAAGATTAGAAGGAAAGCAAGAAACTGATGGAAAATTTTATAGTAAACATGTCTGAGAAAGACCTCATTTCTCAAATATATGCAGACCTGAGAGAAATATCTAAGAATATGAGTCAATATTCCTGCTTGATAAAAGGTGAAATGTGAACAGGAAGTTTCCAGATGAAGAAATCAAAGCCATCTATATTAATATAAAAAACTCACCAGATTACTATTGACTAGAGAAATGCAAATTAAAACAACTGTGAGGTACCACCTCTAACAAATTAGATTGATTGATTTGACAGAAAATGAAAATAACAAATGTTGGAGGGGATGCAGGAAAATTGGGACACAGATGCATTGTTGGTAACAGTAAACTGTTGTGAAATGATGCATCCGTTCTGGAGAGCAATATGGAACTATGATCAAAAGCCCGAAATTTTGTGTATTCTTTGACCCAGCAATATCACTACTACTTTTGTACCCCAAAGAAATCAGAGAAAAAGAAAAAGAACCTATATGTACAAAAATATTTATAGCTGCTCATTTTGTGGTGGCAAAGAATTGGAAATTGAGGGAATGCTCATTAATCAGGCAATGACTGAACAAGTAGTGGTATATGATTGTAATGGAATAGTATTGCGATACAAGAAATCAGGAAGAAGGTGTTTTCAGAAAAGTTTTGGAAGACATACGTGAACAGATACAAAGACAAGTGAGTAGAACCAGGAGAACAATGTGCACAGTGACAGCATATTGTATGATGACCAACTAGCAATGACTTTGTTATTCTCAGTAATACCATGATCCAAGACAATTCCAAAGGACTCATGATGGAAATAAATTCCAACTCCAGAGAAAGAACTGATGGAGTCTGAACGTAGATTGAATTTTTTAAAAACTTTTTTTTCTTGTTTGTCCTTTTGTCCTGGGTTTTCTTCTGTAACTTGGCTAATATGGAAATATGCTTTGTACAATTGCACATATTTAAAATTGTATTTTTATATATACCTATATATTTGCTTGCCTTCTCAAGGAGGGGAGGGAGGAAGAGAATCAGGACATTAACATTTTAAAGAATGAATGTTTAAAATGGTTTTTACATGTATTTAAGAAAAAAGTGGAAATAAAATCAGAGAAAAACAATGGACAGTTATTTACTAGTGGTTTTTAATTTATAGAATCCAATAACAAAAGTTGTTGGTGAAGAAATTCTTCAAGGAGTTTGTGTAAATGTAAGGGCCCAATATTTATCCCAGGCAAAGTCCTACATATAAGACCTTAGAAACTCTGAGTGAGAAAGAATCTGAGGCCCTTTCCTCACAGGGAGGAATATAGTAGCTCATCCTCCTCATTAGCCACTTAAAGGAGAAAAACCAAGTGCCAACCAAGCAAGTCTTTTGTATATACTCTGGTATCCACTAAACATCAATATTCTCCCAGGACTGCAGTTTCACTGGCCAGTCCCTTATTATTAGAGGAAGGAAAGAAGGAAGAAAGGAAGGAAGGAAGGAAAAAAAGAAGGAAAAAAGGAGGGAAGAGGGATGGAGGGTGGTATAAAAGGTAACTATGGTCAAATAACTTCAGTTCTTTTACTGAATTTTGAAATGAGGAAGTCAGTTGACAGGAGTGCAAGGAGACAGAGACCTAAGACATTTTCATGATTTTCTTTAGCTTCATTCATTAGAACAGGAGTAAGAGTAAAGGCAGTAAATGGTGGGAGTAATCTTACCCAGACTAGGACTTGGCAGGTTAAGACTAGAGAAAAGAGAAGGGAATTTTCTATTAAACATTAACAAGCAATAATTGCAAAATAGAGAGCAGTAAAGTTTGTTGTTGTAATCCCTTGTACTTAAATGAACCCAAGAAATGATTACCTTATAAGCCCAGGAAAAATAAAAGAAGTTATGGGGGAAGGGAATACGCATTTTTATACACTACTTGGTATCAGAAAATATAACAAGTACTATACAAATAACATCTCATTGGACTCTTACAACAGTTGTTATCCCCATTTTACAGTTGAAACTGAGAGTAAGTGACTTCACTAGAGTCACAAGCTAGTAAATGTCTCAGATCTCTCCAACTCCAGGCCCAGTGCTGCATGCATAGTACTACCTTAGTGGCTGACTACCTACTGGGATACTAGTATGGCTTGCAAAGTTCTGAATTCTAAGGGAATTATCAAGTGCATAGTTGAGATCTTAACTGTTAGAACTCCACCAATGCAATTTTATGAATCCTCTTGCCCAGTAATTTGTAGATTGTGTGTTTCTCCTTTTTCTTTGTAAAAATGACTGTGTAAAATTTGTCAGTCATTTATTAAGTACATACTATATGAAACACACCACGACATGCTAGGGATACAAAAAGAGACAAAAGACAAGCCCTGCACTCAAGCAGCTTACAGTCTGGTGGAGGAGGCAACAAGCATGTACACATAAGCTATATACAGAATAAACAGAAAATAATCAAAAGAGGGAAGGCATCAGAATTAAAAGGGGTAAGGAAAAGGGTCCTGTAAAAGATGAGATTTTGCTTGGGACTTAAAGGAAGCCAATACATAGTGATGAAGGAGAGAGATAAGGAACAGTTGGAGAAAATGCCCAGAGAAGAGATGGAGCATTCTTGTTTGTGGAACAGCCAACAAGTCAGTGTCTCTATATGAAAATACATGGGGAGGAACAAGGTATAAGAAGACAGGAAAGAAAAGGAAGACATTGGGTTATAAAAGGTTTTGAAAAGCAAACAGATGATAGTACATTTGATCCTAGAGGGGATAGGAAGACAATGGAGTTTACTGAGTGGGGCAGGTGGCATAACCAAACCAAAATCAAAAGACACTGGCAGCTGAACAGAGGATGGATTGGAGCAAGGAGAGACTTGTGGCAGGGCAGATGCGCTAGCGAGCTATTGCAATACTCCTGGCATGAAGTGGTGAGGGTCTGTACTAGAGTGGGTACTGGGACTGAGAAAACGAGGACTATTCAAGAGATGTTTCAAAAATGAAATAGGCCTTGGCAACAGAGTGGATATAGGGAGTTAGAGATAATGAATAATTCAGGTTGGGACTTAGATAGGGAGCCTAGGACAATGGTGTTGCCCTCTATAATTATACACAAATTAGAAGGAGGGGAAGGATTTTAAGTGGAAAGACAACGAGTTCAATTTCAGACATGTTAAAATTAAGACTTCTGAAAGGCAATGGAATATGAGAGATTGGAGGTCAGAAGAGAGATTGGGGTAGAATAGGTAGATTTGAGAATCATTAGGATAGAGACGGTAACTAAACGCATAGGAGCTGATGAGATCATCAATTGAAGCAGTATAGATAGAGAAGCAGCCCTGAGAGAACACTCTCAGACACATATAATTAAAGGTCATTCTCTGGAAAAGAATCCATTGAAGGAGACTGAGGAGAAGACAATTTAGTAGCAGAAACAGGAATGGTGTCTTGAAAAACCTAGAGAGAAGAGAGTATCAAGGAGAAATGGGTGATTAAGAGTATCAAAGATTCCAAAGAAGCTGAGAATTAGGATTGAGAAAAGGCCATTGGATTTGGCTACTGAGATCATCAGCAAATTTGGAGAGAGCAATTTTGGTGGAATGATGAAGTTGGAAGTCAGATTGTAAGGGTTAAGAAAAAAGTGAGAGGAAAGAAAGTGGAGGCACCTATTGAAGACAGTCTTTCCAAGAAGTTTAGTTGAAAAGTGTGGAATAGACATAGGATGACCATTAATAGGGATAGAATAATTAAGTGAAGATATTTTTGAGTTTGAGAAACACATGTGCATGTTTGTAGGTAGGAGGGAAGGAGCCAGTAGGGTAGAAGAGATTGGGCATGACAGAGGTGGAAATCTATTGAAGGAGGAGAAGGGCCTTCCTTCTGGTAACTGTTTTCTATTTATCTTTTAGATAACTTTTTCGAATATTTGTTTGCATATTGACTCCCCCAATGGATCATGAGATCCTTGAGAGAAGCTATCATCTTTTGTCCACTTTCTGTACCCCCAGTGCATCTTAGAATGTAGCAGGCACTTAATAAATGTTTATTGATTGAGATGAGGAAAAGTAGAGGAAAGAACCCATGATGTGTGTTGTCATTTTTTTTCTGTAAAAATGTTAAGACAGGATCTCAGCTGAAAAGACGAGGGAAGGGAAGCCATGGGAAATTGAAGGAGGGATGAACAGACTTGGAAAAACTACTGTGGGGATTGGGATGGTGATATGATAAAGAGGGTGTAGAATTATTACCTAACAACAGTGCAGGCCCAGTTGAGGTTGTGTGACATAAATTTGCAGTGGACCTGATCGGACTCATCATACAATTTTCTCCATCTTCATTCAGCAGCATCATGTGGAGGAACAAAGGTGATGTAGTGAGAATGATCCAAAGCTTAGGCTTGGGAGGATAGATCAATTAAATACTTACTAAGCACATACGATGCTTGGTGCTGGGGTAAAAAGAGAGACAAAAGACAGCATAAAGGGGCTAGGGACTCAAAAGACACTATAGAGTTGAACTGGTATACCAAGAGGTTAAGATGGAGAAAAAGAAAAGAGTGTAGTTAATGCATGGGTGATGACCTGGGAAAGAAATGAAAGGTGGAGGGATTGAAGGTGATGGTGGACACTAATAGCAGGGTTGCTTAAGGGGAGACAGAGGGAAACACAGAAAGTCAATAGACTATGGTCAGATAAGGAGATTTGGGGAAACTGGGTAACTAGAGTGATTGAGGAAAAGTCATTATGTATGCTGAAGTCCCAAGTACAAGGGCAGTAGATAGGGAGGAGAAAAACTTGTTGTTTGTGTCTGTCTTTATTCTCAAAGAAGACCATGACATCAAGGAAGGTGATGCCATGACATCAAGTGAATTGCATCTAAGTGAGAGAAGGTTGGGCAATGTCACTAGCCTCACTTTCTCCTCCAGAACCATCCAGGTCAAGTGGCAAGATAACTGTTAATTATTTCAACCTACCTATCCTTTCAAATGGTTTTTTTTATAAGTGAGTATTGTGCTGTATCAAAAGTTTTTTCTGCACATAATGATTTAATCATATGATTTTATTTTTACTATTGATGTAGTCAATACAATACAATGTGTTAATAGTTTTCCTTATGTTAAACCATTCATGCATTCCTAGTATAAATACCACATCATAGCCATCATATATAATCTTTCTGACATATTATTGTAATCTTTTAGTGACCATTTTATTTAGGATTTTGACATCCATATTCACTAGGGAAATAGACTATAGTTTTATTTCTTGGTTCTTAATTTTCCTGGTTTAGCTATCAATATCATATTTGTTTCATAAAAGAAATTTGCCTATTCTTTGTGCATTATTTCAAGTAATTTACTCAGTACTGGAATTAGTTGATTTTTAAATGTCAGTAATTTTCACTTGTTCCAAGTTTCTCTCCAGAATGGTTGGATCAACTTACAACTCCACCAACAATGAGTAATGTCCCAACTCTCCCTCATCTTCTCTAATATTTATCATCTTCCTGTTTTGTCATGTTAGCCAATCTGACAGGTGTGATGTGGTTCCTCAGAGTTGTTCTGATTTGCATCTCTCTAATCAATAGTGATTTAGAGCATTTTTTATACGACTATAGATAGCTTTAATTTCTTCCTCTGAAAACTGCCTGTTCATATCCTTTGACCAGCTATCAATTGGGGAATGACTTGTGTTCTTATATGTTTGACTCAGTTCTCTATGTTTTAGAAATGAAGCCTTTATCATAGGCACTAGTTGCAAAACTTCTTTCCCAGTTTCTTGCTTCCCTCCTAATCTTGGTTGCATTGGGTTTGTTTGTGCAAAAACTTTTCAATTTAATGTAATCAAAATTATATGTTTTACATGTCATAATGTTCTCTATCTTTTGTTTGGCCAAAAATTTCTCCACTCTCTGTAAATCTAACAAATACGCAGTTCCTTGCTCTCCTAATTTGTTTATATTACCAATTTTTATACCTAGATCATGTATCCATTTGGACTTTATTCTTGTGTATGATGTCAGGCATTGGTCTATGCCCAGTTTCTGCCACACTGTGATACAGTTTTCCCAGTTTTTGTCAAACAGTGAGTTCTTATGCCAGTATCTTGGGTCCTTGGGTTTATCAAACAGTAGATTCCTATATTTATTGACTTCTGTGTCTTGAGAACCTAATTCATTCCACTGGTCTGCTCTTCCATTTCTCAGCCAATACTAAGTGGTTGTGATGATTGCTGCTTTATATTATAACTTGAGATCTGGTATGGCTAAGCCACTTTCCCTTGCATTTCTTTGCATTAATTGCCTTGATATTCTGGACCTTTTGTTCTTCCAGAGGAATTTTGATATTATGTTTTTCTAGCTCTAGAAAGTAATTTTCTGGTAGTTTAATTGTCTAGAAAGTAATTTTCTGGTAGTTTAATTGGTATGGAACTGAATAAGCAAATTAATTTAGGTAGAATTGCCATTTTTATTATATTTGCTTTGGCTACCCACAAGAAACTGATGTTTTTCCAGTTACTTAAATCTGACTTTATTTGTGTGAAAAGTGTTTTTTAATTGTGTTCATATAATTCCTGGGTTTATTTTGGCAGATACACACACACACATATATATATACATATATATATATATACACATATATATGGTTATGATTTATGTGGGTGTATCTTGTATTCTGCAACTTTACTAAAGTTGTCTATTTTTTCAAGTAGTATTTTACTTCATTTTCCAGGATTCTTTAAGTGCATCATCTTATTGTCTGCAAAGAATGATAACTTAGTTTCTTCTTTGCCTACTCTAATTCCTTCAATTTCTTTTTTTTTTCTCTTATTGCTAAGGCCAAGTTTTCTAGTACTATATTAAATAGCAGTGGTGATAATGGACAACCTTGTTTCATGCTTGAGCTTATTGGAAATACATCTCGATTATCCCCATTGCATGTAATCGTTGCTCATAGTTTTAGGTGTATACTGCTTATTTTTTTAAGGTAGGTTCCATTTGTTCCTATGTTCTCCAGTGTTTTCAATAGAAATAGGTATTGTCTTTTGTCAAAAGCTTTTTCTGCATCTATATGACATGGTTTCTGCTGAGATTTGTTTTTTTTATATATAAATTTATTTATTTAACTTTTTACATTCATTTTCACAAAATTTTGGGTTCCAAATTTTCTCCCCATTTATCCCCTCCCCCCACCCCAATACACTGAGCATTCTAATTTTCTCTATCACCAAATCTGCCCTCTCTTCTATCATCCCTCCCTTCTCTTGTCCCCATCTTCTCCTTTGTCCTGTAGGGCCAGATGACTTTCTATTCCCCATTAACTGTATTTAATATTTCCTAGTAGCAAGAACAATACTCAACAGTTGCTCCTAAAACTTTAAGTTCCAAATTCTCCCCATCCCTCCCTCCCCACCCATTCCCTTTGGGAAGGCAAGCAATTCAATATAGGTCCTATCTGTGTAGTTTTGCAAATGACTTGTAAGACTAACTCTATTTCCCTCCATCCTATCCTGCCCCCCATTGTTTCTATTCTATCTTTTGATCCTGTCCCTCCCTGAGTGTTGACTTCAAATTGCTCCCTCCTTCCATTGCTCTCCCTTCCATCATGCCCCCACCTTGCTTATCTCCTCCTCCCCCACTTTCCTGTATTGTAAGATAGGTTTTCATACCAAAATGAGTGTGTGTTTTATTCCTTCCTTTAGTCGAACGTGATGAGGGTAAACTTCATGGTTTTTTCTCAGCTCTCCTCTTTTTCCCTCCACTAAAAAGTCTCCTGCTTGCCTCTTGAATGAGAGATAATTTACCCCATTCCATTTCACCCTCTCTCCTCCCACTACATTTCTCTCTCACCATTTACCTTAAATTCTTTTAAGGTATGATCCCATCCTATTCAATTCACTCTGTGCTCTCTGTCTCTGTTTGTGTGTGCACGCACGTGTGTACATATGTGTGTGTGTATGTGTGTGTGTGGTCCCACCAACTACCAAGATAATGAAGTTTTAAGAGTTACAAATATTGTCTTTCCATGTAGGAATGTAAACAGTTCACTTTTGGTAAGTCGCTTATGACTTCTCTTTGCTGTTTACTTTTTCATGCTTCTTCTCATTCTTGGATTTGAAAGTCAAGTTTTTTTTTCAGCTCTGGTCTTTTCATCAAGAATGCTTGAAAGTCCTCTGTTTCATTGAAAGACCATATTTTCCCCTGAAGTATTATACTCAGTTTTGCTGGGTAGGTGATTCTTGGTTTTAGTCCTGGTTCCCTTGACTTCTGGAATATCCTATTCCACACCCTTCGATCCCTTAATGTAGAAGCTGCTAGATCTTGAGTTATCCTGATTGTATTTCCACAATACTGGAATTGTTTCTTTCTAGCTGCTTGCAAGATTTTCTCCTTGACCTGGGAATTCTGGAATTTGACCACAATGTTCCTAGGAGTTTCTCTTTTTGGATCTCTTTCAGGCGGTGATCCACGGATTCCTTCAATATTTATTTTGCCCTCTGGTTCTAGAATATCAGGGCAGTTTTCCTTGATAATTTCATGAAAGATGATGTCTAGGCTCTTTTTATGATCATGACTTTCATGTAGTCCCATAATTTTTAAATTGTCTCTCCTGGATCTATTTTCCAGGTCAGTTGTTTTTCCCATGAGATATTTCACATTCTTTTCCATTTTTTAATTTTTTGGTTTTGTTTTGTGACTTCTTGGTTTCTCAGAAAGTCATTAGATTCCATCTGTTCTATTCTAATTTTGAGAGATCTATTTTCTTCAGTGAGCTTTTGAACCTCTTTTTCCATTTGGCTAATTCTAGTTTTGAAAGCATTCTTCTCCTCATTGGGTTTTTGAACCTCTTTTGCCAATTGAGTGAGCCTATTTTTCAAGGTGTTATTTTCTTCAGTATTTTTTGGGGTCTTCTTGAGCAAGGTATTGACCCATTTTTCATGCTTTTCTTGCATCTCTCTCATTTCTCTTCCCAGTTTTTCCTCCACCTGTCCAACTTGATTTTAAAAATCCTTTTTAAGCTCTTCCATGGCCTCAGCCCACCAGACATCCACCTGGGATGTCTGGGATACAGAGGCCCTTACCTCCACATCTTTCCCTGATAGTAAGAATTGTTCCTCATCATTAGAATTGAAAGGTGGGAATATCTGTACCTCATCAAAGTAGCTTTCTATGGTCTTATTTTTCTTCCCTTTTCTGGGCATTTTCCCAGCCAGTTACTTGACTTCTGAGATTCCTCTGCCCCCCTGCCTAGATCTGCCCAGCTAGTGCTTGGGATTTGAGATTCAAATGGGCTTTCTGTGGCAGGTGCAGCTGCTATTCAATGTGAGCTTAAGTTCTGGTGCTCGGGTAGGGACAGGGCTGCCTCCCAAGCTCGGCTCCCTCAGGGGCTTTATGCAGAGACCTTCAGTAATGGAGCGGGTGGGGGCAGGGCAGTCTCCTAGGTTCTGATCCCTCAGGGGGTTTATGCAGAGACCTTTGGTAATGGAGCTCCTGCTTGCTCGGGGAGTCCCAGGCCTCCACCGCTGCCTCTGCCGCTGCCTCCCAGGGGGGCCCGAGCCATGGAGACATCCCACTCCCCTCTTGGCCAGCCCAGAAGTCTCTCTCACTGACCTGTAGCGCCTGTAGCTGGAGGGACCTTCGCAGCTGCTGGAGGTTCTGTCCCTGAAGCCTGTTCAGATCTGCTCCTCTGGTGCCACAGAGCCAGGGCAGCTCAGGGGTGGGCTCCACTGTCTGGAGCACGACGGACCCCTGGGGATGACTTTCCAGGGCTCTCTGGAATGGAAATCTCTTCCACTGTGTTTCTGCGTGCCTTGCAGTGCTCCAGAATTTGTGGGGAGTTCTTTTTGCAGGAAATATATGGGCTGTGGGTTCGGAGCTAGCATACCTGAGTCTTTCTACTCCACCATCTTGGCTCCTCCTCCCGAGATTTGTTTTTTTAAAGTAAATAAGCACCAACCATTGGTTGTTTTTAATGCCTCAACCAGGCACTTTGCCTTGTCTTGGACTTGCTCATCAGTGTTCCTCTTCTCCATTCCAAAATTCTTCAGGGTCATCAGAGAAGTGACACATTTGCTTTCACCTCTATCCATTGCTGAAAACCAGTACCATAAGGAGAATCAGGGAGATAAGAACAGAGAATCCCCCATTGAAATAGATTGCAAAGTCACAGAAAATATTCTTGTCTCCTGTTTTGAGGAATCCATGACAAAGGATGCTTGACTTGGTTTCAGAAGAATAGTTTGAAAAGCAAGATTTGTCAAACATCACAAGAAAGATAATCTTGCCACATTTTTAGTGCTAGTGACCTGAACAAGGCAGCCTACTTTTAGTGGTAGCCAGATTACTTATTTTTAAGCCCATTTCAAAAAGCAAGAGTGTAGAGAACAATGTAAACATCTTTGCTTCATATTACTCTTACAAGTGCTGTCTGTGGCACTTGTGGGTTGAGCAATCTGGAAACTGCTGCTGCCAGTGGTTTCCTGAAGCCTGTTCTGGGTTCTGTCCCTGCTGTGCTATGCTCCCAGTAACAAGATATTTTGATATCTTACAATACAGGAGAGTGGGGGAGAAGGGGATTGGCAGGGTGAGGGGGATGATGGAAGAGAGCACAGTGGGAGGAGGGAACAATTTGAAGTCAACACTTGGGAAGGGACAGGATCCAAAGAGAGAACAGAAGCAATGGGGGGCAGGATAGGATGGAGGGAAATATAGTTAGTCTTACACAACACGACTACTATGGAAGTCATTTGCAAAACTACACAGATGTGGCCTATATTGAATTGCTTGGCTTCCCAAAGGGAATGGGTGGGGAGGGAGGGATGAAGAGAAGTTGGAAGTCAAAGTTTTAGGAACAACTGTCGAGTATTGTTCTTGCTACTAGGAAATAAGAAATACAGGTAATGGGGTAAAGAAACAAAACAAAAGAGAAGCTGGGGACAAGGGAAGGGAGGAATGTTAGAAAAGAGGGCAGATTGGTGAGAGGGGTAATTAAATGCTCAGCATTTTGGGGTGGGGGAGAGGAGAAAAGAGGAGAAAATTTGGAACCCAAAATTTTGTGGAAATGAATGTTAAAAGTTAAATAAATAAATTTAATTAAAAAAAAAACAAAAAATGTTTGCTGGGGTTTTAGATAAGTGCTTTCTATCAATTTATGGGAAAATTCATTTATCCTATCCTTTCAAATGTTTTTTTTTTGTTACAAATCAGTGTTGTACCCTATCAAAAAATTTTTCTGCATCTAACAATGTAATCATGATTTTTTTTTACTTTTACTATTGATGTAATCAATCACGTTAGTAATTTCCCTCATGTTAAACCATCCCTGCCTTCTTGGTAAAAAGATCACATAGCCATAACATATAAAATTTGTGACATATTGTTGTAATCTTTTAGCAACTATTTTGTTTAAGATTTTCACACCCATATTCACTATGGAAATAATCTATAGTTTTCCTTTTTAGTTCTTGCTTTTACCGGTTTAAGTATCAGTATCATATTTTTTTCATAAAAGGAGTTTGTCTATTCTTTGTATTATTTTAAGTAATTTACTCAATACTGGAATTACTTGATCTTTAAATGACAATAAAATTCACTTGTTCCCATTTGCTTTCCAGAACACTTAGATCACCTCACAGCTCCACCAACAATGAATAATGTTCCAACTATCCCACATCTTGTCTAATATTTATGATCTTCTTGTTTTGTCATGTTAGCCAATCTGATAGGTGTGATGTGGTATGTGAGAGTTGTTTTGGTTTGCATCTGTCTAATCAATAGTGATTTATTTTTTAAATTAATTAATTTCTTTTTAGTTTTCTACAATCACTTTCATATATCTTAGATTTTCTCATGCTCCCTTATTCTTCCTTTCCCCCATCCCTGGACATTCCTTCCCTCAGACAGCATGCGATCTTATATGGGCACTACACATACATTCCTATAAAATACATTTTCACATTAGTGATGTTGCATAGAAGAATTAAAATGAATGGGAGAAACCACGAAATAAAAAACAAACCAAAACACATGAGAAAACAGCTTCATTCTGAGATCCAATTCCATAGTTCTTTCTTTAGATGTGGAAGGCATTTTGCCTCAAGAGTTCGTTGGGAAATTTTTAGGTCCTTGCATTGCTGTGAAGGACTAAGTGTACCAGAAAAATTCTTTGCACACTGTGCTTGTTGTTATGTACAAAATTCTCTTGGTTCTGCTCCTCTCACTCAGTATCAGTTCATATAAGTGCTTCCAGACCTCTCTGAAATGTTCCTCTTCATCATTTCTTATAGCACAATAGTATTCTATTACATTCATATACCACAACTTCTTCACCTATTCCCCAATCAATGGGCATTCCCTTGATTTCCAGTTCTTAGCCACCACAAAGAGAGTTAATAAATATTTTTGTACACATGGGACCCTTTCCCATTTTGTGATCTCTTTGGAATACAGTCCTAAAAGCAATATTGCTGAGTCAAAGGGTATGGACATTTTTGTAACCCTTTGGGCATAGCTCCAATTGTTCTCCAGAATGGTTGGATCAGATCACAGTTCCACCAACAGTGAAATAGTGTTCCAACTCTCCCACAGCTTCTCCCACATTTATCATCTTCCTGTTTTGTCATGTCTGCCAATCTGACAGGTGTGATGTGGTACCTCAGAGGTGTACTGGTTTGCATCTCTCTAATCAATAGTGATTTAGAGCATTTTTGTCATATGACTATAGATAACTTTCATTTCTTCCTCTGAAAACTGCCTGTTCATATCCTTTGACCAATTATCAATTGGAGAATGACTTGTATTCTTGTATTTTGACTCAGTTCTCTATATATTTTAGAAATTAAGCCTTTATCATAGATACTTGTTGCAAAAATTCTTTCCCAGTGTTTTGCTTCCCTCTTAATCTTGGTTGCATTAGGTTTGTTTGTGGAAAACTTTTCAATATAATGTAACCAAAATTATCCATTTTGTACTTCATAATGTTCCTCTAGGTCTTGCTTGGTCAAAAATTTCTCCATTCTCCATAAATCTGAGAAATACACTATTCCTTGCTCCCCTAATTTGTTTATAGCATTGCTCTTTACACCCTAGATCATATACCCATTTGGACTTTATTCTTGTGTATGGTGTCAGGCATTGGTCTATTCCCAGTTTATGCCACACTGTAATCCAGTTTTCCCAGCAGTTTTTGTCAAACAGTGAGTTCTTATGCCAGAATCTTGGGTCCCTGGGTTTGCTATATTAGATTAGATATATATAGATATATTGTAGATTGTTATATTCATTGACTACTATGTCTTGAGTACCTAACATATTCCACTGACCTACCCCTCTATTTCTTAGCCAGCATGAAGTGGTTTTGATGATTGCTGCTTTATAATGCAATTTGAGATCTGGTATGGCTAGGCCACCTTTCCTAGCATTTCTTTTCATTGATTCCCTAGATATATTGGACCTTTTATTCTTCCAGAGAAATTTTGATATTATTTTTTCTAGCTCTAGAAAATAGCTTTCTGGTAGTTTGATTGGTATGGGACTGAATAAGTAAATTAACTTAGGTAGAATTGTCATTTTTATTATATTTGCTTTGGTTACCCACAAGCAACTGCTGTTTTTCCAATTACTTAGACCTGACTTTATTTGTATGAAAAGTGTTTCTTAATTGTGTTCATATAGTTCCTGGGTTTCTTTTGGTAGATAGCCTCCCAAATATTTTAAGATGTCTACAGCAACTTCAAATAGATTTTCTCTTTCTATTTCTTGCTGTTGGGCTTTGCCAGTTAGATAGATAGATAGATAGATAGATAGATAGATAGATAGATAGATAGATAGATAGATAGATAGACAGACAGACAGACAGACAGACAGACAGACAGACAGATAGATAGATAGATAGATAGATAGATAGATAGATAGATTTAGATAGATAGATATATTTAGATAGATAGATAGATAGATAGATAGATAGATAGATAGATAGATAGATAGATGGATAGATGGATAGATGGATAGATAATTAGACAGGTAGATATAGATAGATAGATATAGATAGATAGATAGACAGATATGCCCAGTTTCTGCCACACTGTTATCCAGTTACATATATGTATACATATACATATATGTGTGTATATACATATATATAAATGGTTATGATTTAAGTGGGTTCATTTTGTATTCTGCAACTTTACTAAAGTTGTTTATTTTTTCAAGTAGTGTTTTGCCTGGTTCTCTAGGATTCTCTAAGTGTATCATCATCATATTATCTGCAGAGAGTGACAACTTAATTTCTTCTTTGCCTATTCTAATTTCTTCAATTTCTTTTTCTTCTTTTATTGCTAAGACCAAGATTTCTAGTATCATATTGAATAATGGCGGTGATAATGGAATCTTTGTTTCATCCCTGATCTTATTGGAAATGCATCTCAATTATGCATATAATTCTTGCTGATGATTTTAGGTAGATACTACTTATTATTTTAAGGAAGGCTCCATTTATTCCCATGCTCTCCAGTGTTTTCAATAGAAATACATGTTGCATTTTGTCCAAAGACTTTTGTGCGTCTATTGAGATAATGCAGAGATTTTTTTAAAGCAAATAAGAATCAACCATTAGTTATTTTTAATGCCTCAACCAGGCACTTTTCCTTGTCTTGGACTTGCTCTTCAATGCTCCTCTTCTCCATCCCAAACTTCTTCAGGGTCATGAGAGAAGTGCCACATTTGCTTCCAACTCTCTCCATTGCTGAAAGCCAGTCTTTTAAGGAGAATCAAGGCGATAAGAACAGGGATTTCCCCATTGCAACAGATTGCGAAGTCTCAGTAAATTTTCTTGTCTCCTGTTCTGAGGATTCCATGCTGAAGTACTCTTGACTTTGTTCTAGTAGAATAGTTTGAAATATAGGATTTGTCAAACACTACAAGAAAGATAATCTTGTCCTATTTTTAGTGCTAGTGACCTGAACATGGCAGCCTACTTTCAGTGGTAGCCAAATGATTTATTTTTAAGCCCATTTCAAAAAGCAAGAGTCTAGAGAACAATATAAACACCTTTCCTTCATATTACTGTTATCCACATTAACCATGTTTCTCCATACTTAGTTTTCAAGAACTCAGCATTTTGGCTGCTACTAAAATAATAGCAATAATAATAATGATAATAAAGTATTTTGGGGGCAGCTAGGTAACACAGTGGATAGAGCCCTGGGCTTGGAATTAGAAAGACCTGAGTTTAAATTCAGCCTCAGACACTTACTAGCTGTGTGACCCTGGGCTATTCACTTTACCTTGTTTGCCTCAGTTTCCTCATCTGTAAAATGAGCTGAAGTAAATGGCAAATCATTCCTGAATTTTGGCCAACAAAACTCCAAATGGGATCACAAAAGAGTCAGATATGACTGAAAAATGACTGAACAATTGTTAGCATTTAGCACTGTAATGTTTGCAAAGCACTTTACATATATTATTTCATTGCATCTTCCCAATAACCTGTTGAGTTTGAGGTTACCATTACATTCTCCATTTTACATCTGGAGAAACTGAGTGTGTGACTTGCCCAAGGTCATACCAAGAGCTCCAGATGTGGTGGCTGCTATAGCAGTGGCTCCTGCTGCCCAGTAGTTGGGCCTGAGACTGGACCACACTCCCCTCTCACCCAGGTGAGAGAACTTTCTCACTGACCTTTGAAGCTATCTTTCACATGTGTGAGTTGAGAAATATGGAAACAGCAATATCCCATGATTCAACACCATGAACCCTGCTCCAATTCCATCTGTGATGGTACAGCCTAAACTTGCCTGAGCTCTGTGCCAAGTCTGGTGCATTGATCCCTTCCTGTTGGTCTTCCAGATTATCTTGGCCTGGAAATCAGTTTCACTGTGTCATTTTGTGGCTTCTGTTACTCTAGAATTTGTTTAGAGTCATTTTTACAGGTATTTTAAGGGCTTTGGGGGTAGAGCTCAAGCAGGTCCATGCTTCTACTCTGCCATTGGCTCCACTACCTTCCCCATCTCTTATTCTTACATGTGTTTCTTGTAAACAACATTGTTGGATTCTGATTTTTAATCCATTTTGCTATTTCATTTTCATTCTGCTGTCACTCATTTTAAGAGTGAATTCATCCTATTCTCATTCAAAGTTAGAATTACTATTTGTGAATATCACTGTTACCTTATCTTCTCCCCACAGTCTCTTGTTCTTTATTCTACCCACCCCTCTAAGAGTCCCTCTCTTATCCTCTCCCCCCACCCTCCTAAATCTTAATCTACACATTACAGTCTTCTCACTTCTCTACAAGTCCAGGAGACTTCTACACTCCTCTAGATGGACACACTGTTTCCTCTTCAACCCAGATCTGAGGAGTTAGATTCCAACATTACAAGCCCTCCACCTCCACCTGCTTTTTCTGTATCTGCTTTTTCATGGGTCATTGTTGAGATAATTCCTTCTATTTACCTTTTTCTTCCTAATTTTATTTTTAGAATCACCCCGTCATAAACAACTCAGTCACAAACTTTGTTTCAAACTACAATAGCAATGATGACACCTTTAAGAAAACTAATATTTTCATATATAAGAAGTGAACAGTTTGACTTTAATCCATTGCTTATATAATTAGTCTTTGATATTTTCCTTATACTTCTTCTGGATCTTTTATATCAAATTTTCCTTTGAGTTCTGGTCTTTTTGTCACAAATACCTGAAAGTCTTTCAGTTTGTCTGTTCAGGATTATACTCAAGTTTGCTGGGTAAGCTATTCTTGGTCATAACCCCAGCTCTTTTCCTCTTTGAAATATAATATTCCAAAACCTATGGTCTTTTAATGTATAAGCTGATAGGTCTTGTAAAATCCTGATTTTATCTGCACAGTATTTGAATTGTTTTTTATTGTTCTTCACAATATTTTTTCCTTCATCTGGGATTTTGAAACTTGGCTATGACATTCTTGTAAGTTTTCCTCATGCGATCTCTTTTAGGTAGCAAATGGTAGTTTTTTTCTATTTCTACTTTACCCTCTTATTCTAGAACTTCCACAGAGCAGCCCAGGGAGAAGTAGACTAGTTATCAAGAACTTTCACCTCATCTCATACAGCATGGGGATCAGAGGGCTAAGTAGTGGAAGACTGAAGGACCACCCTCACCCCATCATTTCCAGGTGCTAGGTGTAGCAGTGCTGGCCAGATGAGATCCTCGGCTGAGGTTGTGGGAAAGGAGGAGTGAGCACACACCCAGTGAGTATGGTACCAGAACATCAGGGAGAAAAAGCATTTTCAGAACAGCATATCTCAGGGCACTATCACTTTGAAGCTATGCCCCCAAAGATACTAAACTGTGCATAGCCTCTGACCCAAAGATACTACTATTAGGCCTATACCCCCAAAACATCAAAAACAAGGGAAAAGAAACATATGCAGAAAAGTATTTATAGCACCTCTTTTATTTTAGCAAAAAATAGGAATTTAAGGGGATACATACCAATTGGGAAATAGCTGAACAAATTATGGTATATATGTAATAGAATACCATTATGTCTTAAGAAATGATGAAAGTGATAACTTCAGCGCAATCTGGGAAATCTTGTAAAAAGGGATACAGAGTGAGTTCTAAAACATTTGCCAAAGTCATATCATCTCATTAGAACTCTGTTTCCTCAAATAGCATCTATCAAATGAAGGGAATGGGCTACTTGATTAATTTGTGAAGTCCCTTCCTTGGTGCCATCAAAGAGTTGATCATGAACTAGCAGAACACAATAGAGTGACTAGAAACGAGTTCTACAAAATGATTTTTAATCAAGATGTTCTCCTGCGTTCTCATCACAAAGGGACAGTTATTTTTCATTGCTTGTTGGAAAGAGCAATTCTTTTTACCTTGCTTAAATGATTCAAGCTGTCAATGGAATCTGGAAGCCGGGAGAACAGGGAGAAAGGACTGTCTGTAGATAGAATAAAGCAGGTATGATTTGATGAGGTGAGATTCACTGAGGAATCCTGAACTCCCTTGATAAGAGTAATGTAGTGGACATCACTTGAACTTGGAGTCATAAGACATGGGTTTAAGTTCTGGTGCTGAGAGTCATTGCTTCTTTCTGGACCTTACTTTCCTCATCTCTAAAGCAGGGACAACAATATTTATAGGTCTGTCTTGAGGAAAGTACTTTGTTACTGTAGAGATGTGTCATTATTAGGCCACAGAAATATAAGATATTTTAATTTAGATGTGGCAGGAATCATCATAATAGTCATCAATTGCAGCCACCTAATTTGGGCTGAGCCCCAGAGAAGTTTAATAATTTGTTCAAAGTCACACAGTTAATAAGTGGCAGAGCTATTACTTCAACTCAAGTTGCCTTAATTTCAAACCTCATGACTTCCAACTATAACACCTAGAATAGGGCAACCACCATAGACCATTCTCAGTGAAGTAAATTGAAGCACACACTGCATGTGTGAATAGACCACTTCACCTGGTTCCTGGTACAGAACTCTGGTTCAGTGAGCCCTCCTGGATTGGTGATGCCTGGGAAGCTCAGCTTGCTCACTGTTTGCTTAGATATGAAGCTCAATTTTCTCTTTGCACCTATTTTTCTGCTCTGATTGAGATTCTGTTTCTGGGCTCCTGAACTTCTTACCCCACCCCACATTTGAATCTATAAGACTGACTCAGTCTTTTATGATTAACCTCTTATGGTGTAGAGCCTAGGCAAAATAGACCAGAAAATTATCTCGTGCATAGATCAGGTCAATATTCAGTTCACTTTTGGCTTACTGAGAAAAGTTCTAAACTTCTTCCTGACATTCAAGAGCTGTCTTCCTTTCCAGACTTATCTCATGTTAATATCCTCTAGGTATTGTATGCTTCAGTTAAACCGCACTACTCAAATGTGCTCTGTATTTTTTTTAACATAGCTACTTAGTAGTTAAAGTAGGCAGGTGAAATACATAGTAGTAGTGGCATTAGTAGTAATAGTAGTAGTTGTTGGTATTCTTATTGTAATAATAATACTAATACTTGCAGCTAACATTTATAATAACATTTATATTAACTTACTGTGTGCCAATGTGCTAAATGCTTAAAAATTATTGATTCCTTAGATCCTCACAACAACCAAGGGAGATAGATGTTATGATTATCCCCATTTTACAGATAAAGAAATTGAAGCAAACTAAGATGAAGTGATTTGCCCAGGGTCATGCAGTCAGTAAATGTCTAAGGCTGGATTTTAACTCAAGGTACCATCTCACTGCCATTGCATTTTGAGCACTTAAGTTGACATCAGGACAATATATGTGTATGTGTTGAAGTGTATGATCTGAAACATTTTAAGGAGAAGAAAAGAGCTTCTAACCTATTAGTGGTGGATAATTGCACACACGTATAGAATAAAGGTCCTACTAACAAGGAAGTGAAGATCTAGTAAGGAGCACAAGATAGAATCAACTAACATGTCTGAGAGAATACACAATATAAGATGGGTGTATAATTTAGTCTTAATTCATGTAGTACAGACTGTAAGGATAAAAGAGGTCACAGGAATATAGCATCTAAATTGTGATTTGAAGGGTGGGTAAGATTGCAATCAGGAGAAGAAGAGAAGGGAGGAGAGGAGAGGAGAGGAGAGGAGAGGAGAGGAGAGGAGAGGAGAGGAGAGGAGAGGAGAGGAGAGGAGAGGAGAGGAGAGGAGAGGAGAGGAGAGGAGAGGAGAGGAGAGGAGAGAGGAGAGGAGAGGAGAGGAGAGGAGAGGAGAGAATATTCCAGGAACAGGGGATTTCTAGGGAACACTGGGGAAAATTAATTTATTATTTTGGCAAAAGTCAGAAGGGGTATTAGTTAATGCTAGAAGGGTATATTGTGCTAAAATCATAAAGGGCTTTCGTTGCCAGGCAATGAAATTAACACAGTTTCTTCATAGCACATGAAAAGACTCTTGAGCAGTTGGAACAAGGTGTGGTCCTTCACATGTTTTCCAAAGGTAGAAAGCAGAGCTCGTAGGAACGGAGTCGTTTGACAATACCACTGGCAACTGGGGAGGTGTCAATATCTTTTGGGTCAATGGGAGATTTCAAAGTAAAGTTCTGTAAGATGGTAGTAAAAAACAGAAATAATTCCATCTGAGCCAGGCCCTCACCAACACATGCCCGTTTTCCTGAAAGAGACAAATACTAGGATTTGATATTCATGGACTGTTAAATCATCTAGACTACTTCTTCAGACTTACAGGGAGCTCACTAACACTCAGTGCATTTAGGAAAAATACTGCACACATTCCCCTCTCTCTGTTCCTTGAATCCTTTGAAGAGCCAGTTCCTCCTGAAACAGAGGGAAGACCCCTCCTGTATTCTCTCTCTAATCAATCACCCCTGAGCCAGAGCAAGTCCTGGGATTTACAGAGGAAAGCAGTCATTGCCTTAGTGTAATGATAATAGTGTCTTTTTGCATATTGTTAATATAATTTTGCTTCTTAATGGGAAGATCTTCCCCACCCATTAATGGGCCTGCCCATTAAGAGGAGTTTGATTAGGGAAGATTTGTAGGAAGGCCCACACCTTTTATTAATGAGGTACTAGTTCTCAAGAGTTGTGATGCCCTCTAGCTCTAAAAAGTGTATAAAGCCTCTGAGGAGTGATTTTCCTTTGGAGCATAGTTTTTGGGGTAGTTTTGTGTGCCAGATGAGACTCTGGGAAGCCACCAAGCACCATCCCCCAGCTTTGAAAACCTAGATGTTGGTGCTTTCCTCTCTTATAACTATATATGTATGATCAGGTGGTTGGATCTGTCTCTTGAATCGTGATGTATGGAGGACAGTTTGGAATAGTTCTCTGTTGATTTAGATATCTCTGTATTTTTTTCTGAAGTTCAGGGTGCTGACTTTTTCCCCTGAATTAAGGGAATGATACATGTGCTGGATTAAAGTGATTGCTGATCCCTCAAATGTTGCCTTTCCTTTTATAAATGCAGATCTACCTGTGATAGCAGGCACCCCAATGTATGTTGGGGTACTTTCTGTTACACTTAGGAAGAAACGACTCATTTATAATCTCAACAACCAAGTTCATGGCTGCCCAGAGTGGATGCTATGGGGAAAGGTGACAGGAGAATGATCAAAGTTCCCTTTGGGAACTTCCTGCCACCATATTGGACAAAAAATATCTCTGGGGCCTGCCGTGCAACTTCATGGCCATCCAGCCACTTGTCTTAACTACTGACTCCTAGCTCTAATCCAAGTATTAAAAACAACTGAACAGGCCATGGCATTGGAGACCACAATGGCAGGAACATTTAACTGTCTACCAACATTCATGCCTGCCAGGCCTAGACTTGACTATCACCATGATTACCTAATAACCAATAGACTGCTGCAAGAATTGTAGGTGAAAGGACAAGCTAGACTATCATCTATAAATAGGTCCCCATTCAAAGTACACATTAAGAAAGGTGCTTCCATACTCATATATTCTAGTCAGGAGTCACATTTCTACAAAATCATAAATTCTAAGATTTTCCATGTCCTTAGCTATAATGGTACCCAAGTGATATGCCTTAAGATAACCCAATCCCCTTCCTTGGATTGATAAGATACAAGATTGTACCATGCTAACATAAAAGCCTGGAAGACTTTATCTGAGAAGTAGCTCCTGGTTGAGGGTGACTAGGTGGATAGTTTTTAATGGGGGGGGGTTGGGAGAAGGGGGAAGGGGATTTTAGTTGTGGATCAGGATATAGAACAAAGGAGCCACTATCTCAGTTCTGCCCTTTTTTGGAATAAAATCAGACAATTACCCTGAAACTGAACTGATTTAGTTTAGTTAATGAATCACAGCCCAAGGAGAATTAGAAGAATAATGTACTGTGTCTCCAACATAATCCTGGTTTTCAAACTTGGAAGGACCATAATGGTCACCTAGTTCAACTCAATCCTTTGGCATAAACAGTAACTGAAACCCAGTGAAATGAAATAATTTTATGACGATCACACAAATAATAAGTAGTAAAGATGACTGAAACACAGGTCCTCTGAGTTATCTGTCCATCTTTGATGCACACATTTAAATGATGTCTTACCTGCTGAAAAAGGCAGGAAATAGTTGCTCTTCTTAAAATTGCCATTTTCATCCAGGAAGTGACCTGGGTTAAATTGGTGTGGATTGGGAAACTCTTCATCATCATAAAGAACAGAAGACAATACTGGTATTATGGTGGTACCCTGAAATGAGCAAATACCACCCAAATAATTAGAAAATAAGAGCCACAGAATGTTAGAGTAGAAAAAGAATTTAGAACTATTATCTAGTCAAAACCTCCCATTTTTAGATATGGAAAGAGCCAGTATTTTTTTAAACACCTGTGCTGATAGTAAATTAGAAAGTCTGCAATGCTGAGAGAGATGCACTTGAAAGAAAAATACCCCACAACTGAAAAGGTTATATGATGAGGATGACAGGTGACAAGAAATGATGCAGAGCATCTCAATTTTTCTTTTACTTCTGGTTTTTGTTCTGACCAAGGCAATGATCTTTGAACTGAAAAAGAGGGAATAAATAAATCAATATGTTTAATAGAGAAATAATACCCCAGAGAAAAAGAATGATAATAAGAGAGCACCTAGACTCCTTTGCAAGAAAAATAAAGTGACAAAAGTAACCTTCAATTTGCACTCAAAGTTTACATTTTTAAGAAGGGAATCTAGAGAAGGAAGGAATAAGGAAATTACTCCAGATAAGGAAGTAGTGGGCACAAACATCTAGAGTGGAATGAATCATTTTTAAGGGTGTTAATAAATTGGTAGATCAGGAAAATGCTGTAGATAGTGTTTACTTAGATTTTAGCCAAGTATTTGATAAAGTTTTTCATGTTCTTCTTCAGGAAATGATGGAAATATACACGTTAGACTGTGATCCATGAGGTGGGTTTAAAACTGATGAACTGATCATATACAAAGGGTAATTAATAAAGGTTCAATGACAAGTTGGAGCATCACTGTACTCTAATCTCATCAGCTCACAAATGAGTATTATACTCATTCTAGGAGTCATATTTTAGGAGGATATTGAAGAGCTGGAGGCTATTCAAGGAAGGGAATCCAGGATGTTAAGAATAACAAGTTCATGCCATGTAAAGGAAATGGGAGTATTTAGACAAAAGAGCAGAAGGCATAATAATAGCACAGGAGATATAATAACTGATTTCAAGTGTTTTATGGACTGTTACTAGAAATAGAAAGTAACTTTGTTCTATTTTGTTCCAGATGACAAAACCAATAGCAATAAAGTTATAAAATTGTAAAATTAGGCTTAATGAAGAAAAAAATTTCCTCAAATTAGTGCCATCCAAGATTAGAATGCAATGCCACAGCATTCCATTGAGTGGTTCGCACTTATTGAATGCCATTAATCAAAAATTGAATGACCACAAGGTGAGCATACTGGTGGATGGGATTCTTTTTCAGATTGGGGATGGACAAAATGACCACTTAAATCCCTTCAAATTCTGAAATTCTGTGACCACTTCTCAGGGATGTGGGTTGACCAGAGGTCCCTTCTAACTGTAAGATTTTATAATTCAATGGGAGAGAGCATAAAATCTTGTGTTAGAGTGAGAAGGACTTCTGACCTTGGGGATAAGATATTGTCTAAATTGAACATCTTGTGTCACTGCATGGGGCAAGTTGATAGGAGCAAGGTCAATGTATCGCTGTATTTCATGTATCACAGCATTGGTGTAAGGCATCTTGGGTCTGTCCTTCATGCAGGGTCTTCGATTTTGGCCAATCACGCGATCAATTTCTTCATGAATTTTTCCTGTCACAGTATGAATTAAAATTGATCATGAAATTGGGGACAAAAAACTGCCTTTTCTCATATTTTCCCTGATTTTTCATCAAGAATTACATTGGTAACTAAGTCACTTCACTCTCACATTCAGATAGATAGATAGATAGATAGATAGATAGATAGATAGATAGATAGATAGATAGATGAGAGAGAGACAGACAGACAGATAGATAGATGAAAATTCCATTTCAATCTCTTAAGGCTGCTGGGAATCCATGAACCACCCATGCCCTCAGAACAGGCTCATGTTCTCCTTAAAAAATAAAGGCCAAGCAGCACTTGGTTAAGAAAATGAGGGGGGATCTCAGTCTGGACCTGTTCTAGAACTCAGAGTGACTAACTATAGGCCAAAGGTACTCCCAGAAGGGTTCTGTGAGTGGCAGGAATCCAGGTGCACCAGTTCCTCCTATGCTCAGGCAATGAGCCATCAGGAACTAGTGCATCTCTGTCATTCGGAACCTCCCAGTTCTGTCACTGGGCTAGAGTCTCTATCCCTATCACTGCCTCTGTGCCTGTCTCTAATAATGACTCACAATTACATACCACTTAACTAAGCAGGGTGGAGGTAGTAGGGGAAGAGGAGGAATAAGTCCAGTTGAACTTGTAATGATTTTAATGTATGAAAATTATACCAGAAAAGTTTCTAAGAAAGTCTCAAAAGACCATGAAGCCCTCTCATGCTGATCAATTACTGTTGTGTGTTATGAGCCTGTCATCCCACCTGTTATCTCAGGGTGTTTCAGGAGAAGCAGGAGTCCGTATCTCAGGGTGCTGCTTGTTGTCTCTGTTCCTGCTATAAATAGATCACTTGCAGTACAGACCAAGTTTTCAATGGTAAATTCAGATGGTGGTTGTTGCTCTTCCTAGGAATAATTTGGTATAATTAATTGAAAAGTAAGGGAGGGAGCAGGGTACAATGGAATAACAGATTTGGAGGCAGAGGACCTTGATTTGAATCCCTGTTCTGATTTTTTTTTTTAATTTTTTTGTGGGAAGGCAATCACATTGATTTACACAGGGTCACATAGCCAGTGAGTATCTGAGGCCACCTTTGAACTCAGGTCCTGCTGAGTTCAAGGCAGTGTTCTAACCACTGTGCCACCTAGGTGCTCCACCCATACCTCAACTCTCATCTTGACCTTGGGAAAGTCATTTAACCTTTTAATGTTTCAGTTTCCTCATCTGTAAAATGAAGGTGTTGGATTCATTGACCTCAAGACCACTTTAAGATCTAAATCTATGATCCCATAAACAAGTTTGAGCAACATAATTCAAAGTGGAATGAGAAGCTGGCAATTATCAAGGCTGTTGCAGATGGTATATAGAGGAGAGAGATGGAGAGAAGAAAGACAGAGAGAAACAGACAGACAGAGAGACAGTGAGACAGAGAGACAAAAAACAGCAAAAGACAGAAAAGAAAGACAGAGAGAGAGAGAGGCAATGAAAAGGAAATAGAGAAAGAGAGACAGAGACAGACAGAGACAAAGAGATTAGACCTACATTTCATTGGCACAGGGAATTTCCAGGAGAAAACAAAATTCCTCTGACAATGCAAGTCTGCCGTTTCTCTGAAAAACTTAGTCTCAAGAGAGTTGCCTAGCACTAGGGTACTATAAAATTAAGTGACTTACCCATGATCACATAGACATTTTGTATTAGTGAGGGGACTTGAACTCAGTTTTGCCTGGCTCTGAGGCCAATTATTTCTCTCCTACAAGGGGGGTGTCAAACTTTCAGGCCTTAGGTCACAAGAAACCAGCAAAACTTTGTGGGGCCCAAACCAGTCTGAAACATAATTGGGAAATGTTTAGCAAAATGATTAAAAATTCAAAACAACATAAGTAATGCAAATCTGTGGGTTTTCTAAGTTAATATGGGACCCACTGGGACCCATTTCTATTCCTATTTGACAAAACTGCACTGTATCATGTTCTCTTTCAACGTATCTATTTCTATATAGTATATATCAATAATATCCATGGATATACGCAGGCAGCAGTGCAACAGATTGAGCGCTGGACCTAGATTCAGGAAGACTCATCTTCCTGAGTTCAAATCTGGCCTCAGACACATAATGGCTGTGTGACCCTGACCCAATCACTTAATCCTTTACTTTACCCAAGTTTCCTCATCTGTAAAATGAGCTGGAGAAGAAGGAAAACCCCTCCAGTATCTTTGTCAAGAAAACACCAAATGGAGCTATGTTTGTGGATAGGATGAAAAGTGAGGAACCTCTAGTTCCACGATCTCGACAGTAAAAACATTATCCTCCCCCTAAGTACCTACCACAGCAGCCTCTCAATTCTATTCAGGCTGCTCAGATTAAAGTTTGCTGTACGCCACTGTCTTTGCACAGTCCTGAATTGTCCTGTCCAGTCCTCAATACTTAGCCCTAGGACCTCCTTCAAGACCTAGATCAAAACCTAATTCTTCCAGGAAGAAACTTTAAGTTAACCCTCCTCAAACATGACATTTCTTGCTAATCCCAAATGCCTTCATCACTTAAATCTTCAATTTATAATTTATTTTGGTTTTCCTTATACATTCTTGATAATTATTCTCTTGTCCTTACATGTGCTTCCTTCTTTCTATTGGGTTAGAATTTCCATTGGGCCTAGGACTCAATCTTGTAATTTTTCTGTCTCACCTTATAGTACTCTGAGCACTATGATTAATGGATAACTATTTACTGCTCTGTGTTTGTGAATGTGAGTGTCAACCTCTAATACACAAACCATTTCATATACAAGAACTAAGATTCCAACCTACTGATCACATCTACCTGCTCCATTTTCATCAAGAAATAGTCAATGAAGTCCTGAGGATCTCTGGAGTCCAGGGTCCTTTGGTGTTCCTTCACTTCTTCCAAAATAAATTCACGGAGCAAATGAAAATTTTTAATCATTTTGTGATGAGATCCAGGGAGATAATGTAGTAGATATGGAAAAGAATTGTAGATCTGAAAAGAAGAATTTTATATCATACTTTATCAGAAAGAAAAAAATAATTTTCTACTCTAGCATTTGGATAATGTTTAGGAGAGGGTGGGACAAATGCCCTTTGCAAAATGGAGATTTTTCTCATACTTCCTATATAAACCCCCTAAAAATAGTTTTCATTCTGTTCCTTCATTGCCTGAGATTCCCTTGGCCTTCACTCTCAATTCTTACTTCCTACAGAAAAATTCTCATCCTTTCTCATTATGAGGTCTTTTAGGAGCTCTGCCTTCCTCCCTATATTTGGACAGCTAGCTCTTCTGCTAACCTAATCCAAATTTAGTTTCTCAAGGTAAAAGTCTCTAGAGTAACGTGAATTTTTAACATTTTAACATTCAGTCCCTGGGACCAATGGGTGAACTACTAAAAGGAGGGGCCTTAAAATGTTCCTCAAATCATACCACACAGGGGTGACCTTCTCTGTCTTTACTCCATGTCCACGAAGAAGAAAATGTGACTCCCATCCCTGAGTGGCACTATTTTATCTCCCAAAGGAATGCATGATGACTTCTAGCCTAGTTCCTTACCATAGTTTCTTTGAAGTAATGAAAAGAAATATCTTGAGCTCTAAAAGGAGAAAACACTGCTCTCACCTGGATCCATGTGGAATTTAGGAGCTTGTCATTCTCCTCTAATAGGGTAAATAAAAATATAAATTTCTTGTCATGGTATTCAAAATGTTTCTGAAAAATGGTAGAGCAGATTACATTGCAGGGAGCACACCCAAGAACAAACGTGGGGTCACATGGTAATCCTAAAGGAGAGAGAGAGAGAGAGAGAGAGAGAGAGAGAGAGAGAGAGAGAGAGAGAGAGAGAGAGAGAGAGAGAGAGAGAGAGGAAGGGAGGGAGAAAGGGTTTAACATTGCCATTGTGATCAAAAGGAAGGTTTGAATTCATTTCAGTAGGACCTGATTGTCCTGCTTCTCCCCTACCTTACATTCTAGCTGACATTTATTTGGCACAGCAAAGTTGCAAATAACCCTCCTTCATAAAGCATCTGATTTGATCCACCTAAAAATTCTAAGTGCAAGTAGGATAATTCTCATTTTATAGATGACGTTGCTGAGGTTCAAGAAAATTAGCTGATACATGCTATAAGGAAAGATCAAGACATGAAATTTGACCCAAATTCTCTCCTTGCCCCAAATACAATGCCTTCCTAACATACCACATCATTTCCCATCTCTAAATCCCTATTCATCACTTCCCCTGACAAGCTTTTGTTTTCAGACTTCATCATGTCTATCTTCAAATTGTATTTCATTTTATTTCAATCAGTAATCCCAGGATAAGGGTTGTAGGCACTGTGTTGGAAGCCTTGCTCTTCCAAATGCTCTTAAGTTGAAGGTCCTGGGCTGTCAAAGGAGTGATAATGTTAAGGTGGCGATGCTAGGTTGCCTTGACTCACATATATTGCTTCTTGTCTCTCCCTCAGGGTGCCCCACCACTTTATCCAGGCTGGTCGATCTGCCTTATGAGTATCAGTTGACAGGTAATTGACTGGCGAGTGGTGGGGATGGCCAACCTTCTTCTCCACTGCTTCCCCAGATGAGAGCAGTGAGAACTAGACTAGGACCAAGGGTTTAGAGGTTGCTACCACTCCTATGGCCTTTGTAGTGATAAACTTGTTGACACTACTTGGTCCTCAGTTGTCCCTAGTGGTATTGAGAAAGATGGGCCCCTTCTCCAAAATGATTTATTCTGTCAATGAGAACTGTAGAGAATGGCCTAGTAGTGATTTGGAGGAGGGAAGGACACTGCTATTCCCAAGGTCTTAGGCTCAAGAGCCTGGATTGGAAGAGAGATGGTACTCAAGGTACAGGTGGTTTCACCAACCTGGATAATTCATGTGTTCCCTCTCCCCAAACTACTTTGCATTCATTTTGCAAATATTTTTCAACATATGTGGCTTAGCATCTGTGGAAGCAGTTGCCAGGCTGCTTCTCTACAAGGGAGTGTCTGTGGACACTGGAGTGAAAGTATGAGGGCTCTGGGTTTGGAGGTCCTGGGCTGTGTCCATCAGGGTCAGAGGGAAGATGGTTATATTAAAGAGGGCCAAGGACAGAGTCTTGGAGATATACACACTTAGGGGATTGAAGATGGATACAGCAAAAGAATACTGAGAAGCAAAACTCAGACAGGCAGAACCAGTAGAGAAAAGCACTACAGAGGCAACTGAGGAGAGTATCAATCAAGCAATCCACCTCCAATTGCTAAAAAGGATTTTTCTAAGGTCAGTGGTAACGAAGTAAAGAAACACCAACCTTTTGTTTTCTTTAACTCCTCCACAAGGTTCTTGGCCTCTTCTTAGACTTTCTCTTCAATGCTCCTCTTCCCCATCCCAAAATTCTTCAGGGCCATGATGGTGAAGCTACGCATTTGCTTCCATCTCTCTCCATTGCTTACACCAATTCCTATAAAGGTGAACAGGAAGGGAATCCTTAGACTCCAAAGTTACTTTTAGCCCACTTCAAAAAATCCATTTCCAAGAGACATTCAGGGATGTAGCCTAGATCGGGGAGTAAAAGCAGGGACTTGCTTGAGTTCTCCCCCACACCCCTCCAAATATCTCTAAAGAAGACTCTAAACAAATTCGAAGCAGCAGAACCCACACAATGACAGGGTGAAACAAATTTTCAACCCAAGGCAACTCTAAGGTCAGCAGGAAAAGCTGCGAGAAGAGCACAGTCCAGTGTGGGCCATGCCAGCACAGACACAACAAGAGGTATACACAATAAGAATATAAAATTACATAGCAATCCCTATATGAGATGACTTAGCATTCTTTTTTTTCCTCAAGGAAAGGTACTATGTAGCATTGTTGTTTATGGGGAAATTATTGCTGAGCCAAAACAAAATATAACAATTATACAAAAATTGTAGTTATTTGAGAAATGGTCAAGATGTACACATACCTTTATGGTACACATACTAAAGCTTAACATGTTATATCCTTCTTTCTCTGAATACATCACACTTTTCTACTTCCAGATATCACCCTCTGATTTCAGACATAGGATGAGGACTTTACCTAACTACCATTATGTTGGGAACTACTCTTTTGTCTGCAATCTTATTTCCATAGGACCGTTATCAGGATCAAATTCTTCACCCTCTGCTTCAACATCTTTCATAAGGGAACCCTTGAACAAAAAAGTGACTGGTATTCCTTGCAATGGACTTTAAGTCACGTTGGTTTCATTAAATATCTCTCTGACAAAGTAGAAGCTAACACAGTGAAGCCACCTAGGATCTTTGGCAAAGTTGAGATCCCCAACAAAGGACTCCTGCTCTCTCTTTCATTGATGTCTGTCTCACAAATTGCATTCATCAACACATATTCTTGATCTCATAACACATTTAATTCTGCTGCTTAAGCAGCTCCCTCTCTCCCTCAGAATCCTCTAAAGAAAAGAAACAAAAGCAACTCCCCTTCAGTGCAGGCGGAGAGCTAAAGAAAGGACTTTGAAAAAATTTTGCTTGGGAAAATTTAGCCATTGTTCTGCATAACATTTCAATGAATCACAAGCTGATACAGCTCAAGGGATCTTAGAAATTGTCCGGTCCCCTCCTCTCATTTTATGCATAAAAAATCAGAAAAACTAAGTGATTCATCTACAGTCAGGAATGGTTAAGTCTCAGACTAAGCCCAGAACTCGGAATCCTGAACAAAATCCCGGATTCTTGCCACCCCAGATCATGAAATGAAATGAAAATAACAGGATAAACACTACCCTTTGCTCTCCCACTTCTTTATTTCTTGTAGACATCTCAAACTCATTGCATCCAAAATTGAATTCACTGTCTTCCTCACTCAAACCTTCCCTTCTGTTGCCCTTCCCTATTTCTGTGAAGGGAACCACCACCCTTCCAGTCACTCAGGTTCACAACCTCAGGGGGATCCTTGATTCCTAACTCTTCCCTCACTATCACATGTGATTAGTTGCCTAATCATTCCTATATCTACATCACCTTTCTTCCTTTCTTTGGTGAGGCAGTGGGGTTTAAGTGACTTGTACAAGGTTCCACAGCTAGTAAATGTCAAGTGTCCGAGGCCAGAATTGAACCCAGGTCCTACTAACTCCAGGACCAGTGCTCTATCCACTGTACCACCTAGCTGCCCCTACTTCAGCTTTCACAGCTGTTCCCTTCTCTTCATTCATGTATTCACCCTTCCAGTCACACCTTCATCACTGTTTTGCCTGGAATACTGCAATATTTCTGCCTCCAGTCTCCTCTCACCAATTCATCCTTCACCAAGCTACAAGCATGATTGGACTGATCAAGCATAGTGACCCTGACATAGTAAAATCATTTTGGTCCTCTTCCAACATGAAAGACAAAAACCAAGGTGATTTTCATAAAGTGATAAGCCAAACATATCATTCTCCTACTCAGCAATATCTGTGGTTATGTATTACTTTCAGGATCAAATACATAAATTCCTCTGTTAGTCTTTTAAAAGCCTTTGCAACCTGGCCCCAACCTTACTACACATTATTCCCCTCCAAACACACTACAGTGAAAAGGATATTTTGATGTTCTTCATCCATGGCCCTCCCCCATGGTATC
Source organism: Bettongia penicillata ogilbyi (assembly GCA_023548195.1). NCBI lineage: Eukaryota > Metazoa > Chordata > Mammalia > Diprotodontia > Potoroidae > Bettongia > Bettongia penicillata. The sequence goes on from JAJHZJ010000145.1 coordinate 61,080, forward strand.
ATACCCCATTCTTGCCTCATTCTCTTAAAATCCTCAGCTCAACTCAAATGACACTTGTAGAGTCAGGCATTAGCTGACTTCTACTGCTGTTAGTGTGTGTGTGTGTGTGTATAATATGTATGTCCACATAAATACATATAGACACAGTATATATGTTTATCTATCTATCCAGGATCTTTGAAGATAAAAGTCACACTTGAAGGGTGAATGATTGTAGCAAACCGCAAAGGCAGGATAGATGGGGGAAGTAGATCTCTCTAGTTCCTCCAGGATTCTTCCATTGAACAATCATTTCCTTTTTCTTTTTTTCTGTCTTCTTCCTTCCTTCTATCAATCTTTTCTCTCTTCTTTCTTCCTTTCTCCTTTCTTTCAATACATTCTTATTTTTCTTTCCTGCCTTTTATCTCTCATTCTTTCTCTGTCTCTCTGTCTGTCTGTCTCTGTCTGTCTGTCTCTCTCTCTCTTTCTCAGTCTCTTCCTTCTTATGATAACAGGTTATAACGTGTAACATGAAGCTATGTAGCTGCTGCCTTGGATAAAAGATGAGTGGCTTCCATACCATGCATTACGTCCTTCCCAGTACACCACTGTTTGGGGGCTTTGATCTGAAAGTGAGTCTATTTCCACCAATTTCTTAGAATACTCTTCTTTTCTTTATTCTTGTCTTTCTCATCTTCCTCTACTTCAAACAGAAACTTACCCAGTCCATTGCTAATAAAATCGAAAATTGGCAAAGGGCCTCTGCCAGCGAACTTGTCCCCATGATCAATCAGAGCTTCTTTCACCGCCTTGTATCCATGTAACACAACAACACGCTCCATACCCAGCTGCAGAGTGAACACTGGACCATATTCTTTTGCTAGCTGTGAAAAGAGACATGGGCAAAAGTGAGAAGGTCATTGCAGAAACAGGTGATAAATAGCTTGGATTATTGTTATTGACCTCATTGGAGAAGTTCTCAATTCATATCACCTACTTCAAAATACTTCTGACATTTCTTCCAAAGGGGATGTTGCAACCTATGAACTGACCACAAGCCATAGTTGGCTCAAAAAGCCAAAAGGTCATTTTGTGCCTTGGACTATCAGTCAGAAGCCTGGCTAGTGAGTAATATTTTATAACTTCAGTGCATTATCCCCAATCTTTCTGAATGCTTGAGCTTATATTTCATAGAGAGGTGCCATAGTGGATACAGCACTAGACCTGGGATGATGAAGATCTTAATACAAAACCCAGTTTCAGATACATAATAGCTATGTGACCCAGGCAAGTCATTTTACATTTGCCTGCCTCAGTTTCCTCATCTGAAAAATGAGGATTATAATAACACTTAATTCTAAGGGTTCTTGTGAGAATAATAGGATAATACTTGTAAAACATTTGGCAAATCTTGAATCACTATATAAAAGTTTTCATCATCATCATTATTCATACAAAGCTTTGAGAATACCAGAGTTGGGGAATAAGGATGAGCCTGTCAATGAAATTCTGAAGAAGAAAAGTGTCCTCATTCCAACAGAAATCATACAAATCAGGTGAAAATGAGAACATATTATTCTTTTCACGTTTTAACCACACCAAATCTTTTCTCACAACCCTGTAAAGCAGATAGGACATTTACTGATAATGTACTCATACTGACATAGAAAATTGAGGTCCAGAGAGGTCATTATGACTTGCTCAAGGCACAAAGCTTATAATTGTTAGAATACACACTTGAATCCAGGCTTTTCTAATCCCAGTCTCAATGCCTTTTCTACCATCCCAGACTACTTGTCAAAGGCTTTGAGATCTATAGGTCTGAGTTCAGAACTTGCTGGTTCCACTTGATGCCTGGATACTTTCAGTTAGGTACACTTAAGATTACATGCAAGGACTGGGGCTGCACACAAAAGCTGCTTGAGCTCTAGATCTCCCCCCATAGCCCATAAAATACCTGTAAAAAAGACTCTAAACAAATTCTAGAGCAACAAAAGCCACAAAACTACAGAGTGAAAGAGATTTTCAGGCCAAGACAGCCTGGAAGGCTGACAGGAAAGGTATATCACACTGGGCTCAGAGCAAAGGACTGCCCAGCCTTGGCAACACAGCACTGTAGGGACAGGACTTGAGCAGGCTTCAGGGTATGGAATCATGGGTAGCAGCTGTGGTTCCCAGCTTTCTCAACCTACAAATGCCAAAGACAGCTTCAAATGTCAGTGAGGAAGTTCTTTCACCTGGGTGAGAGCAGGGCATGAGTCTAGCCCCAGACCTGGCCCCAGGTCAGCAGCAGTCACTGTGGAAGCATCCACTTTTGGAGCCCTCAGCCTAAAGACGCTACTGGAATCAAGCTGTTGATCTGGATCTCAGCCCTGAGTGGCAGTCCTGGGGTTAGGAGGAACATTGACTCTGGCATGGTGGAGCTGATGGTGGCTGTAGAGAGTGAACCCTATTCTCAGATCTGGGCAGAAAAGAGTGCTTGTGGTTGCTCACAGAAAAAAGCACAGGCCAAGAGAAGAATAAACACTTCTCCCTGGATTGTGACACCTTAGAGGAACTGAGAATGTGGAGGTCCCCAGAGTATACCTTTCTATTGACAAAGGACTCAAAAGTCAAGTAACTGACTGAGAAAATGCTCAAAAAAAAGGGGAAAAAACTAAGACGATGGAAGGTTACTTTCTGGTTAAAAATGTATTTTCTTCCATCCTTTCAGATAAGGAAGAACAAAGCATACCATCAGAGGAAGATATCAGAGTCAAGGCTTCTACATCCAAAACCTGGAAAAAATATGCAATGGTCTCAGGCCATGGAAGAGCTCAAAAAGGATTTTGAAAATCAAGTAACAGAGGGGGAGGAAAAATTGAGAAGAGAGATGAGATCAATGCAAGAAAATCATGAAAAACAAGTCAACACCTTGCTAAAGGAGATCCAAAAAATGTTGAAGAACATAACACCTTTAAAAATAGACTAACCCAAATGGCAAAAGAGATCCAAAAAGCCAATGAAGAGAAGAATGCTTTAAAAAGTAGAATTGATCAAATGAAAAAGAACTTTCAAAAGCTCACTGAAGAAAATAGTTCTTTAAATATTAGAATGGAACAGATAGAAGATAATGACGTTATGAGAAACCAAGAAATTACAAAACAAAACCAAAAGAATGAAAAAATAGAAGACAATGCAAAATATCTCATTGGAAAAACAACTGACCTGGAAAATAGATCCAGGTGAGATAATTTAAAAATTATTGGTCTACCTGAAAATCATGATCAAAAAAAGAGGCTAGACATTGTCTGTCAAGAAATTATCAAGGAAAATTGGCCTGATATTCTAGAACTAAAGGGCAAAATAAACATTGAAAGAATCCACCAATCACCTCCTCAAAGAGATCCCAAAAGGAAAACTCCTAGGATATTTTAGCCAAATTCCAGAGTTCCCAGGTCAAAGAGAAAATATTACAAGCAGCCAGAAATAAAAAATTCAAGTATGGTAGAAATACAATCAGGATCACACAGGATTTAGCATCTTCTACACTAAGGGATTGAAGGACTTGGAATATGATATTCCAGAGGTTCAAGGAGATAGGATTAAAACCAAGAATCACATACCCAGAAAAACTGAGTATAATACTTCAAGGGGAAAAAGAATGGAATTTCAATGAAACTTCAAACATTCTTATTGAAAAGACCAAAGCTGAATAGAAAATTTGGCTTTCAAATACAAGAATCAAGATTAACATGAAAAGGTAAACAGGAAAAAGAATCCCTAAGGAACTCATTAAAGTTGAACTGTTTACGTTCCTACATGGGTAGATGTTATTTGAAATTCATGAGGTTTTTTTCAGTATTGGGGTACTTAGAGAGAATATAGATAGATAGACAGACAGATAGATAAATATGTAGGTGTGTATGGGTATGTATCTATGTGTATATTATATATATGTAGGTATGTATATGTACATGGGTGTGTGTGTGTAGATATATATATATATATATATATATATATATATATAGAGAGAGAGAGAGAGAGAGAGAGAGAGGGAGGGTGGGAGGGAGGGAGGGAGAGACATAGACACACACATAAGGCACAAGGTGAGCTGAATATGAAGGGAGAATACTTAAAAAAGTAAAATTTACTGTTGAATGGAATGTAAGTAAGAGTAAGGGAGTAAGAGAAAGGGAGAGGTAGAATGTAACAAATGATCTCAGAGCTTTTACAGTGGAGGGGAAGAGTGGGGCAGGAGATGAAAGGAAATAATTGACCCTTACTCTCATGGGATTTGGCTTAAGGAAAGAATAACACGCACTCAATTGAATATGGAAATCTATTTTACCCTGCAGGAAGGCAAGGAGGAAGGGAACAGGAGAGGGAAGACAATAGAAGGGACAGCAAATTGGGGAAAGGGATAATCAGAAGCAAACACTATTGTGGGAGGACAGGTCAAGGGAGAGAATGGAATAAATGAAGGGCAGGATAGGACAGAGGGAAATGTGGTTAGGCTTTTTCAACATAATTATTATGGAAGTGCTTTGTATTGCTGCATATGTATGACCTATATTGAATTGCTTGTTTTCTCAATGTGGGGGGTGGGGAGGGAGAAAATATGGAACTCAAAGCTTTAAGAATGAGTGTTAAAAAGTGTTTTAGCATGCAAGTAGAAATTAAACTGTACAGGTAATGAAGTATAGAAATCCATTTTGCCCTATAGGAAAATAGAGGGGAAGAGGAATGGAAGAAGGATGGGTAATAGAAAGGAGGACAGACTGGAGGAAGGGGTGGATGGTGTGTATGCTGTCCTGGGGTTGGGGGGAGAGATGGGGAGAAAATTTTGATTTCAATTCTTGTGGAAGTAAGAACTGAAAAATAAATAAAGTATATGTTGAAAAGAAGCTGCCTGAGTTCTCCTATGAAGGAATGTGCAAGGAAAACATTCTCCACTCTAATCCAACAAAAGCTAGAGAACCCTACCTATTTGCTGGACCTACTCATTCCTCAGGCAGCAGAAATAATCAGGCACATTAAATGCACCCTTTCTTCTTATAGGGGACAATGAGTATTTTAAATGGGACTGGTGGCATTTTCTCCTAGAGCTTTGCAGGGCCAGTGTGAGCAGTAACAGTAGAGGATGGTACTTTTTGTAAGATGGATTTCATCCATACCTGCAGGAACTTGATAGTACCAGTTACTGCTGAAATAATGAGCCCTGATGACCACTACAATGAATCCAAATACAGTATAGAAAACCTACCAGTTGCCTACCTACTTACTCTAACACTCTCTACTTATTAGAATGAGCTACTTGACAACAGTCTCCCAAAACAAATGGACAGCTGCCAGTCTGAATAAAATCAACAGAAGACAGAGTTGTTTACTTACCATGGAAAGAGATTTTGGGACATTCTTAACATCCAGCTTCAGTATATTGCCAATAATGGGAAGGGGAACAGGACCAGGTGGAAGCTTTCCTCTTCCAAAGCCCTTTTTCCAAGATGAAATGAGAAGCAGGAATGAGATACAGAGCAGTAAGCCAAGAAAAATGACCACAGACAGATCCATTGACACAGTTTCTTAAAACTAATGCAATAAAAGACTGAGAATCCAAAAGTGTGGAGTACTGCAAACAGAAGATCAATCAGTTTGGTATCCTGAATAAACTTCCAATGGACTCTGGCCTGCCAACAGGATAAAGATAATCCTACCCTTGTTCTACAGTCTTATATTTTGATGTATCAGGAGCAATTCAACTTGATGTTTAAAGTTTTACTTATTCATATTGCTCCCTTTGTATCACAGTTATTTCCCAATATGGCCCTGTCTCCTCTTACAATCAATACTTTTAACAAACATTAAACAAAAACAACGATATTAGGACTTCAGCAGTGTATGGCATATCCAATAGTACCTTACCACTCTGCTGAGAGGTGTTTCTTAATCTGTTTCAATATTAAGGCTACTTTTATAGCATAAAATCTTCATTGTTCCATTGCTGTTTGTTCTTTGTTTTCATGGAGGGCTTATGATGTCAGGGAGGTGATGCCATGACTTGCAAGTGCATCATATTTAAGTAAGGGAGGGCTGTGCAAGGCCACCAGTCTCATGTTCTCCTCTGGAGTCATATATGTCCACTAGCAAAACACAGATTAGGATGACTGGAGATGGCCCCAAATGCAATGGAAGGCCTTGGCCTTTTTAAACTGAGGTCTTTCCCAGGTTTCATGGAAAGGACTTATTGGACCATTTAATCTTTATTCAAAAAACTTGACTTGTTAGGGAGAAAGAGGGTAATTGTAAGTTCCTTTTTTGTTACAATCTTTAACATTTACAATTTTCATTTTTAAGCAGATGCTAGCAGATCCCTTAAAAACCCAAAATGCATAATTAATTTACATAAGATCAAAGCAAGCTTAGAATAATAGTGTGGGACACATTACCAGTACAGCAGGGAGCAAGAGCATTTTCAGGAGAGCATGGCTCAGAGCCCTATCAATTAGAAACTATGCCCTGAAAGATACTAAATTGGACATAGCCTTTGATGTAACTACAGCACTAGTAGGCCCATACCCCAAAACATCAAAGATCAAGGGAAAAGAGGCATAAGTACAAAAGTATATCAGTTCTTTTGTGTTAGCAAAGAACCTGAAGTCACCAATTGGGGAATACCTGAACAAGTTGAGGTATATGAATGTAGTGGCATACTATTATGTGATAAAAATGATGAACAGGAGGACTTTAGAAAAACCTGGAAAGACTTCCATAAACTGATGCTTAGTGAAGTGAACAGAACTAGGAGAACATTGTACATAGTAATAGCCACAATGTATGATGACTGACTTTGATAGACTTTGCTCTTCTCAGTAATGCATTGATCTAAGACAACTCCAAAAGACTCATGATGGAAAATGCTATCCACATCCAGGGAAGGAAGTATGGAATCTGAATGCAGATTGAAGCATGATATTTGATCTCTTTTTTAGTTTTGCTTTGTTTTTTCTTTCTCGTGATTCCTCTGTTTCATTTTAATTCTTCTATACAACGTGACTAATATGAAAACATGTTTAATAGGAATGTGTAAGTAGAGACTATATCAAATTGGATGTGATCTTGGGGAAGGGGTAGGGGAGGTAGGCAGAGAAAATTTAAAATTTAAAACTCAAAAGCTTACATATGTGAATGTTGAAAAGAATAATATTACATCTTAAAAAATGATGAAAGTGATGATTTCTGTGCAACCTGGGAAATCTTTTAAGAACTAATTCAGAATGAGCTCTGAAACCTTTCCAAGAGTCATGCCACTCACTAGACCTCTGCTTCATCAAGCATCATCTATAAAATGAGGGTAATGGGCTAGTAGATTGATTTCTAAAGTACCTTCCTTGATGTCATCAAGGAGCTGATCATGGACTAGAGGGAACACAGTAGAATGACTGGAAATGACTTTTACAAAATGATTTTAGGTAAAGATGTTCTTTCTTCTCAACACAAAGCATCAGATTTTTCAGTGCTTGTTAAAAAGAGCAATTTTTTGCCTCACTTAAATGATTCAGTCTCAACTGAATCTGGAAGAAGGGAGAACAGGGAGAAAGAAGTATTTGTGGATATGATAAGACAGGTAGAATTTGATGAGGTGGGACTCACAAGGAGTCCTGAACTCCTTCAGTTAGGGTAGCGTAGTGGAGAGTTTCAAACTTGGAGTCATAAGACATAGGTTTAAGTTCTGGTGCTGAAAGTCATAGCTGCTTTCTGGACCTCACTTCCCTCATCTCTAAAGTGGGGGCAACAATATTTTCACCAGGTACCTTACACATCTGTCTTGAAGAAAGTACTTTGTTGCCAAAGAAATGTTATTATTAAACCATAGAAATATAAGGTGGTTTAGATTTAGATCTGACAGGAATTATCATAATAGGTGTCAATTGCAACCACCTAATTTTAAGTGAGCCCCAGAAAAGTTCAATAATTTGTCCAAGGTCACACAGTTAATAAGTGACAGAGTCATTGCTTAAATTCAGGTTGCCCTGACTTAAAACCTCATGACTTTCAACTATAGTACGTATAATAGGGTAATGGAACATTCTCAGTGAAGTAAACTGAAGCGTACATTGCGTGTGGAAATAGACGATCTCACCTGGTTCTTGCTGCAGAACTCCATCTGGTTTAATAAGCCCTCTTGGACTGATGATGTCTGGGCACTTCAGCTGGCTTACTACTTGCTCAAAGATATGACATGAAACTCAGTTCTCTCTTTACAACTTCTATTCCTCTGCTCTAATTGAGATCTCATTTCTGGATTCCTCAAATTCTTACCCCACTCCACATTTGAACCCCTAGGACAGACCCAAACCTTTAAGATTAATCTGTGGCCTCCCACAGTGTAGAGCCTGGGCAAAATGGAACAGATAACAATCTCACAGCCAAGGGAGAAAGATATACTAGGTTCCAAAATAGATTTACACCTTCTGTCCTGATAACTTCCTTATGATTTCCCAAATAACTAGTGGAGCCCACAGGAGAGGCTGAAAAGTAGGAAACATTTAACTAGCTTAATATAATAACATTGAAAGAATACAGTGAATTTAAAAACACACTCACTAAACTCCACCTAAGGAAATCTTTACTGTTGTTCAGTCATGACTCTTCATTACCCCGTTTGGGGTGTTCTTGGCAAAGTCACTGGAGTGATTTGCCATTTCTTTCTCCAGCTCATTTTACAGTTGAGAAATTGAGGTAAATAGGCTTGAGTGACCTATCCGGGTCAAAAAGCTAGTAAGTGTCTGAGGTCAGATTTGAATTCAGGTAGAAGAGTGTTCATAACTTCCAGCCCACTCCTCAATAACAAATATAAAGCTATAATAATCAAAGTCTTTCTAGACTTCTAGTAGATATATGCTCAAACATCATGAATGATATCGACCAATAAAAACATAGAAAAATGATGGGAAATGTCACATTAAGCCAGAAGAGTATGCAAATGCATTTCCCACCTATTTTATTATATTATTTAAGAAATATGTGATATGCATATTAGCTGAATAAAGGAAAGGGAAAAAGTGTACAATGGGAAAAATCACCGAATGGTAGTCAGGACACCTGGAATCTGAAATTAGCAAATTATGTGGTCTGAGGCAGGTCACATCATTTTTCTGGACCTTGCTTTTTTTTATATAAAATGAAAAGATTGGTCCAGATGATGTGTAAAATGCCTTCCAGCTTAAAATTCTGTCATCCTGAGAACAGCAAAAGATAAATCTGACTAAGCAAAAATACTCAGAATATTCGAAGGCTGCCATGTAATCTTTTCCTTTCCTGATCCCCAAAAAGGTACCTTGCATTTATTTTGTATATACTCAGAATTATAGTTTTAGAACTGGAAGAGACTTCAAGTGGACCATCAAGTCCAATTCCCTCATTTCACAAATAAAGAAACTGAGGCCCAGAGAGCTTGTGATTTGGTCAAGTTCACACAGATAAGGGGCAGAATTAGGATTTAAATCCAGATCCTCTAACTTTTTACTCTTCCCTTTACACCACATTGGCATCCTACAGTTATATAAGTTCATGTTTTCCTGTACTTATAAAATATACACTTAACTTATGGATGGGCAGGTTGTGTCTCCAATAGAATAAAACACCCTTGAGAATCCATTTTTATTTCATACCACTAGCATCTAGAACAGTGCTTGAATATAGGAGACTGGACTACCAATTGTTCAGTGGGCTGTAGTGGGTACTCCTCTACTGTGGGTTAGACTAGACAAGCATTGAAGGCCCTTTCAATTCAAATTCTATGATTCTGTGAAGTGCTTCATTAACATGTGATGGAGAGGTTGATTATTTTCTAATCCCCTTTCCATTTTATCTATTGAATTGTTTGCTAGGGTGACATACTCATCTGATCATGAAACAAAAAGAGCTACTAATTTCATACTATCAGTATGTGGAAAGCCCATGTTTTTCAAATATTACTGAGACTAGAGGAAGTTTTCAAATGTTAAATGATAATAAAATAGTACAAGTTGAAGTACATTGACCCTATGGTCCCTTCTAAGATTTTTTTTGCCGTGTTTATGACCATAAGAACTACAGAAATACAACCTAGAATGTCCCATTGGGAAAAGGGCATGGTTCTTTGATTTTGAATGCCTTAGTGAATGAACAAATGAATGAATAAAGGAAAAAGTATTAAGATTTTTTTAATATATTAGACACTGTGAGAAGCTAGGAGATTATTTATCCCTTCAAATCTTCATCCTTTCTTCAGATAGGAACAGAGTCAACCAAGACTAGAAATGTGACTGAAGGAAGAAAAACTTTTCACATTTTTTAGAGACTGCTGACAGTTATTTTACTGCTTTTTGTGCCTTTTAAGTATTTGCAAATACTTATGCATAGAGTCAATCCTAAGTTCCCAGACTCTTAGACAAAAAGAAAACTGGACTATTTTTGTGCACTTTAAAAGTATGACATGGTGAGTAAATGAAAGAATCCCTTCTCAGTAGCATGTTGTAGAGTGAGGAATTTCAGCATCTTGCTTATATAGTAGCTTTAAAAGTGCCAGAATGTCTCTATACAAGCATTCTATGGATAAAAGACTTGCCTCCAGAAAGCAATTGGAAGAATACTTGTGAGAGACCTCTGGTTGTGTTCTTTAATTGATATGTTAACAGATATTGCTCTGTATTAAAAATGAGAGCATAACTGTTAATAACAAGCTAGATTAATGTACAACTAATGAAAAGCCTTTGATAAGTACCTGGATCCCTGCAGGATGAGCACCTGGGGACATTACTTCTATAAGTAGTGATATGGACTAATTGATATTGCAATCTCTTAACACTATTTCCTTTAGAAGGCTAGAAGAGGGATGGACAGTGGGCAGGCAAATAGGGGCCTGGCCTTTGGCTCAAAAGGAAATGGATTTGCCAGTCGAACAACTCTATATACCTCAAGCAGATGCATAGTTGATTGGAACTGAATACCTGTATTATTGTCTACTACATTCATTAAATCAATCATTCTAATGTATGTGTCAAATAATTGCTTTCCCCAGATCCTAAAATAATCTGGCCTCCTTGACTATGTATTGTTGCAAAAGCCATACCCTCCATAAAATACTTCCTCATATTCTGTACAACTAACCTTCCTTATACATAGATCAGGTCAATATTCAGGTTACTTTTTGTTTGCTGAGTAAAATTCAAACTCTTCTTCATGACATTCAAGGCGTCTCTTCTTTTCCAGGTTTGTCTCATGTTAATATCTCCTAGGTACTCTATACTTCAGTCAAACTGGACAACTCAAATGTACCCTGTATTTTTTTTTAACATATATACATTGTAATTAGAGTAGGCATGTGAATATATGGTAGTAGAGGTGGTAGTGGTGGTAGTAGTAGTCTTAGTAGTAATAGTAGCAGTAGTAATAGTAAGAGGAGGAGGAGGAATAATAGTAGTGCAGTAGCAGTAGTAGTTGCTGTTGTTTTTGTAATAAAGTATTTGCAACTAACATTTATATAGCACTTACTATGTACCAGACACCATGCTAAATTTTTAATAATTATCCACTCCTTTGACCCTCATAACAGCACGGGGAGATAGATGTTATGATTATCCCCATTCTACAGATAAGGACACTGAAGCAAACAGAGATGAGGTAACTTGCCCAGGGTCATACACCCAGTAAATATCTAAGCCTGGATTTAACTCACATCTTCCTAATTCCAGGTCCTACACTCTGTTCAAGGTACCACATCACTACCATTGTGAGCAGTTAAGCAGCCTTCAGAATAGGATATTGGTCTGCGTTGAAGTGTGTTAACTTGAAACATTTAAGGAATAGAAAAGGGCTTCTAACCCACTGGTGGTGGATAATTGTACACAAATTTCAAGATAAAGGCTCTACTAACAAGAATCTCAAGATCTAGTTAGGAGCACAAGACAGGACCAACTCGCATGTCTGGAAGATTACACAACATAAGATGGGTATATAATTCAGTCTAAAATTGTGTAGCATTGATCATAAAGGCTAAAGAGGTCACAGGGATTGGCACCTAATTATGATTGAAGGGTGAATAGTGTTGCAATCAGTGGAGCTTAACAGAAGGGAAGAGAAGAGGTAAGGAGAGAAGAGGAGAAGGGGAAGGGAGAGGATGAGAGGAGGGGAGGGGACATGAGAGGAGAGCTGAGAAGTGAAGGAAAGGAGAGGAGAAAATAGAGAAGAGGAGGGGAGGCAAGGAGAAATATTCCAGGAATAGGGAATTCCTAGTGAATGTGAGGGAAAATTATGATTTTGGTAAAAGTCAAAAGGAGTATTATATTATGGTAAAGGGCATGTTGGGCTGCAATCATAGAGGGCTTTCATTGCTAAGTAATGGAATGAATATAGTGTGTTCATAGGACATGAAGAGACTCTAATTGAGTTGGAACCAGGCAGGATCCTTCATATCTTTTAGAAAGGTAGAAAGCAGAGCTCATGGGAGGGGGGCTAGTTTGCCAAAACTGGCAGATGGGGAGGTATCAATATCTTATGGGTCAATGGTAGTAAATGGTAGTAAAAAACAGAAATAATTCCATCTGAGTCAGGCTTTCACCAGCACATATCTGTTTTCCTGAAAGAGAAAAATACTAGGATTTGATATTCATAGCCTTCTAAATCATCTAGGCTATTTCTTCAGATTTACAGGGTGTTGAGGGCGAGAGTGGAGTGCTATTGACAAGATCAGCAAAGACCTTCGGGAAAACTGTTCTTGGAGACTGTGCTCATTATCATCCGGAATGGCTCTCCATGCCCCGCAGATGTTGCTGTCTCCATGAGACAAACGTGGGAACTACAGAAAACAAGGGACACGTAAAATAGATGTCCTCTAGGCTAATAACCCTTAAAGACAATAAGTCTGGCCAAATCGCTGGGAGAGGAGACGAGCAGAATGTCACATAGACTTGCAGATTCTGTTTATATAAACCCTAACCCTCAGATCAATAAACGGAACTGGTCTATCTTTTCCCTCCTCCCATGACTCTTTTCTTTCAACCACATCACCGAGCCATGTAGGGACGCGAGCCGTCCACTACAACAGGGAGCCCACTAATACTCATTGGCATTAAGAAAAAGACTGCACACATTCCTTTCTCTCTGGTCTTTGACTTCTTTGATGATCCAGTTCTTCCTGCACAGAGGGAACACCCCTCCTCTATTCTCTATTTGAATCAGTAAGACTGAACCAGAGCAAATCCTGGGATTTATATTCAGAGAAAAGCAGTTATTGCCCTAGGGAGAAAGCACTGGCTCATTTATAATCTCAAGGACTAATTTTATGGTTGCCCAGAATGACTGTGATGGGGAAAGGTGACAGAAGAATGACTGAAGTTCCCTTTGGGAACCTTTTGTCACCATTCTGTACAGAAAACACCTCTGGAGTCTCCCACACAACTTCATGGCCATCTAGCCACTTGTCTTAACTACTCACTACTAGCTCTAATCTAGTAGTGAGTGGAACCAATTGATCAGGGCATATCATTGGAGACCGCAATGTCAGGGATAGTCAGTTACCTTCTAGATTAATGTCTGCCAGCCCCAAACTTGGTTATCCCCAATATTACCTGATAGCCAATAGGTTCTCCCAAGAATTGAAGGTGAAAAGACAAGACAGACCACTAGCTATAATTCTGTACCAATAGATCTCCATAAATCTACATAGCTAGAAACTCATGTATCCTAGTCAGGAGTCACATTTCTACAAAATCATAAACTCTAAGATGAGACTTTAAGTGACCTCAGCCATAATGATACCTGAGTAATGGACCTTAAGGTAACCCAGTCCCCTTCCTTGACTTGAAAAGATACAAGATTGTACCAAGCTAACATAAAAGTCTGGAAGACGTTACCTGAGAAGTAGTTCTTGGTTGAGAGTGACTGGGAAGATAGCTTTTTAATATGGGGGGGTTGAAGGGGGTTTGAGGGTTGTGGGTGCAGAATATTTCCTTTTAGGGCATGATAGAGTTCTATACCCCATTATTTGCATATCTCATTTCCCTGTTTCATGTAAAAAACAATTTTTAACATTCGTTTTTAAAACTTTGAGTTCCAACGTCTCTCCCTCCCTTCTCATCCATCCCCACTGAGAAAGCAAGCAATTTGATATATGTTATAAATGTGTACTTATGCAAAAGACTTCCCTAAAAGTCATGTTGTAAAAAACTAACTATATTTCCTTCCATCCTATCCCCATTCATTTTATTCTCTCTTTTGACTTTATCCCTCCTCAAAAGTGTTACTTCTAATGACCCCTTCCTCCCTTTTTCCCTAGCTTCTGTCACCCCCTACACACCCCACTTATCCTCTTCTCCACTACTTTGCTCTAGTGTAAGATAGATTTTCATAGCAAATATGAGTGTGCATGTTATTCCATCAAGCCAAATATGATGAGAGTAAAGTTCACTTTTTCCCTCTCACTTCCCCCCTCTTCCCCTCCATTGAAAAAGTTTTTCTTGGCTCTTTTATGTGAGAGATAAATTACCCCATTCCATTTCTTCCTTTCTCCTCTCAGTATATTCCTCTGTCATCCCTTAATTTTATTTTTTTAGATATCATCCCTTCCTATTCAATTCACCCTGTGCCCTCTGTCTATGTGTATATAATCCCTCCCACTACCCCAATACCAAAAAAAGTCTCAAGAGTTACAAATATAATTTTTACATGTAGGAATGCAAATAGTTCAACTTTAATAAATCCCTTATGATTCCACTTTCCTGTTTACCTTTTGATGCTTCTCTTGATTCTAGTGTTTGAAAGTCAAATTTTCTATTCAGCTCTGATTTTTCATCAAGAATACTTGAAAGTCCTCTATTTCATTGAAAGACCATTTTTCCCCCTGAAGTATTATACTCAGTTTTGCTGGGTAGGTGATTCTTGATTTTAATCCTAGCTCCTCTGACCTCTGCAATATCATATATCAAGCCATGTGATCCCTTAATGTAGAAGTGACTAGATCTTGTGTTATCCTGATTACATTTTCACAATACTCAAAAATTGTTTCTTTCTGGTTGCTTGAAATACTTTCTCCTTGACCTAGGAGCTCTGGAATTTGGCCACAATGTCTGCTGCTGCTTTCGCTGCTGTTTCTCAAGGGGGCCTGAGTCATGGGGACACCCTGCTTCCCTCTCAGCTTGCTGAAAAGACCCTCTCACTGACCTTTGGTGCCTGTGGGTAGAGGGACCTATGCTTCCACTGGAGATTCTGTCCCTGAAGTCTGCTCAGATCTACTCCCCTCAGTGCTGCTGCATGGCCAAGGCAGGACAGGGCTCTGCTCCAGGTCCAATGGGGCTTTTCAGGTCTCTCTGGAACAGAAATTTCCTCCACTCCATTGTTCTGTGGCTTCTGCTGCTCCAGAATTTGTTGGGAGTTCTTCTTTACAGGTATTTTATGGGCTGTGGGTTAGGAGCTAGCATATGTGTGTCTTTCTACTCCACCATCTTGGCTCCCCCCCATATGTCTCTTGATTCTTGTGTTTGAAAGTCAATTTTTCTATTCGGTTCTGGTCTTTTCATTAAGAATACTTGAAAGTCCTCTATATCATTGAATGACCATTTTTTTCCCTGAAGTATTATACTCAGTTTTGCTGGGTAGGTGATTCTTGGCTTTAATCCCAGTTTCTTTGACTTCTGGAATACCATATTCCAAGCCCTTTGATCCCTTAATGTAGAAGCTGCCACATACTGTATTATCCCGATTGTATTTCCACAATACTCAAATTCTTTCTTTCTAGCTGCTTGCAATATTTTGTCCTTGAACTGAGAATGTTGGAACTTGGCTACAATATTCCAAGGAGTTTTTCTTTTTGAATCTCCTTCAGGAGGTGATCAAGAATGCTTGAAAGTCCTGTATTTCATTGAAAGACCATTTTTTCCCCTGAAGTATTATACTCAGTTTTGCTGGGTAGGTGATTCTTGTTTGAGTCCTAGTTCCTTTGACTTCTTCAATATCCTATTCCATGCCCTTCAATCCCTTAATGTAGAAGCTGCTAGATCTTGTGTTATCCTGATTGTATTTCCACAATACTGGAATTGTTTCTTTCTAGCTGCTTGCAATATTTTCTCCTTGACCTGGGAACTCTGGAATTTGGCCACAATGTTCCTAGGAGTTTCTCTTTTTGGATCTCTTTCAGGCGGTGATCCATGGATTCCTTCAATACTTATTTTGCCCTCTGGTTCTAGAATATCAGGACAGTTTTCCTTGATCATTTCATGGAAGATAATGTCTAGGCTCTTTTTTTGATCATGGCTTTCAGGTAGTCCCATAATTTTTAAATTGTCTCTCCTGGATCTATTTTCCAGGTCAGTTGTTTTTCCCATGAGATATTTCACATTCTCTTCCATTTTTTCATTCTTTTGGTTTTGTTTTATGATTTCTTGGTTTCTCAGAAAGTCATTAGCCTCCATCTGTTCCATTCTAATTTTGAGAGAACTATTATCTTCAGTGAGCTTTTGAACCTCTTTTTCCATTTGGCTAATTCTGCTTTTGAAAGCATTCTTTTCCTCATTGGCTTTTTGAACCTCTTTTGCCAATTGAGTGAGCCTATTTCTCAAGGTGTTATTTTCGTCAGCATTTTTTTAGGTCTTTTTTAGCAGGGTATTGACCCGTTTCATGCATTTCTTGCATCTCTCTCATTTCTCTTCCCAGTTTTTCCTCCACCTGTCTAACTTGATTTTCAAAATCCTTTTTGAGCTCTTCCATGGCCTGAGCCCATTGGATATCTATTTTTGATGTTTGGCGTACAGAGTCCTTGGCTTCTATGTCTTTCCCTGATGGTAAGCATTGTTCCTCTTCATCAGAAATGAAAGGCGGGAACATCTATTCCCCAAGAAAGTAGCTTTCTCTGGCCTTATTTTTCTTCCCTTTTCTGGGCATTTTCCCAGCCAGTTACTTGACTTCTGAGATTCAAATGCTGCTCCCCAGCCTCAGGGCTTTCAGTGGTGGGAGTGGTTACTATTCAATGTGATCTTAAGTTCTGGTGCTCAGGTGGGGACAGGGCTGCCTCCCAGGCTCAGTTCCCTCAGGGGGTTTATGCAGAGATCTTCAGTAATGGCCCTGAGCTCCTTCCTGGTCCGGGAGTCCTGGGCCACCACTGCCTGTGCTGCTGCCTCCCGAGGGGGCCTAAGTTACGGAGACACCTCGCTCCCCTCTCAGCCAGCCCAGAAGTCTCTCTCACTGACCTGTAGCGCCTGTGGGTGGAGGACCTTCGCAGCCACTGGAGGTTCCATCCCTGAAGCCTGCTCGCATCTGCTCCTCTCGGGGCCACGTGGCCAGGGCAGCACAGGGGTGGGCTCCACTGTCTTGTGCGCAACGGACCCCTGGGGACAGCTTTCCAGGGCTCTCTGGAACGGAAATCTCTTCCACTGCATTTCTGCATGGCTTGCACTGCTCCAGAATTTGTGGGGAGTTCTTTTTACAGAAAATTTATGGGCTGTGGGTTCAGAGCTAGCATACGTGAGTCTTTCTACTCCACCATCTTGGCTCCTCTAACCTATTTTTAAAGGTGTTATTTTCTTCAGCATTTTTTTGGGTCTCGTTTAGCAAGCTGTTGATTCACTTTTCATGATTTTCTTGCATTTATCTCATTTCTCTTCCCAGTTTTTTCCTCCACCTCTCTTACTTTCAAAATCCATTTTGAACTCTTCCATGGCCTGAGCATTGAATATTTATTTTAGAGGCCTCTGATGGCAAGCATTATTCTTCCTCATCTGAGAGGATGAAAGAAAATACCTGTTCACCAAGATATTAATCTTCTATAGTCTTATTTTTTTTTCCTTTCTTGGACATTTTCCCAGTCAGTTACTTGACTTTTGAGTCCTTTGTCAAGGGGAGGGTATACTCTGAGGACTTGTAAGTGCTCAGTTCCTCCAAGGTGGCACAATCAAGGGAGAGGATTTTACTCCTCTCCTGCTCTGCACTCTGGTCTGGGAGCTACCAAAGCTTTTCTGCACAGGATCTGCAAGTAGAATTCCCTTTCCAGAGCCTTCACCAACTCCACCATGACAGCCAGCACTATTCCTAACTCCCAGACCTCCAATCAGGATTGAGATCCAGATCAGCAGTTCAATTCCCCCAGGGCCTTTAGGCAGAGGGCTCCAAAAATAGATACTGCTGCTGCTGCTGCCACCACCACCACCTGCGGCCAGGACTAGGGAAGGACTCTGCTCCCTTCTCACCTAGGATAAAAAGCTTTTTCACTGACCTTTGAAGTATCTTTGGCATTTGTGGGTAGAGGGATCTGAGAATCGTGACTGCTGCTGAGGATTCCACCCCAGAGGCCTATTCTGGTCCTGTTCCTGCCCATGCTGTGTGACCAGAACTGGGCTGGGCTCCATGGGCTCTGCTCCTCTCCATGCACCATGTGATAGACCTGTCCTGTTGGCCTTCCAGGCTACCTTGGGCTGGAAATCTCTTTCACTCTGTCATTTTGTGGCTTCTGCTACTCTAGAATTTGTTTAGAGTCATTTTTTACAGGTATTTTATGGGTTGTGTGGGAAGAGCTGGAGTATGTGTGTTTTTCTACTCCACCATCTTGGCTCTGCCTCCGAGTCCATTCTTCATATACCAATTCAGGACACACAATCAGCATCTAAATCTTCAAGGTTTTCTAAAACCTTGAAAATTCCCACCTTCTCTTTAACTGGCACAGAGGCATTCATTTGATCTATGAAAGAAATATAAAAATTAGTACTTTTTAAAAAAGTTATTGTCTAAATCATAGGATATTCATAGTACAATTATTATCATGTTGTTAAATGGATTTGTACTCTATTGAAAATTGATAATAGGAGCTCCAAGCAGTGAGGATTTATACTGATAACCAAAATTTTTAAGCTCACTAAAATAGCAGAGGAAGGACTCACTTGGACTTGAAAGCCAATTCTCTTAGACTATGTGCCTCTTTCTTCTTATAGCCAGGTCCCTTTAAACATGATGACTTGGGCAAAAATCGTCAGCCTCCAATTCAGAAAGAAGTCAGGGAAATCAGAGGGTGACAAAAGAGAAAGAGAAAGACTGAGGTAATGCAGTTGTATTCTAATTTTTAATTTATTCTGCTATCTGCATCAATTTTATGAATGAATTCAAACCATTCACATTCAAAGTTTGAATTACTGTTTGTGAATATCCCTGTTACCTTGTCTTCTCCCTTTACCCTCTTATTCTTTATTCCACCCACCCCTCTAAGAGTCCCTCTCTTATCTTCTCCTCACCTCCATCCTCCTAAATCTACACACTCTCATAAAGGTCCCTCCTTGACCCTATCTCCTATTCTTCTCACCTCTCTAGAAATCAAGAAGACTTCTACACTCCTCCAGATATACACATTGTTTCCTCTTCAACCCAGATCTGGTGAGTTAGATGCCAACATCACAAGCCCTCCACCTCCACCTGCTTCTTCTGTATCAATTCTTCCTTTCAGTTTTGAGATAACATCCTATTTTTGAGATTGCTCTCTTTTACTTTTTCTAGCTCAATTTTATTTTTAGAATCATCCCATCATAAACAATTAAGCCCAACCTTTATTTCTAACCACCCTAGTAATGATGATTTTTTAAAATACTGATAACAATTTCGTGTATAACAAGTAAACAGTTTGACCTTAATCAGTCCCTTATAATTAGTCTTTAATATTTTTCTTATATTTCTTCTGGAATTTTTGTATCAGATTTTGCATTGAGTTCTTGTCCTTTTGTTACAGGTGCCTGAAAGTCTTTCAGTTCATCAAATATCCATTTTTTCATTCAGGATTATATTCAACTTTGCTGGGTAGGTTATTCTTGGTCACAATCCCAGCTTTTTTGTTCTTTGAAAAATGATACTCCAAAACCTGTGGTCTTTTAATGTAGCAGTTGGTAGCTCTTGTGAAATCCTTATAGTATGTCCACAGTATTTAAATAGTTGGTTTTTTCTTGTTGCAAACAATATTTTCTCCTTAACCTGGGACTTCTGAATTTGGCTATGACATCCTGGTAAATTTTCCACCTGAGTTCTCTTTTAGGTGGTGAATATAGAGTTGTTTCTATTTCTATTTTATCTTCTTATACTAGAACTTCCACAGAGCTGCCTCTGGATGAGGCCTCTGGAACTTTCACCTCATCTAACATAGCATGGGAGTCAGATGACTGAGACGGGGAAGATTGAAGGTCCACACTCACCCTGGTGTTTCCAAATGCTAGCTGTAGCAGTGCTAACTAGACATGATTCTGGGTTGTGGCTGAGGGAAAGAAGAAGTGAGCACACACCCAGTGAGTACAGTACCAGTACAGCAGGGAGCACAGTGTGGCTCAGGGCCCTATCAATTGGGAACTATGCCCGAAAGATACTAAATGGTGCATAACCTTTGATCAAACTACAGTTTCATCAAACTATAGGCCCATATCTCAAAAACATCAAAGAATGAGGGAAAAGAAAGATATGTACAAAAGTATTTATAGCAACTCTTGTGTTAGCAAAGAGTAGGAAATTAAGGCTATACCTACCAACTGGGGAATAGCTGAACAAATTATGGTACATGAATGTAAGAGAATACACTTGTGCCTTAAGAAATGATGAAAGTGATGATTTCAGTGCAATCTGGGAAATCTTTTAAGAACTGATGCAGAGTGAGCTCTGAAACTTTTGCCAAAGTCATGTCACTTCATTAGACCTAGGTTTCCTCAAGTAGCATCCATGAAATGAGAGGAATGGGCTACTTGACTGATTTCTAAAGTCTCTTCCTTGGTCCATTAAGGAGCTGATCGTAGTCTAGGAAAACAAAAGAATGACTAGAAACAATCTCTACAAAATGATTTTAGACAAAGATGTTCTCCTGTCTTCTCAACACAAAGGGGCAGTTATTTTTCGGTGTTTGTTGGAAAGAGTAATTCTTTTGCCTCACTTAAATAGTTCAGGGTGTCAACTGAATCTGGAATAAGGGAGAAGAGAGAGAAAGGAGGGCAAGTGGATATGATAAGGTAAGTAGAACTTGATGAGGTAGGACTTACTGAGGAGCCCTTAACTCCCTTGATCATGGTAGAGTAGTTTAGAGCTTTGAACTTGGATTCATAAGACATGGGTTTAAGTTCTGGTGCTGAGAGTCATTGCTCCTTTCTGGACCTCACTTTCCTCATCTCTAAAGTGGGGACAACAATAAGTGGGAACAGCAATATTTGCACCAGTATCTTACAGGTCTGCCTTTTGCGAAGTACTTGGTTGCTAAAGAAATATGTTATTATTTGATCATAGAAATATAAGATGTTTTAGATTTAGATCCAGCAGGAATCACCATAATAGTCTTCAATTGCAATCACCTAACTTTGATTTAGTCCCAGAGAAGTTCAAGAATTTACCCAAGATCACACAGTAAAACAGTGGCAGAGTCTTTATTTAACCTCAGATTCCCCTGACTTCACACCTTGCGACTTTTGATTATAGCACCTAGAACTGGGAGACCATCATGGACTATTCTCAGTGAAGCAAATTGAAGCATACACTATATGGGAATAGACCACCTCACCTGGTTCCTGTTGTAGATCTCTTATTTAGTGAGCCCTCCTGGACTGATGTTCTTTGGGAACCTCAGCTGGCTTACTGGTTGCTTAAATATGAAGCTGGGGGCAGGAGGGCAGATCCAAAATGGAGAAGTAGCATCAGGGACTTGTTTGAACTTTCCTCAAACCCCTTCAAATACCTATAAAGATGACTGGATAAGTTCTAGAGTAGATAAACATACAAAATGACAGAGTGAAACAGATTTTCAGCCCAAGACAGCCTGGAAGACTGACAGAAAAGGTCTGTTGTGTGGTGCAAGGAGCAGAGCACAGTCCAGCGTAGGTCACACTGGCACAGAGACAGCCTGAGAAAGCCTTGGGGCACTGAATCACTGGCAGCTGTGGTGGTTTCCAGGCTTCTCAACCCCAAAACTCAAAGGACAATTTGGAAGATCAGTAGGAAAAGCCAATAGAGATGAACATGGTCTGAGAGATGAACGTGGTCTGGCCCTAGCCCCGGGAGCTGGAAGGGGAAGTGGAGCCAGCAGTGACCATAGCAGCAGCTGTTTCTGGAGCTTTAGGCTCACAAATTGTGTGGAGATTGAGTGGTTGATCAGAGGGGGATTGATTGATTTCCTTGCTTTGCCCTGCTCAAATCTGGGACGCAAATTTCATAAATTATTATATATATGCAAGTTGATAATTTTTTCTTCCACATTTGTTTATAGACACAGTTTTGAGGAGGGTTGTGGAGGTTCAGGAAGGAAATGGACCTTCTATTGCCATGAGGTTGATCATTAACTGTGGGACTAGTAGAAGCACATATGTATATGATTGGTATTGACTGAGAGATACATCCTGCTGGGGATATAAGGGAAATTATTTTGTCTTCCTCTTCTACCCCAAAGAGTTCTAAGGAAGGAATGGTCTTTGGGAAAGGGTCCTGGAATAAGATAGGGATCCACTAGGAAGCTTCCCCCTCATTCCTAGCCCCTTTTAAAATGCTCAGGAGGGTACTCTCAGTCTGAGGGATTGCATTCAGCACTAACCAAATACACTCTCCAGTGATATGTAAGTCCTGAGTTCCTGGCTCTTCTGTTCAGAGACACTGCCCTTCCAGATAGCTTTGTTGCTTGTGTTGTGGAGGGAATGGGAACAGCCATGGGGGAGAGAACAAGTTGTGTAACCTGTCTTCAATAAATGACACCCAAATTCCCTAAGGGAAAAAAAGACCTTCTTGAAAGATCTTTGAAACTCAAAATCCAGTTTCAGATACAATAGCTATGTGATCCCAGGCCAGTCAATTAACCTTTGTCTGCCTCGGTTACCTTATCTATAAGATGAGGATAATAATAACACCTAATTCAAAGGATTTTGAGGGAATAATAAGATAATATTTGTAAATCAAACATTCTGGAAACCTCAAATAACTATATAAATGTTATTATCATTTTTATTATTTTTCATCTAAAGTTTTGAGAATAGCAGAGTTGAGGAATAGGAACAATGCTATCAGTGAAATTCTGGAGCAGAAAGAGGTCCTCATTCAAATAGAAATCCTAGAAATCAGTTTCATAAGACCATGGGTATAGACGAGGATCGAACCTTTGAGATCATTTAAACCAAAGGTCCTGAGCCCTTTTTATGTCATGTACTCTTAGTAGTCTGGGGAAGCCTATGTACTCTTCTGAGTGAAATTTTTAGAATAAAATACATAGGATTACAAAGTAAACCACTTATATTACAATAAAATTAAAATGTCATTTTTTCCAATCTAAACTCACCGAACCCGTGAAACATCTATGGACCTACTTCATGGTCCCAAGATTAAGAACTCCTCTTCTAAACCAATCACAATTTTACAGGTGAAGATACTCAAATCCCAGAGATCAGGATATGTTTGGGAAGAATATGGTAAAAAAAAAAATATATCAGTTTGGCAATCTACCAGGTCAAAATGAAAACATATTTTTGTTTTCACATGTTAACCTCACTTAATCTTTTGTCTCAACCGTGTGAAGCAGATAGGACCTTCCTTGATAATGTCCTCATACAGACACAGGAAACTGAGGTCCAGAGAGATCATCATGACTTGCCCAAAGCACAAAGCTAGTAAATGTCAGAATCTAGACTTGAAACCAGGGCATCCCAACTTTGATGTCTTTTCTACCACCTGAGACTACCTTTCCAAGGCTTTAAGATTAGAGGTCTGGCTTCAGAACTTGCTGGTTCCTCTTGAGGCTGGGCTTAATTTCAACCAGGTACACTTAAAATTGCATGCAAGGATTGGGGCTGCACACAAAGGCTGCCTGAGTGCTTCTGTGGAGGAATGTGCAAGGAAAACATTCTCTACTCTGATCCAACAAAGACTGAAATCCCTACCTGTTTGTAGGGTCTACTCATTCCTCAGGCAGCAGAAATATCACGCACATTAAATACCCCCTTTCTTCCTTTGACAGGGAAGAAATTTAAGTGGGAATGGTAGCATTTTCTCGTAGAACTTTGCAGGGCCAATGTGAGCAGCAACAGCAGAGGACAGCATTTTTTGTAGAACAGATCTCATTCTGCAGGAACTTGATAGTACCAGATACTGCTGAAGCAGTGGGCCCTGATGGCCACTAAAGTGAATCCAAATATGATCTACAAAACCTACAAGGAACCTACCTATCGACTCTAACATGCTCTGCTCATTAGAATGAACTGCTTGACGACAGTTGCTCAAAACAAATGGACAGTCACTAGTCAGGAAAAAACCAACAGAAGAGAGAATTATTTACTTACCATGCTAAGAGATTTTGAGATTTTCTTAAGGTCCAACTGCAGTATATTGCCGATAATGGGAAGAGGAATGGGACCAGGAGGAAGCTTTCCTCTTCCAACTCCCTTTTTCCATGATGAAATGAGAAGCAGATATGAGCTACAGAGCAGTAAGCCAAGAGCAATGGTCACACATGGATCCATTGATGTTCTTCCTTACTACTAAGCAATAGAAGGCTTAGAATCCAAAGCTGGAGAGGACTGCAAACACAAAATTAATCAGTTAATAACTCGTAGGTATCCTGAGTAACTTTGCAATGGATTCTGGCCTGCCAGTAAGATAAAGAGAACACTACCCTTGTGTTATAGTAATGTATTTTAAAGTATCAGGAGCCATTCAATTTCTTGTTTGAAGTTTTAATGATTCATTTCACTCCTTATATACCAAAGCTATTTCCCAATATGGTCCTGGATCCCCTTACAGTCAATATTTAACAAACATTAATCAAAACCAATGATATTAGGACTTTGGCAGTGTATGTCATATCCCATAGTACCTTACAGGAGTAACAGTGTGGGAGACATCAGGCACTCGTTACTATTATCAATTGTGGTCTCCACTGAAAATTTACTCTGTGCTATCGTTCCCCAAGTTTTACATCATTAAGTAATTGCAAGTGACCTATAATGTGGATGAGAGATGACCCCAAAGACCAGGCCATACTGATCCTGAATGTCTGCAAAATACAAAATACAAATTTTTTTGTCACTGTGTTAACATTTTTATTAAGTTTTCTTTGCTTTACAATTAAAATATAATAAGATTTCAATCTCCTTTAATCTGAAAAAGCAAGGAAATCATGACAGTTGAGAAAAGGCACCATGGTTTGAAACTTTTAAAATTCCCCATCAAAGTTAATATAAAACATTATTTTCTGTTCATCTTAATCTGATATTTTTCCCCAAAATATTTAGTTATCCCTGACCGTAGCTGTATCCCAGATACACCTGCAGATGGTTTTCATTGACCCATACATAATGGTTATACTATTAGTTTTCAATAAAACATGTGATTACAAAAAATGCTTTTTATAAATTCTGCAATGCTTTTAACTCAATTTGCATTTTAAAAATCAAACTTGACTACAGTTTTGAAAATCACCTTATATATGTATATATATATATATATATATATATATACACACACACAAATATGTGTGAAAAACAATACTTTTTAGGTCTACAATGCTTAATTTGGCATGTCAATGTGCTGGGGTTTTTTTTAGTGACAATGCTTGGGGTGCATTTTGATTCATGGGCAACTTGCAATTACTCCATGATGTACAACTTGGGAAACAAAGGCATAGGGTAAATTTTCAGTGGAGACCACAACCGATAATAATGATTATCCTTCTCTGAGAAAAATGGTCCCTCAGTTCAAGGGTCATTTTTTTAATGGTAAAAGTTTCCCTTTTTCCATACGTACTGCATTTAAAAAGCACTAGCAGGAATTACTAGGAAAGAGAAGAAGAAAAAAGAATCCTGATCTCATAATCTTCCATAATCAATTTAATGCTGAATCATTAAATGATGACAAAATGTAATTATCAAGTGACTATTGCATATATAATAGATACAGTGATAATACTGACAACTTTTGTAGGTTAGAGGCAAGGACGTGTTAATAAAATATTTAACACCCAGAATCTTGAAGGGAAAAATATATATGTAGCAAACTTTAAGTTTAAGATATATTATGAACATTTTCTCCTTCATTTCCTTAAGTCTAGGCAATCAACAACAAAACAATTCATGCTTTTATTAGTAACATTTGTGATAAAGGCTCACACTGGAAATTTAAGAATCAGACCTCATGAGAAGTAAAAGATGGATCCAATATTTATTTCAGTCGTTTAGTTTTTTCTAACTCTTTGTGACCTCATTTGGGGTTTCCTTGGCAAAAATACTGGGGAGATTTTGTATTTCCTTTTCCAGTTCATTTTATAGATTAGGAAACTGAGGCAAACAGGGTGACGTACATGTCCAAGGTCACACAGCAAGTAAGTCTGTATGGTTGAATTTAAACTCAGGTCTTCCTGACACCAGGTCCAGTGCTCTATCCACCTTGCCACCTAGCTGACCCAGATCCAGTATACTCTTGGTCATATACTATATAACCTCTAAGATCCTTTCTAGTTCTAACTTTCTGTGATTCTCCCTCTGAATTTATTCTCTGAGATTTTATAAGAGATTTCAGAGAGTCCCAGGTAGGTGTAGAATGGTGGACAGGAAGTAGAGACTACACCAAAGGGTCACAGAGAAAGGAGACACCAGTTCTGGACTGGGCTTACCTCAAGTCAGTTGAAGAGTTCAGTTTTAGGACTAGAATGCAATGAGACACTTGTGGGCCACAAAATATTTAATAAAGAATTTGTCTCAAACATAAAAGCAAATAAATAAAGACACAACATTGATTCAAATGTGCAAGGGACCCTTTCCACTTCCAGATAAGTCACAGTAGCAAGGCCCAAAGAGAAAGGTCTATTGACTTTCTTATCAGTGAGAGTTCTGTGAAGCCTCATAGGTCAGACTTTCTCTGACACACAGGATGTCATACCAATGATTCCAGCCCTTGTTCTCTAGACCTATCCTTTCTGGCTTCTTTAATGGAAACTAGCCCAAAAGAGAGAGACATGCCCCCATGAGAGTCTTTCCTATGAACTTCCAATGCCAGCTCAGTAGTCAACAGAAGGGTAAACAGACTACATGTTTGTCCTCCAAAGTCGAAAGTGGGATCTACACTTTGCCCAGAAGCAGACTCCCCAAACATCCATATGCTCCAAGGACTGGGCAATTTCTGACCAATGCCCTATTACACCTTCCCTGTACCTCCCAACCCCATTTAATTTTACTGTCTGCCACAAATAAGCCATGGTATATTCTGAACAGATGGTCCATGTCCTCAATTCATTACTGTTTCCTAGAATCTCGGGAGAAGCATAAGTTCTCCTTCCTGAATGCTTTCCCCCAGTGCTATAAAAGAGTCTCAAAACAGTCAATGTGGCCAAATCTTAACCAGTCCTAAATATTTTATAGAGATATTATAATTGCCACAAATACAGTTATACAGATTCAACAAAGAAAAAACATTCTACAAAGCTTACTTAATATTTTGCAAGGCCTATCTAGGTGCTGCAAAGGGCCTTGTCCAATCCAAAAGCAAATAAAGAAAAGAAAAAGAAAGAAAATTATTATTTCAAAATGAAATATAGATTGTAAATACAGAGCTTTCCAGGTTATTCTGATTTCTGCTGAAAGGGATTTAGGATGTAGAGAAGATGGGTCCTTATAGTCAGGCCTGATATTTAAAAATCATCTCTGGATTCTGGGGAACTGGGCCACTTCACCCTCTCTCCCTCTTCTGCTAAAAACCACCCCTTTCTCTTCTGAGGTCAGACTCACAAAACCAGTTTATTTTTATAAAATTCAGCAACACAGTAGAGCAATGCAAATTTTCTTGAGGGATCCCTAGGGAATCTAATCAATATCTCTAGGTATACCCTTACACAGAGGGAACACCAAAATTTTCTGATTCTCTGAAGCTCTGCATGACACTCAATATTTTCTTCAGGAATCCCTGACAGAGCAAGAGTAATCTATACCTCAGTTTCAGAAGAACAAGATGAGATACACCTCCAGAAAGTATGAAGCTCCCAAGAAAGGAAATTTGAGACTGATTACTTAAGGTTTTTAGATAAGCAGGCAAACTTTATCCTATGTACTTTCATTTTTTAAGGTTCTCACAATAAGGCAAGAAATCTAGGTCTCTTTTCAATGACAACGTTGAGGAGGTAGGCACTTCCAGGGTAAAAATAGGATTACTTGGGGAGGAGTCAAGATGGTGGAGTAGAAAGACTCACGGTATGTTAGCTCCGAATCCACAGCCAATAAATTTCCTGTAAAAAGAACTCCCCACAAATTCTGGAGTACTGCAAGCCACACACCAACGCAGTGGAAGACATTTCTGTTCCAGAGAGCACTGGAAAGCCGTCCCCAGGGGTCCGTCACACTCCGGACAGCAGAGACCACCCCTGCACTGCCCTGGCAACGCAGCTCCAGAGGAGCAGATCCAACCAGGCTTCAGGGACAGAATCTCTGGCAGCCTCGAAGGTCCCTCCACCCACAGGCACTGCAGGTCAGTGAGAGAGACCTCTGGGCTGGCCGAGAGGGGACCAGGGTGTCTCCATGGCTCGGGCCTCCTTGAGAGGCAGTGGCAGAGGCAGCGGCAGAGGCAGCAGTGGCCCAGAACTCCCAGAGCAGGCAGGAGCTCAATTATTGAAGGTCTCTGCATAAAGCCCCTGAGGGAACTAAGCCTGGGAGGAGGTCCCGCCCCCACCCAGGCACTAGAACTTAAGCTCATGTTGAATAGCAGCTGCTCCCTCCGTGGAAAGCCCTGAGGATGGGAAGCAGCATTTGAATCTCAGACCCCAAGCACTAGCTGGGCGGATCTAGGTGGGGGTGGAGAGGAATCTCAGAAGTAAAGTAACTGGCTCGGAAAATGCCCAGAAAAAGGAAGCAAAAGAAGACCATGGAGAGCTACTTTGATGGGGTACAGATGTTCCTGCCTTTCAATTCCAATGACAAGGAACTATTCCTACCATCAGGGAAAGACGTGGAGGTCGGGGCCTCTGTATCCCAGACATCCCAGGAGGATGTCCGGTGGGCTCAGGCCATGGAAGAGCTCAAAAAGGATTTTGAAAATCAAGTTAGACAGGTGGAGGAAAAACTGGGAAGAGAAATGAGAGAGATGCAAGAAAAGCATGAAAAATGGGTCAATACCTTGCTCAAGGAGACCCAAAAAAATGCTGAAGAAAATAACACCTTGAAAAATAGGCTCACTCAATTGGCAAAAGAGGTTCAAAAAGCCAATGAGGAGAAGAATGCTTTCAAAAGCAGAATTACCCAAATGGAAAAACAGGTTCAAAAGCTCACTGAAGAAAATAGTTCTCTCAAGATTAGAATGGAACAGATGGAGGCTAATGACTTTCTGAGAAACCAAGAAATCACCAAACAAAACCAAAAGAATGAAAAAATGGGAGAGAATGTGAAATATCTCATGGGAAAAACAACTGACCTGGAAAATAGATCCAGGAGAAACAATTTAAAAATTAGGGGAGTACTTGAAAGCCATGATCAAAAAAAGAGCCTAGACATCATCTTTCATGAAATTATCAAGGAAAACTGCCCTGACATTCTACAACCAGAGGGCAAAATAAGGGATTGAAGGAATCCATCGGTCATCACCTGAAAGAGATCCAAAAAGAGAAACTCCTAGGAACATGGTGGCCAAATTCCAGAGTTCCCAGGTCAAGGAGAAAATACTGCAAGCAGCTAGAAAGAAACAATTCCAGTACTGTGGAAATACAATCAGGATAACACAAGATCTAGCAGCTTCTACATTAAGGGATCGAAGGGCGTGGAATAGGATATTCCAGAAGTCAAAGGAACTAGGGCTCAAACCAAGAATCACCTACCCAGCAAAACTGAGTATAATCCTTCAGGGGAAAATATGGTCTTTCAATGACACAGAGGACTTTCAAGCATTCTTGATGAAAAGACCAGAGCTGAAAAGAACATTTGACTTTCAATCACAAGAAGGAGAAGAAGCATGAAAAAGTAAACAGCAAAGAGAGGTCATAAGGGACTTACCAAAGGTGAACTGTTTACATTCCTACATCGAAAGACAATATTTGTAACTCTTAAAACGTTTCAGTATCTGGGTAGTTGGTGGGACCACAAACACATATACACACACACATGCACACACACACAGAGACAGAGAGCACAGAGTGAATTGAATAGGATGGGACCATATCTTAAAAGAATATAAGGTAAATGGTGAGAGAAAAATGTAGTGGGAGGAGAGAGGGTGAAATGGAATGGGGTAAATTATCTCTCATTCAAAAGGCAAGCAGGAAACTTTTTAGTGGAGGGAAAAAGAGGAGAGCTGAGAAAAAAACATGAAGTTTACCCTCATCACTCGACTAAAGGAAGGAGTAAAATGCACACTCATTTGGGTATGAAAACCTATCTTACGGTATAGGAAAGTGGGGGAGAAGGAGATAAGCAGGGAGGGAGGGTTGATGGAAGGGAGGGCAATGGGAGAAGGGAGCAATTTGAAGTCAACACTCTTGGGGAGGGACAGGATCAAAAGACAGAAGAGAAACAATGAGGGGCAGAATAGGATGGAGGGAAATACAGTTAGTCTTACACAACACGACTATTATCGAAGTCATTTGCAAAACTACACAGATAGGGCCTATATTGAATTGCCTGCCTTCCCAAAGGGAATGGGTGGGGAGGGAGGGATGGGGAGAATTTGGAACCCAAAGTTTTAGGAACAACTGTTGAGTATTTTTCTTGCTACTAGGAAATAAGAAATACAGTTAATGGGGAATAGAAAGTCATCTGGCCCAACAGGACAAAAGGGAAGATGGGGACAAGAGAAGGGAGGAATGATAGAAGAGAGGGAAGATCGGTGGTAGGGGTAATTAGAATGCTTGGTATATTGGGGTTGGGGGGAGGGGAAAAATGGGGAGAAAATTCGGAACCCAAAATTTTGTGAAAATGAATGAAAAAGTTAAATAAATAAATTTACATTTAAAATATATATATGTATATGTGTGTGTGTATACACACTAGTAGAGGACCTCAACTTTCCCCTCTCAAACCAGATAAATCTAACCAAAAAATAAATAAGAACAAAGTTAAGGAGATGAATACAATTTTAGAAAAGTTAGATATGATAGACCTCTGCAGAAAACAAAATGGGAATAGAAAAAAGTATACAGCTTTCTCAGCTGCACATGGAACCTTCACAAAAACTGACTGTTCATTAAGATATAAAATCTCACAATCAAATGCAGAAAAGTAAAAATATTAAGATACTGCCTTTTAGATGTAATAAAAATTATATTCAATAAGGGCCATGGAAGGATAGATTAAAAATTAATTGGAAAATAAATAATATAATCCTAAAGAAATGGATCAAGGAACAAATTCAAGAAGCAATAAATAATTTCATGAATGACATGAGAATGACAATGAGAGAATGACATGAGAATGACAATGAGATAACATACAGAAATATATGGGATGCAGCCAAAGCCATACCAAGGTAAATTTTTACATCTCTAAATGTATCAATAAAATAGGGAAAAAGCAGATAAATGAGTTGGTCACACAATTTTAAAAACTAGAAAAAGAACAAATTTGAAATTTCCAATTAAACACCAAATTGGAAATCCTGAAAATCAAAAGAGAGAATATTAAAAATGAAAATAAGAAAACCATTGAATTAATAAATAAAACTAGAAGCTGGTTTTATGGAGGGGAAACAATATGATGGATAAATTGTTGGTCACATTGATTTTAAAGAAAGGATAGAACAAAATCAAATTACAAGTGTAAAAAGTGAAAAGGAAGAATTCAACACCAATAAAGATAAAAAATTGTTAGGAGCTATTTTGCCCCATTACATACCTACAAATTTAACAATCTCAGGGAAATAGATGAATATTTTAAAAAATGCAAATTTACTGGATTAACAAATGAGGAAATAAAATACTTAAATAACCCTTTCTTAGAAAAATGAAGTGCATAAGATATCAATAAGCTCGTTAAGAAAAAAATCTCCAGAACCAGATAGATTTACAAATGAATTCTACCAAAGATTTAAAGAAAAATTAATTGTACTAATATATAAACCATTTGGAAAATAATGCAAAGAGTCCTACCAAATTCTATTCACAACACAAATATGGTACTGATACCTAAACCAGAAAGAACAAAAACAGAGAAAGAAAACCATAGATTAATGTCTTATGAATATGGAAGCAAAAATTTAAATAAAATGTTAACAATGAGATTACAGCAAATTATGACTAGATGGTTAAATCTACTTATAAAATGACCAGGAATGCAAAGCTGGTTCAATGCTAGGAAAATTATCAACAAAATTGACTATATAAATAACCAAAAAAATATGATTATCTCAATAGATGCAAAAAAATGCTTTTGACAAAATACAGCATTCATTCCAATTAAAAACATTGGAAAGTATAGGAAAAATAGTTTTCTTTAAAATTGTAAATAGTATCTATCTAAAATCATCAGCAAGCATTAACTATTATGGGGATAAACTAAAAACTTTCTCAATAAGATCAGAGGGAAAGCAAGGGTGTTATTGTTAGTGAATATTGTACTAAAAATACTAATAAAAAGAAATTGAAGGAATTATAATAGACAACGAAGAAACAAAATGATCAGTCTTTGGTTATCATCTGAGGAGATGCTTAGAAAATTCTAAAGAATCAACTAAAAAATGAGTTGATATAATTAACAACTTCAGCAAAATTGCAGGATGTAAAATAACCCTACATAAATCATCACCGTGTCTATATATGACCAATAATGCTCAGCAGGAAGAAACCAAAAGAGAAATTGCATTTAAAATAAATACTGGTGGTATAAAATACTTGGGAGTCTACCTGCCAAAACAAACTCATAATTATATAAACACATTTACAAAGTACTTTTCATACAAATAAAGTTAGCTCTAAATAATTGGAGAAATATTAATTACTCATGAGTAGGCCAAGCAATATAATACAAATGAAATTTCTATCTATGTTAATTGACTTGTTCAATGCCATACAATCAAACTACCAAAAATTGTTTTATAGAACTCAAAATAATAATAAAAAATTTTGTCTGGAAGAACAAAAGTTCAAGACTATCAAGTGAATCAATGAAAAAAAATTGTGAAGAAAGGTGGCCTAGCAGTACTAGATCTCAACTGCATAACAAATTGATGATCACCAAAAAAAAAAAAAATCTGGTACTGGCTAAGAAATAAAGTGGTGGATCAGTGGAATAGACTAGGTATGCAATACATAGTAGTATATGATTGTAGTAATCTACTTTTTAACAAATCCCAAGATCCAAAATTTGGGGACAAGAGTTCACAATTTGACCAAACGCTGCTATGAAAATTGAAAAGCAATATGACAGAAAATAAGTATAGAACAACGTCTCTTACTATATATGAAGATAAAGTCAAAATGGGGTTCATGATTTAGACCTAAAGGGTGATCTCATAAGCAAATTAAGGGAGCATGAAATACTTTACCTGTTAGATTTATGGTTAAGGGAAGAATTTATGACTAAATAAAAGTTAGAGAGCATTATGGGATATAACGTGGATCACTTTATTACATGACATTAAAAGGTTTCTGCACAAACACACACACAAAAGAATGCAACCAAGATTAGAAGGAAAGCAGGAAATTGGGGAGAGGGGAGAATTTATAGCAATTTTTTCTTATAAAGGCCTTTTCTATATGTATTTCCCAAATACAAAGAGAACTGAGTGAAGTAGCCAAGAATATGAATCATTCCCCACTTGACAAATGGTTAAATGCTATGAAGAGGCACTCCCAGATGAAGAAATCAAAGCTATCTATATTCATATAAAAAACTCTAAATTACTATTGATTAGAGAAAGGCAAGTTAAAACAACTGTGATGGACTACCTCTTATCTGTAAGAGTGACTAACATGATAGAAATGGAAAATAGCTAATGTTGGAATGTAGGAAAATTGGTACACTAATGCACTGTCAATAACATTGAAAGCTTGTGAACTGATCCAACCATTCTGGAAAACAATTTGGAGCTATGATCAAAAGGCCATAAAACTGTGTATACTCTTCTACCCAGAAATACCATGACTAGATCTGTACCCCAAAGAGATTCGAGAAAAAGGAAATGCACCATACCTACAAAAATACTTATAGCAGCTCTTTATTGGTAGCAAAGAATTGGAAATTGAGGGAATGTTCATCAGTTAGGGAATGGTTGAACAAGTTGTGGTATATTATTGTGATAGAGTACTATTGTGATATAAGACATGATGAGCAGGATGCTTTCAGAAAAACCAGGGAAGCCCTATATGAACTGATGCAAAGAGGCGAGCAGAACCAGGAGACGATTGTGCACAGTAACAGCAATAGTATATGATGATCAACTGGAAAGGATTTAGCTAATCTTAGCAATAGAGTGATCCAAGACAATTCCAAAGGACTCATCATGAAAAAGATACTTTCCACCTCCATGGTGTCTGAATGCAGATTTAATTTTTTTTCTTTCTTTTTTTTCTTATTTTTTTCTTTTGACCTGTGTTTTCTTTTGTAACTTGGCTAATATGGAAATATGTTTTGCATGACTGCACATGAATAATATATATACATATATACATACACATATATGATCTCAAACTTTAAATTTTTTTAAACAAATGATTAAAATTGTTGTTACATGCATTACAAAAAAAATTTAAATAAATAAAATGAGAGAAAAAGAATTGCCAGTTATTTACTAGTGTTTTTCAACTTGAAGAATCCAATCACAAAAGTTCCAGGTGCAGAATTTCTTAAATAGGTTCCTGCATGGAATGCAATGGCCCAATATTTATCCCAGGCAAGGTCCCACATATAAGACCTTATAAATTCTCCATGAGAGAGGGTCTTCCCTCACAAAAAGAAGTACAGCAGCTCATCTTCCTCACTAGCCACTAAAAGAGAAAGAGACTCAGTGGCCCCCAAGGAAATCTTTTGTACATTCTCTGAGTTCCACTAAACATCCATGTTCTCCCAGTATGACAGCTTCACTAGCCAGTCCCTTGTTAAGAGAGGAAGGAAGGAAGGAAAGAAGGAAGAAAGGAAGAAAGGAAGGAATGAAGGAAGGAAGGAAGGAAGGAAGGAAGGAAGGAAGGAAGGAAGGAAGGAAGGAAGGAAGGAAGGAAGGAAGGAAGGAAGAAGACGAGAGGGAGGGAGGGAGGGAGGGAGGGAGGGTTGGAAGAAAAGAAGGTAGGAAAAAAGAAAAGAAAAAAGGAAAGAAAGGAAAAAGGAAGAAAGAAAGGGAGGAAGAGGGAGGGAAGGAGGTGTAAGAGGTAGCTATGATCAAATGATTTCAGTTCTTTCAGTGAAATATTAGATAAAGCCGTCAGCTGAGAAGGGTGCAAGGAGGCGGAGCCCCGAGTGACTTAAGGGGGGACAATAAGGTTTAGAAAAACCACTGTAATAAGAAAATTGATTATGGAGACAAAAGGATTGCTTGGCCACAGTGAGGGCCCAATCGAGATGATATAAAAGGTCTATAGAGGACCGCATAGGCATATTGTCATAATTTTCTCTAGCTTCATTCATCAGCACAGGAGTAAGAGCGAAAGCAGTAAATGGTAGCGGTAATCTTACCCAGAGTAGGACTTGGCAGAGTAAGACTAGAGAAAAGGCAAGGGAATTTTCAATTAAACATTAACAAACAATGATTGCAAAACAGAGAGCAATAAATTTTGTTGTTAAAATCCCTTATATTTCAATTAACCCAATAAATGATTACTTTATAATCCCAGGAAGAATAAAAGAAGCTATAGGGGAAAGGGAATAAGCATCTATATAGCACCTACTTGGTACCAGAAAATATACCAAGTACTATACAAATATCATCTTATTGGATTATCATAAGAACTTTGTGGGATGGGTGGGTTATCCTCATTTTACAATTGAGGAAACTGACATTAAGTGACTTGCCCAGAGTCACAAAGCTAGTAAATGTCTCAGGTCTTCCCTAGGCCCAGCTAGGATAATACGGTTTGTAAAGCTCTGAATTCTAAGGGGATTATCTAGTTTATAGCTGAGATCCTAACTGATTCAGAAGTCCAGCAATATAACCTCAGAAGTCCTCTTGCTGGATAATTTGTATCTTGCATTTGTTTTTCCTTTCTCTCTGTAAAAATGACTGTAGGGTATGTCAGTCAATTAACATTAATTAAATGTATGCCATGTGAGAAACACTGCTATATTATGGGGATACAAAAAGAGGTAAAAGACAAGCCCTGCACTCAAGCAGCTTACAGTCTGGTGGAGGAGGCAACAAGCATGTAACACATAAGCTATATATAGAATAAACAGAAAATAATCAAAAGAGGGAAGACACCAGAATTAAAAAGGATGAGGAAAAGGATCCTGTAAAAGATGAGATTTTACTTGGGACTTAAAGGAAGCGTATAGGTAGTGATGAGGAGGGAGATGGGGAACAGCTGGGGAAAATGCCCAAACAAGAGATGGAGCATCCTTGTTTGTGGAACAGCCAACAAGTCAGTGTCTCTATATGAAAATACATGGTGAGGAACAAGGTGTAAGAAGACAGGAAAGAAAGGAAGACATTAGGTTATAAAAGGCTTTGAAAAACAAACAGATGATAATACATTTGATCCTAGAGGGGACAGGAAATTTATTGAGTGGGGCAGGTGACATAATCAAACCAAAATCAAAAGACATTGGCAGCTGAAAGAAGGATGGGTTGGAGCAGAGAGAGACTTGAGGCATGCAGATCCACTAGCAAGTTATTTCAATACTCCAGGCATGAAGTGGTGAGGGCATGTATGAGAGTGGTAGCAATGTCTGAGAGAGAAGGTGAAGGGTTAATGAAATATAAAGATCTTCCCTGTACTACTTGACTACATATGTTGTCCTTTCTCCTTGGAAAAGGGGCCACATTCCCTGGACTGAAACATTAACTTATACCTCATCAATTCCTCTTCCTAAAAATGTTGGCCACCCTTCTAGTAGTATCAGTACAGTGTCCTTATGAACATAGACATTTTGCCTTGCCAATCATAAATGTCTTGCTCCTTTGGATTCTGGCCCAGTCCACAGCCAACACATTATGTACTGAGTCATGTAGAACCTTGGTGCTGAGCCTATCAGTTGCTAAAACACACTATGACAATTTTCCCTTTGTTTGAAAGTGGATATATTGTCAGAAAATTGGTATTTTCCCTCTGGGCTTCACTCACAGGAAGGACACTTCTCCAGAGTCACTTTTTCCCAAATGGAACTCTGGGAGCTGATGTCAAGCAGCCCTCAGCATGTGAACACATATGTTGTTGCTTCATCAGTTTGGTGATGCAGGTAAATATTTCTACTACTCTGTTAAGCTTCATCTTTACCTTTTTATATTTATTTAATATGCTTTATATTGTCCTTACATGTAGAATAAATTTCACACCAATCTTAATTTGGTGTGAAGAGTGTTCATTATATGGTGCAATCCAATCCTAAAAAGTACCTAAAGCAGCTCCATGTATCTCCTTAACAATACAAAGTGGAGGCTATTCAAGAGATATTGCAAAAGTGAAATGGGCTTTGGCAGCAGATTGGATAGGTGGGGTGAGAGATAGTGGATAGTCCAGGATGACACCTAAGTAGAGAGCCTAAGAAAATGGTGATATGCCCTCTATAAGAATAGAGAAGTTACGAGGAGGGAAAGGGTTTAGGGGGAAAGATAATGAGTTCAATTTTGAACATGTTGAGGTTACATCTGAAAGACAATGGGAGATGGGAGACTAGAGGTCAGTAGAGAGATTGGAGTAGAATAAGTAGATTTTAGAATCACCAGCAAAGAAATGGTAAATAAACCCATGGGAGTGGATGAGATCACGAGGTGAAGTAGTACAGATGGAGAAGCAGTCCTGGAAGAACCCTCTGGGATACCTATAGTTAAACGATGTTCTTTGGAGGATTCATTGAAGGAGACTGAGGAGGAGACAGTTTAATAGGAGAACCAAGAATGGTGACTTGAAAATCTAGAGAGAAGAGACTGTCAAGGAGAAGAGGGTGATTAACAGTATCAAATTGTAAAGAAGTTGAGAACTAGGATTGAGAAAATGCCATTGGATTTGGCAACTGAGATCATGGGCAGCTTTAGAGAGAGTAGTTTTGGTGGAATGATGAGGTTGGAAGCCAGATTGTAAGGGTTAATAAGAAAGTGATAGGACAGAAGGTGGAGGAACCTATTGAAGACAGATTTTTTGAGGAGTTTAGACACAAATAGTGGAAGAGACATAGGATGGTCATTAGCAGGAATGGAATAATCAAGTGGGGATTTTTTGAGGTTGAGGGAGACATGGACATGTTAGTAGATAACAGGGAAGGAGAGAGTAGAGTGGGAGAGACTGGGGATGATGGAGGTGGAAATCTGTTGAAGGAGATGGGATGGGAAAAGAACACTTATGCAGGTAAAGACAAGTTAGCATTGGAAAGGAGTACGGTCACTTCTTCACGTGAGACAGGAATGAAGGAGAGAGTGGCAAAAGGCATATGAGTGACACCATACTGACTTCCCTGGCTTCCTTTAAGTCCTATGTAAAAGCCCTTCTTTTGCAGAAGTCTTTTAGTCTCCCTCTTAATTCTAGTGCCTCCTTTCTGTTGTTTCCTATTTATCTTGTTGATAACTTGTTTGCATGCTTGTTTGCATGTTGATTTCCCCCACCCCCTGCCAATTAGATTATGAGCTCCTTGAGAGAAGGTACCATCTTTTGCCTCTTTTTGTATCTCCAGGGCTTCCTGCCACACAGTAGTGTTTAACAGATGTTTATTACTTGAGATGAGTAAAAGGAGAGGAGGGAGCTCATGGTGAATGTCCTCAATTTTTTCTGTAAAAGTAGGAGGCCAGGTTCTCAGCTGAAAAGTTGGAGGGAAGAGAAGCTATGATAAATTTAAGGAGGGATGAAAAGGTTTGGAAGAAATGCTTTGGGGAATCAGACAGTGATAGGATAAAGGGGGTATGGAAGGATTGACTATCAACAGTGAGGGCCCAGGGGAGGTTATGTAACATCAATTTGCAGTGGACCTGATCAGAATGGTCATGTGATTTTCTCCACCTTCACTTAGTAGCATCATGTGGAGGAGCAAAGGTGACATGGTGAAAATGATCCAAGACTGAGATTTGGCAGGATAAATCAATCAAGTATTTACTAAGCACCTACTCTGTCAGGTATTGTGCTTAGTGATGCAGATACCAACAGGGGCAAAAGATGACCAACAAATAAAGGGTCTAGGGACTCAAAGGGACAGTGTAGAGTTGAAACGGTTTACCAACAGGTCAAGAGGGAGTAAAAGAAAAGAGTGCAGTTTATGCAGGGGTGATGGCCAAGGAAATAAATGAAGGTTTGAGGGATTAAAGGTGATGGTGTAGATAA
This sequence comes from Bettongia penicillata ogilbyi, assembly GCA_023548195.1. NCBI lineage: Eukaryota > Metazoa > Chordata > Mammalia > Diprotodontia > Potoroidae > Bettongia > Bettongia penicillata. The sequence goes on from JAJHZJ010000145.1 coordinate 100,411, forward strand.
TGTAGTGTATAATAAAAAAGACGGTTGCACATAAAACTGCAAATCTGTTGTATACAACTTGCTATCTTTTAAATACATAATAAGGTTATGTAAATGTATTTTCTCTCTTTTTTTCTTCCCTCCAACTCCCTACCCTAGAGATGGCTATCATAAGACACAAGTAAGTTAGATGTTAAAGTTTTTGATGCATATAGGTTCAGTACTGATATTAATAAGTTACCAAGCTGTGATACACTAGATACAGCGATTCATTGACCTCGTTTCAACCAACCTGCCCCACACAGTGACAGAAGATATTCAGTTTAGACAGTATCTTATCCTCAAGGTCAGAAGTATTTCTCACTCTAACAGAATGTTTTATACTCTCTCCCATTGAATTATAGAATCTTTGAGTTAGAAGGAACCTCAGGCCAATTTTCAACCCTGAGAAGTGGTCACAGAATTTCAGAATTTGAAGGGATTTTAGTGGTCCTACGGTCCATTCCCAATCCGGAAAACAATTCCTTATACAGTGTGGTCATCCGATCTTTGCTTTGACTTTCAATGGAGGCGAGCCATTTTTTGCTGTGGCATTCCATTCTAATCTTTCCTCACCTGTAAGATGGGGATAGTAATGGTATCTACTCCCACAGAGTTGTTGTAAAGATTAAATGAGATTATCTATACGAAGCAAATCTTAAAATACTTCATAAAAAATAGCCATTATTATTATAGGGAACTCACCGTTGAAAAGACAAGAATGAGTGCAAGAAGCATGTCACGGTTCCAAAGAATGACAGAAATGGTGAAATCCAGAATAAACAGAGGGTGGTAAGACTAACAAAGGGCAAAAAGAAGGGTTTTTTTTTTAGACTGTATTATGGAAAAGAGGAGGTTTAAAGAAAAGATAGCCCCACAACTCAGAGGATTATAACATGAGGATGAGAAATGGCAAGAGAAGATACAGAACTTCTCAATTTTTATTTTGTTTCTGTTTTTCTTTTTCCAACCAAAGAATGATCTTCGAATTGAAAAGGATAAAATAAATAAAAAAGAAGTATTAATTTACTGCATATGTCTACTCAGTTCCATTGATCAAACTTTATGTATCTTAGCCACTATCAGATAGTTTTGATAATTACTGCTTTATAATAGAATTTAAGGTTTGGTACTGCTAAACAACCCTCCTTTACATTTTTTATTAGTTCTTTGATATTCTTGACCTTTTGTCCTTCCAAATGAATTTTGTTACTTTTTCTAATTCAGTAAATTTTTTTAGTAATTTGAGATAGCATAGAATAAAGTAAGTTAGGTCAAGCAAAATTGTCATTTTTATCATATTGTCCCTGCCTATCCATAAACAATTAATATTTTGACAATTATTTAAATATAGTTTTGTTTGTATAAAAAGGATTTTTATAATTTTGTTTATATTGTTCCTTGGTTTGATTTGGAAGGTGTACTCCCAGGTATTTTACACTATCTGGAGCTGTTTTAAATGGCATATCTCTTCCTAGCTCTTTTTCCAAGGTTTTGTTTGTGATATATAGGAATGCTGATGATTTATGTGGATTTTCTTTCTATCCTGCCACGTGGATTGTTGAGGGGCAGGGCTTGTTTTGTTTTGGCTAAAATTTCAACTAATTTTTTAATTGAGTCTTTGGTATTTTCCAGGTATATCATCATAACATCTGCAAAATGGGATAGTTTTATTAACTCATTTCCCATACTAATTCCTTCTATTTCTTTTTCTTCTTTTATTGTAATTGCAAGGATTTTCAATACAATGGTGGATAATATTGGTGAAAGTGCTCATCCTTGCCTCACACTTAATCTTATTAGGAAGGCTTCTAACTTACCCCAATTAAAATAATTGTTCCTGCCAGTTTTACATACATGCTTTTTGTGAATTTAAGGCAAAATCAATTTATACCTTTAGTTTCAAGTGCTTTTTATTAGAAATAAATGCTGTACTTTATCAAAAGCTTTTTTTTTTGCATCTATTGATATAATCATGTTTTTTACTTTTACTATTGATATGATCAATCATGCTAATAGTTTTACTTATGTTTAACCATCCCTGAATCCCTGGTATAAATCACACTTGGTCATAATACATAATCTTTGTGATATATTATTGTAGTATTTTAACGATTATTTTATTTAGGATTGTTGCATCCAAATTCATTAGAAAAAGAGTCTATAGCTTTCTTTCTCTGTTTTTGCTCTTCTTGGTTTAAGTAACAGTATCACATTTGTTTCATAAAAGGAATTAGGCAGAGTCTTTTCTTTGACTATTATTTCAAATAATTTACTCAATATTGGAATTAGTTGATTTTTAAATGCTAACAAAATTCACATAAATCCATTTGGTCTTACTGTGCTTTTTTTTTCCTTAGGAAGCATTTTTATGGGCTGTTCAATTTCTTTTTTCTAAAATGGATCTATCTCCTGCTAATCTAGGCAATTTATATTTTTGTAAATATTCTTCCATTTCACCAAATTGTTAAATTTGTTGGCATATTCTTGGGTAAAATAACCCCTAATAATTGTTTTAATTTCATCTTCATTTAGTGATATTTTATCCTTTTCATAATTAATACTAGTACTTTGGTTTTCTTCTATTTTTAAATCAAATTAACCAATGTTTTATCTATTTTGTTGATTTTTTTCATAAAAAACTCCTAATTTTATTTATTTATTCAATTGGATTTTTTACAGTCATTTTATTAATCTTACATTTAATGTTTAGGATTTCCAATCTAGTGTTTAATTGGGCATTTTTGATTTGTTCTTTTTTCTATTTTTTAAATTGCATACCAAATTCATTGGTCTGTTCTTTCTGTATGTTATTGATAGAAGCATTTAGAAATATAACTTTTCCTCTGATCACTGCTTTTATTACATCCCAGAGGTTTTGATATATTGTCTTGTTGTTATTCTCTTTAATGAAATTACTGATTATTTCTATAACTTGTTCTTTAACTCACTCATTCTTGAAGATTGCATTGTTTTATCTCCAATTCATTTTTCATCTATATTTTTGTGGTCCTTTATTAAACTTAATTTAATTGCATTATGATCTGAAAAGGATGCTTTTAATATTTCTGCTTCTAAATATAAAATTTTTATATCCTAATATATGGTCAGCCATTGTAAAGATACCATGGAGAGATGAGAAAAATGTTTATTATTTTTCATTTCCACTGAAGTCTCTCCAGATATCTATCATATCTGACATATAAAATTATCTTCACTTTCTTGACTTCTTTCTTATTTGTTTTTTGGTTAGATTCCTAGTTCTGAGAAGGAAAATTTAAAGTATTCCTGCATTATAGTACTGCTATCTGTCTCCACCTGTAATTCATTTCACTTTTCTTTTAAAAAGTTAGATGTGAAAGCATTTAACACATACAGGTTCAGTACCGATATTGCTTTATTTTCCATAGTTGTGTTTGTCCTTCATTCTCACAAAGGACCATGACATCAAGATGATAACATGACTTGCAGTTGACTTTGATTCGAGTGAGGGAGGGCTGTGCAAGGTCACAAACCTCACTTTCTTCTCCAGAACTATCTGGATCCAACGGCTTGATATTCGTTGGGATGTTCTTATCACATTCTCACTTTGAGTGAGATACACCCATTCAATGAATAGGCTTCTTTAAGTAGTTACTCAAGGGATGGCCCTTTAATCAAAAAAAAAAAAAATTCGAACTGGGAGGGAAGACCTCAGCGTCCCTGAGTAAAAGAGAAATAGTTACTATTTAGTATTTACGTTCATTCCGTGCTAGGTGAATGGGGACCTGTTGTCCAGTCTATGAGCTCTGGAGTGAAATGAGTTTAAGGCTTGGTCTTTGAGCAAGAAATTCATCCAGCAAACTCAAAGGATAAGAAAGGCAGCTTTTCACCATGAAAGTGTACTATCCCAGGGGTAGAGCACCCAAGGATTCATTGTAAAGATACCTTAAATTGCTGAGAAAAGTTAATTCCTTTCCGTTTCCATTCAAGTCTCTTGAGATACCTATCGTATCTGGCTTATATTAAATTCTATTCACTTCCTTGACTTCTTTCCTATTTGTTTTTTGGTTAGATTTCTACTTGTGAGAGGGGAAAGTTAAAAAATCCCATTAGCTCCACATGTAATTCATTTAAAATTTTTTTCAAAAGTTAGATGCTAAAGCATTTGATGCATATAGTTTCAGGATGGATATTTCTTTATTTTCCATATTACCTTTTATCAAAATGTAGTTACCTTGTTTATGTCTTTTAATTAAATCCATTTTAGTCATAACTTTGAGATCATGATTGCTAATTCTGCCTTTTTTACATCAACTGAAGCATAATAAATTCTGCTCCAGCTCTTCATTTGAACTCTTCATTGTATCTCTTAAGTGTTTTTCTTGTAAATAACATACTCTTGGATACTGTGTTTTTACTCCATCCTGCTGTTTCCATTTTTTGAGTGAATTCATCCCATTCACATTCAAAATTATAATTAATATTTATGAGTATCCTTGTTATCTTATCTTTTCCCCTTGTTCTTACCCTCTTATTCTTTATTCCACCCACCCCTCTTCTGGTCCCTTTCTTTTCCTCTCCCTCTACCCTCCCATATCTTCACCTACACACCCTTCTAAAAGTCCCTCCCTGACCCTATCTCCTAGTCTTCTCACCTCCCTACAACTCTTGAAGACTTCTACACTCCTCCAGATGTACACATTGTTTCCACAAGCCCTCCTCCTCCACTTGATTCTTCTGTATCAATTCTTCCTTTCATGACCCATTTTTAAGACAATTGCTCATTTTTACCTTTTCCTACCCAATTTGGTTTTTATAATCACCCCATCATACACAACTCAGCTCCAACCTCTTTCACACTAACCTAGTAATGATAACACTTTTAAAAATACTGATAACATTCTCATATATAACAGTTTGACCTCAATGAATCCCTTATAATTAGGCTTTCATATTTTCCTCACATTTTCTAATATTGTTGAGACTAGAGGAAGTTTTCTAATATTAAAATTGTAATGAAATAGTGTGAGCTGAAGTAGATTGATCCTATGGTCCCTTCTAAGTTTTTTTTTTTTTTGGTGTTTTTTTTTTTTTTTTGCAGTGTTTCTGACCATAAGTACTAAAGAAATGCAACCTAGAATGTCCCAATGGGAAAAAGTGATGAGTCTTTGATTTTGAACGTCTAATGAATGAGTGAACAAACAAATAAATGAATGAATTAAAATGTGTTTATTGAGAATTTTTATATATCAAGCACTTTTTATATATCAAGATCATTATATAGATATAGATATAGATATATAAATTACGGAGATTAGTTATTCCTTCAAATCTTCATCCTTTGCTAAGATAGGATCAGAATCAACAAAGACTGACAATGTGACTGAAGAGAAAAGAACTCTTCCCATTTTTCAGAGGCTAATGAAAGTAATTTTACTGCTTGTTTGCTTTTGGTACCTTTTAAGTACTTGCAAGTACTTGAGCATAGATCCAATCCTAAATTCCCAGATTCTTGGACAAAATAAAAACTAAACTATTTGTGCATTTTGAATGTCATGATGAATAAATGAAAAAATTCCTTCTCAGTAGCATTTTGTAGAGTAAAAATTTCATCATTCTGCTAAAATCATAGCTTAAAAGTGAAAGAATGAAACTATATTGGGTTTCTTTGGATAAAGAACTTGCCTCAAGATAGTAATTGGAAGAATAATTATTACAATTTTCATCTGTATACAAAGAATGAGAGACCACTGGGTGTGTTCTTTACTTGATATATTAAGGGATATTGTTCTGTATTGAAGATGAGGACATAACTGTTAATAATAAGCTGGAGTAATGTACAAGCAATAAAAATCCTGGGGACATTATCTCTACAATTAGTGATATGGACTAGTTGATACTGCATCTCTGGACACTTTTTCCTTAGATGACTACAAGAGGGATGGGCAACAAAGAATGAGCAGGAAACCTGGAGTCTGACCTTTGACTCAGAAGGAATTGGATTTGCCAATATATGAAGATATCCCATTTGAAAATTCTCAGGCAGATGTATAATTGATTGGAATTGAATACCTGTAGTATACTATCTACTACCTTCATTAAATCAGTCTTTTCAATATGTGTGTCATATAATTCCTTTCCCCAAATCTTGAAATAACCTGGCCTCCTTGACTTTGTATTATTGCATAAGCCATCTTCCACACAAAACACATTCTTCACATTCTATCCAACTAACCTTCCTCAGGCATAGATCAGGTCAATATTCAGGTCACTTTTTGTTTACTAAGTTCAAACTCTTCTTTCTGCCATTCAAGGGCTGTCTTCTTTTCCAGGCTTATCTCACATTAATATCCTCTAGGCACTCCATGCTTCGGTCAAACTGGGCTACTCAATATATTCTGCATTTCTTTTAGATACATATTTTGTAATTAGAATAGGCAAGTGAAATACATAGTAGTCATGGTAGTAGTAGTAGGAGTAGTAGTAGTAGTAGGAGTAGTAGTAGTAGTAGTGGTGGTAGTAGTGGTAGTAGTAGTGGTAGTAATAGTAGTAGTTGTTGTCATCATCATTATCCTAATACTTGCATTTATATAGCATTTACCATATGCCGGACACTATGCTAAATGCGTAACAATAATTGACTCCTTGAATCTTCACAACAAACCTGGGAGAGAGAGGCTATGATTAACCCCATTTTACAGATAAGGAAACTGAAGCAGAGAAGAAATGACTTTTCCAGGGCCATTCCTCCAATAAGTGTCCAAGGCTGGATTTTAACTCAGGTCTTCCTAACTCCATGTCTTACCTTCTATACAAAGTACCACTAAACTGCCATCACATTGTGAATTAGAGTAGGATATGTGTCTGTGTTGAAGAGTATAACCTGAGACATTTAAGGAGTAGAAAAGGGCTTCTAACTCACTGGTGGTGGATAACTGCTCACAAGCATAGGATAAAGGCCCTACTAACAAGAAACTTAAGATCTAGTGAGGAGGACAAGACAGGATCAACTAACGTGTCTCAAAGAACACACAACATAAGATGAGTTTATATTTCAAGCAAAATTGTGTAGTACAGACCATAACTACTAAAAAGGTCACAGAGATAGGGCATCTGAACTATGATTTGAATGATGTGGATGATTCCAATAAGTGGAGTTCAAGAGAAATGAAAAAACATTCCAGGAATAAAGAATTTCTGGGGAAGATTGGGGAAAATTAAGTCATGATTTTGGCCAAAGTCAAAGGCAGTATTAGATTGAGCTGAAATTGTATTGGACTGAAATCATAGAGGGCTTTCATTACCAAGCAATGGAATGAATATAGCTTGTTCACAGTGTGTGACAAGGTTCTACAACAGTTGCAACCAGTGGTGGTACTTCACATGTTTTAAAAAGGTAGAAAGCAGAGCTCATAGTAGGGGGGTAGTTTGCCAAATCCACTGGCAACTGGGGTGGCGTCAATATCTTTTGGGTCAATGGGAGATTTCAAGTTAAAATTCTGTAAGATGGTAGTAAAAAACAGAAATAATTCCATTCGAGCCAGGCTCTCACCAACACATATCCGTTTTCCTGTAAGAGACAAATAATAGCATTTGATATTCATAGACTGCTAAATCATCTAAACCACTTCTTTGGACTTATAGGTAACCCACTAACACACAGTGGCATTAGATAAAAGACTACATGCATTCATTTCCTCTCTAGTCCTAGACTCTTTTGAAGATCCAGTCCCTCCTGAAAAGAGGGAAGACCCCCTCCTACATCCTCTCTCTAAATCAATCTCCTTGAGTCAGAGCAAAACATGGGATTTAGATTCAGAAGAGAACAGTCATTGCCATAGGCAGAAAATAATCACTCATTTATAATCTCAAAAACTAAGTTTATGGCTATCCAGAATAACTTGGATGGGAAAAGGTTACAGAAGAATGTTCAAAGTTCCCTTTGGGAACCTCCTGTCACCATTCCGGACAGAAAATAGCTCTGGAGCCTACTGCAAAATTTCATGGCCATCTTAACTACTTACTGTCTTTCATGGCCATGTCTTAACTACTCACTCCTAGCTCTAACCCAAATATTAAAACCAATTGAGCAGAGTATGGAATTGGTGAACCCCATGTCAGGGACAGTTAGCTGCCTGCCAACATTCATGTCTGCCTGCCCCAGAAGACTATGACCACCATTCGCTGAAAACCAGTAAGTTGCCCCAAGAATTGAAGGTGAAAGAACAAGACAGACCATAATCTATAATTCTGTACCAATAGATCCCCATCAAAATCCACATAACTAGGAAAGGTGGTTCTGTACTCATGTATCCTAGTCAGTTATTTCTGCACGATTATAAACTCTAAGAGTAGACCTTCAGTGACCTTAGCCATAATGGTACCTGAGCAATGAACCTTTAAGATAACCCAGTCCCCTTCCTTGGTTTGATAAGATACAAGATTGTACCATGATAACATAAAAGCCTGGAAGACTTTACCTGAGACGTAGCTCCTAGTTGAGGGTAACTGGGAGGATAGTTTTTAATATGAGAGTAGGTGGGAGCTTTATTTTGGGTCTGGATACACAACAGAGTGGCCACTGATCTCAGTTCTGCCTCTTTTGTGGAGTAAACTCTGACAACTACCCTGAAACTCAATTGATTTAGTTGATGAACCATGGCCCAAGAAGAATTCAAAGAATGATGTACTATGCCTCCACCGTACTCCCTAGTTTTAGAACTTGGAAGGATCATAAAGGTCCTAGTCCAACCCAATCTTTTGGCATATAAGGTAACTGAAGCCCAGAGAAATGAAATTATTTGACCAAGGTTGTACATATAATATGTAGCAAAGCTGGATCAAAAGACAGGTCCTCTGAATTATCAATCCATCTTTGATGCATATATTTAGATGAATATCTTACCTGCTGAAAAAGCCATGAAATAGTCACTCTTCCTAAAGTTGCCACTTTCATCCAGAAAGTGTCCTGGGTCAAACTTCTCTGGATTGGGGAATTCTTCATCATCATACAGAACAGAAGACAATAATGGTATTATGGTGGTACCCTGAAATGAGATGATACAAACAAATAATTAGAAAATAAAAAATAGAATAGAAATAGAAAATAATTAGAAAATAAGAACTATAGAATATTAGAGAATATTAGAGTTGAGAGACAATTTATCACCTAGTTAAAACCCCTCACTTTTAAGCTTGGAAAGAGCCAGTGATTTTTTAAATGCTGGGGCTCATACTAAATTAGAAAGTCTTCAATACTATCATAAGAAATGAAACTATGTTTTGACACCTTGTGGAGCAGAACAAGTACATATGAATAAAAGACTCAAGGAGGCAGGTCTCATTATAATAAAAGTTAAGTGGCTTACCATCACTGAAAATTTTAAAGCAAAGACTGGATGACCATACTGTAGAAGGAATTCTTTTTTAGATTGGGAATGGACAGTACGACCACTAAAATCCCTCCAAATACTGAAATTCTGCGACCACTTCTCAGGAATACAGATTGGCCTAGGGTTCCTTCTAACTCAAAGATTATATAATTCAGTGGGAGAGAGTATAAAATCTTCTATTAAAGTGAGAAATACTTCTGACCCAGCAGAGAAAACCCTATCCAGAAACTCACAAGATGCAGGCAATTTACAAGATGCAGACAAGAGAGATCTTTAACCCTTGTGGAAACCCCACTGTTGAAGTTGATCTCTACATTTAAAAAGGTCAATTCCGAGCTGCTGTGCCCAGTGGTGTTTCTACTGGTACCCATGAAGCCCTGGAGCTCCAAGACAATGATAAGACGCACTACGTGGGGAAAGGTTTCTCAAAAGCAGTTGAGCACATCAATAAAACTATTGCCCCGACCTGATTAGCAAGAAATTGAAAGTTGTGGAGCAGAAGAAGATCGACAAATTAGTGATACAAATGGATGGCATTGAAAATAAATCTAAATTTGGTGCAAATGCCATTTTGGGAATGTCTCTGACTGTTTCTAAGGCCAGAGTTGCTGAGAAAGGTGTCTCCCTGCACCATCATATTGCTGACCTTGCAGGCAACGATGAAGTCATCCTACCAGTTTCAGCCTTCAACATGACCAGTGGTGGCTCCCATGCTGGTAACAAGTTGGCCATGCAGGAGTTCATGAGCCTCCCTGTTGGAGCAGCAAACTTTAAGGAGGCCATACACATTGGAGCTGAGGTCTACCACAACCTGAAGAGTGTGATCAAGCAGAAATATGGACAAGATGCCACCAACGTAGGGGATGAGGGTGGCTCTGCTCCTAACATCCTGGAGAACAAAGAAATTCTGGACCTGCTAATGAATGCTATTGGTAAGGCTGACTATACTGATAAGGTCATAATTGGCATGGATGTTGCTGCCTCTGAATTCTTCTGATCTGGGAAATATGACAAGGACTTCAAGTCTCCTGATGATTCCAGCAGATACATCTCCCCTTCTGAGCTTGGGGGCCTCTACAAAAGCTTCATCAAGGATTAGCCAGTAGTGTCCATTGAAAATCCCTTTGATCAGGATGATTGAGAAGCTTGGAAAAATTTCACTGCTACTGCCAGCATCCAGGTGGTAGGAGATGATCTCATAGTGACCAATTCCAAACTAACTGAAAAGGCTGTGAACAAGAAGGCCTGCAATTGCCTCCTACTCAAAGTGAACCACACTGGCCCCATGACTAAATCTCTCCAGATGTGCAAGCTGGCCTAATCCAATGAATGAGGAGTAATGGTTTCCCTTAATTCTGGGGAGACTGAAGGTACTTCATTGCAGATCTGGTAGTGGGTCTTTGTACTGGGTAGATCAAGACTGGTGCCCCCTGCCAATCTGAGCATCTGGCCAAGTATAACCAGGTTCTCAGAACTGAGGAAGAGCTGGGCAGCAAGGCTAAATTTGCTGGAAGGATCTTCAGAAACCCTCGGGCCAAGTAAGCTCTGTGACTAGGAGGCCTAAGAGGTCACAGGTGCCAGTCACTTCTATGGAAGTCTGCTCCTATCCTAAGAATGGGCTGCACCAAGTACTAGACCAGTCTTGTTTTGGGGGCAGGGGCCTCTGCTGCTTAACTTCCCTCTCCCTTTCACCTTTCTGGGATGTTCTCACTGTTTTGTTAGAACTGTCTTATACCAGAGACTACCTGATCATCTCTCTGTCAGAAGACACTCTTGTGTCATCTTGTGACTGGGATAGAATGACCTGTTCTCACCCCCAACCCTTGTGTTGATGCATGGAGCCATGTACTTGTGGTACAGCCCTGACGAGCCCACAGGCCAAATCCTTAGTCACTTCTATGTGCAGAATAAAAGTATTCAGTAACCTACTGGAAAAAAAAATAAAAGAAATACTTCTGACCTTGGGGATAAGATATTGTCTAAACTGAACATCTTCTCTCACTGCATGGGGCAGGTTGGTTGGAACAAGGTCAATGTATCGCTGTATCTCATGTATCACTGCATTGGTATAAGGCATCTTGTTTCTGTCCTCCATGCAGGGACTTCTGTTTTGGCCAATCACATGATCAATTTCTTCTCGAATTTTTCCTGTCACAACATGAATAAAAATTGGTCTTAAAAAAATAGGGACAAAAACTGCTTTCTCTCATATTTTCTCTGATTTTTCACCAAGAGCTACACTGGTAAATAATGGACTTGACCTCATATTCAGATAGATAGATAGATTGATAGATAGATAGATAGATAGGTAGGTAGGTAGATAGATAGGTAGGTAGGTAGGTAGGTAGGTAGGTGGGTGGGTAGGTGGGTAGGTGGATAGATGGATAGATAGATAGATAGATAGATAGATAGATAGATAGATAGATAGATAGATAGATAGATAGATAGATAGATAGATAGATAGATAGATAGATAGATAGATAGATAGATAGATGAAATTCCATTTTAGTCTCATAAGTCAACTGAGAATATCTCGAGATACCTCAGGACAGGCTCAAGTTGTACTTCAAAAAATAAATACCAAGAAGCACTTGGTGAGGGCTCTCAGTCTAGTTCTGTTCCAGAACTCAGAGTGGCCCAAGGTACTGTCCTGCATGACTCTGTGAGTGACAAGAATCCAGGTGCACCAGCTCCTCCTATGGTCAGGCGCCTCTCAGTCATTCAGTTCATAGCAGTTGTGTCACTGGGCTATAGTCTCTATCCATATCATGATCTCTTATGCCTGTCGCTAATAATAACACACAATTACATAAGTAAGCAGGGTGGAGGTGGTAGCGGAGAAGTAGGAAGGAGTAAACTTGAACGGGTAATGACATATATATGAAAATGACAACAGAAAAGTTTCAAAGGAAAGTCTCAAAAGACCATGAAGCCCTCTCATGCTGGTCAATTATCAATGTGTGTTATTAGCCTGTAATCCCACCTGTTATCTCAGGGTGTTTCAGGAGAAGCAGGAGTCCGTATCTCAGAGTGGTGCTAGTTGTCTCTGTGCCTGCACCAAACAGATCATTTGCAGTACAGACCAAGTTTTCAATGGTAAATTCAGACTGTGGCTGTTGCTTTTCCTAGGAATAATTTGGTCAGGTTAATTGAAAAGTTAGGGAGGCAGCAGGACACACAGGAAAGTTTGATGGATTTGGAGGCATATGACCTTGATATGAATCTCAGTTCAAGTTATTTTTTAAATTTGGGGGACAGGCAATAAGGGTTAAGTGACTTGTCCAAGGTCACACAGCTATTAAGTGTCTGAGGCCAGGTTTAAACTGAGGTCCTCCTGACTTCAGGGCCAGTGCTCTATCCACTGTGCCACCCAGCTACTCCCATCCCCAACCTGCCCCAGCTCTGATCTTTACATTGGTCAAGTCATGTAATCATTTTATGTTTCAGTTTCCTCATTTATCAAATGAGGTGGTTAGATTCAATGACCTCCAAGATCCCCTGCAGGTGTAAATCTATGATTCTATAAATAAAATTTGAGCAACCCAACCCAAAGTGGAACAAGAAGTTGGCAATTACCAAGGCAGTTTGGCTACTACAGATAATACACATGGGAGAGAGACAGAGAGAAGAAAGAGATTGAGGCAGACACAGAGGGAGAGAGAGGCAGATTTAGAGAAAGAGAAAAACAGATAGAGCCAGAGAAAGAAAAAGACAGAAAGGAGAGAGAGAAATAGAGAAAGAGACAGAGACAGACAGACTAGACCTATAATTTGATTGACACAAAGAATTTCCAGGTTAAAAAATTCTTTCTGTCAATGCAAGTCTGCCCTTTCTCTAAAAAACTTAACGTCTCAAGACACTTGATGAGCCCTAGTGCACTGTAAGGTTGAGTGACTTGCCCAGGATCACATAGGCATTTTATATCAAAGAGGGGACTTGAGCTCAGTCTTGACTGACCTCTGAGGCCAGCTCTTTCTCTACTACATCAGGAGTGTCAAACTCTCAGTCCTCAGGTCACAAGCAACCAACAAACTGGGTGGGGCTCAAACCAGACTAAAATGTAATTGGGAAATGTTTAGCAAAATATATAAAGATACAAAACAACAGATAATGTTAATTTGTGGGTTTTCTAAGTCAATATGAGACACACTGGGATCCATTTCTACTCGTGTTTAATACAACTGCACTATATCATGCTATCTTTCAAGATATCTATACCTATATAGTATATTTCAATAATATCTATGAACATCACAAGCAGTTAGGGGATGGAGTGGATTGAATGCTCGACTTAGACTCAGGAAGACTCATCTTCCTGAGTTCAAATCTGACCTCAAACGCTTACTGGCTGTAATCTTCAAACAGTCACTTAATCTTGTCTGCCTTAGTTTCTTCATCTGTAAAATGAGCTGGAGAAGGAAATGGAAAACTACTCCAGTATCTTTGCCAAGAAAACCCAAAATGGAGTCATGAAGAGTCAGACATGACTGAATTAACTAAACAAATACAGAAGCCCTATATAAATGTAATCTATTGTATTTTCTTCCTGATTTACTAAGCTAATAAATCCTGTTACGATATAATAGGATTCTAACCTTGGAGATAAGATATTGTCTAAACTGAACGTCTTCTGTCACTGGCATAGGGCAGGTGGGGGGCAGAGTTTAGTGAGATAAATAGGATTTATTAGCTTAACAAATGAGGAAGAAAAATTATCAACTTGAGTATATATAATAATTTATAAAATATGAGTCCATGTATATTTTTCCATTTTGTCCTCATCAAAATACCATCATAGAAGTACTACTTTATTATTGTCTCTTTACTAATGAGGAAATTGAGAGGCTAAATATTTTGTCCTTGACCATGAGGTGCTGGTATTGAGGTAAAGTGACCACTGAAGTCATAAACTGAATATATAATAAATACTCTATGGACTAAAGATAAGAAATGTAAAATATATAGGAATACCAAGCAGGTGCTAGAGAATATAATTCAAGTTCAAGTTAACCAAGGCCTATTCCCACTATGGGTAATGATGGGAAAAATAGCATATGGCATTCTTAAGAGTCTCATAAACTGAACAGAGAGGATTATGAGAGACTACTATATATAATTATCCTAAAAAATCTCTTGCTCTGCTCTATATATTTGCCCTCTCCCACATTGCCTCATCCACCAATGCAGTGGGAATCTGGGAGAATATACCCTTATGCAAATAGGCTGAAGATGGTGGGATTCTCCTTGTCAGTTAAGTTACTATATTGCTAAATTAAATGTGTTTTTGAATTAATACATCTTCTGGTTGGTCTTGTAAGAAAACCATTGATGGTGACCTCAGAGTATACTTCATTCCTTTAAGATCCATTTCAAGATGTCCATCAGCATAGCTTTTACTTTCTGTCATGTTTCTGGTACTTTCAGGGCTTCATTTACTCCTTATGAATTACATTAGCATGTTGCTTTATTCTAGTTTTGCTTTTAATTTAGCTGGCTTCTTTTTTTTATGTAACTTTTCAACATTTTTTCTTCCTTTCAATTTTACTCTTTGTTACATGTGGATGGGGTGGAAAGTGAGGAGCCTCCAGTTCCATCTTGACTGTAAAATTCACCATCCTCCCTACAGGTACCTACCACAGTAGCACCTACATTCCCATCAGGCTAGTCACTTAAAGTTCCCTATACCCTACTGTCTTTGCAGAGTCCTGAAAGGTCCTACCCAGTCCTCAATGCCTAGCTCCAGTTCCTCCTTCATGACCAAGATCTGAACCTAACTCTTCCAGAATAAAGCCTTATGTTAACCTTCCCCAAATATTGTATTCCTTGCTAATTCCAAATTCCTTCACCACTTAAATCCTCAATTTAAAATCTACTTTGTCTTTCCTTAAACATTCCTGATAATTATTCTCTTGTCCTTACATGTACTTCCTTATTTCTGCTGGGTTAGAAATTCCATTAGGGCTAGGATCCTATCTTCTAATTCTTCTGTCTCCCCCTATGGTGCTCTGAGCACACTATGATTAATGTATGATCATTTACTGCTCTATGTTTGTGAATGTGAGTGTCAGCCTCCAATACACAAGCCATTTCATGTACAAGAACTGAGATTCAGACCTACTGATCACACTCTACCTGTTCCATTTTCATCAAAAAACAGTCAATGAAGTCCCGAGGATTGCTGGAGTCCAGTGTCCTTTGGTGTTCCTTCACTTCTTCCAAAATAAATTCATGGAGTAAATGAAAAATTTTAAATATTTTGTGATGAGATCCAGGGAGATAATGTACTAGAGATGGAAAAGAATTGTAAACCTAAAAAGAAGAATTATATATCACACTTTATGAGAAAGAGAAAATAATTCTCTAACATTAGGATGATGTTCCAAAGAGAGCTGAATAAGGGTGGAACAAACGCCTTTTGCAAAATAGTGACTTTCAATTTCCCTATACAAACCCCCCAAAAATATTTTAATATTTTGTCTGTGGTTGACTGAAACTACCTTAGCCTTCACTCTCAATTCTTTCTTCCTACAGAAAAGTTCTCATCCTTTCTCATTAGGAGATCTTCTAAGAGCTCTGCCTACCACCTTCCATTGGGACAGCTACCTCATCTGCCATCGTGATCCAAACTCAGTGCTCTAGGGAAAAGTCAGCATCTCTACAGTAACATGAATTTTAACATTCAGTCCCTGGGACGAATTTCACCAAGGAGTGGCCTTATAACGTCCCTCAAATCAAACCACATAGGGGTGACCTTCTCTGTCTTTAGTCCCTGTCAATGAAGAAGAAAATGACCCCATCCCAGCATGGCAGTTTTGTACCTCCCCATGGAATGCACAGTGAACTCTAGTGTAGTTCCTTATAGTAGTATCTTTGAAGCAATGAAAAAAATTTTTTTATACATACACACACACACATACACATACACACACACACACACACACACACACACTGAATTCCAAAAGGAGAGAACACTGGTCTCACCTGAATCCATGGGGAACTTGCAATCTTGATATGTTCATTTAAAAGCTTCATTAAATATAGAAATTTCTGGTCTTTGTATTCAAAATGTTTCTGGAAAATGATAGAGCAGATTACATTGCAAGGAGCACACCCAAGGATGAACGTGGGGTCACATGGTAATCCTAAAGGAGAGAGAGACAGAGAGATTCACAGAGAGAGAGAATTTAACTCTGCCACTGTGATCAAAAGTCCTGCCTTAAGGAGGACTTGATTGTTCTCTTTTCCTGTCTAGCTTACATTCTAGAAGACATTTTTTTGGCACAGCAAGGTTGAAAATAAGTCACCTTTTATGAAGCATCTGATTTGAACCACTTAAGAATTCTAAGTGCAAATAGTATAATTCCCATTTTACAGATGAGGTTGGTGAGTATCAAGAAAATTATTTGATTTATACCACAACTAGGAGGGATCAAGAAGTGGGATTCAACCCAAATTTTCTCCTTGCCCCAAATACAGTGCTATTCCTACCATACCACATGATTTCCCATTTCTAAATCCCTATTCATCACTTTACTCTATCAAGCTTTTGCTTTCAGACTTCTTTGTGTCTATTTTTAAACTACATTTCATCTCATTTCAATCAGTAATCCCAGGATGAGGGTTGCAGGTTAGAAATCTAATCTTCCATATAGGAAGCAGGAGGAAAGTGGAAAGAAAAAGGAAGGAGTGGATTGAAGGGAGGTAAGAAGTACTAAGAGAAAAGAAAGAAAAGGGAGAGGACTGATAGAAAGGAGAGCAGAGAGAGGGAGGCAGTGGTCAAAAATCAAGAGATGATGCTGAGGCATCTCACTGTCTTCCTAGCAATGTTCTTGACTCTGCTTGCCTTCCTTCAACTAGTTAGCAAAATATCAAAAAGATCCCTGGACTCCCCAAATTGATCATAAAATAAAGCCCTTTTCCCCCTGGATCTGTTGACTAAAGGTAATAGAACCGGTGGTGCTAGGGGTCTTGTGAGCTCTGTTCCATATGAAAAGGTATAAGAACACAGAAAGTCATCCGCCTAAACTTTCCTCCTTACACTGCCTCCTTACAAGTTTAGCATGAAGTCCTTAGCAGAGCCGCACTGCCTCTTATCTCTTCTCTCAGCCATCCTGACCCTTCAGGGCTTCTAGGAATGACCACACCATTATGGGCATATCCCCAGGATGGGCCCCAAAGTACAAACATGGTGGTTTCAGACTACAGAAAATTCCTGAACCAGCCTCAGTCTGCATAAGTTACCAGGATAGGAGGAATTTTTCTGAGGTCAGTGGTAACAAAGTAAAGAAACACCAACCTTTTGTTTTCTTTAACTCTTCTACAAGGTTCTTTGCCTCTTCGTGGACTCTCTCTTCAATGCTCTTCTTCCCCATTCCAAAATTCCTCAGGGTCATGAGGGTGAAACGGCGGATTTGCTTCCATCTCTCTCCATTGCTTATACCAATTCCTATAAAGGAAAACAGGAAGAGAATCCTTAGACACCAAAGTTCCATATAACCCATGTCAAAAAGTCCATGCCCAAGGACCCTTAATCCACACCCCTTGTTCTGGGAGAATACAATGAAGTAGGGAGGTGTCAGTTTGCTTTCTCTTCTATCAATACTGTTTCTTTTCCCATCCCATACATCATTCTCCCTTCAGCACAGTCACAAATGTATCAGGTGGCCCTGCACCCATATCCCCCTCCAGGAAATAAAGTGTCACCAAGAGGGAGGCCTGGATAAAAACATATTTTGGGGCCGGAATGGTTATAGAGTAAATTGGTTTGTATCTTTTGTAATGCCAGGGCAATACCCACAGCAGCCACTATGCATATTTCCAGGGTAAAGTCACAAAATATAAACTCTCTTCCTCAAAGATGAAACAAGATATTTACTCAAACACTGAAAGCCAAATCCATCATAGCAACAAAGAAATCTATACAAAATATCACTGTAGGGAGCACAGCCATTCCCATTCTTTTTTCTATCAGGCCTCCCCACAAACAAGCTCCCTTAGGGAAAATCACTCCTTTTCTCACTGTTAGTTGTTTTTCTCTGCTCTGTCTGCTCTCTTTCAGCTCTGTCTCACTCTCTCTCAGCTCTACGCTTCGTGCTGACCCATTTAGCATGCTCTTCCCATCATTGGCTCCATGTGACTCAAGCTGTGGGGTGGGCTACAACTCAAAGCTGGTCACATGGACCTATTAAGGGGTGAGGAAGATCTTCAAACTCCCTTACCATTACACCTTTGTATCTTTTGACTGAAGGAACCTAATGTTTTCTGACCAGACTGAAAAAATTAGTAGTCTCCCTACTTCACACAGGGACCAAAGAGTGAGAATCTCTGTTTCTTGTCTTTTTGTAAGTTACTAGATGGCTCCATGGACAGAGTACTGGGCCTGGAGTCAGGAAGACTCATCCTGATTTCAAATCTAGCTTCAGACACTAACTGTTTATGTGACCCTGGGAAAGTCACTTAACCCTCTCTGCCTCCATTTTTCATCTGTAAAATGATCTGGAAAAGGAAATGGCAAACCACTCCAGTATATTTGCCAAGACAACCCCAAATGGCATTATGAAGAATTACACAGGATGAAAATGACTGACCACAAGAGGTACTCTAAATAAGAATAGAAAGTTGCATACGCTCAGAGCAATCCTGATATCAGATAGCTTTTCCGAGCTTTCTTTTTTTTCCCTAAGGAAAGGTACTAAGTAGCATTGTGGTTTATAGGGAAATGATTGTTGAGTCAAAACAAAATTCAGCAAGTATACAAAGAATTATAGTTAATTTTAGGGTATATACATGATACACATATACTAATGCTTAGCATGATATAATCCTTCTTTCCCTGAATACATCACACCTTCCTATCCCTAGATATCACCCTCCAATTCCAGACAAAAGATAGAGACTTCACCCAATTACCTTATATTGGGAACTATTCCTTTGCCTGTAATCTTATTTACAAAGGACCTTTGTAAGGATCAAATTCTTTACCCTCTACTCCAACATGCTTCATATAGGAAGCCTCAAACAAGAAAGTGACTGAAATCCCTTGGAATGAACTTTATTTCATGTTGGTGTCATGAAATACCTCTCTGAAAAAGTAGAAGCTGACATGATAAGGTCTCCCAGGATCTGTGGAAAAGTTTAGATTCCCAGCAAAGGGCTTCTGTTCTCTCTTTCATTGATGCCAATCTCACAAATTTCATTCATTAACACATACCTTTGATCTCGGAAGGAAGGAAGGAAGGAAGGAAGGAAGGAAGGAAGGAAGGAAGGAAGGAAGGAAGGAAGGAAGGAAGGAAGGAAAGCAACTCCTCTACAGGTGAAGACCTGAAGAAAGGGCTTTGAAAAATTTTGCTTGGGAAAAAATAAACTTTTACCGTTGTTCTGTAACAGATTTCACTGAATCAGATGGTATAGACTAGTATAGGCAAGGAATGTTAGAAATTGTCAAGTGCTTTCTCTCATTTTTTACATGAAGAATCTGAGAAAGATTAAGTGATTCATCTAAAGTTAGCAATGGTTGTCTCAGACTAAGCCTAGGACTCCGAAATCCTGACCAAAATCCTGGATTCTTGCCACCCTAGGTCATGAAATGAAAAGAAAATAAGAGGATAAATACTACCCTTCATGCTCCCATTTCTTTAATTCCCGTAGACATCTCAAACCCATTACATCCAAAATTGAATTCACTGTCTTCCTCATCCAAACCTCCCCTTCTTCTGTCCTTCCCTATTTCCATGTAGGGAACCACCTGCCTTCCAATCACTCAAGTTCACAATCGCAGGGGGATCCTTGATTCCTAACTCTTCCCTCACCCTCACACCTAATTAGTTCCCTAATCCTTCCTATCTATACATCGGGGGTTTTTTTTGGTGAGGGAGGGGGTTTAAGTTAGTTGTCCAGGGTCACACAGTCACTAAATATCAAGTGTCTGAGGCCAGAATTGAACCCAGGTCTCCCTAACATCAGGGTCAGTGATCTATCCACTGTACCACCTAGCCGTTCCTACCTCAGCTTTCACAATGGTTCCCTTCTCTTCACTCATGCATCCACCCCTCTAGTCTATGCCTTCATCACTGTTTTGTCTGGAATACTGCAATATTTCTGCTTCCAGCCTACTGTCTCCCATTCATCCTTCATCTAACTACCAGAGTGATTGGACTGATCAGCCACAGTCAGACACACCATATCCTGACCCTGACATGGCGCGGTCTCCTTTTACCATCAAAGACAACCACCAAACTGAAAAGTGAACATATTGTTCTCGTATTCAGCAAACTCTTTGGTTTTCTATTACTTTCAGGATCAAATACATGAACTCCTCTGTTAGGCTATTAAAGACCTTCACCAGATGGCCCCAACCTACCCTTTCAACAAGAAAGAAAGAAAGAATGAAAGGAAGGAAGGAAGGAAGGAAGGAAGGAAGGAAGGAAGGAAGGAAGGAAGGAAGGAAGGAAGGAAGGAAGGAAGGAAGGAAGGAAGGAAGGAAGGAAGGAAGGAAGGAAGAAGGGAAGAAGGGAAGAAGGGAAGAAAGGAAGAAAGGAAGAAAGGAAGAAAGAAAGAAAGAAAGAGAGAAAGAGAGAGAGGGAGGGAGGGAGGAAGGGTAGTGTTTATCCTCTTATTTTCATTTCATTTCATGACCTGGGGTGGCAAGAATCCAGGATGTTGGTCAGGATTTCTGAGTCCTAGGCTTAATCTGAGATTTAACCATTGATAACTTTAGATGAATCACTTAATCTTTCTCAGATTCTTATACACTATGGTGAACACAGATTTTTGCTGCTTCTCAACCATGGCTCTCCCCATTGGTATGCTAACCTATGCTTGCCTCAGATTTCCAGAATCTTCAGCTCACTTCAAGTGCCACTTTGTAGAATCAGGCCTTAGATGATCTCCACAGCTGCTACTTCGTGTGTGTGTGTGTGTGTGTGTGTGTGTGTGTGAGTGTGTGTGTGTGTATGTGTGTCTACAGTCATTCTATCTATACATACCTATATCTATATAGATATATGTAAATGGACCTGTTGTCTCTTCCCCACTCCATCCAACTATAAACTCCTTGAGGGCACTGACACATTTGTCTTTACATCTCCCAACACTTAACCCAGTGCTTGGCACATGATAGGTGCCTCCATCTTGCTCCCTTCTACAAACTCTATACTCCACTTCCTCACATAAGGTGCTCCATTTTCCATTTCTGTACCTTCACTCTTCTTCCCCTTTCCCTCCTCCCATGGCTTTGATGCTCTCCTTCCTTTTGGTTTCTATATTCTCCCTTAATACTCAGTTCAAATCCCTTTTGCAAGAGGCCATTCATTGCCTCCATGGTCTGCCATATTGTGCTGCTGATTTATGTCAAGCCTGAAGTCCATTAAGATATCCAAGTTTTGTTTTGTTTTTTTTCTGATAAATTACTATCTAATTACCAAAGCAGCTAGGCAGTACAATGGATAGAACATTGATCCTGCAGGCAAAAGATCTGAGTTCAGATTTAGTCCTTGATACTTACAGCTGAGCTAGTCATTTAACCTCTTTTTGCCTCAGTTTTCTCACCTGTAAAATGAAGAGTTATAATAGGACCCACCTCCTGGAGTTGTTGCAAAGATCAAATGAGATAATATTTGTAAAGCGCTTAGCACAGTGCTTGGCACGTAGTAGGTACTAAATTTGTTAGGTGTTGTTGTTGATTCATTTTCCACCTTGATTCACTCAAATATCCCTACCACAAGTGTCCTACTTTTTGCTGTAGCAGAGAAATGGGTTTGCCTTCTAGTCAGGTTATCAGGAGTAGTAATGAAAAACATTATCAGAAACTACTGCCAGACTGTAGCTTATAGAATGACATGAGAGGGATTTTGGTCCTAATTTTAGGTCTAGTAGCCTAAGGTGACCTTTCCAGAAGTAGTCAGATTATTAGAATTTTTAACACTATTTCAAAAAGTACAGATATCTTTCATTAATATGGATTCTGATCCACATTGCCTGTACTATACCTTGCTTGGTCTTCAAAGGTTCAATATTTTGGATGATCATTATCCTTGCAAACTGAAGTAATTTTGATTTACCTGTTACTAGTGGCAGGTAGCAAATCCCTAACCACCAGCTTCATTTCATCCATTTGGTGGCAAATTTTCTAACCTTATAAATCAATTACCCGCCATTCACCCTTTTCTGCTTTGCTTAACAAGAGATATATGGCAAAACAAAAGTTTCAATGTCTTACACAATGTAGAGTCTTCCTTCTCTCAGTTACTTTCTTACTACTCTTAAGAGAGTGTGGTTTGTGAACACTTAGAAAAAGTGATCACTAAGAGCGAGCACGGATTCATCAAGAATAGCTCTTGCTAGTCTAATACAATTTCTTTTTTGTTTTTATGTTATTATCAGACTAGTAGATCTAGGCAATGTCTTGACAGAGTAGACACAGAAGTCACCAAGGCATCTGACAATGTCTTTTATGACAACTTTATAGAGAAAATGGAGAACACACTGATCAGACTGCCAGGAGACATGTTCTTAGGAATACCAGGCTACATGAAGTCGTGGTCATTGTCCAGCAGGAAGACACTAATGTAGCTGCTAGGCTGCTGAGCACTAGATATCTGAACAGCAAGAAGAAAATTCCAATCAACGGGAAAATGAACTAGAGCAATGGATCTTTGAAAGTAAAAGTCACACTGAGGGGTGAATGATTACCACAAACTGTGAAGACTAGATAGATGGGAGAAATAGATCTCCCTTCTCCTTCCTGGACTCTTTCAACCCGCAATCATTCTCTTTCTCTCTACCTTTGTTTCTTAGGTTCTTTCTTTCCATTCTTTTTCTCTCTCTTTCTGGTTTCTTCCTTTCTTTCTCTTCTTTCCTTTCTTCCTCTCTTTCCCTTCTTTTTTTTCTTTTTTCCTTTTTTCTCTCTTTGCCTCCCTGTGTGTCTCTTCCCTGTCTGTCTACCTTTGTATTTTTCCCTCCATCTCTTTCTTCATACATTTACTGCTATAACATATAACATGAAGCTATGCATCTTCTGCCCCGGAGAAAATACAAATGGCTTCAACAGTACTCATTACATCCTCCTCAACATGACACTGCTTTGGGGGTTTTGTTTCAAAAGAGGGTCTATTCCAACCAATATCTCAGAATATTATTCTTTTCCTTATTCTTATCTTTCTCTTGTTCCTCTACACCAAGCAGAAACTTACCTAATCCTTTGGTAAAAAAATCAAAAATTGGCATAGGTCCTCTGTCAGCGAACTTGTCCCCATGATCAATCAGAGCTTCTTTCACTGCCTTGTACCCATGCAACACAACAGCACGCTCAACACCGAATTGCAGAGTGAACACTGGGCCATACTTTTTTGCTAGCTGTGAAAACAGATGTGGGCAGTAGTGAAAGGGTCATCACTGAATCCGGTGATAAACAGCATAGATTATTATTGTTGACCTTATTGGAGAAGTTCTCAATCCTTTATCAGCTCCTTCAAAACATTTGTGACATTTATTACAGAAAGGATGATGCAACCTGTGAACTCAATCCAAGTCATAGATGACTCAAAAGGCTAAAATTTCATTCTGTACCTTGGGCTAGCAGCCATAAAACTGGTTAATGAGGCACAATTTATGACCTCAGTGTAGTATCCCCAACTTTCTGAGAGGCTGAGCTTACATTTCATAGCTAGATGCCATAGTGGGTAGAGTGCTGTACCTGGAAGACCTTACTCAAAATCCAGTTTCAGATACTCAATAGCTATGGGACCCAGGCAAGTCATTTAATATTTGTCGGCCTCAGTTTACTTATCTGTAAAATGAGGACAATAATACCACCTTCTTCTAAGAGTTCTTGTGAGAATAATACCACAATATTTGTAAACATTTAGCAAATCTTAAATCACTAGATAAATGCTACTCTCATCATCATCATCATTATTATTCATCTAAAGTTTTGAGAATAGCAGTTGGGGAATAGAGACAATGCTACCATTGAAATTCTGGAGCAGAAAAGGGTCCTCATTCCAACAGAAAGCATATGAATAAGTTTAATTAGATCAGGGCTATAGATCCAGAAGGGACTTTAGAGATCATTTAAAGCAGAGGTGCTTAACACTTTATTTTTGTCCTGGACTCTTAATAGTCTGGTGAAGGCCATGTACTCCTCTGAATGATATTTTTAGAATAAAATACATAAGATTACAAAGGAAAATGACTGCTATTATAATAAAATAAAGACGTCCTTTTTCCCATCCAAGCTCACAGATCCTCTGAAATATATCAACAGATCCTCTGGGACTTCCCAGTCCCAAGATTAAGAACTCCTAAACTAATCATATAATTTTACAGATAAGGAAACGGAGGTCCCCAAAGATATGGTAAAGAGAGCAGTTTGGCAATCTACCAGGTCAAAATAGGAACATATTTTTGTTTTCACATGTTAACCTCACCTAAACTTTTCTCACAACCCTGTGAGACAGATAGGACATTTATTGACAATGTCTTCATACAGACATAGGAAACTGAGGTCCAGAGAGATCATCATGACTTACTCAAGTCACAAAGCTAGTAAATGTCAGAATCTAGACTTGAACCCAGGACTTTCTAATCCCAACTTCAATGCCTTTCCTACCACCCCAGGCTACCTTTCAAAGACTTTGAGATCTACAGGTCTGAGTTCAGAACTTCCTGGTTCCTCTTGGGACTGGACTTGCTTTCAGCCAGGCACACTTGAGATTACACATAAGGACTGGGAATGCACACAGAAGCTGCCTGAGTGTTCCTGTGAAGGAATGTGCAAGGAAAATATTCTCTACTCTGATCCAACAAAGACTGAGGTCCTTACCTGCTTGCAGGACCTACTCATTCCTCAAGCAGCAGAAATAATCAGGCACATTAAATACTCCCTTTCCTCCTATGGTGGGCACTGAGCATTTTAAGTGGGAGTAATAGCAGAATGTTTTGGACAGCATTTTTTGTAGAATGGATCTCATCCATACCTGCATGAACTTGATAGCACCAACTACTGCTTAAACAGTGGGCCCTGATGGCCACTATAGTGAATCCAAATATGGTCTAGAAAACCTACAAGGTACCTACCTACCCATTAGAATAAGCTATTTGAAGACAGTCTCCCAAAACAAATTGACAACCGCTAGAGTTGAAAATGAAACCAACAGAAGAGATTTTTACTTACTCTGCAAAGAGATTCTGGGATATTCTTAAGGTCCAGCTGCAGTATATTGCCAATAATGGGAAGAGGAACAGGACCAGGTGGAAGCTTTCCTCTTCTAAAGCCCTTTTTCCATGATGAAATAAGAAACAGACATGAGATAGAGAGCAGTAAACCAAGAACAATGATCACAGATGGATCCATTGACACTCTTCCTTACTAATAATGTGATAGAAGCCTTAGAATCCAAAGCTGGGGAGGACTGCGAACAGGAGATCAATCAGCTAATAATTCCTTAGTATCCTGAGTAAGCTTCCAATGGACTTGGACCTGCCAACAACATAAAGAGAACCCTACCCCTTGCTCTATAACAGATAAAGTATCAGGAGCCCTTACGTTTATTGTTTAAAGTTTTACTGATTCTTTTTGCTCCTCATATACCACAGTTATTTCCCAACATGGTCCCACCTCTCCTTACAATCAACACTTTTAACAAACATTTAAAAAAAACAATGACTCTAGGATTTTGAGAGTGGATGCCATATCCCATAGTACCTTACGAAGGCTCTGCTGAGAGGAAGTGTTTCTTAATCTGTTCCAAGATTGAGGGTTCTTTTAAAACATAAAAATAAACTTCCTTGACCCATTACTGTGTGTTTTTCATTCTTGAAGAGGATGGAGACAACAGGTAGGTGGTGCCATGACTTGCAAGTGAATTAGATTTAAATGAGGGAGGGCTGTGCAAGGTCAACAGCCTCACTTTCTCCTCTGGAGTCATTTGGATCCACTGGCAAGATATAGATCGGGACTACTGGAGATGACTCAGGTGCAGTGGGAGACCTTGGCCTTTTTAACCTGAGGTCTCTCCCAAGTCTCATGGAAAGTACTTGTAGGACTCATTATACTTTATTTAACAAAATTTGAGTTGTTGGAAAGGAAGAGGACAATTGTGGGTTCCTTTTTTGTTATAATCTTTCATATTTACAATGAATACCACCGAGGCACTTCATGTGCATCTTCATTTTTAAAAAGATGCCAGCAGACCCTTAAAAGAATGTATAATTCATTTGCATAAGACCAGAGCAAGTATGGAATAACAGTGTGGGGCCCTTCAGGCCTTCATTGTACAAGTATATTATGTGGATGAAAGATATATGATCACAAAGGCCAGGTCATATGCTGCTCCTGAATATCTGCAAAATAAAAAGTTAATGTTCTTGAGTTTTTTTGTTTTACAAAAATCACAGTAAGATTTCAATGTCCCTCAATCTGAAAAAACAAGGAAATCATGACAGCACTAGGTTTTAAAACTTTTTAAATTGCCCATCAAAGTTAATATAAAATATTATTGCTTGTCCATCTTAATCTGATATTTTTTCCCAAACTATCCAGCTGTCACTGAGTGTAGCCACATCACCAGATATACCTGGAGATAGGCTTCAATGACCCATATGTTACAGTTTTACTGTTAGTATTCATTAAAAAATACACAATTGCAAAAAAGTTTTTGTAAAATCAGCAATGCTTTTAAGTTAATTTGCATTTTAAAAATCAAACTTGACTACAGTTTTGAAAAATAACATATATATGGGGAAAACAATATTCTTTCAGTCTGTAGCCAAGAGAAGAAGAAAAAAGAATTTTTATCTCAAAATTCTCCTTAATCAGTTCAATGCTGAATCATTAAGTGATGACAAAATATAGTTATCAAGTGCCTATTGCATACACAATGGGGAAAGGTTTAACACTGGCAATTTCTGTAGGTTAGAGGCAGGGATGTGCTGATAAAAATGTTTAACACCCAGAATCTCCAGGTATATGTAACAAACTTTAAGTTTAAGATGCATTATTAACATTTTCTCCTTTACTTCCTTAAGTCTAAAAAATCAACAGCAAAACACATTTTGTAACATTTGCTATGAAGGCTTACGCTGGAAATTTAAGAATCAGATCTCATTAGATGAGCATTTGTTCAGTCATTTCAGTTGTTTCCTACTGTGACCCCATTTGGAGTTTTCTTGGCAAAGATACTGGAGTTATTTTCTATTTACTCTCCAGATCATTTTACAGATGATGAAAGTGAGGCAAACAGGGTGAAGTGACTTATCCAGGGTCACACAGCAAGTAAGTCTCTAAGGTCAAATTTCAACTCAGATCTTCCTGACACCTAGTCCAATGCTATATCCACCGTGCCACATAGCTGCCCCGGATCCAGCATACTCTTGGTCATATACAACATCATCTCTAAGATCCTTCTCATTTCTAACCTTCAAGGACTCAGATTTCAGAGGGAAGACCAGATAGGTACACAATGGTGGACATGAAGTGGAGACTACACCAAACAAAGAGACAAAGGAAGAAGAT
This sequence comes from Bettongia penicillata ogilbyi, assembly GCA_023548195.1. NCBI lineage: Eukaryota > Metazoa > Chordata > Mammalia > Diprotodontia > Potoroidae > Bettongia > Bettongia penicillata. Next base: position 128,314 of record JAJHZJ010000145.1, read on the forward strand.
ACCTGCTAGGGACTAGGTTTAACTCAAGCCAGTTGAACGTTCAGGTTTAGGACTAGATACTTGTGGGCCATAAAATAACTAACAGAATAAATAAGGACACAACATTGATTCAAAGGTCCTAGGGACCCTTTCCACTTCCCAGTAAGTTGGAGCAGCAATGCCCAAAAAAAAGGGTCTTTCGCTGGTAGCCAGGAAGTCATACCCAGGCAGTAAATGGTGGGAGCAATCTTACCCAGACTAAGACTTGGCCAGGTAAGACTAGAGAAAAGACAAGGGGATTTTCAATTAAATATTAACAAGCAACAATTGCAAAACAGAGAGCAGTGAAGTTTGTTGTTGTAATGCCTTGTTCTTCAATGAACCCGAGATATGATTACCTTATAAGCCCAGAACAAAAAGAAGTCATGGGGGAAAGGGAATAAGCATTTAGAACGAGCCTAATATGCACTTTATAAATATATATATGTATGTGTATATTTATGTGTGTATGTGTATAGTATATATGTGTGTGTGTATATATGTGTCTGTGTGTATAGTACCAGATACTATACCAAGTGGTGTACAAATACCATCTCAATGGATTCTCACAACAGCCTTGTGGGATGGGTGGTGTTATCCCCATTTTACAAGTGAGGAAACTGAGGTTAAGTGACTTGCCCAGAGTCACAAAGCTAGTAAATGTCTCAAGTCTTCCCCAGACCCAGCACTCTATCCACAGCACCACCTTAATGACTGACTCCCTGCTGGGATAATATGGCTTGTAAAGCTCTGAATTCTAAGAGGATTATCAAAGTTAACTCAGATCCTAACTGGGTCAGAACTCCAGAAATATTACCTCAGGAGTCCTCTTGCAGGACAATTTGTATCTTGCATGCGTTTTTCCTTTCTCTTTGTAAAAATGACCGTGTGTATGTGTCAGTTATATACTATGTATATACATAGTATATACTATGTGAGACACACATAGTGAGGCTACATGATGGGGATACAAAAAGAGGCAAAAGACAAGCCCTGCACTCATGGAGCTCACAGTCTGAGAGGGAGACAACAGGCATGACAAAGAAGCTCTATTCAGAATAAACAGAAAACAATCAAAAGAGAGGAGACACTAGAATTCAAAGGGGTGAGCAACAGCTTCCTGTAAAGGATGGGATTTTAGTTGGGACTTAAAGGAAGCCAATAGATTATCATGAGGAGAGAGAATATTGTAGGTAAGGGGAACAGCTGGAGAAAATACCCAGATAAGAGACACAGCATGCTTGCTTGTGGAGCAGTCAAGAGGCCAATGTCCCTGCATGAGAATACATGGTGAGGAACAAGGTGTAAGAAGACAGGAAAGAAAGGAGGGCATTAGGTTCTGAAGGGCTTGAATGTCCAACAAAAGATTTTGCACTTGATCCTAGAGGGGAGCCACTGGAGTTTATTGAGTGGGGAAGGTGACATAGTCACATCTGCAATTTAGGGAAATGACTTTTGTGACTGAATGCAGGATGGATTGGAGCAGGGAGAGACTTGAGGTAGGCAGATCTACTGGCAGGTTATTGTAATACTCCAGGCATGAAGTGATGAGAACCTGTACTAAAGTGGTGACAATGTCTGAAAGAGGAGGGGCTATTCAAGATATGTTGCAAAAGTGAAAGGGCCTGGGTGCCAGATTAAATATGGGGGTGAGAGATAGTGAAAAGGCCAGGATGGAACCTAGGTAGAGAGCTTGGAAAATGATGTTGCTATCTACAATAACAAAGAAGGAGGAGGGCCTAGGGGAAAAGATAATGAGTTCAATTTTGGACATGTTGCAGTTAAGATATATGAAAGGCAATGAGACATGAGATATTGGAGGTCAGGAGAGAGACTGAAGTGGAATAGTAAATTTGAGAATTATCAGCACAGAGATGGAGCTGATGAGATCACCAAGTGAAATAGTACAGATGGAGAAGCAGCCCTGACAGAACCCTCTGGGACACCTATAGTTAAAGGGCATTCCCAGGAAAAGGATACATTGAAGGAGACTGAGGAGGAGACAGTTTAATAGGAGAACCAGGAATAGTGTCTTGAAAACCTAGAGAGTATCAAGTACAAGAAGGTGACCAAAGATGCAAAAAAGTTCAGAATTAGGATTGAGAAAAGGCCGTTGGATTTGACAAGTGAGATCATTGGCTGTTTTGGAGAGAGAGGTTTTAGTGAAATGATAAGGTTGGAAGTCAGGTTGTAAGGGTTAAAAAGAAAGTGAGAGGACAGGAAGTAGAGGCATCCAAAGACAGATTTTTCAAGGAGTTTAGTCACATAGGGTGGAAGAGACATAAGATGATCATTAGATGGAATAATCAAGTGGGGATTTTTTTCAGGTGGAGAGAGAAATGGGCATGTTTGTAGGTAGCAGAGAAGGCTCCAATGCAACAGGAGAGACTGAAGATGACAGAAGTGGAAATCTGTTGAAGGATCACTTATGCAGGTGAAGACAAGTTAGCATTACAAAGGAGTGAGATCATTTCTTCATGTGAGACAAAGATAAAGGAGCTAGTGGCAGAAGGCACGAGTGATACCATGCTGACTTCCCTGGCTTCCTTTAAGTCCCAAGTAAAATTCCATCATTTATAGAAAGCCTTTCAGTCTCCCTCTTAATTCTAGTGCCTTCTCCGTGTTAATTGTTCCCTATTTATCTTGTAGATAACTTGCTTGTATGTTTATTTGCATATTGGCTTCCCCATGAGATTATGAGCTCTTTGAGAGAAGAGTTTTTTGTCTTTCTGCATACCCAGTGCTTCCTGGCACATGGTAGGCACTTAACAAATGTTTATTGATCTAGCTGAGAAAAAGGACAGGAGGGAACTCTTGGTGAATATCCTCAATTTTTTCTGTAAAAACAGGAGGCCACATGCTCAGCTGAAAAGTGGAAGGAGAGGGAGCCATGGGAAATTAAAGGAGGGATGAAAAGGTTTGGAAGAAGTGCTGCGGGATGTGAGTGGTGATATGATAAAGGTGGTATAGAAGTGTTTCTTAGCCCAGATGAGGTTATGTAACATAAATTTGCAGTGCACCTGATCATGTGATTTTCTCCACCTTCATTCAGCAGCATCATGTTAAAGAGCAAAGGTGATGTAGTGAGAATGATCCAAGGCTGAGGCTTAGCAAAACTCAATCAAATATTTACTAAGTACCTGCCATGTATCAGGTACTGTGCTTAGTGCTGGGGATACAAAAAAAGGCAAAAGACAACCACCAAATAAGGGGCTAGGGACTCAAGGGGACAGCACAGGGTTAAAATGGTTTACCAAGAGGTCAAGATGGAGTAGAAGAAAAGAGTGCAGTTAATGCAGGGGTGATGGCCTGGGGAAAAAAAAAATGAAGGGTTGAGGGATTAAAGGTAATGGTGTAAAGTCAAGGCTAAGGATACAGTTTAGTAAGGGAGGAAAGAAAGGGTCTATGAGAGCTATTGTGGAAAGAATCAAAACAACTTGGCAACAGACTGCATATAGAAATTAAATGCAAATGAGGAATAATATGACATCTGGGTTAGAAATCTAGGGACTGGCAAAATGGCTGCTTGGAGAGTCGTGGGGAATTTGGGGAAATTGGAAGAGTCTGAAGGAGAAAGTTTAGCACTGCACTTGACATTAACATCATCTGCTTAGAGATGTCAATCCCTGGGAAGCTGATGAAATTACCAAGTGAAACAGAGAAAGAAGGTGGTCCAGAACAGAATCTTGGATGACATGAATAAATTATAGAGTATATGGAGAAGTGTAGGCTGTTACTTAAATTTTACTGAGTTACTAGACAAAGAGTGGTTACATGGCACCATGAACTGGTTCTAACCCCCTGTTTCTCTTGGGAGGGGAAATAAAAGAGGAATAAATACCCAGACTGTCAACCTTTCTATGCAGCAACATACATACATACATACATACACACACACTGCAAGTCATGTCCTCATTTCCCTGATGTGTTGTTCCTCTTCGAAAATGAAGGACAAACACTACCTATGATTAGACAGAGCTACTTGAATGGGGACCCAGCTAGATGGTAACTCAGCTCGTCCTCTCCTTCCTCCTTTCCTTCTCCTCTCCAAAGGAAGGTAAATTTTGGTAGCCAGAAGCTGCCCAGTTAACTTGGGGTTTACTGGCTGTATTTCTTTCTTTCTTTCTATGTATTTTTGTTTTTCTTCCTTTCTTTTCTTTCTCTCTTTCTTTACTTGTTTGTTTCTTTGTTTATTTATTTCCTAAAACCTTAAACCAAGTTCACTCTGAAGCCTGTAGATTGGACCGCAATAGGTCTCTGCCCAAGCTCCAATAAATGACTGCTTTTTGGACCCTTCTGGCTTAGAATGAACTTCAGTGGAAATTGTTTCTCTTTGGAACAGCAACCCTGAGGGCATTGCCCTTCCAGCTTGAATTTTTTTTCTTTCTCTAATTAAAGGGGACATCCCTTGACTACTTCTTAAAAAGGTCTATTCACTGAATAGGCATTACCTCACTCTAAGTGAGTATCTGAAAAGATCTTAGCCTAAAAGAGCCAGGTACTCCGATTGCATCCTAGGCCATCTCCAGTCATCCTGATGAATATCTCGTCAGTGGATCCAGATGGCTGTGGAGGAGAAAGTGAGCTGGTGACCTCGCACAGCCCACCCTCACTCAAATCAAAGTTAACTGCAGGTTACATCATTTCCCTGATATCATGGTCCTCTTTGAAAACAAAGGACAAACACAACAACACACACACACACACATATATATATATATACACTGATATTTTTTCAGCCTCATAGTGACAGAAAATCAAAATGAAAATTCCTTTTAAAAAAAAGTTTGAGTCTTATCTAGCCTCACATACAAGTAATTTCTGCAAACTTCTGTAGAGTTTGATGGTGCCTCACTTCTGCTGAGGCAATGGGCCATGATGGCCACAAGTAAATCAAAATAGGGACTAGATAATCTGTGTAGTATTTTTTTCTTTAACATATGCTATGCTCATTAGATTAATTTCCTTGAAGATGGGCTCCCAAAACACATTACCATTGAAGACCAGAAAGGAAATGAATAAGTTTCTCATCGTGAATGAGGATTGGGGATATTCATAGTATCCAACTGCAACGTATTGCCAATACTTGGAAGAGGAACAGGGCCAAGAGGGAGCTTTTCTCTTCCAAATACCTTCCTCCATGCTGAAATAAGAAACACCCACAAGATACGGAACACTAGGTTGAAAACAGTCACCAAAGATGAATCCATTGCTATTAACAGTATGGAAGGCTGAGAATCCAATGTCTGTGTGAATTGTAAGCACAAAACTAATCAGTCCATGACTCCACCTTTTCTGGCAAAATATGATTTTATTTCTAAGGACCTCTGACCCACTAATAAAGACAAGAAAGGTAAGCTCATTTCCCAGCTGACAAATGACCCAAGGATATGGAAAGGCAATTTTCAAAAGAAGAAATACTTTTGTATTTAGTAATTAGTAAATAATAAATAGAAACTGTTTCTCTTTTACCCAGGAACTCTGAGAGTCTTCCCCTCCCAGCATGATTTTTTTTTATTAAAGGGGCCATCCCTTGAGTAACTACTCAAAGAAGCCTATTAATTGGATGAGTGTATCTCATTCAAAGTGAGAATTGAATAAGACCTTGGCCTAAAATGGCCAGGGTCTCACATTGCATCCTGGGCCATCTCCAGTCATCCTGATGAATATCTGGCCACTGGACTCCTCTCCAGAGGAGAAAATGAGGCTGGAGAACTTGCATAGCCCTCCCTCACTCAAATCAAAGTCAACTGCAAGTCATGCAATCATCTTGACGTCACGGTGCTCTTCAAGAATGAAGGACAAACGCAACCACAATTTCCTTTTAAATATGTAATAAAGTTATGTATATTTATTTTCTCCCCTTTTTCTCTTCCCTCCATCTCCCCACCCTAGAGATGGCTAGCATTAGACACAGTTATGTGTATGTATACACACATACACACATAAATGTAAAACCATTCTACACATACTTCTAATACTCAATTCTTTCTCTGGATGCAAACAGCATCTTCCTTCATATATCCTTTGTAATTAATTTGGGAATTCATAACAGTTAAAATGACGTTTTCACTCAAAAGTTTTTCTTAAAATAATATTGTTGTTACTGTGTACAATGTTCACTTGGTATTTCTCATTTCACTGTTTGTGATTTTGTACAAATTTATCCATGCTTTTCTAAGATCATTGAGCTCATCATAATAATAATTTAGAACACTTTTTTTCTTATGACTATAAATTGTTTTGATTTCTTCATTGGAAAACTTTCTGTTCATATCCTTTGACCATTTCTCAATTGGGGAATGATTCATAGTCCTTTAAATTTTACAAAGTTCTTCATATGTTTAAGATATGAGACCTTTATTTGAAAAACTATCTATATAGTTTTCCCTACTTTCTTTTTTCCTTCTGATCCTGTTTACATTTGTGTTATTTGTACAAAAGGTTTTTAATTTAATATAACCAATATTATCCAATTTATACCTCACTCTGCTCTCTATTCATAAATTTTTCACCTATCCATAAGTCTGGTAAGTAATATGTTCCATGTTCTTCACATTTCCTTGTAATACCTCTCTTTATATTTAAGTCATGTATCCATTTTGACTTTATCTTGGTAAATGGTGTAATGTACTGGTCTATGTCCAATTTCTGCCATACTGCTTTTTAATCTTCCCAACAATTTTTATGCTTTAATGAGGATGAACACAGAATCAAGGTCAGCTACTGCACTGATGATAAATTCTTCAACGTTAAAAGGCTACAAACCAAGACCAAAGTGGAGGGAGGTACATGTTTTTTACTTTGCAGATGATTGTGCATTCAGTGCAGCCTCTGAAGTTGAGATGCAATGAAGTATGGATCAATTCTCTGCTGCCAGTGCTAATTTTGATCTAACAACACTAAGAAAACACAGGTGCTCCATCAGCCACCACCACACGATCCATACATGGAACCATTGATTACAGCACACAGAGATGTTTTGAATGCTGCGGATAAGTTCACTTACCTTGATAGTGTACTTTCCAGGGATATACACATTGACAATGAGGTTGATGCACACATTATCAGAGCTAGTTCAGTGTTTGGGAGGCTCTGAAGGAAAGTATGGGAGAGGAGTTCTACTAAATTCTTTTTATGGTACAATTATAGTACTGCTACTTAAACTGTGAAGAGTCAAAACTCTTGAGAAAGAGAAAGAAAATTATAGACCAATTTCCCTAATGAATATAGATGCAAAAATTTTAAATAAGATAGTAGCAAAAAGATTATAGCAACTTATCATGAGAATAATCAGGTAGGATTTATACTAGGAATTCAGGGCTGGTTCAATATCAGGAAAACAATCCACATAATTGATCATATCAACAACAAAACTAACAGAAACCATACAATTATCTCAACACACATAGAAAAACCTTTTGACAAAATATAACACCCATTCCTGTTAAGAACACTATTGTACAGCAATAAATGAAGCCTTCCTTAAAATAAGTAGCATGTACCTAAAACCATCAGCAAGCATTATAAGAAAGAGGATAAGTTAGAAGCATTTCTGATAAGATCAGGAGTAAAACAAGGATGCCCATTATCATCACTGTTATTCAATATAGTACTAGAAATGTTAGCTTTAGCAATAAAAGAAGAAAAAGAAATTGAAGGAATTAGAATAAAGAAAAAGCTAAGCTATCACTCTTTACAAATGATATGATGATATACTTAGAGAATCCTAGAGAATCAAGTAAAAAACTACTTGAAATAAACAACTTTAGCAAACTTGTAGGATCTAAAATAAACCCATATAAATCGTAAGCATTTTTATATATTACTAACAAAGCCCAAAAGTACGAGATAGAAAGAAGGTGAAAAACTATCTATCTATACATATATATATATATATATATATATATATACACACACACATGTATATAAATATATATGTGTGTGTGTGTGTGTATACACATTTAAAGTTACTGTAGACATTTATAAAATATTTGGGAATCTACCTGCCAAAACAAACCCAGGAACTATATGAACACAATTACAAAACACTTTTCACACAAATAAAGTCAGTTCTAAATAACTGGAAAAATTTCAGTTGCTCAAGGTAGGCTGAACTAATATAATAAACATGATAATTCTACCTAAATTAATTTACTTATTCAGTGTCATACCAATCAAATTACCAAAAATTATTTTATAGAGCTAGAAAAAATAATAACAAAATTCATCTCGAAGAACAAAAGGTCCAGAATACCAGGGGAATCAATGAAAGGAAATGCTAGAGAAAGTGGCCTAGCCATGCCAGATCTTAAATTGTTTTATAAAGTAGCAATTATCAAAACTACTTGGTACTGGCTAAGAAGTAGAGTGGTAGATAAGTGGAATAGGTTAGATACATAAGACATAGTAGTCAATGATTATATTAATCTACAGTTTGATAAATCCAAAAACTCCAGCTTTTAGCATAATAACTCACTATTTGAAAAAAAAAACTGCTAGGGAAACTGGAAAATAATATGGCAGAAACCAGACATAGCTCAATATCTTACACCATTTAACAAAATACAGTCCAAATGAGTACATGATTAAGATATAAAGGCTGATACCATAGGGAAATTAGGAGAGTAAGAAATAGTTTATTTGTCAGATTTATGGAGAACAGAGGAATTTATGACCAAGCCAGAGTTAGAGAACATTATGAAATGCAAAATGGATAATTTTGATTATATTAAATTGAAAAGTTTTAGCACAAACAAACCCAATACAACCAAGATTAGGAGGGAAGTAGAAAACTGGGGAAGAATTTTTACAAGTGTCTCTGATAAAAGTCTCATTTCTAAAATAAATGAGAATTGAGTAAAATTTACAAGAATATAAGTCATAAATGGTCAAAAGATAGGAATAGGGGAACAGTTTTCGGAGGAAGAAATTAAAGCTGCCTACAGTCATATAAAAAAACGCTCTAAATCACTATTGATTAAAGAAATGCAAATAAAAACACCTCTTAGGTACTATATCACACCTATCAGATTGGCTAACACGATAAGACAGGAAAATTATAAATACTGTAGAAGATGGGGCAATTGGGATGGTAATGCATTGTCGATAGAGTTGTGAACTGATCCAACCATTCTGGAGAACAATTTAGAACTAGGCTAAAAGGGCTATAAAATGTACATGCCATTTGACCTAGCAATACCAGTTGTAGACTATATCCCAAAAAGATTATAAAAATGGGAAAAGGACTCACACGTACAAAATATTTATAGCAGTTCTTTCTGTCGTGTCCAAGAACTAGAAATTGAGGGGATGTCCATCAATTGGGGAATGGGTGAACAAGCTGTGGTATATGAATGTAATGGAATATTGCTGTGCTATAAGAAGTGGTGAGCAAGTGGACTTCAGAAAAACATAGAATAATTTACATGAACTGATGCTGAGTGAAGCTATACTATATAAGAATTAGAATATAGGGGAGGAACCATGAAAAAGAAAAAAAACTAGGGAAAAAAAGAGTAAGTAATATGCTTTGGTCTGCATTCAGATTCCATATTTCTTTGCCTGGATGTGAATGGCATTTTCTATCATGAGTCTTTTAGAGTTATTTTAGGTCTTTGCATTGGTGACAAGAGCTAAGTCTATCAAAGTCAGTCATTGCACAATGTGGCTGTTACTATGTACAATGTTCTCATTCTTCACTCAGCATCTATGCACCCTTCTAAAAGTCCCTACCTGACCCTATCTCCTAGTCTTCTTACCTCTCTAAAGTCCAGAAGACTTCTAGACCCCTCAGAATGTACATATTGTTTCCTCTTCACCCAGATCCTAGGAAAGTAAGATTCCACCTCCACCTGTTTCTTCCTTATCAGTTTTTCCATTCATGCCCCATTTTTTATATAATTTTTATATAATTTTATATAATTGCTCATTTTTACCTTTTTCTAACCAATTTTGTTTTTAGAATCACCCCATCCTACCAACTCAGGTCCAACCTTTCTTTCAAACTACCCTAGTAATGATGACACTGTAAAGAACAAGGATAACATTTTCATATAAAAGAAATAACCAATTTAACCTTAATAGGTCCCTTATAATTTCATTATATTTCTTGTGGATCTCTCATATCAAATTTTCCATTGAGGTCTGGTCTTTCATTTTGCTAAAAATTCAATATTTTTGTTCAGGATTACACTCAACTTTTTTGGGTAAGTTATTCTTGGTTACAACTACTGCTCTTATGCTCTTTGAAATATAACATTTCAAAACCTATGGGTTTTTAATGTAGAAGCTACTAAGTCTTGTGAAATCCTAACTGTATCTCCACCGTACCGAAATTGGTTTTCTTTTCTTGTTGCTGACAATATTTTCTCCTTAAACTGGGAGTTTTGAAACTTGACTATGACATTCATGTAAATTTTCCTTCAGGGATCTCTTTTAGGTGATGAATGGTAGTTTTTTCTATATCTACTTTACTCCCTTCTAGAACTTCCACACAGCTACATCTGGAACAGCAGACTTAGGCCTCAAGAACTTTCACCTCATCTATGCCCACTGTTTCCAGATACTAGGTCTATCAGTGTTGACCAGACATAATCCTGGGCTGTGACTGTGGCTATGGGAAAGAAGAGGTGAGCACACAGGGAGCAAGTATGACTTCAGGACAGTGTGGCTCAGAGTCCCATCAGTTTGGAATTATGCCCTGAAAGATACTAAACTGTGCACAGTCTTTGACCCAGCTAAATCACTACTGGGCCCATACCCCAAAAATATTTTTAAAAAAGAGAAAAGAAACATGTGTACAAAAATATTTATAGCATCTCTTTTATGTTAGCAAACAATAGGAAATTAAAAGGACCCTTACCAGTTGGGAAATGGCTGAACAAATTATAGGATATGAATGTGAGAGAATATAATTGTGTCCTAAGATGATTTCAGGGCATCCTGGAAAATATTCTAAGAATTGATGCAGACTTAGCTCTGAAATCTTTGCCAAAGTCATGTCACCTCACTAGACCTCTGATTCCTCAAACATCATCTATAAAATAAGTGGAATGGGCTATTAAATGAATTTCTAAAGTCCCTTCCTTGGTGCCATCAAGGAACTGATCATGGACTAGGTGAACACAATACAATGATTAGAAACAATTTCTACAAAATGATTTTAGATAAATTGTTCTCCTGTCTTTTGAACACAAAGGGGCAGACTTTTTTCAGTACGTATTGGAAAGAGCAATTCTTTTGTCTCATTTAAATAATTCATGGTCTCCTCTGAATCAGGAACAAGGGAGAACAGGGAAAAAGGAGTGTACATGGATATGATAAAGCAGGTAGAACTTGATGGGGGGATAGGAGGGGAAGGACTCTCTAAGGAGCCCTGAACTCCCTCAGTTAGGGTAGTGTAGTGGAGAGTTTCAAACATGGAGTAACAAGACATAGGTTTAAGTTCTGGTGCTCATAGTCACTACTCCTTTCTGGACCTTACTTTCCTCATCTGTGAAGGGGGGATAAATAATATTTGCACCAGCTACCTTCCAAGTACTTTGTTGCTAAGAAATGTGTTATTATTAAGCCATAGAAATGTAAGATATTTCAGATTTAGATATGGCAGGAATCTTCATAATAGTTATCAATTTCAACTACCTAATTTTACCTGAACTCCAGAGAAGTTCAATAATTTGTCCAAGTTGATACAGATAATAAGTGGCAAAGGCATTACTTAAACTCAGGTTTCCCTGATTTCAAACCTCAGTCCTTTCAACTATAGCACATAGAATAGGGTGACCGCTGTGGATCATTCTCAGTAAAGCAAATTGAAGCATACGTGTGTGTGAATACCACCTCACCTGGTTCTTGGTGCAGAGCTCTGATTCAGTGAGTCCTCTTGGACTGATGATGTCTGGGAACATCAGCTAGTTTACCACTTGCTCAGATATGAAGCTCAATTCTCTCTTTACAGCTTCTATTCCTCTGCCCTGATTGAGATCCCATTTCTGGATTCCTGAACATCTTACCCCACCACACATTTGAACTGATAGGACAGACTCAGTCTTTTATGATGTGGCCTCTCACAGTGTAGAGTCTGGTCAAAACACACCAGAAAATGGTCTCACAGCCAAGGAAGAAAGAGCAGGAGGAAGGGAAAGGAGACAGTGTTACCACAAATCACACACTATGTTCCAAACTGGATTTGATGCCTCCTTTCTTCACATGTTCCTTATGATTTCACAGACAACTATTGGAGCCCATAAAAGGATCTAGAGAGAGGGAAATATTTAACTAGTTTAAGATAATGGTGCTGAAATAACATACTGGACTTAAAAATCCATTCACTTAACTCCACCTAGGGAAATCTTTTGTGGTTATTCAGTCAACTACTCTTTAGGATCCCACTGGGAGTTTTCTTGGCAAAAACACTGGAGTGGTTTCCCATTTCCTTTTACAACTCATTTTACAGTTGAAAAACTGAGTCAAACAACATTAAATGACTTGCCTAGGGTCACACAGCTATTAAATATCTGAGGTCAGATTTGAACTCAGGAAGATGAGTCTTTATAACTCCAAGTTCACCTTGCTATAACAAACCTAAGGCTATAATAACCAAAGTCTTTCTAGGCATCTAGCAGAGGCATGCCCAAACATCATGCATGATATATGTCAACTCAAACACAAAAAAATGAAGGCAAGGGTCACATTAGTAAGAAGTGATACATAGATATAAAAATGTGCCATAAATGCACATAAAAAGCACATAAATGTACTTTATTATATCGTTGAGAAACATGGGATATTCATATTTAGATAAATGAAGTAAGGGAAGGAGAAGCAAATTATGTGGTCTGGGGCAGTTCATTTCACTTTTCTGGACCTTATTTTTTCTTCTCTATAAAATTAAAAGATAGAACCAGATGATTTATAAAAATCCCTTCCAGCTCAAAGTTTTGACATCCTGAGACCAGCAAAAGAAAAATCTAGCCAGGGTAGTAAAAATACCCACTTAGAATATTATAAGTTGGGCCACCATGTAATCTTTTCCTTTGTTGAACCCTAACAACTGGTGATTTTCCCCAAAAGTTACCTTGCACTTAGGCATTTATAGGTTTAGAGATCTAAATCTATGACCGTAAAAGTACATACAAAAAGAGAATTCAGTTAGACCATTTAGTCCAATCCCCTCATTTTACAAATAAGGAAACTGAGGTCCATAGAGGTTGTGACTTGACCAAGTTCACACAGATAAGGGGCAGAATTGGGATTTGCACCAAATCCTCTAACTTTTTATTCTTCCCATTGTACCACATTGGCATCTTATAGTTATATAAGTTCATGTTGTCCTGTATTTATAAAATATACACTGCACTTATGGATGGGCAGGTTGTCTCCCCAATAGAATATAAACCCTTAAAAGACAGGGATTGTTTCCATTTTGATTGTGTACCACTAGCACCCAGTACAGTGTGTGGATATAGGAGAACGAACCAACAATTGTTCCATGAGCTGCAGTGAAAATTGCTGTAGTGTGGGTTAGACTAAACAGGAAATGAAGTCCCTTTCAACTCAAATTCTGTGATTCTTAGAAAAACTTAATTAATATTTGATTCACTAATTGATTCCTAATACTGAGTTTTCCATTTCATCTATTGAATTGTTTTCTAGGGTGACAATCATCTGATCATGGGGCAATAAGAGCTATTAATTTCATACCGTGGTAGCCCTTGTATTTCAAATATTTCTGAGACTAAAGAAAGTGTTCTGATGTTAAATGATAATGAAATAGCACAAGTTGAAGTAGACTGACCCTATGGTTCCTTTGAAGACTTTATTTTTGCAGTGTTTCTGACTATAAGTTTTAAAGAAATACAACCTAGAAGGTCCGAATGGGAGAAGAAACTGGTCTAAGATTTTTGAATGGCCTAATTAATGAGTGAATGAAGAAATGAATGAATGAATGTGTAAGAATTTATTAAATACATATATATGGCACTGTGAGAAGCTAGGAGAATGTTAATTCTTCAAATATTCATCCTTTCCCCCAATAGGATCAGAATCAACCAAGATTGGCCATATGGCTGAAGGAGAAGAACTCTTCCCAATTTTTAGGGGTTGCTGACAGTAATCCTACTGTTTGCTTGTTTTTCTACCTTATAAGTACTTGCAAGTAATTGTGCACATCATTAATCCTAAGTTCCCAGACTCTGAGACAAAAAGAAAACTCCATTATTTGTGTGTATTTTGGAAGTATGTCATGATGAGTAAATGAAAGAATCCCTTCTCAGGAACATTTTATAGAGTGAGGAATTTCAGCATCCTGCTATGTGGTATCTTTAAAAGTGCCAGAATACCACCATACTCGGGTTCTATGGATAAAGGACTTGCCTCTAGAAAGCAAAGGGAAGAGTAATTGTTACCCTTTTTATCTTTATACAAAGAATGAGAGACCATTGGGTGTGCTCTTTATTTGCCATGCTGACAGATATTATTCTGTATTAAAGATGAGGGTATAACTGTTAGTAACAAACTACATTAATGTACATGTAATGATAAGCCTTTGAAAAATTCTTGTATCTCTGGAAGATGAGCACGTGGGGACATTACCTCTACAACTAGTGATATGGACTGGTTAATATTGCCTCTCTGGACACTTTTTCCTTCAGAAGGCTATAAGAGGGATGAGCAACATAGAGGGGGCAGGCAATCTGGAGTCTGACCTTTGGCTCAGAAGGAATATATGTAATCTATATAACCCAATTGAAAATTCTCAGGCAGAGAGTAATTGAACTGAACCGAATACCTCTACTATCCTATCTACTACCTTCATTAAATCAATCATTGCAATATGTGTGTCAAATAATTTCTTTCCAAAAATACTGAAATAACCTGGTCTCCTTGACTTTGAACTGCTGCAAAAGCCATCCCCCCATAAAATACATTCTTCACATTGTGTCCAATTAACTTTCCTTATGCATAGATCAGGTCAACATTCAGAATGCTTTCTGTTTACTGAGTAAAGTTCAAACTCTTTTCCTCACATTCAAGGCTTATTTTCCTTTCCAGGCTTGTCTTATATTAATATCCTCTAGATATTCTATGCTTCAGTTAAACTGGAATGCTGAAATGTGTCCTATATTTTTTTAACACACATATTTTATAATTAGAGTAGGCAAGTGAAATATGTAGTAGTAGTGGTACTAGTAGTAGTAGTTGTAGTAATATTTGCACCTAACATTTATATAGCACTTAATATGTGCCAGCTTAAAAACAGTAGACTATATTGACCCTCACAACCCTGACACATAGATGTTATGATTATCCCCATTTGAAAGATAAAAGAATTGAAGTAAATAGAGATTAGGTGACTTGCCCAGGGTCATATAGCCACTAAGTGTCTAAGGATGGATTTTAACTCAGGCCTTCCTAACTCCAAGTCCTACCCTCTGTCCAAGGTACCACCTTGAGCAATAAAGCTGCCATCAGAGTAGGATATGGGTATGTATTGAAGTGTATGAGCTGAGACATTTAAAGAGAAGAAAGGGGCTTCTAAATAACGAATAATTGCACACAAGTATAGGATAAAGTATCTACTAATAAGAAGCTTAAGATCTAGTGAGGAGTCCAAGACAGGATCAACTAACATGTTTGAAAGAATACACAACATTAAATGGGTATATAATTCAGACTTAGATTGTGGAGTACAGATAGTAAGTATTAAAGAGGTAAAAGGGATATGGCATCCAAATTGTGATTTAAAGAGTGGGTAGGATTGCAATCAGTGGATTTGAAGAGAAGAAATATTCCAGGAACAGGTAGTTATTTGGGAATGTTGGGGAAAATTAAGCCATGATTTTGGCAAAATCAAAGGAATATTAGACTAAAGTAGAAGGATATATTGGACTGAAATCATAGAAGGCACTCATTGTAAGGCAATAGAATGAATACAACTTGTATATAGTAGATGAAACCAGGGGTGTTCCTTCACATGTTTTAGGAAGGTAAAAAGCAGAGCTTATAGGAGGGGGGGAGTTTGCCAAATCCACTGGCAATTGGGGTGGTGTCAATATCTTTTGGATCAATGGGAGATTTCAAAGTAAAATTCTGTAAGATGGTAGTAAAAAACAGAAATAATTCCATCCGAGCCAGGCTCTCACCAGCACATATCCTTTTTCCTGAAAGAAACAAACAAAAGGATTTCATATTCATGGAATTTTAAATCATCTAGACCACTTCTTCAGACTTATAGGGAGCCTACTAATGCTCAGTGGAATTAGGTAAAAGACTGCATGCATTCCTTTCTCCTTTGATCTTGAATCCCTTGAAGAGTAAATTCCTCCTGAACAGAGAGGGAAGACCTCTCCAGTATGCTGGCTCTAAATCCTTCCACCCTGAGCCAAAGCAAGTTCTGTGATTAAATTCAGAGAAAATGAGTCATTGCCCTAGGAAGAAAACAATGACTCATTTGTAATCTCAGTACTTAAGTTCATGGGTACCCGGAGTAACTGTAAAGCTGAAAGGTGACCGAAGAAGGATCAAAGTTCTCTTTGGAACCTCCTGTCACCATTCTGAGCAGAAAATATCTCTGGAGTCTACCCCACAACTTCATGGCCATCTAGCCAATTGTCTTAACTACTCACTCCTTACTCTGATCCAAGTATTAGAACCAAGTGAGCAGGGCAAGGCATTGGCAACTACAATGTCAGGGACAGTTAGCTGCTGCCAAAATTCATGTCTACCAGCCCCAGACCTGGCTATCCCCACCATTACTGTTACCCAACAGGTTTTTCCCCAAGAATTGAGGGTGAAAGGACAAGGCAGGCCATCATTTATAATTCTATACTAGTAGGTCCCCATTAAAATCTACATAACTAGGAAAGGGGCTTCCATACTCATGTGTCTCAGTCAGAAGTCACATTTCTAAAAATTTATACTTTCAAGCTTAGACCTTCAGTGACATTAGCCATAGTGGCACCTGAGTATTGGGCCTTGAAGATAACCAAGTGCTCTTCCTTGGCTTGATAAGATACAAGATTGTACCATGTTAACATAAAAGCCTAGAAGACTTTATGTGAGAAGTAGCTCCTAGTTGAGGGAGACTGGGAGGGTAGTTTTTAATAATATGGGGGGAGAGCGGTGAAGAGGCTTTAGCTGCAGCTCTGGATGCAAAACAGAATGACCACTATCTCAGTTGTGCCTCTTTTATGAAGTAAGCTCAGACAACTACCCTGAAACTCAATAGATTTAGTTGATGAACCCATGGCCTAAGGAGAATTGGAAGAATGATATACTGTGTCTCCACCCTACTTCCTGGTATTAGAACTTGGAAGGTCCATAATGGTCACCCAGTCCAACCCAATCTTTTGGCATATAAGATAGCTGGAGCCCAGAGAAATGAATTAATTTCACCAAGATCACACAGCTAATAAGGTCCTCAGAGTTATTGAACTATCTTTGATGCACACAAGAATGTCTTACCTGCTGAAAAAGGCATGAAATAATCACTCTTCTTAAACTTGCCACTTTCATCCAGAAAGTGTCCTGGATCAAACTTGTGTGGATTGGGAAATTCTTCATCATCATACAGAACAGAAGACAGTACTGGTATTATGGTGGTACCCTGAAATGAGACGATACAAACAAATAATTAAAAAACAAGAACCATAGAATGTTAAAGTTAAAAGAGAATTTAGAACAATCATCTAGTCAAAACCCTTCATTTTTAAGTATGGAAAGAGCCAGTATTCAAAAATGAATATGCAGATAGTAAATTAGAAAGTCTGACATACTATTGAGAGAAATTAAATTAAATTTTGGCACCTTGTGAGGCAGAACCAATACTGATGAGTAAAAGACACAAGGAGGCATATTTCAGGTTAATAAAAGTTAACAAAATAACTTTTGACTATTATATTTATCAAGGAAAGAAAGAGCTGCCTGGGTAAATAACAAGCACACCAATCATGGATAAGTTCAGGAAGATGCCAGAGGAGCTGAAGAGGCAGAAATGAATTCTGACCTGTGTCAGAAAAAAGAACAAAATAACATCACACAGAAGAATAAGCAAAGAGCTGATAAACAAATTGGTAGCTCTTCTTGAAGATGAGGAAATTGGATGTTCTGAGGAAGAAACACTTGCTTGTACTCTACAGAATGATAAAGTTTCACAGGTATTATCTGGTGAGATATCCAGGAAGAAGAGTAATGGCTGGTGACTCTTTGTGGAAAGGTACTGAAACAGTAGTTTGCTGACAATGACAAAAATAAATAGATCTGTCATATTTTCAGAGTACATATCAAAGACATAACTGAGAATCTCCCAAGACTTGTTAATAGGGATGACTACTACCTACCTCTAGCAATCACAGGAGCAAAAATATTTCTTCCATAAGTACCCTATCAAGCAATTCAAAGGCTTTTACATTTAGGACAAAAAAGAACTAAAAACCTCAAGAGTAAGTATGTTGTATATTCATCATGACTATAAGTAGAAGCAAAAGATTCAGTAAGAAAAGGCAAATTTCAGAAATTGACATTTTGTAAGAGGGTGTTTAAGGATGGGATTTGGATTTTTGGACCACATCTGAATTAAAATATAGGAATGCTAGACCCCTAGCTAGGAATAGAATGATGTGCCCAGCAAAGGCTGGAAAGATTATTCTTTTGATTTCTCACAAATGTTGTCAAAAGGATTTTTAAATGCTTAAAAAGTAGCTAATAAAAGAAGATGGGTTAGAAATTTTAAGACAAAGAAGCAAATTTGACCTCAAAGTTATATCTAGGACTGGTTAGTATGAGCTCCTTGACAAGAATGAAGCTCTGAATAGAATACATGCTATTCAAAAGAAATAGGATAGTAAAAAGAGGGTGGGATAGTACATATTTAGAAGTGATGTAGGAAACAGAGGAAAGAAGAATGATGAGAAGCATCTAGGTAAAGAGAAATGGAGGCAACATTAAGGGTAACATTGTCATGAGAGTATTCTACAGTCCACTTGTAATGGTAAGGGAATTTGAAGATCTTCCCCGCCCCTTAATAGGCCCATGTGACATTCTTTGAACTCTGGCTCAGCCCACAGCTTGAGTCACATGGAGCCAGTGGTGGAAGGAGCCTTGCCAAAAGAGTGGAGCAGGAAGGGTGCAGCTGAGAAAGAGTGAGGCAGAGCCAAGAGAGAGAGAATAGGCAGAGCAGGGCAGCTAGCATGAGTGCAAGAGGGAGTGATTTTGTGTAAGGGAGTTTGTTTGTGGGGAGACCTGACAGAGTAAAGACTTGGGGATGGCTGTGCTCCCTGTATTGATAACGTCTACAGATTTCTTTGTCACTATGATGGATTTGGTTTTCTGGTATCTGAATAAATATTTTGGTTTTGTCTTTGAGGAAGAGAGTTTATATTTTGTGAATCTACCCTGTAAATACACGTACATATCTATAGAGGCTGTTGTGGGTTATCACATTGGCACTATACCACTTGAATAGAAATAAGAAATAGACAAGGAATACAAAAAACAGATTATAAACTCTAATTAGAAGATTATATAGTTAGACATGATAGAGTAGTGATGGAAGACTTAAATTATTCATTTGGATCTTTTGGTTTCCTTTCTGTCAAAAACAGAACAGCTCATAATTCCCTGACATTTCTTAATGATAATTTCATCCTGCAATGTAGCAGGACCAAAAGGAAGAAATTCTTTTATTGATCCAGTTCTCACCACCTGAGAGGAACATGGACAACAAAGATGTGAACCCCTGTGGCACAATATTCCTCATCTAACAGGATCGTGTTGTGTTGTAGAGTATACTAACACACTTAGCATACTCTCTGTGCACATCAGTAGATGACAAGGATGGGAATTTTGGGGAAAATGACCAGTCCATCTTAGACTTTATAATAGAGGCAACTAAGTTGCCCAATGGATAGGGTACAGAACTTGGAGTGAGAAAGACCTGACCTGACCTCAAATACTCACTAGCTGTGTGACCTTGACCAAATCACTTACCCTCTCTCAGACTCAATTTCCTCCTCTCTACTAGGAGAATAATAACAGTGTCTATATTTCAAGGTTGTTTGAAAGATAAAAAGAGATAAAATTTAAAAATGCTTCACAAAACTTAATTCTAGCTTTTATTATTATCATGAAGAAAAGTAACAGTTAACTTCTGAACACATAAAGAAAAACCTGATGACAGAAGAAAAAGGAACATTCTCTTCTGATACCAATGTGGATAAGGTAGCCAGATGGTGCAGTGGAGACACTGCAAGACCTGAAGTCAGAGAGTCCTTAGTGCAAATCCTGACTCAGACACTTACTAGCTGCATGTCCCTCTCTAAGGGTCTCTCTAAGACTTAGTTTCCTCACCTGTAAAATGGGGAAAATAATGGCATCTACTCCCACAGTGTTGCTGTAAAGATTAAATCAGATAATCTATGTAACACAAACCTCAAAGTACTTTAAAATAATAGCTGATATTATTACAGGGAACTCACCAACCAACTTGGATTTTTCAAAGACAAGGATGAGTAAAAGATGCGTGTCACAGTTCTTTAAGAATATGGTAAAGCCCAGAATAAACAGAGGCTAGCGAGGGTAACTAAGGGCAAGAAGGAGTGTTTAAAACTGTGTTGTGCAAGAGAGGTGTTTTAAAGAAAGAATAACCCCAAAACGCAGAGTGTTATAGGATAAGGATAACAAGTGAAAAGAGAAGATACAAAACTGTTCAATTTTTCTTTTGCTTTCTGGCTTTTTTTCTGACCAAGGGAATGATCTCTGAACTGAAAAGGATAGAATAAATTAGTAAATATATGGCTAATAGGGATTTAATACTCCAAAGAAGCAAGGGGAAAATAAGAAAGAAAAATAAAGTGAAAGGGGGTACTTCAATTAGTGCTCAGAGTATAGAATATATTTCTAAAGAGGTAATTAATCTACATAAGAAAGGAATGAGGAGATGACTCTAGATAAGGAAGTGGTGGACACAAAGATCTGGAGAGATATCATTGTTATTTCTTTTTATGTGAGGGTGTTAATAAACTGGTAGATCAGGAAAATGTTGCAGATAGTGTTTAGATTTTAGCAAAGCACTTGATGACATTTTTCAGTTCTTCTGAATTATAATTAGGTAGATTTAATACTGATGGACTGACTATAAACAAAGGGTTTTAATTGAAGTTAAATGGCAGCTTAGAAATAGGCAGTGCTGTATTCTGACCTCATCAGCTCACAAATGAGAATAGCATTCATTCTAGGAGTGATATTTTAGGAGGACATTGAAGAGCTTGAGACTACTCAAGAGAGGGCAACTAGGATGGTAAGAATGATAAGTCCATGCCATGTTGAAGGAAATGGGGATATTTAGATAAGAGTACAGAACACATAATAGAACAGGAGACATAATAGTTGATAGCAAGTATTTTATGCACTATCCCTAGAAAGAGAAAGTAACTTTGTTCTGTTTTGTTCCAGGGCACAAAACCAAGAGTAATAGATTAAAGTTATGAAATTGCAAGCTTAGGCTTAATGCAAGGAAAAAAATTCGTTCAAATTAGGACTGTCCAAGATTAGAACAAAATGCCACAGCAAAAAGTGATTCCATTTAAAGTCTACAACCAAGACTGGATGGCTAAAAGGTGAATATACTGCAAATGGAATTCTTTTTCTAATTGGGGAGGGACAATATGATCACTGAAATCCCTTCAAATTCTGAAATTCTGTGACCACTTCTCAGAGATACGGGTTGGCCTGAAGTTCCTTCTAACTCTAAGGTCTTAATTCAATGGGACAGAGTATAAAATCTTGTGTTATAGAGAGAAATACTTCTGACCTTGGGGATAAGATACTGTCTAAATTTAACATCTTCTGTCACAGCATGGGGCAGGTTGGTGGGAATGAGGTCAATGTATCTCTGTATCTCGTGTACCACAGCATTGGTGTAAGGCATCTTATTTCTGTCCTCCATGCAGGGACTTCGATTTCGACCAATCACACGATTAATTTCTTCATGAATTTTTCCTATCATAATATGAATGAAAATTGATTTTAGAAGTAGGGACAAAAACTGCCTTCTCTCATATTTCCTCTGATTTGTCATCAAGAGCTACCCTGGTAAATAATGTACTTGACCCTCACATTCTCATAGGGAGATAGATAGATGATAGATAGATAGATAGATAGATAGATAGATAGATAGATAGATAGATGATAGAGATAGATGATAGATATATAGATACATACACAAATACAGACAGATAGACAGACATAGGTAGACAGAGACAGATAGATCAATAGATACAAAGATAGATAGATACATAGATACACAGAAAGACAGACAGATAGATGGTAGATAGATAGATAGATAGATAGATAGATAGATAGATGAAAATTCCATTTTAGTCTCTTAAGGTAGCTGAGAATCTCTTGAGGAACCTATGCCCTTTGCTCTCAGAACAGGCTCAAGTTGTATTTAAATAAATACCGGCCAAGCAGCACTTGGTAAAGGAAATGAGGAGGGATCTCAATCTGGAAATGTTCCAGAACTCAGGCCCAAGGTACTGACCCCTGCAGCTCTATGAGTGATAGGAATCCAGATGAACCAGCACCTGCCATGCTCAGGCAGGATCAATGACTTATCAGGAACTAGTGCCTCTCAGTTATTCAGATCCTCCCAGTCTCTGTCCTTAATACTATCTCTGTGTCTGTCTCTGATAATAACTCATAATTTCATACCACTTAATTTAGTAGGGCAGAGGTAGTAGTGCAGGAGAAGGAATAAGTGAACTTGAACTTGCAACGACTTAAATATATGAAAATGACAACAGAAAAGTTTCTGAGAAAACTCTCAAAAAGACCATGAAGCCCTTTCATGCTGATCAATTACCGACGTGTGTTATGAGCCTGTTATCCCACCTGTTATCTCAGGGTGTTTCAGAAGAAGCAGGAGTCCGTATCTCAGGGTGGTGCTAGTTGTTTCTGTTCCAGCACCAAATAGATCACTTGCAGTACAGACCAAGTTTTCAAAGGTAAATTCAGACTGTGGGTGTTGCTTTTCCTAGGAATAATTTGAGATGATTAATTGAAAAGTAAGGGAGGCAGCAGGGCACAATGGAAAGTGCGATGGATTTGGAGGCAGAGGACCTTGGTTTGAATTCCAGATCATATTTTTTTTTTAATTGGGGGATAGATGGGGAAGGTAATCAGAGTTAAGTGACTTGCCCAGGGTCACACAGCTATTATGTGTATGAGGTCACATTTGAACTCAGGTCCTCCTGACTTCACAGTGCTCTATTCATTGTGCCACCTAGGGACTCCCACTCCTACATCCCCTCCTCTGATCTTGACCTTGGGCAAATCATTTTACCTTTTTATGTTTCAATTTCCTCATCTATAAAATGAGGGGTTTGGATTCAATGACTTTCAAGGTCCCTTTCAGGTCTAAATCTATGACCCTGTAAATAAGTTAAGTTTGAGGAACATAATTCAAAGTGGAATAAGAAACTCACAATTATCAAGGAAGTTTGCCCTTACAGGTATTACAAAGGAGAGAGGGAAAGAGAGAGAGAGAGAGAGAGACAGAGAGACAGAGACAGAGAGAGAGACAGAGAGACAGAGAGAGACAGACAGAGAGACAGAGAGAGACAGAGACAGAGAGAGACAGAGAGAGAGAGAGACAGAGAGAGAAAGACAGAGACAGAGAGACAGAGACAGAGAGAGAGAGAGAGAGACACAGAGAGAGAGAGAGATGAGACCTGCAATTTCACTGACACAAGGAATTTCCAGGAAAATAATTCTCTCTGCCAATGCAAGTCTTCCCTTTCTCTGAAAAAGTCTAAAGAGCCTAGCCCTAGGGCACTGCCAGGTTAAGTGACTTGGCCAGGATCACATAGACATTTTGTGTCAGAGAGGGTACTTGAACTCAATGTTGCCTAGCTCTGAAGCCACCTCTTTCTCTACTACATCAGGGGTGTCAAACTCTCAGGCTTCAGGCCACAAGCTACCAGCAAAACTCTGTGGGGGCCACACCAGATTAAAATGTAATTGAGAAATGGTTAGCAAAACAAATAAAGTTATAATACAACATCAACAAAGATATAATACAAAATAAAGATACAATACAAGGTAATGGTAATTTATAGGTTTTCTTAGTCAATATGAGGGATTCTGGGATCCAACTCTATTCATGTTTGACACAACTGTACTATATCATGCTCTCTTTCAAGATATCTATATCTATATGGTAGAAATAAGCAACCAAAACCAGGAAGGAGGAAGAAGCTATGGGGGGGAGGGTACCAAAAACCATTTTCCAGTATCATTCTTCCCACACTTTTTCCCTTCCAGGTTCCCTCTTCTCCCTCTCCAGTCTCTTTCTCCAGGGATGCCAGTCCCTGCCACTACCTGACTCCCCTCAGCTCCAAGAACCCAGAGGGGAAGGGCATTAGGGCCACCAGGGGAAGTCTTCACATCCTTGAAACAGACTAATTTCTGACTAACTGACTAATGGGTTTGAGATGCCTTGGTTACCCTCAACCTGGTTTGGCCTGTCTGCCAATGTGGCCACTACTCATGTTGCAGCTTCTTGGAACCACAGGTAAGAGTTGGGTGGTGCAGGTGGACATCAAAGGTGGAAAGAGCCCTGAAAAGTGATCGGCAGCCATCACACCAGAGGCCCTGGTCTTCTCTGAACACCCCCTACACCCCACTATAAGCTATTTATGGACCAAAAACCTGTGGTGCATCACAACTACTTGGTGCTGATGAAACCACATTGATTAGTGATAAGGCCATGATCCTAGAGAGATAGGCTGAATACTTCCATATTGTTCTCAACAGACCATCATCAATCAATGATGATGTCATTGACTGTGTACCTCAGGTTGAAGTCAATCCCTCCTTAGCTCCTTTCATGTGGCAAAGCACTTGGTGCTGATTATTTTCCAGCTGAGATTTACATGGTAGAGGGACCATTGCTCATATAAAAACTGACTGAAATTTTCCAGGTTATATGGCAAGAGGAGGTTATCTCCCAGGAGTTCAAGGATATCTTTATTATCCACGTCTATAAAGGAAAAGGAAACAGATTGTCCTGTGGGTCTCTGTCTTAGTCATTGCTGGGAAGATTCTTGCTAAAATCCTCCTTAACAGATTGATCCTTCACCTGGAAGATGGTCATCTACCTGAGCACCAAGGTGGCTTCAGAAAGGACTGAGGAACAGTCGATATGATATTTGCTGCCCAACAACTCCAGGAGAAATGCCAGGAGCAGAACAGAGGTCTATACACAACGTTTGTAGATCTGATCAAGGCCTTTGACATTGTTAGTCATGAGGGCTTATGGAAAATTATGTCAAAATTTGACTGCCCAGAGAAGTTCATCAATATTGTACATCAGTTTCATGATGGCATGTTTACCCAGGTAAGAAAGAAAACACAGGTGCTGCATCAGCCACCACCACACCATCCATACATGGAACCATCGGTTACAACAAATGAAGTTTTGAATGCTGTGAATAAGTTCGCTTCCCTTGATAGTGTATTTTCCAGGGATGTACACATTGACAATGAGGTTGATGCATGCATTGCCAGAGCTGGCTCAGTGTTTGGGAGGCTTCAAAGAAAAGTATGGGAAAGAAGAGATATTAGACTGACTTACCAAACTAAAGGTCTACAGAGTCGTTATGCTGACCTCATTGCTGTATGTCTGTGAAACATGGACAGTCTACCAGCGCCATGCCAGGAAACTGAATCACTTCCATTTGAACTGTATTAGGAAGGTTCTGAGGATCACCTGGCAGGATAAGGTACCAGACACTGAGGTCCTTGATCGAGATGAACTGCCAGGAATTCAAACTATGCTTCAGAGAGCACAACTCCAACGGGCTGGCCACATTGTTTGAATGCAAAATGTATGCTTGTCAAAAAGACTATTTTATGGAGAACTCGCATGGGGCAGGCGATCACATGGAGGTCAGAAGAAGCGATACAAAGACACTCTCAAGGTCTCTCTCAAGAACTTTGGATTTGATTGTACGACAGGGGAAACACTAGCAAAGGACTGCTCAGCATGGCATGCCTGCATCAGAAAGGGTGCTGTGTTCTATGAGCAAAGCAGAATCGAGACAGCACAAAGGAAATGTAAGATACACAAATTTGGAGTATCCACCCCAAATATCCACATGGAATATCTGTGCCCAATCTGTGATATAGCATTCAGAGCTCATATTGGTCTGATCAGCCACAGTTGGACACCTTGAAACTTGACTTTATCGTGGTAATGTTATTTTGATCCTCTTCTAGAACGAAGGACAACCAAGCAACCAAACAACCTATATAGTATATATCAATATTATCTGTGGATATATACAGGCAGCTAGGTGATGCAGTGGATTGAGTGCTGGGCCTGGAGTCAGGAAGACTCATCTTCCTGAGTTCTACTCTGGTCTCAGACACTTAATGGCTGTGACCCTGGACAAGTCACTTAATCCTGTTTGCCTCAGGTTCCTCATCTGTAAAATGAGCTAGAGAAGGAAATGGAAAACCACTCCAGCATCCTTGTCAAGAAACCCTAAAATGGAGTCATGAAAAGTTGGACACAATTAAAATAACTAAACAACAAATACACAAGCACAATATAAGTGTGAGCTATTGTATTTTCCTCCTGATTTACTAAGCCAATAAATCTTATTACTCTGTATGAGTTTAGTGAGATAAACAGGAATTATTCGTTTATCAAATAAGAAAGAAAAAAAATTATCAACTTATATGTATATAACAATTTCTACAAAAAAGGTCCATGTATATTTTCCTATTTTATCCTCATCAAAATACTGTGATAAAGGAAGTTAATTATTATTGTCATTTTACTAATAAGGAAATTGAGAGGCTACTTGCTTTGCCCTTGACCAAGAGGTGTTGGTATTAAGGAAAAGTCACCACTGAGAGCAGAAATTGAATATATATATCAAATACCTTTTGGAATAAAGATTAGAAATGTAGGAATACCAGGCAGGTACTAGAGGACATAAATCAAGTTCAATTCAACCACCGCCTGCTCCCACTGTGAATGATGAGGTGGAGGGTGGAGGGGCAGGAAGCATATGGAAGTTTTAAGATCCTGCACTATATTTGTGAATGTGAGAGACAGCCTCTAATACACAAGCCATTTCATGTACAGGAACTGAGATTCTGACATATTGCTCACACTCTACCTGCTCCATTTTCATGAGGAAACAGTCAATGAAGTCCCGAGGATTACTGCAGTCCAGTGTTCTTTGGTGTTCCTTCACATCTTCCAAAATAAATTCACGTAGTAAGTTACTATTTTTAATTGCTTTGTGATGAGATCCAGGGAGATAATGTACTAGAGATGGAAAAGAATTATAGACCTAAAAAGAAGAATTTATACCATATTTTATTAGAAAGAGAAAATAATTCTGTACCATTTGGATAATGTACAGAAGAGGATTGAATAAGGGTAGGACAAAGGCCTTTTGCAAAATAGTGACTTTTTTCATCAATTCCTATACAAACCTCCTAAAAATATTTTAGTATTCTGTTCTTTGATTGTCTGAGACTACTTTGGTCTTCATTCTCAATTTTTATTTCCTGCAGAAAATTTTCATCCTTTCTCATTATGAGATCTTCTAAAAGTTCTGCCTACCACCTTTCATTGGGATAGCTAACTCATCTGCTAACCTGATCCAAACTCAGGTGCTCAAGGGAAAAGTCAGCTTCTCTAGAGTAATATGAACTTTAACAATCAGTCCCTTGGACCAGGTGGGTGAACTACTCCGGGGAGGGACCTTATAATGTTCCTCAAATCACAACCCTTGGGGGTGACCTTCTCTCTCTTTAGTCCCTGTCAATGAAGAAGAAAATGTGACCCTATCCCAGCAAGACACTGTTGTACCTCCCAATGGAATACATGATGAACTCTAGCCTTGCTCTATGCCGTAGTTTCTTTAAAGTAAAGAAAAAAGATATTGTGAGTTCCAAAAGAGAGAACAATGCTCTCACCTGAATCCATGGGGAACTTATAATCTTCATGTTCTCTTCTAAAAGTTTCATTAAAAACAGAAATTTCTGGTCTTTATAGTCAAAATGTTTCTGGAAAATGATAGAGCAGATTACATTGCAAGGAGCACATACAAGGATGAATGTGGGGTCACATGGTAATCCTACAGAAGAAAGAAGGAGAGAGATAAAGACTTTAACGCTACCACTATGATCAAAAGAAAGACTTGCCTGCCTTTAGGTAGGAGTAAACTGTCCTGATTTCCCCTCTAGCTCATAAGGTGGCTGACATTTATTTGGTACAGCAAGTTTGAAAATAAACAACCCTTTATGAAGCATCTGATTTGATCCACATAAGGATGCAAAGTACAAGTAGAATAATTCCCATTTTATAGATGAGTTTGTTGAGACTCAAGAAAATTAGTTGATTTATGCCACAACTAGGGGGGATCAAGAAGTCGAATTCAACCCAAATTCTCTCCTGGCCCCAAAAACAATGCTTTTCCTATCATATTGCATCACTTCCAATTTCTAAATTTCTTTTCATCAACTCAAGTTAACGAGTTTTTTCTTTCAGAAATCATCATGTCTGTCTTTAAATTATATTTCATTTCATTTCAATCAGTAATCCCAGGATGAGGGTTGCAAGCACTGAACAAGAAACCTTACTATTCCAAATTCTCTTATGTTCAGGGTTCTGGTTGTGCAAGGAGTGATGATGTCAAAGTGGAGAAGATTGCTTGCCTTGTCTCTCCCTCAGACAGCCCTGTCTCCACTAGTGTTGCTTCCCTAGATGGGAACTGTAAGGGGTGGACCAAGACCAAGGGTTTAGAGATTGCTGCCACTTCCATGGCCCTTGTAATTTTCTACATGTTAGCAGTAGCTGGTCATCAGTTGCTGCTAGTGGTAATAAGACATATTTCTCCACAATGATTTATCCTCTCTATAAGAACTGTAGAGAATGGTTTAGGGGTGATTTGGAGGTGGGGAGGACATTGCTATTCCCAAGGTCTTGGTCTCAAGGGGCCTGGGCTACCTCCATCAGGGTCAAAGGGGAGATGGTCATCAAGGTAGAGGTGGTTGGACCAGCCTGGATCATTCAGGTGTTTCCTGTCCCCAAATTACTTTGTATTCATTTTGTAAATATTTTCCAACATATGTGGCTTAGCACCTCTGGGAGCACTTGCTAGCCTGAATCTCCACAAGGGAATGGCTGTGGACACTAAAGTGAAAGTACTGCTATTCTCCAGGCTCTTGGGTTTGGAGGTCCTGGGCTGTCTTCACCAGGGTCAGAGGGGAGATGGTGGTTGAGGTGGTGGTCATATTAAAGGGGGCCAAGGACAGAGTCTTGGAGATATTCACAATTAGAAGACAGAAGGTGGATAGTCAGCCCACAAAATAATATTGAGAAGCCAAAACCAGAAAGGAAGACAAGCCAATAGAGAAAAGTATTATAGAGGGAACTGAAAAGAGTATCAATCAACCAATCCACCATCCATTCCTAAGCTCTGGGCTAAGCACCACGAGTACACAGACAAAAGTAAAACAGTCCCTGTCCTCAGAGGGCTTACATCATAATGGGGAGACAACATCCACACAGAGTGAGGCAAAAGTCCTATGTTCCACAGTGGTGTGGGAATGCTGTTCTCATTTTATTCTTATATTATTCCTGATAAAGTATTCTGGAGTAGGAGAACCCATACATCTAATTAAGAGAAAAATTTGACAGTACCAATACCAACTACTGCCCAGTTCCTGCCACTCAACACACACTCACACACACACACACATGCATGCACGCACGCATGCACACACGCATGCACTGTAATGGCAATTAAAATTAGGATCTTTTGCTGTTTTTATTTTAGTATACTCAAGTGCCTGATTGCATCTTGCATTTATCAATCAAGAATCTTTACTAGGACTAAAGTACAGAGTTTCATTAATTAGAAACTGTATATGTATTTGTGTTGTTAATGTGATTAAAGATCTTCCCCAAGCATTAATGGGCCTGCCCATTAAGGGGAGTTTGATTAGAGAAGATTTGTAGGAACACCCACAGCTTTTGTTAATGAGGCACTGGTTGTCAAGGGTTGGGATGCCCTTTGGCTCTAAAAAAGGTATAACTACGGTGAGGGTGATATTTTACTTTGGGACTAAGTTTGTGAACAGAAGGCTTGAGTGCCAGGTGAGGACTTTGAGAAATCGCTAAAGGGGCCCCCTGGTTTTGAGAAACCAGATGTTGTGCTTCCTTCTCTGGTAATTATGGTCAAACAGTTGGAGTCCAATTGCCTATTGAATTCAGGCAGAGGAAGCCATGTCTGTTGATCTTTTGATTTCTCTCTATTTTCTTTGAAATTTAGGGTGCTGACTTCAATATACGTACTTGGTTAAAGGAATGATACCTGTACTTGATTAAAGTGATTGTTAACCCCTTGAATGTTGTTTTCCTTTTTATGAATGTGGATCTAAGAACCTGTGATAGCAGGCCCCCCTGTGTATGTTGGGGTGCTTACTGATACACTCATACACACGCACGGTACACATAGGTTTTGCCTTTTACGGTATAAAAAGAAGTTATCCCATAGAATTTCTGGCATCAGCATCTCTACTTATGCTTCCTCCAGACCCCTGTGGGCCCTTAAGTTTCATATTTCATAGAGGAAGACAACCTCTCTGTTAGATACCTGAGATCAGGGAGGAGGAAGAAGGGTGAAGGGAAAGAGCTTCCAAAAGATGCTGCTGAGTCAGCTCACTGCCTTCCTATCAATGTTCTCAGCCCCGTTCCCTTCCTTCAGCTGGTCAGAAAATATCGAGAAAATCCCTGGACTCCTCAAAATAATCCTAAAGCAATGCCTTGTCCCCCTGGAATTGTTGACCAAAGGTAACAGAACCAGTGCTATTAGGTTTTTGTGAGCTCTGCTCCATCTGAAAAGGAATAAAAACACAGGAAGTCAACCCCCTAAACTTTCCTCCCCACACTGCCTCCTCACAAGATTAGCATGAAGTCCTTAGCAGAGCGGTACTGCCTCTCATCTCTTCTCTCAGTCATCCTGACCCCTCAGGGTTTCTAGAATGTCTACACAATTAAGGCCATATCCTCAGGATGGGCCCCAAAGTGCTAACATGGTAGTTTCAGACTACAGTAAATTCCTTAGACCAATCTGAGTCTACATAAATTACCAGGATTAGGAAGGATTTCTCTAAGGTCAGTGGTAACGATGTAAAGAAACACTAACCTTTTGTTTTCTTTAACTCCTCCACAAGGTACTTGGCCTCTTCTTGGACTCTCTCTTCAATGCTCCTCTTCCCCATTCCAAAATTCCTCAGGGTCATGAGGGTGAAACGGCGGATTTCCTTCCATCTTTCTCCATTGCTTACAACAACACCTGTAAAGGGGAACAGGAAGAAGAGAAACTTTAGACTCCAAAGTCCCTTAAAGCTCATGTCAAAAAGTCCATGTCCAGGGGCCCTTGTTCTAGGACAAGAGAATGAAATGGGGGAGGGGTCAATTTGCTTTCTCCTCTATCAACACTGTTTTCTGTCCCTTCCCACACACATTCTCTCTACATCATGTCAGAAACACATTAGGTGGCCCTACACCGACATCCCCCTCCTTTGAATGAAGTGGATACAAAGAGGGAGGGTAGGATAAAGATATATTTTTGAGGCCCTGAATGTTTGTAGAGTAAACAAGTTTCTACCCATGCATCTTTTGACCCAAGGAACATAAAGTATTATGATGTCTTGAAGGCCTAGTCCTCCTAGTTCACCCAGGAATCAAACAGTGAGAGGTTGTTTCTTGTATTTTTGCGGGTTATGAGGTGGCTCATTGGATAGAGTACTAGACCTGGAGTCAAGAACACTCATTTACATGAGTTCAAATACAGTCTTACTGTATGTTTATTAGTTATGTGACACTGAGCAAGTCACTTAACCTTGTCTACTCCAATTCTTCATCTAGGAAATGGGAAACTTAACTTTGAAAGAAAACTCTAAATGGGGTCATGGAGAATCAGATAGGACTGAAATGACTGAGCAACAAGAGGTGACCTCAGTAAGAATAGTAAATTACATAAGCTCTGTAGCAATCCTTGGATCAGATGGCTTTTCTGAGCTTTCTGTCCCTAAGGAAAGTTATTATGTAGCACTGTTTTTTATGGGGAAATGATTGTTGAGTCAAAACAAAATATAACAGTCATACAAAGAACTGTAGCTAATTTGAACAATGGAAAAGGTGCACACACACCCTTATGGTAGGCACATGATACACAAATACTAAAACTTAGCACAACATATTCTTCTTTCCCTAAATGTATCACACTTTCCTACCTTCGGATATCATCCTGTGATTCCAGGCATAGGATTCTTCACTCAACTGCCCATATCTTGGGACCTATACTTCTACCTACAATCTTTTGTCCATAGAACCAATCAAATTTTTTGCCCTCTGCTTCAAGATCCTTCATAAAGAAACCTACAACAAGAAAGTGACTGGTACTTCTTGGAATTCATTTTGGGTTCATTAGCTATGTCTTGGAAAAAGTAGAAGCTAACAATATGAGGCCTCCCAGGATCTGGGGCAAAGTTGAGATCTCCAGCAAAGGGCTTCTGCTCTCTCTTTCACTGATGCCAAACTCACAAATTGCATTCATTAACACATACCCTTGATCTCATAACATGGGTAACTCTGCTTCCTAAGTACCTCCTGTTCTGAATGAGGAAAGAAAGAAAGAAAGAAAGAAAGAAAGAAAGAAAGAAAGAAAGAAAGAAAGAAAGAAAGAAAGAAAGAAAGAAAGAAAGAAAGAAAGAAAGAAAGAAAGAAAGAAAGAAAGAAAGAAAGAAAAGAGAGAAAGAGAAAGAAAGAAAGAAAGAAAGAAAGAGAGAAAGAGAGAAAGAGAAAGAAAGAAAGAGAAAAAGAAAGAAAGAAAGAAAGAGAAAAAGAGAGAAAGAAAAAGAGAAAGAGAGAGAGAAGAAGGAAGGAAGGAAGGAAGGAAGGAAGGAAGGAAGGAAGGAAGGAAGGAAGGAAGGAAGGAAGGAAGGAAAGAAGAAGGAAGGAAGGGAGGGAGAAAAGCAAGTCTTCTTCAGTGCAGATGAAGAACTAAAGAAAGGACTTTGGACAATTTGTCTTGGGAAAATTTAAACTTTTGTCATTCTTCTGTATCTGATTTCACTGAATCATAGGCTGGTATAAGTAAGAGATCTTAGAAATTGTCTAGTCCAAGATGGTGGAGTAGAAAGACACACATATGATAACTCTCCACACACAGCCCATAAAATACTTGTAAAGAAAGACTCTCAACGAATTCTAGAGCAGCAGAAGTGGAGAACAACAGAGTGGAGGAGATTTCCAGCCCAAGATGACCTGAACCAAGCAAGCCTGGAGGCAGAATCTCCAGTCCCGGAATCCCCAGGTGAAGTAGCAGAGGTTCGCAGATCCCTCAACCACAGGCACCAATGGTCAGTGACAGGGTTTTTTCAGTTGGCCAAGAAGGGAGAAAGGCCTTCCCATAGCTCTGGCCTCAGGCAGCAGCCGCAGAGGCCACATCAGGCAAATGGGAGCAGTTCCCACAGCAACCCCTACAGCAGCCCGAATCCCTTATTGGATCGTGAAACTCCTGGGGGGACTGATCAGCTGACTCTTACCTTAGCCCTGTGTAGAGGCCCTGCTCCCACCTAATTCCTGAGGGATTTGAGCAGCTGATCTTTATCTCACACTGAATGGTGGCCCTGTCCGTGTAATTTTTCTGCATGTCAGCAGAACAGGAGGCAAGGTGGTTGTGAAGAGGAAACTCTGCTAAGATTATGGGCACAAAAATCTCTTCCTGCTGCCAGACCAGTGTACACGCTTGATTGTGCCACCTTGGAAGAACTGAGATCTAACAAATCCCCAGAGTACACCCTACTCTGACAAAGGACCCAAAAGTCAAGTAACTGATTGGGAAAATGCCCAAAAAAGGGGGGAAAAAATAAGAATATAGAAGGTTACTTTCTTGGTGAACAAATATCTTCTCCCATCCTTTCTGATGAGGAAGAACAATGCTTACCATCAGGGAAAGACATAAAAGTCAAGGCTTCTGTATCCCAAACATCCAAAATACACATTCAATGGTCTCAGGCCATGGAAGAGCTCAAAAAGGATTTTGAAAATCAAGTAAGAGAGGTGGAGGAAAAAATTGGGAAGAGAAATGAGAGAGATGCAAGAAAATCATGAAAAGTAAGTCAACAGCTTGCTAAAGGAGACTCAAAAAAATGCTGAAGAAAATAACACCTTGAAAAATAGGCTCACTCAATTGGCAAAAGAGGTTCAAAAAGCCAATGAGGAGAAGAAGACTTTAAAAAGCAGAATTAGCCAAATGGAAAAGGAGTTTCAAAAGCTCACTGAAGAGAACAGTTCTCTCAAAATTAAAATGGAACAGATGGAGGCTAATGACTTTCTGAGAAACCAAGAAATCACAAAACAAAACCAAAAGAATAAAAAAATGGAAGATAATGTGAAAGATCTCATGGGAAAAACAACTGACCTGGAAAAATAGATCCAGGAGAGACAATTTTAAAATTATGGGAATATCTGAAAGCCATGATCAAAAAAGAGCCTAGACATCATCTTTCATGAAATTATCAAGGAAAGCTGCCCTGATATTCTAGAACCAGGGGGCAAAATAAATATTGAAAGAATCCACCAATCACCACCTGAAAGAGATCCAAAAAAAGAAACTCCTAGGAACGTTGCAGCCAAATTCCAGAGTTCCCAGGTCAAGGAGAAATATTGCAAGCAGCTAGAAAGAAACAATTTGAGTATTGTGGAAATACAATCAGGATAACACAAGATCTGGCAACTTCTACATTAAGGGATTGAATGGCATGGAATAGGATATTCCAGAAGTCAAAGGAACTAGGACTAAAACCAAGAATCACCTACCCAGCAAAACTGAGTATAATACTTCAGGGGATGCCCCCACCTGCTCCATTACTGAAGGTCTCTGCATAAACCCCCTGAGGGAGCTGAGCCTGGGAGGCGGCCCTGCCCCCACCCCAGCACCAGAACTTAAGCTCACATTGAATAGCAGCTGCTCCCGCCACGGATAGCCCTGAGACTGGGAAGCAGCATTTGAATCTCAGACCCCCAAGCACTAGCTGGGCAAATCTAGGTGGGGGTGCAGAGGAATCTCAGAAGTCAAGTAACTGGCTGGGAAAATGCCCAGAAAAAGGAAGCAAAATAAGACCATAAAGACCTATTTTGATGGGGTGCAGATGTTCCCGCCTTTCAATTCTGATGATGAGGAAATATTCTTACCATCAGGGAAAGACATGGAGGTCGGGGCCTCTATGTCCCAGACACCCCAGGTGGATGTCCGGTGGACTCAGGCCATGGAAGAGTTCAAAAAGGATTTTGAAAAGCAAGTTAGACAAGTGGAGGAAAAACTGGGAAGAGAAATGAGAGAGATGCAAGAAAAGCATGAAAAACGGGTCAATACCTTGGTTAAGGAGACCCAAAAAAATGCTGAAGAAAATAATACCTTGAAGAATAGGCTCACTCAATTGGCAAAAGAGGTTCAAAAAGCCAATGAGGAGAAGAATGCTTTCAAAAGCAGAATTAGCCAAATGGAAAAAAGAGGTTCAAAAGCTCACTGAAGAGAATAGTTCTCTCAAAATTAGAATGGAACAGATGGAGGCCAATGACTTTACGAGAAACCAAGAAATCACCAAACAAAACCAAAAGAATGAAAAAATGGAAGAGATTGTGAAATATCTCATGGGAAGAACAACTGACCTGGAAAATAGATCCAGGAGAGACAATTTAAAAATTATGGGACCACCTGAAAGCCATGATCAAAAAAAGAGCCTAGACATCGTCTTCCATGAAATTATCAAGGAAAACTGCCCTGATATTCTACAATCAGAGGGCAAAATAAAGATTGAAAGAATCCATCGATCACCACCTGAAAGAGATCCAAAAAGAGAAACTCCTAGGAACATTGTGGCCAAATTCCAGAATTCCCAGGTCAAGGAGAAAATCTTACAAGCAGCTAGAAACAATTCCAGTATTGTGGAAATACAATCAGGATAACTCAAGATCTAGCAGCTTCTACATTAAGAGATCGAAGGGTGTGGAATAGGATATTCCAGAAGTCAAGGGAACTAGGGCTCAAACCAAGAATCACCTACCCAGCTAAACTGAGTATAATACTTCAGGGGAAAATATGGTCTTTCAATGAAACAGAGGACTTTCAATCATTCTTGATGAAAAGACCAGAGCTGAAAAGAATATTTGACTTTCAAACACAAGAAGGAGAAGAAGCATGAAAAAGTAAACAGCAAGGAAAAGTCATAAGGGACTTACCAAAAGTGAACCGTTTACATTCCTACATGGAAAGACAATATTTGTAACTCTTAAAATTTTTCAGTATCTGGGTAGTTGTGGGATTATACACACACTCATACACACACACGTATACACATGCACGCACACACACACACACACACATGCACGCACACACAGAGACAGAGAGCACAGAGTGAATTGAATAGGATGGGATCATATCTTAAAAGAAATTAAGGTAAATGATGAGAGAGAAATGTAGTGGGAGGAAAGAGGGTGAAATGGAATGGGTTAAATTATCTCTCATTCAAGAGGCAAGCAGGAGACTTTTTAATGGAGGGAAAAAGAGGAGAGTTGAGAAAAAAAAAAACAATTAGTTTACCCTCATCACATTTGACTAAAGGAAGGAATAAAATGCACACTCATTTTGGTATGAAAACCTATCTTACAATACAGGAAAGTAGGGGAGAAGGAGATAAGCAAGGGGGGAGATGATGGTAGGGAGGGCAATGGGAGGAGGGAGCAATTTGAAGTCAACACTTGGCGAGGGACAGGATCAAAAGACAGAATAGAAACAAAGGGGAGCAGGATAGGATGGAGGGAAATAACAGTTAGTCCTAGACAACATGACTATTATCGAAGTCGTTTGCAAAACTACACAGATAGGGCCTGTATTGAATTGCCTGCCTTCCCAAAGGGAATGGGTGGGGAGGGAGGGATGGGGAGAATTTGGAACTCAAAGTTTTAGGAACAATTGTTTAGTATTGTTGTTGCTACTAGAAAATAAGAAATACAGTTAATGGGGAATAGAAAGTCATATGGCCCTACAGGACAAAAGAGAAGATGGGGACAAGAGAAGGGAGGGATGATAGAAGAGAGGGCAGATTGGTGATAGGGGAAATTAGAATGCTTGGTGTATTGGGGTGGGGGGAGGGGAGAAAAGGGGAGAAAATTTGGAAC
This sequence comes from Bettongia penicillata ogilbyi, assembly GCA_023548195.1. NCBI lineage: Eukaryota > Metazoa > Chordata > Mammalia > Diprotodontia > Potoroidae > Bettongia > Bettongia penicillata. Next base: position 165,611 of record JAJHZJ010000145.1, read on the forward strand.
CCAAAATTTTGTGAAAATTAATGTAAAAAGTTAAATTAAAAAAAATAAAAAAATAAGATACAGAACCACTACGTATTAAAAAATATATATATATACTTCAGGGGAAAAAATGCTCTTTCAATGAAATAAAAGACTTTCAAGCATTCTTGATGAAAAGACCAGAGCTGAAAAGAAAATTTGACTTTCAAATACAAGAATCAAGAGAAGCATGAAAAGGTAAACAGCAAAGAGAAATCATAAGGGACATACTAAAGTTGAAATGTTTACATTCCTACATGGCAAGACAGTATTTGTAACTCTTGAAACTTTTTTGAGTATCTGAGTAGTTGGTGGGATTACACCCACCCTCACTCATACAGAGAGAGAGAAAGAGAGAGAGAGAGAGAGAGAGAGAGAGAGAGAGAGAGAGCACAGGATGAATTGAATAGAATGGGATCATATCTTAAAAAACTGAAATTAAGCGGTGAGAGAGAAATATATTGGGAGGAGAAAGGGAGAAATAGAATGTGGCAAATTATCTCTCATAAAAGAGGCAAATAAAAGGCTTTTCAGTGGAGGGAAAAAGAGGGGAGGTGAGAGAAAAATATGAATCTTATTCTCATCACATTCGACTAAAGGAAGGAATAAAATGCACACTCATTTTGGTATGAAAACCTATCTTACAATACAGAAGAGTAGGGGAGAAAGGGATACGTAAGGTGGGGGGGATGATGGAAGGGAGGGCAGTGGGAGGAGGGAGCAATTTGAATTCAACACTCTTGGGGAGGGACAGGATCCAAAGAGAGAACAGAAGCAATGGGGGGCAGGATAGGATGGAGGGAAATATAGTTAGTCTTACACAACAGGACTATTATGGAAGTCATTTGCAAAACTATACAGATATGGCCTATATTGAATTGCTTGCCTTCCCAATGGGGATGGGTGGGAAGGAAGGGAGGAAGAGAAGTTGGAACTCAAAGTTTTAGGAACAACGGTTGAGCATTGTTCTTGCATACAACTAGAAAATAAGAAATACATGTAATGGGGTATAGAAATTTATCTTGCCCTACAGAACAAACGAGAAGAGGGGGATAAGGGAAGGAGAGATGTTAGAAAGGAGGGCAGATTGGTGATAGGGGTAATTAGAATGTTTGATGTTTTGGGGTGGGGGAAGGGGAGAAACAGGGAGAAAATTTGGAACTCAAAATTTTGTGGAAATGAATGTTGAAAACTTAAATAACAAATTTTAAAAAAAAATTAAAAAGAGATAAAAACCTCCAAAAAGGAAAAGAAAGAAATTGTCCAATCCCTTCCACTCATTTTATACATGAAGAATCTGAGAAAGATTAAGGTCAGGAAGGGTTAACTCTCAGACTAAGCCTAGGACTCAGGAATCCTGATCAAAATCCTTGGTTCTTGGCATCTTAGATCATGAAATGAATTGAAAATAACAGGATAAACACTACCCTTCATGCTCCCATTTCTATACCTCCTGTAGACATCTCAAATTCATTACATCCAAAATTGAATTCACTGTCTTCCTCACCCAAATCTCCCCTTCTACTGTCCTTCCCTATTTCTGTGGAGGGAACCACCAGGCTTCCAGTCACTCAGGTTCACAACCTCAGTGGGATCCTTGATTCTTAACTCTTCCCTCACTATCTCATATAATTAGTTGCTTAATCATTCCTATCTCTCTATCAGCTTTCTTTTTTTTCTTTTTTTTTTTTTTTGATGAGGCAATGGGGGTTACTTGAGTTGTCCAGGGTGACACAGCTAGTAAGCGGCAAGTGTCTGAAGCCAGAATTGAATTAAGATCCTCCTAATTCCAAGGCCAGGAATCTATCCACTTCATCACCTACCTGCCTGTACATCAGCTTTCACAACTGTTCCCTTCTCTTCACACCATGCCTCTAGTACACACCTTCATCCCTGTTTTGCCTGGACTATTGCTGGGTCCAGTCTACTCTCTCCCATTCATCTTTGACCTAGCTACCCCACTCCATCCAACTCTAAACTCCTTGAGGGCACTGACTACATTCATATTTGTCTTTATATCTTGTCCCCATGATCAAGCAGAGCTTCTTTCACTGCCTCATACTCATGTAACACAACACATGCAACATCCGACTGTAGAGTGAACACTGGGTCATAATCTCTTGCTAGCTGTGAAAAGAGAAGTGGGCAACGGTGAGAGGGTCATCGTTCAATCAGGTGATAAACAGCTAGGATTCACCTAGCTACCAGAGCAGTTAGACTGATCAGACACAGTCAGATACACTGTACTTTGACCCTGACATAGCAATATCATGTTGGTCCTCTGCCAGCAAGAAAGACAACTAAAGTGATTTCTCTCGAGTTCTAAGCTAAACATATCATTCTCCTACTCAACACACTCTGTGGTTCTATATTATTTTCACAATCAAATATATCAACTCCTCTGTTAAAGGCCTTCACAACCTGGGTCCAACCTGTCCATTCAAACTTACTGCACATTATTCCCCTCCAAGTACATTAAGGTGAACAAAGTTTTTTGCTGTTCCTCATCCGTGGTTCTCCTTCTTGGTATCATCCTTGCCTCAGTCTCTCACAATCCTCAGCTCAGCTTAAATGCCACCTTGCAGAATCAGACTGATCTCCACAGTTGCTAGCATCCTCACCTTGCATCAATTGCATGTGTGTGTGTTCTGTGTATGTGTGTTGTAATATATATGTATACGTCTATATAAATATACATAATATATACATGAATATCTACCTATCCGTATGTATGTTAATGTACCTGTTGTGTCATCCCCACCCCATCCAACTATAAACTCCTTCAGAGCATTGACAATAGTCACATTTCTCTTTACATCTCCCAACACTTAACCTAGTGCTTGGCACATGATAGGTGCAAATCTTTCTACATCTTGCTCCCTTCTAAAAACTCTAACACCAACTCCTCACATATAATACTCCTTTCTGTACTTTCACATTGGCTATCTTCTTCCCCTTTCCCTCCTCCCATGGCTTTGATGTTCTCCTTTCTCCTACTTTCTTTGGTCTCCTTTAACACTCAGCTCAAATCCCACCTTTTGCAGGAGGCCATTACCAGCAACCATGGGCTTCCAGGTTGTACTGCTGATTTATGTCAAGCTTACAATCCATTAAGATATCCCAGATCTTTTTTTTTTACAGATAAACTCCTGTCTAATAAGCAAAGCAGCTACATGGCACAATGGACAGAAGGCAAGACCTGCAGTCAATAGATGAGTTCAAATCTAGCCTTAGGTACTTACTAACTGAGCTAGGCACTTAACTGCTCTTCACCTCAGTTTCCTCACCTGTAAAATGAAGAGTTACAATAGTAACTGGAGTTGTTGCAAAGATCAAATGCGATAATATTTGTAAAGCATGTAGCACATGTAGCACATAGTAGGTACTATATTTGTTAGCTTTGGTTGTTGCTGATTCATTCATTCATTTCCCACCTTGATTTATTCAAATGTCCCTTCTACAAGTGTCCTACTTTTGCTGTAGCAGAGAAATGGGTTTGCCTTCTAGTCAGGTTATCAGGAGTAGTAATGAAAAACGTTATCAGAAACTACTGCCAGACTGTAACTTACAGAATGCCATGGAAGAGGGATTTTGGTCCTAATTTTGGGTCTAATAGCCTAAGTAAGGTGACTTTTCTAGAAGTAGCCAGATTATTATAATTTTTAAGACTATTTCAAAAAGTATAGATACCTTTCCTTCATATGGATTCTGATCCACATTGGCTATACTATGCCTAGTTTGGTCTTCAAAGGCTCAATATTTTGGATGATCATTATCCTTGCAGACTGAAGTAATTTTGATTTACCTATTACTGGTGGCAGGTAGCAAATCCCTGACCACAGGCTTAATTTCATCCATTTGGTGATAAATTTTCTAATTCTTGTATATCTATTGGCTACCACTCACCTTTTCTGCTATGCCCAGCAAGAGATATCACATGTCAAGACAAAGATCTCAATGTCCTACACAGTGTGTAATCTTATATTGGTTGCTAGCTTTCTTACTACTCTTAAGAGAGGTTGGCTTGCAAACACTTAGAAAGGGTGGTCACTAAGATTCAGCATGGGTTCGTCAAGAATAGGTCTTGCTGAAATATTCTAATTCTTTTTTTATTCTATTATCAAACTAGTAGATCTAGGCAATGACCTGACAGACTAGATGCAGATCAGAGCAAGGCATCTGACAATGTCTCTTATGACATATTCATAGAGAAGATGGAGAAGACACAGGTCACTTTGACAGGAGACATGTTCCTAGGAATCCTAGGTTACATAAAGTTGAGGTCATTGTCCAGTAGGAAGACAATAATATAGGTGATTGACAGCTGAGCACTGGATCTCTGAACAGCAAGGAGAAAACTGCAACCAACTAAAAAATGAACTAGAATAATGGATCTCTGAAGACAAAAGTCACATCTGATGGGTGAATGATTACAGGAAACTGTGAAGGATAGATAGGTGGGAGTAGATCTCTCTTCTCCCTCAGGACTCTTCCACCCCACAATCATTCTCTGTCTCTCTTTACTTCTTTCCTTCTTTCTTTCTTTCTTTCTTTGGTTCCTTCCATTCTTTCTCTATTTCTGCTTTTCTTCCTTTCTTTCCCTCTCCCTTCTTTCTTTCTCTTTCTTCTTTACTTTCTTTCTCTCTCTTCCCTTTTTTCTTTCTTTCCTTTTCTCTCTATATATTTCTTTCTCTGTCTCTCTATCTCTGTCTCTCTCTGTGTGGCTCTGTCTGTCTGTCTTTTTATTTTTCCCTTAGTCTCTATCTTCCTACTTTAACAGGCTATATCACATAACGAAGCTATGCAGCTGCTGCCCTAGAGAAAAGACAAATGGCTTCAAAAGCACTCATTTCATCCTCCCCAATACATCACTGCCTTGGGGGCTTTGCTTTGAAAATGGGTCCACTTCCACCAATATCTCAGAATAATAGTCTTGTCTTTCTCTTCTTCCTCTACAACAAGCAGAAACTTACCTAATCCATTGTTAACAATTTCGAATATTGGTATACTGCCTCTGTCAGCAAACTTGTCCCCATGATCAATCAGAGCTTCTTTCACTGCCTTGTATCCATGTAACACGACAACACGCTCAAGACCCAATTGTAGAGTGAACACTGGACCATAATCTTTTGCTAGCTGTGAAAAGAGATGTGACCAGTAGTGAGAAGGCCATCATTGAATCAGGTGGTAAATAGCATGGATTACTATTGTTGACCTTATTGGAGAAATTCTCAGTCCATTCTCAGTTCCTTCAAAACATTTGTGACATTTATTACAGAGAGGATAATACAACCCATGAACCCAACCCAAGCCATAGATGGGTCAAAGGGCTTAAATTTCATTCTGTGCCTTTTTTGGCTAGCAGCCTGAAGACTGGTTAATGAGGCAAAATTTATACTCTTAGTTCAGTACCTCCAATGTTCCTGAGAGCTTGAGCTTATTTTTCATAGGTAGGTGCCATAGTGGATAAAGTACTAGACCTAGAATCAAGAAGACTTTAGCAAAAATCCAGTTTCAGATATTTAAAAGCTAGATGACCCCAGGCAAATCAATTAACCTCTGTCTGTCTCAGTTCCCTCATCTGTAAAATGAGGGTAATAATAATTCCTAGGCTTAAGGGTTCTTGTGAGAATAATAAGATAATGATTGTAAAATATTTGGCAAACCTTAAATCACTGTATAAATGTTATTATTATCATCATTATTCTTATTCATCTAAAACTCTGAGAGCAGCAGAGTTGGGGAATAGGGACAATGATGTCAGTAAAATTCTGGAGCAGAAAAGGGTTCTCAATCCAACAGAAATCCTACAAATCAGAATCATTACATAATAGGTTTAGTTCAAGAAGAGACCTTAGACATCATTTAAACCAGAGGTTCTCAACCTATTTTGTGTCACTCTTCTCATAATCTGGTGAGGCCTATATACTCCTCTGAATGGTATTTTTAGAATAAAATATGAAGGATTACAAATGAAACCACCTATATTAAAATAAAATAAAGTTGTCATTATCCCCATCCAAGCTCATAGAACCTGTGAAATCTATCTACAGATGCACTGGGAGTTCATGATCCCAAGATTAAGAACTCCTCTTTTAAACCAATCAAAATTTCACAGATGACAAAACTGAGGCCCCAAAGATCAGGGTATGTGTGGGAAGGATATGGTAAAAGTGTCAGCTTGGCAATCTACCAGGTCAAAATCAGATATTTTTCTTCTGAGATGTTAACTTTTCACATGTCAATCTTTTCTCACAATCCTGTGAGGCAGATAGGACATTTATTGATAATTTCCTCATACAGACATAGGAAAGAAACTGAGCTCCAGAGAGGTCATCATGACTTGCCTGAGGCACAAAACTAGTAAATGTCAGAATCTAGACTTCATCCCAGACCTTTCTAATTCCAAATTCATTATCTTTTCTACCACCCCAGGCTACTTTTCAAAGGTTCTGAGATCTATGGGTCCGAGTTTAGAATTTACTGGTTCCTCTTGAGGCAGGGCTTACTTTCATCCAGGCAAACCTACATTCAAGGACTGGGGCTGCACGTAGAGGTTCCTGAGGGCCCCTGTGAAGGAATGTTCAGGGAAAATATTCTTCACTGTGATCCAACAAAGACTGGAGAACCCTATCTGTTTGTAGGACCTACTCATTCCTCAGGAAGCAGAAATAATCAGGCACATTAAATACTCCCTTTCTTCCTATGTTAGACAGTAAGCATTTTAATGAGTCTGAAGGCATTTTTAGTGGGACTGAAGGCATTTTCTTCTAGAACTTTGCAAGGTCAATGTGAGCATTATAGCAGATGGTACTTTTTGTAGAATGGATCTCATCCATACCTGCAGGAACTGGGTATCACCAGCTACTGCTGAAACAATAAATCCAAATATGGTCAAGAAAACCTACAAGGTACGTACCTACCTACTCTAACATGCTCTACTCATTAGAATGAGCTGCTTGATGACAGTCTCCCAAAAGAAATTTGCAGCCTCTAGAATCAGGAATGACACCAACAGAAGAAATATTTACTTACCATGCAAAGAGATTCTGGGATGTTCTTAAGGTCCAGCTGCAGTATATTGCCAATAATGGGAAGAGGAACAGGACCAGGTGGAAGTTTCCCTCTTCCAAAGCCCTTTGTCCATGATAAAATGAGAAGCAGACATGAGATAGAGAGCAATAAGCTAAGAGCAATGACTACAGATGTATCCATTTATACTCTTCTTTATTACTAATGTAATACAAGGCTTAGAATCCAAAGCTGGGAGGACTGCAAAAACAAGATGATCAGCGAATAATTCCTTGATATCCAGAGTAAGCTTCCAGTGGACTTTGGCTTGCCAATGAGATAAAGAGAACCCTACACTTGTTCTAAAGTTCAGTATTTTAGAGTATCAGGAGCCATCATATTTGTTGTTTAAAGTTTTACTGATTATATTTGTTCCTAGTTATTTTCTTATATGATTCCACCTCTCCTTATAATCAATACTTTTAACAAACATTAAACAAAACCAATAGTTCTAGGATTTTAACAGTGTTTGCCATATCCAATAGTACTTTACAATTCTGCTGAAAGGAGGTGTTTCTAAATCTGTTCCAAAACTGAGGGCACTTATATAACATAAAAAACTTTCTTGACCCTTTGTGTTTGTCCTTCAGCCTCAAAGAGGACCATGACAACAGGGATGTGATGCCATGACATGCCAGCGAGTCAGATTTAAGTGAGGGAGGGATATGCAAGGTCACCAGCCTCGTGTTCTCCTCTGGAGCCATCTGGGTCCACTAGCAAGATACAGATCAGAATGACTGGGGATGACCTCAGGTACAGCAGGAGACCATGGGCTTTTTAAGCTGTGGTCACTTCCAGCTTTCACGGAAAGGACTTAGAGGGTCCATTAAATTTTTATTCAGAAAATCTTGAGTTGTTGGGAAGGGAGTGGGTAATTGTGGGTTCATTCTTTGCTAAAATCTTTAATATTTAGTATGAACACCTCTGAAGTACTTCATGCACATCTTCATTTTTAAACAGATGCCAGCAGGCCCTTAAAAACTCAGAATGCGTAATTAATTTGTAAAAGACTAAAGCAGTGGGGAGTAACAGTGTGGAAGATGTCAGGCACTCATTGTACAGGTATATTATGTGAATGAGACATGGACACATGACCACAATGAAGGCCACATGCTGCTCCTGAATATCTGCAAAATACAAAGCTCCCTATGCTAATGTTCTTCTGAGGTTTTTCTGCTTTACAAATGAAACACAGGAAGATTTCAATTTCTTTCCATTTGAAAAAGCAAGGAAATTATGACAGTTGAAAAAAGGCACTAGGGTTAAAACTTTTAAATTCCCCATCACAGTTAACATAAAACATTATTTCCTGTTCATCTATACCAGATTTTTTTCCCAAAATATCTAGCTGTCACTGACTGTAGACACATCCCCAGATATGTCTTAGAGATAGGTTTCATTGACCCATATATTATAATTTTATTAGTAGTGTTCATTTAAAACAACTAAAACTATTTGTATATATAAAATTTATTGGTGTATACAATTATAATTTATATATACAAATACAATTAAATTGATCATAATATATATGATATATTATAATACGTATATAATATAATTAATTAATTATACAAAAAACTATTTTTAAATTCAGCAATGCTTTTAAGTTTATTTGCATTTTAAAAATCAAACTTGAGACCTCTGGGGCAAAATTACCAGCAGGGAAGGTCCCAGATCCCTCAACCCACAAGCAACAAATAAAGCTCCAAAGGTCAGTGTGGGCGGACTTTCCCAGCTGGGTGACAGGGAGTGGGGTCCCCCAAGCACTGGCCCCAAGCAGCCTCAGAAACTGCGGTGATAGCAGCAGAGGGTGGAGGGCAGCTAGTTGGCTGCAGAAGCAGCCTGGGTCCATTGTCCAGGCAGCTCAACTTAAAGTCTCTGGGAGAACTGAACACCTGATCTGAATTTTAGCCCTCAGTGGCAGCCCCCCCCCCACCCAAAGTCCCTGGGGGAATTGAGCAGCTCATCTGAATCTCAGCCTTGAACACAAGTCCTGGGGAGAGGAGGAGCACTAGGACCCTCCTCTTCTCAAAGGATTCAGAAGTCAAGTACCTGACTCGGAAAATGTCCAAAAAAGGGGAAGAAGGTTACTTTCTTGGTGAACAGGTGTCTCCTTCCATCCTTTTGGATGAGGAAGAATAAGGCATACTGTCACAGGAAGTCAAGGCTTCTGCCTCCAGTACCTCCAAAATGAATATGAAATGGGTTCAAGCCATAGAAGAGCTTGAAAAGCTAGTCAGCAGTTTGCTAAAGGAGAATCAAAAAAATGCTGAGGAAAATAACACCTTTTTAATAGAGTAACTCAATTGGAAAAGGAGATCCAAAAAGCAATGAGGAGAAGGAAACTTTAAAAAGCAGAATTGGTCAAATGGAAAAGAAGGTTCAAAAGCTCACTGAACAAAATAGATCTTTAAAGGAGAGACTGGAGTTCAGGGAAGCTAATGACTATGAGATAAACCAAGAAGTTAGAAAACAAAACCAAAAGATTGGAAAAAATAGAAGATAATGTGAAACATCTCATTGGAAAAGCAACTGACCTGGAAAATGGATCTTTAAAAATTATGGGACTACCTGAAAGCCATGATCAAAAAAAGAGCCTAGACATTATCTTTCATGAAATTATCAAGGAAAACTGCCCTGAAATTCTAGAACCAGAGGGCAAAATAAATATTGAAAGAATCCACTGATCACCTCCTGAAAGAGATCTGAAAAGAGAAACTCCTAGGAATATTGTGACCAAATTTCAGAGTTCTCAGGTCAAGGAGAAAATATTGCAAACAGCTAGAAAGAAACAATTCAAGTACTGTGGAAATACAATCAGGATAACATAGGATCTGGCTGTTTCTACATTAAATGATCAAAAGGCTTGGAATAGGATATTTCAGAAGTCAAAGGAACTGGGACTAAAACCAAGAGTCCCCTACCCAGAAAAACTGAGTATAATGCTTCAAAGGAATATATGGTCATTCAATGATATAGAGGACTTCCAAGCATTCATGATGAAAAGACCAGAATTGAATAGAAAATTTGACTTTCCAACATAAGAATCAAGAGAAGCGTGAAAAGGTAAACAGGAAAGAGAAATCAATAAAGGACTTTCTAAAGCTGAACTGTTTATATTCCTACATGGAAAGATAATATTTGTAACTCTTGAGATTCTTCTCAGTATTTGGGTAGGTGGAGAGATTATACACACACACACACACACACACACACACACACACACACAGAGTACAGAGTGAATTGAATAGGATGGAATCATATCTTAAAAAAATGAAATTAAGTGGTGAGAGAGAAATATATTGGGAGGAGAAAGGGAGAAATGGAATGGGGAAAATTGTCTCTCATAAAAGAGGCAAGCAAAAGACTTTTCAGTGGAGGGAAAAAGAGGGGAGGTGAGAGAAAAATATGAATCTTATTCTCATCACATTCGACTAAAGGAAGGAATAAAATGCACACTCATTTTGGTATGAAAACCTATCTTACAATACAGAAAAGTAGGGGAGAAAGGGATACGTAAGGTGGGGGGGATGATGGAAGGGAGGGCAGTGGGAGGAGGGAGCAATTTGAATTCAACACTCTTGAGGAGGGACAGGATCCAAAGAGAGAACAGAAGCAATGGGGGGCAGGATAGGATGGAGGGAAATATAGTTAGTCATATACAACAGGACTATTATGGAAGTCATTTGCAAAACTACACAGATATGGCCTATATTGAATTGCTTGACTTCCCAAAGGGAATGGGTAGGGAGGGAGGGATGAAGAGAAGTTGGAAGTCAAAGTTGTAGGAACAACTGTCAAGTATTGTTCTTACTACTAGGAAATAAGAAATACAGGTAAGGTTATCTGGCCCTACGGGTAAAAAGAAAAGATAGGGAGAAGGGGAGGGAGGGGTGTTAGAAAAAAGGGCAGATCAGTAATAGGGGCAATTAGAATACTCAGCGTCTTGGGGTAGAGGGAGGGGAGAAATGGAGAGAAAATTTGGAACCCAAAATTTTGTGAAAATGAATATTAAAAGTTTAATTAATTAATTAATTTTTAAAAAATGAAAAGAAAAGAAATACAGATTGTAAGTACAGGGCTTTCCAAATCATTCTGATTTCTATCAGAAGGGATTTAGGCTGGAGAATAGATGAATCCTTATATTCAGACTTTGTATTTAAAAATCACCTCTGGGTTCTGGGGAACTGGGCCACTTTACCTTCTCCCTCTTCTGCTAAAGATCACCCCTTTCTCCTCTGAGGTCAGACTCACAATCAGTTTATTTCTATAAAATTCAGCAACATAGCAGAGCAATCCAAATTTCTTCAGGGATCCCTAGGAAATCTAATCAATATCTCTAGGTATACCCTTACACAGAGGAAACACCAAAATTTTCTGAGTCTCTGAAGCTCTGTAGGGCACTCAACACTTTCTTCAGGGATCCCTGAGACAGCAAGAGCAATCTATGCCTCGGTTTCAGAAGAAGATGAAATACATCTCCAGAAAATATGAAGCTCCCAAGAAAGGAAATTTGAAACTGATTACTTGAGGTTTTTAGATCAGCAGGTAAACTTTATCCTATGTACTTTCACTCTTTAAGACTCTCACAATAAGATAAGAAGTCTAGGTCTGTTTTCAATGACAGAAGGTAAATTTGAACATTGAGCAGGTAGGCACCTCCAGGGTAAAAATAAGAATACTTCTAAAGGACTCAAAAATACAAAAATCATCAGTACATATACAAAAAATAGCTCAAAAATTCTGTTCTTGGATAACAAAATATTGACTATATAATTGAAGTCTAAAATGAAGGAAAAAATTCTTAAGAAAAAGTAAAATTGGTTGCTAGAGGAAATAAACAGCAAAAATATACTAGTGGGGGACATCAACTTTTCCCTCTCAAAACTAGATAAATCTAACAAAAAAATAAATATGAATGAAGTTAGGGAGATGAATAGAATTTTAGAAAACTTAGCTATGATAGACCTCTGCAGGAAACAAAATGGGAACAGAAAGGAGTATACAACTTTCTCAGTTGCATTTGCACCTTCACAAAAACTGACTATTCACTAGGGTATAAAACCTCACAATCAAATGCAGAAAAGTAGAAATATTAAGTTACTGCCTTTTAGATCATACTCAATAAAGGGTCATGGAAGGATAGATTAAAAATTAATTGGAAACTAAATAATGCAATGCAAAAGAAAGAGTGGATCAAGAAACAAATTCAAGGAACAAATAATTTCATTAACAAGAACAACAATGAGACAACATACAGAAATTTATGGGACGTAACCAAAACCATACTAAGGTAAATTTTTATATCTCTAAACATATCAATAAAAAAGAGAAAAAGCTGATAAATGAATTGGTCACAATTTTTAAAAACTAGAAAAAGAACAAATTTGAAATTCCCAATTAAACACCAAATTGAAAATTCTAAAAATCAAAAGAGAGATTAATAAAAATGAAAGCAAGAAAACCACTGAACTAATAAATAAAACTAGAAGCATGTTTTCTGGAGGGGAAACAATAAGATAGATAAACTGTTGGTCACATTGATTTTAAAAAAGGCAAAAAAAACCAAATTGCAAGTACAAAAAGTGAAAAGTGAGAATTCAACACCATAAAGTTAAAATTAAAGCAATTATTAGGAGCTATTTTGCCCCACTACATACCTACAAATTTAACCATCTAAATGAAATAGATGAATATTTGCAAAAATATAAATTTTTTGGATTAACAAATGAGGAAATAAAATACTAAAATAACCCTTTCTCAGAAAAATGAAGTGCACAAGCTATCAATACACTCCCTATGAAAAAATCATCAGGACCAGATAGATTTACAAATGAATTATACTAAAGATTTAAAGAAAAAGTAATTGCCATAATATATGAAGCATTTGGAAAATAAAGCAAAGAGTCCTACCAAATTCTGTTTACAATACAAATATGGTACTGATACCTAATCCAGAAAGAGCAAAAACAGAGAAAGAAAACTATAGATTATTGCCTTATGAATATGGAAGCAAAAATTTAAATAAAATATTAACAATGAGATTACAGCAAACTATGACAAGGTGAGGAAATCTACTTATAAAATGACCAGGAATGCAAAACTGGTTCAATATTAGGAAAATTGTCAACATAATTGACTACATAAATTAAAAAAATGATTATATGATTATCTCAATAGATGCAAAAAAAAAACCTTTTGACAAAATATAACATTCATTCCAATTAAAAACATTGGAAAGTATAGGAAAAATAGAGTTTTCCTAAAATTATAAATAATATCTATCTAAAATCATCAACAAGCATTAACTGTTATGGGGATAAACTAGAAACTCTCAATAAGATCAAGGGAAAGTAAGGATGTCATCGTTAGAGAATATTGTACTAAAAATTCTTCCAAAAAGAAATTGAAGGAACAATAATAGATAATGATGAAACAAAATGATCAGTCTTTGTTGATTATTTGATGATATACTTAGAGAATTCTAGAGAATCAACTAAAAAATGGGTTGCAATAATTAACCACTTTAACCAAATTGTAGGATATAAAATAACCCTATATAAATCATCACCATTTCTATATGACCAACAAAGTTTAGCAGGAAGCAATAAAAAGAGAAATTGCATTTAAAATAACTACTGGCAGTATAAAATACTTAGGAGTCTACCTAGCAAAACAAACACAGGAATTATGTAAACACAATTACAAAACCCTTTTCATGCAAATAAGGTTAGATCTAAATAATTGGAGAAATATTAATTGCTCATGAGTAGGCCAAGAAATATAATAAAAATGAAATTTCTACCCATGTTAATATACTTATTCAGTGCCATAAAATCAAACCACTAAAAATTGTTTTATAAAGCTCAAAATAATAATTTAAAAAATTTGTCTGGAAAAACAAAAAGTCCAGACTATCAAGAGAATCAATGAAAAAAATATGATGAAAGGTGGCCTAGCAGTACTAGAGCTCAACTGTTTTACAAATTGGCAATCATCAAAAAAAATCTGGTACTGGGTAAAAAATAGAATGGTGGATCAGTGGAATAGACTAGGTATGCAATACATAGTAGTAAATGATTGCAGTAAACTGCTTTTTAACAAACTCCAAGATTTGGGGACAAGAATTCACAATCTGACAAAAATTGCTGTGAAAGCTGGAAAAGAGTGTGACAGAAAATAGGTACACAACATTTCATACAATATACTAAAAAAAAGGCAAAATAGGTACATGATTTAGACATAAAGGGTGATCTCATAAACAAATTAAGGGAGTATAGGATATTCTACCTGTTAGATTTAAGGTGACAGGTAGAATTTATGACCAAATAAGGGTCAGAGAGCATTATGGGATATAAAGTGAGTCAATTCATTTCTTTACATTAAAAGATTTTTGCACGCGCACACACACACACACACACACACACAGAGAAATTCAACCAAATATTAGAAGGAAAGCACAAAACTGAGGGATGGGAAAAATGCATAGCAAATTTGTCTAATAAAGGCCTCACTTCCTAAATATATAATGAACTGAGTGAAATATCTATGAATATAAGAATATTCACCATTGATAAATGGTGAAATGATGTGAGCAGGCAGTTTCCACTGAAAAAAATCAAAGCTATGTATACTCATATAAAAATACTCTAAACTACTATTGATTAAAAATGCAAATTAAAACAACTTTGAGGTACCACCTCATATCTATCAGGTTGACTAATATGACAGAAAACGAAAACTGCAAATGTTGGAGGACATGTAGAAAAATTGGCACACTAATGCACTACTGTTAACAGCAAACTCTTGTAAACTGATCCAACCTTTCTACAGAGGATTTTGGAACTGTGTCCTAAAGATCATAAAACTGATACCAGTACTAGATCTGTATACCAAAGAGATCAGAGAAAAAGGAAAAGGACCATATGTACAAAAGTATTTGTGGCAGCTCTTTTTGTGGTGACAAAGAACTGGAAATTGAGGGAATGCTCAGCAGTCAGAGAATGGCTGAACAAGTTGTGTTATATGATTGTGATGGAATACTGTTGTGATATAAGAAATGATGAGCAGCTTGTTTTTGGAAAAGATATGTGAATAGATGCAAAGAGAGATGAACAGAAACAGGAGAATTTTGTACACAGTAACAGCAATTTTATATGATGACCAACTGGGAACAACTTAGCTATTCTCACCAATAGAATGATCTAAGACAATTTTAAAGGACTCATGATGAAATTATTTTTTAGGGGCAGAGCAAAGATGACAGAGTGAGGGCAATAACTCACCTAAGCTCTTGGACAAACTCCTTCAGATACCTCTAAAAAGAGAATCTGACCAAATTTTGGAGGTGCAGATTCCATTAGGAGACAGACTATGGCAAATTCAAAGCCCAGGACAGACTGGAAGGTCCATGGGAAGGATCTGTTCCACAGGGGTGAGCCCACAGCACACAGTGCAGCACAGTGGGAGGACCCCAGGAAACCTGAGACAGTAGCAGGCAGAACCAGCGGAGCCACAGCCCAGGATGAGAGACCAGTAGAGCTGAGCCAGTGACAGACGCTGAGCACCAGATATCAGTGCAGCAGCTCCTGAGACTTTCAGCCCGCAGATTAAACATCTGTAAGTTACCTACTTGAACTTCCAGGAGCCAGGATGGTGTAGTGATCAATAAAAGCTCTCTCCTCCTCCCTTGATGACCTTGAAAAACTATAAAATATTTCCCCAGAAAAATTCTGGATCAGAGGGAACAGCAGAGGGGGCAAAGAGTCTCATAACACCTGAGGCTAGGAAAATAGCTAAGGGGGATTCCTCCTACTGCAGCAGAGGCAAACTGGAAGGAAAGGGGACCCAGGGCCATAGAAACTTGCACTAGGACCCAGGCAAGCCTCAGCGCCAGGAGAGGAGTCCCAGGAGGGGTGGAAACTTGCACTAGGATCTAGGCATGCCTCAGCACTCCAGGGGAAATGGGAAGATAATAGGGCAGCTGGGATCACAATCCCCTGAGCATGTCTTTGTCTCAGTTCAGCTGAGGAGATCTCCAGTGACCAGACCACCCCTCCCCCACACTTAACAAGCTAACCCCAGGGCTAATCAGGAAAACACAAAACAAAAACCGGCTCTTAGCTTTTTCAAACAAGTCAGCTCAACACCAAGTTCTGCAGCTTCTAACTGAAAGAACCAGAAGCCACAACACACAATCACCATCATGAACAAGAAAAAGCAAAAGAAGGGCAAAAAAAACAATAGAATCTTTCTATGGGGACAAAGACCAAAACACAAATAACAAAGAGGTCAGTGGTGAGTCTGTACTTCTATCTGAAGCTTCAGAAGGAACTATGAACTGCTCTCATGCACAAACAGCTCTCCTGGAACAGCTGAAGAAGGAAATAGAAGAAAAACTGGCCAATGATTTTAAAAGTATAAAAAAAAGAATTCACTGATGAGAACATCTCTTTGAAAAGGAAAATTTAAAAAATGGAAAAGGAAGTACCAACACTAACTGGAGAAAATAACTCCTGAAAAGGAACAATTGGACAGATGGAAAAGGAAGCACAAAACCTAACTGGGAAAATTGGACAAATGGAAAAGGAGATGTAAAAGTTAACTGAACAAAACAATTTGATAAAGATTAGAATTGGGAAAGTAGAAACTAATAACTGTGAGATAGCAAGAATCAGTCAAACAAAATCTAAAGAATAAAAAGATAGAAGAAAATGTAAAATATCTAATTGGAAAGGCAACTGACCTGGAAAATAGATCGAAAAGAGAAAATTTAAGAATTATTGGCTTGCCAGAAAGCCACGATGAAAAAAAGAATCTGGACAACATCTTCCAGGAAATCATCAAGGAAAACTGCCCAGAAGTGCTAGATCCAGAGGGTAAAATAGTCATGGAAAGAATCCACCGTTCACCTCCCAAAAGGGATCTCAAACTCAAAACCCCAAGAACTATCGTTGCCAAATTCCAGAAGTATCAAATGAAGGAGAAAATAATACAGACAGCCAGAAAGAAACCATTCAAATATCAAGGAGCTACAGTCAGGATCACACAGGACCTTGCAGCTTCTACATTAAAAGATCAAAGGAATTGGAATCCAATATTCCATAAGGCAAAGGAGTTGGGACTACAACCAAGGATCAACTACCCAGGAAAGTTTAGCATAACATTTCAGGCAAGGAGATGGTCATTCCACGAAATAAGGGATTTCCAGACCTTCCTGAGAGAAATGCCAGAACTTAATAGAAAATTCGATCTTCAAACGCAGGTCTCAAGAGAGCTATAAAAAAGTAAACAGGGGGTGTAAAAAACCTGTTACTCAATTTGGGCAAACTATTTACTTCCCTATAAGGGAAGATGATACCTGTTAATCTTGAGAATTGTGCATATATTATGAAATATAAAAGGAATATACATAGAAGTATAAATTATGTCATGTTAAAAATATGATTTAAGTATGCAAAGGGATTGTAACAGGAGATGTGAAATGAAGAAAGTAGAAAATGGTAAATTACATCACAGGAAGAAGTACAAAGTTATACCAGAGGGAAAGAGGGGAAGGAGATGAGTGTTGTTTGAGAAGTACTCTCATCTGATTTGGTTCAAGGAGGGAACAATAAACTTAAGTATATAATCGTAACTAGCTCTATAGGCAGTAGGAAGGGAAGGGGGAAGAAAGGGGAGGGAAGCTAAAAGGGAGGGAAGAAGCAGTAAGGATAAAGGGGAGTAAAAGGAAGGAGGGCTAAAAGAAGAAAGGGAATGCTGCAGGAGGTGGTGGTGAAAAGTTAAAACTATTGAGGAGGGGAAGGGAGATGGGAGAGCTAAAAGCACAAATGGTGGGAAAGAGGATGGAGGGAAATACACATATTGTAATTGTAACTGTGAATGTGAATGGAATGAACTCTCCCATAAAACAGAGACAGATAGTAGAATGGATTAAAAGCCATAATCCAACAATATGTTGCTTACAAGAAACACATTTGAAATGGGGGGATACACACAGGATAAAGGTCAAAGGCTGGAGCAGAATATATTGTGCTTCAGCTGATGTAAGAAAAGCAGGAGTAGCAATCCTAATCTCAGACAAAGCAAAAGCAGACATAGATCTAATCAAAAGAGATAAGGGTTGAAACTATATCCTGTTAAAAGGCACCATAGACAATGAAGCAATATCATTACTAAACATGTATGCTCCAAGTAGTATAGCATCCAGATTCTTAGAGGAGAGGTTGAGGGAGTTGAAGGAAGAAATTGACAGCAAAACTATACTAGTGGGGGACTTCAACCTCCCCTCTCTGAACTCGATAAATCTAACCTCAAAATAAACAAGAAAGAAGTTAAGGAAGTAAATAAACTCTGGAAAAGGTAGATATGACAGATCTCTGGAGAAAATTAAATGGGAATAGAAAGGAATAAACCTTTTTCTTAGCAGTACATAGCACATACACAAAAACTGACCATGCACTAGGACATAAAAATCTCACAATCCAGTGTAGAAAGGCAGAGATAATCAATGCATCCTTCTCAGATCATAATGCAATAAAAATTATATGTAATATAAAGGCCATGGAAAGATAAACCAAAAATCTATTGGAAACTAAATAATCTAATCCTAAAGAAGGAGTGGGTTAAAGAAGAAATCATAGAAACAATCAATAACTTCATTCAAGAGAATGACAATAATGAGGCAACCTACCAAATTTTATGGGATACTGCAAAAGCAGTTCTTAGGGGAAGTTTTATATCTTTGAATACCTGCATAAATAAAATAGAGAAAGAGGAGATCAATGACTTGGGCATGCAGCTGAAAAAGCTAGAAAAAGAACAAATTGAAATTCCCCAAGTAAATACCAAATTAGAAATATAAAAACCATAGGAGAGATTAATAAAATTGAAATTAAGAAAACTATTGAATTAATAAATAAAGCCAATAGTTGGTTTTATGAAAAAACTAATAAAATTGATAAACCTTTGGTCAATTTGATTAAAAAAAGAAAGAAGAAAATCATATTACTAATATTAAAAATGAAAGGGGTGAACTCACCTCCAATGAGGAGGAAATTAAAACAATAATTAGAAATTACTTTGCCCAACTTTATACCCACAAATTTGATAATCTAAATGAGATGGATGAGTATTTTTAAAAATATAAATTGCCCAGATTAACAGAATGGGAAGTTGAATATTTAAACAACCCCATCTCAGAAAAAGAAATTGAACAAACCATCAATGAACTCCCTAGGATAAAATCTCCAGGGCCAGATGGATTTACAAGTGAATTCTATCAAACATTTAAAGAACAATTAATTCCAATACTATATAGACTATTTTTGAAAACTGGAGAAGGAGTTCTCCCAAATTCTTTCTATGATATAAATATGGTTTTGATACCTAAACCAGGAAGAGACAAAACAGAGAAAGAAAAGTATAGACCAATATCTCTAATGAATATAGATGCAAAAATTTTAAATAAGATTTTAGCAAAATCTTATCACAAGAATAATACATTATGACCAGGTAGGATTCATACCAGAAATTCAAGACTGGTTCAATATTAGGAAAACTATTACCATTTCAATCATAACAACAAAACTAACAAAAACCAAATGATTATCTCAATAGATATAGAAAAAGCTTTCAACAAAATACAACAGCTACTCCTATTAAAAAACACTGGAGAACCTAGGAATAAAGGGAACTTTCCATAAAATAATAAGCAGTATCTACCTAAAACCTTCAGCAAGCATTATATGCAATGGAGATAAACTAGATGCATTTCCAATAAGATCAGGGGTGAAACAAGGATGTCCATTATCACCACTATTATTCAATATGGTACTAGAAATGTTAGCTGTAGAAATTAGACAAGATAAAGAAATTGAAGGAATAAGAATAGGCAAAGAAGAAACTAAGTTATCACTCTTTGCAGATGATATGATGATATACTTAAAGAATCCCAGAGATTCAAGTAAAAAACTACTTGAAATAATAAACAACTTTAGCAAAGTTGCAGATTACAAAATAAACTCGCACAAATCTTCTGCATTCCTATATATTAGCAACAAAGTCCAACAGCAAGAGAGAGAGAGAAATCCCAATTAAAGCTAGGGTAGACACTATAAAATACTTGGGAGTTTACCTGCCAAAACAAACCCAGGGACTATATGAACACAATTACAAGACACTTTTTGTGCAAATAAAGTCAGATCTAATTAAGTGGAAAAACATCAGTTGCTCATGGGTAGGCCAAGCTAATATAATAAAAATGACAATTCTACCTAAATTAAATTACTTATTTAGTGCTACACCAATTAAACTATCAGATAATTATTTTCTAGAGCTGAATATCAAAATTCATCTGGAAGAACAAAAGATCCAGAATATCAAAGGGACTAATGAAAAGAAATGCTAGGGAAGGTGGCCTAGCACTACCAGATCTCAAATTGTATTATAAAGCAGCAATTATCAAAACCACCTGATACTAGCTAAGAAACAGAAGGGTAGACTAGTGGAATATACCAGGCACTGAAGACACAGCAGGCAAGGAATATAGCAACCTCTTGGTTGATAAATCCAAGGACCCCAGCTTCTGGAATAGGAGGAACTCACTGTTCAACAAAAATTGCTGGGAAAACTGGATAACAGTGTGGCAGAAACTAGGCAAAGACCCATGCCTGACACCATACACAAGAATAAAGTCCAAATGGGTATGCAATCTAGGTATAAAGATTGATAAACTGGAGGAGCAAGGAATAGGGATTTGTCAGATTTATGGACAAACTGGAGGAGCAAAGAATAGGGTATTTATCAGATTTATGGACAAACTGAAGGAGCAAGGAATAGGGTATTTATCAGATTTATGGAGAAGGGAAGAATTTTTGACTAAAGAAGAGATAGAAAGCATTATGAAATGCAAGATGGATAATTTTGATTACATTAAACTGAAAAGTTTTTGCACAACCAAACCCAATGCAACCAAGATTCAGAGGGATGTAGTAAACTGGAAAAGAATTTTTACATCTAATCTCAGGGATAAAGGCCTCATTTCTAGACTATATAGAGAACTAAGTCAAATGTACAACAATACAAGTCATTCCCCAGTTGATAAAAGGTCAAAGGATATGAACAGGCAATTTTCAGAGGAAGAAATTAAAAATATCTATAATCATATGAAAAAATGCTCTGTCACTTTTGATTAGAGAGATGCAAATCAAAACAACTCTGAGGTACCACATCACACTGATTAGATTGGCAAACATGACAGAACAGGAAAATGATAAATGTTGGAGAGGATGTGAGAGAGTTGGAACACTAATTCATTGTTAGTGGAGCTGTGAGCTCATCCAACCATTCTGGAGAGCGGTTTGGATCTATGCCCAAAGGGCTACAAAAATGTGTATGCCTTTGACCCAGCAATATCTCTTCTAGGACTATATCCCCAAGAGATCATAAAAATGGGAAAGGTTCCCACATATACAAAAATATTTATAGCAGCACTCTTTGTAGTTGCCAAAAACTGGAAATCAAGGGGATGCCCATCAATTGGGGAATGACTGAATAAATTATGGCATATGAATGTAATGGAGTACTATTGCGCCAAAAGAAATGATGAACAGGAAGACTTCAGAGAGGCCTGGAAGGACTTATATGATCGGATGCTGAGTGAAAGGAGCAGAACCAGGAGAACTTTGTGCACAGCAACGACCACAGTGTGCGAGAGTTTTTTCTGGTAGACTTGGAACTTTGTAAAAAATGCAAAAACTTTAAAAAAAAATTCCCAATGGTCTTCTAAGGGCAAAATGCCTTCCACACTCAAAGAAAGAAGTATGGAATTCATTCGCAGAATGTAGCAGATCATTTGTGTGTGTGTGTGTGTGTGTGTGTGTGTATTATGTTTTGATTTGTTATATGATTTCTTCCATTTATTTTAGTTCATCTACATGGCATGACTATAGTGAAAATGTATTCAATAGGAAAGTATGTTTAGATCCTATATAGAATTGTATGGGGTCTTGGGGAGGGAGGGGGGTGGTAGGGGGTAGGTAGGGGGGAAAAATCAAAGTTTTATGGTAGTGATTGTAGAATATCAAAAATTTAAAAAAATAAAGAATGTGACAAAGAAAAAAAATAAAATGTTTATTTAAAAAAAAAAGAAAATATTTTTCCACCTCCAGAGAAAAAAAAATGATGGACTCTAGACGTAGATCAATTTTTTTTACTTTCCTTTTTCTTTTCTTATTGTTTTTTTTTCCTATTGGCCTGTTTTCTTTTGTAACTTGGCTAATATGGAAATATGTTTTGCATGACTACATATGCATAATATATGTACATATATACATATACATATTCACATACATATAGAGTCTGGAACTTAATTTTTTTTAAATGAATGCTTAAAATTGTTTTTTACGTACTTAAAAAAAAGTTAAATAAATAAAATGAGAGAAAAACAATTACCAAGTGGCTATTTACTAGTGGTTCTCAATTTGAAGAAAAGTTCCAGGGGAAGAATTTCTTCAATGGTTCCTATAAATATTAAGGGCCCAATATTTATCCTAGGCAAGGTCCCATGTATAAGACCTTAAAAATTCTGAGTGAAAGAGGGTCTGAGGTCCTTCCCTCTGAAGGAGGTACACAGCAGCTCATCCTGCTCACTAATCACTAAAAGTGAAAAAGACCAAGTGATCCCCAGTGACATCTTTTGTATGTACTCTGGCATTCCACTCACACACAACATCCATTTTCTTCCGGGACTGCTTCACTGGATAGTCCCTTGTTATGGAAGGAAGGAAGGAAGGAAGGAAGGAAGGAAGGAAGGAAGGAAGGAAGGAAGGAAGGAAGGAAGGAAGGAAGGAAGGAAGGAAGGAAGGAAGGAAGGGAGAGAGAGGGAAGGAAGGAGGGATGGAAGGAGGGAAGGAAGGAAAGAAGGAAGGATGAAAGAAAGGGAGAGAGGGAAGGAGGGAGGGAAAGGAGGAAGGAAGGAGGTATAGAAGGAGCTATCAGCAAATTACTTCAGCTCTTTCAGTGAAATGTAAGACAAAGCCGTCAGCTGAGTGGTGGGAGGAGAGGGAGCCCTGAGAGACTTGAGGGAGGAAAATAAGGTTTGGAAAAACTATTGTAGTAAGATAGTTAATTGACTATGGAGGCATAAAAGGATTGCTCTGCCACAGTGCGGGCCCAGTTGAGATGATAAAAGTCTGTAGTGGACCCAATAGGCACATTTTCATGATTTTCTCTAGCTTCATTCATCAGCACAGGAGTAAGAGCGAAAGCAGTGAATGGTAGTGGTAATCTTACCCAGACGAGGACTTGACAGGGTAAGACTAGAGAAAAGGCAAGGGATTTAACAAACAATAATTGAGAAAGAGAGAGCAGTGAAGTTTGCTGTTGTTATCCCTTGTATTTCAGTAAATCCAAGAAATGATTACCTTATGAGTCCACAATAAAAAGAAGTTATGAGGGAAAGGAAATAAGCATTTATGTAGCACTTACTAGGTACCAGACACTATACCAACTGGTGTACAAATGTGTGTGGTGTTCATCCTTCGTTGCTGAAGAAGACCGTGCCATCAGAGAAATGATGACATGACTTGCACTTGACTTTATTTTGAGGGAGGGAGGGCTGTGCAGGTCACCAGCCTCACTTCTCCCCCACAGCCATCTAAATCCAGTGACCAGATATTCCTCAGGATGACTGGAGATGACCCAGGATGAGGCAACTGGGGTTAAGCGGCTTGCCCAAGGTCACACAGCTAGTGAGTGTCAAGTGTCTGAGGTGGGATTTGAACTCAGGTCCTCCTGACTCCTGCACTGGTGCTCTATCCACTGCACCACCTAGCTGCCCACATTACTATATACACTTTATTTGAATGTTTTATGGTAATTGCATAATGTGCAATGTTAGAAACAAAGTGACTTGCAAGATCAGATTTGCAGGAGACTTAGGCAAAGTAATCCCAAAAAGTACCTATTCTACATTTATCATTTAAGTTGTTAACCTAGGAATACTGCAGTTTAGAAATTTCTTAATCACACTGGATTCTCACAAGAGCTTTGTGGGATAGATGGTGTTATTCCCATTTTACAGTATGGGAAACTGAGGTTAAGTGACTTGCCCAGAGTCACAAAGCTAGTAAATGTCTCAGGTCTTCTCAACTCCAGGCCCAGTGCTCCATCCACAGCTAACTACCTGCTGGAAAAATATGGCTTGTAAAGCTCTGAATTCTAAGGGGATTATCTGGTTTATAGTTCAAATCCTAACTGGGTCAAATATAACTTTTCAGGAGTCCTCTTGCTGGGTAATTTGTACCTTGCATTTGTTTTTCCTTTCTCTTTGTAAAAAGTGACTGTGTAGGACTGTATCACCAAGACACCAGCACCAAGGGCAACTATGAATATGCTGGTGTAGTTCTGAATCACAAAGTATAACACCCTCCATATAGAAGGCAGAAGAAAAACATTTATTCAGACACCAGAAAGCCAAATTCATCATAGTGACCAAGAAGTCAATACACATTAGCACTGCAAGGGACAAAGTCATTCCCAAGCCTCCCTCCTTGCCCCTGCTGGGGCCTGCCCACAAACATTCATGAGCCTAGCTGTCTGCTTGCTTGTGTCCTCTTACCCCTCCACTCTAACTACTCTCACCAACTTCCTCCCAGTTCTGCTCCACACTTCCTGTCCCACCAGTTCAGCAAGCTCCTCCCACCACATGTGACTTAGGCTTCCCTGTGATTTAAGGAGGTCACATGGACCTATTACTGAACGGGGAAGATCTTCCCATTTAAATTACCATTACAAGGTTATGTCAGTCAATTAACGTTTATTAAGCATATACTAGGTGAGAAACACTACAATGTGCTGCAGACTCAAAAAGAGGCAAAAGACAAGCCTTTCACTCAGGAAGCTTACACTCTAGTGGGGGAGACAACAAGCATGTACAAATAAACTGTATACAGAATAAACAAAAAATAATCAAAAGAAGGAAAGCACTAGAATTAAAAAGGATTGGAAAAAGCCTCCTGTAAATGATGGGATTTCAGTTGGGACTTAAAGGAAGTCAATTCGTAGTGATAAGGAGGGAGAATATTCCAGGTATGGGGAACAGCCAAGGAAAATGCCCATTGACAAGAGATAGAGTATCCTTGTTTGTGGAACAGTGAAGAGGCCAATGTCCCTATATGAAAACACATGGTGAGGAATAGGGTATAAGAAGCCAGGAAAAACAGGAGGGCATTAGATTATGAAAGGCTTTTAACGCCAAAGGATTTTGCACTTGATCCTAGAGGGGATAGGGAGTTATTGGAGTTTATTGAGCAGGGGAGATGATCAGACCTGCACTTTAAGAGAAATGACTTGCAGCTGAATGGAGGATAGATTGTAGCAGGAAGTGACTTGAAGCTGAAAGATCTACCAGCAGGTTAATGCAATAGTCCACACATGAAATGATGAGGACTTGTACTAGAATGGTGGCAGTGTCTGAAAGAAGTGGGGCTATCCAAGAAATGTTGCAAAGGCAAAATGGGCCTTGGCAATAGATTGGATATGGAGGTGATATTGAGTAGTTCAGGATGGCACCTACACAGGGAGCCTAGGAAAATGGTGTTGCCCTCCACAATAATAGGGAAATTAAGAAGAGGGGGAGGGCTTAGGGGGAAGGATAATGAGTTCAATTTTGAACCTGTTTAAGACATTTGAAAGGCAACAGGAGATGGGAGATTGGAAGTCAGCAGAGACACTGGGGTAGAATAGGTAGATTTGAAAATCATCAGCGTAGAGACAGTAATTAAACCCATAGAAGATGATACAGTATAGCTGGAGAAGCAGCCCTGACAGAACCTTCTGGAACACCTATAGTTAAAGAACATTCTCTGAAACAGTGTCTAGGGTGTTTGAGGAAAAGTCACGTATGTGGAAGTCTCCAATAGGAGAGCAATAGTTGAGGAGAAAAACTAAGAGGTTGTTGTTTTTTTTTATTCTCAGAGGAACATGACATCAGGAAGGTGATACCATGACTCATAAGTGAATTGGATTTAAATGAGAAGGCTGTGCAAATTCACCAGCCTCTTTCTCCAGTGGAGCCATCTAGGTCCAGTGGCAAGATACAAATCAGGACAACAGCAGAAAGCAACTCATTGAGGAAGGAGAGTGACCTGGAGGTCTGTGAAATATTACTCAGTTTACACATCCACACTGGTTTGTCCAAACGTGGCTCATCAGGGGATGCAACTAGGTATGTCTAGTGTCCTCTGCCCACCTTCTCCAAACGAGATACCTACTAGGATGGAAGCAGAAGACTGCAGTCACAGGGCTAGCCAATGATCTCACAGATACGGGGTTGTAGGCTGGAATTATATCTCTCCAACCCCCCACTCCCAGTATTATTAGCCTAGAGGAGAAGTAGTCAGGGAGACCAGGAAAGGCTTGATCTTGAAGGTGAGAGGGAATCAACAGAGTTGGGGGGGAAGGAAGTGACATAGCCCTGTACTCTGGAAAGACTGATAGACAAGTGCACTGGTCAACAATGGATGGGCATGCAATCGAGGGAGATCTCACTCCAAATCCAATCCCAGACACATTAACTGTAACCTTGGGCAAGTCACTTAACCTCTACTTGCCTATTTCAGCTGTAAAATATAAAGCACCCACCTGTAGGGTTGTTGTAAGGATCAAATGGAGTACTTGTAAAGCACGTACCACAGTGCCTGGCATATAGTAGGCACTATAAAAAGTGCTCATTCCCACCCTTCCCCCTGAGGCAGAGACCAACCAGAAAGCAACTGTATTAGACCAGGCATGAGGTGATGAGTGATTATACTAGAGTGGTGGCAGTATCAGAAGAAAGGGTCCACTAGAACTACTGTAGGGAAAATTAAAAAGACTTGGCAACACACCGGACAAAGAGGTTAAATCCAAATGAGGAAGAATATGACATTTAGGTTGGAAATCTAGGTACTGCTAAAATGATTTCCTTGAGAATAATGGGGAAGTTAGGGAGAGGGGAAGAGTTTGAGGGAGAAAGATCAGCACTGAACTCGAGTTTAGGAACCATCTGCATAGAGCTGTCAATCAACAGTGAGCTGATAAAATAACCATGTGAAATAGAGAGAAAGTCCAGGGCACAGACTTGGAGGACATGTACAGATTATAGAACATGTGGAGAGGGGTAAGTTATTACTCAAACTTTACTCAGTTGCTAGGCAAGCAACTATTATTACTGGTTGTAGTTATAGGGTACATCTGCAGTAATTACTCTTAGAAACCCAATCTTTGTGTATTGTCTTGGCTAAGAATCATTTCTGTTGCAATATAGATTGTCATTTTACAAGAAGCCACGCGTAACTGCCAAGATGCAAGCACAACTTTTTGATAAATAAAATGCATATCATTTTTAATACAATAAAATGGGAGGAAAATGAAAAAGATATCCAATTTTACATTTTTAAGTTTGCCCAATAACTGCTAGAGTTTGGACTGTTATTGTTATTAATTACTGCCTGGACCCCTAAAGGCTTTTTAAAAAAATCTAACAAAATAGCAAAATAAGTTAACATTTTATAAGCCATTTTAAAAATCTGTTACAGAAGTTTTTCCTCATATGCAAAAAAAAAGTAAGAGTTGAAATGCACAATACATATCCTAAGTTCTTTTTGCTCCTTCTTCATGATTTTCTTCTAAAATCAGTGAACAGATTAGTACAAATCTTATGCAAGAATGCTCAAAAAAACTGTGGTTTACTCCTCCAGTGTGTACAAAGATGTGATTAAGATTTACTTTAATTCTTCACACTGTGACTGATATTTCCAAATCACTGCAAGAAATATTCATTACTCAAAGTCCATTTTCCTGCATAAAATTTGGATGAATATTTAGTTGAAATCACAAATGGTAGCAAGTACAATGTCCATAGAGAAAATAAAATTTATGTAAAATATATATAAAAATTAATATATAAAATTTATAAAATGCAGGAAGCTGCACTCTTTGGACTTCTTTCCATTATCACACTCTCATCATCAGGTACCTTATCCCATATTACTCGTGCTAGCCTTTTTAAAAAAAGTTTCCTTTGATGGATTGCTTTCCTTCATTTTATTGTAAGCTCCTTGACAACAGGCACTGTCTTCCCTTTTCATATATATATATGCATATATATATAGGCACTGTGTCTGGCACATAATTGGCACTGCATCAATAATTATTATTCTAGAGTACATTATGCTCTTAATCCTAGCTATAGGTAAGAGATTGTTCATTTCAAAATCTATAAACATCTTCAAATTTCCAATTCAAGATGTGTAATCATTAACAAATGTTAGTTTGTAAATTAAGGTTTTAGGAATTTTTTTTTTTTTTTTTTGCATGAAGCAATTGGGTTTAAGTGACTTGTCCAGGGTCACCACCAAGTGTCTGAGATTGGATATGAACTCAGGTCCTCCTGACTCCAGGGCCAATGCTCTATCCACTGTACTACCTAGCTGCCCATGTATATTCTTAGTTGTGTACCCTTCTCCCAAAGTTTTAGCCCTTCTATAAGATCTTGTTCTCCACTGCATAAAGTCATCTACTGTAAAAAATTATTAAGTGTACTCTTTATGAAGAATTCAAAGGAGCCTGAACAAAATTCATGACAATTGGTAGAATTAAGCAAAACCAAGAAGGCTATTCATGAGAACAATGAAAAGGGAAACACACCCTAAACCAAATGTAGCATAATTATAATGACCAAGTCAAACTTGTTCCTGAAGAAATGGGAAAACATATTTCCCTCCCTTGTTTGCAGAGAGAGAGAGTGGGGAAAGAGGGGAGATGATTGTTGTGGGAAAGGTATGATGAGGAAGCAGAATACACGGATAGAGTATAGAACTGTGGCATCAAATTCAAATAGAAATAGCGGTCACTAAATTATACATGTTATTATGAATACTGAAGGCCACATACAGACTTAAATTTTAAAATACAACACACTATTTTATTGTATATTTATTTTGCTAAACATTTCCCAATTATATTTCCATCTGCTTTGGGCTAAAATCAGAAGTGTTGTGGGCTATACGTGCTTGATACTTCCAGTAGAAAGGATATTCAGAAACGAACACTACATAAAAACAAAAAATATGAATAAAAATGTTTTGAAGGGAAACATCATTAATTACAAAAATAACAGTTGATTCTATATTCACAAGGCCTGTTCTCACTTTCCAAAATAGTCAGTATCAGTCTACTTATTCTCTTCCTTAGGCAAAGATTTAGTATACTTTACTAGCTGAATGCATAATCATCATTACAACAAATTATACTTCACTGGACCTACTCCCTTTGAGAAAAGAACATAACTCAGTCATCTTAGAAGAACAACATTTATTTGGCAAAACATATTGTAGCAATAGACAGTAAAATTAAACCATTTTTCTTACAAAACAAAATTAACCATATTCCCAATCTCCCCCTTCTTCCCATCTTCTCCCCAACTCCATAAGTGAAGCAAAATTATCTATAAACTGCATTCCTGGGGGAGGTAACAGAGGGAAATCCAGAAAAACATGTAAAAACTTCCACAGGAAGACTGTATAAATCTGGCACCAGTGTTTAAGTATACAATGGCTTTTATCAAAAACTCTACTAGAACTCAAAAGTTACCTGAAAACCTGAACCGAACATGTTTTTTTCTTTTGTTCAGAAAGCTACCTTCTATTAAATATAGGATTGCACCTGTTACATACGCAGTCTGTTACACATAGTCTGAAAACTAAAAAATGGATATATTAACCAGATTTCAAAACCAAGAGGTAAATCACTTTAATTTTGAATAGGGACCTGTCCTGAGGCCACTCTTTACACATCCTAATTCAGAACATACAATCAGCATCTGAATCTTCAGAATTTTCTAAAACCTTGAAAATTCCCACCTTCTCTTTAACTGGCATAGAGGCATTCATTTGATCTATGAAAGAAATATAAAAATTAGTACTTTAAAAATTTTTTCCTAAATCAGAAGATAATCATAGTACAATTATTATCACACTTTTAAATGGATTTGTATTCTATTCAAAACTGCTAATATTCTATATTAAAACTGCTTATGGATTTGACAGCCTTATTTAACTTAATTTTACACAGAATTTGCAAACTGAGAATACTGCAGGAAGTCACATGTGTTCACAGACTCACATGATGATTCTTTTAAAGAGAAAAGCATAAAAGCAACAAAGGCATTTAGCTACTACACTAATTCCACTCCCTGTTCTCCCTCTCCTGCTTGCCCTGAAGCAGTGGGGCATTTCTTCTTCCCAAATTCCACAAGAGGCACAAAAAAGGGTGTAAGGAGTTGCAGCAAAGTCTGAGAAAAGCATCTTGCAAGAGGTAAAGTGAAAGACAGTGGATACTACCAGTAGGTTTGTATTTTAAATAACACAAAGCAAATAATTTTTAGAATTAGCCTTAATTAATTTTTAGAATAGTAGAAAAACCCTACTTTTCCAAGACCTCTATTCCCAACATACTCCCTTAACTCTCAACCTATCAAGCCTAAAAGCAAATGAAAGCCACCTATCAAACATCATGAATATCCAGAGCCTACCCATTTTGCCAGCTGTCCTTTTGGTACCCTCTTTTCTCCCCCTGAAATAGGACCTGACTTCAAGAGACTACTCCTCTTCCACTCACCACCCCTTCCACCTACCACATCCTTTAGGGGACAATGGAAATTTACTGCTCATATTTAGACAAAAATCTTCACAACTGGTAAGGAGACATTTGTATCTAGATGTCTGAGGTATCTTTTTCAATTATGGCAGTCATTAAAACCAAGTACTGAAATAAACTGATCTTAGAACCAGAATTTTGAATTAATGCATCGTATTACATGCACACAACAAGAAAGAAAGAAAGAAAAAGAAAGAAAGAAGAAAGAAAGAAAGAAAGAAGAAGAAAGAAAGGAAGGAAGGAAGGAAGGAAGGAAGGAAGGAAGGAAGGAAGGAAGGAAAGGAAAGAAAGAAAGAAAGAAAGAAAGAAAGAAAGAAAGAAAGAAAGAAGAAAGAAAGAAGGAAGGAAGGAAGGAAGGAAGGAAGGAAGGAAGGAAGGAAGGAAGGAAGGAAGGAAGGAAGGAAGGAAGAGAGAGAGAGAGAGAGAGAGAGAGAAGAAAGAAAGAAAGAAAGAAAGAAAGAAAGAAAGAAGAAAGAAAGAAGAAAGAAAGAAAGAAAGAAAGAAAGAAAGAAAGAAAAGAAAGAAAGAGAAATACACAGAAGAGCGCATGCTAAAAAACTGCTTTTTACTTTTAGAGGTACATGATCAAAAAGTTGAAAACTTTCTTAGTTAATAATCCTATGATGCTGTTCATCATTTATCAAGTGTTTACTATGGGGTTAAGCAATTTGTGGGGGACAAGATACATACCAGCCTTAGTATCATAATTCAGTTACCTCTACATCTTACTTTTCCATACAAAAAAAAATAATCTTTTCAAATTCATCTCTGACCTTCCCCATTACTTACAACTTATGACATTCTAAGGCAGATAATACCTCAGGTAAGTATTAGTCCCATCTTACAGATAAGGAAACTGGAACCCAAAGGAAGAAAGAGGAACTATAGTCACAAAACTAGTAAATATCAGAAATGAGATGTGTCTCCTGACTTCAAATCTAGGGCACTAAAGTTACACAGATACTAAATACTAAGCACTAGAATCAGAATTTGAATCCATACTGACTTTTAACTCCAATGTTTCCTTACTTCTCTAGATCCCTTCTAAGCTAAAATTCCATCTCCTACAAGAAATCTTTCTCAGCCCTCACTAATCTTAGGGTTTTAACTCTGAGATGATCCCCCATTTATCCTCTCTATATCTTGCCTAAACATAGCTGTTTGCATGTTATCTTCCCCATTAGATTGTGAACTCAAGGATGAGGATTGTCTTTTGTCTTTCTTTGTATTATAAGCACACAGCACAGTCCCTAACACATATAGCAGGTCCTTAATAAATGCTTACTGACTGAATGACTCCACTATAGCAGTAGATAATATGATAGTACATTTTCATTATCTGATGCCTTGATATTTCTCACTTACTTGAAAATGGTAACTGCCAACAATTCTTCCTCTTTTGTTGGTTTAATGTGGTACTTTGATTTCTGACTACCTCATCAATTTGCCAGTCGTTTTGAAAGTCTACCAAAGTCCTGCGTCAAGGTATGGAGGTAACCTTGCATTCGTGAAGTCAACCAAAACTAAACTGGCAAGCCTCTGAGTATGGAACATGTGATCAATTATTATCTGAGGACCAGCCAAAGTTCAGTACATAGGAGAGTCATTAAAAAAACAACCATGCCTGTTCAATATATACAGTTACACAGCTTAAGAAGGTAGGCTACCTTCCAAAATATTTGCATTTTGATTAATTCTAATTAGACAAGTTACCATTTCCCTTCCTGAGCGTCTCTAATCACAACTAAGCAGATACACACTTGTTCATAAATGACTTAGGAAATTTCCTCTAATATAAATTCTTCACGAACATCACTACATCAATTTTCATGGTTAAGCTTTCTGTATAGAAATATACCATGCTTGGTGTTTAGTAAGTAGGTGCTTTAAAAAATGACTGCTCAATGTGAATTGAGAGATTTATGTTATAACACCACTTGATGTCTAGGCTACAACATTACTGCTAACCTAACAAATGGTCATCAGAAGATGAGAAAGCACAGCACTGTTCCCTCTGGGAACATTATCTTGCTTTCACTTGCAATTATTCCTAAGCTAGAGTAAAACTGGTAAAGCAAGTGTAGATGAGTGGCAAATAAAGTCAGAAGTAGAGATTGAATTAGACCCCATCTCAAAGAGAGACTGCCAAACTGTATGGGAACACAATGTATTCTGTTCAATGGCTATGCTAAAACCCGCCACAGATGCACAAAATTTCCTTTCAAGGCTTAGGCTTTTCAGAGAGTAAACTACAACCCCAACTATAACAAATGCAGTTTACAGGGTTGACAAAGATAAACTACTCAGTGTATACGGATCAAAAATCAAGCGCAAAGATAGAAGTAACTTGTTTACATTTTCATGTTGAGGATCACAAGTCCTAGGTCACTTGCTAACTAAATAAACAGGCCTTTTTGGATAATCACTGAAATCTCAATGACCTCAGTGTTATGTCAAATAAAGGTGATGAACTAGAAGATTTCTAAAGTTACTTCCAGATTTAAAATTTCATTAGTTAGGGGTGCAGCAGAAAAAATAGCAGCTACTGTTCCCTAACCATTTTTCCCACTTAAGAGAACTGTTTTTGCCAGTGAAAATCCATTCAAATATGAAAAAACTTACCAATTAGGTCACTCCGATCCAGCAACAATTCTAAATCTTTATCACTGATAACTTTCTCCCTTGATCCTTTTACTTCCCTACAGAGAAAAATATAGTGCATAATTTGATAAAAAAAAGTTTGAAAGGTTGTTTTAATTGAAATTGACAAAAAAAATCTTACCTTTCATAGTCTCTGGATTTCAATAATTCCATCAATTCCTGAGGATCCAAAAAGGTCTTAGATTGACTTAATCCAGACTTGCCACCTTTGAAATGATCTAAAAACATTTAGAAGGAAATATAAAAAATGTGCCACCATTAACCGTATATATGTTCATTGATACTATATAGCCACTACATAGCCTGGCCAAAATTTTTATTTCAAGCTATTGCAAGATTATTGTTTATAGTGACCTTTTCTGTAAGCAGTGATACATAAATTGTCAGTAAATAAAGTAGATGTGTGTAGTGCTTGGTTTGTTTTTTTTTTTTTTGAGGTCTTCATGTTTCTATCTGCAGTAATGCAAGTAGGAAAAATTATATTGCAATGTGGTTTGAAGTACCTTAGGGAGTGTTGCAGGGCATGCACTGAAGAAATCAGTTGTAGAGGATTTGAGGAAAGAAATGATGGGTATTACACACACACACACACCCCACCCCTGTGCTTTATTGCGACAACTTAAATGCCTCAATGTTACAATGTAATTAGGAAATAGAGATAAAATACTTAATATGTGGGTTTTCAAAGTCAACATGTAGCCCATAGGGATTCTTACATACAATATAGTATCCCCGATTTCTATTTCAGTTTTACACCACAATTCAAGACCATCCTATTTCTGTTAACAGCTTTATTACTCACAGAATTTGTAAGATGTATTTACCTAGACTAATTAAAAGGGGCTCAATAAGGACACTTTATTTTTTATATGAGAAAATGTAAAATGTTATTATTAGTAACTGGGTAGTTTGAAAGAAAGACTGGTAGACCTGGGTATGATGATTCTAAAAAGTAAAATTGTTCCCAAAAAGGTAAAAAGAGCAATTATCTTACGCAAATGAGTAGTGAGAGGAACAACTGACATAGAAGAACTATATGGGGAGGAAGGCTAGTAGTTCTGCAACCCTACTCCTATCAAGAAAGGATTAAAGGGGGAACAATACATATATATCCAGAAGGGTGTAAGAGTCTTCTAAATTCAGAAAGAAATAAAATGCTAAGGGAATGGGGGGGGGGGGGAGATAAAGGAGGGAATTTTAGAGGGAACCCTACCTATTCACATCAGATCTCAGTTAAAGAGAACAATACATACATTTAGAAGGGAATAGTCTTCTAAATGCATAAATATATAAGAAGAGGGAACAGGATAGTAGAAGGATGTCTAAATTAATAGGAATGAGATAAAGAGGGAATAACCTACATATATTTGGAAAGCTATAAATGTCTTACAAATTCAGAAAGAAACAAGAGGGTAAGAGAAGGATGGCGAGGGTAGGTTAAGTAACAAGAATGGCAAGGTAGCAAGTAGAAGTAAGGTAGCGGAGTCAGAAGGGATAAGAGATACAAACATGAAGATCAGGAGTAAAATTTGCTGGGGGAAGAAGCAGGGTTAGTAATCATGATCTCAGACAAAGTTGAAGCTAAAATAGATTTAATCAAGAGAAAAAGAGGAAAACGACTATATGTCAGTCATATTAATACTGTTTTAGACTGTTTAAAATAACTTAACAGAATAAGGTTGGAATACTGCTGTGGTATAGAAAATGCTGAGTTGGTGGACTTAGGAATATATGGAAAGACTTGAACTTATGAAGGAAGATGTTAAATACAGTCTTACACATGCGTATATGTATGTCTATATATGATTACAGATATCTAGGTATATGTAAGTGTATGTATATGTTTGTGTCTGTGTGTAAATATATCCACATTTAACTTTAGTCTTCTTAAGGAGAATGGAGGGTGGGGAGGAAGAGGGAAAAAATAAAGAGTACACACCAGAGAACAAAAGAAAATTTACAAAGCAAAGACAGCTCTGAATACAGTATGTACTATTTATTATAAAGGGCTTTCTTGAAATGGAAATTTATTGCTGTATATATTTGAAACCTTCCTTATATTTTGCTATACAAATGGAAATGTTTTTTATTTTCCTTTTTTTCTTATTGTGTATTTAAGTTTAAAATAAATTAACTTTTACCCACATGAAAACAACATACTTGAAAAGCTTGGCATCCCCATAATTTAGACACTACCACCCCAATCACTTCACATCTTCCTACCTCAACTCTGCCCTCTAAATCCAGTTAGGAGAAAATAAAAAGACCTTTTTTAAAAAAAACAAAAGGCAAAGCACACCACTGCACAGCAACTTACTGGGAAAATATTAGCAACCCACAAACTTTGTTATAAAATTGTTAATTACTTTTGTGGATGATGAGTTTTTCTAGCCTTCTCTTGGCAGCCGCTCTCTCCACAATTTTCTGGTCAACAGTATTTGCTGTCACAAGACGATATACAACAACTGGCTTTGTCTGACCAATTCTGTGACACCTATCTTGAGCTTGAAGATCAGACTGAGGATTCTTGAAACAAAAGATATTCCAGTGGCATTAGCTTAAACTTCTAACAGAATAAATGTATGAAATCCTAGCAGAATTAAAAATTGAAGGTGTAACAAATTTTAGACTACAATATTTGATTTTGCAGCTTTTTCTTCAGAATGAGAATTCCTGAAAATGTCACATTACCCAAAATGAAAGACTAATTTACTTCCAAGTTCTGTAAGTTTTAAAAAAAATGTTAATATATATAAAATGATCTGTAGTTTTAAAATGGATATTATATATGACAATTTAGAAAATGAACCATTAAAAACAAAGTCCTAATCTCCCTTACTCCTTTATAGAAGTAAGAAACCTTAGGTGTGGAATACTGTAGAATGGTAGTATCAGACTTTTTAACATGTTGGCTAGTTTTACTGATTTCTAAAAAATTCTGTTATAAATGAAGGATGTTTCTCTGCGAAGGGTTGGGAAGTATATATTGGAGTATCAATGAGCAGATATAAATTGGGAAATGGTACATGATGCAAAACTAGAGTTATCAAAATTGTATTTCCTTAAAATGTGTGCACAAGTTTCTTTGCTGCAAGAATTAAGAATGATAGAAAAATCCAATCTCAATACCATGCAACTTACCCAATCACTGTCATAAATGATAACTGTGTCTGCTGCAGTCAAATTAATACCTAGACCACCAGCTCGAGTACTAACTAAAAAGATGAATACTTCAGGATCTGTGTTGAACTTGTGCATCTATAAGAAAAAAAGAATTCAGTAAAAAAGAAACCAAAAACTAAAACTGTTAAGTATAGCAAAAGCTTAACTATTTTGGATAAGCCAACTAAACTGAAACAGACTATATAGCTTACTTCAGCATTTCAAAGACCCACAACTCTCAGTGTGGATCCACTATTGCAAATCACAATCTATCTCTCATCTTTATGAATTGCTATAGCTGACAAATTCAACCTCAATGGAGCCAACTTGGTCATGAGTCTCTCTAACCTGAGGCCCAGACAAGAATATACAGACTTAATTTTGCATCCATATATGGAAGCATATATAACGTTATTTATATTCTGTTGCATTTTTAATTGGTTATATATTTCCCAAATACATTTTAATCTGGTTCTTGCAGACCATGTGTTTGACACCTCTGAGTTAGATTGGAAGTTTGTTGAGACTGAAGATGGAAAAAAGAGGAAGAGTTGGTAGCACTTGGTGACCAAGGGAATAAGAGTCAAAAATTAGCCCAGTTTTGCACTTCCTTAATTAGAAGGATGCTTTAGCATGCAAATAGCGATAATGCAGTTTAGGGGATTGGTGGTCTAACTGGACTAATTTTTGACATGAAGACAAAAAAGCCTCAGTGGCAGGTGTTAGTTACAAATGAGCGATACATACAACACATCAGTTTTTGTTTAAACAAAATAAAATTGTAACCACCCAATTAAACTGACTGGTACAATGTTAGGAAGAGAATTCCTGTCTTAAATTTTGTGTGCCTCCTGAGTAATGAGGGTATACCAAGTACTTAATTCTCACTAAATACCTAAACTGAATCATTGCCTTGACTCAGTTAAGTCTTCACTTTAACAGACTTGAAAAATTTCAGTGTCTTAGATTATGGAAGAATCATAGGAGGAAATAAAAATACCCACAAAAACAATACTTCTATTTTAGAATGTCATATATAGGTAGGGAAGAGGAAATAGTACAGTTTCATTGCAAAGGTAGTATTCTTTTGATTGGAACTAAAACCTGCCACTGAGGCTTTTTTGTCTTCTTCATGTAATTCCTGTTTCTCCAATCACTGCTATCTAGATGGGGAAGGGAAGGGAGGAGACCTGGCTCAATAATTCATGTAACAGTACAGTAAGGCACTGGTAGAAAGTACATTTTCAAAAAGTGAATAACATAAACATGCCCTTACATTTTCTTCTCTTTCTACATAAGACATGGATCCATCCAACCGGCTAAAGCTGTAGTTTCTAAAATAGCAGTAATCCATCAAAATGTCCAACATCATTGTCATTTGTGAAAAAAGGAGCACCTGAAAAGTACATTATTACTTGAGTGTTTGATTGCCGGGATAAACAATCACTGAACAAAATCACTTTCCAATTAAATTTAATACCTTATGACCCCTGTTTTTCAGCTCTGGAAGCATCCGATCCAAAATTAAGAATTTCCCTGAACTTGTCACTAATTCTTCATTAATCTAAAAGGCAGGTTAAGAAGAAAAAAAAATCAATATCATGACAAATCATACTGGAAAAAGGAGTAATCTAGTATGAATCCTATGAATAGTATGAATCCTATGTATATGTGTCAATATGCATAATAGGGAACCAGAGAAACAATGCACACAACACCAATGTAAACTAGCTTGGCTTTGAATAAGAATTCTATAAACAAATCTCCCAATCTTATTTGCAGAAGTGAAAAACACCAAGTATGTCTCATAGTGGGGAATCACAGCTGAAGTCTAAGTTAGTTTTGTGTTCTTTTCCCCTTTCTCTTTAATTATTTTTTATAAAGGAACACTTGCTGGTTAGCAAACGGAGAGATATATTAAAAAATAAGTGATAAAATGAAACCAATGCAAACAACATTACACCAAAGCGTAAAGGGAAAGCTCCATGGGTAGGATTTAGGACAAAGAAAGGGAAGTAATGTAGAAACATATGCTTAAGGAGAAGGTAGGGCTCGATCTAAGTCTATTTCCTAACTCACAAAGTTTCAGTTAAGACTAGAATAAGAACGAATGTAAAGCAGTTCATAAATTTTTAAATACCACAAAAATGTGTTCAAGGGGAGTTTTGGGCTTCTTTCTTAACTGTTAAATTTTTATCAAGATGGCAAATTCCCAGAACAAACTTAAATATACCTTTTGGGAGGTATGTTCTGAAGGGCCATATGAACTTAATGGGAAAGGACAAATAAACTTTTAGGCTCTTCAATAACCAGCACATTATTTCTGATGCATTGAAAACCAGATAAAAAAATTAAATAAGGCAAAAAACTAAAAGATAAGTTGACTAAACCAAACAAAAAAAATTAGTTTATACTTTTTTATCAACTTGAACACTAATTATAGTTGGTACCAGAAAGGTCTGTTTTAATTTGGCCCTTTACAACAGATTGCTGGTCCAATATACAAAAATACTGAATTCTTTCTAGAAGAAATAACTTTCAAATTCAAAAGTTAGGATTGTTTTAGGGTCCACATAAACATACTGAACTTCACTCCAATCCCCAAGGATTTTCCCTCCTCAACAAAACAGGCAGCATTATAAATTTTCCTAACCATATCTGCTTAAGGGATAGAGGATGAAAGTTCATGTGGCAACTTATACAGCCTATAGGGTAAAGGGCTTGCCAGTCTCAGAGTTAGGAAAACTAAGCATTAAGTCCTGTCTCTGAAATATACTTGCCAGGAGACCCTGGGCAAGTTACTCATGAAGCTTTTAGCACACAAGTATTTAAGATTAAGACACAGATCTACATTAGCGGAAGTTCCCCATATCCATGAAATCGCAAAAGTTAAAATAAGTAACATCAAAATCAAGAAGTTGGAGAAGTCAAAATAGCAAATGCTATTAGTCATTTACCTGAAATTCTTGTGTGACAGGATCTAGAGGGTACTCAATAAGGTACGGGTGGTTACAACATTTGCGAAGAAGCATCATAATGTTTTGTAGCTTTAGGTTAACTTCTGATTCTATAGGAATACTCATTTCTACCACAGGTCTAGGAAAAGTACAAAGATATGAACACACAGCAGACATTGAAAGTACTCTGGCATAAAGATACTTATTTAAATACATACCTTTGTGATTCCATTTCTGGTTGCATTTGACTTATCAATTTTTCTAACTCATCAGGCATATTATCATCCTCAAATGTACTATAATTAATCAATTTTCTGCTTCGGCGCTTTGGTCTTCCTGTGGTACTCAGCTCAACAGTTTCTTTCTATAAGATATCAAGAAATACTTGCATGAGAAAATATTACTATTTTTCCCCAAAAATATATTATCATATATAAACTTCTCAAATCACAGGCCTTTTTGAAAAGGACATCTTTTCACTATTTTTTTGTCTTTAAGTATTATTTAACATTTAATGAGTAACCATTGACTACATGGCACTAAACTATAAATGATTTATGGGTAACTTGTAAAGGCTCAGTGTCCTTGAGTAAATATATTTAATCCTATTGTGGTGATCACATCCAAGAATAACGAACTAACATAGAAAGGAGCAACATAAAATTGAAAATAGATGAATTTCCGTTCAATTTCACTCTAAATAACTTGGCTAACAGGCACTTGCACAAATGAATCTCATGACTCAGGGACAGAAATAACTCAAATTCCTGTAGTGTTTTTAAGATTTGAAAAACATTTTACCTACATTCCCTCATTTGTGCCCCTCTATCAGGTAGATGCTTTTAGTATCCCACTTTAAAGATAAATAAACTGGAATTGTTATTAACAGACTCTTTTTGATGTTATTGTTTTTTGCTATGGGATTAAAGATGTGTACTATCGAACATGGAATTGAAAGTCAGGAGTTCTTAGACAAGTGCCTGTGATGTCCTTAACTAGCTACACAGTGCCAGACATTTAATTAACCTCTCTAAACCTGCTTCTGCAATTACAAAACAATGATTACACCTATCCTAGATTACTAGAGATGTTGAGGATCAAGTTAGATAATATATGACAGCATTACACCAAAACATATGTAGTAGTACATAAAGTTGAGAATTTTGCTTCATATTACTTCACTGAGTAACTTTCCATATAGCTATTTTGGAAAGAAAGTGGTAGAGTTTAAAGAGTACTTTGTATAATTAACAACAGCTTCAAAGCTTTCTCTTGAAGGAGATCAGCAAATATAATATGCTCAGTTTCCTAAAGGATAGAAAGAGCAAGAAAAAAATAAAGGAAAATAAAACAACTTCTATATCTCTCCTAATTATGTTCTCTCCACAGAATAAAATTAAAGGTAGCAGAAAAAACTCTAGTTCAGAGGACCTGGATTCCCATCCTGGCTCTAACATTTACTATCTAAGCTGATTAAGCATGTCATTCAATTTCTCTGGACTTAATTCTTTTTAATAAAAAAAGTATGTTGGGGGAGGTGGGAAGTTGGTGGTGGAAGAAGGTTGGGTTAGATGACCTCTGAGGTCCTCTGACTCTAAGATGATAGGTTCTTGAGCGACAACAGACTCATTCATTTCAAGCATGGAATTTTCTGTCTCCAGTTTCAGATTCATTTTAAAATATACCTCCCTAAAATGCTATTTATAATTACAGTCTCTCTATTTTAGATATTATACATACTACTATGTGTATGGTGGCACAATGGACAGAGCACCAGGCCTGGAGTCAGAAGATCTCAGTTTAAATCTGACCTCAGACACTTACCAGCTGTGTGACCCTGGGCAAGTCACTTAACGCTGCATGCTTGAAGTTTCCTGATCTATAAAATGAACTGGAAAAGGAAACAGCAAACTCCAGTATCTTTGTCAAGAAAAACTCAAATGGGGTCACAGAGTCAGATACGAATGAAACAAGTGATCAACGAAAACACATAAAAATTCCATTTCAACAAATACCTTACTGCATCCAAACATTTTTGAAATGGTACGGTTCACAATTGCTGTATAGAAGGTTTCTTGTTTCTTTGAAAGAGGTGCATATACTACCACTTCTCGTTTAGGAGGAACCTCAAGTGCAACATCAGATTTTAATCTTCTCAGTAAGAAAGGGGTTAGAATCTAGAAAAATAACAAAAGAAAAGCAAATAAAATGACCCATTCCACTGGACTACATAGTACAGTCCCCCTTTTACTTTTATCCCTGAAATGCTAGTCTCAGACCAATCCAGTTCTGACAAACCCCTTTCCCAATCTCTCAACCACTGGTACTTACTGACAATTACCTTTTATTTAGTAATTATGTACATAACACTGTCTCCCACCCTGCAATTCGTCTTTCTGTCCTATGTTATAGCAATCTTTCCTTTCTGTACACTTAGTTATATTAATTCTCTGTATGAAAATATTCAGCAGCTGCTCCCTGCTGCCCAAGTTAAAACTGTTTTGCATGGTATTGAAGCACCTCTAAAATTCAGCACACTATGTTGCAAACTTTATGTCAATCTAAACACACACACAAACACACACCCAAGTTTACTATATTCTGCAAAAATGAGCAATTCAATGAATATTCACCTCCTCCCAAATTGCTAAAATATACACCGTATCATCATACCTTTATGAATTAT
Source organism: Bettongia penicillata ogilbyi (assembly GCA_023548195.1). Classification (NCBI taxonomy): domain Eukaryota; kingdom Metazoa; phylum Chordata; class Mammalia; order Diprotodontia; family Potoroidae; genus Bettongia; species Bettongia penicillata. Next base: position 207,869 of record JAJHZJ010000145.1, read on the forward strand.
CTTAGGTTGCTCCCTATTTCTAGAATGCCTTTGCTTCTCACCTTCATTCAATCTGCTTAAAAGCCCAATTCAAAGGCTACCCACTCAGGAAACCACATCTAACTACCTCTCCACCTTGCCCCTACCAGACCTTATTAATCGCTGCTTTTTAACTCTATGATTCTAAGTTTATTAAGTACGTATCACAAAAAAAGTATATATAACAAACAAAAAAGAATAAAAACCTGGTGAAGCATATGTAAAACATTCTGTTCCCTTTCTTTAGCAACAATGTCCTCAGCAATTTCTGTAAGACTATTTATGTCAAACCAGGATTCAAAGCTAGAGGGAGAAAAATAAAATCTTAAATTATTCAACCCATTAAATAAATAATTAACATACCAAGTTGAAAAATGTTTCTCTATGTAACTTTTATATATGTTAACTATTTTTTGCTTTATTTTGTCACAGGATACATATAGCATAATCACCAGGTGATGGAATTTTTTGCCAAAAGCAACAAGATAATCTACTTCCTAGGTTCAAAAACCAAAGAATAAGGTCCTTAAAAGTATATTCCAGTTATCCCTCACACAGCTTACATTTAATAAATTACAAGGCAAATAAATACAGTAATACAACAATATACGTATACATGCCTTTCAGAAACAAAAAATCTGAACTTTCAAAAAAGACAAAATTATGAAAGGTTGCTTCTTAAAAAAAAGAAAAAAGCACTAAGACACTAAGTATTTACATACCAAGCTATATAAAATATAATTCAATTTACAGGAATAGCTATACTCCTTTCCAAACACATAATATTATTTATTACTAGATTACCAACATAGTTTTGAGCACTCAGGTTTTCAAAAAAATAATCTGTGTTGTATCTATCACTAAGCAGGAAAAATAGTATTAAATCACATCATGTAGTGAATTGCATCTGAATGTTTTCTGAAGTTAATTAGGATGTACACATTTAAGGACGCACTCCAAAATCATCTAACTATTCTTTTCTACCCTGGATTTATCCATAGCAAAATCATGTAGGCTTCATAAAATACATAATACTCAACAGACAGTTTTATAGCTACTCACTAATATTTTATTCACTTGTATCCACTAGTATTAATTTCTCTTGGCTGAAATGTTCCCTATCTATGCCTTACCACCCTTAATTCAGCCAAACTTGCCTGCAACATTTTGCATTTGGATTTTCACGGTATAAAGAACAAACACAATTTTCTCATGGAAAGAGGTTAAGAGTAAAAAGGACAGAATTCTAATACTGGTCCTGCCACTAACCAGCCATGTAACTAAAAGTAAGTCATTTAACCTCTTAATGCTTTTTTTCTTCTCTAAAACAGGAAAACTACCACTTACCTATTATCAGTCCTAAAACAGCATCATGGATTTTAAAGATCTTTGCCATTAGGAGTCAGAAAAACCTGAATTCCAAACAGCCTCATATGTATATCCTGCTGCTTAATCCTAGTTGTCATTTAACCTTTGTCAAACTATGTTTCCTAAGCTCTAAAGTGGGGGAAATAACAGCATCTATCTCACAGGATGTAAAGATGAAACGAAAACATGTATGTAAAGTACTTTTCAAACCTTAAAGCACTATGTAAATATTACTGTTGGTATAATTATTGTTTATTAGACTATTGGTCCCGACACACATTATGACCTATAGGTGGCAGCTCTTCAATCAGACAGCTGTGACCCAGTTTTTAGTTTTTCTACCCAGCTGTAATAAAGTAGTGTATGCACTGTCAAACATCTGCTACATGTCTTACCCTGGTATTTTCTGTAAGACTCCTTCCAGTTTTAGATCCTCAAATAAGATATAACCAATAATTCTGACCTTGGACCTTTTATTAACTTAATATGCACAGCAATTCTAAAGAAAGATAACACATGAGGCTTTCTTTGATATTCTGCATGACCACAAGAAGGAAGGAAAACAAGCACTTACGAAGCACCTTCCATGTGCCAGGCACCATGCTTTACAAATACTACCTCATTTGATCCTCACAACAACCCTGTAAGGGAGGTGCTAATATTACCTCCATTTACAGTCAAGGAAACTGAGAACAGATATTAAGCAATCATGTGCCCAAGGTCTAATGCTGGATCTGAACTCAGGTCTTTTCTGACCTGACTTTGACCATAATCTCTTATATTTCAAATTCTGAGATATAATAAACTAGTAACATATTTTTGCCCTGATCAAATATTTCCAAAGATCTAAATATTTTAAAAGCTATCTTTATTTTTTTAAGAGTACATTTGTGTAAAAATGTGATGTGTCAATACATATCACATATAATAATAATAATAGGTTGGAAAACTCTTAGTATTCAGTTATATAGAAAGAAGTAGGTCAGAGTCATCGAGTTTTAAGTTCGATTTTTTTCTAAGCAGGGAAAAAAGCAACCATTCCAGCCTACCTTTTCAAGTCATCAAAAACATCTGGCAACAAAAAATTTAGTAATGACCAAAGCTCTGCTAAATTGTTCTGCAAGGGTGTACCAGTCAACAGAAGTTTGTTGTCTGCATTGAATCGTTTTAATTCCCGGATCAGACGACAATTCATGTTCTTAATCCTATGTCCTTCATCTACTATTAAGTATTTCCAATAGCAATGCTAGAAAATTAATTGGAAGAGAAAAATGATTTCAAAAGTGTCATGTAAATAAAGCAAATGTTAAGTATGACATTCCCATCCCTAAAGTATTAGAAATAAGTGAATAAGTACACGCTAACATTTCTATACTAAGTAACTATTTAGGGATTTCTCAGTACTAATACAGATCTAGAAGCTAATATGCAACTTCTTTTCTTAAAGAGAAGATTAAAGGACTCAGGGTTAAGTAACTAACTAGTCCAGAATCATGTGGCCAGAGGACATAAAAAGGACGAGACCTACCAGGTCTTCCTAACTATTTTACCCGTGGTCCTCAAGTTTTACTTAGGTAACTCCCATCAGTAAAAAAAACTCTGCAATATGCATTCCAATATAGATGCACTTAATCAATCCGTAAGCATGCAGGAAGTACTTATGATGTCAGGCACCATGCTAAGCACTGGATTTATGTAATTATATAAACAGATGAAAGCACTAATAATTACTGGCTATAAACTTACATAGAAAAGAGAAATTTTTAAAAGAATGAGATAATTAAATAATATTTAAATCTACAGTCAATAGGGAAGCACTGGAATTTATCATTCAGTCAAGTGATTAGTCCAGACCTGCACTTTACAAAAAATTTTTTGGCAGCTGTCACAGAGTATTGAGGAGTATAGTTTCAAGTGATAAAGAAATCAAGGAAAAAGAGACTGAAATCATAGGAGACTGGAAGGAGGATATTGTTCTTCACAGAAACATGGAAGGTTCAGAAGAGAGCTGGATTTTGGGGAAAGAGAAGACCAATTTATCAATGCCAGCCCATCCTGTACTACTGCCACTACAGTTTCTAACTGATGAATAAAAAAACACATATATGGGGGGAGGAGGGGGTGGAGATGACAGGTACTGAAAGGCCATGTCCACTAGCTTGGATGGAAGAGCCCCTGCTGTGGTGACGTAGGGAGAGGGAGCACTAAAGCAAAGGTGAGTACTCTTCAGAGACTGATATTCACCTATAGAGCTGCTCTGGATGTCTGGGGTGGCTGATTACAGGCTACCTGAGCGGCCGCCTAAAGGACAGTTGTAGAAAATGCAACGTGAGGAAGTGCTGGAGATGGTGACACAGCTGGAATTCGCTAGGGAGGATGGGATGTGGCCTATCTTCCTATGTTTTCACTAGCCTTTTCCCTGGGGTCATTCGAGGCCCCAGGGCACTTTCACTGTCTCATGTCTGCATAAAGGCAGCTCAGTGGATGTAAAGTTCAAGGACTATCACTTAAATCCCTACTCTGCCCCTTCCAGGGTAAGCTTTAGGCAAGTTCACTCAACCCCTCTGAACCTCAATCACCTCTTGTATATAATGAGAAGGTGGATAAAAAGGCCTGGAAGGTCCTTTCTACTCTAACTTTATGGTCCTATAACTTCTTAAAATCCATTTTAAATCCTTCACCTAAACTTCTGCAAATAATCCTAAAAATATGACTCCCTATAGACAATAATGGTTAAAAATCCCCTACCTGGTCACTCTTTATCTTATTACCCTCTCTAACAATACTTAGGATAAAATCTCTATTCAAGACCTCTCTCAGATCCTATTTCCAGATAGTAAAACCAGAAATTAAAGAAAGAGCCACTAGCAAGAGTCTGAGAATAAGAAACATTATAGGAGGACAGCTAAAAAAAAAAAAAAGAAACCAGATAATACAAAAACATAGTGGAGAAGGTGGGAAGAAAAGAGAAAGATTACAGTGTTCAAGAGAGAGAAGGAGCAATTAACAAACAGGGAAAGGACTTGCTTTTCCTATTCTCTTGCTTCCTTTTACCACCAAAGAATATAGCAGCTTCGTCACTGTGGAAGATAATTTACAAAAGTAGAAACAAACATGTCAGAAAAAAGGTCATGAATTGATTTGTTAGAACTCCCTGGAATCTCCTATCACAACCCTGCTTATGTGTAGCTTTATTCTTAACCATCATGTTCATATGAACAAGCAGAGCAGGATAAACTTCAAGAGAAGTCTGAATCATATTAAAGTGGGCTGGATAAACTCAATAAAACTGAAAATGTCATAGAACAGACCTCAAACATTTTAGCACCACACCAATGACTTGTTAGATCACAATACAAATGATAAAGTGGCTATAATGGTTAAAAAAGCCTCAATCAGTTTTCTTTACAAATACATGCTTGCCAATTGTTACAAACAGAACTGAACAAGTGTTTTAGATGAATTGGGAGCTAGGGAGTGCGAGATGAGAATTATGTAAAATTTCTAGAAAAACAATTACAAGTCCATGGTCAACTAAAAGTTAAGTTCTATAAAATACGTAGGATAGCATATTGCACAGATAATAATAAAAAAATATATTTGGAGTTATAGAAAGCTGATTTGTGTACCTGTAGAGCATTTCTGTCTCTCATTGCTATTTCAAAGGATGTAATTACCACAGGATGTATCTGCAATGTCCCTTCACGTTTATGAATTTTTTGAGCCAATTTTCGACGTTCTTGTTGATCTCCATGATACAACATAATTGGAATCTAGAATGATAACATTATTTATGATAAACCTAACAAATTTACAGATTTGGGGAAAGAAATAGGGCCACTGAGAAGAGGGATGTTTGGGGCAGAAAGAATTCTGTTTTAGACATGTTGAGTTTGAGGCACCTAAGGGATATTCAATTTCAAATGCCCAATAGTAATAATACATGCTGAACGTATGGCTACATGCTATATTGCCACTGATAACTTATGTACCTGAAATATCATTTTTAAAAAGTATCAAATAGAAGTGTGAATGGAAAAGTGGGTAGGATGAGCACTAGTGAATGAAGTACTGATACACTGGTACCCTCAAAATACTAGGAAGAGTCAGAAGCAGGCCTAGAGTATGTTGCGTAAATCCTCTAATGCAAACTTATAGAAATATGTAACAAAAACCTGGATGAAAAGCTCTGGAAGAACTTTGACATATAATGGCAGTTGAAGATTGTACATTAATGAGAACACTGATTCATCAAAGTGTAAGGAAAGAATTCTTACCTGTGGTGTAAATCTTTTGAATTCAGCCATCCAGTTAGGAAGTGTAGACAAAGGACCACAAACAAAGAATGGTCCAGGTACCCCTCTCTCAACCATCAATGCAATTGTAGCAATGCATTGGACAGTCTTTCCTAATCCCATTTCATCTGCTAAAATGCCATTAATACCATTTTCCCAAAGCATCTGCATAAACCAAAAAAAGAAAAAAGTTGTAATTAAATCTGGAAACATCAAATCTGTGCTCTTCATGAGAATTTCATGGTAGCATTAGTTTAAGAATATATCACTACGATTATAAATGCAATACTAAAAGTTGTTTAAATAATCCTGACTTTCTAAGTGTTTAAATAATTTCTAGGTCACAAATCCATTGCATGATTCCAAAGTACAAATGAGAAAAATCTCAAAAGATTAGAAAACTTTATAAAACTTTAAACCTCTAAAAACAAATATTAAAATTTTAAATTGAAGAAATGCTTAAACAATGGTTAGAAATACGAGTAAGAAGAAACAATATAATGTAGTAAAAGAGCAATGGACTAGTAAATAAGAGGGAATAAGGACTGTAGTCCCAGTTCTGCCACTACCTACCTTTTTGACCTTAGGCAAATCAATAGCACCTCCAAGATTCAGTTTCTTTTTCTGTAAAATTCAATAACTGGGACTACATATTCTGAAAGGTTCATTCAAACAGGTGACACTGTGTGTTCATGGAGTTGAAGGGAAAGGCACAAGGTGGTAGCTAAAGTAAGCTATTAGGATGGAGACATGGTAGGAGCACAGCTGCCCAGGCTCATCTTGAAGAACAACTAACTGATCCCAACCATTCTGATAAACTATTAGATTACACATGATTTCAGCTTTTGAATATGTAGGACTTTTTTTTGGCAACTGTCTTACAAACGGAACTTGTAATAATTGGGAAAAGAGACTTCGTACCAGGCCACATCTACAATCCCAGGAACTAGGCTGGAAGTCATAGATTTAAGAAATAGAACAGATCTTAAAAGTTCATCTAGACCCATCTTATCATTTAGCAAATAAGGAAACTAAAGGCCAAAAATTATGTGGCTTGGAACATAGGTCAGTTAAAGGCCAGTTAAGTGGAGAACCTGAATTTTTATACAGGTTGTGCTCTTGACTGGAAATACAATACTCCATTCACTACAGAATTGGTGCGCTTGGGGAATCTGATCCTAATCTTGGGTTGGTTCCAGTGAAATGGACCTCAGACAGTGAGATGCATGACTGAGAGGAACAAGGACTGTGCTAAGAACCCTGAATTCTTGTCCCAACTGCCTCTAAAGAGCTATGTGATCTGGGTAAGTCAGTCTCTCTGAGCCTGTTTCTCTATTTGTAAAATGAAAAGCATGGCCTAGATAATCTTCACGATAAAAATCCCATGATTGCTACCTGATCTAGAAGATTATCGTAACAAATTATCCACCACATCTATTGATTTTTGACCAAATCTTATAAATTAAAAGAAACAAACCCAGACTGAAACCATATGAGGCTTTAATTGAAAACTGAATGTACCTTTCAGAACCTGTGAAATCTAGGATCTCTGTCAAAAGGGAATATCATATGATACACTTGAAAATCACCTTATAAAATAGTTAAATTCAGGTGACAAATTAATCTTCTTCATTTTACAAAGATTCACCACAGACAGAATTACAGTGGATAACGAAAAATAAACCTTTAAATGAACTTTTATTAAAGCAATAATTCCTACCCTAAGCCACTCCATGCCTTCTACTTGGTACCACCGCATTATTCCTCCTGTGAAGTGCTTTGGTTGTTGAAAGGGTACTGCCTGCCCATTACATTTCCTTACTGGGTCTAGAAAGTATTTTGCATTATGTCGAACAACTTGAGATAATCTATCTTTAATCACACTATTTGTATCACTACTTTTCTGAAGATCTTCTACAGAAAGCTGTATGGAAGAAGAGCTTTCATCCTGTAAGAGAAAAAAATATCATTAGAAATTCAAGCTCACAATATTGACTTCAGTCTTGGTTATTTACCAGATCACTCGGTCAACCTAATGAACTTCCCAAGATCTGTAAACGTTCAATTGTACAATATAGTAGGGGAAACAGGGCAAATCCCTGGAGATGTTTGGCCCCCAAACTTCTCTGGAATGCGATTATAAAACTTTTTAATTCTGTATTCTTTTAGTCATCCTCCCACTCCTAACCAGGCATATAAAAAACACTTTTGTTAAGAGTTTTCCCTTCTCATATTCCATTCTCAACAAAGTCGTCTTGCTCTTACGATACCATTCCTGGAAGGCTATTTCCTAAACTCCTCAAAAAACCCTTTTCAGTCATGACTCATTATCTTCTGCCAAAAAGAAAGAGATTCTAGCTTTTAGAAAGAATTTTCATCTGAATGCAATTTGAGGAATAGAAGAAACTCTATCAAACACCTATTATGGGGATAGTATTGTGTTACACGTTAAGGGAAACATCAAATTAAGATAACATATCCATGTTCTCAAAGTCTAAAAGTTCAACCTTTTTTAACTGATAGTTTGTTACAAAGGACAACCCATTTACCACAAGGCTGACGTCCAGCAATTTCCTCTGAACTATATTTGTTGCGGTTACTTAAAATCTTCTAAGGAGAAGTCAGCAAGGTTTAGGGCTGATATAAGAGAAGCAAATGGCTAGAAATCTGGGAATCCAAATACACCCAAAATATACAAAAAAAGGGGGAAAAAATAAGATTATACCTTTTCAGGAAGAGCCAAACATTCAAAGTTAGTTCTGTGAAATACGTCAAGGTTCAAGAAACTCTAAAATCTTAGTCTAAAAACTACTCATTCAGTATATGTAAATGTACAGATCTATGACATAAAAATGTACCAGTCATCATACTTACAAACACAGACTAATCTCACATACATAACCTAAACCTAAATTCACATACCAAAACATGAATACAAATATACTAAAAGAACAGGTGAAGACCAATCAATCAATAAGCACTTTTTATACAAAAAAATACAGTTCTTTTGGTAGAGGAATAGGAAAAACCACTTGGGGTAAGAGTATGCCAGTAAGGTGCTCAAAGAGGTGCTGGCATTTGAGTTGTGCCTTTAAAGAAGCTGGAGGTTCAAGAGACTGGTGACGAGAGTACCTTCTAGATGTGGGACAGATGGAGCGGGTAAGAAATGTCAAGCAAGTCAGCTTGAATCTCTGTAGTACTGAAGGGAGTAACGTATGATGCATAAAGCACAGCTGACTGGAAAGACAGGGTGAAGGCTGGTTGTGAGATGGCAGAAAATATGATGCTAATGGGAGGGAATAAATAAATGGTGGGAATAAATAAATAAATGAGAGATGACAAGAATTAGGGGAACAGACTGAGCTGGTTATGTGAGAAAGGCAAAAAGAATCGATCAAGAAGGAATACATTCAGCTACTGCTCAGGGAAACAAATACAGAGGTCAAATTTGGCTTTATTACTGTAAATCACCTACCCAATTGTCTTCTTTCTTCTTTTTGGCCACTGACAAAATTTCCTTAAAAATGAAGGAGAAAAAGGTGAAATTAAAAACATTTTAATAAAACTTTTTCATTTATCATGTTAAATCAATAAAACAAGCATTTTATTGAGTTCCTAGTACATACTGAGTACTGAGATGTAAAAGATATAATACATATGAAAAAGTGGTAAACTGTAGGGAACAACTTTAAGTGTTAAAAGAATTCTAAAATAAAGCACAAACTATGTACTTGAGTTAATGGAGAAGATAGACTTGAGTTGGGCTGAACAAGACTGGAGAGTTGGATAAGGGAAATGAGCAAAAGGTTAGCGGAAGAAGGAGGAATAGAAAGACACAAGAACAATCTGACTAGCTAAATGCTTGATGCAAAAACTACTCACACATTATTTCTAAATGCCTGGTTTTGGAGATTATGGTTTATGCTTTCTTTACCTCTTTTGACATGACTTCAGAAATATTATACTCTTCTTCTCTTCCTCTTTTCTTTTTCATAACTACAAAAATAAACAATAGGTAAGCATAGATTTGACAAACTCTAAAAGAAAATATAACCTTCAAAAATCAGGACAAAAAAATTTACCTGGTTTTTCTTCACTTGCGTCAGTTGACTTTTTCCCCTATAGAGTAAATATTTACAATATTAAGCTTTTTTCTAAAATCCTTAATCTTCTGACAAATGAATTAAATTCTTCATTTACTTGGAAATTGAAAAAAGTATAGCCAATTACAAATATCAAAAACAAATTCCATCATTCCCATGGCTTATAGCAGCTAGTCAAAAGATTGAAGAAACAGATCATATTCAGTATTACAGATTATGCCAATGTGTAAACATTCTTAGTAGTTATGCTATGTGCCTGCCAGCTGGGGAGTAATCCATTTACTTAAAGATAAATGTCTCTTGCCAAGAGAACTTAGGCTTTTACATAGGTAACTATTCTTCCCTTGTAGTTTTTTGGTGCTATCCATCACCTTGTACTTTCTCTATCTCTGTTGAGTAGCGGGGGGTACCACTTTAAAATTCTGTTGCTCATCCTTACAGAAGAACACTTTATGAAGTCCAGGAGTAGGACAGAGGGAAAGATAAGATAGAGAACATGGATTTACAATCTTTTTTGAAATCTTCACCATTAGAAGTAAGATCTTTCCAGGATAATGGAATTGAGGGAACTAGGAGTGCTTCACAAATTCTCTGGGGAACTTGAAAAAAAATGTCAAAGCATAGAAAGAAAAGACAAAAAAGAGAAAGATTTAGGCTGTGGGGAAGAGGAAAAAGAACAACTTAAGAGGAATAGGAGTTATTTTTCAAAAGAGAATAAAGGGCAACACACCAAAAACAGACAACATGCAAGCAAACAACATGAGATGGGAAAGAGGAAGGGAGGGAAGGAACAAGGGAAAGAACGGAGGAAAAGAGGGGGAAAAGGAAGTTTAAAACTTATAAAAGCAAAAGACTTAGACAAGCAATAAAAAAAGGTGTAGTGGGAAAAGACAGCATGGGACAAATGGGCAGGTGCAATTTGACAGTTTTGTGTGTGTATGTGTGTGTGTGTATGTGTGTGTAAACTGGGTAATTAAAGTTACAAAGAGTTGGAAAATGAAGAACGGGTTACAAGAGAAACCCATGGCGTGAGTACTGATGACTAAACTCCAAGACACTAGTGTAAGTTAACCAGTGATGGTGGTGACCCATGTTAATAGCAATTAAACAAAATAAGATCATTTTTAACCAGTTTTATTGGAAAATGGAAGAAGAGAAAGGCAAGATGTCTCAAAATGAAGAAACCATCAGGACAAATTTACTAAAAAAAGAGACTACCCAGCCTTTAACCTAGGTTTAATTATACAGTATCAGAAAAGATTAAAAAGTCTTACTTCTTCCTTTTACATATTTCAGCACCCCACCCAAAAGAAACCTATACCTTAGTTTTTGTGGTCTCATCCAAGTCAATAGAAAACATATGCATGTATGTTTTTCACATGCCGTATTTTACTGAAAGTAGAAAATGACTACATTTGAAATTTCAAGAGCAGTCACAAAGATCTATCCTAGAAACGGCTCCTTTTTTTCTGGTATAGTATTACTTGCCTTCAGTATGTAACTGAAAAATTGGATAACAGCTTTAACAAAATGCTAACCATCACAATTTTTAGACTCTGGGTTATGGATGGAAACATAACACAAATGGTCTCAAGGAAGACTTGCTGGAGACAAAGATTTCAGGAAAAACCAATGCAGCCTGCTTTCCATTACGGGAATAGTATGGATTCGGTCCTAAATGTTTATGAGCATTTACTATATTCCCCTCAAAATGCAAATTAAATATGAGCAACATATAAAAACAGAAACACTATTACAATAATACAAGAACAAAAAAAGTTTTAAGGCAATATTACACATTTTACTGAGGCTAATTTCCTGTCAATATAAGAATCAGAAACTTCTTCAAGACATGATGTACTACTTTAAAAAAATCTGATTTAACAGATTACCTTTGAGACTTTTAAAGCTTCCTTTTTTCGCTCCAATTTCTCTTTCCTCTTCTGTTCCTGAGAAGAGATATCTTAGGGTCCTTAAAGCACATACATTTAATGACTTCTTGATTTAGAGAATCACAGTCCTAAAAGGGAGGTACTTTAAAGATCATACAGTCCAAACCTTTCATTTGCAAACAAGGAACCAGTAACTTGCTGCAGGTCAAATAGGAAGCGTCAAGAAGCAAAGACTAATCTGACTTCACATTAATCTAGTATTCTGCCCACAACACCATAATAATGTTTATTTAGTGTTAAGTGTAGGTCTTTGTTCTTGACAAAAGGCCAAGACTCCTTTTCCTGAATCCCATTTTTTTTGTATTACTAAACTTTTTATGGTTAAGACTACGGTGAGTTTTGGGGAGTATATTATATCCTAATATTTATAAGAATAATTTCTTTGGTCTATATACTCATATCAATACAAAGTGAAACTGAGAAAGTAGATGTAAAGCATGTCTTTTACATCCAGAATATATTAAAAAAAAAAAAAAACCAACCTAAGATAAATCACACAGATATGTACCTATTTCCTTCACTAAATTCACCCTCCAAGATATAGAAGTAACCCTAGATTGTCCAAAGCTTTGCCAAAAGCCAGAAAGTCCTCAAGTATGGATCCCAAGGCAGCGTGTCTATCTTATGAAGACTTGTTCGGTCATTTTTCAGTCATATATCACTCTTCATAAACCACATTTGGAGTTTTCTTAGCAAAGGATACTGGAGTGACTTGCAATTTCCTTACCCAGCTCATTTTATAGATCAGGGAACACGTGTTAAGTCGTTATGAGTTAAGTGGTATGCCCAGTCACACAACTGGAAAGGGTCTGAGGCCAAATTTAAGCCCAGGAATTAGTCTTCCTGACTCCAGGCTCAGTACTCAATAGCCACTGTGACTAGTAGCTTCCCTTATGAAGACTAGTCTGGTTAAATTCAAAGTGACCAGAAAATTGATAAGCAGGTAACTTCTGGCCACAGTCAATTCATGAAGATTTAGATGTTTGGGGCATTGCAATCTATGTCACGAAGGTGAAAATTCTTCTGAAGTGATAAAGGACATGTTTATTCTGAAATTTTTATCTTTAGATAAAAAACTACCAATAATTATTTCCAATTACTCACCTCCATTTGTTGCTGTTCCATTTTGGTCAACAAAAATTTGGAGTATATATTGCTTTTTTCAAGCAAATGCTGAAGTCTCTTGTAGCGAATTTCATTAGAATCTCTATCCCAAGACATGCGAGCCTACCAAGAAAAGGTATTTTATTATTCCATGTCTTTCCTAAATATAAATTTTTTCTATAGTACACCTTATGAAAATTCAGTCAGTAATATTACATTTTAATGTTTATATAATGTGAACAAAACAAAGCAGTAATACAAGCATCTTTGTACAACTTTTACAACAAAGTACAACAAAGCAATACAAATATGGCTTACTTAGACATATCTCAGAACCAGGGTTAAAAAAAAATCTAGTGCCTTATTAAAAACTCAAATTTCTTTAAAAACAGAGTATTTAAATTAACTTTTAAATTTATTACTTTGCTATTTGTAAATTTTTTTATTTGTTATATGATTTTGGGCAAAAACTCTGAAGGTATGGTAAAACTCAAATATATCTTTTATGGAATAGGAAAGTTTTTAAGTACATTAATATTAAATGCTGGGTTTTAATACTGTACTAGCTTGTTCCTCCAGGGGGAGGTGACTGGGGCTTTTCCTGGATTATGCTAGCAAAATACAAACTCTGGCAGACACAACTTCAAGGAAGAACTGTTTCAAGTAAGGATTCAAAGGACTGGATATCAGGCATCTGAGGATTAGCCTAATTTTGTTCAAAAAGGCTTATCACCAGAAGGTCTGTCAGCAAGAAATATTTTTTCAGGTTTAGCAACACATGAAAACCAACTACGAAGGTGTGGAGAAGTTGCAATCTACATGAATAAACATATCATAGATACTTTGGTCTAAATTATTGTGTGTCCTGTTGTTTTCTTGTCCTGTTACAAGTTACAATGATTTAATTTTTCATCATCGATAGGGTGAAACGCTGTCTCTGACACTAATTATATAACCATAAACAAGGAATAAGATGACAGGATCAAAGATTCAGAACTGAAGAGACCTAAAAAACATTTGGTCCAACCCTTTCATTCTGTAGATGAGGAAACTGAAGTCCAGAAAAGTTGAGTCACTGTCCAGTCACAGAGGTTCTGATAGTCTCTCCACTACCCCATTTAATGACTGTACTACACATATTACAGTATAAATACTTCTGTAAGACTTGTGAAAACACAAAAAAACCCCACAAAGAACACATAAACCCAGCCTACTGTTTATTTATAATCTAAATGAAGTTACAAGGCACAAATATACAAAAAGCAAAGAATAAACATTTCTGTCAACTAGCTAATCTGAGACAGAAATAACTGAGATAGAGTAGTCACACTCAAAGAGGGAAAAAAACAAATCACTGACCATGATTCAATTTGGGTCCCAACCTCCCTTTCAGCCTTACCTCCCCCAATTAACTCCCTAAATAACCCTCAACTCTATTGAGAATGATGAAATACTACAACATACTCGTTCTTACTTCTAGGCCTTTGTTTATAACATATCCCTTCCCCTACTCCCTAATAAAGAATGCCCTTTCCCATTCTATTTCCAATCTAAATATTAACCCATTCCTAAATGTCCAACTAGAGAGACCAATGTCTAACTCTAGGAAACACAACCTCAACTATTCCAAATACATCATCAGCATTTCTGCATATTATCAACAAAACCCAACAGGAAAAGATTCCACTGGATGACTATAGTATTTCTAAAATATGAAAAGAAAACTAAAACCCTTTTTAACAAACAGTGCAGTAGCTCTATTTTTTTTTAGTGTCAAAGACCTTAAAACTAAGGGGGTATTTACCAACTGGAGAATAATTATGGTTTATTAATGGAATGGAATATTATTGTAGTAAAATATGATGAAAGGGATGATTTTGGAGAAACCTGCAAAAACTTACATGAACTGATGCAAACTGAAGCAAGAAGAACAATTTATACACCAAAGTGAATAAAAACATTGAAAGATTTAAGAATTCTGATCAATGTAATAATGAACATTCACAAGTACTGACAGTTGACTGACAGATGAGATGTGCTTGGACCTAAGAAGCAGATAGAACAAAACAAACATTTTTGCACATGGTCAACGTGGGAATTTGTTTCATCTGATTATACACATACCTGTTATGGGAGTTTTGCTTTCTTTTCCCCAATGGGAACGAGAAGAAAGATAGATATGGATCAGAAACCATCAGAAAAAAAAATTCAGACAAGCAAAATGGTTTTGAAAATTGCACACCTCAATTATCACATACTTCAAAGGAAGGACAAGTTCTACATAATAGAGATTCATCGTTTCACATACAAGCCCCTCCTTATATTCTACAATGAATGTGGAAATTCCCATTTTCTTTGGTATTTAAGGTTTAAAAAAAAATTAAACTGTGCAGACATCCCCCCCAAAAAATCTCCCATAAAAAATTTTTTAAAAAGCAGTAACTGTAAGAGAAAAAGATTAGAACTGTTAGTTCTTTAGTATAGGAAAACTCTTAAGTAAGGAAATTTCCTCTATCAATGTAAATGAATACATTCCCTGCAACTTATTAAAAGAGCTGCCCAGAGCAAAGAGTAAGCTAATTGAGTATCCTAGTGTCACACAACCAGTGTGTATTCAAGGTGAGACTTGAAGCCAGGTTGTCCTGGTTCCCAAGCTATTTGCCTATTATATTATGCTGCCTCTCTATAAACTACATAATTTATAAAAAACAACTTTGTAATTTAAAAAGCATTTTGATGCTGTTATAGTTATTATCACAAAGAGGCACTAACTGCTAGGTAGCTAGCAAAACAGCATGATGAAAGAGTATATAAAATATTAACATTTACCAATTTAGGGAAGAGTGGAGGAATTTTCTATTTCCTCATATTCATCACATAACTGCCATTAAAAAAAATAGCATCTGCCCCTCTAATAGTCTAAGTTAATTCACGTTCTTCTCAACAGCACCACAGATCTTGAGCCACACGGACCTCGGAGCTCTTCTGTCCTACCTCTTCACTTTAGAAATGAGGGATCTGGGGCCCAGGAAGGGTAGGCACTGTTATTCACAGGGTCTGAACCAAACCCTCTAATTTCAGAGTTATCACTCTTTCTACCACACCAGGATGCACCAACGTTAAGTAAGCATTTACTGAGTGTCTACTAAGTCCCATGCATTATGTCACATGGTGAGGATAGAAAGACAAAAATTACACTACTCTCAAAGAGCTTCCATTCTATCCCTAGGGGTCACCTGTGTATGATACACACAAAACAAATACAACATAATTCGTGGGGGGAGGACAACAGAATGAGCAGCGGTTGAGAGACAGAAAAGATTTCTCATCCTCAAAGAAAACAAGGGATTCTAAAAAGCAGAGGAGTATGTTCTGGGCACAAGGAGTCAAGCTTTTCTTGCTAATTAACAATAGCTTCCTTTCAAAGGGAGATGGTCCATGAATACACAGAGAACCTAAGGAGTGAATTTCTTTCTAGAGTCACCTTCCTTCTCCTTCTAAATACAAACGTCTTCCTTAACAGTTAAAAAAAATCTATGGAAAAACTTCTATTTTTTCCAGCATTGTAAGTATTCTTCTAAATGTGCCACAAAGTCTACCCTTAACAAATATTGCCTCAGTAAGTGCAATACTCAACATCTCCATCATATATACTTCAAAGCATTTTCCACTTAGAATACAAGTCAGTAAAAATTAAAATGGTAAAGTGATGTATCTATCAATCCAGCCTCGGTCACTTAAACAGTGTGACCCTAGGCAAGTCACTTAACCTGCTGGCCTCAGTTTCCTCAAATGTAAAATAATAACAGCACTTACCTCCCAGAGTTGTTCTGAGAATCAACTGAGAAAATTTGTAAAACTCAAAAAGGTCTTACATAAATGTTTATTTCCTTCCCCTTCAATCCACCATATTTTAAAGTTGCTGGAGCAGGATTAGTAACTGCATTACACACTATTGGACAAGTAATTATTATGCCATACTATGCACTTAGCATAGATCTAGAGCTAGAATGAACCTCAGAGGCCACCTAGACTAATTCTCTCATATATGGAATAACTCAGGCCCAGAGGGCTCAAGCAACAGGTAGTCATTATAGGTAAATGTCAGAGCAAGGATTCAAACCACAACACAATGCCTTCAATGTTATAAGCTATAATGTATTTCCTTTCTACATTGGGTAATCATATTAACAAAGGACCGTAACACAATTAGGGTCCCGTTAGTGCTAAATACAACCTCTTCGAGGATAAGCAACAAAAAAGTTAAAGAGAAAAATGATAATATGGGTAATTGTTTTATGCATAGAAAATAAGATTCATACAGGATATAGTTATCTCATAATATCTCATGATAATCTCTGCACATTTCAATGTATCTGTGATTTCATTAATCTTGCTGCTCTATACAATGGTTCAGAATGTAGTAACATCCACACCTTCCAAACAGGTGCAATGGGCTAGAGGTTTTCTACAGATTTCTTAACACTGCCTGGATACTAAAGAAGCACACAAACTGTCTGCTTACTACCTGACCTGCCTCCCCTCCTCTTTCAGTCATATGCCTCCCTAATCAGCACCAAGAAATGTTTGCACATCACATCAAAGTCACAACAATGAATGAACACATTGTGTATACAATTCAGACAGTACTCAAAGCTGGAATACAGTTTTTAACAGTCATCAGTTTTATTTGCTGTCAATTAAAGTCCTGTTTCTACGTCTCTCTGCGGCATGGAATTGGGCTCTGGATTCTCAAAGGCTATGTTAGTGGAATGAAATCTTTGGTAGGTAAGCACTGGTCGAGTTTCATATATGAATAGGATTATTTTTTGGCCACAACATTTCATGAAAAAGGCATGAAAGGACTGTAATCTGAATTGCAGGAGGGAGTATCAAGTACTAATGAAATTTCACTTAAATGTATGGTTTTTTATTTAGGATCAGAATATTAATCTAGAGCCAGAAAGGATTTCACAGATCACTAACCTTCTCTCTTTCATATCAATTTATTCCAACTTGAGAAATAAGAAATCAAAATAGGTAGAAATGCTAAAAGCTTAGCTTTTTTCAGATCCGTAATAAACAGAGAAAGATACATTCTGAACTTAGTGTTTTATGTTCTCAAGATCAATTAGTTGACAGTGTAAAGGTGATTCTAAGAAACGGTTAAAATGTTCATAGGCATCACGATGGCTTTGTTTTTTTAGGAAAATCCACAAAACAAATTTTTAAAAGAAAATGCACAGGAAGCATGAGCTGTTAAAACTGCTTTTTTAAAACTTTCCAAATGCATTTCTTAAAAATATAAATTATGTACCGTTGTTCACAGTATTTACACTACTGACATCAAAAGTAAGTTTGAAATAAATTAATACGTTACTGCCACTAGGCTAGATAGTCAAAATTTCCAAAAAGAAAAAAAATTATTTTCAACGTTGGAAAAAAGCTAGGCCGTTTTCAACACACGCTCTTTTTTTTAATTTAGCAGCCCCTCTCCGGGGCGGTACCTTCTCCAGCATTTTCCGCTCTCTCTCCATGGCGACGGCTTCCAGTTGCTTCTCCTCCTCCAGCATGGCTGGGGTGATCACCGGGGTGTCGTCCGGTGGCTGCTCCATCTCCGCCGCCCCGAGCCCTGCGCTCAACGGAGGAGAGAAATGGTCCTTGGGGCCAGGGGCGGAGGCTGCCCCGCCGCGCCGGCCGTCCCGCCGCGCCAGCCGCGGCCTCCCGCACCCCCGCACGCGGCCCCGGCCCGGGCAGCACCGCTCGCGGCGTCACTAGCGGGGGCGGGGGCGAGCCCGGCCGAGCGCGAGGAGGCCCAGGCCCCCGCCTCCGGCACGACCGCACGCCCATCAATCACCAGCAGGGATGCTTCGCCTCCCGGGAACGCCGCGCGGGGCCGCCCTCCCCCCACGGGCCCCGCCGCCCGCTCCGCTTCGCTTCCCCCTCAGTCGCCTCTCCCCAGACCCCCCGACTCCCCGCCCAGGGCCGGGGGCGCACTCACCGTCGCTCCGGTGCAGGCGCTCGGGAGGCATGCCCTGGGCGCACGGGCGAACAAGGCGACGGCACCGCCGCGCTTCCCTGCCGGAGCTCCGGAGCAGCCTGCAAACCCGCGCGCCAATTTTCGCCCAACCCCCTGTCGAGTCTCGCGAGGCTCGGTCCTCTCGCGAAACTCTCGGGGAAAACCGCGCGCTTCTCCCGGCCAAGACCCCGCCCCCTCCCGCTATCCCCTCCCCGTCTCCGCCCCCAGTCTCGCGGGATTGCGCGCTCGCTCTCTCCCCTCCCCCCGCACAGGGCGCGGAGGGCCGCCGCCTCTTTGCGGCTTTAGTTTCGGTCAGGCTGTCCTGCGCCGCTCCAGACGGTTCTGACCACCGGGAGTTCGTTCAGACAAGGAGAGAGGGTCTAGGGGAAGGCGTGTTTTATCTGCTCCAGAGGGCGCTAGCCCGGGAGACAGGGAGCCCCTCCTCGGAGCCGTAGCCCGGCCTCCCAGCGCGCCCTCCTGAGGGGTTGGGCTCGGGTCCTCCCAGCTGCTGCCGGAGGGGGCGGTCAGCTTCCGCCCCACGCAGGGTTAGGAGGAGGGGGCGGGTCTGCGGAGGCTTTGCACCTCCTACCCCGGAGCGGCCTGCGGTTTGCTTTTCGTGTTCCCCTTATCACTTCCGGCTGAGTACCTCCTCCGCCCCGCCGCACGGCTGCACGCGCAGGGTCCGGGCCTCCGCCTCTGAGGAGACCCGACGGGCGGCCATCGTTCCTCCGTGGCGCCTCCGCGGCCGTGACCGGGCACTGCCCGTGCGAAGTGCTCGCCCAGAGCCTGAGCCCCTTTTGCCAACGCCCCGTCTCCATCCCCGGGGGCTAGCTTCCTTCTTGGGTGTCTTTCCCTAGCACTTCACCCGGCGCTCGCCTTCTCTCCCATCAGTTCCTTATGTAGACTCACTGCTGTTAGTAAACAACCAAGACTGCTTATGAAGCCGCTGTCACAGGCCAGACCCTGTGCTAAGGCGGGAAAAAAAAGCAAAACGAAGCCTGCACCCAGGCAGGCGCGCTCGGGGGAGCGCACGTGCACCCATCGGTGTCAGGAACACGTGTTACCGCAGAGCTCGGAGGCACGGCTGTGGCCAAAGCTGCCGCCACCCCTCTTCAGGAGGAGGGCCAGCGCCCAAGGAAGGCCGCAGGAAAACTACCATCTGTTCGAACCAGCGCAAGCCCTTTTGTGCCGCGCCGAATTCTGGACTTCTCGCCATACCTTCCGTCGGCTTCCTGTCTGAAAGGCTTTCCTTCAGAAAGCCCGTCAAGCTGACGCACACGTTTCCGACCTTTCATCTGAGGGTGCTAGGTCACAAGTGATCACTTAAAACGGGGAATTTCTTCCTTGTTTCCCACATCAGTATGTACAGGATACGTGCAAACTGCATCTCAGGCATCTTTGGGAGGTGCACTAGCCCTCAGAGGGATCGTAAAAGGCTTTGCATAGGACATGGTACTTTGTGCCGAGTCTCACAAGAAACCAAGAGTACCAAAAAGATTCCAGTCTTGGGGACCGAAGGAAAGGCACAGAGCATCACGTGTTCAGAACTGAAAGAAGGGCAGTATGACTGGATTGCAGAATCCAGGGAGTGAAGTATAAATAGACTGTTAAGTTAAAGGGGCCAGGTTGTAAGAACTTGAAATGTCCAACTTTATGTTTGGTCATAGAGACAGAGAGCCGCTGGAGTTTTTGGAGCAGTAGCACTTCTGAGCGGAGAGACACCATCAGATCTGTGCTTCAGGATGATCGTTACTGCAGTGGTAGAGATGAGAAAATGAGGGGTGAGAGACAAAGCAGTGAAGCCCATTAGAACAATTTCACAAGTGAGGTAAGAGTTAATGAGAGCCTGAAATAGGGAGCTGGCCACATGGAAACACAAAGAAGATGGGTGTAACAAACGTTGTGGAAATGACTGGTGATACAGGCTGGGAGTGAACAAGCAAGAAAAACACTGAGGTTGAGAACCTGGGTGACTAGAAGAATGGTAGAGTCCTCAACAGTAACAGGGAAGTCTGGAAGATGAGGTCTGTTTTGTCCAAGAGTTAGAGAACTACGGGACACACAGGAATATTCCATATGGAGTCTTGATCCTCAGGAGAGACATCATCCTTCATTCAGCAGCATGAGGGGTAGAGAGGAGGAGGCAGCTGGCAGAAGAATTCAGGGCTGGGCTTTGACAAACAGTGAGGTGGAATGGGACAACAGAGCAAAAGATTCAAAAATCAGCGAAAGAGTAGAGTTGAACTAGTCACTAAGAGTTTGAGATGAGGAATGATTATGCTTGAGGAAGACCTGATAGGAAGTCACTGCAATGGTCCAGGAAAGAGGTGATCAAAGTCTTAAGGAGAATGGTAGTTATGGGAATGATGAGGAGGGGATATAGGAGATGTCGAAATAGGAAGGACAAGATCTGGCAAATGAATGACTATGGAGAATGAGAGAAAAAAAGTCTGAAGACAGTTACAGAGACTAAGATCGGGCAGGTCGGAGAATCAGGAGAGCAATGTCGAGGAGAGGGTGGTAAATCGGGTCAAAAGCAGAGAAGAGGTCAAGCAAAGGATCAAGGAAAAGCCATTAGATTTGGCATTTAAGAAAACATTTGGTAACTGGGGAGGGGGGTTTCCGTTGAGGTCAGCAGCCAAACTGCAGAGGATTCCCTAGGGAAGAGTGAGAGGAGACAAAGTGTCACAGACCGCTCCTGCAATAATTTGTATTTCAGCCCACTTACATGTACCCACTCTGTGGCCTTAATAAATAAAATTCAAGTTACCATAATTGTTATTGGCCATGTATTATCTACAGGTTTACTGATGAATGTGCTATATATAAACAACAGAAATCGCTCCCGTGACTTTATTCCATCTCTAACCAGCCTTTTAAAGGAAACCTTTAAAGGAAATCTAATCCCCCAAACCTTTAAAGAAAACCTGATCCCTCAATCATGCACCTGCTTGTGCAATTCTTCCTCCCCAAAACGTCCTTAACCTCATATTCAAAGATGATTAGAGCATTAAATGAATGCTGAGTCAGGAGTCCTGGGTCACAATCCAGAATCTGCTGTCATTTACTACCTTTCTGAAACTGATTTTCCTTATTTTTTAAAATGGGAGTGATAATCTTTGCCTACTTAACAGGACGATCCCAATAATCAAATTTAACAGCTACAGAAAAATTTTGAAAACCACATAGAGGGTTATATAATCAGTATAATAAAGCTTTAAATATGTTGTAAAATGAGAACACAGACAATTCTTGTCTCTGTTTTTTACATTTACTATCAAGGCTGTATCAATTTTATCATAACGTGTTTATTACAAAATTGACTTCCAAATACATTGTAATTGTACAAAAATCACTTAATAAAACCATGAAAGTTTCCATTTTTCTTAATGTCAACAAATGAAAAGGTTTTTCAATGCAGCAAAAAAGATGATTTCCTTAAGAATGGTCACAATAAGGTAAATTCAGCCTGCAGCATATAGTAAAACCTCACCAAGTGAGATTAATTACAGGAAGACTAATCTGAATTAATAAAATATAGAAATGTTATAGGCAAAGAAATGAAATTTTACTTATTTCTAGGACATGCAAGAAACCTAAAACAGTGTAGCATGAAGGAAGCATTGTTTTTAACAAATAAACAAAGGTTTATAATTAGCATATTAAAACATTACCTAAGTACTGGTGGGCCCTGCCACCTTGCAATCACATGTTAATGAATGCTTCTAAAAGCATTCTAAAAACACTTTCTCCCAAGTAGTTGAATTTCTTTAAAGTTTTGCTTAAATTCTTTCTTTCCTACACAACTAAAAGACAAATCATTTCTATTCAAATTTTCACAAATATCCAGTGATGTGCAATTTAATAAAGTTTTACTATATTTGGGAATCTATGACAGCTTTTTATTAAACCCTGGTAATGGCTTGATAGTAAATTAAAATATACCATTTATGCCACACAGATACAGCTCTTAATTATCTAAAGGGTAGATAATTTAAAATTTTAATTTAGCAAATTTAAAATTCCAGACTTCCCTGTACCACAGACTTTAAGGCTGTTTTATTCACAATTTGTTCTTGTCAGTTGATGTGTTCTCTTATGGAATGCAAATTAATTTTAATAGCAAACTTAAGAAGATAAGAAACAACTGTTGTTGCTACCAAAAAAATTACAATGCAGTATAATATTAACCAAAAATTATCTGGGATCACAGTTTTGAAATACACATGTGCAGCTATACTGAAAGTGAACTGAAACAGAGAAAAGTAACACCAATTCAAAGCTACTGGGACTTCAGAAATTTCAGTGTCTTCTTGCTAATGCTGGATTATCTCCTCAGAGTTCAGTACCAAACTAATCATTTAAAAGCATTTGACCATGGGCATATACAACAAGAGGATCTGAGAGATGTGCAACTTGCTCTCAATGGAAGCTGCTATGAATCGAAGAGCTTGGTGCCTTCTAGCAGCATTTGGAGTAAGAATACCCGGCAGTAAACTGGAGGGAGGCTGCCTAATACAAAAGGAAATGGAAGTAAGAAAATATTATGCTGCCAACTTTTTTAAAAAGCTACTTTGCATAAGTATACAAGTGAAATAATACTGTATTAAACTTCACATTATGATGACATAATAAAACATATTCCATCTAAAAGAAAATTTTAATAAAGTAGCTATCTTACACATTGACATATGAACTGTGTACAAATGGCTCATGGGCTATGACATTATGCTACTGCAGCTGCCGATACTGCAAGTCCTTTAGGACCAAAGGCCAGGGTAATGCTAAGCAAGAAAAATTTGGCAAAAAAAAAATAGTTAATTATTATTTTCCAGCTTCAGTTAATTAATGCAGATAACCCAAAAGTAATGAAGACTCATTTCAAATAATTACTCTGCTTACAATTTTATTTACATAGGAATTGTTATTAGTGGTCTTTAATGTGTCCCTTGTATTTACATTTTTATATACAAGTTTATACTTGAAAGGCAAAGAAACTGTACAATAATAGAATTGGAATACCTTGGTTCCAACTAAAGAAATGAATACATAAAAATAAAATTTAACTTAGACATGTGGTATTTTCAATATAGTGACCACCAGGGTTTGGCGTTCCTCTACCCTCTATACTGAATACTTTCCAGGACCACTGAACACAACAAAGTAGGTGACTGGGCAGGAGGGAATGAATAGCTATTCATTTCTGACACTGGAGTGGCTGCTTATGGCGATGTGCCCTCCGCCCCAAACAACATTATTTCACAGAAAGTTTCCTCCCCCAAGCAAGCTCCACTGATCTACTACTAGGAGTAACTACTGAGAGGCCCTCCCAAGTCACAGTGCTGGAATAAACAGGGGAATGGAAATAAATGGGCACTCCCAGGGTCTACGTTCCTAAAGAGGCAGTCACCACATTGACAAGGATACCAGACCTGTTAGCTTGAAGACTACATATTAACAATATAAATAATGTGCTTAAAGGTGTTATAAACCAAACTGCAACATAAAAGCATTCTTTAAATAAGTAGCATGTTATGCAGATACTGCTCTTAACATTCAAATGATTCATTTTAGTTCCAAAATTAAAATGTTGTAGTGATAAATTTGATCTCAAGTCTACCAGTGATTAACATAATCAATACACAATAAATATCATCAAAGTTTGACTTATTAGAAAAAGTTAATGTTGAACTGTATTACTGCTATCATTCATTTCCATTGATTAAAAAATTAGGTTTTTCATCATCTAGAGCACATTTTGCAAGTCATTGACTTGGCTATAAATTAAAGTTTCAAATGTCAAATCTATATTTACAAAATTCTGATGTTCAACAGTGGAAGGATTTTAAGTACAAAGAATGTCAAGTCTTTGCCAAGCACCATGCTACTTAAAACTGTCAGCATTACATACTAGGGTACTTTCTTTACTGTGATTAAACAATCACTGTAAAACCTCATTCTAACATTTAGGGATTGACTACCAAAGTCAAAATTTCTGCCACTAAAGTGCAAAGAAAAACTTTTCCTTCCACTATTTTTTCCCCATTTTCATAGTGTTTAATGACTTCATGAATAAAATCATTTCTTAGACTAGAAATGGAAAAGCTAACATTCCTCTGTTGTTAAGAATCTCTTAAGGAATGTCCACATAATTTTTCTTTAATAACAAACATAAAATACTACAGAAAAGAAATACCTGAAACCAGTGAAGTACAATCTACTACCAATATTTCCAGTTCCTGAGTTACACATATTTGCCCCAACTGATGAATGAAACTGAATCACATCAGTGAACCAAATAAGTTTAACCCAATGTTTCATAGTCTTAGGCACATAGAAAACAAAGAAATTTATTTGGTCCATAATATTTTCAACTGGTTATGTCTGGAGGTAATATCTGTACTGAGGGGTTTGGTTCAAAAAGTAGTTAGGGGTTCAGATTATTTAACATGCCCCCTTTTGACCTCCAAAAGTGCCTTTCTGGTAACTGTTAAAAAGAAAATAATTATGCCTCAAAAACTTTTTAAGTATCAACCAAGATTATTTAAAAATTTATTGCATTAAATTCTTTACCTCAAATTATGGAATATGAACTATCGACTTTCAAAGTTTTTCTTTGTGAAAACTGTTTTCCTCACACAATACTTTTTAAAAATAATACTGGCAACAGGATATCCATTTATCTACTCTTGCCACTGAGTAAAAATTCAACATTTGTCCATCTCTCTTGATTCTTCTGGATTTCTCCAATATTTTTCTCTAATGTTTTTCACATAGAAAAAAGTATTTTATTAAATTGTTTTCTACATTTCAATTAGTCTTTTATTTGTGAAGATTAGCTTTTCAGTGCTGGACTATGGTTCTTGTCCCCTTCTTTAATATCCTTCATTACAGATGCAAACACCTGAAAATGATTTGAAATAAAGATTAATTCTTGAACATTCTCTCTGGAAATTCCTCTCTGGAAATGCATATTAAATTAATTGGTTTCCAAAAGTAATAGACTACTACTACTTAAAAACAGAAAACAACCTTTTTTTTAGAACCATTAATACTGTTTCTTCACACTCCCACCGCCCCCAAAATTAGCATCTCTTACGTTCTGTTTTGTTAGGTCAGATTTAAGATTCTAATATTACAGTCATCACCTGGCAGGATACCACTAAATTACCATTTAGAGAAGTAGTGTGAGAGAAGAAAAAGCACAAGGATTAGAGACATGAGTTCAAATCACTGAACCTGTCTTACTCTCAGTTTCTTCATGGTAAAATGGAGGTAACACCAGAGCATTACCTATCACATAGAGTTTTACTATGAGGAAAGCTTGTGGTAAAGCTTAGTGTGCTACACAAACATGAATTATTCCTCCTCTGAAATTGCTAGATTCCATTTCTATAGATTGCTGATAACACTATAATACATATGAATTCACAGTAATATACAAGGTGTCTGCAAAATCTGTATTTATTGTCTGCACTACACATTTCATCTGCTGACAAGCTAGATGATGGTAAGAAAGTTAAGTCAAGAATCTTGCATTTGACAAAATGGAGAAAAAAATAACTAATAACAGGCTTGCATGAGAATGTGTCTACATTTTAAAAAACTGCAAATTTTAAAGCATCATATAAATGTCAGTCATTTTGAGGGAGAACTGTGTAGTGGCAAGTGAGTACTTGAGTAAAGACAACAGAGATAGAGACAGTTAACTGTCATCAGAGTAGAATCCAGAAGTGCCATGATGTAGTTGTGATAGGGGACTTAAGATATTCGAAAGTCTGCTGAAGCTCTGTGACAAAAGCAGGGTCCCTAATAATTTCTCAACCTACCTTGATAATAATTTCTTCCTTTGGCATATAGAGGAACCAAGGAGAAGTTCAAAGTTTGGATCTGATTGTCACAAACAGTTCATGGAGTGGAAATGAAGGAAATCTTGTAGGAAGAGGAAGGAACCAACTACTCTATCTCAGTGTTTATAATAGAGATGGCAGCAGTGTGGCTTAGTATAACATACACCCTAAATTTTAGGAGAGTCTATTTCAAATGGATCAGAGGACGGGTAGACAGAATCCCATGCACTACCATTCTATAAGGAAAGTCAGCAGAGGGCAGATAAAAATCTCTCAAAAATGAAATTCTGAAGACACCATCAGAAATAATTCTAATGTAGAGGAAACATGGAAGTTTTCCACAGGGAACAATATAGATAAAAAGGAAACACATCAACCAATGTAGATTTTTAAAAGAAATATACAAAGGTAGAAGCAAAGACAAGTAACAGAAAATGAATCCCACAAAGTTCCCCTCATTTCTACTCCATGAACTGTTTATGACAATCAGATCTAGAATAGAACTTTTTCGTAGTTCCTTTACCTTTGGAAGCGGAAAATCATGAGTTTATACTCATGAGATGTTCCTCTAAGAATAGTGTCAGGATAGTTAAAGCTCAGTATGAGAATGCTTTGTTTTAAGCTGTACTGGAGAAAGAAGGACTTGAAGGAAAGGACAGGGCTGCTATTCAGGGTGAGCAAGACAATGACAACTACTGCTGCTTTTTTCTCTTTGCTATTCAGCTGTTTCAGTCGTGTCTGACTATATGACTCCCATTCAGGATTTCATGGCAAAGATGGTGGAGTGGTTTGTCATTTCCTTCTCCAGCTCACTTGACAGATGAGGAAACTGAGGCAAGGAGGGTTAAGTAACTTGCCCAGGATCACACAGCTAGTAAGTATCTGAGGTTGGATTTAAACTCAGGTCCTTCCTGATTCCAAGTCCAGTGCTCTATCCATTGCTCTACCTAGTTACCCAGACTTTTTTTTTCATCTACCAAGGAGGTTTTTTAGACTGGAAAAGGAAAATAAAATATGGAAAAAAAGAATCTAATACCCAAAACAAATAAAGCGATAGTAAGAGAAGAGCCTCTGTTAAGGAAGTCATGCAATCCAAATGAACTATATCTACAAGTAAAGAAAAAAAGGCAAATAAAATTGTTAAGTCACTATCAGTAATCTCTGGGAGATAAAAGAACATATAAAATCTATTACAGAATTGGAGAACACATGTTTCTTCTGATTTTCAAAAAAACATGAAAAGGATACAATCTGCAAATTAAACTAGATTTCAATTCCAAGAAAAATACTATAACATGAAAGCAATCACTTAAGAAAGGAAGCAGTAAGCATAAAAAGACAGCATTTATTAACCACCTAATACGTGCCAGGAAATAACTAAATGCATGACCAGATGATGATAGATCAACATCATTTCTTCCTAAGAATGCCTTCTCCTTGTTCCCTGGACCACATCTCTCCCACCCTCGGTATTCATTCTATTTTATCAGTACTATCCTTTCCATAATTTTCAATCTATGCCTATATATTGGCATTTCCTCTTGTCTAAAAACATGTCAGGGTCTCCCTAACCTTTAATGGAAAACAACAATACTTCTACTTGATCCTGTCTTTCCCTCAAGGTACTGTCCAGCATTCCCCTTCCTTTCACACCTATACTTTTTGCCTTCATTTCCTCTCCATTCATTTCTTAATCCCTCAAAATATAGATTTCAATCTTAACACTCAATTGAGAGGCTACCAATCTCTCAACTGTAAAACTCAACGACTTCTTCTCAATCTTCTTATCTGCAATATTTGATAGAGTTAACCATTCCTTCCTCTTATGTATTTTTCTTCCCCTAAGATCTTTGTTAACACTGTTTTCTCCTGATTTTTCTCCTACCTGACTGTTCCTCAGTCTTCTCTGCTACGTAATCATTCCCATCTTATTGTTTAATCATGGATCTCCCTCCAAACCTGTGTTCTGAGCCTTCTTCTTTTCCCTCTCTGCAGTTGGTCAATTAGAATTTATTAAGCACCCAAAGTGAGAGGCACTGTGTTAACTAAAGGATACAAAGAAAGGCAAAAGACAGTATCTAATCTCAAGGAGCTCACAGTTTGATAGGGGAGATAACATTCAAACAATTATGTGCAAACAAGATACAGACTAGATGAAGTGGAGATAATCAACAGAGGAAAGGCATTAAATGGGAACAGGAAAGGTTTTTTGCAGAAAGTGGAACTTTAGCTGAAACTCGAAGGAAGCCAGGAAAGAAGGAGGTGGAGATGAGAAGGAAAGGTCTGAGACTTGGGGAACAGCCAGTGAAAACAGTGAAAGTTTAGGGCTGGAGTATTTTGTTCAATAAACAATGAAGAGACCAGTGTCACTGGATTGCAGAGCATAAAAGTAGAGTAGAGAGGAATGCACAGTGTAAGAAGACTGGTGAACTGAGAGCTAGGAGATTATGGAGGGCTTTGAATGCCAAAGAAAAGATTTTATATTTAAACTTTAAATAAGGATTCACTGGAGTAGAATGCATTGGGGAGTAACATAGTCAAACCTGTGCTTTAAAAACATCAATTTTACAGCTGAGTGGAGGATGTACTAGAATAGGAAGAGATCTGAAGCAAGGGTACCAAAAAGCAGGGTATTGTAATAGCGTGGGTGTGTACTGATCACAACTGGTGGGAAAAGTGTCAAAGGAACAAAGGGGGCATATGTGACAGATGTTATGGAGGTAGAAATAATGTGATTGGGCAAATGACTGAATACAGGAGTAGTAAGAGGGGGGAGTTAAGCACCCCATGCCCTCTCAAGGAATCTCATCAGCTCCTAATTCAATTGAACTCCTGGTTTCATGACTTCAGTCTCCTTGTCCTCTCTCTCAAGTGCCATGTCTTATCAATCCAATCTCCACAACACTTTTTCTTTACATGCTCTTTCACATCTAGGTCCTCTTCACTTCTCCTAATCTATCAGTGCTTTAGCACTTTCATCTGCATTATTTAAAAGTCACAGAAGACATTCATATTAAATTGCAAGTGACCAAAACATAGGGAAGATAGCTAACAAGGTGTCAGCATAAGGGTTCAGAAAGATTGTGATAGCCTAAAACAGTGAGCCAAATCTAATAAAGTAAAATTTAAGAGTAATGCAAGTATTCTACTTGGGCTCAAAAAATTAACTCCAAAATTACAAGATGGGGAAGGTATGGCAACATACAGAACAGCGTATCTGAAAAAATAATCTGGCAATTTTAGTGAAATGCAAGCTTAATACGTCAGCAATGTGACAGGCAGTCAAAAAAAAAAACTGAATACATAATGGAAAAGGAAATGATAGTCCCACCCTGGTGGTCAGAATATATCTGGAGTATTATTTTCAATTCTGGACAACATAACTTAGGAGGGAAATCGTGAAGCTAGAGATGGTTCAGGAAAGGGTCTTCATTTATGTCATATGAATATTAGTTGACAGAACTGGGGACATTTAGATGAGAAAAGATTGGGAGGAAGAACAGTTGTCTAAGCATTTGAAAAGTAGTCATAAAGGGCGGAGTCAAGATGGCGGAGTAGAAAGACGCACATATACGAGCTCCGAACCCACAGCCCATAGATTTAATGTAAGAAGAGCTCCCCATAAGTTCTGGATCACTGCAGGGTGTGCAGAAACATAGTGGAAGAGAGCCCTGGAGAGCCATCCCCAGGGTCCGTCACGCCACAGAAAGCAGAACCCACCCCAGCGCTGCCCTGGCTGCAGCCCCAGAGAAGCTGATGCGAGCAGGCTTCAGGGATGGAAGCTCCGGCGGCCGGGAAGGTCACTCCGCCCACAGAAGCTACAGGTCAGTGAGAGAGACAGCTGGGGCTGAGAGGGGAGCGGGGTGTCTCCATGACTCGGGCCCCCTTGGGAGGAAGCAGCGGAGGCAGAAGCGGGGGCAGCGGGGAGGCAGCGGCAGCGCAGCAGCCCGGGACTCCCCCAGCAGCAGGCAGGATCTTCATTACTGAAAGTCTCTGCATAAACCACCTGAAGGAGCTGAGCCTGGGAGATGGCCCTGCCCCACCCGCTCCATTACTGAAGGTCTCTGCATAAAGCACCTGAGGGAACTGAGCCTGGGAGGCGGCCCTGCCCACACCCCAGCACCAGAACTAAAGCTCACATTGAATAGCAGCCGCTTGCTGCGGAAAGCCCATTTGAATCTCAGACCCCAAGCACTAGCTGGGAGGATCTAGGCGGGGGTGGACAGGAATCTCAGAAGTCAAGTAACTGGCTGGGAAAATGCCTAGAAAAGGGAAGAAAAGTAAGACTATAGAGAGTTTTTTTGAACAGATGCAAATGATCCCAACTTTTGGATCTGATGACGAGGACATATTCTTGCCATCAGGGAAAGACGTGGAGGGCTGGGCCTCAGTACCCCAGACACCCCAGGGGGATGTCGGGTGGGCTCAGGCCTTGGAAGAGCTCAAAAAGGATTTTGAAAAGCAAGTTAGACAGGTGGAGGAAAAACTGGGAAGAGAAATGAGAGAGATGCAAGAAAAGTATGAAAAACGGGTCAATACCTTGGTTAAGGAGACCCAAAAAAATGCTGAAGAAAATAACACCTTGAAGAATAGGCTCACTCAATTGGCAAAAGAGGTTCAAAAAGCCAATGAGGAGAAGAAGGCTTTCAAAAGCAGAATTAGCCAAATGGAAAAAGAGGTTCAAAAGCTCACTGAAGAGAATAGTTCTCTCAAAATTAGAATGGAACAGATGGAGTCTAATGACTTTACAAGAAACCAAGAAATCACCAAACAAAACCAAAAGAATGAGAAAATGGAAGAGAATGTGAAATATCTCATGGGAAGAACAACTGACCTGGAAAATAGATCCAGGAGAGACAATTTAAAAATTATGGGACTACCTGAAAGTCATGATCAAAAAAAGAGCCTAGATATCATCTTCCATGAAATTATCGAGGAAAACTGCCCTGACATTCTACAACCAGAGGGCAAAATAAGCATTGAAAGAATCCATCGATCACCACCTGAAAGAGATCCAAAAAGAGAAACTCCTAGGAACATTGTGGCCAAATTCCAGAACTCCCAGGTCAAGGAGAAAATCTTACAAGCAGCTAGAAAGAAACAATTCCAGTATTGTGGAAATAAAATCAGGATAACTCAAGATCTAGCAGCTTCTACATTAAGGGATTGAAGGGCGTGGAATAGGATATTCCAGAAGTCAAAGGAACTAGGACTCAAACCAAGAATCACCTACCCAGCTAAACTGAGTATAATACTTCAGGGGAAAATATGGTCTGTCAATGAAACAGAGGACTTTCAAGCATTCTTGATGAAAAGACCAGAGCTGAAAAGAAAATTTGACTTTCAAATCCAAGAATGAGAAGAAGCATGAAAAAGTAAACAGCAAAGAGAAGTCATAAGGGACTTACCAAAAGTGAACTGTTTACATTCCTACATGGAAAGACAATATTTGTAACTCTTAAAACTTTTCAGTATCTGGGTAGTTGGTGCGACCACACACACACGTACACGCATGCACACACACACACACATACACACATGCACACACATACAGAGACAGAGAGCACAGAGTGAATTGAATAGGATGGGACCATAGCTTAAAAGAAATCAAAGTAAATGGTGAGAGAGAAATGTAGTGGGAGGAAAGAGGGTGAAATGGAATGGGGTA
Organism: Bettongia penicillata ogilbyi; assembly: GCA_023548195.1. Taxonomy (NCBI): domain Eukaryota; kingdom Metazoa; phylum Chordata; class Mammalia; order Diprotodontia; family Potoroidae; genus Bettongia; species Bettongia penicillata. Next base: position 240,246 of record JAJHZJ010000145.1, read on the forward strand.
ATTATATGTCATTTAAGAGGCAAGTAGGAGACTTTTTAGTGGAGGGAAAAAGAGGAGAGCTGAGGAAAAAAAAACAAGAAGTTTACCCTCATCACATTTGACTAAAGGAAGGAATAAATGCTCACTCATTTTGGTATGAAAACCTATCTTACAGTATAGGAAAGTGGGGGAGAAGGAGATAAGCAAGGGGGGGATGATGAGGGCAAAGGGAGGAGGGAGCAATTTGAAGTCAACACTCGGGGAGGGACAGGATCAAAAGACAGAATAGAAACAATGAGGGGCAGGGTAGGATGGAGGGTAATTCAGTTAGTCTTACACAACACGACTATCAGGGAAGTCATTTGCAAAACTACACAGATAGGGCCTATATTGAATTGCCTGCCTTCCCAAAAGGAATGGGTGGGGAGGGAGGGATGGGGAGAATTTGGAACTCAAAGTTTTAGGAACAACTGTTTAGTATTGTTGTTGCTACTAGGAAAGAAGACATATAGTTAATGAGGAATAGAAAGTCATCTGGCCCTACAGGAGAAAAGAGAAGATGGAGACAAGAGAAGGGAGGGATGACAGAAGAGAGGGCAGATTGGAGATAGGGAAAATTAGATTGCTTGGTATATTGGGGTGGGGGGAGGGGAGAAAAGGGGAGAAAATTTGGAACCCAAAATTTTGTGAAAATGAATGTAAAAAGTTAAATAAATAAATAAATATTTAAAAAAGAAAAAAGAAAAAAAGAAAAGTAGTCATAAAGATAGTATGCTTTTTCTGTTTATCCCTAGAAAACAGAAGTAGAAATAATAGGTAATTTTTTTTAAAGAGGCAAATTTGGCCTTGATGCAAGGAAAAACTTCCTAACAATCAAAGTGATCTAAAAATGGACAGCTGCCTTGAGAGGTAGATCAGGTGTACTAGCAACAGCTGAGTGATCAGTTGTTGAGAATCAGTTGTTGTATAGAGGGTATCCGTCTGGACATTAGTTGGGTTAGAAATAGGGATGGGGAACCTGCAGCCTCAAGGCCACATGTGGCCTTCTAGGTCCTCAAGTGTAGCTCTCTGACTGAATCCAAACTTCCCAGAACAAATCCCCTTAATAAAAGGATTTATTCTGTAAAACTTGGGTTCAGTCAAAATCATTAGACTTTAGACATCTAATGATCAGACATTCACTGAGTCAGTCAATCAATCAGCATTTATCAACTGCCTGCTATGTTCCAAGCACTGTGCTAAGCACTCGGAATAAAAAAAGACAAAAGACAGTTCCTGTCTTCCAGGAGTTTCCCATCTAATGGGAAATAAAACAAGCAAACAAATAGATATAAACAAATTACACACAGGGTAAATATGAAATAATTAACTGAAGGAAAGCACTGGAATTAAGAGGGAAAGGCTCCCAAGAAAAGGTGGAATTTTAGGACCCTGAAAGAAGCCAGGGAACCAGGAGGCAGAGATGAGAAAAAAAAGCTTTCTAGACTTAAGAGAGCCAGAGAAAATGCCTGGTGATGAGAGATAGAGCATCCAAGGTCACTTCTGACTGAAATTTTGTGATGTTCTCATGACTCATATCAAAATGGAGGTAATTCCAGTTTCTGAAAGGCTGTATAACTAGCAGAACACAAGATCTGTTAAGTTTTATCAAATGAAAAAGGTCTCATGCACAAAGCCTAACCAATTATCTGTGTAATACAAGGACCATGCAGTAAGTTTGAAGAGCCTTATCACCAGAAGGTGGAAGGAATGGAAACTCATGAAATATGGAGGATACAGACACACAAATGAAGTTGGAGATCTTTCCAAGTTCTATGTATTTGGCATCTAAGGTACATTTTTACGGTCGCACCCCTTCCAGTATCATCTGTTACCGTTTAATGTCCTGTGTGTAATCATATGCTCTTAAAGCAGAGGGGCTGTTTGTTATCTTCTTTTTCCAGTCACTGGGATATATGGAATAAACAAAGTACTCTTTAAAAATATACTATAGGTGTGTATTTTTATGTTTTACATGAAATATCATGGAAATAACAAGAGTTAGTCCCCTATTAACTACAGAAATGTTGTGAGTTTTATTTTGTTTATATTTGTAAAATGTTGTAGAAAAAAAAGTTTTAGTATTGCAAGGGTAAAAGAATGCTTATTTCATTCCACTGCATTTACAGAAGACTATAAAGTAAGTTATTCTCAAATACATAAAAATGACTGGAAACTTCTTCAGCACTGACATCTGAAAAATTTGTGACTCATTGGTCTGACATCAAAGGACTGATTTACCATCTTTATTAGGGCTGGGGGAAAAGAAATTTACCTGTGTCCATTTTTTGGTGCTATTCTGCATCTGAATAGCTGCTATACAGCTAAAAAGTTTTTCTGACGTGATGTCCTCTGGCAGTTTGGTTAAAAACTGTGCTATATGAATAAAGTCCATTTGCAGAAGTATATCTTCATATAATCGAAGGATTCCCAATCCTGTTCTAAATAAAAATTCTTCTCCATCTCTACAAAAGACATCCCAAACTCGACAGGCCAGATCAAGTGGAAGTGACTTGCTATACAGCGTGAAGATCCTGGATTGGCAGAAAAAATTAACTTATTATTAGATTACAATTATAAAATCTCTTCAGAGACTTTTATTTATTTAGCAATCTCCAGTACAACCACTTGTGTGGAGACACAAACAATACAAATGTCTGAAATTTCCCCTTGTTATAGAAATCCAGCCCACAAAAATACATCTCATGAATCAAAGATAAATTCTATCTTAATTCTGAAATCATTTCCTATGTTGCTTACTACTTTTTTAAAGAAAACATTATCTTCTTGAAGTAGTTTATAATGAAATAAAATAAAGTTCTTTAATTTATGAATTAGTTTTGCACATTTAACAATCTACTACCACAGGAAAAAACCTTAAAGGTATCAATCTAAGAACATGCATATATTTAGTAAGAGTTTATATATATATGACATTTCTGAATAAATTATACACTTGGTAGATATTAGCCAATGAATAAATGCCCAGATATTTCAGGGTATTTATTATTATATCTGAAGGCCATTCCATAAACATAAACACACACACAGATAGCATATTAGAGGTAGTAGTTAAAAAAAAAAACTTTAAATGGTAAACATATTTAATTTTTTTAATTAAATTTTATTTTCAAACAGAGATCAGCTTTCTCTTCCTCCTACTTCCTCCCCAAGGCCACCTCCACTTTTAAGAACAAAATCTGTTAAAACCATGTATAGTCAAACCGAGCAAAATTTCTCGTTGGTCATTTCTAAAAAAAAAAAATGTGTCAATCTCTGCTCTGAGTCTATCACTTCTCTGGCAGGAGGTAGACAATATTAATAAGAGTCCTCAGGGAATTTTGATTGGTCAATGCATGGATTAGAGTTTCCCCCCAAAATTTTTAATTTGTTTTTTGTTTTAGTCAGCCAAGATGCCTTTTCTCTTTTCTTCCATCTCAACACTCCCATCCCCCAACCCCAAAGACAACATAAGAAAAACAAAACCCCTTACACACATATATAAGACAAGAAGACAAACTTCTACATTGGCTATGTTCTAAAAAAGTCTCATTCTACATGCTGCGTCCTTTCCTCTCTATCAGAAGGCAGATGGCATGCTCCCTCAGCAGTCTTCTGGAATCCTGGTTGGTTATTACACTGACGAGTTCAGCAAAATAGTATTCTATCACAATCACATACTATAATTTGTTTATCAATTCCCCAATCCATAGGTATTCGCTTGATTCCTAAATTCTTTCTCTTTGATCTCTTTCGAGGTCAAATGTTACTATTTTATTATAAGATATGGTACATTTTCTTCTAATTTTTAGTTGTTTGACTTTGTTTTAATATTTCTTGTGGCCTCATGGAGTCAGTCATTCACACCTATTTGGTCCATTCAAATTTTTCTTGAGTTTGTTGTTTGGACAACGTTTTGTACCTATTGTTCCAAGCTGTTAATTCCCTTTCCTGTTCTTTGTTTCACAGCTCCCATTTCTTTTCAAAATTTTTCCTAAAGCAATCTCATTCCATTTATTCTCTTCTCTTCCAAGAATTCTAATTGAGTTGATGTCCAAGCTGTGTTTTTCTCCAAGGCAATATTTGTGATGTTTTGGAGTCATTCTCTTCTGTATTTATGTCTTGAATGTCCCTGACAACATAATAGCTCATCATGGTGGGGTTCTTTTTATGTTTGCTCATTTTTCCTGAGACTTCATATTAGGGCTGGGCTCTGCTTCACTTTAGGGGTAGTCTTTCTGCTGCTATCTAGAAGTATTGAGTGTTGTCATTCCAGGATCTTAGAAACAAGATGGGGACTTGCAAGCTTTCAGTTTTCCCAAAATGGTCTGATATAGACAAAATCTGATTGCTAACCCCCTAGTCCGAGCTTTGCAATTTCCTACCAGTGTGTGGATCTAAGAAAGAGTAAACTGCTGCTGGATTCTCTATTTGCCAGCTGGAAATCTCTGTTAGCTCAGAAGAGCAGAACTGTAGACTCCCTTTTGGCTCCTAGGATTCCTACCCTGATTATTCCTCTGCAGATTGAGCTAGACCTTGGAAATGAAACCCAGATTGGCTTCTGAGGTCTGAGCTACACAATGGCTGCTGCTGGCTTCTGAAGAGCCTTCTTTCTCTATAGACTGCCCAGGGCCTCCCTAAGTAGAATGCAGACACAGGTCCTCTTTTCACTCCACCTTGGATCTGCCATATGCATTTACATATACATATGAGTACAAACATACATACACGTTTATGCAGTTGGAATCATCAGTACAAATGGATGTATTTGCAGTACTTATTTTTTCCATAGTCACATATACTTAGGCACAGTGTTTTTCCTCAAGTGAACAAATGAAAAGTTGTCAAAATATGTAAATACTAAATATGTTATCTTTACATTTTTCACAGTGCTATCCTTTAATCTTAATTTTAAAATACTTAACATTAGAATTTTTATTTTCTTAGGTTAACCCTTCAATTTTTAAAAAAAATTATAGATGGAGATTCCTTAGCAACTATACCTGACACAAGCATTTGAAATTCTAAAAGGAACTATGGTGGAATATGAAAATACTCAATTTTTGCTTCATTTAAATTGAGAAAACCAAAAAGCATCAATACCCAGCGCTGGATGATGAATACTTAACATCCCATGTAGGGTCCTACAACCCTACAAAGGAATTGGTGTCCTAAAGGATCACACATTCTGTATGTCACAGACAGACAAAGATGATGTCAGGACACAATGGCTACCAGAGGGATATAAACAACTCTTAAATTTTGCTGATTCTTGCTTTAGGCGCTCCAGTTACTCTGCCAGAAGCATATCTGACTGCTCAGGCATTTAGTTATTTATTCAGTCACAGATTAAACTACAAACATCAAATTCCTTCAGCTTCTATTTTCAGGATTACTGCTATTATCATCACAACAGAATATTACTAAACTCTTATATTTTGCCTCCTGGATGTATAATGAATTCTAAAGTTTCCAGTATGTGCAAACTTTAAATTGTGCAGAACTCATTACAATGGGAGTTGTCCAAGATCTAACATCCATGAGTTTGGGAAAAGTATCAGATTCTCTTTGAGTCAGTCAGTCAATAAACACTTATTAAGTACTTTACTTACTAAGTGTCAAGTATTATGCTGAGTGCTAGAGGCTATATAGAAAAGCAAAAGATTTGAAGCTGGGTGGCAGACTGGACAGAGTCAGGAGGACCTGCATTCAAAACTAGCCCCAGAAATTTACTTAGCTATGTGACCCTGGGTAAGTCAGTTAACACTGCCTCATTTTCCACATCTCTAAAATCAGCTGGAAAAGGAAATGACAAAACCACTCCAGTATCTTTGCCCAGTCATGAAGAATTGGACACAACAAATCAACTGAACAACACCAAAAACAACCTTCTTTCAAGGAGCTTACAGACTTAGGGGAAAATGGGGGGAGGGAGGGGAAGGGGAAGTAGGTGTTATCACCCAGAGAGACACTACGATGAAGAAGTCCAAAGGATTGGGATATCTGATGGATGTGAGATTTTTTGGTATCTATGCTAGAAACCTAGAGATAAAAGCCCTTAGAAAAACTGGGTGGATCCTTTTCAAAAATTTACAAGACAGGAATCATTTAACGTACAAGAGTATGAGAAATTAATGAGATCACAGTTCTTGTGTGAAGAATAAATTTCCTTAGTAAATAGTGAAACCTGTGTCAATATCTATCCTTTTCTATTTCCTGTTTTCGGTTGTTTCAATTGTAGGCAATATTTTTCACTTTAATTCTTTCATCTAATTTGGCAGTGATTTTGATGTTTCCTCTGAAAAGCTGATGGCTCAACTCCACACAAGTAATGACTCTCAAGTATGAACTATGATGGGCAACAACATACAGGGAGAACAGGAGAGACTTGAAGGCTGTTACAGAAGTAAAATCAAGTGGACTTGGCAACTGATCGAAAGTTGAAAGAAAAGGAGATGGATACTGAGAGCCTGTGTGAATGGAAAAGCTCCTAAGATTACAGAGCTAGAATTAGGAGGAACCTTAAATGCCATTTGGTCCAACTCTTTCATTTCCAAATGAGACAACTAGAAACAAGTGGCCTTACATGACTTTCTGAGGACATAGAGATGGTAAATGGAAGAGCAGGTATTCAGATCCAGGCCCTCTGACTTCAAATCCAATTCTTTTTTCTCTATACCTTAACACCTCCCAAATTGGTGCCATAAAAAGAATTTGTTAAGACTGAAAGAAGGACAAGATGAGTTCAGTTTTAGATATGCTGAGTGTTGGGTGCCAGGCAAAATCCCAGGAAAGATTTTGAAATGAACACATTTTCGATTTTTCATAAGCAACACAGTCAACTGCTCTACAGATGGCAATTTACTATTCAAAACACTACTTATCATACCCCTGGCTGCTTCCAGAATCACAGAGTCATCTTCATGCCATGACTCCTTGCTCTACCCTCTACCTCTGGAGCACAGGACTCAAAGTTATTAATAATCTCTTAAATGACAAATCTAAAAATGGCTTTTTCTCAAGCTTCATTTGCTCTCTCCTGGCTATACTCCTATCTGTCTTACTACTACTTCTCAGTCTCCTTTGCTGGATCTTTATCAGGTTATATCCATTAACTGTGAGTCTCCCCCAAGGCCCTGTCCTGGGCCCCTTCTCTTCTCCCTCTTGACTATTTCATTTGGTGAACTCATCAGCTCCCATGTATTCAATTATCATCTCTGTACAAACGATTCTCAAATCTTTCAGTCGAGCCCTACCCTCTCTCAAGATTCCAGTCTTCAATTTTCAATTTCCTATTGGATATCTCAAACGAGGGAGATGTCCCATTGACATCCTATACTCAGCAAGCCCAAACTTGAACTCATTATCTTTTCCCAAAAAACCTTTCTTCTTACAAACCTATTATTGTAGAGAGCATCACCTTAGGCTCCCAACCCAGATGTCATCCTCAATTCTTTACTCTCACTCCCCATATTCAATCTGTTGCCAAGGTCTATCAATTCTACATTTTGGTAAATGTCCCACTCTTATCTCTGAGACTTGCCTGAGGCAAGTCCTTATCACCTCACTCTTGGACTACTCCAATAACCTGCCTCAATTCTCTCCCTGTTCTGGTTCATTTTCCACTCAGGTTGTCAAACTGATTCACTGAAGCATGGGTCAGATCACATTGTGCCCCTACTCAATAAAAACTCCAGTTCAAATATAAAACCCTATATTTAATTTTTAAAGCCTCCATAATCTGGCCCTTTCCAACCTTTCTGGTCTTCTTATAACATCTTTCCTTTCTATGTACTTTGCACACAGTGACACTGGTCTCCTTGCTGTTCCTTGCACATCACATTCCCTCTCTGGACACCATAACTTTTTAACTCCATACCTGAAATGTTCTCCCTCCTCATCTCACCTGTCATGCTCCTTGGCTTCCTTCAATATCCTAGCTAAAAGCCCACCTTCTACAAGAATCCTTTTCCAATCCCCTGGTGCTAGTGCCTTCCCACTAAGATTATCAATTTTTTAAAAATTTTATCTATGTCTTGTTTACATGTAGTAGTTTGCATGCTGTCTCCACAATCAGAACATGAGCTCTGACAGCAGGTCTTTCCTTGAATCCCCAATGCTTATCACAATGCCTAGGACATAGCAGATGCTTAAAAATGCTTGTTGATTTGGCTTGATTTTTGGTATAATGTTCTACAAATGTCCTCAACTCTCCATGCTCTACTAAAAAATTTAGCCCAAGTCCTTTCTCTCATGTTGTTGTTCTCCCAGGCTGTAGCCTGGTTTGGGCCTTCTGGATTAAATTATCAAGTTCTTTACTCTTATCCCACTCAATAATGCTCAGGCCTAAGATGGAACAATTTTAAGTAATTGAAAATGGAGATAACATATTAAAAAAATAATGTGATTGAGCTTTTAAAAAAAACCTATAATTATAGCTTTTATATCTGTATAGTTAGAACTGCTTTAGTTTTTTTTCTGCCTTTAATTTTACTTTTTCTCAATTACATGTAAAAATTTTTTAACATTCATTCTTAAAATTTTGAGTTCAAAACTCTCTCCCTCCCTCTTTGAGAAGGCAAGCAACTTGACATAGATTATGCATGTTCAATTATGCAAAACACTGACTTCTGTATCTGAAAACTGCCTGTTCGTGTATCCTTTGACAATTATCAATTGGAAAATGACTCGTGTTCTTATATATTTGACTCAGTTCTCTATATATCTGAAAAATGAGGCCTTTATCAGAGAAATATGCTATAAATTTTTTTCCCCAGTTTCCCACTCTCCTTCTAATCTTGGTTGCACCAGTTTTTGCCTGTGCAAAAACTTGAAATTTGATATAATCAAAACTATCTATTTCACATCCCCTAAAATTCTCTATCTTTTGTTTGATCATAAATTCTTCCCTTATCCAAAGATCTGACAGGTAAACTTGCTTCCCTAATTTGCTTATGATATCACACTATATGTCTAAATCATGTACCCATTTTGACTTTTTCTTAGCATACAGTATGAGATGTTGGTCTATACTTAGTTTCTGGCAAACTGCTTTCCAGCTTTCCCAGAAATTTTTGTTAAAAAGCTGCTACTGTGTTGTTTGTTCTCAAACAGGACCATGACATCTGGAAGGTGATACCATGACTTGCAGGTGAAATGGATTTAAGTGAAGAAGGGCTCTGCAAAGTCACCAGCCTCGCTTTCTCCTCCAGAGCCATCTAGGTCCAATGGCCAGAGAGAAATCAGGATGAATGGAGATAGCCCTCTTCTTTAATAGAGCTTTTCTCTGAAAATCTTGGATCATGGGGTTTGTCAAACACTAGATTACTATGGTCATTTACTACTATGTATTATGTATTTACTCTATTCCACTGAGCCATCATTCTATTTCTTAATACCAGATTGTTTTGATGATTTATTTTTTGTAATATGGTTTGAGATCTGGTACTGGTACTGGTAAATTACTTTCCTTTCCATTTTTTCCCTTGATATTCTTGACCTTATGTTCTTCCACATGAATTGTTATTTTTTTCTAGTGCTATAAAATAATTTTTTTGTAGTCTGGTTAGCATGACACTAAATAAGCATATTAATGTAGATAGAATTGTCATTTTATTACATTGAATTAGCCTACCCATGAGTAATTAATATTTCTCCAAGTGTTTAGATCTGACTTTGTGTGAAAAATGTTTTTTGTAACTGTTCATACAGTTCCTGAGTTTGTCTTGGCAGATAGCTGGCCAAGTATTTTATGCTGTCTACAGTTATTTTAAATGGAGTTTCTCTTTTTATCTTTATCTTTTTATTTTTATTTTTATCTTTAAATCAATGTCATGACTCTCCCTGCAAGATAATAATTTTAATATACTGTCCAGAAAGCCCTACTAGGATTATAGATTGGAAACTTTACATATTCCCAGCCTGATAGTCCATCATGGATTCAACATTCCCTTGCTCCTTGATTACAACTCTAGCCATGCTTCTCCCTGGTTGACTGCTGTTGCTGCTGCTTCTGTTCTAAGCATATTTTTATTTAAAAGTGAATAAGCATATGTTAAAAGAAAAGAGTAGATTAAAGATGGATCAGAATGCAGACAAGGTTTCCTCTTTGATTCAATCAGAAAAACTTAAAACATTGAAAAAAAGGGAAAGTTTTAAAGGAAAACATGGGCATTAATACAGTCATTTTACTTTGTCCAAAACCAGTACTTGTGGATTCCTCTATATCAAGGGATTTCCCAAAATCTAACTCCTTCAAAAGTAGAGACTAGTCTGTATGTTAACACAAAACATAATTCTGTAAGACCCAGTCTACTTCCACAGGATACTATTTAAAAGTGCCTATTTTAACTGGTTATAATGAATCATGGTCTATTACTTACCAGTCTATCAAGTATATGTCAGGAGTAAGACTGTAAGACTTGAAGTGAAGAAATAGTTTGGAAAGATTTTCTTCAAAAAATACTTCAAATGTTGCAAAATATTTCAACATCTGCAAATAAAAAATACTACCACTGATATAACTGATAACTGATATAATTGATAACTGACAATTGATGAAAAAAAAAAAAGGAAATTCCGATAATTACAGGAATAAATTCTTTATCATTGAGGTTTATCAAAAGAAATATAGCTTTACCAGCACTCATCTCAACCTTTTTTCTGATCATGCATGTTTCTAATACAGCATTTAGGTTGCAGAATAATTATTCTAGCCTTCCTAATACTTACTTTTCATTGTAAAAAGAATTTAACTTTTAGAACATATATTCAAAGTCAAAATGAAAATTGTTATATAGCTATTAAATGTCCTTACCATGCTATGATCTACACGGAAAAAGGCCAACTGGCATGGCTTATTCAAGAGATTTGCAAAGGCAATGAAAGCATCTGCCTCTTCCAAGTTGAGAATGAGTACTGCAGCAATGAAGGACATCCCTTGGACCTTCAACAAGAAAAAGAGCTAATAAATTTTGGGTATAATAATAATCAGAGTAAGTCTAATTACAAAGCAGTTCTGCGACTTTCTCCAGCAAAGGCAATAATGACTAAGAATTCATTATAGTCTTATCTCTAATGCTGGTGGAATGTTTAAAAAAGGTTAAGTTTCACCTGTTACAAACTATCTTACATGCTGAGAGGCAGTAATCCAGTCAGATAGTAGTCCACGTAGTGCTCTTCCTTTCAAAGTACCAGCTACAACCCTACAACGGAATCATATCCGCTATCCATTGAGAATAAAGCCTAGTTCTCCCCTGGCTTACAAAACAAACATCTATTTTGTTTGGTAAGGACGGGGGTGGGGGAGCTGCTACAACTGTCGTTCCCCACAGAGGCCGTTCCAAGTCTTCTCCCACACCATCTCTTCCACCATCCTCTCAGCTTAGCCAGAATGAAGAAAAGAGAACCACACCTGGATTTGAAGCCATCTTTAATGTGCTATTTTACTAAAAAATAAAACAACATTTTCTGAGAGCTCCCTTTTCTCCTATTCTCTACACTTCAAAACACCATGACATCATCACTTATTTTCTCTTTCCAGTTTCTGATAGTTGATTCTTCTCCCTCTCCTTAGTCAGATGACTTTCTGTCTCATTACTCAAGTGAACCTTCTTTTCAAAGTTAACCAACCATCTTTTAAAGGCCTTCCTCAACTCTTATCCTTCTTGAATTCTTTAAGAAAAACAAATATGACAATGTGGACCATCCCTTCCCACTTACCCTTCCCTGAGTTTTCAGGACACTGCTTTCTCTTCCCTCCCCAACTATCTATCTTGACCACTCCTGTATCTCCTTTGCTGGCTAAACATTCAGATCATACTCCCTAATTCTGTGTGTTCCTCAAGGTTCTGTCCTGGGGTCTCTTTTCTCCCTACATTCTCTCAGTGAATCCTCTCCCACAGGGTTAACTACATAGATGACTCTCAAATCTATAGATCTAGTCCTTAGCACCTCTCGAGCTCCAGCCACTCATCACTAACTGCCTATTAGATATTCCATATTCTTTGTCCTGTATATATTTCAAACTCAACATGCCCAAAACAGAATTCATCATCCAATATTCATCTTTCCAGAACTTTCCTAATTTCTATAAAACACATCATTATCCTTCCAGTCAAACAGGTTCACAATCTTAAAATCATTAACTCCTCCCTTCCCATACATCCAAATCTTGTCAACTGTATCTCTTCATCATCTCTTCCATAGGTCTCCTCTCCATCAACATGCTCACCTCCCTAATTCCTTCAAGTCCTCATCAGGTCCTAGATTATTATAAAAGCCTTGTTAATTGGGCTCCTTGCCTCAAATCTCTCTCCCTTCCAAACCATCCTCTATATAGCTGCCAAAATGATTTATTCCTAAAGGATATAACCACGCACACCATTTTTCAAAAGTGTCATTGCTGAAAAAAATCTCCAAAATCAAATACAAATTATTTTTAAGTGGCATTTCAACTTCTTCCTAATTTGGTTCCAACCTATCTTTCTAGCCTTATTTATACATTATTTCTCCACTATCACTTGTCTCCTTCTGTGTAATTAGAATGGAATCTCTTCATGATCCCTCTGTTGTCATTACTCTTGGTTGCTGTATTTATTTGTCCTTATAATTCTGTTGTTTGGAGTGTCTGAGAAGCAAATAATTTCTGCAGGCCTGGTTTCTTTCTAGGAATGTTTTCAGTACCTCTCTTTACTGAACATCCACATTTTTAAACTAATGGTTAGGTTCAGATTTGCAGGATCAGAAACCTTCAGGGCATCTTCAACTCCTTTCCTATCTGGAACACATTATTCCATCTTCTCCTGTAGTTTCCACAGAAAGTAAAATAGTCCAGTTATTCAGTTTCCCTTTTCTGTTTTTTTACATTTGAAGGTCTTTCTCCTTATCACTTAATTTTTATCATAACATTTTTATTATTGGAATTATTCAATTTAAAGCACTATTTCTCTTAGAGTTTGCAGTCCAGGGCTTTTTTCAGGAGGCAATCTGTAGATTCTTTCAAATGACACTGTTTTCTATGTTCAGAAGTTCCGGGTAGTTCTCATGTAGCATGGTGTTCAGATTCTTTGATTTTGTTTTTCTATGAATTCTATATTACGTAAGGTACATCCACACATCATGTCTTTGAGATCAAAACGTTTTGCTTTTATGGAGATCATGCGTTCTTTCAATGACATTGTTTTTTGCTTCTTTTCTTCCAGATTATCTTGTATTTCTATTTGCACTCCCACTCAAGTTATTTTCTCTTGTTTCTTTGGTGAAATTTGCTACCATGCATTCAAATTTTTCTCTTCTGCCAAACTTTTCTGCTGTGCAAGACATAAATTCTGCTTCCTCTTCTCACTCAGAGGCAGTAGGTGACAGAGTGGATAGAATGCCAGGCCTGGAATCAGGAAGTCCTGAATCCCAATCCAGTCTGAGAACCTTACTAGCTATGGGACCCTGGGCAAGGGAATCACTTAGCTTCTGATTAGCTCAGCCTCCTCATCTGTAAAAATAGGGATAATAATAGCAGTCACCTCTAGAGCTCAGTATGAAGATCAAATGAGATAATAACTGCAAAGCGCACACTCAGGACAGTGGCTTGCACCACAGAAATGTCCACTATTATCATTATTATTATTTAAATCATTCAAGAACCTTCTGCTGAGATTCTATGATCTCCTGGGAATATCAGAGTCCTCTGCCTTATCATGTATTGATTCATTTTCTTTTTTAAAAAATGCTATTTGTTTACAGATGCCTGAAATCTTTCCCCCGATATGAAGGTCATTTCCCCTTCTGCCATGACCTCCTCTTTTGGTTTACGTAGTTTTGCTCAAGGTCTCATTAGTTTTATTGCTCCTGAGATCTCTGCTAATTTCAGTCTCTTCCCCTTACTTTTCTCTATCGCTTACTTTCCAGCTCCTCTCTTGATGGCAGTTTCCTGGGGGGCTGGAGTTTATCAGTTTTCATCAGCACCCAGTGACTGGCAGGGGAAGAAAGAACCAGCCCCTGCTGGATGCAGGACTCTTTCCCTCAGGCTTAACAGTGTCTCACACAGCCCCATACACATCCTGCCTTGGTACTCTCTATTCAGCAGGGGGGCAGGGACAGACAGGTGTGAGATATGGGCAGGTAGAGAATTGACTTCTATTGAATGTCTGTGGGCTGAACCCCAGAGGGAGATGGGGAAGGGTGATGAGTGAGCACATTAGGCATTGGGGATTAATGGCCTCCTCTGTTGCTGTTTTACCTCATTTGGGATCTTGATGTTCTAAACTGTAGAGACAGCTGAAACTGCTCTATTTCTTACATACAATTTCAAATTTGGAGAGGCATGAGAGAAGGTGAAGACTGGAGAAAATGTCTAGTCCTCCATCTTCTTGGTCACATGACCTGTAAATAGTCTTCATCCTCTTCATACTCTCTTTAATGCAGCCAAACTCACAATCTTGCTGTTCTCTGCAAACAGCACTCCACATCTCATCTCCATGCTTTTGCACAGGCTGTTTTCCTCATAAATGGAACCCATTCCCACCACTCAAGATCCCACCTCAAGTGCCACGCTCTACATGAAGCTTGCATTTATTTTGTAAAAGTTTTACACATATTTAGGTGGTTAAATAGAAGAGGCTATGTGGAATGATGGGTAGAAGAATCCAAGCTCCATCTCCAACACCCCTGTGGGCTCCTGGCTGTGCACCTCTGGGCACATAACACTCAACTTCTCAGTGTTCTGAGCATCTTTTCGAAAGGTGAGAGTCCTGCCATTCTCTGTTCTGGACAGGTCAGTCACATCTGGAGTGCTGTGTTCAGTTCTTGGTGCTATATTTTGGAAACAGTATGGATAGCCTAGAGGGCATCTACGGGAGGGTGACCAGGTCCACCAAGGCCTGATGGCCAACCAACCAACAAATAACACGTGCCATGCACTGCGCTAAGCTCTTAGAATAAAAGACAAAAATGAAACAGTCGTATCCTCAAGGAGCCAACAGTTTATATGTGAGACACATTCACACAGAGGTAGAGAGAAGGTAATCTTGTGGGGGAGAAGGAGGCATTACAAGATGCGAGGAAGGTGAGGTTAAGAAAGGTGTCATGTACAAAGTGGCAACTGAGTTAAATTTAGAAGAAAACAAGGGAACACATGCCAGGGATAGAAGACTAACTTATACGTAATGTCGTGTGAAGAAATGTATGGTCAGTTGGATCACACTACGGAATCATGATGAGAAATAACGTACAAGTGGAAGAGCAGGCTATGAAGTGCTTTAAATGCCAAACAGCAGCTCATATTTGATCTTAGAACAGTCACTGGAGTTTACTGAGCGGGGGACAGTAACAGCCCTGGCTCTGTCACTAACTTGCCACAAGAACTGACTTAAGATCTCTGTCCGTCATTTCCTTTTCTTAACATTTCATGCCTGGGCCACTTTTTTCATCTGTACATTGACTAGGTGGAATAACCTCTGAAACCCCTTCCAAATTTATGAACTTTTTCAAGTTACTAACAATCACTTTAGAAGTGATATGCTGTCAAATATATGACTGCAATGATACTGATAAATGTAAAGCAATGTGTTGAAAACTGTGTAGGCTGACAGACCCTCACATATATAGGACCCACAAATGTAAAAGCTGCAGGTTCCCCCCCACTGGCATTAGTACATAACTGTGACTTGTTTGGGGCTCAGAAGACTGTCAGTGATCCAGACCACAAGAGAGACAATACTTTGTAGCTACCTTTTTAAAGAAAGCAGATGGAGCAGCATTAAGACAGGTAGCATAGTATAGTGCAGTGGTTCTCAAAGTGTGATCCCCTTGGAAATCCTAAGACCCTTTCTTCAAGGCATCTACAAGAGCACATCTATTTTTATAATCATAATGACATTTTGTTTTTAATATAGTAAATATCAATAGCTATAACCCAAATACACAAAAGCTCTTTGGGGCCTCAATAACATTTAAGAATGTAAAGGAGTATTGCAACCAAAAAGTTTGAAAACTCCTAGTGTAACGGATAAGGAGCCAAGCCTTGGAGCAAGGAAACCTGGGTTCAAGTCCTGTCCTGACACATTGCAGCTGTGTGACAACAGAAAAATCATTTAACCTCAGTGCCCTAGTTAACTCTACAAGACATTAAGGGGCAGGTAAGGTTCCTTCCTACCTGTATTGGAAAAGGAGTCTCCTATACTAATGAATTCACAGATCCAGATCTTATCTTTTTTCCATATTCACTGATTTAATAATGCATTACAAGAAAATCTGTGCAATATATTACAACGAGTCTTTAAGGGAGATAAAAAAAAAATGATTATCATTTGTTCCTTCTAAACATAACTTTCCCCTCTCCATCTCTCCTTCACATACCCACTTCACAACTCCACAAGAGACTCTCTAACAAGTACCCAACGGACCACTTTCTGCTACTGATCTGGCAAAATTGTGGTGGTTTTTAAAGATTCTATACCTTTCATCCTGGTATGTCAAGAAACATCTCCAATACATATACAGAGTCTTACATCAAGTGTTGTGCTTAGGGCATATTAGTAAACTCTAATATGCATATATGCAAATCACCCAAAGGTTAATATTTCATTGTGCAACAGAACTAATATTCTAAAACAGGATTAAGGAAAATACTTACATAACCAACATCAGGCCTGTAACACGTATATGCTCCTAAGATACTATGTAAGACATCATGATAAGGACCGCCCTTAATGGGAGGGGAAAAACAAAGTTATTTTTTGAAACTGCATAGTGGTATTCAGATCCTATGTTTTTAATCTTCAAATTCTAAGACATCACATTTTAATATAATTCCTTCAAAAAAATGTTTTCCATTTATTCAATATTGTTCAAAGTGAATTATGTACTTTATTAACAAACAACTCTATATTAAAATAAAAAGGTAGTTAAACCAAACGCATTCATAATTTACACAACCTAGATAATTTAAGTAAAAATGTTTCAGTTTATTCGTAACTTAGTAGATCAAAATATGCTGCGCCCAAATTAGTTTGCTTAGATGCAATGAATTCAGCAGAAAACAATAATAAGTGAGCTCCAAAACTGTATTAAATAATGATAAAAATAGCAGAAATTCAGGTAGCATGAACTTTTTTTTAATCACTGTTATTTATCAAAGGAGAAATAGATGTTCAAAGCCAAGATAGCATAGTGAAGTACAGTCAACAACACAATCTTGCTTTTTAAAATCAAAAGTAACTACATTAATAAAAGCTTGAATGCAGACAGTTATTTCAATATCAATTTCTGAAGCCTTGAGCATGACAGGTGCTCAAGAAATACTTTAAAATTTTTTGAGCTAAGTTTCTTAACTTTTTCCTACTAATCGCAGAGAAAAGATTCAGTGAGAACTGAAAAATATCAACAAAATAAAATGCTTAACAAAAATAAATCATTAAAAATCTATTCGAGAACTCTCTATCTGTACCTTTATTCTCCATGCCTAACACAGTAATTAGCACAGGGTAGGTGTTTGATTAACACTTGCTGATCAGCAACATGAGCAGCTCTAGGAAACAAACTTCCTCACTAAAGTTTTTCTGTTTATTGTTTAATTTAGCCTTTTTATAGACTAAGATTACATAGTTTTCTCTCAAGAGAGGAACATTTTTTATGAGCTGGGTGAGAGGCCACACCTTCTGAAAGATGTAGAGAGAAGGGAATGTGCGGGATATGTCCAGCTTAATTAATTCCAGACTAGCTTCCCGGTCAGCAACAGATACACCAACATCTGTCAAGTAAATAAAGTAAAATAATTACTTGGCTTCCATACTGCCTTATCTTATCACAAGGAATGAATACATGAGATGTGTTTAATAAAAATCAAGTCTTAAGCCAAAAGAACTAAAGCTAAATTATCAAGAACCTGGAGAAATTACCACATCACTTCTTAGGCGTTTCCAACCCAATTCTCTCGCATTACAAATGAGGAAGCTGAGAATCACAGAGATTAAGTGACTTTGTCCAAGGTCATACACGAAGTGGCAAAGCAGGGATTGAAGTTAGGTCTTTCGGTCGTACATCCGATACTCTTTTTTCTTTGAACCCATTCTTCAGACACTTACTAGTTAAGTAACCCTGAGCAAATCACTTGACCTTTTTCTTCCTCACTTGTCTCTCATGTGTAAAACTGAGGAAAAAAATAGCAGGGTTGCTATGATGATAAAAGGATATAACATTTGCAAACAGCTTTACAAATGTTGAAGTGCAACGTAAGTGCTAGCCATTACTGTCATTACCATTATTACTTCAGAGACTGTAAGTATGGCCTCAAAGGGCAGAACTAGAAACAATTTGTGGAAGCTGTACAGAGCAAGAGTCCTTTCAACTTGGAAAAAAAAACAAAAAAAATTTCCAAAAGTAGAATGTACTTCAAGCCAAGTTTTAAAGATCATCATCTACTAGAGATGTTGTGGTGGGGAATTATTGTTCAGACCTAAGTTGGAAATTCTATAATTCTTTACGACAAAGATTTCGTGTGTGTGTGTGTGTACATGTATATATTTACATATATACGTATGTATATATACAGAGAGGAAGCAAAGAAAATTATGTGGAACACACTAGGTGGTAAGATAAAACTATCAACAGTCAGTGATGACTATGAAGTATAAAAGCCTCATCACATATTCAGTAATTCCAATCTCTGCCAGGCTGAAAGAAATGATATAGAGACCATCGACCACCTATTCTAAGTCCTTGCCCCAGTCATCTACTGACCTCCAGATCAAGAATTTAGTACTTGGTCCACAGTTTTGTTCTTCCCACTAAACTCTACCCTCGCCTTTGGGAACTTTACTACACACAGATTTTTGTATTTACTGTACAAGGATATTTCTTTAAACTCCCTTTTTAACCTCCACAATTTCCAAGTCTTCCACACATACCTATAATAGTTTTAATCTTCTTGATCTTAAAATACAAAATTCTTCTCTCTAAATATAACTTCTTCCATCGATCTCTTCTCTTCCCCATTCCTCCTAAACCTAGTCTTCCATCTTTACAGTGGCATCCAGTGCCATTGTCTCCCTTCCTGTTCTCCAATTCTAAAACTGTTCCATTCTTTTATTTTCATGCTCCAATCTTAACCAATTAAACTATACACTATTCTCCAAACTCCAACCTTGGGTTTTTCTATCATATACTGTGGATATACATACACACATACACACACACACACAATCTTCTCACCAGAATGTAAGCTCCTTGAAGGAAGAAATTATTTCCATTTTTTCTTTGTAAACTCAACATCTGGCATATATTAAGTATTCAATAAATGCTTCACTTCCATGATCCAACTTCTCTCTTCTTACTCATGTAAGGAGGAATACTCCTACAGAAAATCATACAACTGGCAAATAATTTGTTATGAATTTGTTATCTAATTTGAACTGGGCCTTCAGCACCAAAAAGAAACCTTTTTCTGTCTCCCTCATGTGAGCCCTTACCACATTCTCCACAGTACTTATTCTAAACCTTCTCTTCTCTCCTTGATGCTCCTCCATCATCTCATCCCTCTCAGCAGGACCGTGCCTCCAGTTTGACTGAAGAAATCGAATCTATCTGCTGCAACCTCTCCCTTCTTTACTACTCAATACCTCCAAATGCCCTTCATAATCAGCTCCAGTCTCAGAAGAAGGGGTGGCCCTTTTCCTACTCAAGATCATCCCTTACCTTCAGGTAGTTACCAGCTCAATAATTCTCTCTTTCATCTACACTCTCCTATTACTGACTCCTTTTTTACACTTGCTCCTGTCTCCACATCCTTAATCCTTCACTTGAGCCCACTATCCCTCATCAAGCTATTATCTTACATCTCTTATCTCTTTCTCAACTGCCTAGAAAGAGTGGAACACAACCATGCTTCCTCACTTCCCACTCATTTCTCAATCTCTTGAAATCTGATTTCCAACTCTCCCACTTTAACGAATGGAGTTTTCCAAGAATACTAACTGTGTAAACTGCTTAAATTCAAAGTTTTTTTTCTCAGTCCTCAATTTGACTACAGTTTCTGACCCTATCAATCATCCCTTTCTCCTTTGGCTTCCATGACATTGTACTCACTTGATTCTCCTATGTGACTGCTCCTTCTTAGTCTGCTTTGCTGAATCGTCATCCATTTCCTTCTTGGGGCATCCACCCCACAGGTCTGTTTTGAGCCCTCTTTTAGTCTTTCTTTATACCATTTCTCACAATGATGTGAATAAAAGATTTTATTATAACAGAATAATGAGTTTCCAAACTTGTGCTGCTCTCCACACTTCTAAGATCACAGCTCTGGATGACCAAGACCAAAATCAAAACAAAATACTTTTGCTATACTAAACAACAAAACAATATGGGAGAGCAGCTCAGTAGAGGAGGCATCAGAGGAAAGTCAACTCAAGGTATTTAAAATTTGCTACAGTTATATCTCCTGCAGATAATATAAAGTTAACTTCACCTGAAATTATCACAATAGCTCCTAAGTAATTTTGGTTTTCAAAAAAGCTTCTTTTTGATCAACCAATGTCTAACAAGATGAAAGTGTCAGGTGGAATATGGCTAGGTTCAAACAAAAATCATAACATACTTTATGGTTACTGATACTGAAAAGACTAGAGTATTTACCCTAAATGCATCAACTCAGTGCTTAAATCAGACAGGATCTCAGTAATTAGTTCTCTTATGCTAATATAATTATAGGTTGTGTTTATTTAAAGAAGGAGAAGGGACAAAATAATGTGATAATACACAGATAACTCCACCTTGATTGGATCACATACAGAATACTAGATTCCTCTTCTGGGTTATGATATTTCAGTCCACACTGACAAAATAGCATCTAAAGAGTTCTACCAGTCTAGCAAAATGATTGATATCCATGTCCTATGAAAAACAGCTACAGGAAACAGAGAAGAGAAAATTCATAAGAAATATATATTTGAAGGTGAATCAAATGCAAACTAGAGATATAAATGAAAGACAAAAACATGTCTCCCTGTCCTCAAGGAACTCACATTCTAATGAGGCAGACAACATGTATATAAGTAGGTATTCATAAAATATATACAGGCAAAAGGATTCTCAGAGGAAAGGCAGTAGCAGTAAAGTGGAATGGGAAAGGTCTCTTGCAGAAAGTAGGATTTGAGACTCGAAGAAAGCCAGAAAAGGCAGGTGATAAGGGTAAAGAGAAAGGCATGGAATCAGGAGACAGAATGTTGTATAAAGGACAGCCACTAAGGTGGCTGCATGGCAAGGAAGGATCCGGGTCTAAGAGCTTTTAAATGCCAAATCAGCCAGTCAATAAGCATTTCTCTATAAAGCACTAGACATACAACAAAAGTAAAAGACAATACTTGCCCTCAAGAAGTTTAGTCTAATGGAGGGGCCAACATGCAAACAACTACGCACAAACAACATTTAGACAGGATACAGTAGAGATAACCAGAGGGATGGAACTAGCATTGAGGGAGACCAGGAAGGGCTTCTTGTGCAAAGCAGGGTTTTAGCTGAGACTTGAAAGAAGCCAGGGCAGGAAACAAGAAAGGAGGGAATTCTTGGCATGGGGAACAGTCTGGAGTGTTTTGTGCAAGGCCAGTGTCACTGGATTGCAGAGTACATGTTAGGAGTGAGAAGACCGGAAAAGGTGGAAGGAACCAGGTTATAAAGGGTTTTGAACAACAAAGGACTTTTATATTTGAACCTGTGGGCAACAGCCACTGTGGTTTATTAAGTGGGGAAGAGGGGAGGTATGTGAACAAGGCAGACCTGCTTTTTTAGAAAGATTAATGTGATAGCTGGCTGGAAGATAAACTGGAGTAGAAACCTGAGGCACTGAGACCAACCAAAAGGTTATGAGAATAGTATAGACATGAAGGAGGGTCTATACCAGGATGGAGGCAGTATCAGAGGAAAGGAGGAGATATCTAAGATTTCCAAAGGTAAAAATCAACAGAATTTGAAAATAGATTAGAGGAGGTGAGAGTAAAGGAGTGGAACACTATGAGGAAATGTAAAGAGTCCAGGATGACTACCTACTTTGGTGGTAGATCAAGGAATTTATATTTGATCCTGGGGTGATTGGGAGTCACTGGTGTTTACTGACTGGGAGACAGGGAAGGGGAGGAGGCAAGAGAGACAACATGGTCAGACTTGGGCTCCATGAAGATAACTTTGGTAGCTGACCAGACAGACTAGAATAAAAAGACACTTGAAGTATAAGACCAACCAGAAAACTATTACAGTATTCCAAGCATGAAATGACGAGGGCTTAGCACCAAGATGGCAGCTGTGTGAAAGAATGGGGCATAAACCAGAGGTGTGAAGGTAAGAAGATAAGAAAGACAAGATTAAACAAGGGCTTGGCAACGTTGGGTGTGTGAAAAGTTCCGAGACTATGTGACAGGAAAGAGGTTGATGCCTTTGACCAAAGATGGAAAAGGAGGGTCTTGAGGGCAGGGGGAATATAATGAGTTCTGTTTCGGATATATTGAGTTTGAGATGCTGAAGTTCACTTTAAGATGCCTAAACAGACAACTGTATAGAGATAAGCAAATCCATTCAAGCTAATGAGATCCAGCAGAGACAGTGTACAGGGAAAAGAGAAAAAAGAGCCTTGGGGTTACCTACAATTAGTGGAAGTGATCTAGATGAATATCTAGCAAAGGAGACCAAAAAGGAACAGTCAAGTAAGGCAACATGGAGAAAAACAGAGAAGTTAAAGAGTAGAGACATCTAGGAGGAAAGTATGAAGTGCTATTGAAAATGATTTATAGGAGTAAATGGGAGCATATGTGAAAATTAAGTTTCCCTGAGGTCTTCAAGGCAAAAATGAAGAAATAACAGCAACAGAGTGAAAGGAGCAGAACCAGGAGAACTTTGTACACAACAACCACCACAGTATGCGAGGGTTTTTCTGGTGGACTTAGAACTTCGTTGCAATGCAAGGACTTGAAAAAATTCCCAATGGACTCTTAAGGCAAAATGTCTTCCACATCCAGGGTAAGAACTATGGATTCGATCGCAGAATATAGCAGATCATTTTCTTTTGCATTACACTTTGGTTTGTTTTATGATTTCTCCTATTCATTTTAATTCTTCTATGCAACATGACTAAGGTGAAAACGTATTTAATAGGAATGTATGTATAGAACCTATATAAAACCGTATGCCATCTCAGGGAGGGAGGGGGAAGGAAGGGGTTAAGGGGAGGAGGGGAAAAAAAATCTAAGATATGTGGAAGTGATAGCAGAACACTAAAAACAAATACAATAATAAAAAAAAAAGATAAACAGCAATAATAATATTAGGAAGAGCTGGCCCTTATGTAACACATTAAGATTTGCAAACCACTTAACATTATTTAATGCTAAAAGGTAGCTTAGTGTATGTTAAAAATATAGTGACTGAACAGAATGACAGAAAATTGAAAAGGATATCATCAGGCTACATAATTTTTAGGCAGCCCATTGCTAGTAAAGTATAAGAGGCCCAAAGAAGAGAAGCAGCTGCTTTCCTCACAACACAACCCTAAATAAGGACTCTATCTCCTTTGTGCTGAAACTACCTCCAACTAAGAATCATTCAAGTAGATACTAATATGATTGTGGTGCAAAAGGTAAAGAGTTATCTACTATCAGGAAAATGACCACTAATCCTATGGTCATACAAAAATTAAAAATGCCACAACTGGATGCATCTAATATAGTCAATGAAACTTTAAAAACATCTGAAATTGTCGAAACCCACTAACTCCTACATCATAATGCATTCGATTACCACAAACACAGAATTCATGAGAGAGGTCAGGAAAACATTGGGAAACAGCCAGTAATACAATTTGGCTGGATTAGAGGAACTGCAAAGGAGAGTACTATAAAATAACGTTGAAAAGGTAATCTGGAGTCAGACCGTAGAAGGTATCATACCAAACAAAAAAGTTGTATTTCTTCCTCTAATAAGAGTTAGAGACACGCTAGAGTTTCTTGCACATATTAAGAGAGATATGGTCAGAGCAGCAGACTAAGAAGATTATTTAAGCAAGTATGTCAAAGATGAAATAGAGGTGACAGGCACTAGAGGCACAGAATTAGTTAGGAGGCTTCTTTTTAAAGCATTTACAATATGAACCACAAAAGAATTTTTTTTTAAACATTAAGCAACTGAGACACAAATAATATTTATGTTGCTAAGTTCACAAGCTCTTGACCTAATTGTCTCCACACTATTACTAAGAACTAAAGGGCCCTAACTTATTGTTGCTGGTCTAAAGTCCTACGCCTAATAGCTTAATTAGTTAGGAGGCTTCCATATATCTTAGATTTTTTTTCCCCTCCTCCCCTTAACCCCTTCCTTCCCCCTCCCTCCCTGTACACTTGTACAGAAATCTGAGTATCTATATTTCTACATATATGATGTATTACATACACATGTAAAATATATTTATATCTATAGGAAACCAACTTATATACAAACACACACACACACACACTACACTTGAAAAAGGCTGATTTTTTTAATCAGAAAAGGGTACAAGGGAAAATACAGCTCAAAAGGGACAAAAGGCTTTACAAAAATAAAATTCTGAATGCAAAAATCACAAAACGTGAGGGGATTCTGGGAAGATGGAAGAATAGGTCAGAAAATTCCAAGCTCTCTTGGAATCTCTCCAAGATTCCCTCCCCCCCATAAAATAGCACCTTAGGGCAAAATAAGTGGAGGGGAGGAGAATAAGTAAGAATAGGGGCACCACAGGGGTCTTCCTGGGACAATTTGAGAAGATCTGAAGAAAAATTCCAAGAAGAGGTTTGGTCCCAGTGAGGAGCAAACACCTCCAGGCCAGGGTCCCCTTTAAACAACAAGCCCTGGGGTTAGTTGGTTTGAGAGGCTGCCTTGGCCCCAGCCACAGGAACTTCTATGCCCAATAGTGAGGAGAGTTCAGCGTCTGAGCAAGAGAATATCAAGGAAACCTCTGATGGCAAGGAACACCACACCTAACTGTGCTGTGAAGAGTGGAGGGGGCTAGAGGGAAACAGCACCAGCATGCCAGATGTGTGTAGAAGCAGTGGGGCAGAAAGCTCCTGATTGTGGGTACAGGACGCTGGAGGTCGGGCTTTGTTTCTAGCCTAGAAGGGAGAACTGAAGATCTGGGGCAAGAGGCACCATACCCCAGGGCTAGAGGTGATTACAAAAATAAAGTTATTACCACAAAAAATGCACAGGCAAAGGAGAAAAAAATCCAAACACAGAAAGCTACTACGGGAATAGAGAAGACCAGGGTTCATCTTCAGAGGAGGATGTTGAAGCAAAGAAACCCCCTTCTGCCCTAAAGATTAACATCAAATGGTCACCTGACCAAAAAGAATTCACAGATCTTAAAAAAAGACTTTAAAAATTAGGAAAGTCAACCAATTCGAAAAGGAAATCCAGAATTTTAAGGAAGAAAATTACACCTTGAAAATTAGAATTGGGCACAGCAAAGCTAGTGGAATTATAAGAGATAAAGAAATAACTAAACAAACTATGAATAACAAAAAAACAGAAGAATAAATAAAACATCTTATCAGAAAAAAAATAGATCTGGAGAACAGATCAAGAAGAGAAAACTTATTTGAATAAATTTTCCCTTTCTTCTATTGTATTTTATATTTTGTTATTATTATCTAGAAGTGCTATTGATTTGGGGGCACTGCATTTGTAGCTTAATATGGTTGAAGCTGTTAATTCATCAGTTAGTATCTTTGATGATGCCCAAGGATTTTCCAAGTAAACCATCATATCATAAGCAAACAGGGATAATTTTATTTCATCTCTGCCTAGTTTATGCCTTTAATTTATTTCTTTTGCCTTAGTCTTGTTGCTAGCATATCCAGAACTATATTAAACAATAATTGGGAGAGTGGGATCCTTCTTTTATTTATTCATTTATTTTATTTCATTTATTCATTTATTGGAAAATATTCTAGTATATTCCCATTGAGATGATGCTTTCTTTTGGTTTTCTATAGATGTTCTATATGTTGTTTTTAAAGATCCATCTATGATTACATTGTATATAGTTTTTAGCATAATAGTGATGTACTTTGTCAAAAGATTTTTCTGCATCTATTAAGGTGATCATGTCATTGTGGAAGCTTTGGTTTTTGATATGATTATGTTGTTTTCCTCATGTTGAATCATCTTATTATGCCTCATATAAACACCACTTGGTCATAATGAATGATTTCTTGGACAAATCTCTGCAGTTTATTTGACAGGATTTTCTTTTTTTTCTTTCATTTTATTTTTCATTTTTAACACATTTTATAACAGATAAAACAATTCAAACTTTTGGTCAGGTGATACTTCTTTTTAAAGCATTTACAATATGGACCACAAAAGAATTTTTTTTTAAACATTAAGCAACTGAGACACAAATAATATTTATGTTGCTAAGTTCACAAGCTCTTGACCTAATTGTCTCCACACTATTACTAAGAATTAAAGGGCCCTAACTTATTGTTGCTGGTCTAAAGTCCTACGCCTAATAGCTTAATTTTAGACTTAACCTCAGATGTTCCCCTACCAATAATCTATAATTGAATAGATCTGGTATTAAGCTTACAAACCTTTTGACTATAGGAAATTGCCACCAAAAGTAGGGACATTGAAGAGATACAATATCTCCCCAACTTCATGTCAGTTCCAGGCAGGATTAGATCACCCACTTGCATTCAGTCAGGCTTAAAGTCTGCCAGGTGTCAGTGGGGAAATTCAGTCAAGAGAGTTCTACCTCAGCCCAGGCTGAACAGCCGCTCTCCCACCCTTCCCATGAGATCACTTTTTGCAGTTCATTCCAGCATCTCACCAGCTTACTGGCATCATGGGTGGAAGGCTCAGACCACCTTTCTTGCTACCCATACCTGGAGTTAGACTCAGAAGAACAGTCACTTACTAGTCCCATAGCATCTAAAAATGGCAAGTTCCAATAACCAGGTTTCAAATACGATTATAATTTCACTTTGGCTAAAGAACATCTTTTGAGGCAAGTCTTAAGTGGCTTATATGCCTTTCTATACATGTTCTAGTTCCTGATTAAATAGCAATCATAAAATCAAATTTACCATTAAACCTTGACTTTTAATTTCAGTCTAAATTTCCTAGAGTAAGGTAGCCTCAGGTAAAATTTGGCATTGATGGAAAAAAGTTGATGCATCTAAATTAAATGCTCTCTAGTATGCCTGCGTTGTCAAAAGAGCTATAAATAAAGAAAAGGAGTAGGGGCAAGGAGGAGGAGAATAATAGATCAAACTTGAAATAACTAAATAACTAAAATGAGAAAGGAAGCTTTAGAAGTACTTTTTTTTTCCCCTCCAGATCAAGATGGCTAATTAGAAAGGCTAGGACCACTTGTGGTAGAGTATGACATAGTGTTAATGAGAGAGAATGCAGAATTAATGCTCAACTCTTTTGCTTCGTTACTACATAATAAGGAAAATAGTCTTCAAAAGTGAAACAATAAAATAAAACAACCACATAGGAAATGGGAATTAAAGCCTGAGATGGATGAGGAGATAAGAGAACACTTAAGCTGGAAGTACTAACCCTATTTACAAAAATGGGGAAAGACTATTATTCTAGTATTCTAAAAACTAATGACTGAAAAACTAGTGACTGAAAAACTTTCAACTGATTCCCAGCAAAACTCTGCATGAATTATTTTAAAAGATTATGATTACTTAAAAAAGAAAGCAGGAAACATTGGTATCTAGTCTCAGTTCATAAAGAACCCTTGCCAATGCATGTATGCCAATGTAAACTGTTTATCTTTTTTAAAAATGGGAACATGAATAAAATGATGATCTGTGAAATACTGCACCACAGTGGATCTTGATTTCAATGAAGTGCCTCAAGGGTGCATTTTTTAGAATCGATTCTAAATGCTCTCGATTCTAACCCTAACCCTAAATGTGCTCAAATCCTTAAAAATGAGAAAAGATGACCACATGGTTCAGTTAGGTATGGACACCTAGCTATTTAAATAACTTATCCCAGAGAGTGTTGAATAATACATATTAAAAAGAGACATCAAAATGGAGCAGAGCACTCCTACTACCTCCATAAAATCACTCTACATACTGCTTGTTGATCATATCCTGGGCTCATATAGTTCAGGTTATCTTTTTCTGCATCCCCTATCATTTGCTTCATATCACATTCATCTCTTTTTCAAGGCCTAAGTTCCCAAGTTCATTCTCTATGTTCTTGGGGCTCTCCAGGTAGCATTTACTCAGGATGTCTGAATTGATGTGGTAGGCGTATTCCTGAGCAGAAAAAGAATATAATGAAAGTAACACTTTAAGATTTATCTTTTCTTTTTTTGAGGAAGTAGAGAACAGCAGGCTAATCCACTAAAAGACTACAGTAATATTCTAGATATGAAATGATACGAGCAGCAGAAGTGGAAATGGACAGTAAGACATTCCAAGTTTAGTGACTGACTAGATAGAGAGGACAAC
Source organism: Bettongia penicillata ogilbyi (assembly GCA_023548195.1). Classification (NCBI taxonomy): domain Eukaryota; kingdom Metazoa; phylum Chordata; class Mammalia; order Diprotodontia; family Potoroidae; genus Bettongia; species Bettongia penicillata. The sequence continues at coordinate 268,757 of JAJHZJ010000145.1, forward strand.
TATGACCGATGAGTTATTGTAAAGATAATTTCAAAGTTAAGCATCTCTCACTTTCTACATCTGAAAAAAAAAGGCTATTAATCTGTCTTCCTTTCCCTATATGGTTATAAAATGATCAAATGAAAAAACACCACACAAATACATTAATATTACATTAATGACAACTAAGACCCATCCTAACAACATAACTAAAAAATTATGACACTTGACAAAGACACACCTTCTACATCATTCTCTGTACTTGTTTCACTGAAGCTTTTCCATCGTTCCTTTGCTCTGGAGAGGAAAATTTCATAAAGTTCTGCAAAAGAAAAATACAGACAAATAAAAAAAAGTTTAAGACATAATAATAAGAATGGAACACTTATGTTCAAATAGTTACTCAATAACTTCACACTTATGAGACTAAAAAAGAAATCAAAACTTTCTTAGCCCAATAGTAATGCAACTGCTAAAGCCTTTAATGGGACCACAATCTTTTTTGACTTACACATTTAATCATTCAACAAGAATCTAGTAAGTACTTAAAAATATGCAAAAAGAAAACTGTGCTAGATGCTTACATAGTGGAACCCCAGAAACAATCACACATGCTGCCGCTGGGTGGAAGGAGGGGGGACAGCTGGCATGCAGGACTTCCTTCTACCTTGTATTTCACCCAATGGACATCACTATCAGCTACAAGAAATTACCAACAATTCACTGAAGTTGGCCAGCCCAGGAGAGAAAGGTGGACCTGAAGCGAGCAATAATTACTTTGGTTTGTTAGGTAGTCTTTGGCCATCTGGAAAGAAAGGCTCACAAAACTGTCACCAACCAATTAATTAACTGACCAATGCGGTAACACTTTAAGTTCTTCTAGGGAAGGGACCACGATTTCTTTTTCTTTCTGTTTTCAATTCCTAGCACACTGCTAGGCACACAGGAGGCACTTACTAAATACCTCTTGATTAAGCAACTAGTAAATGCCAGGCACTGTGCTGTGTGACAAAAAGATAAGAAAAAGCACTCCATGTTGGGAAGGAGTATATGACTCCATAGAGGAGAATCAACAGGTCCATAAATCAGAACAGGTGTGAGATGATGCCTGGTGGGGCAGAGAGGTGCCAGTGGCCGGTCAAGAATGGCTTCATGAGAAAATGGTACCTTCCCTGAGTCTTCAAAGAAACTCGGCGTTCTAAGATGCAGCGATAAGGAGGAACATTCTAAGCACGAGGTAGGACATCCAATGCAAAGGCACACCAGACAGCCAGTTTGACTGGACCAGGGGAATGATGTATAATAATTCTAGAAAGGCAGGTTCGAGTCAAACCACGAAGGGTTTTAAATGCCACAACGAGTATTTCACATTTGAGCCTAAAGAAAATATGGAGCCACTGTTGCTTATTGATGTTTGTTATCAAAAGAGATATGTACTTTGTGAGCATGAAGGGATAGATATGTAAATCTTAGCTATTTTAATTTTCAGTAGAGGAGAGTGACAGAGTGATATCTGCACTTTAGAACAATCACTTTGGGAGCTGTGTGGAGGACAGGATGGCAAAGAGAGAAACCTGAGAAAAAACCACTATGGAAACGTTCAACAATCAAGGTAAGAGATTACAAGAACCTAAACTGGACTGGTGGCCATATAAGTTAAACAGAAGGGAAAAGGCTCAAAAGATATTGTGGAGATACAATAGAATTGGCAAAGCTTGACAACTGTCTGGATATGTGTTATCAAAGATGACTCAGTATATATAACCTGAGTGAACAGAAGGATGACGGTGCCCTTGATAGAAATAAGGAAATTTGGAAGAGGGATGGGTTTTGAAAGGGAAAGATAATGAGTTCTGTTTTGAACATGTTGAATTTGAGACACCAGGGAAGATTTAGGAGATACAGTTTGACAGTTGGTGATAAGAGACTGGAACTCAAGAGAGAGATTAAGACCACGGGATCACAGATTTAGGACTAAAAGAAATCTCAGAGATCATCTAATCCACCCTCTTCATTTTTGTTTTATTACAGATGAGGAAACTGAAGCCCAGGGAGGTTAAACGACATGTTCAAGTTCACATATTTGGTTAATATCAGAGGCAGATATCATGGGTGTTATCTGCATAGACAAGACAATCCAACGATGGGAGATTATTCCTGGGACAAGTCTCCCATGGAGGTTGAATAGACTGAAGAGAAATATAGTGAGAAGAGGTCCCAAGACAATGTTAGAGTATCCTTACAGTGACATGATAGGACACAGATGATGATCCAGTGGAGTAGAACAATAAGGAAAAAGCATACAGGTAGGAAGAGAACTAGGAATACTGCCATGAAAACTCAGAGAAGAGGGTGCCCAGGAGCCCAAGGGAGTTGACAGTGTCAAATACTACAGAAAAGTCAACAAGGATATCACTGAAAACAGGTCACCAGATTCAGCATTAGTAATTTTCAAGAGATCAGGTGATGGAGAAGAAGGTATCGAGTCAGATGACAATTTTTTTTTTCATGAGGGAAATCTAAGCATGGTCTTAGGCAACAAGCAAAGAGTAAAAAGGGAAAGATTAAAGATGAAGTTGGTAGTAAGATTTAGGGCCCAATCTGCAGGAGGAGAAAAAAGGAAGAGGATCAAGAGTACCCAAAGGATCTGGTCTTGGCAAGAAGACTAGAGACTTCAGAAACTGGAGAAATTAGGAGAAGAGAACAGGTGAATGACGTCTAGGTATTTTGATAGAAAAAGGAAAAGAAGTATCAGGTAAATGTTCTCTATTTTCTCAGTAAAGCAGGAGTTGAGGTCTTCTGCTAAAAGGATTGGGAAAGGTAGCACAGGAGGCTTAAAAGGATTGGGAAAGGTGGCATGGAGGTTTGAAAAGAGCAGCTCTGGAATGGCCTTTGTAGAGATTAGGATCAAAAATAAGGTAGGATGGAGTGAACGAGTAGAAAACAGGGCAACAGTGAGCACCAACCGAAACTAAGTAACAAACTTGTAGTGGACCCAGTCAGCACCATCCGTGTGACTTCTTTGAACCATATAACAGCACATGAGGAGGAATGGAGCAAGTAGATCCATGAACGGATTGTTGGATTAGGGACATTAGGACAAGAGTGCCAAGGGATCTGAGAGTAGATGAAAACGTAAGGTTAAACTGATTAACATTGGGTCAATGCTGAGAAGACAGGAAAGTGAACCCAGAATAAAAGTGATGGCCTAGAAGTCTACTGAGGGGCACAGTGGAACACTGCATTCCTTACATCCTTCAGTCAAATGTGTGATGGCAAAAATGCCTACTATGTATTATCACTTCTGAAAGCCTGCTTGTTGCCTACTAGTACTCTCAAAGAGGCCTTCCTTCATTGTGTGAATTGAAGAATTTCAGTACTGTTACCCTTGTGAGAGCTACCTCTATAATCTCTAACATCTTCCTTCCCTTTCTACTAACTGTCACTATCCCAACTCAGATTTCATTACCTCTTGAATGCACTCTTATAACAGCTTCTTAACTACTGTCCTTGCTTTCAAAGTAACTATTCTCCCCTCTCTAATTTATGTTTTCCATGGCTGACAAAGAAATCTTCCTACAGCAAAAGCCTGATCATATCATTCCAACATCTAAAAACCTCCAACACACTTCTATTGCTTAGTAAATGGAATATAGGCTCCTCAGTGTGGCATTCAATGGCCTCAAGTATGCCTCTCCAGCTTTACTACATACTTACCCTATTCACGCGCAACCAACTCCTACTTAATCTTTTTCTGCCCTTTCCTTTGGTGCCCACATACACTATCCACCATGTTTGAAATGATGGCCTCCACCATACCGACCTGCTGAGTTCTACTTCTGATGTTTCTCATCTCTGAGAAGTTACTCCCATCCTTTCAAGATAGGTGATCTCACCCATCTTAAGCCTCAAATACCACTGTTTGGACCCCTTCTGTATTTTATTGTTGTAATTGTCTTTATGAATGAATGAATGTGAATGAATAAGCATTTATTAAATCAGAAGAGCCAGGCACAGCAACTGACACAAAAATATGCTTGGTCCTTGGAGCTATTTTTAAAATTCTAGCCTTCTAGTGTTAAATGCTTGCTATATCCTAAGTACTTAGATGCTTAGGCATATTTAAATAGAAAAATCAAGACAGTCGCTGCTCTCAAGAGCTCACACTAACTGGAGCTTAGAGTACAATTCAAATAAATAAATAAAACACTGAATTCGGAGTCAAGAGAATCTGACTTCAAATCTCCTGCCATGATCATTTATGATCTGGAGCTTTCCAGCTAAGTTGTCTCACCAAAAAGGTAAGAATGGTGCTATAGGACATTTAAACCTAACTCTTATCTACCTCTATCCCATCCCCCTCCCAACTAAATTACAAATTCTCTGAGGGGAGAGACTGCATCCTGCTTCATCTTTGCCTCCCCAGTGCCTAGGATAGCATGTAGCATATAGGGAATCCTTAATGACCCTTGAATTTAATTGAACAAACACAATATGACTGATATCACACATACTGGTACATGTGGGAGCATGTAATACAAACCAGGAGTGATATTGAGCTCATTTCCCACAGCTAGACTCCATACTTTCCCACGAACACTAGGGGGCAGTCCTTGCCACCACAATTCTCGAACTCTTCTTGTACCACGCCTTTAAATAAAGGAGAAAAAAAAAAGAGAATGTTATTTAATAGTGAAACTATAGTTACAGCATGACTGATCTAGCCTACAACTTCTGGGAAGAATGCAATGCATTCTTTCTTTAGATTTCATGTTATTAAAGGAAAAAAACCCACAAAAGTATAGCATTTTTTGGGAAGGAGTGATTATTTTTGAGAATTACAATTCTGCTGGATTCAAACTACAGAGCTAAAGTCAAATGACAGATGAGAAATAACAAAAAACTGTAAAGAAGATGCATAAAATACATAACTTCCAGAAATTTCTGCTTACTTACATTCCTTCCCAATTTGGTAGTATCTCATTGACCCATATCACCATCGCACTTGCAATATTTTCTTCTTGTTTAAACCGTTCTTTCATTATTTGTTTTCTTTTATGTGCTTCTTTAATTTCTTCATTGAACATTAAAGAATAATAAAAATAATAATAATAAATTTAAAAATTTAAAAACCATTCTAAAACTCTTAAAGTTTAAAATAAAAGTTATTTCCAACTAAGTCTATAAAGCTGCAGTTTTTTAAAGTTTTCGTTTACAATAGAGAAAAAAATTCAACTTTCATAATACTTAAAGGCATTTCATAACTAGCAGTAGAAGGGATCTAAGAAAACATTTTGTCCAATCTTTTAGTTTTAAAAGGAACTGAAGCTCAATGATATTAAGTGATGAAATCCAAGCTCACACAATTAAGTTAACAGCAGAGTTGGGATTAGAACAGGGGTTTCCTTGACTCTTAAATCTAATGTTTTTTCAACTGTGTTATATACTGTTCTTTTCTTTCCTGACCTTAAAAAAACAATCAAGACATCTACAAATTTGTTTATCAAAGGATCAAAAGCACCAGGAATAATTTTACAGTATAGCTTCCTAATGCTTTATTGAAAAGGATGGCTCACTGGGACGGAAAGGGAGAGAAAAAGGGGAAAACGTAGCCCATAAAACCAAAAGATATCAAAAAAGATCTATTAAAAATAAACTTCCTTCAGAACCGATAGATACTCTTTTTTCACACTGGTCTACAACTTATTCCTAGAATTACATGGGGTTCAGTAAGTCAATGACATAAAAACCGTCATGCAACTAAACTGGTATGCTTATCATCTTTTTTAAAGATTTCTTTTTGCTCATACAAAAGACGTAAACAAGTTCAAAACTGATAACACAATGTGTGTTTGAAACACACACACATCATCAGAAGAATATTTTTTAAGTCTCCAGACACCCACCACTTTGTGAACTATAAAGTACTTCTTGCTGTTGTTATTGTTGTACTAGATAAAAGTGAGATTATTCTAACAGTAATGAGGAAGCAAAGCATAATAGAAAACCAACTGGTCTTGAAGAAAAGGGCCCTAGATTCAAATTTTGCCCACGACACATTCAAGTGGCTGTGATCCTGGGAGAGCTGCTTAAAAATCGCAGTGCTCCGGGCAAAAATTTATAAACTAGCTAATTATCTTCTATTGGTGGAAGAAATGTGCACTCCAGGATTCTACATGTGAATAAATCACAGGTACAGGAAAAACAACTGCAATAAGTTATTACTATATTCTCAATTTTTTCTCTTCATTAACTAAAACAAAACACTACAGCAAGGTTTACTAGGATCTTCTACTCATTGATGACTACTTTAAACAGTATAAACAAAAAAGTAACTATAAATTTAAGGATGTTATTTCATTAGCAATATACACCTAGGAATTCAATATTGCAAATATTGCATAGAAAAATGAATTTAAGTAATGAGGAGTAATTATTAATTTCACATTACCTCAGCACAGTTTTTCTCCACATTTCCTACCAGCTTCACTGCTTTTGGACTTCTCTGGCCCTCTCCATCATGCTTTCCTTCCCCAGGAAACTCATTACCCTGTAAGACTGGATCTGCCTGGTCCTCACATCTCATCAGTTCCTTCTGCCCTTCTGATTGGAAGGCAGGGCCATGGGCTCCAGGGCCTCTGTTTAAAGAGGGGGCTCAGAACTGATCTCCATATTTATCACCAGCTACACTGCTTCTGGACTTCTTTGGCCCTCTCCATCATACCCCATCATCAGGTATCTTCTTCCCCCAACCCACCTCTTCACCATCCTTTATTAAGTATTCTTTTCCCAACAGATGTAAGCTACTTGGGGATAGGACTATATTTGTTTATATATGTATGTATGTATGTATATGTGTGTATATATGTATACATACATGTATGCATGCATCCGCAATGCTTAACACATTACTTGGCACATGTCATATTTACTGGCTGAAAAGCAGTAATTATTTTAAGATGAAAACAATTTATCATGTATATGGGGTAAAGCCTGACTTTCACAAGTTTCCCAACAGCCAAGAGTAGGTGTTTGTAGGATAATGAATTCCTGCTATTGCTATAGCAAAAGGAAACTGAAAGGAACACTAAGCTCGAATTAGAAAGCTAGCACTCTAGTTGCAGCCACTCTACTTACTAGCTGTGAGATCTTGGAGAAGTCACAACCACCCTGAGTCTAAGTTGTCACAAATGTAAAATGGGCAAAATAACAGTGCCTCCTTTACCTCCTTCACAGCACTGCTGAGAGAATAAAGTGTATTGAGAGGCAGTCTATAAACTGTAAAATGATATATAAATATGGAGTATTGTGAAAATATCTTCTATACTAGCATATTTACAATGCATGAAACAATGTAACATAATTTTTGTGAACATCTTTATTTTATATGAATTGAAAAGGATGAGATAGGTAGGGGTTATGCTCTCAGATGAGAGGTACCTATTCCAAGAACAACATGGATGTAAAACATATCTCCCCTACCAATTTTTAAATTTATGTGAGGAGTCATATAAACAACAGGTAGTACCTTGCATTAACTGACATTTAGTAAGTAATATTATTTGTATAAGAAACAGTATTATTACTATTATAAGTATCACACCTTAGAAAAAGAGGTTGTAATAAAAAGTAACAGCTTCAACAACCGGAATTCTGGAGACAAGAAAATATTTTTCTGAAAACTTCAAAGATAGTTAAGCAATTTTAGCTCAACCATTTCCAAATCCAATCATATTCATACTTGGGAAGTTCTTCCTAAACCATTCAATACATAAAGTAATTCAATTTCAAAATGTCAAAAAGATAAAACTACAGCAAAGATGAAAATCATTAAGTCTATAAAGGAAGATAACAGTAACAGTAATATGAGCTACTATTCGTTTTAATAAAAATAAAACAAGTATCTTTGTGCAAACAGGAAGTTTACCTGTTCCTCAATTTTTCCTGATAAATCTAGCATACCTGAAAAGCAGGTATGACCACAGAAGGGTGCTATGTTCTTGATCAAGTTATTTTAATAGTCAGCACAGCATTTCCTTGACTAAAGCTAAACTAAAGTTCAACTATTTTAAGGTTCCAATCAAATAAAAAGCACAACTACTGGGCTTTCAGATAAAGAATCATTCAAATTTTAATGAATTTTTGGTGGAAATCTTATTCGTTCTCACAGATTTAAACAAATCAATGAATCAATTATACTACTGATTTAACTTCTGATCATTTCATACCTCGTTTTTTAGCCTCAGCCACCATTTCATCATATTCTTGCCTATGACGTAAAGCTTCTTCAACTGATTTGGCAGGAAGATTTCTGAGAAATAAAATGCTAGGATCAGTCAATTGTTTTTAAAGACTTTCTTTTGATCTGTTCATCTTTCCCTTTTTTAAGGCAGAGATTACGCAAAGGCTATTGTATATGTTTCGCTCTTAGTCACAACTCACTCCGATTCAAAAGCTGACCATGTAAATTTCATCTGCATTACAAATGAGCCACTTCTAATACATACAGACTACTGTTTGCTTTATTGAATCAATGAGAGGCAGCATGATGTTTTAGGAAAGAACACTGAATTCGGGGTCCTTACATTTACAATGAATATTCATAGTAACCAGAACAATTAAATTTATCAAAATAAATATCAAACTTTTTACATCTTTAAAAAACTTTCAATAATATGTCTTTTTAAGGCCATCACTTATTTTACACAATTTGGCACTATGGTCACAAACTCTGATATTTATTCTTTAATTCATCATGAAACTATCCTTTTATCACATGGGTTATTAAACATATATTTTTTCCAAGTCTATCCTTGATTTAAAACCCCTAAGTCATAAAGGAGGCTTAAATCAAGAGAGTCCTCAGTCTAATCTCCATGTCTTGGATAAATGCCTGGACCTCCTGCGGTATGGGGAATGGTGTCAGGCATGCTGCAGTATTCCATCTCCATTTGGGAACAGCTATAATTCTAGGGCACCTCTTCTCAACATTATCAATGTATTTGTCAAAGATTATCCTTCCATCAATGAAGTTAAGACTTCTAAGACCACAGGAAGGAAAAAGTTCCCTAAACACTTTTAAGTATTTATATTTACAGGCTTATGAAGATGCTCAGACCTTACAAGCTCACCTAATTTCTTACCATGGTTGTGAGCTTCAAATAAATGAGGCTTAGCTATCAAAATCACTTTTTTCCCCCCTCTTCAGTCATCTTTTTACAAACTTCTGTCTTGTCCTTGATAAGTGGTTCTCCTATAGTTATTAAACTGTGCTTCTAGGTAGGAGCTACAATTTTTATACTTTTCCTTGAAAAAAAAATAGTCATTCTTAAAAAACACAGAATTAAAATTGACAAAATAGAGCATTAAATCCAGTACTTAACCAGAGGGAACTAAACATGGGGACAATTACTTGTTCTGGTTTCATCTGGTCCAGGTATCCCAAAAGATATCCCAAAAGATTCTCTTGTCAGTATAAACAAATAGGCATGACTATTACTGTCGCAAACTGAAAACATATTAAAATTATTGATTTCCCCCAGGTAATTCACATACCACTGTACTCATACACAGTCTCAACTTCTAGGAGTCAAAACCAATCTATAAAAAGGCACAGCAACATTTATACTTTTATATAACATTTGTATATACATATATATTACTTATATAACATTTCAAAGAGTTGTCTTGAAAATCAAATGAGACAATACACATAAATCACTTTTAATTATGAACTGCTCCATAAGTATGAGCTATTATTATTATTACACTTCAAAAGAGTGATGGGGAAAGAAGCTTTCTTTAGCTGACTTTTATCAGGTCTCTTTTTAAATAAATCACAAAACAGAACTAAAAGGAATTTTAAATATCATCTGCTACAATAACTCATTTTACAGATAAAGAAACTGAGACCAAATGGGATAAAATAGTCAAATTTCCCTTACATTCCTAAACACACAGAGAAAAAACTCATTTTTGGTTACTTTAACATTAGTTTTGAATTTTCCATAGATTACCTCTAACTACAGTATCTCTTCTGTGCTTTGTGCAGAGTTCAATTGTTCTAGTACATAAAGGCTACTAATGTTTTATATAGTTAGCAGTCGAAAAAGGTAGCAATGGCCAGTATTATGCTCACTGTACAACTTCATTACATGGTCTATCCAGGAAAACCGGAAAATCTGACAATTTTATGGCAAAAGTAATACAATCTAAACCATTTTGTGTTGACATGAAAAAAAGAAGAGAAATCATGAAAAGTACACAAACAAAAAGAGCTTCCCTTCTTTCTCCAACCCTGCCCTCACCTCGACCTATCTCATTTCCTTGAAAAAGAAAACTCTGCTGAGTATAACGTCATGTTTGACCATTCTACAACAAACTCTGAAACTATTTGGTATACTCTGACAAATTCCAAGTAAGAACAGAAAATAGTTTTATTGTTTAGATTTACTTAACATTAATAACCAAGACAACCAGACAGAAAAGTATGATTCCCTGAGCTCTTCAGGGAAACTATTCATCCATGGAATTTCCTAAGTTCCTACCTAAAATTGCCTTGCGTTAAGTACCTTCTGACCTACTGACTCCTAAACCTATTTTGTTCAGTGTTCCTTAAAACCTCACAAGCCTCTCCTATCTGATGACCTACTCCAACAGACTGGATTTTGCCCTGCTGTTTAGCTCTACAAATATTAACCGTACAAATTAAATAAGAATCTGTCCCACTTAGGCCTACAATACCTCTTGCCTGAACATCTCCTCAACTCCTAGAAGATGTATTTAATATATCTTCTAGAATGGTAAAAAATATGGATTATATGGAATATAGTCAGTGATTACAGAAGAAGGTGTGACAGAATCAGATATATCCTTAAAGCTGTGGGGAAGAGACATGAATAGACCACTAAGAAATCTATAACAATGGTACGGACAAGAGGTGGCAAGGGCCTAGGTATGAGTAGAGAGTTGTTGCAGAGGCAGAAACAGCAAGATTCGGCAACTGACTGAACATGTAGGGAAAAGGAAAGTGAAGAATGAGAATAATGTTGATGTTACAAATTTGGGAGACCAGAAATATGGAAGAAGTTTGGAAGAGGGGCAGGTTTAGGGTATAAAATAATGAGTTCCATTTTGGTCCCACTAAGCTTATGATGTGTCTGTGTCATCTAGTCTGGAATGTACAACAGTGAGCTGGTAAGGCAGGAACAAGGCTCACAGGACGGAGGGTGCAAGACAGATCAATGACTCAAACTTTGCGGTCAATTTCTTCGCAGCAGGGCAGTCCATTGGATTTCTCCCCCCAAACTCCAGCCCCTCCCTCATGTACCAAGTGACTAGCCCGTGTCTTTTTTTTTCTCTTTTGTTTCTTTGATGACATTTTTTATACCAGTGCTTCTTAAACAGTGGACCCCAACCCCATATGGGGTTGCATAACTGAATGAGGGAGTCACGAAAAATTTGGCAACAGTAAATAGTTTCTGAATGCACAACGACCAAAAATTAACTTAAAATCAAATTTGTAATGAAGCAGAGGTGTTTCTGGCAGCATCTGCCTGTGCTGCATTGTGTGATTTCACTGAACCTTGGTTCTGAACATACAACACTCACACTTTGCACAACACATGCTGTCATGCCACACAATGCCAAAGAAAACTGCCAGGAACACTGCCAGAAACACTTCATCTCAGATTTGAAACTATTGTATATTATGAATGGCAGTGTTTTTACTGAACATACTAAGTTTTCTGCTCTTACAGAGACATAATAGCTTAATTATGGAAAACAAAGATTTTTAATATTTTCTTACTGTCATTCATGTAAACATCAAATTATTATATCTTTGGATTTTGTGTTAGAATTTTGATTTTTAAAATTGCTGTTGTCTCTTTACAGAAAAATAAGTGTTTAACTGTAGCAAGACAAAAGCCATTTAATAGTATTTCTCTACCTGTATGTATATGTGTATGTGTGTATGTATATTTAAGTGTGAACACCAATTTTTTAAATTAAGCATAAGCAAATGTAATTTCATAAACTAAAGCTAATATTTTATAATTAGCAATATTTATGTTTTAAAACAAAAATATTTTTCAGTTACGGATAAATGACTAAATTTAAACAGAAGAGGTAAAAATACTGATGACAATGCATCAGAGTCTTTGCTATGAAGCTATAGTACACCTAAATTGCCAAGAAAAAGAAAATATATCGAATCATGTGGCTCTCAAAGTTTAAACAGATTAGTGAAAGTTTAAACAGATTATTGAAATTGAAAAAAGTTATATTTTTGACTGAGTAGGGCAAAGTTTAAACAGATTATTGAACTTGAAAGATGAAATTATATTTTGACTGAGTAGAAATCCGATTATTAATTTTTTCATAATGACTTAACAGCTTTCAAAACTTATTTGTCAGATATTTTTTAAAAAAACTCAATGATTTAAATATGTCACTTCAAGGAAAAAATTGTAACATTTATGTTAAAAGATGAAAGTTTTACTAAAAAATGTTGAGACATGGCAGTACAGGGTGGGAAATGGTTCTTTAGAAATGTTTACAGCTTACAGATGATTTTATGATAGAAAGTAAACTTCCCAAAGATTTAATTGTAATAGTTATAATTAATCATCTGAAGTACCTGGAGATAGAGTTTCAGAAATACTTCCTTCAAATTTTGACTCTAAAAACCTAAGTTGGGATCATAACTCATAATCAGTTGAAATTAAAAATGTCAGTCATTTGCAATTAAAAGTTCAAGAAGAATTTGACAAGTTATCAAGCAACATACATAAGTTTAAAACTTGAGTTTACTTAAAAAAAAATCATTAAATAAATTTTAGCTTGGGATTAGAACAGAATTTCCAACAATTTTTGAAATGGCCCTAAACTTACTTCTGCCATTTTGTACTACATATTTGTATGAAGCAATATTCTCAGCACTGACAATTTAAAAAATTATTAAATATTAAATATTAATTAACTCTGAAAAACGTTGAAGGTTCTCTGCATCCTGTGGTATCAAATATTCTGCCAAGATTTAATTCTTTATGTAAAAAAAAGCACACCCATCTCATGAGTATGCAAATTTGCTTTAATACTTGGTAAAATTATATGTATATCAAAGAAGTTTTAAAATAAATTTATGATTTATTATCAGTAAATGTTTCATTTGTATACCTATTTGATGCACCTGTATATCTGGATAACTTATATACATATATATCCATACAAACTTCTCAGGCAAAAAAGGGTCATCAGTGGAAAAAGTTTAAGAAGCCCTGATTTATACCATCTATCCTTGAAAATTCCCTGGTTTGCGATGTACTGCAGCCTGCTCATCCCAACCATGCCAGCTGGAGGAAGTTCATTTTCATTTATCTGTAAAGAATACTGCTCAATGATCTGTACCCATACATCTATAGCAAAAGATTACTGGCATTAAAAAAGTGAGTCTTTCTTACATGAACTGATGTAAAGTGAAGTCAGCAGAACCAAGAGAACATTGTACACAGTAACATCAATATTATATGGATGAAGAAATGTGAATGACTTAGCTATTCTCAGCAATACAATGATACAAGACAATCCCAAAGAATTTATGATGTAATATGCCTCCAGAGAAAGAATGGATATTATCTAAATAGGGAATGAAGTATATTATTTTTCCCTTTTTCCATTCCTACTTTTTTGTTCACATCTTCTTATGCCAAATACAGAAATGTTTTACATGACTGCAAATGTATAACCTAATATCAAATTGTTTCCCATCTCAGGGAAGCGAAAGGGGAAGGACTAAGGGATAGAATTTGGAACTCAAAACTTTAAAACAAAAAAAAAAGTTAAAATTGTTTTAATATGTAATTGAGGAAAAATAAAATATTATTTAAAAATAAAATAAACAATATCAATCTTTTTTTTAGGAGATCATTAAAAATACTCCAAATTCCCAGGAAAATATAAGATCCCACTGTGCTTATAATAGTTCTGACTTTAAAAATGACTAGATTCAGTAAAACAAAACACTGCCCCCTAACAGGTTTTCTACAAAAAAGTACCTCCTCTGCATGTTAAAATTATAGAGGAATACTTTAATTCAATGACGTATTAGGTGAGGAATAAAATAGGAGTTACATGCTCACCAAGGGTGTTCACCCCTGTCATGGAAGTGGTCTAATATAAAGAATCCATAGGAAAGGTGTCAAAGTCCTCCAGATGTTGGAATTTAGGGATGACATTGTACCTACTGCATCAAATCCTAGAATGCCTGTCCTTGCCCATAAGGAACAATATGACCTAATAGGGGAAGACATAAAAAGATGCTGGGGGGAGGAGAGAAGTCCAAGAGGCATGATGATGTACAGGAGTGCAACTGGGTGAGAAATGAAGAGATGGTTCCCTTAAGCATCCCACTTAAATGGAGAACATGAGGGAACTTTCTGCTGTCCACCTGGCAAAACTGAAACTTCAACCTTTTTTGTATATATCTGAAGCACAGTGAATTCTGACCCAGTTTCCCACTGTGGGAGTAAGAATCTCTGCTTCTCAAATGGGCTTCTTGTAAACAACAGATTATAGGGTTCGTTTTCTCTTCTGCCATTTTCTTTCATTTTATTGTATTGTTTAGTCAATTTGCATTTAAAATTATGAGAGGGAGGTTTGGGTTTTCCTCATTTGATTTCTTTAGCATTCTTTTTAGATATATTTTTATTCTCTTCCTCTTTTAAATGGATTCAATGCCACTGCAATTAGTTTTCTTTAAACTACTCCGACGTAGTCCTATTTTCACAGGCTCTATTCCTACTGTGTCCTGCTATCCCATGCCTCTCTTTTTTCCCTTCTCTTTACCCTATAAGTTAAGAGATTAGAGGTGGGCAGGTGGTACAATGAATACAACACCAAGCCTGAATTCAGAAGACCCAAATTCAAATCCAGCTCTGTGACCCTGGTGGATCTAATCACCTGTCTGCCTCAGTTTCCTCATTTGTAAAGTAATAATAATAATAGTAGTAATAGAATCTAGCTCCCAGGGCTGTCATAGCATAAAAACATGCTAATATTTACAAAGTGCTTTGCAAACCCTAACATGCTACATAAATGCTATCTATTATTAGTAGTACAGTAGTTCAAAATTTCTCCATCTTATTTCCTCTGATTTCTTATGTTGGTTAGTTCTTTTTATTGTGCCTTTTTCTAAGAAGCAGTGGTTGGTTTCATTCTCTTCTTTCTTTTCCCTTCTAGTCTATTCTGAAATTATATTCTTTGTGGGCAAGGCCCCACTCTTTTTGAACAGAATCAGAGAATTGTGTGACTGAATCCACAAGGGAAGAAACACCAAACAGAAGCAGTATACCTGGCACCAATTCCCCTCTGCCCTAAATTATGCCATGCAATTCTGTTCCCCTTACTACGGCCAGGATGCTTTACTCAGGGCTCCACATCCACCACAACTCCCCTTCTAGATACTCACTACCCCCAGGAGGTTACATGACCCTTTTCCTAGGCCAGGATTTTTATCCACAGAAGCATCACACTCTCTCAGAAGTAGCCTTCCAATGCATTATCTCCCCCACTGAAGTCCCCAAACTCCTACACACCTTTTTCCTGACTAGAGGGTTTTTCCATAGGACCTCTACCTTTGCTTAGGCTAAGACTACCTCTTTCAACTCTCCTCGACTTAATTACTCCTTTCTGCTTCCTCTCCTGAAGCCCCTCTTCTTGATTCAAGGCTAAACCAATCATCTCTTGACTGTTTGCCAATGAATGACCTCCCCTCACTCCATTCATGTACTCTCCCACTGTGCAGATCATGAATTATAAGAGAAATGCAACTTAAAACAACCCTGAAGCTTGACCTTACACTGAGCAAACTGGCAAAGATTCCAAAAAGTAAGAACAGTCAGTGTTGGAGGGGTTGTGGAAAGAGGGGAACACTATGAATCTACGACCATTATGGGAAAGTAAAATTAGAATTATATGAAGAAAGTAACTAAAATGCCCATACCCTCTAACCCAGAGCTTCCACAGCCTGGCACACAACCCAAAGAGGTCAAAAAAAGAAAGTTCCATATATATGAAAATATTTTTTTTTGGTTGTAGCAAATAATTGGAAATAAAAGAGATACGTATCACCTAGGAAATAGGTAAACAAAGTGGAGGTGTGTAGGGGTGTGGGTGTGTGTGTGTGTGTGTGTGTGTGTGTGTGTATGTTAGAGATATATCTGAATATTAGTGCATTATAAAAATGATGTAACAGCTATATTACTATGTTATAAGAAATAATCAATGAGATGAATAAAGAAAAACATAAGAAAACATACATGAACTGATAAAAAGGGTTTATATAAAGCAGAACCAGGAAAAACAATATACCAAATAATAAAAATGGAAGTGAAAATAAAGCAACAGAAACTGAATGATCCAACTTGGCCCCAAAGAACAGATATGAGATGACACGTTATTCCACTTCTCTGAAGTAGGAGACTCTAAGGACAAAATACCATACATAAAACGTAAGACTTTTTGATATGTTTGTTAGCTTTTGCTAAAATGTTTTCCTCTTTTTTATTCTTTCTTATAAGGACCATCTCTTGTGCAGTGGGGGCAGAATACAGGTGATATAAATACAGAAGATATAAATAAAGATTTACTTTTTAAATAGAGCTAAAGAAAAGAAAGACAACCTGACAAAAGACAGAAAGCCAACCTCAAAACTAGAAAACCTGGGTTCTAGTTCTGTCTCTGGCTTTTGTTATCCTAGACAAATCATTTAACCTCTCTATGCTCTAGACTATTCTTTAAGATTCTAAATTGCAGAGAAGTACTGTATTTCACAGCATAATCATCACAGATTTTATGTCAATTTTTTGCCAAAAAATGCAACTGGAGGTGTGATCATTATGTAAATTTTTTTTTAATTTGTGCTGGTATTACTTAAAAATCATTTATTACTAAACTGTTTTTGGTGCAAGATTAAAATGCATGGAATACTCATGAATACATATAAAAACTAAATACTGACAATGCGTGCATGCTAAGAATTCTAGGCTCGCAATGCACTAGAGATAAATGTATATCCATATGCCACTGGTGAATACATTGCTGCTAGGTTCACCTTTTAAGCAGCAAGACAAACAGAATTATACCATGTGATGATTATGCAATGAACGGTTATAAACTAATTCTTGGACTGAAAAAAACAAAACAAAAGAGGATGCGATGATTATATGGAGGTGATGGCTGTGGTGAAATATAGTCATTTTAATGCAGCATTATCAAGCTCGCACCAGCATCAAGAGAATCTACTTATGGCTTCTGAATCAACAATGTACTTTTTTCTTACTGGGACATCTTTCTGGAATGATTTTTTTCAAAAGCAAGTTTCCAAGGAACATCAAATACCTTTAATGTAATAAAACAGATAAATCATTCTAAAATTAAAAGTACAAGTAATACTACTATCATTAAAACACTTACGAAGGTCGGTCCTCAAGAATGAGAGCAGTGGTTGAAAGTGGTTCAAATTCAAAATTTTTACGTCTTGTGGACGGAAGTGGAGGTTTACATGTCCTCCCAGTTCGTGCTTCATATTCCTAAAAGTAAAAATAATGTACATTATTCAAAGATCTTACATTTTAAATTTTTATTTAATTGTTCTTATTTAATTATTGAGGATAATATGTTGCAGCAAGGAAATATGCATATATGTTAAATTGCAACTTTCAGAAAAACAAGAAAAAAGATTAAAAAACTAAAAAGAATTTCTAAAGCACAAGACAAATTATGTAATCTGTTATGTAATGTACCAAAATTCAGAAATCTGACAGAATGTCTAGGAATTCAATCCAAAAGTCACAAAAAAATCCAGAAAAAAATAATGAAATAACCAAAAACTTTGCACTTTAGACTAAATATCAAAGACATGGTAATTCAACTCTTTATTTAGATATTCTATTGCTTACAGACTGTTAGAAATAAACATACACACCATTTAAATACTGATAACACACCTTAAAAAACTATGTAAAAAGGTTATGTAAAAAGGTTAAGTGATAATTTATATCACTGAGTATTAAAAAAAAGTTTTAAACAGCTGAATTGCATTGGTCTATCCAGAAGAATTAATCAGATTTTCAGATGGTAGGAAAAAAAAATTGAAAACTGAACTAACTCATGTAATAATATCAAGGTTATCTGATAACCTTGGTCTCAAACCTATGGGAATGAGATTCTTTCATTCAACTCCCTCATTTTGTAGGTGAGGAAATTATGGAGAAGTGAAGAAATCTACCCCCAAAGTTTAGAAGGCCAGAGTTCTTCGGCTCATGGCTGAGTGTGGTTTGTACTCTACACCATACTATCTCCCTAGGTTTCACAGACCAAAGAGGGCATGTGTCACTCTCAAAAATGTAAAGAAATCTGTAATGAACATTTTGAACATTTGCTTCTTTTAGTTGCTTAAAAGATTCTGTCATATAGTGCTCTAAGGTTTGCAAGGCATGATATATATTATCTCCTTTGAGTCTCACAGCAACACTGATAGATACTACAAGTACTCTTATTTCTATTTTTCAGAGTGGGAAACTGAACTACTAAGCTTTGAAGGTGACATGGATCCAAGTGTTTCTAGCTTCAAGTCTGGAATTCTTTCCACTATTTCACAGAACTCTTGTTCTTAAAATGCATTTACATTTTATTGGAATACGCTGTACCATCATTAGGCATTGTACACAACACTAAAAGTGGCTCAAGCAAAGTACAATTACAAACTTCTACTCAGATCAATAAGTTTGAATACACAATATGATAAATTATACAACAATCTTGCTAGGTATTATTACCCACGATTTATAAGACACACACTTTGTGATGAGCTGACAATCCAGCTGGACAAACAAAAATGAACATATATAAAACACCTGCAAATACAAGAAAATACAGACTCACATGAGACCAACGTAGACTTAAAAGAAACCAATATGGGTTAGAGTATTTGGAGATGATTTTATGGAAGAAGTGGGACCTAAAAGATGAAGAAATGAAAAAGAGAAAGGACCTTCCAGGAAGGCAGTCTCACCAAAGATGTACTGGCAGAACTGATCAAGATATACATGGAAGATAAGTACCTGAAGCCAAACATAAATGATGGCATTATTTCTTTAAAATACTGATGCAGCACACTAGCATCTAGTGTGGAACAATGTCAGGCTCTGAATTCAATCCAACAAAAAATTAAACAAGAAGAAAATATGAAGAACACACAGTGCCTGCCCACAAGGAACTTGTAGTCTGTAAGGGAAGACATGAAACACAAAGAAATAACTTTATTATTAAATGGAACAGATAATTGCATGTAAAACCAATATAAATTACAGAAGAAAGAAGAAAGAAAGAAAGAAAGAAAGAAAGAAAAGAAAGAAAGAAAGAAAGAAAGAAGAAAGAAAGAAAGAAAGAAAGAAAGAAAGAAAGAAAGAAAGAAAGAAAGAAAGAAAGAAAGAAAGAAAGAAAGAAAGAAAAGATTTCTTAGTGGGAAAGAAGGTAAGAAACAGTTCCCAAATCAGAAAAGTCTATGAGGGTGAGAACTCAGTCTTTACTAAACCTACCCCAGTTTTGAGCATATTTTGCAAAGACTAGACACTTAAATGTTTGCTGAAGTGAAGAGTTAGAAGCAATGGCATTCCAGCTGATTCTTGAAGTATTTTAATAAATGGTGATAGAGAAGAAGGCTATTCTAGGAGCATGATGTCCTTTTTGACAAAGTACATGACAGGGAAGTATAAAATAAGGATAAAGGAGGAGAACAGTGCCATACTATTGAGGGCTTTGAACACGAGGCTGAGGAGAGGTTTTATTTTGTAGATAATGACAGGCAAGGAAGAGCACAGAGTGACCTGATAAGACCTGTGCATTATTAAAATTAATTTGTAAGGAATAGAGAGAGAGAGAAGATGGAAAAAACTATTGAGGAAACTAGTCTCCTAAAAACTGCAAGTTATCGTACAGATGGTGGTTGTGACTCCACCTGAGATTTTCTTGGCAGAGATACTGGAATAGTTTACAACTTCCTTCTCCAGGTCATTTTACAGATGAGGAAACTGAAGCAAACAGGCTAAGGTATATTTGCCCAGGGTCACAGAGATAATAAGTGTTTGAAGCCAGATCTGAACTCAGGAAGATGAGTTTTCTTAAGTCCAGGCCCAGCACTCTACTCACTTTGGCACCTGGCTGCCCAATATGACCAGGGGGTAATTTTATCTTCCAATATACATTCATTATCAGGCACAAGAGGAGATTAATATTAAATGAGTCACATCCACTTATTTATTTCATTTATTTGCATAAGGTGCTCTTTAGTTCAGATGAAGAGAAACACCAACTTGTCCATCCTCATCAGGCTTATAGCATTTTGGAGTAGTTCTGTCTGTGAAAGAAGGCAACTGAGGTATGACTAACGTGATTTTCCAACAGGTAGTCACTATGAAGAATGCTGGTTGTTAATTAGATACTAATAATCAAGAAACAATCATTAAGCCATTACTATAACCCAAGTAAGTACATTAAGACCTACTGAGGCACAGAGTAGTCTGTGATAAAGCTGGAAAGACAGAGTCAGATCTGGAAGGGCCTTAAACGACAAATAGATATTATATTCAATCCCAAGGGACAGGGAGCCACTAGACCAGAGTATATAGTGAAAGAGAGTAATATGGTCCCTCACTTTAGGAAAATCACTGTGGTGGTTGTATGGAGAATGAATAGGAATGGGCAGACACTTATGAGGGAGGCATCCCAGTTAGAAAGCTATTGCATTCATGCTGATGAAAGGAAAGCCGGGCCTGAAACAGGATCATGAACATATAGACATGGGAATGTTTTCAAGAGATGTTGTGGCAGCAAAAGAAAAAGGAAGTATTTGGATATAAGGAGTGAAAGAGTTAGGTGTCTAGAAGGCCCCAAGACTGTGTGAATTTAGACGGCTGAAGGGATGGTAGGGAACTTCACAAGTTAAATGGCTTAAACCAAGATACACAGAAAGCAACAGAGCAAGGCCTCTTGACAAAGTAGAATTACCACAACACCACGTATCTTCTATTTTCAATCACACCTATCATATTCAGCTTTGGTCACCACACTTTGACAGGGATTTGGGGGAGCTGTTCATATCTCAAAAGAGAACAAAGATGATTACGATAACAGAAAATAGCGTACATGAAATAGGTTTCACCACCACAGAGGGTGAAGAATAAACTGATGATCTTAGGGTATAGAACAGGCTTTAAGAAAAATATTAGTTAATTATTCTTCAATTTGACAGGAAATCTAATGGGCTCAAAATTTAAGTAAGATAGACTGTGGTTGGGCAAAAAAGAGAACTTCTGAAAAAGTGGGGTACTTAAATAGTGAACTGGCTACTGAGAAAGGCCAAGGGGACTAACCCCTTACAGAATCCTTTAAGAAAATTTACAAGTATTTTAAATAGTTTCAAGCAACTATGAGCTAACTATCTCTATAGCACTAATTGTCACAGAAGGGCTAAGCACTACTGTGAATGTAACTGACTGACCAGAAAACAGGAAAGAAGCAGGAGAAGGACAGAATAGAAATATACATCAGAGAAAGAAGTTGGAAGTAGTAGATTATTACTAACAAATACCTCAGCTGCTACTCAACAGCAACAGTGACACTGGGATTAGTTCTTCTTTATTCTATGACCCAATAACGAATATTTATTTAGTACTTTGTTATGTTGGAAAGCCCTTGACTTTTCTAAATCCTTCATTGATGGATTGAGTATTGATTTATTTCAAAATAATCAGACTATCTCAGTATAAAATTACAAAAAAAAATGAGAAATATGCTTGCCATATACAATTCTTGGATTTTGGATAATTTCAAGCCATACATTCTTTAATATGAACTCTGAGTACTGCTCTTCAATCCTTCACGAAGGAGAAACTGCAGGAATTCTAACAATAAGTTAGCAAAATGGTTATCTAAGTTTGAGGACTTCCAAATGAATACACAATATGTTCCTGGATAAAATAATAATAATAAGGTGGATGTTTTCTCAAAAGAATGGGAAACTACTGAGGGTCTCCCAGACCTCTATCAATTAATGAATACTGAACTCTTATTTGTTTTAAGAGCTTCGCTGTAGGAGGAAGAATAGAGTAGTGAGATTAAATTGATTCTGTATCATTTTTAATTGATCCTATTTACAATTAATTTTAACTTCAACCTATAACTGCTTATATCATTATTCTTTGTCTCTGAACTTAGAAATTAGGCTGGCTTGAAATGTTCTGAGAGTTTTGAATAATTTTTGAAATCCAGTTCTCCTGCTAATCACTACTGAATTCTTGCCTCAAGGAAATCTGTTATCCTTGAGGGATGTGGACACCATGGAGTCTGGTCTAATATATATATATACCCCCAACCTATCCTTCACAGATGTCTGGTCCACTACCTCTGATCTTGCAGGTAGACTCAAACAATAAATATTTCTTAGGCACAGGAAGGAAAAAGAGGGTTGTTGCAACCAATTATATTGTCCCCCATGTCTCAGCTCTGTAACCAATCACCGATTTCGCCACGCATGATGTAGAGTTCTCATAATGTTATATTGATATTCTTTTAAAAGTTCTAGTGCAATGTACCTTTGTCATTTCAAACTAAGCAGAATGTGACAGTCAGTCAACAACACATTAAGGAACGGAGCTAAATGCTAAGAATACACAGGAAGGCGAAAAACGATCTCAGTCCTCAAGGAGCTCACAACCTGATGAAGGTGGGAGGCAATACGCAAGTAAGTGCCATCTACACAAAGAGACGGGACAAGCTGGGCGTCAGCTCAGAAGCAAGGCACCAAGATGAAGGAAGACTGGGAAAGTGCAGTTACTCCAGTGTGAGGGGATTTCAAAGATAAACCACAAAAAGCTAATGTAAAGGAACTCAGCCTGACACAGGCTGAAAACATTCATCTTTTACTGGTGGTCCTTGGTCCCAAAACCCTCTGATGCTAAAAGTTACATTTCTGTTAGTAAAAACTAGATGGCTCTGGCTCCTTGTTTGTAGGGATAAGGTCCTTTATTTTCTCCTTCCAAGGATCACTTCCTACTATCTTTTACGGTTCTCAGTTTTCCAGTCACAATAGCTATCTTTGTAGTTATTGCCATGCCAATTCATTGGGAATCTCCTTTGTTTCTTATTACAAATTTATCCTTCTTCTTTCCCCTTTATCTTAAAGCATAGATCCAAGATGCTTTCTTAGTTTCTTCTCTAGGATACTTCTCTTAGAGATCCTTCTCTTGGGTATTTTTTCAATCTTTCTGTCCTTGGATGTTAAGTTTCTCATCTCTACACAATCTGGGGAGGCCCCCTGCAGAGTCGTCAAGCCAATGGGGTTCTGGTTATTTTATCCAGTCTTATAACATTATAGAGGCAGAGAACCAGAGCTGAAAGAAAACTCAAAGGCCTTGTAGTCCACACCCCTCATTTAAATGATAAAGAAACTGAGACCAGTTGAGGTTAAGGGACTGGTCCAAGGTCATATAAATAGTTAAGGGTGAATTTTCTTGTAAACAAAAACTACCATCTTAGTCTCAAAGACCCCAGCTCTTCCTTTCAAGAGACTAAAAATAAGTAATATTCAACACTTAAATTTTAGAAACAATAATCTCTTTTTCTACCTTGTCAGGGAGCCCCACCCTCAATTCACATTCAGTTTTTGGAGTAGAATGAATTTTAATACAAAGTATGTATCTGATATATATATATAGAGAGATAATGTTTGGATATGTATGTGTATGTGTGGATGGATGGATGGGGCACTTTACTAGGAGCTAAGGATATATGTTCAAATTTTGGCCCAGACATTTCTTACCTGTGTGAACTAGTACAAGTCAATCTTCCTAGGGGTCTATTCCAAAGAAGAAAACTACTCCTAGGGTTAAAAGGTAATAGAAAAAATTCAAAGTACTTCCCTCTCAAATTCAGAGGAAAATTTATTTTATTATCTTTTTGGTGTACATAAGGAAGTTAAAATTGGAATGGATTGGATCACAAGATAGCTGCCAAAACTAATCATCCTATCAAAGTTCTCAAGGATTCCAAAAAGTGGTTCCCATATTTTTTTTTAAAAAAACTTCTGAGTTGGTACTACATTCAGATAAAAAAAAGTATGTATCTAAAACCCATGAGGGTAAGTTACTACTAGGAATATTTTCTGTGATGTCCTCGGTTTCTCCCTTACTTTTCAATCTGATTAAATTTACTCTTTCAGGGAAATTCAGAGATATCCAAATTTGAGGAAATCTACTTTTTGAAGTCTGTATGTACATCTCAGCTACGCAGCCCTGATAGCACCACACTGATCAGTGATAAGGATATGATGCTGGAGACATAGGCAGAACACTTTCATAGTGTTCTCTACAGACCATTACAATATTGGTGATGGTCTCATAATCAATCAGTATTGATTATGAGACATGGGAGACCCTGGTAAGGGTTCTCCCAAGTATGACACAACTACATCAAACAAGGTACTGTGCTCTATGAGCAAAGGAGAATTGCAGCAGCTCCAAAGAAATGTGACATGCACAAATTTAGAGGTAATTCCACAATATTCCATAATTCCTGTGGACTATTTGTGACCGAACTGTGGTAGAGCCTTCCAAGCTTGCACTGGTCTCATCAGCCACAATCAAACGCAACGTACCTTGACTCCAAGATAGTGATGTCATTTTGCTCCTCTTCAAAGATCAACCAAGCGATCTTATTCAGTAAAAGCTGTGTTAATTAGGGTTAGCAGATTTGGTCCCTAAGCTTCTCCAAACCAGGCAATAAATCAGATCCTGTGTGGTTCATAGAAAACTAAACTACTTAATGAAATCAAAAGCACACTATAAGCCTAGAATCAATGCTCTCCTAGAAATACTAGGAATTGCTAAAATTATCTTCTGATTTATAAGAATTTTGAGCAAACAGCCTTGAATAAGGGATCCAAACCCCAACAGTATTTTTAACACCAAACTGGATGTACAAATTTGAAAACCTGAAGTTTACAATTACAGCATTAAAATTTTAGTTTACACACAAGATTTCTAAATGTAAGGCATAAATGAAATGAATTCCAGGTGCACAAATCATTGTCTTCTTCCATGGGTAGTACAAAGAGAATCAGAAGCAAACACAATGAAACCCTACAAAGTACAGATTTTGTGTTCTCATTAACTTTTTGTTAAGTGGTATCTGACTATAATCTTGCTGTTTTTCTCTTTAAGTCTCTTAATCCCAGATACACCAAACCTACTGTATGACTCAGAAAATATTCTGAAAAATATATTTGATTTATACCATATAAACATTTGACTTATAACATGTAAACAGTTGCCCCTGGAGTCACAAAGAACTCCATTTGTGATTCCTATTAGGGAATCTAGGGGGGATTCTTCCCTTTTCCTCTCAGAACGACAATGCCAAGAAAAGCCTAGGAACTCCTCCTTTCATCTTATATCATCCTCATTATAACAGAATGTGTCTATGGAATTAGGGTGGATGAAGACGTTTGGCACTTGCTATTCTGCCCCTCTTTTCCCCCACCAGCCTCTCTCTAATTTTCACCAATCCCCTAAACTGGATGGTGGCAATAAGAGGAGGGGAAGAGAGAGGGAAAAGGGAAAGAAAAATCTAATGAGGATAATCCACATGAGACAGAATCAGCTCATTAGACACCCATCTTTCAAGATTTTCCATTTCCACTTAAAGATCAAAAAACAAAAGTAAGATATTTAAAGCAAAATGTCTAGATTTCAATTCTGAAAAGTAGGCAGGGAGCTCACAACAGCAATGATAACACATCATCTTAAGTTAAGATTACTGATAAGTAACTAGGGTTTCTTGAGAAAAGTCGCCTTTTAAAGAACTGATAATATGGTAGACTGCTAAGGGGTAGGGAATGAGATTGTGATGACAATAACTATTGCATGACTGCAAAGACTGTTGTTGTGTTCATCCTTCGTGTTTGTGGAGAAGACCATGACTTGCACTTGACTGTGTCTTTGAGTGAGTGAAAGCTATGCAAGGTCACCAGCCTCACTTTCTCCTCCTGAGTCATCTGGATCCAGTGACCAGATATTGATTCAGCCAACTGGAGATGGCCAGGATGATGGGAGAACTTGGCCTCTTTAGACTAAGGTCTATTCAAGTATTCACTTAGGGTGAGGTAACACCCATTGAGTGAATAAGCCTGTTTAAGAAGTACTCAGGGGATAGTCCCTTTAATAAACAAAAGCAAACAAGTAAATCAAGCTGAGAGGGAAAGAGTTACTATTGATAATCACTCTTAAGCCAGGAGGGTCCGGTAAACAGCCTTTAAATGGAGCTTGCACGGCAACCTATTGTTGTGGAATCTATGGGCTTCATAGTGCAGTAGGTTTAAGGCTGTAAGAGAGGACAAAAATAAAGGGAGGGAGGGAGGGAGGACGAAAAGAAAGGGAGGGAGGGAGGGAGGGAGGGAGGGAGGGAAGGGAGGGAGGGAGGGAGGGAGGGAGGGAGGGAGGGAGGGAGGGAGGGAGGGAGGGAGGGAGGAAGGAAGGAAGGAAGGAAGGAAGGAAGGAAGGAAGGAAGGAAGATCTAGTCAGTAAACCCCAAGTAACTGAGCATCCTTTGGCCATCCAAATTTACCTTCCTGTGGAGAGAAGGGGAGGGGGAGACAGACAGGAGAGGATGAACTGAGTTACTGCAAAGAAAAACACTCTTGAAGGCTGACTGTCTAAGCATCCAGTATTCTGAAAATATGAGGAGTACTAGAACAAAGTTCACAGATTTTAACTGAGGAGGGACTTCTAAGAGCAGCAAAGGTACCTTGCCCCTTAAGTAAATGGGCAGTAACATAAGGACAGGAGTGGTTAGTCTACTGATAGTGCAAAACAGGGAGAAGATTATTTTGAAAAGAGGATGGTCTACCAAATATATGCCAAAAAGATAACCAATATCAAGCATTTATTAAGTGCTGTGTTAATAAAATATTACACACAAAGTACTATTAGTTGGTAAGGATAGAAAAGACAAAAAAGAAAGCCTCTTTTATCAGGGAAGAAATAACATTTAAAAGCAAATAAAATAGAGGTTGATAAATGATGTTTTGGAGAGAGTGCTGGACTTGGATTCGGGAAGATCTGAATTTAAATCCTGCTCAAACACAAGTTGAATGACTCTAGATGACTCAACCACTCCAAGCCTCAGTTTTCCCTACCTTCAAAATAGGGGAATAACAGAATAATAGGGTTGTCATGAAGATAGAATGAGATAATACGTATGTAAAACACTTGGGAACATTAAAGTACAATACACATATTAGTTATTGTTACTATGAGTATAATTTTTATTTTCTTATTATTTTTATGACTATAATGGAATATATACAAAGTAAACACAGTAATTTTAAGGAAGAGAGACAAGCCACTGAAGAGATCAAAAAAGATGACTACATATGGCTTCTGAAGGAAACCAATAATTCTAAGAGGAAAATGTGAAGAGGGAAATACATTCTAGGAAGAGTAGGCAATGTATATTGACAAAAAGAGGGAGAATGGAGATGGAATACTGTGTTCGTGGAAGCACTGATAGGCCAATTGTAGTTTACTTGATTCCTTCAGTTTTATTTTCTTTTTTTTTTAGTAAATTATAACCAACTCTACAGATATCAGGTATGGACAATCAGTTCCCTAAAGGAAGAAGAGTTGGAGAAAAAGGAAGGAAGGGAAACTTGCGGTTAAAAAAAAAGTCCATCTTTCCCTCATAAACTCCAACAATTACTGAAAAGGAACCAGGAAGGAGAAATAAAGAAAAAAATGAAAAGGACCAAAATTAAATTTATCCATCCAATTGAAAACTAGATTCCCTGGCTACAAGTCTCAGCTAAAGTCCCAACTTCTGCAAGATTTTACTGATCCCCCTTAATGCACTGTCTTCCCTCTAAACTGATTGCCCACTTATTCTGTACAGAACTATCAGCACATCACCTCCCACATTACACTGTGAGCTCCTGGAGAGCAGGGCCTGTCTTTTGCTTTTCTTTGTATTCCTAACATTTGCCAGGGTACTTGGCATATATTAATCATGTGCCAGTGATTAATAAATTCTAGCTGACAAAAAGAGAAGCAGAAATGAGGTGTGTTAGGTCACTGCAAACTAAGGTAAACCAGAAAAGCAGAAGAGGCAGGTAAAAGAGCTGAGAAAGGGAAGTGAGTTTGAGAGACCCAAAGTAAGGCAGTGCTGGTGGGGTTGGGAAGAGGGGCATGGAATCTGTCACAAGCCAGCTCAAGCTCTAATATTCAGCGACCTTCTGAAGCCAAATCCCAGTCCTGACCTGTCAGAACATAAGTAGAGAACAGAACAGGGGGGCAGGGATAAGCTGTGCCCTGCTTAGAGGGCTGGGAATCACAACAGGTGACAGGATCAACTCAGCACCTCAGGGTAAATGTGGGGATTGGGGAGAGTTATAAAAGAGGCCTAAGACTATTCCTGACCTCCAACATCCCACTTGAGCCTGTGAGGGCTACCACAGGGGTTAAATTAACTCCTGAGAGAAGATCATGCAAGAAGAAAATAGTCCTGCTCAGGCCAGAACCCAGCACTGGACTGCCAGGAAACTCACCAGCCACTCCATCTAGCTTAGCAGCAGCAGCAGCAGCAAAGCAGCATGCACATTAGGGAAGGACAACGGCAAAATATGGCCTATCCAACACTAAGAGGGCCTCAGGAAACTGGCCTAAGCCGAAAATTCCAATCCAAGAATGGACATGAGTCAAGAGGAGAAAAAGGATATGACATTTTGATGAAAGGAAGCACAATTAACAACCATGAAGAGTAAATGTGAATGGGATGAAATCATTCATAAGGCAAAACAAGGTAGTAGAATGTGTTGGAAAGTAAAATTCAACAACACATTTTTAAAAAAATATATAATTTATTTTCAGTTTACAACATTTACCTCCACAAGGTTTTTAATTCCAAATTTTCTCGCCACCTCCCCCTACCCCTACCCCAGGACAGCATGCACCTTCCATCCACTCCTTCTAGCCTCCCTTCTATCACCCCTCTTCCCATCTCCCTCCCCTCTATTTTCCCATAAGGCAAGACAGATTTCTATACACCACTGCCTGTACATCTTATTTTCCAGTTGCATGAAAAAACAATTTTTTACGTTCATTTTTAAAGCTTTGAGTTCCACATTATCTCCCTTCCTCCCTCTCCATCTACCCTCACTGAGAAAGCAAACAATTCAATGTAGGTCACACATGTGTAGTTATACAAAACACTTCCATAACAGTCTTGTTGCAAAGACTAACCATATTTCCTCCAATCTGCCAGCCCTTCTATTATCCTCCCTTCCCCCCGCCTTCCTGCAGGGTAAGATAGATTTTTAAACCAAATGGAGTGTGCATGTTATTCCTTCCTTCAGCCAAATTCAAGAGTAAGGTTCACTTATTCCCTCTCACTTTCCCCCTCTTCCCCTCCATTGTAAAAGCTCTTTCACACCTCTTGTAGGTGAGATGATTTGGGCAGCTAGGTGATGCAGTGGATAAAGCACCAGTGCAGGAGTCAAGAGGAACTGAGTTCAAATCTCACCTAAGATACTGGACACTCACTACCTATGTGACCTTGGGAAAGTCACTTAACCCCAAAGGCCTCATCCTGGGTCATCTCCAGTCATCCTGATGAATATCTGGTCACTAGATTCAGATGGCTCTGGAGGAGAAGTGAAGTGAGGCTGGTGACCTGCACAGCCTTCCCTCATTCAAAACAAAGTCAAATGCAAGTCATGTCATTATTTCTCTGATGGCATGGTCTTCTTTGGCAGCAAAGGATGAACACACACAAAACCATGTGAGATGATTTGCTAAATTCTACATCTCCCTTTCTCTCTCCCAGTACATTCCTCTCAGTTAATTTTATTTTTTAGATATTCTGTTTTCATATTAAGCTCATACTATGTGTCCCCCCCATATATATACATGTATATATACATATATGTATGTGTGTATGTGTATACACATATATACATACATGCACAAACATACACATATAATACACAAATACATACATATATATTGCCTCTAACTACGCTAATATTGAGAAGTCTCTTGAATTAAAAATATCATCTTTCCATGTAGAATGTAAAAAGTTCAACTTTAATGAACCCCTTATGACTTCTCTTTCCTGTTTACCTTTTCATGCTTCTCTTGATTTTTGTATTTGAAAGTCAAATTTTCTATTCAGATCTGGCCTTTTCCACAAGAATGCTTGGAAGGCCTCTGCTTCATTGAAATTCCATTTTCTCGGGGGAGGAGCCAAGATGGCTCAGTAGAAAGACTCACGTATGCTATCTCCGAACCCACAGTCCATAAATTTTCAGTAAAAAGAACTCCCCACAAATTCTGGAGCAGTGGAAGCCATGCAGCAACGCAGTTGAGGAGATTTCCATTCCAGAGAGCACTGAAAAACCAACCCCAAAGGTCCATCGCTCACCAGACAGCAGAGCCCAGCCCTGCCCACGAAGGCCCAAGAGAAGCAGATCCCAGCAGGCTTCAGGGACAGAACCTCCAGCAGCCGCAAAGGTCCCTCCACCCACAGGCACTACAGGTCAGTGAGAGAGACTTCTGGGCGGGCCAAGAGGGGAGTGGGGTGTCTCCATAACTCAGGCCCCCTACTGAGGCAGCAGCAGAGGCAGCGGGAGACAGGGGCTCTCGGAGCAGCAGGCAGGAGCTCAGGGCCATTACTGAAGGTCTCTGCATAAACCCCCTGAGGGAACTGAGCCTGGGAGGCGGCCCTACACCCACCTGAGCACCAGAACTTAAGCTCACACTAAATAGCAGACCCCCTCCCCCCCACCGCTGAAAGCCCTGAGGCTGGGGAGCAGCATTTGAATCTCAGACCCCAAGTACTAGCTGGGCGGATCTAGGCAGGGGTGGAGAGGAATCTCAGAAGTCAAGTAACTAGCTGGGAAAATACCCACAAAAGGGAAGAAAAATAAGAAAATAGAAGGCTACTTTCTTGGGGAATAGATGTTTCCCCCTTTCATTTCTGATGAAGAGGAACAATGCTTACCATCAGGGAAAGGCAGAAGTCAAGGCCTCTGTATCCCAAACATCCGAAATAGATATCCAATGGGCTCAGGCCATGGAAGAGCTCAGGATTTTGAAAAGCAAGTTAGACAAGTGGAAGAAAAACTGGGAAGAGAAATGAGAGAGATGCAAGAAAAGCATGAAAAACGGGTCAATACCTTGGTAAAGCAGACCCAAAAAAATGCTGAACAAAATAACACCTTGAAAAATAGGCTCACTCAATTGGCAAAAGAGGTTCAAAAAGCCAATGAGGAGAAGAAGGCTTTCAAAAGCAGAATGAGCCAAATGGAAAAAGAGGTTCAAAAGCTCACTGAAGAGAATAGTTCTCTCAAAATTAGAATGGAACAGATGGAGTCTAATGACTTTCTGAGAAACCAAGAAATCACAAAACAAAACGAAAAAGAATGAAAAAATGGAAGAGAATGTGAAATATCTCATGGGAAAAACAACTGACCTGGAAAACAGATCCAGGAGAGACAATTTAAAAATTATGGGACTACCTGAAAGCCATGATCAAAAAAAGAGTCTAGACATCATCTTTCATGAAATTATCAAGGAAAACTGCCCTGATATTTTGGAACCAGAGGCCAAAATAAGTATTTCAAGGAATCCACCAATCACTGCCTGAAAGAGATCCAAAAAGAGAAACTCCTAGGAACATTGTGGCCAAATTCCAGAACTCACAGGTCAAGGAGAAAATATTGCAAGCAGCTAGAAAGAAACAGTTCCAGTATTGTGGAAATACAATCAGAATAACTCAAGATCTAGCAGCTTCTACATTAAGGGATCGAAGGGAATGGAATAGGATATCCCAGAAGTCAAAGGAACTAGGACTCAAACCAAGAATCACCTACCCAGCAAAACTGAGTATAATACTTCAGGGGAAAATATGGTCTTTCAATGAAACAGAGAACTTTCAAGCATTCTTGATGAAAAGACCAGAGCTGAAAAGAAAATTTGACTTTCAAACACAAGAAGGAGAAGAAGCATGAAAAAGTAAACAGCAAAGAGAAGTCATAAGGGACTTACCAAAGGTGAACTACTTACATTCCTACATGGAAAGACAATATTTGTAACTCTTAAAACTTTTCAGTATCTGGGTAGTTGGTGGGACCACACACAGACGTACACACGCACACGCGCACACACACATATGCACACATATGCGTGCACACATGCACGCACATACAGAGACAGAGAGCACAGAGTGAATTGAATAGGATGGGACCATATCTTAAAAGAAATTAAGGTAAATGGTGAGAGAGAAATGTAGAGGGAGGAGAGAGGGTGAAATGGAATGGGGTAAATTATCTCTCATTCAAGAGGCAAGCAGGAGACTTTTTAGTGGAGGGAAAAAGAGGAGAGCTGAGAAAAAAACATGAAGTTTACCCTCATCCCATTCGACTAAAGGAAGGAATAAAATGCACACTCATTCTGGTATGAAAACCTATCTTACAATACAGGAAAGTGGGGGAGAAGGACATAAGCGGTGGGGGAGGATGATGGAAAGGAGGGCAATGGGAGAAGGGAGTAATTTGAAGTCAACACTCTTGGGGAGGGACAGGATCAAAAGACAGAACAGAAACAATGGGGGGCAGGATAGGATGGAGGGAAATATAGTTAGTCTTACACAACATGACTATTATCGAAGTCATTTGCAAAACTACACAGATAGGGCCTGTATTGAATTGCCTGCCTTCCCAAAGGGAATGGGTGAGGAGGGAGGGATGGGGATAAGTTGGAACTCAAAGTTTTAGGAACACCTGCTGAGTATTGTTCTTGCTACTAGGAAATAAGAAATACAGTTAATGGGGAATAGAAAGTCATCTGGCCCTACAGGACAAAAGGGAAGACGGGGACAAGAGAAGGGAGGGATGATAGAAGAGAGGGCGGATTGGTGATAGGGGAAATTAGAATGCTCAGTGTATTGGGGTGGGGGGAGGGGATAAATGGGGAGAAAATTTGGAACTCAAAATTTTGTGAAAATGAATCTAAAAAGTTAAATAAATAAATTTATATTAAAAAATTTAAAAAAAAAGAAAAGAAATTCCATTTTCTCTCAAGTATTATACTCCGTTTTGCTGGATAGGTGATTCTTGGTTTTAATCCTACCTCCTTTGACCTCTAGAATATCATATTCCAAATCATCCAATTCCTTAGTGTAGAAGCTGCTAAGTCCTATGTTATTCTTGAATTGTTTCTTCCTGGATGCTTGTAAAACTTTTCTCCTTGACCTGGGAGCTCTGGATTTTATCTGTAATATTCCTAGAACTTTTCTTTTTGGAGTCTCTTTCAGGAGGTAATCAGTGGATTCTTTCCATTTCTACTTTACCCTCTGGTTCTAGAATATCAAAGCAGTTTTCCTTGTTAATTTCTTGGAAGATGATGTCTAGGCTCTTTTTTATCATGGT
This sequence comes from Bettongia penicillata ogilbyi, assembly GCA_023548195.1. Taxonomy (NCBI): domain Eukaryota; kingdom Metazoa; phylum Chordata; class Mammalia; order Diprotodontia; family Potoroidae; genus Bettongia; species Bettongia penicillata. The sequence continues at coordinate 302,274 of JAJHZJ010000145.1, forward strand.
TTTCAGGTAGACCAATAATTTTTAAATTATGTCTCCTGGATCTATTTGCCAAGTCAGTTGTTTTTCCAATGACATATTGGACATTGTCTATTTTTTCATTCTTTTCGTTTTGTTTTATAATTTCCTGATTTCTCATAAAGTCATTAGCTTCCATTTGTTCCATTCCAATTTTTAAGGTATTATTTTCTTCAGTAAGCTTTTGGCTCTCCTTTTCCATTTGGCCAATTATGTTTTTCAAGGCATTCTCATTGACCTTTTGGATCCCGGTTGCCATTTGGTTTAGTCTATTTTTAAAGGTGTTATTTTCTTCAGTATTTTTTTAGGGGGAGGGCCTCCTTAGGCAAGTTGTTGACTCGTTTTTCATGATTTTCTTGCATCACTTTATTTCTCTACTCAAATTGTCCTCCACCTTTCTTATTTGATTTTTCAAAATCCTTTTTGACTCTTCCATGGCCTGAGACCATTTTACATTTTTTGGGGAAGCTTTGGATTTAGGAGCTTTGATCATGCTATCTTCCTCCACTTGCATGCTTTGACTTTTCCTCATCCAAAAGGATGGAAGAAAATACCTTTTCACTAAGAAAGCAATCTTCTATAGCATTATTTTTTCCCCTTTTTGGACATTTTCTCAGCCAATTACTTGACTTTTGAGTTCTTTGTTAAGTGGAGGATTGATTACAACAAGTTTCAGAGATTTTGTGCAGGTATTTTCAGTGATCTTTCTAGGGACCTGTAAGTTCTCAGTTCCACTAAAGTATTTACTCCTCTCCTGACCTGCACTCTGGTCTCTGAGCAACCACAAGCACTCTTTTCTGCCCTGGAAATGCAAGTAGGATTCCTTCTCCACAGCAGCCACCAGCTCCAACATGCCAACATGCTATTCCTCACCCCAGGCCTGCCACTCAAGCCTGAGACTCAGATCATCCACTCAATTTCCCCCACCATTTGTAGGCTGTGAGCTGCACAAGCAGCAGTGGCCGCTGCCCTGGCATTGGACCACACTCCTCTCTCACCCACGTAAGAGAGCTTTCTCACTAACCTTTGAAGTTGTCTTTGGTGTTTGTGAGTTGAGAAGTCTATAAACTGTAGCAGCTGCCAGCGATTTAGCACATTGAGGCATGCTCCAGACCTGTCTGTGCCACCACAGCATGGGCCACAATTTACTCCGAACCCAACACAATAGACCCTTCCTGATTGTCTTGGGCTGGAAATCTGTTTCACTCTGTCTTTTTGTGGCTTCTGCTATACTAGAATTTATTTAGAGTCATTTTTTACAGACATTTTGAAAAGTTTGGCAGGGGAGAGCTCAAGCAGGTCCCTGCTTCTACTCTACCATGTTGGCTCCACCCCAACAATACACATTTTAAAAGAAACACAATATATTCACCCAGTGTTTAATTGATAACCTAAAGCAGAATTTTATTATATTTCAGGAAAATATAAAACACAGGAGGAAGCAACTGATTTAAATAAGATTAACGATAAAATTCAACATGGTTAAAAGATAAACAGGAAAACTATATTATACTTAAAAGCAACATAATGAAAAAATATAAATATTTGATCTATTTGCACTGAAGGGCATTACATTTAAACACCTGAAGGAAAAGTTAATCTAATTAAAATCAAAAGATATCAAAACTATAATAGTTGACGCCCTCAATATACCTCTCTCAGACTAGGCAAAACATAAAAGACAAATAAGGAGAAACTAAATAAAATTTTTGAAAAACCTGCTATGATAGATCTCCAGCAATTACAACAGAATAAGAATAGAAAGGAATATACTTCACAAAAACGAAAGGCAAATACATTGTTAGCACTGATATACACAAAAAAAGTACCTTAATTGAATCAAGATTTATAAAAAAAATAAAATACTAAATTAAGACAATAAGAACTTAAAATTTATTATATTTTTTAAAGCCAACCTTGATCTTCTGTTGCTAAATACAGCTATAGAAAATAATGAAACCATGCTGACTGAGACCATTACAAATTTGTTATAATCTCAACTTGGCCCTCATTGCATCAAGGCAACTATTTGACACTTTCCTAATCAATTTACTATCCTACTCACCACACCAGTTATTCCAAACTTTCTCTTTCTTCCTCAAACCTCTCTACTAACTCCTTTCCTCCCAGCTTCTTAGCTGTGAACCATACCTCATATGTCACTAACATAAATGAGGACCTTCACAGAGAACTCCTTCCCTCCTCCTCTCACATCTCTGACAGCATCCCCCCACTCTCCCTTTTCACTCTAGTCTGATGCATCCTTCTACTTGTCAAGGCAAACCCCTCTCTCTTGATCCCATCCCATTTCTCTAACAGGGAAATCTCACTACCATTTTGCCACTTTTTTGCTGACCTCCAATCTTCCATCTCCAACTGACTTTCAGGCCTCTAAAACTTTATGTGCAGAAGACATTTTAAACCAAGTATGTCCAAATCAGAACTCATCTTTCCCCAGAAACCCTTCTGCCTCCTACTTTCCCTATACTGTAGAAGACAACACCATCTTCCTAGTTCCACAGGCCCTCACTGACCACACCCAATGTCTAATTCTGCATCTTGAATTCATCACTTCTTTATCAGGAGGTTGGGAGCATGCTTCTTTATAGAGCTTCTGTAGTCACAGCTAGTCACTGAACTGATTAGTATTCTTAAGTCTTTCAAAGTTGTTTTGACTTTATAATGCTGCTGGTTTATATAAATTGTTCTCCTGGTTTTGCTCCTTCATTATGCAGAAGTTCATACAAGTCTTCCTTGGTTTCTCTGCAAATATCCTTTTCATCAATTCTTACAGCAAAATAATATTCCACTATAGTAACACAAAAATTTGTTCACCTGTTCTCACTAGGTTCTAACCTCTATGCAAAATGGCTTCTCATCTCATTATTCAACTGAAGTTGCTTTCCCAAAAGTTACCAAAGATCTTCTTATTGCCAAATCTAATGGCTTTTCACAATCCTGATCTTCATCTTCTCTGCAGCATTTGACATGGTCAATAAATATGTAACAAGTTCCTATTATGTGCCAGGCACTGTGCTAAGCCATGGGGATATACACCTTCTCCTTCTGGATACCATCTCTTCTCTAAGATTTCAAAACACTACTCTTTCCTGATGTTCCTCCTACTTCTTCTTTGTCCTACTCTACTTTGTCTCCTACTCTTTCTTGTCCCCTTTGCTGCATTCTTCATCCTGGTCACACCCACAAATGATAAGTGTCCCCTCTCCCTATTCCTTGCCCAGGCCCTGACCTAAGCACCCTTCTCTGTTCACTCTAAACCATTTCACTTGGTGATTTCACTAACTCCCATGTTCAAATATCTTCTCGATGAAAAACATTCAGACATCTACATATGCAGACCTAACCTCTCCCCTGAGTTATAATTTCACGAAAAATGTCTTTCATTCATGTCAAATACAACATGTTTAACACAAAACTCATTGTTTATTTTTCTTCCCAAGCCCTCCAGAAGCTGCCCAGTTAGCTTGAGGTTTACCGGCTAGATTTCCTTTTTTTCCTTCCCTTCTTTCCTTTCTTTCTTTCCTAAATTCTTAAACCCAGTTCATTCTGAAGCCCATAGATTGAATCACAGTAGGTCCTTGCCCAAGATCCAATTAATGGCTGTTTTTTGGACCCTCCTGACTTAGAATGAATCTCAATGGTAACTGTTTCTCTTTGGAACAGCAAACCTAAGGGTCTTGCCCTCCAAGTTTGATTTTTTTTTCCATTTTCTAATTAAAGGGGCCATCCCTTGACTACTTCTTAAACAGGTCTATTCACCGAATGGCCTAAATACTAAGTACTCTAAGTGAGTACCTGAAAAGGCCTTAGTCTGAAAGGACCAGGGACTTCCACTGTATCCTGGGCCATCTCCAGGTCACTGGATCCAGATGGCTCTGGGGGAAAAAGTGAAGCTGGTGACCTTGCACAGCCCTCCCTCCCTCAAATGAAAGTCAACTGCAAGTCATGTCATCATTTTCCTAATGTCATGGTACTCTTCAAAAATGAAAGACATAGCACAACAACTGTGGTGGGCACCATTATCCTTACTCATGAGGTTTGCAACCTCAGTGTCATCGTCAGCTCTTTTTTCACATTCACCCCAATAAGCTGCCAAGTCTTGTTGTTTCTACACATCTCTCATATATTATGTTTCCCTTCTGTCTACTCACACTGCCACTACTCTAATTCAGGGTCTTATCATGTCACATGTGGACTATTGTAATAGTCTTCCAGTTGGTCTCCATACCACAAATCTTTTTCTATTACAATCTATCCTCCACTCAACTACCAAGGTGACTTTCCTAAAGCATAGATCTGACCATGTAATCCCTATGTCCACAAGTTATATATAATAATAAAATTAAAAGTTACATTTTCATGTTTCATTCTTTTACTACCTATTATGTAGTTGCAAATGATCGTTCTTGGTTTTGTCAAATTCATTATAAAAATACTTTGTTAAAAAATTTAACAGAGTAGGTACACAAGACCCAGAATCAATCAAACATAGCAGCAGAGTACTGAGAAATCCAAGAACTCCAACTGCTTTGGTTAAGGATAATCTGATAGAAACTAAGAGAAAAGCTGGAAAACAGTCTGGCAAAAATTAGATATATACCAACATCTCAAACCATATACCACAATAATTTCCAAATGAAAACATGATCTAAAGATAAAAGGTCATGTTAAAATAAAGGAGATAAGGAAATTAGATAACTTTTACAGTGTGAAGGGAAATATTCTTGACCAAATAAGAGCTAGAAAGGATCACAGAGAATAAAATGCATAATTCTGATTAGAAAACCCCTAAAAGATTTTACACAAACAAAATCAATGCAATTAAAAGTAGGAGGACATTTAAATGGGAAAAAATATTTGTAGCAAATTTCTATGATAAAGGTCTTACATTCAAGACATATAGAGAAAGAGTTAAACGAAAGTAAATAAGTATCATTCCATAACAGATAAATGGGTAAACTATATGAACAAGTAATTTTCAAAAAAAGAATGGTAAATAATTAAGAATCACAAGAAAAAAAGCTGCAAATCAAAGATCTGCGTCAAGAGAAAACAAATTAAAACAATTCTAAGGTTTTACTCCACCCTCATCAGATGAGCAAAAATGTCTAAAAAAAAGGGAATGAATGTTGTTGCAAAGGCAACAAGAGGATAGGCACACTAACACAATCATGGTGGAACTGTGAAGTGGTTCAACCATTCTAGAAGATAATTTCAAAATACACCCAAAAAGTCACTAGTAGCATATGACCAATTGATATTACTAGATTTATGCCCAAAGAGATCCAAGACAGAGGAAAAGGACCTAAATGTACAAAAATACGTATAGTAACTTTTCACAATTGTAAAAAAATTTTCAAAAAACCTAGAAACTAAAGGAGAGTCCATTTTCTTACGCTAAACAAATTATACTATAGGAAAGTAAGAGAATATTATTGTACCATAAAAAAACAAAAAGGAGAGACTCAGAAAAACCTAAAGAGAAATTGTATGAACTGATAAAGAATGAAGGGAGCAAAACCAGGAGAAAAATTTATATAATGATTAAAACAATGCACAAAAAAACTGTGAAAGACTTAAGATCTATAATAAATGCAATGACCAATCACTATTTCAAAGACTGAAAAAGAATTATGCTTCTGTCCCCTTAGCAGAGGCAATAGACTAGAAGTACAGAATGAGGCAGATGATTTTTTTAACTTAAAAAATTCCCCCATATTTTATTTAATTAATTCTCAATTATATGTAAAAATATTTTTACCATTCTTCTTTTTTCCAATTTTCAGTTCCAAATTCTCTCCCTCCCTTCACTTCCCTATCCTTGAGAAGGCAAGCAAGTTGATATAATTATACATGTGAAGTCACACAAAACATTATTTGCATACTAGCCATGTTGCAAAAGAAAACACAAATTAAAAAAACAAAAAAATTTTTTTTAAAGTACGCAGCATTCAGACTCCATCAGTTCTTTCTCTGAAGGTGGATAGGATTTTTCATCATAAGTCCTTCAGAACTGTCTGGGATGATTGCATTGATCAGAATAGCTAAGTCATTCTTAGTTGATCATTGTACAATATTGCTGTTACTGTGTACAATGTTCACCTGGTTCTGCGACTTCACTTTATATTGGTTCATGTACATCTTCCAGGTTTTTCTGAAACCAGATTATATGTACTTTTTCAGTCAGTGTCACTGCTTAGATTTATTTTGCATTATTATACTTATTACAAGAGAGCTTTTATTTCTCTTGGTGAAAGAAAATCTGGGTAAAGGGATAAATAGTAGTGACAGCCAATAATTTTTTTTTTAAAAAAAAGAAACTACTTAAGAATTACTGAAAAAAAATTCTATGGAGAAAAGAACAAAGAAGTTCAAAATGAGGCAGAGACCATGTTGGATCTACCATATTAAATTTTACATATACCAAAAGACAAACAAAAAAACAACCAACCGAACTAACAGTTAATTTACAGTTAAATATGCAGGACCCTTTTCTGTTCTTCTTTGAATGGGTAGAGTGTTCGTGCGTGTTGATGTTTGTCAAGAAAAAAAAGTTTTTTAAAGAAAAAGACAACGAACTTCCCTAACAGATGTCAACAAACACTTATTAAGGCACTGGAGATTCAAAAATTTTTAAACTGCATAGTACCTAGATTATGGAAACTAATCTTCCACTGGCATAATGTAAACAGAGAATATAACTCAAGGTAGAGTAGGATAAGTGAAAAGGAAACCCGGACAAAATGCTTTCTAAAAATTGGAGGAAAAGAATACTTACTTGGCCAAGATCATGGAAAGCTCCATGGAGGAAGTAGCACTGGAGCAAATCCTTAAAGGAAAGAGATTTCTTAACAGTAGAGATATGAGAGTACATTCTAGTGGGGCAGGGAAAAAGTATGCTGAACTTGCAGAAGTCAACAGTCCAGTTTGACAGGAATGTAGGTTGTCTGAAGGGTGTTTGGTACAGGGGTTTGCATAATTACTTTTGATATTTGGAAAGATTACAGCATAACGACTTCTGCAACGTTTGAAGATAAACCAAATAGGCAAAATTCTAGGTTAACTCCTGATGTTTGGCTGAAGGATAGGACTTTAATGACGGATAATAAAGTAGGATTTGGGTGGAAGGAGCTTTCTAATGATTTTAAAGAAAAACAAGGAGGAGGAGCCAAGATGGCGGAGTAGAAAGACTCACGTATGCTAGCTCCAAATCCACAGCCCATAAATTTCCTGTAAAAAGAACTCCCCACAAATTCGGGAGTACTGCAAGCTGCGGACCAAAGCAGTGGAAGAGATTTCCGTTCCAGAGAGCCCTGGAAAGCCGTCCACAGGGGTCCATCGCACTCCAGACAGCGGAGCCCACCCCTGAGCTGCCCTGGCCGCGTGGCCCCAGAGGAGCCCCAGAGGCAACCAGGCTAGAGGGACGAAATCTCTGGTGGCCGCGAAAGTCCCTCCACCCGCAGGCGCTACAGGTCAGTGAGAGACACTTCAGGGCTGGCCAAGAGGGGAGCAAGGTGTTTCCATGGCTTGGGCCCCCTCGGGAGGCAGAGGCAGCGGCAGAGGCAGCGGGAGACAGGGGCTCTCGGAGCAGCAGGCAGGAGCTCAGGGCCATTACCCAAGGTCTCTGCATAAACCCCCTGAGGGAACTGAGCCTGGGAGGTGGCCCTGCCCCCACCCAAGCACCAGAACTTAAGATTACATTGAATAGTAGCCGCTCCCGCCATGGAAAGCCCTGAGGCTGGGAAGCAGCATTTAAATCTCATACCCCAAGCACTAGCTGGGCAGATCTAGGTGGGGGTGGAGAGGAATCTCGGAAGTCAAGTAACTGGCTGGAAAATGCCCAGAAAAAGGAAGCAAAATAAGACCATAGAGAGCTACTTTCTTGGGGAAGAGATGTTCCTTCCTCCCTTCATTTCTGATGAGGAAGTACAATGCTTGCCATCAGGGAAAGATGTGGAGGTTGGGGCCTCTCTATCCCAGACATCCAAGGTGGATGTCCGGTGGTCTCAGGCCATGGAAGAGCTCAAAAAGGATTTTGAAAATCAAGTTAGATAGGTGGAGGAAAAACTGGGAAGAGAAATGAGAGAGATGCAAGAAAAGCATGAAAAACGGGTCAATACCCTGCTAAAGGAGACCCAAAAAAATGCTGAAGAAAATAACACCTTGAAAAATAGGCTCACTCAATTGGCAAAAGAGGTTCAAAAAGCCAATGAGGAGAAGAATGCTTTCAAAAGCAGAATCAGTCAAATGGAAAAAGAGGTTCAAAAGCTCACTGAAGAAAATAGTTCCCTCAAGATTAGAATGGAACAGCTGGAGTTTAATGATTTTCTGAGAAACCAAGAAGTCATAAAACAAAATCAAAAGAATGAAAAAATGGAAGATAATGTGAAATATCTCATTGGAAAAACAACTGAACTGGAAAAGAGACCCAGGAGAGACAATTTAAAAATTATGGGTGTACCTGAAAGCCATGATCAAAAAAAGAGCCTAGACATCACCTTTCATGCAATTATCAAGGAAAACCGCCCTGAGATTCTAGAACCAGAGGGCAAAATAAGTATTGAAGGAATCCATTCATCACTGCCTGAAAGAGATCCAAAAAGAGAAAATCCTAGGAACATTGTGGCCAAATTCCAGAGTTCCCAGGTCAAGGAGAAAATATTGCAAGCAGCTAGAAAGAAACAATTCCAATATTGTGGAAATACAATCAGAATAACACAAGATCTAGCAGCTTCTACATTAAGGGATCGAAGGGCATGGAATAGGATATTCCAGAAGTGAAAGGAACTAGGACTCAAACCAAGAATCACCTACCCAGCAAAACTGAGTATAATACTTCAGGGGAAAATATGGTCTTTCAATGAAGCAGAGGACTTTCAAGCATTCTTGATGAAAAGACCAGAGCTGAAAAGAAAATTTGACTTTCAAACACAAGAAGGAGAAGAAGCATGAAAAAGTAAACAGCAAAGAGAAGTCATAAGGGACTTACCAAAGGTGAACTGTTTACATTCCTACATGGAAAGACAATATTTGTAACTCTTAAAACTTTTCAGTATCTGGGTAGTTGGTGGGACCACACACAGATGTACACACGCACACGCACACACACACACACACACATACACACATGCACGCACATACAGAGACAGATAGCACAGAGTGAATTGAATAGGATGGGACCATATCTTAAAAGAAATTAAGGTAAATGGTGAGAGAGAAATGTAGTGGGAGGAGAGAGGGTGAAATGGAATGGGGTAAATTATCTCTCATTCAAGAGGCAAGCAGGAAACTTTTTAGTGGAGCGAAAAAGAGGAGAGCTGAGAAAAAAACAAGAAGTTTACCCTCATCACATTCGACTAAAGGAAGAGTAAAATGCACTCATTTTGGTATGAAAACCTATCTTACAATACAGGAAAGTGGGGGAGGAGATAAGCGGTGGGGGAGGATGATGGAAGGGAGGGCAATGGGAAAAGGGAGTAATTTGAAGTCAACACTCTTGGGGAGGGACAGGATCAAAAGACAGAACAGAAACAATGGGGGGCAGAATAGGATGGAGGGAAATACAGTTAGTCTTACACAACATGACTATTATCGAAGTCATTTGCAAAACTACACAGATAGGGCCTATATTGAATTGCTTGCCTTCCCAAAGGGAATGGGTGGGGAGGGAGGGATGGGGAGAATTTGGAACTCAAAGTTTTAGGAACAACTGTTGAGTATTGTTCTTGCTACTAGGAAATAAGAAATACAGTTAATGGGGAATAGCAAGTCATCTGGCCCTACAGGACAAAAGAGAAGATGGGGACAAGAGAAGGGAGGGATGATAGAAGAGAGGGTGGATTGGTGATAAGGAAAATTAGAATGCTTGGTGTATTGAGGTGGGGGGAGGGGAGAAAAGGGGAGAAAATTTGGAACCCAAAATTTTGTGAAAATGAATGTAAAAAGTTAAATAAATAAATTTATATTTAAAAAAAAAAACAAATAAGACTGAAGGGAATTATATGCCTAGGATTATTAGAATAAGTTGCCTATCCTTTCTCTGAATTTTTGTCTGAATTTTATTACTAAGAGGGAAAGAAGGAAAAATCTGTCTTAGAATTCTAAGATCAATCAAGTTCCTCTGATTCACCATCTACACAAGGAAATCTGTGGCCTTTTGGCTCAAAGGTTTTGCTATTCTTTTGAATAGGAACAGAAAACACTGAGGTTGTTCCACTACAGTGTCCAGGACCAGAAAAAGAACAAAAAGTGCCACCTTGCTAGCTGATGCAGCTAGCAAACAACCAAACTGGCTTTCCAATCAGATGAAGATTGCTGTGTTTGCCAAAATCTCTCTACAGCCTCTTACAGTAAACCTGATGGTCCTTCTTTGTTCTAAAAGGCAGATATGGATACTCTGACAGGTATTAATATTTCCACAAAAGGTCAATTTGACTTTTTATAGAGACATACATACACACATACAAACATATATACTAATATTTTAGGCACCAATAAAATAAAGTCTTTGGTGACTAGGATATTTGATCGTTCTAGAGTTCTCGATGGTGTTGTTTATTTACCTATTACTCCCAATGCACAGGCTAAAATATGAATAAAAACATGCTCTGATTTTTATAATCATACTATAACTTCAATGAAAGACAATTACCTGAAAACAGTAAAGTACTCATTCCTGAAAATCAAATTTAGTGTCTGGAAGAAATATTACTAGTTTTCTGTATACCAGTTATTTTGTTTATTCAACCTCCAGGTCAAGATATTCAGAGCATGAAAAGTTATTCCAGAAGTAATAGCATGAAAAAAAATTATTTGTCACGTAGGCACTACTTTCAATTTGTTTTATAACACTAAAGATACAAGTACACAAACTGTGGCTAAAGACAAAGAAGTTGGTTTGTCAGAAATGCAGGAAAAACTTGTTATCAATTCAGGATAATGTAAGGATAAGATCAATTCAATGTGAAGGAGGCTCAACTATTAAGTAAGCTGTGGAAATAAGTATATTGTTATCAAGGTAATCTGAAGTTATCCTCACAACTACTCAGGTGCATTCAGATGGAACCTCTTAACTGTTAATTTGGAAATATAACCAGAAGCCTGGTTTGGATGAACATTAAACTAACCAGATATTGTTTATAATTAATAGATGCAATTTATAACATGGCTCACCCAACTAGTTCAAAAACAGGCCAAAAGAAGGAATTTCACACCTGTAAGAGAGAAGACGTGAAAATTCTCATAAAACAATAACATTAACAGGTAGGATTTGGGAATTACATGGTTTTGGTTTCTATTGTAGCCTTAAAATGATCCATTTTACTAATGTCTTATAGTAGTAGCATAAAATAAAGATTGCCATTCAATAAGATTTATGATAGAAACTAAAAGGGTTTTTAACCTACAAGTATCAATTCAATTCAACTACATAAAAAGTTTAGATAAGACAAACTTCCTCATGAAGTTTACAGTTTATAAGGGGATATGATCCAGATAAAGATAACGCTAATGTGAAGCATATGATGTGCCTAAAAGTAGTATACAAAAAGTACTTATCATTCTACAACTCAGGTATGTATCTGAAAAGTCATGTGCACAAAAATACAGTGTAAGTGAAATCTTATTTTCTCCATTTATTTTATACAGCTCAATAACTTACACTGATATAGTAGTGTTTTAATGTCTACAAAGTTTTCTTCATATGTGTGTGTATAAATCTGAGATTCACTTAATAACCCTGTGAGTCAGATATTACAATTATCACCCCCATCTCTCACACATGAGAGAAACAGAGAAGAGGTTACATGATTTGTTTCAGGATTACACAGTAAGAGACTGAGGCAGGACTTGTATCCAGGTCATTCTTGCACCAAAGGCCAGCTCTCTATCAGGCCACGCTAAGAACAACGCTTAGTGCAATAATCATTTAAGCATTTGCTTTATGAGAAATCTAATGAAATGTTTATTCTACTCTAGTTTTACCTTTAACTTCGGCTACTGTCACCATTAAGAGATCATGAATGAGATGGCAAAAAAAAAACAAACACAAACTTTTCTATTCAAGTGTACTACACTTTTCCAGACAAAACAAAGAGAATTACTCATTTCCATTATGTTGTTTTTTACTTTGAGAGCCTAGCTTTCTTCACTTCCTAAGGACTACTAACACAAGACTTTGTCCTGAAACTTGCCAGAAACTTGGGTCTTCTTGGTTGTTTTGGAGGTAATTTCATTTTCAATTAGTTTTCAGTTGTAAGCTCCCTCCTCCCCCAAACTTTTCAACCCCAGGAAATACCTATTAAACTGATAAAATTATCACATTACACTGAAGAGAGGATACAACCATTTATAAAACCATCAACTAAAAAAGACATGTCTAGAAGGATAGATATATGAAAAAGAAGGGAGATGGCAGAAAGTGAGAAAAAAAGAGAAATACTGAGGGAAAGGTAAAGAAGGAAAGATATTCTCAATCTTAGTATTGGGGGGGTGGGGCGGAGCCAAGATGGAGGAGTGAGAGCAGCGACTCACCTAAGCTCTCAGACAAACTCCTCCAGGTACCTCTGAAAGGAGAATCTGACCAAATTTTGGAGGTGCGGAATCGAGTGGGAGACAGACGGTGACGGATTTGGAGCTCAGGTTGGACTGGAAGGGCCACGGGAAGGATCTGTTCCGCAGGGGTGAGCCCACAGCACAGCGCGGCCAGCAGGGGAGTAGAAGGGACCCGAAAAACCTGAGTGGCTGGCGGAACCGACGGAGCGGCACCGAGGGCGGTAGACAAGCCAAACCGAGTCAGTGAGAGCTGTGGAGCGCCAGATATCAGCGCAGCAGCTCCTGAGACCTTCAGCCCGAAGATCAAACTTCGGTAAGTCACTTACTTGAACTTCCGGGAGCCAGGATGGCGGAGTGATCAGTAAATGCTCTCTCCTCCCCCCCTTGATGACCGTGAAAGAACCATAAAATATTTACCCAGAAAAATCCCAGATCAGTAGAAATAGAAGAAGGAGACCAATAGTCTCATAACACCTGAGACGAGGAAAATAGCTAAGGGGGATTCCTCCTACGGTGGCAGAGGCAAACCGGAAGGACAGAGGACCCAGGGCAGAGAACACTAGCACTAGGACCCAGGCAAGCCTCAGCGCCATGAGAGGAGCCCCAGGAGGGGTGGGAACACACATTAGCATCTAGGCGTGCCTCAGCTGTCCAGGGGAATCAGAAAGACAATAGGGCAGCTGGGATTACCAGCCCCTGAGCTTGCCTTTGCCTCAGTTCAGCTGAGGAGATCTCCTGTGACGTGACCAGACCACTCCTCCCCAACACTTAACAAGCTAAACCCAGGCCTGATCAGGGAAACACCAAACAAAAACCTGCTTTTAGCTTTTTCACACATCAGCTTAGCAAAAAGTTCTCTAGCTTCTGGCTGAAAGAACCAGAAGCCACAACACTCAATCAACATCATGAACAGGAAAAAGCAAAGGGCCGGAAGAACCATAGAATCTTTCTATGGGGATAAGGACCAAAATACAAACCCCAAAGAGGTCACAGCTGAGACTGTACTTCCATCTGAAACTTCAGAAGGGACTATGAACTACTCGCAAGTTCAAGCAGCTCTCCTGGAGAAGCTGAAGAAGGAAATAGAAGATAAACTGGCCAATGATTTTAAAATTATTAAGAAAGAATTCACTGATGAGAACATCTCCTTGAAAAGTCAAATTGAACAAATGGAAAAAGAAGTTCAAAAATTAACTGGAGAAAATAACTTCCTAAAAGGGCAAATGGAAATGGAAGTACAAAAATTAACTGGAGAAAAGAGCTTCTTAAAAGGAAAAATTGGGCAGATGGAAAAGGAGATACAAAAGTTAACGGAAGAAAACAATTTGATGAAGATTAGAATTGGGCAAGTAGAAACTAACGTCTCAATGAGATGGCAAGAATCAGTCAAACAAAATCTAAAGAATGAAAAGATAGAAGAAAATGTAAAATATCTAATTGGAAAAACAACTGACCTGGAAAACAGATCCAGAAGAGAAAACTTAAGAATTATTGGCCTGCCAGAAACCCAGGATGGAGAAAAGAGCCTGGACAATATCTTCTAGGAAATCATCAAGGAAAACTTCCCAGAAGTACTAGATTCAGAGGGCAAAATAGTCATCAAAAGAATCCACCGTTACCCTCCTGAAAGGGATGCCGAACTCAAAACCCCAAGAAATATAGTTGCCAAATTCCAGAGCTATCAAGTGAAGGAGAAAATATTACAAGCAGCCAGAAAGAAACAATTTAAATATCAAGGAGATACAATCAGGATTACACAAGACCTTGCAGCTTGTACATTAAAAGATCGAAAGAATTGGAACCCAATATTCTGTAAGGCAAAGGAGTTGGGACTACAACCAAGGATCAACTACCCAGCAAAGTTCAGCATAACATTTCAGGCAAGGAGAAAGTCATTCAACGAAGTAAGGGATTTCCAGAGTTTCCTGACCAAAACGCCAGAATTTAATAGACAATTCGATCTTCAAATGCAGGTCTCAAGAGAATCATAAAAAGGTAAACAGTGGCGGGGGGACAACTTGCTACTCAATTAGGGCAAACTGTTTACCTCCCTGTAAGGGAAGATGATACCTGTTAATCTTGAGAACTGTGCGGCTATTAAGAAATATAAAAGGGATATGCATGGGGGGAACGGTTATAAAGTAAATGATATCATGATATAAAAAATATGATTTAAGTATGAGAAGGGATTGTAATAGGAGGTGTGAAAAGGAGGAAGCAGAAAATGGCAAATTACATCACAAGAAGAAGTACAAAATCATAGTAGAGGGAAAGATGGGAGGGAAATGAGCATTGTGTGAGAGGTACTCTCATCGGATTTGTTTAAAGGATGGAACAATAAACTTAAGTAGAAAATCCTAACTAGCTCTATAAGCAGTGGGAGAGGAAGGGGGAAGAAAGGGGAGGGAGGCTAAAAGGGAGGGAAGAAGCAATAAGAGTAAAGGGGAGTTAAAGGGAGGGGGGCTAAAAGAAGGAGGGGAAGGCGGCAAGAGGAGGTGGTGAAAAGTGAATACTAGTGAGGAGGGGAAGGGAGACAGCAGAGCTAAAAGCACAAATGGTGGGAAAGAAGATGGAGGGAAATACACAGATTGTAATCATAACTGTGAATGTGAATGGAATGAATTCTCCTATAAAACGGAGACAGATAGCAGAATGGATTAAAAGCCATAATCCAACAATATGCTGCTTACAAGAAACACATTTGAAATGGGGGGATACACATAGGATAAAGGTCAAAGGATGGAGCAGAATATATTGTGCTTCAGCTGATGTAAGAAAGGCAGGAGTAGCAATCCTAATCTCAGACAAAGCAAAAGCAGAAATAGATCTAATCAAAAGGGATAAGGATGGAAACTATATCCTGCTAAAAGACACCATAGACAATGAAGCAATATCATTACTAAACATGTATGCTCCAAGTGGTATAGCATCCAGATTCTTAGAGGAGAGGTTGAGGGAGTTGAAGGAAGAAATTGACAGCAAAACTATACTAGTGGGGGACTTCAACCTCCCTCTTTCTGAACTTGATAAATCTAACCTCAAAATAAACAAGAAAGAGGTTAAGGAGATAAATAAAACTCTAGATAAGATAGATATGATAGATTTTTGGAGAAAATTGAATGGGAATAGAAAGGAATATACCTTTTTCTCAGAAGTACATGGAACATTTACAAAAATTGACCATGTACTAGGACATAAAAATCTCAAAATCCAGTGCAGAAAGGCAGAGATAATCAGTGCATCCTTCTCAGATCATAATGCAAGAAAAATTATATGTAATCTTAGTATTGCCTACCTGGTGCAAGCAAAAAGGACTCTGAAGCCCACAAGAGAAGAAAAATGAAAAATACACAATATACGCCAGAACCTGCAGTACAAGTAGTACAAGTCATTCAGTTTCACTAACCGAATCTCTATACCTAGCTACAGGAAAGCCAACAACATGTAAGAAAAGATTACCCCCCCCCCCTCAGGGGTTTGCACTGGAAACAGAAATTAGTAGAAGAAATGTGACATTTTGGTACGGACCAAAAAACAAAAAAGTCAGTAGACAAGCACTTCTTAGTAATCCCTTAGCAATTCTTCCGTCTCTCTTTCCCCCATATGGAAAATAGGTAATTTGACCAAGGATAAATCAGCCCAGAAATAAAAAGTCATCCTTTGTTTTAGAATTCTCAAAGCATTACTGTAAAATCTGTGAGCAAAAATCAGAATGTGAAAACCTGCCTTTAGGGAAAAAAAAAACTGATGAAAAGAATGGAGTTTTGTCTACAAATACAGAAAGTTAAATATGGCATACTGTAATGGTAAGAGTATTTGAAGATCTTCCCTGCTCCTTAATGGGCCAATGTGACCAGCTCTGAGCTTCAGACAAGCCCACAGAGAGGCAGGAAGGGTGCAGCAGGAAGACAGAATGAGGTGGAGCTGGGAGAGAAAGCAGGTGGAGCAGAGCAGAGCTGAGCAGGTAGCACGCTGAGAGAGGCAGTGATTTTGCCTAAGACAGCTTGTTTGTTGGGAGGCCTAACACAGGGAAGGCTTGGAGATAGCCTGCTCCCTTTATTGGTAATATGTACAAAATTTGTTGTTACAAGGGTGGAATTGGCTTTCTGGTATATGAATAAATATCTTGGTTTTGTCTTTGAGGAAAAGAGTTTACATTTTGTGAATTTACTCTGGCAATACTCATGTATATATATCCATAGCAGCTGCTGTGGGTATCCCATGGGCATTACATATACATGTGACTTAGAGTAATGTCATTACTATACATTAATTTCCAATTAGGAAATTATATTTCCTATTATAGGAAAAATATATGCACACAAACATGCAGGCACAATAAGCCCTTGGTAAATCCAGACCCAAGTCCTTAATCTTATCCCTCAAACAGGAATGACTTAACTGAAATGTCAGTAAGTTTTAAGCACCTCCAATGATAACTTTGTCTTCATGATTTTAAAGATCTGATTCCCCTCTAAATATGTTTAAATTTTAAAGTGGTACACCAATAATTTCCCTTACAAAGAGAAATTAGATAGACTTGTTAAGCAATTTAGGTAACCGTCTTATGAATCATGTAACAAAGGAAATTCTTTTGCAATATGCTAATTCACCCTTTTGAGTACATTTTGGCATACTGAATTGCATTAAATCAGAATACAGTTATAATTAGAAATAGATGTATTTTCTTATATTTCCTTATGAGAAAAATCTCTTGAACTCAGAGACTGCATATTATTCCCTCCCTGATGCCTCCTGGGATTCTACGTCCTCCGGAGTTCAGGGCTATGTTGTCTTACTATTGAGCAGTACAATATTAAGGAGTGAAGGTAGACACAGGTAAGCCTGAAACTACTAAAATCATATGGGCTTAGGGATATTAAAAGAAAGGTCGAACTGTAAATCATTAGGAAGAGTTTGTGTAACTACTCAGTTTCTCTTGTGGGTTAGGAAAAATGTCTAGGACACCAAAGTCACCAAAAAGGGATGAAGAGCAGCTGACCATGTCTTGTCAATGTGACTTGTACTATATTATTAATGTTTCACAAACACCAAACATTACAAAATCCTCATTACTAAGGTCAGGCTCAATGAGAAACCATATGCAGACAAGTAGAAAAAACATACATTTAGGCTTACAACAATCAATGTGGAGTTAAAATCCTAGTTCTTCCAATTAAGTTGTCAAAATTTTAGAATGGAAAAACACTCGTGGTCTTTTACTCCAAAGAATCACCACAAACAATATTCTTTAAGTATAACTCTTTCACATAAATCATTACATAGACCTGAAATTCAGTTGGGAAGGAGAGAGCATAAAAGTAAGAGTACTATTACATATCTAAAGGTTTTTCTTCTGCAAAGTTGGGACAAACATGGACATATCAAGTCTCACCTGCTGAATAATTTTAGAAGCTTTCTGCAGATTCTCTCTGGGAGGGACTTTACCAAATAATTTCCAGCCAGGAGCACTATGAACAGCAGATTTCAATTCCTTCGTCCTTTTTGGAAAAAAATTTCTGAAACACAGAAAAGTTACATGAATTTTTTTCTGACTAAAAATCATGCAATACACAAACAAAAACAAGAAAATGTTTATGTTTATACAGCAAGAACAAAATTTTCTAAGAACAATTACAGTTACGATTTATACAACTGAGATTCTATATAATTAGAAAACTACTTACAGTCAAGCTAGTGAAAAAGTCAATTAAAATACTGATCTTTGAAATAAATGTGTCTTAAGTTCACCTTTGTCTGATATTATGAAAATTCAGAATATTTTCAACAAAAAAAAGGAACTCATAAGTTAGTGAAAGTGGAAAGCTTTCCAGCTTCCCCTGAATGCTCTCCTGTAGAACCCTCTCTATTCCTATCTAGTACTTACATATTTGGAGCAGAAAATCGTTTTCATATTTATACCCCCAAAACTCATATTTCCTCTAGTACCAAATGCATAAAGAGAGGCTAATTAAAAATATTTGAGTTTTAAAATGTTTCACTGATTCCCTACAAACTTTATGCAAATAGAAAGTTCGTTTGTGGGATCTCACAGCATGAGAACTCTGTCCACCAATGCAGACTATAACTAATCCATGACTTAATAGTTAAAAAATTATTGAAAGGCGGCTTGAAGAAAACTGAGGGTAAGTGAACTGCTCACAAAATTAGTGTCAACAGCAGGATTAGAACCCAAGTCTTTCTGACTCCCAAGTCTAACACTATATGCAACATAACACAATGCTTCTATGATGGTGGACAAGAGTTCTCTTTGCAATTAAAAGAACTGAGAAATTATAGAAAGAGAAATATCACGTACAACATATGGCCAAATTTATCCAATATTTGAGCATTTACCTACCAAGACATAGTGTCCACATCTAGAACCCACATGTACAAAAAATTTTTTTAACATAATCATTAAACTAGTATATGAGGTGAATGCTATGCATATAGTTCACCAAAACTTACCCTAAATATTATTTCATACTCTTCTTGTAGAGAAGAAAGATAACACAGGACAAAACAATACAACCAAAAGACAGTAGATTAAGACAGAAACTACCCAGCTCACCTAAATTCTCCCACAGACTTAGGTTAAAGAGGGAATAATATATACATCCAGAAGGGTTATTACAAGTCTTCTAAATGTATAGAGAACTTTATACAGAAAATGAGGACAAAGGATAAGGAAAAGACTTTTAATAAAAGGGTATATGGATCAAAAAATAGGCAGGTGGGGGAGAGAATAAGGGAAGGATTTTTTTAAAAGGATGCAGATTAGCAAAGTAGAAAGAATCAAATCAAACTTGTGAGGAGAGGTAGGGTAAAAAGAGAGGGTGAAAAGGATAAGAGTGAGGAAAAATAGCATGGAGGGAAATAGACAACTAGTAATTATAACTTTGAAAATGAATGGGATGAATTCACCCATAAAATGGAAACAGCAGAATGGATTAAAAATCAGAATCCAACAATATGTTTATAAGAAATACATTTAAAAATGAGAAATACACAAAGAGTTAATAATTATCATTACAATTAATAAAGATGCCTCAGTTGATGCAAAAAAAAAAAAAAACCCAGGGTAGCAATTATAATCTCAGACAAAATTACAGCTAAAATAGATTTAATTAAAAGAGATAAACAGGAAAACTACATTATGAAAAAAAGAATCATAGACAATGAAGCAATATCAATACTAAAGCTATAAGCACCAAACACTATAACATCAAAATTTTTAAAGGAAAAAAGTTAAATGAATTACAGGTAGAAATAAACAGTAACACCATAATAGTGAGGGACATTAACCTTACCCTCTCGGAATTAGATAAATCTAACCAAAAATAAATAAGAGGTCAACTAGGTGAATACAATTTTACAGAAGCTAGAGAGAACTGAACATGAATAGAAAGTAATACATTTCTTTCTCAATGGTACATGAGACCTTGAAAAAAACTGACCACATATTAGGACATAAAAACTGTAGTTAATGCAGAAAAGTAATCCTGAATGCATCCTTTTCAGACCTCAATGTGATAAAAATTATATACAATAAGGGACCATGGAAACACAGACTAAAAATTAATTGGAGACTAAACAACATAAATCTTAGAGTTGAATTAGTGGGTTAAAGAACAAATCACAGAAATAATCAATAATTTCATTAAAAAGAAAAACAATAATGGAACATATCAAAACCTATGAGATGCAGCAAAAGCAGTAATGAGAGGAAAATTTATAACTCTAAATACTTATATCAATAGAGAAAGAGCAGACCAATGAACTGGGCATATAATTTAAAACACTAGAAAAAGGACAAATTAAAAATCCCCAATTAAATATCAAGTTGGGGATGGAGCCCAGATGGTGGAGTGGAAAGACTCACGTATGCTAGCTCCGAACCCACAGCCCATATATTTCCTGCAAGAAGAACTCCCCACAAATTCTGGATCACTGCAGGGTGCGCAGAAACACACTGGAAAAGATTTCCATTCCAGGGAGCCCTGGAGAGCCATCCCGGGGGGTCATCACGCCCTGGAGGGCGGAGCCAACCGCTGCCCTGCCCTGGCCAGGCAGCCCCAAAGGAGCAGATCGAGCAGGCTTCAGGGACGGAACCTCCGGCAGCCGCGAAGGTCCCTCCACCCACAGACGCAGGTCAGTGAGAGAGACTTCTGGGCTGGCTGAGAGGGGAGCGGGGTATCTGTGACTCAGGCCCCCTTGGGAGGCAGCGGCGGAGGGAGCGGCGGCCGGGACTCCCTGAGAAGGCAGGATCTTCATTACTGAAAGTCTCTGCATAAACCACCTGAGGGAAGTGAGACTGGGAGGCAGCCCTGCCCTCACCTGCTCCATTACTGAAGGTCTCTGCATAAAGCCCCTGAGGGAACTGAGCCTGGGAGGTGGCCCTGCCCCCACCCAAGCACCAGAACTTAAGCTTACATTGAATGGCAGCCCCACCTGCCGCAGAAAGCCCATTTGAATTTCAGACCCCAAGCACTAGCTGGGCAGATCTAGGCAGGGGTGCAGAGGAATCTCAAAAGTCAAGTAACTGGCTGGGAAAATGCCCAGAAAAAGGAAGCAAAATAAGACCATAGAGAGCTACTTTGCTGGGGTGCAGATGTTCCCGTCTTTCAATTCTGATGAGGAAATATTCTTACCATCAGGGAAAGACGTGCAGGTTGGGGCCTCTGTATCCCAGACACCCCAGGTGGATGTCCAGTGGGCTCAGGCCATGGAAGAGCTCAAAAAGGATTTTGAAAAGCAAGTTAAGACAGGTGGAGGAAAAACTGGGAAGAGAAATGAGAGAGATGCAAGAAAAGCATGAAAAATGGGTCAATACCTTGCTCAAGGAGACCCAAAAAAATGCTGAAGAAAATAATACCTTGAAAAATAGGCTCACTCAATTGGCAAAAGAGGTTCAAAAAGCCAATGAGGAGAAGAATGCTTTCAAAAGCAGAATGAGCCAAATGGAAAAAGAGGTTCAAAAGCTCACTGAAGGGAATAGTTCTCTCAAAATTAGAATGGAACAGATGGAGTTTAATGACTTTCTGAGAAACCAAGAAATCACCAAACAAAACCAAAAGAATGAAAAAATGGAAGAGAATGTGAAATACCTCATGGGAAAAACAACTGACCTGGAAAATATATCCAGGAGAGACAATTTAAAAATTATGGGACTACCCGAAAGTCATGATCAAAAAAAGAGCCTAGACATCATCTTCCATGAAATTATCAAGGAAAACTGCCCTGAGATTCTACAACCAGAGGACAAAATAAGTATTGAAAAAATCCATCGATCACCACCTGAAAGAGATCCAAAAAGAGAAACTCCTAGGAACATTGTGGCCAAATTCCAGAGTTCCCAGGTCAAGGAGAAAATATTGCAAGCAGCTAGAAAGAAACAATTCCAGTATTGTGGAAATACAATCAGGATAACTCAAGATCTAGCAGCTTCTACATTAAGGGATCGAAGGGCGTGGAATAGGATATCCCAGAAGTCAAAGGAACTAGGACTCAAACCAAGAATCACCTACCCAGCAAAACTGAGTATAATACTTCAGGGGAAAATATGGTCTTTCAATGAAACAGAGGACTTTCAAGCATTCTTGATGAAAAGACCAGAGCTGAAAAAAAAACTTGACTTTCAAACCCAAGAAGGAGAAGAAGCATGAAAAAGTAAACAGCAAAGAGAAGTCATAAGGGACTTACCAAAGGTGAACTGTTTACATTCCTACATGGAAAGACAATATTTGTAACTCTTAAAACTTTTCAGTATCTGGGTAGTTGGTGGGACCACACACAGACGTACACACCCACAGGCACACACACACATGAACATGCGTGCGCACACACACACATACACACATGCACGCACATACAGAGACAGAGAGCACATAGTGAATTGAATAGGATGGGATCATATCTTAAAAGAAATTAAGGTAAATGATGAGAGAGAAATGTAGTGGGAGGAGAGAGGGTGAAATGGAATGGGGTAAATTATCTCTCATTCAAGAGGCAAGCAGGAGACTTTTTAGTGGAGGGAAAAAGAGGAGAGTTGAGAAAAAAAAAAAAAGAAGTTTACCCTCATCACATTCAACTAAAGGAAGGAATAAAATGCACACTCATTCTGGTATGAAAACCTATCTTACAGTATAGGAAAGTGGGGGAGAAGGAGATAAGCGGGGGGGTTGGATGATGGTAGGGAGGGCAATGGGAGGAGGGAGCAATTTGAAGTCAACACTCAGGGAGGGACAGGATCAAAAGACAGAATAGAAACAATGGGGGGCAGGATAGGATGGAAGGAAATACAGTTAGTCCTAGACAACATGACTATTATCGAAGTCATTTGCAAAACTACACAGATAGGGCCTATATTGAATTGCCTGCCTTCCCAAAGGGAATGGGTGGGGAGGGAGGGATGGGAAGAATTTGGAACTCAAAGTTTTAGGAACAACTGTTGAGTATTGTTCTTGCTACTAGGAAATAAGAAATACAGGTAATGGGGAATAGAAAGTCATCTGGCCCTACAGGACAAAAGAGAAGATGGGGACAAGAGAAGGGAGGGATGATAGAAGAGAGGACAGATTGGTGATAGGGAAAATTAGAATGCTTGGTGTATTGGAGTGGGGGGAGGGGAGAAAAGGGGAGAAAATTTGGATCCCAAAATTTTGTGAAAATGAATGTAAAAATTAAATTAAAAAAAGAAAGAAAGAAAGAAAAATAAATAAATAAATATCAAGTTGGAAATCCTAAAAATTCAAAATAAAATGAAATTATATGTAAGAAAATCACTGAATTAATAAATAAAACTTGGACTTGGTTTTGTGGCGGAGGGGGACAATAAAATAGATAAATCATTGGTTCACATGATTTTTTTTAAAGAGATAAGAAAACCAAATCACTAGTATTAAAAAATGAAAAGGGTAATTATATCACTAATGAAGATGAAATCAAAGTAATTATTAGGAGTTATTTTTGCCCAATTACATTCCAATAAATTTAACAATTTAAATGAAATGGAAGAATATTTACAAAAATATAAACTGCCTAGATTAACACAACAGGAAATAGAATAGCTACATAAATTTATTTCAGAAAAAGAAATTGAAAAATCCGTAATTGAGCTTCCTAAGAAAAAAAGCATCAGGACCAGATGGATTTACAAATGAAATTCTACCAACATTTAAAGATCAACTAATTCCAATATTAAATAAACTATTTAGAATAATGGAC
Source organism: Bettongia penicillata ogilbyi (assembly GCA_023548195.1). Classification (NCBI taxonomy): domain Eukaryota; kingdom Metazoa; phylum Chordata; class Mammalia; order Diprotodontia; family Potoroidae; genus Bettongia; species Bettongia penicillata. The sequence continues at coordinate 326,091 of JAJHZJ010000145.1, forward strand.
AAAGGAGTCCTACCAAACTCTTTTTATGAAACAAATATGGTATTGATACCTAAACTAGGAAGAGTCAAAATTGAGAAAAAAATTATAGAACAATTTCATTAATGACTATAGATGCAAAAATACTAAATAAAATCCTAGCTAGGAGCTAGTTACAACAATATTTTGCAAAGATTATACACTGTGACCAAGTGGAATGTATAGCAAGAATGCAGGGATGGTTTACATAAGAAAAACTACTAACATAATCAATCATGTCAATAATAAAAGTAACAAAAAATCATGTGATTATATCAATAGATATACAAAAAGTTTCTTGATATAATACAACACTCATTTCTTTTAAAAACACTTAAGTAAATGAATTTTGCCTTAAATGATAAGAAGTACCTACCTAAAATCATCAACCAACATTATTTCTAATGGGGATAATTTAGAATTCCCAAAAGGACCAGGGTGAAACCAGGATGCTCATTATCACCAATATTATTCAATATTGTACTAGAAATGCTAGCAATAGTAATAAGAGAAGAAAAAGAATTTCGAGGAATCACAAGGGGCAATGAGGTAATAGAACTTTTTTTGCAGGTAATATGATAATATACTTGCAAAATTCTAAAAATTAACCAAAAAGTTAGTGGAAATAATTTTAGTAAAGTAGTACGATATAAAAGCAAACCCATACAAATCATCTTTTACATATCAGCAATAAAATCCTGCAAGAAGATACCCCAATTAAAACAACTGTAGATAGTATAAAACACCTGGGAGTAAACCTATCAGTCTATCAATCAGAATTGATTAAGTGCTTTGATTAAGTGATTAAGTGCTAATTCCCCCAAAGCAGTCAGTATTACCACTCTTGAAATGCAGTTGCTCAGAAGATGGAAGAAGTTTAGGATTTGGGGAACACAGATCTCCTCTCCCTCCCTTCCAATACTCCATCTAGCTTAGAATTGTACCACTACACTAGGCCACAGAAACAATCTCCTCTAGACTTTCTCATTCAACCGAGAAATACACATAGAGCCCCTGAGTCCTATAGGGAGATCCTGGGACGGACAAGTCAAGAACAGAAGGCAGAGCTTCAGTAGCTGCCCCTGGAGCCTTCAGGGCAGTCCCTGCACTCCCTGCCTGAGTTCCTCAGCATCCAAGCCATATTCCATGGAAGCAGCACCCAAGCTGGTAACAAGAGAGCTCAAGCTTCGTTCCTAAATCCTCAGTTGGCTACCTAAGCCTAGTTCAGGAAACAGCAGACTCCAGGTGTTCTGGGCAGCCCAGCCCTAGCCTGGGGCAGGAAGAAGTAATTTAGCAGCCTCAGGGAGAAGGACCCTAGGAATCAAATCAGAGCAGTCCCAGAAGCCTTTAGAACCATAGATCAAGCCTAGAGCAGAGAAAGTTCCTCAAGCTCTGTAAAAAGAGGGAATCCCAAGGCAAAACTCAGAAGTCCCTTGAAGGAAGTTAACGTAGCCCACATACAGGACCAGGCAAAGCCAGGACCACACCAATCATTTTTGGAGTTTAGCCAAAGAGCAGGTCCCTCTAGTAGCAAAACAAAGTAAGGAAATAAGGCACTTAAGATGCCCAAAAATGACAGCAACCCCAAAACAAGTCCAGGGTAAAGCCTCGAAGAAAAAATGCCCTGGCCACAGAGACTACAGGAATATCTGGGAAGAAATGAAATAAGAAATACAGACTGGAAAAGTTAAAGAGGAAATAAAACTGACACCTCAGAAGAGATAGTGGAAAACTTCATTCAAGAACTGTCTGATTAGAATGGAACAGATGGAAAACAAGAAATATAAAAACAAAATTTAAAAATTGAAGAAAAAATAATAAAATCTAAGAAAAACAACTAACCTGAAAGTCAGGTCAAGGAGTAAAAATCTAAGAATTATCAGAATCTGAAAAGCATGATCAGAGAGAAAGTGGATTATTTCAGGAAATTATAAATAAAAGTTGCCTAGAACTCTTAATGCCAGAAGGCAAAGTGAAAAACAGAAGGAATCCATTGGTTACAAAATGAAAATTCCCAAGAGCATAATAACCAAAATTCAGAGCTTTAAGTCCAAGAGGAAAATACTTCATAAAGTCAAAAAGAGTTCAAATACCAAGGAACAACAATAAAGATAACGTAAGACCTGGCAACTCCGACTACGAAGGAGAGGACAGCGTAGAATATAACAGCAAAAAAAAAATAGGTTTACAACCAAAAATAACCTCTCTAGCAAAACTAACTCTAAAGGTAAAGGGAAAAAAGGACACTATTAATGAAAGGGAAGATTTCTAAGCATTGCTTGAAGATCAAAACTAAGCAGAGAATTGGAAATGGAAATGCAGGTGGCAAGAGAAACACAGAAAGGGGTGTGTGTGTGTGTGTGTGTGTGTACACATATGCATATGTGTATGTTTGAAAGGGAAGGTGAGGATGAATTGCTTACAAATTAATAGGGGGATAAGAAAAATGCTTTCTCAGAACATGGCACTTTTAAGTCTCAGAGAAAATTTTAATTGACAGAGGGTGACAATTCTGTTTCAAAGATGTTGGAAAAAAACTAGCAAAGGGGATTATTTTTCAAAGGGAAAAGGAAAGTCATTATTGCACAATAATGCTGTATTAAGATGGAATCACCCTAAAATTATATGATTCTAAATATAAAACATTTTTTGAAGAAACCAAGATAGACCTAAATAGAGAAAACACTAATTGCTTCTAGGCATATTGAGTCAACATAATCAAAATGACAATATTAAGTTAATCAATTTACTCAAGAGCTATACAAATCAAATTCCTAAAGGAATATTTTTCAAGAGTCAGAAAAAAGAAGAAAATTCATTCCTGTAATCCTCTTCTCCATCAGCCACCTTCTACAGAAAGCCCTTCCAATCTCAATTCCAATGCTTTCTCACCATTTATTTTTTTCTATTTCTCCTGTCTAGAGTTTGTTTGTACAGATTGTATTGTGTGTTGTCTCCCCTATTAGATTGTGAGCCCATCAGGGCAGGAACTGTCTCTTTTCTTTCTTTATATCCCCATTTCTTAGCATATAATAAGCATTTAATGAATGTTCATTGACTGACTTGCTATGTTGGAATGCTATAGGTCCTGGTACACTTCTGGAAGGCAGAGTACAAAAAATTTTGAAAAATATTTCTCAGAGTCATTCTCTCTCATAAACACTTATGTCAGGAGGTCTGACTCAGTAAACACACTTTGATGTGCTGAGGATGGTTATTAGAAAAGAATGCTTTTAGAGGACTATAATCTTATTTGGGATGCCACTACATCACCACCACCACCACTACTACAACCAATTATCAGCTATAATTTGGGTTTTTTTTAACCATGACAGAGATAATATCCCATATTTAGCACTATATCTAGAATCCACAAATTGCAAACCCTTAACACACCTTGACCCCACTAACATAATTTGGCTGAAGTGAAACTCCTGGGGCAATTAATGACACCATCCCTTTTTCTATGTAGAGAAAGCACAAAAAGAAATGAAAGAAGCAGTATTTTAGACTTTAGTGAAGCACTCTTGGGGGAGGGGGGAACACAGAGGATATTGGTTCAACTATCAAATCCAGGGAAGAGAGAGGAATAAATTAGACCACAAATCTTAGGAGCTGAGCTAAGCTCAGAGATAGACACTCCAAATGACAGCTACAAACAAAGATGACTAATAGTTCATAGAACATTTTGAAATTCACAAAGCTCTGTACATAAATCATCATTTCAATTTTCGTAACAATCCTTCCTTCTATTAACTCCAATCCAAATAATAGTCTCAATACATACAAGGTACATAGAAATAATCTTGGGTTGTCAGTGTTCAAGCCAATCATACTATATTGTGTAATGAGCTGCATTAAGATAGCAGGAAATTTTGTCAAATGTTCACAGAAATCACAATACAAATGACAGATTCCCTAGGTAGCCCATAAAAGCCTATTTAACTTGGGAGCATAGCAAAGAGAGAGAGGGGAGAGAAAAGATCTCTGTATTCTCACATAGGTAGACACAAATGCATAACTATGGATATGGATATCCCCATATCACATATATCCAACACACATATACATACAGGGTTACACTTTTTTTGGTATACTCAGTTTTGTGGGATTTGTTTTCTTCATACTTTATGACTTTCTTGGAGGGAGTGGAAAGTGGAATACAGGGACAAAAGATGGCAATAAAAATTATTTTCAAAGTAAAAACAAAAGCACAAGGCAACAAGGGATCATGGATAGGTAAGGAGCATTTCATCTTCCTCCCCTACTTCTATGCTAAGTAGCCCCTGAGGGCACTAAGAAGACACGTTGCTAGGCAAGGAAGAAGGAAAAACAGCTGTGTGATTGAATACTCCCCTCCCCATTCCCAAAATTCCCATAGCCAGTGTCCCCACACCCACAAATGCCAAAACTTTTAAACTCAGATTCCCACAGCTGGTCACTAAGTGGGATGGGGGGCACACAACACAGTAATAACTAACGTGGTCATTCTTACTCTCTTAATGCAAACAGAGGCCAAGATAACTGATATAAGAAAATCATTCCTTTAAGAGATGGTGTTCATTTAGATAGATACTGCATGGGGTGCTGAATGAAATAGCTAAATACTTTCCAACCTTTTTCCAGACATGAGATTTTTGAAGTTGTCAGTACATGCATCAGGATACTATGCCTTACTGAGGATATAAACTCCATTCTATACTTTCATCCTTAATGTTATTTTTTTATACTATGTATCTACACAAAGTGGCCATCTTCCCTCATCTCTGAATCATAATCAAGCTCACCCTCTATTTCACTAATCAAAAATTAGCAAAGAGAAACCAAGAATGATTAGTCATTGGCCAGGAAACTACAAGCCAGAGAAATCTGGAAGTATCTTCCAGTCATGTGGTTCATGTGGTTGAGGTAGAAAAGGAAAAAATAAGGGAAGAAGTTTATTAAAAACTTACTTTTTTAGCAAAACTGGAAAAATAGTATTTTTCCCTAAAGCTCTTTCCAAAATCCTTAGAAAGGTCCATAAGATAGATCACAGACCAAAAAAAGCCCTTAAGTAAATAGATTAAGGGTAGTATATATAACCAACCTTTTAACAAAAAAAAAAAAAATTACTTAATTCTGTTTACATCATTGCCTCCCTCTTACCCAAAGAACTCAGTTATTGACCAATCTAAGTATCCTTCCTTTGTCCATCCACATGAATTGACTGTCTCTATAACCCACCCTTCTTCAGTAAGAGTACCGATATGTATCAGATGGAGGAGGTACCTTTGTTTACTCAGGAGTAAAAGGAATGGTCCAGAAGGGAATGGGATTTACTTGACTACCGCAGAATGTTAACCTGTATTCTTGTACACAATCATCCTTTGTTCAAAATTCCAATAAATGTTATCTGAAGTCATCTTGGAGCATTTTCCTGTTTGAGAGCATGTGGCACTCTGCCAGTTTGGACATCATGATCTCCAAACTGAAAATTCTTTAATATTTGATTAAATGTTATATTAAGTCAAGTAAACAACATTTATTTGGCATCTAGTATGTGCCAGGCACTGGGGATACAAAGGGCTCTCAGGAAGCTCACAGTCTAATAATGGGGGAGACAACATGCAAACAACTATGTACAAACAAGCTATAGACAGGATAAATGGTAGATAATGGCAGAGAGAAGGCAAAAAGTTAATGAGAACCAGGAAAGCTTCTTAAAGGTAGAGCTTTAGCTGAGACTTAAAGGAAGCCAGGAAAGCCAAGAAGTGGAAATGAAGAGGGGGAGAATTCCAGGCATAGGGGAGAGGAGAATGGGGAGGGGGCTAGGGAGATAGTAAAAATGCACAGAATTAGTATGTGGAGTGTCCTGTGTGATCAACAACAAGGAAGCCAGTGCCACTGGATCACAGAACATGTGAAGGGGAGGAAGGTAAAAGAAGAACAGGGAAACAGAAGTGGTCCAAGTTCTGTATTTGATTTTGGAGATAAAAGGGAGCTCTGAGAGCTTACTGAATTGGGGTGCAGGGGGGTTTTAAGATAAATATGACAAGTGAGTGAAGGATGGACTTACACTTAGCAGGGACATCCTTGAGTCAGGGAAACTAACCACAACGCAGAGCTATTGCGGTCCAGGTGAGAGGTGACAAAGAGTCTGCACCACACTGGTGACAGTGTCAGAGGAGAGAAACAGCTGTTAGAAACACAAAAGCAACAGAACTTGGTAGCTGATTGTATGTTGGGGGAGGGGGTGTAGAAGGTCAAAAACGTGAAGAGTCAAGGATATGTAAGTTGTGAGCCAGAGTGACAGGAGGATGTGGTTACTTGGACAGTACTGATATTAGTAACTTTGATATTGATGGAGGAGGAAAGTCAGGAAGAGGGAAAGGGTTGTGGGGGGAAGAAAGTAAGTTCAGTTTTAGACATGCTAAGTTTAAGATACCTATGAGACATCCTGTTCAAGATGTCCAACAGGCAATTAGAGGTCAGGAGAGAGGTTAGGGCTAGACAAATAAACTAGAGAATCACTTACACAGAGATGATAATTTAATGAGGGTTAATGAGATCATGATGTAAAATAGTACAAAAGAAGATTAAATGAATAAAACTGTTTCTGGAAGACTTAAGCCTAAAAAGGCAAAGTATAGTTATTAGTATTAATAGTTTTTCTTTGACACAGGCATACTAAAAACAAAAGGAAAAAGTAGTGTGAAAAATGCAAAAAAGAGAGAAACATCTAGTACAAGAAACATGCAATGATCTAACTTCTCCAGAGCTCCAACTAAACAGGTGGTGCTTCACTTGATCCTAGTTTTAGAGCTAAAAGGGCCCTTGCAAGTTATCTAAGCCAACCTCTTGTTTTTCAGATTAAGAAACTTACTGTTTCTATCCTGCTCCCATCTTTTTTTCAAATTCTGTTTCATATTATACACTGTTTTTTCCATGTCTTCTCCTCCATTTCCAGCATCATGGGGGGAAAAAGTAACAACCAGCAATACTGCATGCTATAAATGATTATCAGTTTGGTTGTCTATCCACTAAGCTTCATTTAAAAACCATTCTGGTGGGTGGAGCCAAGATGGCAGAGTGAGAGCAACTACTCACCTAAGCTCTTAGACAAACTCCTTTAGATACCTCTAAAAAGAGAATCTGACCAAATTTTGAAGGTACAGAATCCAATAGGAGACAGATTCACAGACCAGGACAGACTGGAAGGTCAACAGGAAGGATCTGTTCCGTGGGGGAGGAAGAACTCACAGCATACAGCAAGGCCAAGCAGGAAAGTCCCGGGGCGGCTTGAGACAGCAGCAGCACAGCTGAACGGCAGCCCAGGGCAGGAGACCAGCGGAGCCGAGTAAATGACAGCCCCTGAGCCCCAGGTATCAGTAGCAGCCACTCCTGAGACTATCAGCCCACAGATTAAACATCTATAAGTCACCTACTTGAGCATTGGGGAGCAAAAAAGACAGAGTGATCGGTAAATGCTCTCACACCCTCCCCTTGTTTACCTGGAAAGAATCATAAAATATTTCCCCATAAAAATCCTGGATCAGTGCAATCAACAGAAGGCGTAAATAGTCTTATAGCACCTGAGACTAGGAAAATCGCTAAAGAATATTCCTCTTACTGTGGCAGAGGTGAAGCAGAAGGAGAGGAGCCCCAGGGGGGTGGAGACTCGCGCTAAGACCCACGTATACCTCAGCATTCCAGGAGAAATGGAAAAACAATAGAGCAGCCAGGATCACCAAGTGCTGACCTTGCCTTTGCTGTAGCTCAGCTGAGGAGATCTCCCCTGACCAGACCACTCTTTGCCCACATTTAACAAGCTAGCTCCAGGGCTAATCCCAGGAAACACAAAACAAAAAGAAAAAAAAAACACCTGGCTTTGCTTTGTCACAGCAACCAGCTCAACACCAGGTTCGCCAGCTTCTAGCTGAAAGAACCAGAGACGACAATACACAAAACTCATCATCATGAGTAAGAAGACGCAAAGCAGGAAGGAAAAAATCTATCTATGAGGACAAGGACCAAAACACGAATACCAAAGAGGTCAATATTGAGGATGTACTCCCATCTGAAACTTCAGACAGGACTATGAACTGTTCGCATGCACAAAGAGCTCACCTGGAACAGCTGAAGAAGGAAACAGAAGAAAAACTGGCCAATGATTTTAAAAGTATGAAAAAATAATTCTATGAAGAAAACAGCTCTTTAAAAAGGAAAATTGAACAAATGGAAAAGGAAGCACAAAACCTGACTGGGAAAACTGGACAAATGGAAAAGGAAGTACAAAAACTAACTGGAGAAAATAATTCCTTAAAAGAAATACTTGGACAGATGAAAAAGGAGATGCAAAAGTTAACTGTAGAAAACAATTTGATAAAAAGTAGAATTGGGCAAGTAGAAACTAATGATTCTATGAGACTCTAAGGATCAATCAAACAAAAGGTAAACAATGGCAAGATAGAACAAAATATCTAATTGGAAAAACAACTGCCCTGGAAAACAGATCCAGGAAAGAAAATTTAAGAATTATTGGCTTACCAGAAAGCCATGATAAAAAGAGCCTGGACAATATCTTCCAAGAAACCATCAAGGAAAACTGCCCAGAAGTGCTACATCCACAGCGCAAAATAGTCATGGAAATAATCCATTGTTCACCTCCCAAAAGGGATCCCAAACTAAATACACCAAGAAAAATTGTTTCCAAATTCCAGAACTATCAAGTAAAGGAGAAAATACTACAGGCAGCCAGAAAAAAAAACAATTCAAATATCTAGGAGCTACAGTCAGGATCACACAGGACCTTGCAGCTTCTACGTTAAAAGATCGAAGGAATTGGAATATGATATTCTGTAAGGCAAAGGAGCTGGGACTATAACCAAGAATCAATTACCCAGCAAAGTTCAGCATAACATTTCAGGCAAGGAGATGGACGTTCAATGAAATAAGGGATTTCCAGACCTTCCTGACAAAAAGGCCAGAACTCAATAGAAAATTTGATCTTCAAATGCAGGTCTCAAGAGATGCATAAAAAGGTAAACAGGGGAAAAGAAAAACTTGTTACTCAATTTGGGCAAACTATTTACCCTTCTATAAGGGAAGATGATACTTGTTAATCTTGAGAATTGCACATCTATCATGAAATATAAAAGGGATATACATACATAGAGGGAACGGGTATAAAGTAAATGATGTGATAATAAAAATGAGATTTAAGCATGTAGAGGGATTGTAACAGGAGATGTAAAAAGGAGGAAGCAGAAAACGTTAAATTACATCATAGGAAGAAGTACAATATTATATTATACTAGAGGGAAAGAGGGAGGGAGATGAACATTGTCTGAGAGGTACTCTCATCTGATTTGGTTCAAGGAGGGAACGATAAACTTAAAATTAAGTATATAAATCTAAGGCAGGAGGAGGGGAAGGGGGAAGAAAGGGGAGAGGAAGCTAAAATGAAGGGAAGAAGTAGTAAGGGTAAAGGGAAGTAGAAGGGAGCGGGGCTGAAAGAAGAATGGGAAGACTGCAGGAGGTGGTGGTCAAAAGTGAAAACTGTATTAAGGAGGGAAAGGAAGCTGGGAGAACTAAAACCACAAATGGTGGGAAAGAGGATGGAGGGAAAGACACAGATTGTGATCATAACTGTGAATGTGAATGGAATGAACTCTCCCATAAAAGGGAGATGGATAGCAGAACAGATTAAAAGCCATAATCCAACAATATGTTGTTTACAAGAAACATATTTGAAACAGGGGGATATACACAGGGTAAAGGTAAAAGGTTGGAGCAGAATATATTGTGCTTCAGCTGATGTAAGAAAAGGAGGAGTAGCAATCCCAATCTCAGACAAAGCAAAAGCAGACATAGCTCTAATCCAAAGAGATAAGAAAGGAAACTATATCCTCCTAAAAGGCACCATAGACAATGAAGCAATATCATTATTAAACATGTATGCTCCAAGTGGTATAGCATCCAGATTCTTAGAGGAGAGGTTGGGGAAGTTGAAGGAAGAAACTGACAGCAAAACTATACTAGTGGGGGACTTCAACCTCCCCTCTCTGAACTCGATAAATCTAACCTCAAAATAAACAAGAAAGAAGTTAAGGAAGTAAATAAAACTCTGGATAAGGTAGATATGACAGATCTCTGGAGAAAATTAAATGGGAATAGAAAGGAATAAACCTTTTTCTTAGCAGTACATAGCACATACACAAAAACTGACCATGCACTAGGACATAAAAATCTCACAATCCAGTGTAGAAAGGTAGAGATAATCAATGCATCCTTCTCAGATCATAATGCAATAAAAATTATATGTAATAAAAGGCCATGGAAATACAAACCAAAAATCAATTGGAAACTAAATAATCTAATCATAATGAAGGAGTAGGTTAAACAACAAATCATAGAAACAATCAACAACTTCATTCAAGAGAATGACAATACTGAGACAACCTACCAAATCTTATGGGATACTGCAAAAGCAGTTCTTAGGGAAAGTTTTATACCTTTGAATGCCTACATGAATAAAATAGAGAAAGAGGAGATCAATGACTTGGGCATGCACCTGAAAAAGCTAGAAAAAGAACACACTGGAAATCCCCAAGCAAATACCAAATTAGAAATACTAAAAACCAAAGGAGAGATTAACAAAATTAAAATTAAGAAAACTGTTGGACTAATAAATAAAATTAATAGTTGTTTTTATGAAACATCTAATAAAATTGATAAACCTTTTGGTCAAATTGATTAAAAAAAGAAAGAAGAAAACCAAATTACCAATATCAAAAATGAAAGGGGTGAACTCACCTCCAATGAGGAGGAAATTAAAACAATAATTAGAAATTACTTTGCCCAACTTTATGCCCATATATTCGACAATCTAAATGAGATGGAGGAGTATTTTTAAAAATATATATTGCCCAGATTAACAGAAGAGGAAGTTGAATATTTAAACAACCCCATCTCAGAAAAAGAAATTAAACAAGCCATCAATGAGCTCCCTAAGAAAAAATCTCCAGGGCTGGATGGATTTACAAGTGAATTTTATCAAACATTTAAAAAACAGTTAATTCCAATACTATATAGAGTATTTGGGAAAACTGAGGAAGGAGTCCTCCCAAATTCTTTTTATGATACACATATATGGTTTTGATACCTAAACCTGGAAGAGACAAAACAGAGAAAGAAAATTATAGACCAATTTCTCTAATGAATATAGATGCAAAAATTTTAAATAATATTCTAGCAAAAATAATACAGCAACTTATAATGAGAATAATACATTATGAGCAGACAGAATTCATACCAGGAATGCAGGGCTAATTCAATATTAGGAAAACTATTAGCATTACTGATCATATCAACAACAAAACTAACAGAATCCACATGATTATCTCAAAAGATGCAGAAAAAGTTTCTGACAAAATACAACACCTATTCCTATTAAAAAAAAACTGGAGAGCATGGGAATAAAGGGAAGTTTCCACAAAATAATATGCAGTATCTACCTAAAACCTTCAACAAGCATTATGTGCAATGGAGATAAGCTAGATGCATTTCCAATAAGATCAGGGGTGAAACAAGGCTGTCCATTATCACCACTATTATTCAATATGGTACTAGAAATGTTAGCTGTAGCAATTAGAGAAGATAAAGAAATTGATGGAATTAGAATAGGCAAAGAAGAAACTAAGCTATCACTCTTTGCAGATGATATGATGATATACTTAGAGAATGCCAAAGATTCAAGTAAAATACTACTTGAAATAATAAACAACTTTGGTAAAGTTGCAGGTTACAAAATAAATCCGCACAAATCTGCATTTCTATATGTTAGCAAAAAAGCCCAACAGTAAGAGATAGAAAGAGAAATCCCATTTAAAGCTAGGGTAGATACTATAAAACATTTGGGAGTTTACCTGCCAAAACAAACCCAGGGACTATATGAACACAATTACAAGATACTTTTCACACAAATAAAGTCAGATCTAAGTAAGTGGAAAAACACGAGTTGCTTGTGGGTAGGCCCAGACAATATAATAAAAATGACAATTCTACCTAAATTTACTTATTTAGTGCCACACCAACCAAACTATCAGATAATTATTTTCTAGAGCTGGAAAAAATAATATCAAAATTCATCTGGAAGAACAAAAGGTCCAGAATATCAAGGGGACTAATGAAAAGAAATGCTAGGGAAAGTGGCCTGGCATTATCAGATCTCAAATTGTATTATAAAGCAGCAATTATCAAAACCGCTTAGTACTGGCTAAGAAACAGAAGGGTAAACAAGTGGAATAAGCTAGGTACTCAAGACATAGTAGGCAATGAATATAGCAATCTACTGTTTGATAAACCCAAGAACCCCAGCTTCTGGGATAAGAACTTACTGTTTGACAAAAATTGCTGGGAAAACTGGATAACAGTGGGGCACAAACTAGGCACAGATCAATGCCTGACACCGTATACAAGAACAAAGTCCAAATAGGTACATGATCTAGGTATAATGATTGAAACTACAGACAAATTGGTGGAGCAAGGAATAGTGTATTTATCAGATTTATGGAGAAGGGAAGAATTTTTGACTAAAGAAGAGATAGAAAGCATTATGAAGTACAAGATGGATAATTTTGATTACATTAAACTGAAAAGTTTTTGCACAAAAATCCAGCGCAACAAAGATTAGGGGGGATGTAGAAAACTGGGAAAGAATTTTTCCACCTGGTGTCTGTGATAAAGGCCTCATTTCTAAAATAGAGAGAGATATAAAAATATAAATAAGAAATGTATTAAAAAATATATTTCTGGGGAGATGAGCCAAGATGGCAGAGTAGAAAGACTCACGTATGATAGCTCCGAATCCACAGCCCAGAAATTTTGTGTAAAAAGAATTCCCCGCAAATTCTGGAGCACTGCAAGCTGCGCAGAAACACAGTGGAAGACATTTCCGTTCCAGACAGCCCTGGAAAGCCGTCCCCAGGGATCCGTCGAGCTCCGGACAGCGGAGCCCACCCCTATGCTGCCCTGGCCCCACAACCCCAGAAGAGCAGATCCGAGAAGGCTTCAGGGACGGAATCCCGAGTGGTGGCGAAGGTCCCTCCACCCACAGGTGCTACAGGTCAGTGAGAGAGACTTCTGGGCTGGCCGAGAGGGGAGTGGGGTGTCTCCTTGACTCGGGCCCCCTCGGGAGGCAGTGGGAGAGGCAGCGGCCCGGCACTCCCCGAGCAGGCAGGAGCTCCATTACGAAGGTCTCTGCATAAACCCCCTGAGGGAGCTGAGCCTGGGAGGCAGTCCTGCCCCCACCCAAGCACCAGAACTTAAGCTCACATTGAATAGCAGCCGCACCTGTCACGGAAAGCCCATTTGAATCTCAGACCCCAAGCACTAGCTGGGCAGATCTTAGACGGGGATGGACAGGAATCTCAAAAGTCAAGTAACTGGCTGGGAAAATGCCCAGAAAAGGGAAGAAAAATAAGACTATAGAAAGCTACTTTGATGGGGTGCAGATGTTCCTGCCTTTCAATTCCAATGACAAGGAACTATTCCTACCATCAGGGAAAGACGTGGAGGTCGGGGCCTCTGTATCCCAGACATCCCAGGAAGATGTCTGGTGGGCTCAGGCCATGGAAGAGCTCAAAAAGGATTTTGAAAATCAAGTTAGACAGGTGGAGGAAAAACTGGGAAGAGAAATGAGAGAGATGCAAGAAAAGCATGAAAAATGGGTCAATACCTTGCTCAAGGAGACCCAAAAAAATGCTGAAGAAAATAACACCTTGAAAAATAGGCTCACTCAATTGGCAAAAGAGGTTCAAAAAGCCAATGAGGAGAAGAATGCTTTCAAAAGCAGAATGAGCCAAATGGAAAAAGAGGTTCAAAAGCTCACTGAAGAGAATAGTTCTCTCAAAATTAGAATGGAACAGATGGAGTCTAATGACTTTATGAGAAACCAAGAAATCACAAAACAAAACGAAAAAGAATGAAAAAATGGAAGAGAATGTGAAATATCTCATGGGAAAAACAACTGACCTGGAAAATATATCCAGGAGAGACAATTTAAAAATTATGGGACTACCTGAAAGCCATGATCAAAGAAAGAGCCTAGATATCTTTCATGAAATTATCAAGGAAAACTGCCCTGAGATTCTAGAACCAGAGGACAAAATAAGGATTGAAAGAATCCATCGATCACCACCTGAAAGAGATCCAAAAAGAGAAACTCCTAGGAACATTGTGGCCAAATTCCAGAATTCCCAGGTCAAGGAGAAAATATTGCAAGCAGCTAGAAAGAAACAATTCAAGTATTGGGGAAATACAATCAGGATAACACAAGATCTAGCAGCTTCTACATTAAGGGATCGAAGGGCATGGAATAGGATATTCCAGAAGTCAAAGGAACCAGGACTAAAACCAAGAATCACCTACCCAGCAAAACTGAGTATAACACTTCAGGGGAAAATATGGTCTTTCAATGAAACAGAGGACTTTCAAGCATTCTTGATGAAAAGACCAGAGCTGAAAAGAAAATTTGACTTTCAAACACAAGAAGGAGAAGAAGCATGAAAAAGTAAACAGCAAAGAGAAGTCATAAGGGACTTACCAAAGGTGAACTGTTTACATTCCTAAGTGGAAAGACAATATTTGTAACTCTTAAAACTTTTCAGTATCTGGGTAGTTGGTGGGACCACACACAGATGTACACACGCACACGCACACACACACACACACACATACACACATGCACGCACATACAGAGACAGAGAGCACAGAGTGAACTGAACAGGATGGGATCATATCTTAAAAGAAATTAAGGTAAATGATGAGAAGAAATGTAGTGGGAGGAAAGAGGGTGAAATGGAATGGGGTAAATTATCTCTCATTCAAGAGGCAAGCAGGAGACTTTTTAATGGAGTTAAAAGAGGAGAGTTGAGAAAAAAAAAACAAGAAGTTTACCCTCATCACATTCAATTAAAGGAAGGAATAAAATGCACACTCATTTTGGTATGAAAACCTATCTTACAATACAGGAAAGTAGGGGAGAAGGAGATAAGCAAGGGGGGGGGATGATGGTAGGGAGGGCAATGGGAGGAGGGAGCAATTTGAAGTCAACACTTGGGGAGGGACAGGATCAAAAGACAGAATAGAAACAATGGGGGGCAGGATAGGATGGAGGGAAATAACAGTTAGTCCTAGACAACATGACTATTATCGAAGTCATTTGCAAAACTACACAGATAGGGCCTGTATTGAATTGCCTGCCTTCCCAAAGGGAATTGGTGGGGAGGGAGGGATGGGGAGAATTTGGAACTCAAAGTTTTAGGAACAATTGTTTAGTATTGCTGTTGCTACTAGGAAATAAGAAATACAGTTAATGGGGAATAGAAAGTCATCTGGCCCTACAGGACAAAAGAGAAGATGGGGACAAGAGAAGGGAGGGATGATAGAAGAGAGGGCAGATTGGTGATAGGGAAAATTAGAATGCTTGGTGCACTGGGGTGGGGGGAGGGGAGAAAAGGGGAGAAAATTTGGAACCCAAAATTTTGTGAAAATGAATGTAAAAAGTTAAATAAATTTATATTTAAAAAAAAGAATACTAAAAACAAATAAAAAATATATTTTTTTTATATAGAAAAAAATACAGATAGAGAAGTGAGCCAAATGTACAAAAATACAAGTATTCCCCAATTGATAAATGATCAAAGGATATGAACAGGCAGTTTTCAGAGGAAGAAATTAAAGATATCTATAGTCATATGAAAAAATACTCTAAATCACTATTGATTAGAGAGATGCAAATCAAAACAACTCTTAGATACCACATCACACCTATCAGATTGGTAAACATGACAGAACAGGAAGATGATAAATGTTGGAGAGGATGTGGGAGAGTTGGAACACTAATTCACTGCTGGTGGAGGTGTGAGCTGATCTGACCATTCTGGACAGCAATTTGGAACTATCCTCAAAGGGCTACAAAAATATGCATACCCTTTGACCCAGCAATATTGCTTCTAAGACTGTATTCCCAAGAAATTATAAAAATGGGAAAGGGTCCCACATGTACCAAAATATTTATACCAGCACTCTTTGCAGTGGCCAAAAACTGGAAATCAAGGGGATGCCCATCAACTGGGGAGTGGCTGAATAAATTTTGGTATATGAATGTAATTAAATACTATTGTGCTATAAGAAATAATGAATAGGAAGGCTTCAGAGAGGCCTGAAAAGACTTATGTCATTGGATGCTAAGTGAAAAGGGCAGAACCAGGAGAACTTTGTGCACAGCAATGACCACAGTGTGTAAGAATTTTTTTCTGGTAGACTTGAAATTTCATTGCAATGCAAGGCCTTAAAAAAAATCCCAATGGCCTTTTAAGGCAAAATGCCTTCCACATCCAGAGAAAGAACTATGGAATCCAATCACAGAATGTAGCAGATCATTTTCTTTTGTATTATGTTTTGGTTTGTTATATGATTTCTCTCATTCATTTTAATTCTTCTACACAGCATGACTATAGTGAAAATGTATTTAATAGGAATGTATGTGTAGAACCTATATAAAACTGTATGCCGTCTCGGGGAGGGAGGAGGGAAAGAAGGGGAAAGGAAAGGAAAAGAAATCTAAGTTATATGGTAGTGACTGTAGAACACTGAAAATAAATAAAATTAAATTTAAAATGTAAATTAAAAAAAATAAAAATGGTTCTGATGAATATTGGGCCACAGGACCCAGATGACTCAGGAGAAGAAAGTGAGGTTGGTGACCTTGCACAGCCCTCCCTCACTCAAATCAAATTCAACAGTAATTCATGTCATCACCTTGAGATATCATGGTCCTCTTCGAGAATGAAGGACAAACATAACAATTCTTTAAAAAACTGAATAAGAACCAAAAATTTTGCTATACTATGTTAGTTTTCTATTATTAGTTTAAAGAACAGTTTTCCAAAGAAAGCAGTGTAATCTCAACTGGTCTGGCATACTCTACAAATCAAGTCTTATAAATAATACAGTCAGGTATAAAATGATACTGAAGACAACAGTTTGCTCTCTAAAACTAAATATTCTAGCTACCAATACCAAAATCAATTTTTGTAATAAAAAAAAAAAAACTTGTCTGTTTAAAGTCTGCATCTGTGCTTCATGAATTTTTATCTTTCTTTAAAACAGGCAAATCCTCTCATTACTTGGAACGAAAAAAATCAGCATATCTAAAGCTATTTTATTTCCAGACAAAAATGGAACTATCATCAAATTAAACAGCAAAATAAGTCAAAGAATGACTCATCATAAAACTTTGTTTCAATGGAAGTAGGAACAGTTGATGTACAAGTTTCCTGAACTTTGAATTTAGAAAACCTCCCTTAAGAATAAAAAAATGGGACGGCCCAAGGAAAGAATGCATTATCTAATGTTGATAAAAATGTTACAGTTGATTAACTCCAAAATTCTAAAGGGTGTCATCCTATGCACCATGCTGTGCATCCAGATCCTGTGTGTGTTAGGAGCAGTAGTGTAACTGACAAGCTTCCTCTTTTCTGAGGCAGGCAGGTGACACCACAGAGCACAGAGAGCTGGGCCTGGAGTCAGGAAAATGAGAGTTCAAATAGGGCCGCAATAGGTATGAAGTATGGAGCTTGAAATCAGGAAAACTCATCTCCCTGAGATCATCCAGCATCAAACACTTACTTAGTAGCTCTGTGACCCTGGGCAAGTCACTTCATTCTGTCTGATTTCCTCATCTGTAAAATGAGCTAGAGAACGAAATGGCAAACCATTCCAGTATCTGCCAAGAAAAGCCCAAATGAGGTCACAAAGAGTCAGACACAACTGAAATAACTGAACAATAATAACAACAGTAGCTCTGTGACCCTGAGCAAATTCCATAACCTTTGCTTACCTAATTCCTTAACTGTAAAAGCTCTTACCTCACAGACTACTGTGACAATCAACTGAGATAATATTTGTAAAGTACCACCAGCACAGTACCTGACACACAGTAGTGCTATACAAATGTTTATTTCCTTCCCAAACCTGTTTTTTTCCACCTAAAAAAAATTTCGTACTGATAATTTGCATAAAATTATTTCTTTTACCGGATTTGATTTTTAGAGCAAAAATTTTCTTAAAACCAGATTTTTACCTAGTTTTACCATTCTTATTACTCCTAAAATATCTAGTTAAGTTACCTTGATTTTATATATGTTGGATATAAAACGTTTAAAAAGCACATTGCAAGGTTTTCTTAGCTTTGGCTAAATCCATATGATTTTTCTTAAAATGAAAAGAAGTAATCAAGTTCTTGCACCTAATCTGTTTCCTACACAAATCCCACCTTGTCCACGTACTATTTGCATGACCTTAGGTGAGTTCATTTCTCTGGGTCTTAGTTTTCCTCATGTGTAAAATGAAGGGGTTGAATGGGTTGCTGAGATCCTTTCCAGTTCTAGATACACAGCCTACGACAAATGTCTCACTATATATGCAATTATAGGGGTAAAACAGCACCCATTTTAAGAAAGGGGAAAAATCCATATATAAATGTTTGTATCCAAATGAGATTTTATTTAAGTATATTCCTCAGAAAGGCTAGCAACTGACACATTGCAAGTCTTCAATATAATGGGCACACTTCCCAAACCTATCCAGCTACATATACCATTACTGCCTGATAACCTCTACTCATCAGTCAAACCCTGTTAGATGGTGATAACCTACTTAAACTCAGTCCTTAAAGATGAACATACTCCCAAACCCATCATCCCTTGACCATTGGTGATTATGAACTCTCCACTCTCACTGTTCCAACTCCATTTGCCATCCCCAATGCCCACTCCCTTATTCCTATCTCAACCCAATTCTCCCAAATATCCCACCCTAAGGCTATCCACTGTCCCTTCCACTGTGATCTTTGGAATGCTTGGTCCATCAATAACAAACCTGCTTTACACTCAAAGTTTTCATCACTGGATGATCCTTTCCAAACTTTGCTTTCCTTTCATCTTCTGGCACTGATCCCTGGATCCCTCTTGATAAAAGTTTTCCTGGCCACCCTTTCCAGGACTTACTATATTTTCACATCTACCTCCTTACTTACTGGAGTATGGGGTGTTCAAAGAGGACTAGCATCTCTGGTAAGAGGGTTTACTGAGACCTTTTCAAGGTTGTTTATCCATCTTTGCTGTCTTCCTGGCATTTAACTCTCACCTATAGCTCCAAGAAGCTGCAGCACATGCAGCAGCCACATCCTGATAAACCATCTCAGCAGAAAGACCTCAAACCTGTACATGAGTTAGAGGGGTTTCTACTCCAAGCACATGAAGATTTCTCCCAGCAGAATGGGCAGATGACAATAATTTGTTATAATGGCCATGGAACATTTTGAACATGCTCAGACACTGAAGACACCAAGGTCATCCACTAGCATCCTGGACCATTACCCATTGTCTTGACATTTGTCTTGCCACTGGATGATTCTGAAAGAGTGAGGTTGACAACTTTTTGTAGCTCTGCCTCACTTAAATCCAATTTATGCAGTCAAGATATCACTTGTGATGTCACTAGTCCTCTTTGAAAATGAGGGACAAATAAGCAATGACACTTATTGGAAGTCATGGAGGAATGAGAATACTCCTTGCTCCCCACTGCCATTTCAAGACTCTTCCTCTACCACCATCACTAGTAACTACTCCTCCTTTGAGGTTCGTTCAATCCATATATATTACCCAATCAAGAATCTACCTATCTCCAGAGTACTCTCCTTCCTTCCTCAAAGGAGTTCAGTACCCAGCGTACAATCCTTCTCTCCTCCCTACTCCTGCCCTTTTAATAAGAGGACTTCAACACATGTACTGATACTTCATCAAACAACCTAACCTCAGCTTACTCATTTTTGATAACCTACTCTTTCTCACCAACTCAGCTACACATGAAGATGGTCAAACCCTTGATCTTCCCATCATCCACAAGGGTTCTCCTTCCATTTTCATGAGCTCTGATCATAATCTGCTGTCATTACACTTCTCTCGCCATCGTGCAATCTCTATCCCTGTTCTTTTTCTTCCCTTCTGCATCTTCCTCACCGGGTAAACCAGCTAAACTCTACACTATCTTCTCAAGCTCTTTGTCCCCTTATCCTATAACCTATCTTGTCCTGCCAAGTCTCAGCCTTGGTTATTCTCAGCAAATGATACTATTGCTTTTACTCACTTGCTACTGAAGCTAGAGAGAATGACAAAACCTTAAAGAATGGATCCATTACAAATTGATTCTACATAATCTCAATTGGGCCCTCCGTGTGGCAAAAAACAATCCTTTTATCAAACCACAAGGAAAACCACAGGGAATCCATGGGGAAAACCAGGGGGAACCCAGAATGGAATCAGCCCCCATCAAGGCCTGAGGGGATTTAAGGGGAGTGCATGAGCTGTGCCTATCTCGATTGACCCCATCAAGATGTAGGGTAATTGCCCCTCTTCTCACTGGAACCTGTGAGAAGGGTGATTAGGGAATGCTGTAGAAGGTGGTTCTCCCACAACCCTCTGAGAAGACTAGACTAGAATAAAGCTGATGATTAACCCCTCTGAAGCTGTCTCACCAGATCAAGAGTGAACCTGTTAGAGGCCAGAGACAGAGAATTGCAATGCCTCCTGCGTCTGTGAAACTACTCCCTATTATTTTATTCAACTGCAGTTATGCTAAATATGATTCCTCTTTGCATTGTTGGTTCTTGGATTTTATTATTATACAGAAATTCTGTCTCATTTTATGGGTTTACTTTGTAGTCTGTAATTTTGCTGAAACCTTTCATCTCAATTAGTATCTTTGCTGATGGACTAAAATTTTCTAAATAAACCATCATGTCATCAATAGAATTTTACCTCCTCTATGCTTACCTCATTTTAAATTTCCTTCTTTTGTATTACAAATAGCATTCTAGAACTATATCAAATAAAAGTTCAGAAATTGGGCTTGCTTGCTTTTACTCATATTTATTGGGAAAACTTCAAGGATATCTATATTGCATATGATGCTTACTTTTGGTTGCAGATAAATATATTTTATGATATTTTTAAAACATCCTTATGTACCTAATCCATAAAGCATCCTTAGCCTCGATGGGTGTTCTGAGACTTGTTTTGCATCTATTGAAATAAATTATTTGGTATGGTTTTATTTTTAATATGATTATGTTGTTTTCCTGATGTTGAACCATCTTTGCACCTCTGGCATAAATCCAGTCTGTTCATAATGAATGATTTCTGGGATAAATTTCTATAGTCTTATAAAATTTCATTTAAAATTTTTCAGTCAATATCCATTAATAATTATATTGATCTATAGTTCTTCTGTGCTTTCTCCTTCTCTTAGGAGTATGGTAGAGAGTTACAGTAATTTGTATATAATCATTATGTATTTCATGTGTAGAAGAACTTAAGAGATCATCTTTCTCCAAGAAAGGGATGTCACAGTTCTGCATGGGGTATCCAGAACCCAGGGCATCAAGGTAGGAGACACATGACTCCAGATGTCAGACATACTGGCTATAGGAGGCATGAGTGGTCATGGCAAGGGAAACATGTCACATGACCAGGATTCAAAATGATTCCCACACCACCACAATGCTTTCTTTATAAATTTATATTTCTAGAAATGAAGCAAAGCAAAAGGCCCTCAAATAAAAGAAAGGAGAATGCACTAAGAATCCCCTAGACAGAAATAAGGAGAACATTTCTTGGAAAAAGGTGTCAGGAAAGAACATTACTTAAGAGGTTAGAATGAGAAGTTTTGTGAATCATACTCTGTGAAGGAAGAGAGAAAGGTCAAAAGAGGATGGGAAAATTTAAGTAAATTCAAGGAAGATGAGATAAGGGCAGATAAACAGGAGCAAGAAGGGATGCTAAGGATAAAATTAGTCTAAGTAAAACTAATTGCAGAGACACAATGTGACTTAAAAGAGATAAATAACACAAAAGAAATTATGGGGGAGTGGAGCCAAGATGGCAGAGTGAAAGGATGCATATACTGTAGCTCTTCCCCCACAGCCCATGAAATACCTGTAAAGAATGACTCTCAACAAATTCTAGAGCAGCAGAAGCCACAGAACAACAGAGTGGAGGAGACTTCCAACCCAGGGTGACCTGGAAGGTGAAGGGGAAAGGTCTGTCTCACCGGACATGGCGTGGAGCCCAGCCCAGCCTTGACCATGAGGCACAGGGAGAAAGACCAGAGCAGGACTCGAGGGCAGAACCCCCAGCAGGCAGCAGCAGCTCACAGAACCCTCAACACACAGGCACCAAAGGTCAGTGAGAGGGCTTTTTCAGTTGGCAGAGAAGATAGCAGGGTCCCCTCCATAGCTCTGGCTCCAGGCGACAGCGGTAGAGGCCTCAGCAGGCGTCTGTGGCTCCCATGGCAGGCAGCAGCTGACATCCATAGTTGTAGGCTTTATCGTAAAGCTCCTGGGGGAACTGAGCAGCTGATCTGAACCTCAGCTCTCAGTGCTGGTGTGGCAGAACTGGAGGTGAGGCTGTTGTGGAAAAGAAATTCCAGTACTCGCAGATGCTGGGCACAAAAGGTTCTGGTTGCTCTCAGATCAGTGGGAAGGCTTGATTGTTCCACCTTGGAAGAACTGAGATCTTACAGAGTATACCCTATACTCGACAAAGAACCCAAAAGTCAAGTAACTGGTTGGGAAAGAAGGTTACTTTCTTGGTGAACAGGTATCTTTTCTCATCTTTTTGGATGAGGAAGAACAATGCTTACCACCAGGGAAAGACATAAAAGTCAAGGCTTCTGTATCCCAAACACCTAGGCCTGCTCCGATCCTTCTCCCTGCACCTCACGGTCAAGGCTGGGCTGGGCTCTGCTCCCTGTCCAGTGAGACAGACTTTTCCTGTTGGCCTTCCAGGTCACCTTGGGTGGGAAGTCTCCTCCACTCTGTTGCTCTGTGTCTTCTGTTGCTCTAGAATTTGTTGAGAGTTATTCTTTACAGGTATTTTATAGGCTGTGGGGGTAGAGCTAGAATGTCTGAGGCCATGGAAGAGCTCAAAAAGGATTTTGAAAATCAAGTAAGAGAGGTGAAGGAAAAATTGGGGAGAAAAATAAGAGAGATGCAAGAAAATCATAAAAAGCAAGTCAACAGTTTGCTAAAGGAGACCCCCAAAAAATACTGAAGAAAATAACACTTTTAAAAATAGGCTAACTCAACTGGCAAAAGAGGTGCAAAAAGCCAATGAGGAGAAGAAGGCTTTAAAAAAGCAGAATTAGCCACATGGAAAAGGAGGTTCAGAAGTTCACTGAAGAAAATAGTTCTTTAAAAATTAGAATGGAGCAGATGGAAGCTAATGACTTTATGAGAAACCAAGAAATCACAAAACAAAATCAAAAGAATGAAAAAATATAAGATAATGTGAAATACTTCATTGGAAAAACAACTGACCTGGAAAACAGAACCAGGAGAGACAATTTAAAAATTATGGGACTACCTGAAAGCCATGATCAAAAAAAGAGCCTAGACATTATCTTTCATGAAATTATCAAGGAAGACTGCCCTGATATTCTAGAGCCAGAGGACAAAATAAACATTGAAAGAATCCACAGATCACCTCCTGAAAGAGATCCAAAAAGAGAAACTCCTAGGAATATTGTGGCCAAATTCCAGAGTTACCAGGCCGAGGAGAAAATATTGCAAGTAGCTAGAAAGAAACAATTCAAATATTGTGGAATTACAATCAGGATAACACAAGATCTAGCATCTTCTACATTAAGGGACTGCAGGGCTTGGAAAATGATATTCCAGAAGTCAAAGAAACTAGGATTAAAACCAAGAATCACCTACCCAGGAAAACTGAGTATAATACTTCAGGGGAAAAAGTAGTATTTCAATGAAATAGAGGACTTTCAAGCATTCTTGATGAAAAGACTAGAGCTGAAAAGAAAATCTGACTTTCAAACACAAGAATCAAGAGAAGTATCAAACAGTAAACAAGAAAGAGAAATCATAAAGAGCTTTCTAAAGCTAAACTGTTTACATTCCTACATGGAAAGATAATATTTGTAACTCTTGAGACTTTTCTCAATATTGGGTAGTTGGAGGGATTATACATACACACACACACACACACACACACACACACACACACACACACACATATAGACAGAGAGCACAGATTGAGTTGAATAAGAAGGGATGATATCTAAAAAAATAAAATTAAGGGATGAGAGAGGAATATATTGGGAGGAGAAAGGGAGAAATGAAATGGGGCAAATGATCACTCATAAAAGAGGGAAGAAAAAGTTTTTTCAGTGGAGGAGATAAGGGAGGAGGTGAGAAGGGGAAAAGTGAAGCTTACCCTTCACATTTGGCTTAAGGAGGGAGTAACATGCTCCCTAAATTTAGTATGAAAATCTATCTTAAACTACAGAAACATAGTGGAGAAGGGGACAAGTTGGGTGAGGGGGATGATAGAAGGGAGGGCAAATAGAAAGGAGTAATTAGAAGTAAACATTTTTGGGGAGGGACAAGGTCAAATGAGAGAATAGAATAAATGGGGGGCAGGGTAGGAGAGAGAGAAGTATAATTAGTCTTACACAACATGACTATTATGGAAATCTTTTGCAAAACTACACATATATAGCCTATGTTGAATTACTTGCCTTCTCAGTGAGGATGGGTGGGGAGAGAAGTTGGAATTCAAAGTATTAGAAATGAATGTTGAAAATTGTTTTTGCATACAACTGGGAAATAAAAATACTGGAAATGGGGTATAGAAATCTATCTTGCCCTACAAGAAAAGAGAAAAAATGGGGATAAGGGAAGGGAGAGGTGTGATGGAAGGGAGGGCATATTGAGGGAAGGGGTAATCAGAATGCAAGCTGTTATGAAGTGGGGGGGAAGGGAGAAATGGGGAGAAAATTTAGAACTCAAAATTTTGTGGAAATGAATTTTGAAAACTAAAAATAAATAAACATTTTTTTAAAAGTAACTAAAACATGCATACCCTTTAAACCAGCATCCCAGCCTATGGTTCAAAGAGATTCAAAAAAAGAGGAAAATTACATGTACAAAAATATTTATGGGAGAAACCAAGATGGCAGAGTAGAAAGATTCACATATGCTAGCTCTGAACCCACAGCCCATAAAATACCTATAAAGAAGAACTCCCAACAAATTCTGGAGCAGTAGAAGCCGCACAACAACGGAGTGGAGGAGATTTCTGTTCCAGAGAGACCTGAAAAACCGACACCAAAGGTCCATCATGCACCGGACCCGGAGCAGAGCCTCACCCTGCCTTGACCGCACAGCACCGAGAGGAGCAGATCCCAGCAGGCTTCAGGGACGGAATCTCCAACAGTTGCACAAGTCCATCCACCCACAGACGCAAAAGGTTAGTGAGAGAGCTGGTTTGGCTCGCCAAGAGGGAAGCAGGGTGTCCCCATAACTCAGGCACCCTCAGGAGGCAGCAGCTGACAGGGGCTCCCAAAGCAGGCAAAGGCTCAGATCCATTGTTGAAGGTCTCTGCATAAACCCCCTGAGGGAACTGAGCCCTGTGAGGTGGCCCTGCCCCGACCTGAGCACCTGAACTTAATCTCACACTGAATAGCAGCTGAAAGCCCTGAGGCTGGGAAGCAGCATTTGAATCTCAGACCCCAAGCACTAGCTGGAGGGATCTGGAGGCAAGGTGGATGTGGAAAGGAATCTCAGAAGTCAAGTAACTGGCTGGGAAAATGCCCACGAAAGGGAAAAAAAGTAAGACCATAGAAGGTTACATTCTTGGTGAACAGATATTTCCTCCTTTCCTTTCTGATGAGGAAGAACAATGCTTACCATCAGGGAAAGACATAGAAGTCAAGGCTTCTGTATCCCAAATATCTGAAATAAATATTCAATAGGCTCAGGCCATGGAAGAGCTCAAAAAGGATTTTGAAAATCAAGTTAGACAGGTGGAGGAAAAACTGGGAAGAGAAATGAGAGAGATGCAAGAAAAGCATGAAAAATGGGTCAATACCTTGCTCAAGGAGACCCAAAAAAATGCTGAAGAAAATAACACCTTGAAAAATAGGCTCACTCAATTGGCAAAAGAGGTTCAAAAAGCCAATGAGGAGAAGAATGCTTTCAAAAGCAGAATGAGCCAAATGGAAAAAGAGGTTCAAAAGCTCACTGAAGAGAATAGTTCTCTCAAAATTAGAATGGAACAGATGGAGTCTAATGACTTTATGAGAAACCAAGAAATCACAAAACAAAACGAAAAAGAATGAAAAAATGGAAGAGAATGTGAAATATCTCATGGGAAAAACAACTGACCTGGAAAACAGATCCAGGAGAGACAATTTAAAAATTATGGGACTACCTGAAAGCCATGATCAAAGAAAGAGCCTAGATATCTTTCATGAAATTATCAAGGAAAACTGCCCTGAGATTCTAGAACCAGAGGACAAAATAAGGATTGAAAGAATCCATCGATCACCACCTGAAAGAGATCCAAAAAGAGAAACTCCTAGGAACATTGTGGCCAAATTCCAGAACTCCCAGGTCAAGGAGAAAATATTGCAAGCAGCTAGAAAGAAACAATTCAAGTATTGGGGAAATACAATCAGGATAACTCAAGATCTAGCAGCTTCTACATTAAGGGATCGAAGGGCAGGGAATAGGATATTCCAGAAGTCAAAGGAACCAGGACTAAAACCAAGAATCACCTACCCAGCAAAACTGAGTATAATAATACTTCAGGGGAAAAAATGGTCTTTCAATGAAATACAGGACTTTCAAGCATTCTTGATGAACAGATCAGAGCTGAAAAGAAAATTTGACTTTCAAACACAAGAATGAGAAGAAGCATGAAAAAATAAACAGCAAAGAGAAGTCATAAGGGACTTACTAAAGTTGAACTGTTTACATTCCTAAGTGGAAAGACAATATTTGTAACTGTTGAAACTTTTCAGTATCTGGGTAGTGGGTGGGATTACACACACACACACACACACACACACACACATACACGTATGCATACAGAGACAGAGAGCACAGAGAGAATTGAATAGGATGGAGCCATATCTTAAAAGATATTAAGGTAAATGGTGAGAGAGAAATGTAGTGGGAGGAAAGAGGGTGAAATGGAATGGGGTAAATTATCTCATTCAAGAGGCAAGCAGGAGACTTTTTAGTGGAGGGAAAAAGAGGAGAGCTGAGAAAAAAACAAGAAGTTTACCCTCATCACATTCGACTAAAGGAAGGTGTAAAATGCACACTCATTTTGGTATGAAAACCTATCTTACAGTACAGGAAAGTGGGGGAGAAGGAGATAAGCAGGGTGGGGGTGATGATGGAAGGGAGGGCAATGGGAGGAGGGAGTAATTTGAAGTCAACACTCTTGGGGAGGGACAGGATCAAAAGAGAGAATAGAAACAATGGGGGGCAGGATAGATTGGAGGGAAATAGAGTTAGTCTTACACAACACAACTATTATCCAAGTCATTTGCAAAACTACACAGATACGGCCTATATTGAATTGCCTGCCTTCCCAAAGGGAATGAGTGGGGAGGGAGGGATGGGAAGAATTTGGAACTCAAAGTTTTAGGAACAACTGTTGAGTATTTTTCTTGCTACTAGGAAATAAGAAATACAGTTAAAGGAGAATAGAAAGTCATCTGGCCCTACAGGACAAAAGAGAAGATGGGGACAAGAGAAGGGAGGGATGATAGAAGAGAGGGCAGATTGGTGATAGGGAAAATTAGAATGCTTGGTGTATTGGGGTGGAGGGAGGAGATAAATGGGGAGAAAATTTGGAACCCAGAATTTTGTGAAAATGAATGTAAAAAGTTAAATAAATAAATTTATATATATAAAAAAAAAAAAAGAACTTGGACTCAGTCAAAAGGGCATACCCAAGAGCCTACAAGGCCTTGAGGCCACAGGTTCTCTACCCCTGAGAGATCCTTCATCCATATGAGACCAGTGATATCTATTTGGGGACTTGAAAACGATGGTGGCCCTAATGATTCAACTATAGTTGGATTCTCCCCTAGGTTACCAATAATCTCTTAATTGTCAAATTTGATGGCCTTTTCTCATTCTTATCCACACAGTATCTGGGCCAACAAAATGAAACCCTATGCCTGTGTGGGCTCAGGCCTGGGGTCTGACTTTCTTTTTCTTGGTTTAGATCTGACCAGTTTGGCATGTGAGTGTCAGACATTCATTCCTTCTGTTGGTTGTCTCCTCTGAGTTGTTCTTGACTCTACCCTCTTGTTCTCCTCCCATGCTGTGAAACTGCTTCTCATTCTTTCTTCCTTCCTAAATCCCCATTACACTACTTCACCACAGTGCTCTCCAAGGCTCTATTTTGGGCCTTTCCTTCTCTCTCTTTCTCCACATGCTCTCTCTTCACACCTCTCAGTTGCCATAGGTTCATTTATCATCTCAGTACAGATAACTTCTGGATCTGTATATCCAGCCCTGACCTTTTGTCACACATCACCAACTATCTATTGGATATTCTAAATGGATGTCCTGTAGGCATCTCAGACTCAACATGTCCAAAACAGAACTCACTGTCTTTCTTTAGAAACCTTCCCTCCTTCATAAATTCTCTGTTTCTATTGAGAATACTACAGTATGTCTAGCCACCAAGGCTTCACTTCTTCTTCTCCCTCCCACTCCCCCTTACCATGTATCTAATCAGCTGTCAACTCTTGTCAATTATCCATCCCTCTCTATCCATTTACATGGCCACTATCCTACTTCAGGATCTTATTGCCTCTTGCTAGGACTATTGCAATAGCTTCTTAATTGATGTGACTCATGTCTTCCCCTTTCTCATCCATTCACACATCTGCCAAATTGATGTTCCTAAAGTTCAGTTCTGAGATCCTGTCACTCCCCTGGTCAGGAAATTCTGTTTCTAGGAGAAAATGCATATGATTCTGTTTGGTATTTAAAGCTCCCCACAATCTGGCTCCAGTCTACCTTTTACAAGTTTTTACACACTACTTTCTCACATTCTATGTTCCAGACAAATTGGCCTACTTACTGTTCCCCATCTATGAAATTCCATTTTCTGTCCCTGTGCTCAGACTTGGCTGCCTGCTGACTCTCTCCCATTCTCCCTCCTCACACCTGCTTGCGGAGTTCCTAAGTTTATCTTCTAGGCTCAGTGTAAGTGCCACATGGATCTCCTCTGATCTTCACAGCTGCTGGCGCCATTCCTAACCAAATAATTTTGTATTTATCTTGTGTATAACTTTGTAGTTACTAAGCTAAATACATGTTCTTTTTTACTCCAGTTAGAACATAAGATCCTTGAAGGTACGACTGTTTAATTTTTGTCTTTGTATCCCCAGTGGATGCACAATACATATAACATAGTAGGGACTTAATAAACTTTCATTTAATTGTTTTTCAATATCGATGGCACTGTCGTAACAATGACAAAGAAACAGAAACTAAGGGGTTCCCCATCAACTGGGGAATAGCTGAACAAACTATTCTATGTGAATAGAAGAAACTAATACTGAGATGTTTTGTTTTGTTTTGGGGGTTGTTTTAATGATACAAGGAACAGCTTAAGAAAATTCTGGGGAGACTTATACGAACTGATAACGGAGTGAAGTGACCAGAACCAAGGAAACAATCTGTACAATAACAACAACATTCCACACACAACCCTAACGTACTTAAGAACCATGATAACAAACTAACCAACCAAAATCCCAGGAGCTGATGATGATGTTACCCCACTGTCTCACAAAGAAGTGATAGGGCAGGATGAAGCGTATTTTTTGGGCGTGACCAATGTGAGAATTTGTTTTATACAATTATGTACATGTTATAGATGCTTTGTTTTCTTTTTTTCCCCAATTGGCAGGAGAAAGGGGAATACTTTTTTGTTACTCGAAAAAAATAAATAAATCATTCTTAAAAACTGAGGTGAGACACAAAAGTAAATGCTTAACTGAATTCTTTTTAAATGGTGAAAGAAAGAAAGAAAGAAAGAAAGAAAGAAAGAAAGAAAGAAAGAAAGAAAGAAAGAAAGAAAGAAAGAAAGAAAGAAAGAAAGAAAGAAAGAAAGAAAGAAAGAAAGAAATGTACGCAAGTATTGTGGCTGCCTTAGAAAGTGACCCTTTTTCTTGATTCTCCTAAGTCCTAAACATTTTTTGCTCCAAACAGCTTCATTTCCTTTCTCAGACAGAATAACAGAAGTCATAGCTGTGACCAAACTCCAGTTCTTACTCCTTTCTCTTCTTCCTCATTAATTTTAAAAGGAGGTGAGGAAATAGGCCTAAAGAAAACACAGCAGTAACACAACTTTAGAGCAGCTATCAGCAGGCCCCCAGAGTAACCAGTTCCAGAATAACTACTTAAATCAGTGTTCTCGTCACCTATTTCTTCATGTTGTGTCTGCTGATAAAGTGTTCAAATTTAAGCCCCTCTACAAAGATATAAAACGGCCTCAATCTTCTGTAGCCTCATTATGATTCTAAATTTATATTCAGAGTATCACAAAGGGGGGGGGATGCTAAGAATCGGTTTTTTAGACCATCTAACAAACCATTTAACTACTGATAATACAAATGTGAGATCTTTGCTCAAAGCACAACCTGAAATCTAAAAGAAATGAGTTTAAATTCTACCTAGGCACTTATTGGTTGCTAATGGCAAGCCACTTAACCTCCCTGGGACCCAATTTCCCCATCTATAAAAGGAAGGGGTTGAAATCGATAGTCTTTAACCTCCCTTCGGTTCTAAATCTATAATCCTATAAATTACAAGTAAATAAATTGAAAACCCAGAGGTTCTCTTCAGAAAGACAAATAAAGCAACTGATGAAGGTGGTTTCTTCACATGCATAAGGGCAACACGAAACAATCTGATCATCATGATGAATACAGTCACAGGAACGACTGGGAAGGTACTGCTAATCTCCACTCCAAAAGTTCCTGTGGACTATCTGTGCCTGGCCTGTGACGGAGCTCTCCAGACTGATACAACCAGTCAGGCACGCAGTGTTATCACTGTGGTCCTCTTCAAGAATTAAAGACAACAGCCAGTCAAAGGAACCACCATGAAGACGGCGCTAATGTATCAGCTTATGCTTCCCAAGATGAAGTAGAGAAATTCTATGTAATGAATAATGGGAAGATTTATGTGAACTGATGAAAAAAGGAACCAAATGGGACCGGGAAAACAACACGCCCAGTGTCAACAATACTAAAAAAGGTCGCTGACTCGTATTTATGTAACACTTGTTATATGTTAGCTCATTTGAAACTGACAACAACCCTACTTTACAGATAAGGTCACTAAGGCTAAGTGTTTGTGGCAGGGTTTGGAGTCACGTCTTCATGAATCAGGCCCAGCGCTCTATCCACTATGACACCTAGTGATGAGATATTTTGTTACTTCCATCACACCAAAAGAAGAAGTAAGTACCATCACAGCTTCATTGTTGTGGAAAGGGAGCCTGCCATCCCAGCACCACCAATACCAACCATCAACCAATAAGTTCCACCAATAGGCAGGTAAGCATATGAACCAGGAAAACGGCAGTGCCCCTCGGACAACTGGCCCTGCTCCCAATCCAGCCTTTTAAACCACCAGAGAAAGGAGCAATCATCATGAAGAGGAAACGCATTAGGGCTACCACTATCTATACCAACTGCCACCTACAGGCCAGAAAATAAAGCCTACTTGAAGGAACAACTCAATCTGAGAGAAAGGATAATTACATGTGCCAGGCATGGCACCTCAGACCACCTCAAACACCACCTCCTCTCATACACCGGTAGCCCAAGAGACCCTGAGTCCAAGAGCACCAAGAAGAGTAATATCCCCTTATGCCATTAAAAAAAAAAAACAGAAGCAGAAAAGAAAAAAATCCTCACAGAAAAACCAAGTGACAGACTAAAAGAAAGATACAAGTAAAGAAAAATGCAATGAAGAATATGGAATAAAAGAACGTCAAAATATATAGCAAAAGAATGTCAAGAAAAATTTCCAGAAGAAGAGAATAATACCGTAATTATCACACCAAGATCCCTAGTAAATAGAACTGAACTGCTCAGAAAACTAGAATGCAGCCTGGTGGAAAGCAATTTTCAATAATCATCTTATACTTTATACCACAATAAATTCAAATATAAGTCATACCATCAGCAATTTGGAAAAAGAAGTTTCTATATTTCATAATTATACATAGAGAAAAGAATTTGTAACCAAACAGTGTAGAAGAGATCATAAACACAAGCAAACTCAATTATAAAAATTTTAAAACCTTTTGAATAAATACAGTCAATGTAGAGTCAATGTCACAGATAGTAACAAATGAGGAGAAAAATTCTACTTGGATATCTGATAAAAGTAGAGTCTAAAATCTAGATGGAATTGACATAAATCTGTAAGAGCTATTTCCTATAAAAAATAATGTCCCCAAAATACAATAAAAAAAACCACCTGAAGATTTTTCAAATCACTGGTAAACAGAGAAATTAAAATTAAAATAAGTCTCTGGTATCACCTTCTCCTTTATCCATCTAAACAATAGCCCCGTAAGTAAGTAAGCCTTTATGATTTTTTTACCTTCATGTTATCAAATCAGCTCTGGGTGACATGGAGTCCATGCTTAATATCAGTCATTTGCATTTTATATATAAGAAAACTGAAGCACTGAGAAGTTAAGTGGCCCGAAGGAGTGTTACCTAGGAAGTATGTGGAAATAACCAGGAGCCAGGTCAGAAACAACATCTAAAACTTCAGATTTTCTAAACACTGATAGAGAAACTATGGGTAACCAAAAATTTAAAACTTAAAAAAAAAAAAAGACTATTTGTAAGAGATAGAATACAGAAGGGATAGGCTGGACTAACAGGCCTCTTAAATACCTTCTGATTCACTGATTCTGTATCACTAGGAGCTAGGAAGGAACTCACAATTAGAATATGGCAACTGAATATTACAATGTGATTTTTTAAGGACAAGTAGGAGTATTACACATAAATGTATACAGGGAAATATATGAACCTGAGAATAGAAGCAAAGCAGGGATAAACGAGGTTAAGAGAAAACAAGCAAAAGACTTGATGAATATTAATATGAAAGCAAACTGTACACTGCTAAGACAAAGACCAAGAATCCTGTTTCCTAATACACAGGTTCCTGGGCTGGTTTGGGAGTCAGAAGTCCTCCCTGTGCTATATACTGGAAATGGCCATGAGCAAGTTATTTAATCTTTTAGTCTATATTCAAAGGCAGCTCTCTAAGCCTTTAAGTGACAATCAAAGTGCCACGCAGTCTAAGCTAAAGGTGATGAAGGCCCAAACAAGGGTGGTGGGGATGACTGGAGAGAAAATGAAGATAGAAATGACAAGAGTTGGCAACTGCGTGCGATGAGTAACAAGGAGATGAGAGGGGGAATCTGGGATACTAGCGTTTTGACTTTGTATGTCTCATATGGACCTACTTATTCGTATGTTGTCTACACACACCCCCTCGTTCACACGTGCGCTCCTTAAGAGCAGGGACTCCACACTCAGTGCAGAGGCTGGCACACTGTGATTGATTCAATTGTTTTCTAGACCAGAACACAGAGAAAGTTGGAGCCTTCTTACAGATACCTCATCTTCCTTCTTCTATTCCTCAAAACACTGGAGGAGATTCAATTGATTGGAGAATCAATACCATTTTCTCCTCACCTATCTTAGAAAAGGACATATTAAGGCACTGGCAAGAGAACCAGATTTGGAGTGACAAAATCTCAGAATTTAAGAGATAGAAGCAACCTGTGTTCAAATTTCAGCTATGGAGGGGGTATCCTCCTATAGGGGAATGGCCAAACAAATTAGAATATATAAAACATATTGGAATATTATGGTGCCATAAGAAATAATGAAAAGGACAGTTTCAGAGAAAACTGGTAAGATTCCCTAATGAACTGATGCAGAGTTAAGTGAACAGAGCTAGAATAATTTATACAATAACAACAACATTATAGAAAAAGACAACTTTGAAAGACTTCAAAACTCTGAATAATGAAATGATAAACTGTATAATTTTCAGAAGAAAAGACTGAAGAGGGGGCGGAGCCAAGATGGCGGAGTAGAAGGACGCACATTTACGAGCTCCGAAACCAAAGCCCATAGAATTAATGTAAAAAGAGTCCCCCATAACTTCTGGGTCAATACAAGGTGTGCAGAAACGGAGTGGAAGAGATTTCCGTTCCGGGGAGCCCTGGAGACCCGTCCCCAGGGTCCGGCGCGCCCTGGAAAGTGGACCCCACCCCCAGCGCTGCCCTGGCCACGGCCACAGAGAAGCTGATCCGAGCAGGCTTCAGAGACGGAAGCTCCGGCAGCCGGGAAAATCCCTCTGCCCACAGAAGCTACAGGTCAGTGAGAAAGAAGGCTGGGCTAGGGGAGGGGAGCGGAGCGTCTCCGTGACTCGGGCCCCCTCGGGAGGAAGTGGCGGCAGAGATGGGGGCAGGAAGCGGCAGAGGCAGAGGTGTGGGCGGCGGCGGCAGAGGTGTGGGCGGCAGCTGAGGCGGCAGCGGCCTGGGACTCAGGAATCCCCCAGCAGCAGGCAGGATCTTCATTACGGAAGATTCCTGTATAAAACCTGAGGGAGCTGAGCCTGGGAGACGGCCCTGCCCCCACCCCGCTCTATTACTGAAGGCTTCTGCTCAAAGCCCCAGAGGGAACTGAGCCTGGGAGGCAGCCCCCCCACCCCGCCCCCACCTGCTCCATTCCTGAAAGTCTCTACATAAAGCCCCTGAGGGATCTGAGCCTGGGAGGCGGCCCTGCCCCCACCCCAGCACCTGAACTAAAGCTCACTGATTGACAGCCAGCAGGAGGAAAGCCCATTTAAATCTCAGAGGCCAAGCACTAGCTGGGCGGATCCAGGTGGGGGGTGGAAAGGAATCTCAGAAGTCAAGGTAAACTGGCTGGGAAAATGCCTAGAAAAGGGAAGAAAAATAAGACTATAGAGAGTTTTTTCCAACAAATGCAAATGATCCCCGACCTTCGGATCTGATGATGAGGACGTATCCTTGCCATCAGGGAAAGACGTGGAGGGCGGGGCCTCAGTACCCCAGACACCCCAGGGGGGTGGTGGGTGGGCTCAGGCCCTGGAAGAGCTCAAAAAGGATTTTGAAAAGCAAGTTAGACAGGTGGAGGAAAAAACTGGGAAGAGAAATGTCAGAGATGCAAGAAAAGTATGAAAAACAGGTCAATACCTTGGTAAAGGAGACCCAAAAAAAATGCTGAGGAAATTAACACCTTGAAAAATAGGCTCACTCAATTGGCAAAGGAGGTTCAAAAAGCCAATGAGGAGAAGAATGCTTTCAAAAGCAGAATGAGCCAAATGGAAAAAGAGGCTCAAAAGCTCACTGAAGAGAATAGTTCTCTCAAAATTAGAATGGAACAGATGGAGTCTAATGACTTTACGAGAAACCAAGAAATCACCAAACAAAACCAAAAGAATGAAAAAATGGAAGAGAATGTGAAATATCTCATGGGAAAAACAACTGACCTGGAAAATAGATCCAGGAGAGGACAATTTAAAAATTATGGGACTACCTGAAAGTCATGATCAAAAAAAGAGCCTAGACATCATCTTCCATGAAATTATCAAGGAAAACTGCCCCTGACATTCTAGAACCCAGAGGGCAAAATAAGTATTGAAAGAATCCATCGATCACCACCCGAAAGAGATCCAAAAAGAGAAACTCCTAGGAACATTGTGGCCAAATTCCAGAACTCCCCAGCTCAAGGAAAAAATCTTGGCAAGCAGCTAGAAAGAAACAATTCCAGTATTGTGGAAATACAATCAGGATAACCCAAGATCTAGCAGCTTCTACATTAAGGGATCGAAGGGCATGGAATAGGATATTCCAGAAGGCAAAGGAACTAGGACTCAAACCAAGAATCACCTACCCAGCAAAACTGAGTATAATCCTTCAGGGGAAAATATGGTCCTTTCAATGAAACAGAGGACTTTCAATCATTCTTGATGAAAAGACCAGAGCTGAAAAGAAAATTTGACTTTCAAACACAAAGAATGAGAAGAAGCATGAAAAAGGAAACAGCAAAGAGAAGTCTTAAGGGACTTACCAGAAGTGAACTGTTTACATTCATACAGGGAAAGACAATATTTCTAACTCTTAAAACTTTTCAGTATCTGGGTAGTTGGTGGGACCACACATACACATGTACACACATGCACATACATACACACATGCACACACATACAGAGATAGAGAGCCACAGATTGAACTGAATAGGATGGGACCATACCTTAAAAGAAACTAAGGTAAATGGTGAGAGAGAAATGTAGGGGGAGGAAAGAGAGGGAAAGGGAAGGGGGTAACTATATGTCATTTAAGAGGTAGGTAGGAGTTTTTCTTAGTGGAGGGATAAAGAGGAGAACTGAGAAGAAAAAAAAAACAAGAAGTTTACCCTCATCACATTTGACTAAACGAAGGAGTGAAATGCACACTCATTTTGGTATGAAAACCTATCTTACAGTATAAGAAAGTGGGGGAGAAGGAGATATTGCAAGGGGGGGATGATGGAGAGGAGGGTAAAGGGAGGAGGGAGCAATTTGAAATCAACACTTGGGGAGGGACAGGATCAAGAGACAGAAGAGAAACAATGAGGGGCAGGTTAGGAGGGATGGTAATCCAGTTAGTCTTACACAACACGACTATCAGGGAGGTCATTTGCAAAACTACACAGATATGGCCTATATTGAATTACCTGCCGTCCCAAAGGGAATGGGTGGGGAGGGAGGGATGGGGAGAATTTGGAATTCAAAGTTTTAGGAACAACTGTTTAGTATTGTTGTTGCAACTAGGAAAGAAGACATACAGTTAATGAGGAATAGAAAGTCATCTGGCCCTACAGGAGAAAAGAGAAGATGGAGACAAGAGAAGGGAGGGATGACAGAAGAGAGGGCAGATTGGAGATAGGGAAAATTAGATTGCTTGGGGTATTGGGATGGGGGGAGGGGAGAAAAGGGGAGAAAATTTGGAACCCAAAAATTTGTGAAAATGAATGTAAAAAAATTAAATAAATAAATAAATAAAAAGACTGAAGAGCAAATATGCCACTCATCTTCCATCAGAGAAATCAACACACTACATTTTCAGGCATGGTCAACATAAGAATTTGTTTTGCTAGACTATATGTTTATAATAAGGATTTTATTGGGGGGGGCGGTTGTTGCTGTTGTTGATATTTAGTTGGGAGCGGGGTAGTGGAATGGTCAGATTATAGATGCATGTAAAAATAAACAGATTTACCTAAAGAAATTAGGGATATATTCCATCTTATTGCCTATCGAACAGGTCTCACTTTATTCCTCTGTAAAACAAAAGTCTTGAATTAGATAACTTCAAAGATCACTGCTAGCTCTAAATATATACTACAACTTAATTATGCTTTTGATCTAATCCTCTCCTAGAATCTAGCAATTATTTACAACTTTCTAGCATCTTTAATCTGTCTTTCAAATAGCTACTTCACATCAGCCTAGACATATGGCCATGTCTCTCTTAAAATTCTTAAAAATTCTTAATTCTTAAAAAATTCTTAAAATTTTTTTTAAAAAAGTTCTTAAAAAAAATGAACAAAAAAAAACTTTCCTTACCTTTCTATTCCATCCATCTACTATCATATGTCTTCTTTTTAACAGCCCAACTTCTATCTTGACTTACTGACCCCTTCTCTTCTAGCCTCTATATCCTGGCTTCTCTCTCTATTACACTGAAGCATCATGAAGGACCTAATCACCCATCCAATGGCACTTCTCTCTTCTGTAAAAGGAAAGAGTTGGACTAAATTATCTCTATGGGTCCCATATATCTCTAACCTCTCCCCACTTCTTCAGTCCTCATCTTCTGAGCCTTTCTAACGTACTCACCAGCCCCCTCCCTCTGGGTGCACTCCCTTCCTTCAGAAACATTGTTTTCCTAGGTCTTTTTCTACCTCTCTAAATGCTAATCTTGTCTATTTCAATAGCTCCTCATTCTCTTGCCCCTTAATGTAAGTGTCCACCAAGGTTCAATCTGCTGGCTGTCCTCTACACATCTCCCCTTGCCATTTTCATTCTTTTTCACTTCAACTATAACTCTAAGCAGTTGATTCTTGTTGTCGGCCAGGACTGACTTGAGCCAGTGTAGTGGATCAGATTTGAGGTTGTAAGGAAATAGAGCTGTTAAGATATCTCAGTACATAGATTGCTGAGTCCTGAGTAAGGCTTCAAACATTTACTCTGGGCAAGTCACTGTCTTAGTTACCTTATCTGTAAAAAGAGGAATATAACCTCCCATAGTTGTTATGAGGATCAAATCTCTGTAAAGTTCCTGACTCATAGCAGCCATTATTTAAATGTCAGTTGTTATCATCACCATCATCATCATCCTTATCCTCATCATCATTATTAAAGGAAAAACACTTGCATATTATCTAACATAACAGTTTTCAAACATTTTGGTCTCAGGACTCCTATACTCTCTTAGAAATTATTCAGGAACCCTCTAAAAGAATTTTCATTTATGTGGACTGTGTATCTGTTGATATTTTTACCACATTAAAAATTAAAACATATTATTAGTATTATGAAAATAGTTTTAACTTTGTGTACCACCTAAAAGTGTCTCTGGGACCCCGAGAGGTCCTCCAACAACACTCTTGAGAACTACTGCTCCAATAGGAGTTTACTCAGTCATAAATATTAAATATTCAGCAAGGACATTCTTACCCCACCCCTCTGGCTAGTCAGCAAGGTGCAGTGATTTCTACCACACTGGGACATCTCACTAGTTTGAGAGTACTAACTCCTTGTAGGATGGTCTGATTTATGCCCTCAGGTAAACGGAAATCTCTCAAAGGCTAGAAGTTTAACCCCTTGGACCAATCTAGTCTCAGAGTTGCTTCCTTGCCTTTTAAGAAAAAACTCAGCAGCCTACATAAGGATACATTGGGGTGAGGAACCTGTGCCCTCGAGGCCACATGTGGCCCTCTAGGTCCTCAAGTATGGCCTTTTGACTGAATCCCCAAGTCAAACTTGAGGGCCTCAAGGCCACAGGTACCCTTATCCCTGGGATAGATGTTGCTGCTGCAACAACTCCAAAATATTCATCTCCATCCCTGACCACTCTCAAGCTCCAAACTCACATGTCAACTCTCCAACTTCCTAGGGGACATCTCTACCAGTGTGTCACACTGGCACCCAAATCACTAGGTCCAAAACTGAAACTATCTTTTCCCCAAAACCTGTTTCTGTTGACTTGATTTCCTAATGGTGCAACTTCCATTTATTTAGTCGCTCATGTTTGAAATTTTAGGATTACATCTAAATTGTCTTTCCCCATATCTAATCAGTTACAAATTTCTTCAGATTGTACATCCTTTCACCAGTCCGCTTTTACTTCTATTTCCATCATCCTGTAGTACAGGTTGTCATACAAAAGCCTTTAAATAAGTCTTTCTATCTCCATGCTACCCTTCACAAAACTTTAAAATTTATTTTCTTAATGCATATTTCTGATCACGTTACTTAAGTACACAAATCTGCTCCATCATATTTAAATTCCCTTACCTAAGATTCAAGGTTTTTCATGATCTTTTCATCCTTTCTAACATAAGCTCATCCTCAATCCATCAATAAACAATTATCAAACACCTTCTATGTGCCAGACACTTTGCTGGGTGCCAGGGATACAAAAAGAGGCAAAAAACAGTCCCTGTCCTCAAGAAGCTTAAAATCTTATGGGGGGAGGGAGAACAATATGCAAACAAATATATACAACGCAAGATATACAGGCTAAACAGGAATTAACAGAAAAAAGAAGGCATTAGAATTAAGAGGGGTTGGGGAAGGCTTCCAGTAAAAGAAGGGATTTTAGTTGGCTTTAATGGAAGTTAGAGAGGTCAGGAGGTGGAGCCAAGAGAGCATTCCAGGAATGGGAATGTCAGGGAATATGCCCATAGCTGAGAGATGCAGTGTCCTGTTTGGGAAACAGCTAAGAAGCCTTCACTTGACCATGTGTGGGAGAGCAAGGTAACAAGGTATAAGAAGACCAGAAGGGTAGGTAGCATCTTTTATTTGTTCCTGGCAGCAGGAAGTTACTGGGTCAAGGTAGGGAGAGGAGTTGATATGATCAGACCTGTACTTTAGGAAAATCATTAGGCTGAACGGAGGATAGACTGGAACAGGAAGAAACTCAAGGCAAGCAAACTCACCAGAACACTATTACAATATAGTCCAGACATGAGGTGATAAGAGCCTGGACTATAGTGGTGGCAGTCAGAGGACAGAAGTGGTAGCATGGGTGAGATGCCACAAAGGGGAAAATGACAGGGCCTTGGCAAGATTGGAGCGGGGAGGGAGGGATAAGAAGTCCAGGATGACTCAGATTGGGAGCCAGAGACAGTGAGAGGATGGTGTTATACTCTATAGTAATAAGGAAGGTAGCAGGAAGGGGGGTATAGGGAAGAAAGATACTAAGTTCAGTTTTAGACATAGTGAGTTTAAAATACCTACTGAACACACAGTTGAGGATGTCTGAAAGGCAGTTGGAGATGAGAGGCAAGGGCAGAACAGGCAGATCTGAGACTCATCAGCATAGAGATGTTAACTAAATTCATGGAAACTGATGAAATCACCAAGTGAAGTAATACAGAGGGAGAAAAGCACCCAGGACAGAACACCCTGAGGGATATCTATGGATAAAAGGAGAGATCTCAAAGATCCAGTAAAGGAGTCAAAGAAGAGAAGTAGTTAGGTCAGTTAGGTAAGATGAGAACCAGGAGAGAGTAGTGTCCCAAAAACCTAGAGAGAAAAGAATATGGAGGAAGAGGAGAGTGTGATCAACAGCGTGAAAGGCTTCAGAAAAGACAGGGAGTATAGAGGAAAAAAACACTGAATCTGGCAACTAAGAGATCATAAGTAAATATGGAAAGAGCCCTTTCTGTGGAACGTTACTAATCCCTTTCACATAATCTAAATTCCAGCCTACCTGGAACTCCCCTCAACCCTACGTCTTTACTTACTTTAAGCCTACAATAATCTCTCTCCTTACCTTCTACAACTGCTCACACATTCTTTAAAGCACAATTCAAATGCCCCTAAAAGCCTTCCCTGATTCTCTTCAAATGACAATTACTCTCCCCTACCTTGAACCTCTTATAACTCCTTATATTTCTTTAAGGTTTGCAAAGCCCTTTACATGTTTTTTTTTTACTTGATCCTCATAACAATCCCAGAAAGTATTATTATTATCCCCATTTTACATATGAGGAAACTGAGTAACAGAGAGGTTAAGTGACTTGCTCAGGGCCACATAGCTAACAAGTTAAGTACCTGATGTTGATTTCAAATTCAGATCTCAGTGACTCCAAGTCCAGTCACCCCTATGTACTAGACACTCAAACTGCCATTTGTTCAGTTAAGACTTTTCAAAGGGATAGGAAGCACCAGAGAAGACAAAATCCAAATGCTTTATCTTTATGAGCTAGAATGCTAGACCCAAACCAACAAAATAAATTCACCACAAAAAATTTCAAAACCTAAATTTATATTCAAAAGTGGGTTTATCCATATACAAGATAAGATACACCTCACTTGGCAGCAAATATGCAAAAAGAAATCTAGAAGCTTCAATTTGCCACAAGTTTAATGAAACAATAGAGCAATACTGCTTCCAAAAGGTTAGTAATTTAATTTAAGCAGCATTAACAAAAATAGTGTCTTCTATGCACATCAGTTTCCTCATATCAGAATAACTGAAGAGCTTTGTCAAAGCAATTCAACTGCACAAACAGGAAGCACTTTCTATGTGTAAGGCATTGTGTCTAAGCACCAGGAACACAAAGATTAAAAAATGACAGCTCCCTTCAGAAGACCACGTACTACTGGGGCTGGAGCAGGTATATGACATTCTCAGTTAACATAAGGCTGCATGTGACAGATCAAAAGAGAAATCCAGTCAAAGCGTTCTAGAAAAGATGAGGCAAGAGAAAATATTAACTGATGGGGGAAATCAAGAAAAGCCTCCTGGTGGAACTGGCACCAGAGTGGAGGCTTAAAGGAAAAAATAAAATCCTATAAAGTACAAATAAAAGAGGACAGCCATTCTTCAGATGTAGGGCATGGAATATGTGTATACATGCAGAGACTGGCACATAGAATAGCTAGCAGGCGAGTTTGACTGTAAGGGAGGGGAATAAAGTGAAATCAAGTTTATAAAAGTAATAGTCAGTCAGTGAAGGCTTTCACATGGCAAGCTAAAAGCATTTATCTGTTACCCCAAGGGCACCAGGTGGCCACTAAAGTGTTTTTGGTTTTGTTTTTACTTTTAAGAGGAAACAAGATCAGGCCTGCATCTCAAGAAAACAGATTATTTTAGCAGATGTATGGAAGACTGTTTGGAAAGGTATAAAACTGGGAAGTTATTATAATAACCTGGGTGAGGGACAATAAGGACCTAAATTAGGATGGTGGCCCATGTAAGCAAAGATGTAAATAATGTTATAGAAGCAAAAGCATCAGGATTCAGCAATTTTTTTAATATGATGGCAAAGGGATTAAGGAAAGAAAATAATCAAGGTTTACTCCTAGGTTACAAGCCAAGGGGAGTCTAGGAGTTCCTAGGGATTGCCTCAACAGAAATAGGTAACTTTGCAAGAAGGGTGCATTTAGAAGATGGTGAGTTCCAGTTTGGACATGCTGAGAATCATGAAAAATGTATGTTGTTATTATCATTAGTGTCCAGATCACATGAAGTAATAGGTCTATTTTTATTATAGGCTAGTCAGACCATATTTGTAATACTGTTTTCTAGTCTGCATATCTCATTTTGAAAGAAGGACACTTCAACATGTGGCTTCCAGAAGAGGGAAGGATAGTATGGCATCTATAAACCATAAAAACTGTTGAAATATAACTAAAAGCATTTAGCCCGGAGAAAATAATACTGAAAGGGGAACATAATTGGGGTTTAAGCGCTTAATAATATCAAGACACAATTTTGCATTTCATCTAGGCAGAGGAGGAGGGCTAACACTGCCTGAAGTATGTTTATAGGCCCCTGAAGAGCCAGTCTGACCTAAGAAAAAGGTGGAAAAGAGCCACAAGAAAGAGGTCTCTGAGTCAGTGGGCATCTGTGTGCTGGACTAGAGGAGGGAGTGTGTTTATTGAGGAAGGAGAGGAGTTGGGTCATCAGCTCTGCTTCTGGCCTTGACAACCATCATAGAGGGGAACAAGCCTTGCAAAGAGTCCAGACAATCAACTGACACTGACAGATCAGCCAAAGCAATAAGGCAATCTGAGGAAGAGATGGGAGCCACTGTGTAACACACAGGTCGAACCACTTCAACCATCAACTCCCTACAGATGTCCTGGTAGAGATCTCACCCTGGCAGCTCCCTGCCTCCCCCCCACAGCCCTGCTTTCAATTCAGCCCCTGTGCATACCATCCCCACCACTGACAAACTGTCAGTGAAAAGAGAAGCTCAAGAACCCAGGGAATAGTAACACCATCAGACCACAGGCCCTCCTTCCAGCCTCCTTCCAATCAGAGCTACTGAAGACCTAGAAATCAAAGGTCTGTCCCCCAAAGTCCTTGACACTGTCAAATGGCTCAACTTCAGAAAGACCAAAGTCTATTAATGAAAATGACATTGCAGAAAGTACCTCTGCTTTGCAACTGCACCCAAAGGACCTGGTGGGCTTTTCCATCTGACTTGCTGCTGAAGCCTCTTATTTTTCTCTCCCCAGTAATAAAGTGAGGACCCAGAGCACAGTGACAGATCTGCTTTTCTATATGTATACCAAGCACTTAACACAATGCTTTGTACATAATAAGCAATTTACATCCTGTACATTTTCCTTAGGCTGGCTGAAATC
This sequence comes from Bettongia penicillata ogilbyi, assembly GCA_023548195.1. NCBI lineage: Eukaryota > Metazoa > Chordata > Mammalia > Diprotodontia > Potoroidae > Bettongia > Bettongia penicillata. The sequence continues at coordinate 369,982 of JAJHZJ010000145.1, forward strand.
CTTTGCCAGACCACAAGTGGCATGTTGTACAGACCTGACAATGTATACTTTTTCTTTCATTCCTTCATCTGGCCCAAGATCAATTAAACATTTATTAAGCACTTCACTTTGTGTTCAGAGAAGCAGCACAACATAGTGGATAGAAAGCTGGTCTCCCCTAAAGCTAGTAAGAACTGGGTTAAAATACCTCTCCTGACATATCTTGTCTTTGGGTCAGAACCTCTTTTAGTTCTCTAGGCAACTCTAAAACTAAGCAGAAAAGGTGCTAGACTGAAACATCAGACAAAGCTTCCTTATCTAGGAATTCCCTATACCTTTCCGTTCTAGTCCTAAAACCTAGGAGTCAGGTATTAAGACAGACACTTAAAACACAGAGACAAAAAATGTAGACCTACCCTCAAGGAGTTTACATGTGGATGAGGATAAGGAAAAGGCCTACCACAAAAGGAAACTAGAGAGTCTATGAGGCAGAGGTGATGAGGGAGTACACTGCAGGCAGAGTGAGCAGGCAGCCTGTGCAAAGACACAGAGACTAGAGACACTATAGATTAATAAGAGGAACAGCATGAATGTAGTTTGGCAAAACCAAAAGAAAAAAAAAATAGAGAGAGAGGAAAATGTACAGGATGTAAATTGCTTATTATGTACAAAGCATTGTGTTAAGTGCTTGGTATACATATAGAAAAGCAGATCTGTCACTGTGCTCTGGGTCCTCACTTTATTATTGGGGAGAGAAAAATAAGAGGCTTCAGCAGCAAGTCAGATGGAAAAGGATGTCATCTAGGAAGCACACAAGAGAAAAAGGGCACAAGAAGGCATGGACAGAATGGTCTATAATGGGCAGGTACTGATGCACCATGCCCTGCATCACCAGAGGGAACATCCAGCTGGATCCACCCACATGGATCAAAATCCAGTTGAGAGTAGTGAGAAACATTGTACCCATCGGCAACCAGGATTCTCAAAAAGCTTTAAGTAAGAGATAGTATGCGATAGCTGTCATGGCACATTAAAAATAGCACTGTACTGGAAGTCAGAGGGTCCATGTTCAAATCCCAGCTCTGCCATTTACTGCCTGAGAGGCCACAGGCACATCACAGTCTCCCTGAGAGTCCAGCTCCTCATTTCCAAAATCAAAGAACAGTTCTATATCACCTCTAAGACACCTTTTGGCTCTAACTCTATGACCCCAGGAGGCTCTCATGGTGTAGAACAAAGAATTCCAGACTTGGAGTGAGTCCAGTCCCACCACAAACTGTATGGCCTTAAGCAAGTCCCAGGAATCTTTCTGAACCTCAAATCATTTGTAAAATGCTTCTAGCTCCTCAACTTCCCATTTTACAGGAATCTTACATGAGCTAAGATGAATATTAGGCTAGCTAAGGCGATTGGGAGGAAACAACTAGATACTTAGATATTTTTTAAAATATTACTCTCCAAATGCGTAAAATATTCAAGAGGAAAAGCACATGGCACCTTTAAAGAAAATTGTGCCAGCATAACAAGTTTTAAAATTACTAGGAGTAGAAGATCTCAGTTAAAGTGTAAACTTTAGCATTTTATGCAAATGCCTCACAACCATGACTACCAGCACAGTCGGTAAGGTGACCTATCCTTGATCTGGGGTTTCTTCAAACCTATTGCCAACCATTCTGCCCTGGCCCCTGAAGGATGGGGAAAATAGGAAAGGGCACAGTGGAAACCCAGATCTCCAATCACAGGCTGGAGGACTGTGGTTAGATGAGCAGCGTTATTCCTTCAAGCACTACTAGATAAAGGAGGAGTCTGAAACAGGAGACAGCTTAACACTGAGAAACAAGAAACTGCCAACCTGAAGCCCCCACATGGCTGAAATGGCAGGAACCACGTCTTTAGACACCAATGCTTCTCCACACGTTCTTTAAAAAAAAAAAGATAGATTCAAGAAGGAGAAATTACCAACCTGTAATCAGCAGGGTATGTGTTTTGCATGTTACTACTGGTGGGAACAATTCTGCAATGATCTCTCATCAGACCGGGGGATAAATTCCCTCAACTCTAAAACCTCATCCTCAGCTATCTTTCCCAAGAATGCCAGCCTAATCTTTCTTATGCGTAGATCTCATGTCGTTCATCTGCTGAAAACCCAACAGCCCCTCATTACCTACTTAATAAAGCTCCAGTCTCTTTAGTCTGCCAGGCAATACCCTTCAAAATTTGGTACCAACCTTCCTTTCTACCTTTCTATTCAACTTTTCCATTCCAAAGACCCAGTAAAAGTGGATCACACACACACACACACACACACACACACACACACACGAGACACTACTTAGCTAATGCTGGTAGCCTAGGTTTCCCACTCACTTGCCAGAGTCTTCCTATTTTTTTAAGTCCATTTCCATTTCCATATCCTCTCTTCCATGAAGTCTTTCTAGATCTCTCCAACATTTAGGTCAAAAGTTTATAAATACACATACACACACACACACAAACACACACCTCCATTAAAGACCTATTCTGATGCGTCATCGTAATCTGCTGTGTCAGAATGCAAGCTCTGACAGGTCTTATGCCAACCTGGAAAAGCTTCAACTACTAACAACCAGTCTGTGGACCAGCTTGGCTAAGGTGCCAAGAAACTCATCACCAAAAGACTGGCCACCTTATGTTTTTAGCTACATTAAACTCTCTACTAGTAAGCAGAGGGGTTATTATTCAAATCACTGAAAGAACTACCTTCACCAAAAATCACATATACTTTGTTCTGCATTATTTAAGTGGATAAGATATTTCTCTCTACTAGACGGCAAACTCCACAGGAGCAAAGCTTATGATCTCTGAATGTCCCCAATTTCTAACTAATGATAATAATAGTAGTAGTTCATGTTTACACAGAACTTAAAAGTAGCGCATGCCTTAAAACTACAGAAGATAGGCTAGTGCATTTACAAATGAGGTCCCTGAAGCTAAATGGTTAAGAGACTGGCCAAAGAGCTGAAGTCACACCACTTATGAGAGCCAGGCCAGTTCCAGACTCTAACCCACTTTCAGTGATCTTTCTACTACACAACACTGAGGTCTTAAATACTTAAATGCTGGCTAAGTCAGGCCAAAGTAGATTCAAATATAAAAATCACATGTCATAAAATTGCAAATCTGCCTTTAATTTTGAAAGTGCGTATTAATTTCCTGATGTTGTACTTTAAATAAGCCAAATTCAGCAAACTAAAAAGACATCCTTGCTGGCAGCACACTAAATCTATCCATCACAAGCTTTGACTTCCTCAATCATAAAATGAAGGGGTTGGCCTAGGTGATTTCAAAAGTCCTTTTCACCTCTCAAATTCTATGATGCTAAAGACCCTGTACCACTGCAAAACTATTTAGACAACTTTATCAAAAAGAATGAACACATTTTGCATAAGTAGGGCCGCTGAACTGCATCAGAAGGCACCCAAGTGGGAGAGCTTGCTGTCCTGAGCACCTTAAACAAGACCAGCTTCATCTGAATGGGTCAATTCTTTTACCACCACAGAAACTGGAATTAATCAAAATCACTTTGTTCTACCTCCAAGATCCTACTAACTCAGGAGCTTTTTTATACCTTGTGTGAATCCACCGATAGTCCAGGAAACACTAAAGCTTCTTCTTAGAATGTTATTTTTTAAATGCACAGAAATCAATTATATTGAAGTTCAGTTATCAAATATTACAAGCAAGTTCACAGCCCCCAGGTTAAGTCCCCCAACATCAAATCTTTCATCTTCCTCACTAAAGCAAACCAGGGAACATTAAGGTGAGGTCTTTGAATCACTGAAAACTTTCTAAAACATTCCAATGGGAATGATTTCATTTAGATTTCTTAGATGATTGGAAAGCCCCCACCTCCCTAATCAATTCTCTACTCTATTCACCAAAATCTTTTCAGACCTCTTAAAATCTCCTATACCCCCTACTTGTTCAATTTGGAATCTTGCCTCATATTTCATTCTCCAAATTGAGGCTGAGAGCTTTCTCTTTCTCCCCTTCTCCTCAACTCATATCACTCAGACAGCTTCCCCTCTTAGCTCTTCCTTCACCCCATCCTGAGCGTAAAGGTAGGTGGCATAGGGCAGAGAGGCTGGGCCTCCAATCAGCAAGATCCGAGTTCAAATTCAGTTTCAGACACATACTGCTACGTGACCCTAGGCAAGTCACTTTCTCAGTTTCCTCATGGGGATCATAATATTACCTACTTCACAGTCTGCTGTGTCTCAAGTGAAATATCTAAAAAGTGCTTAGTGCAGTGCCTGGTATACAATAGGTGCTTAATAAATGCTTGTTCCAATGAAATATTTTTAAGGCTGTATTTGAGTCAAGAGAAGGCTCAAAGAAGGAATAAGACTGATGCTTAGGGTAAATGGAGGACGGTGATAAGGTTCAACTTATGGGGGGAAAAAGATTCAACTTTTGTTTTACTCCTGCTTTCTCTCCCAAGGAGAAGGTTTTCAGATAGGAATGGATAGAACAACAATTATTAGAAAGGAGTAGAAACCCAAGCTAAATGAAGGGATTACCAGATAGCATCAAACTACCCTAAATGAGTTCCAATCACTGGGAAGAGATTGTTGTTGTTTGTTCCTCGTTCTCCAAGAGGACCATGACATCAAGATGATGACATGACTTGCAGTTGACTTTGATTTGAGTAAGAGAGGGCTATGCAAGGTCACCAGCCTCACTTTCTCCTTCACAGTCATTCATCAGGACAACTGGAGATGATCCAGGATACAGTGTGAGACCTTGACCCTTTTAAGCTAAGGTCTTAATCACATACTCACTTTGAGTGAGATACACCCATTCAATGAATATACCACTTCAATAGTTACTCAAGGAATGATCCCTTTAAAAAAAATCAAACCGGGAGGGGAAGACCCTTAGAGTTCCTGGATAAAAGAGAAACTGGGAAGAAGAACTATGTTCTAAAGTACTAAAATAGTACTGGGATTGTTGAGCTGCTGATGGTGATCTTTAAAAATATTTTAGAGACTTTAAGAGATGCTTTAAGGACTAAAGATGAGCAAATGTCTCAATTTGAAGGAAGGAAGGGTCTACAAACTATAGACTCTGAGCTTGATTTATTCCTGGAAAACTCCTAAAACACATGATTAAATTAAGTGAGTGGTTTTTAAGCACTTAGAAAGGGAAGCAGTGATCATGAAAAGTCAACCAAATCACCAAGAAGCCATTACTAACTTCATTTCCTTTTTTGACAGGGTAACCGTTGATGATTCTTCATTTTCAAAGACCAATGAAATCACAATACTGAGGTACTTCAAGATGGATAAAATAATGGATGATAAGTGACATCTTGACTTGTGAGTTGGATTTAAGTGAGGCAGTTTCACAAAGCTGACAGCCTCACTCTCTCTTCCAGAATCATCAAAGTCCAGTGACAAAACAAAAGTCAAGAAGAGTGGCATGGCTGATACACATGCTACAGATACTTGGAACCACAGGTGGGAGTTGCGTGGCAGGTGAATACCAAAGGTGAGTGAGAAGCCTTAAAAAGGACATGGCAACTTGGCATAGATCAGAAGAATCAGAGAGATAGACAGAGAGACAGATATAGATAGACAGAGGGATGGATGGATAGATGCTTGTTCCCTCCCCTACTTCTCCTTGCCAAGGCAAAATCCTCTATATTCACAGATGATCCCATTCCATGCTATCTCTTCCAGCAGACTGTCCCTCACTCCAATCCCCACTCTCACTAACCTTCAATCTTTCCCTGTCTACTAGTTGCTTCCCTGCTGTCTACAAACATACTCATGTCTCCCCTACCCTCAAAGAACCCTCATTTTATTTACCCATTGCCAGAGCTTTCATCCTCTCTCTCCTTCCTTGTGGCTAACTCCTTGAGAGAGCTGTCTACAATGAGTGCATATGCTTCCATTCCTCTCACTATCTTCTTAAGTCTTTACAGTCTGGTTTTTGACCTCATCATTCAACTGAAACTGCTCTCACAAAAGTTGCCAAGGATGCTCTAGCTATGTTATAACACAGAGCTATGGTTTGAATCAAGCTCTATGACATGTTTTACCATGTCAAGTTTTATGAACAAATTACCTTAAAAAATAAAGGGTTTGCTTGTTTGAATAACTTATAAACATAACAGACCAAATAACATATTTATATTCATCATTGGGTTGTCACTGGGAAAAAAGAGGTAGGAAAAAAATGTTTTATATTTTTCTTTAACATAACAAAGAAAAAAAAAGAGTCCAAAGAGGGCACACTAGTACAAGTTATGAAAGTCTGACAGGAGGTCTAGAGCAATTTGGTCAGGTTTTGGTGAAAGAAACTTGAAAACACAATTTAGAAAAAAATCAAATCTTACAGTTTTTTAAAAACACTTTGAGGCAACTGAACTGGAAACAAAATAGATACCTATTGATTGAGGAATGACTAGTAAATTGTGGTTAAACAAATTTCATGTAATGAAAAAAACATGAATATGAAAAACACAAAGAAGTATGGGAAGCCTTATATGAACTGATGCACACAAAACCAGAAAAAAAAATACAAGAAATGACTGGGAGAATGGAAAATAAATAACTACAAAAAGCAAAACTGAAAGTACTCGGATCATATAATAGCCCAAAAGAAAAAATGCACCTACTGTCAGATTCCAAAAGTACTTTTCCCCATTCCTTTTTTTTGGCAGCAGCAGAAAGTTATAAAGTAAAAAAAAAAAAAAAAAGCTATTTTAAAAATTGTTAAGCTTCGCAGCAGACTCAAGAATCAACAGTGCTTACTGTGCTCATCAACATTTTTATTAAGAAGAATGGGAGACATTTGAATTTGCATGTATGGATCAGAGAATCACTATGGAGAGTGAAGCATTCTTTATGTCCCCAATGTAACAGTTATACAAAGAGCTTTGTTTAAGTTAACATCTTTGTCATCAGTTGCTATGATCGGAAGGGAACATAATAAATGGAATTACCAGCTCTAGAATCCTACAATTTTGTATCTTTTCAGACTCAGAAAAGATTACTCATAATTTATTCATGACAGCAAAGTTCAATAAAGTTTGAGGATTATACTTACTTTTGTTCAATTATTATGTAGGTATTCTGTATCTATTTTAAGTTAACTAAAGGGAGACAGAAACCCATGAGTCTGAAAATAAAAACAACAGTGACAGTGTAATCCTAAAAAGTAGTAGAGGTGTCAAATGACCTAGTAAAATGTGAGTAAAATGGGGGTTCATGACACTACTGTGGCAAAAAGTGAAACCACTGTCATATGAATAATTTTATTCTGTCATGGACCAGAGGAAAAAATCCTTTAAGATTTTAAAATTCAGAGCCCCAGTAGTAAAAGGCAAAGTTAATTTAGTTTTCTGAGAAAAAAAATACATTGATAAATCATTTAAATCTTAAGGAAATGAAGCTTTTTAACAAAGTTGGCCTAGGGGGAACTTGGCTATTAGAAAGGGAGGAAGGTAAATTTGGGTTCAAACTTGTGATTGCTCAATCAGAGACAGCTGAGAAGTTTAGCTGCTGCTTTCTCAGGTACACAGCTCATAAATAAGCCAGTCTACCTCTGGTATCACCTAATTCAGTCACCATGAAGTGCAAGATGCTGCTCAGGCTCGACTTCCTTCCACCACCCCACTCACTGCAAACTAAAAGTCAAGAACACTCAAATTCATGGTACTGAAGGACTAGAAAAATCACAACCTACCTCACCTAAGAAAGAGGGTGGGGCTCTCTCTTCTTTCCTCATCCACCTCCACTCCAGCACAAAGAAATACATACCCTAGAACTCTTCCTTATGTGTCCCATGTTATTTTTACCCTTGGTAAGGAGTTGTGTCATTACAGTGTCTTTTCTGCAAAATATTCAACTCATACCTTTAAAAGTAAAATGTTTTAAATTCAATTTAAAAAAATGTATTGTTTAATATTATGACCAAGTTAAGAAGAGAAGACAGTAGATAGAGAAGGATAACAAGAAGGAAGAAAGAAGACTTGTGGAGGCTTTACAAAGAAACCAACAGGAGACCTGGAGATAGCAAAGTGGACTCCAGTCAGAATTCTGCCATTACTATCCACATGGCCTTGGGTCAATCACAGAATCCTAAAATTAGAACCTGAAAAGAATCTCAGAAATCAACTAGTACAAACCTTTCTTTCAGAAATAAGGAAAATGAGGTGAAAGTACTTCTCCCATATCACATAGGGAGTAATCATTCCATCAAGAAGCATTTATTCAGGTATTCTGCTAAGCCCCGGGGACAGGCAGAATGACAAAAGTCTAGGTGAGGCAAAAAGAGCATATAAGTACATACAACACATAATATATGCAAAATTAACAGAAGTTTTAAACTCAGAAGCAGAATTTAAATAAAGATCTTAACGACTCACTCTACTACACCAGGCAAATTCCTTCTCTCCAAGTCCTGCTTTGTCATCTGCAAAATGTCTAAATGACATCTAAGATCTCTTTACTCCAAACTGTACCATTCTACACCAAAAGATGAAGGATGAGACAGACTAATCACAGATGATCTTAAAAAGCTTAAAAGGGAATCTTCAAAGTCCAACTTCCTCATTTCACAAAAAAGGAAACAATGTTTAAATCATTTTTCCAAGGTCACACAAAAGTAGGAAGTGGCCATTTGTTCTGTGAAGTTTAGATTCAGTCAAAGGGATGCATTTGAGGACCTGGAAGGCCACATATGGCCTCGAGGTTGCAGGTTCCCCACCCCTGTTATACCTTGATGCCTTCTACAAAAAAAAACACCTGTGCCACCACACACAAGGCACATCTACATAAAGCTTTAGAGTTTATACAATTATCCTGTGAAAAGATACAAGTGTCATCATTTTACTTTAGAGAAAAGTGAGATTCCAAAAGATGCTGTGACTTAATGTTATACATCTGTCCTCTCTCTCCTCTCTCCCACACTGCCTCCCATCACACACAGAACACAGATTAGTGAAAAGAAAAAACACAAGAAGTGTTTAATAAAGCTTGCTGAACTGAACTGGAAACAAAGACCAAAAAGGACCTTAATAATAACAATAATTAAAAAATCTCCCAACTCATAGCCTTTAGAATACTGCCACTAAAGACTTTAAACCTGCATTGTACTTTTGCAACCACAAACACAAATATCACTTCTTGGCACTTGCTCCATTAAGGCACATCATTACTCATTCCTGCCTTAAATTATTTGACTATTGCTTTGTAAACCCATACAAGAAGCAAAAGTGACAAAGTAAAACTGGGAATGAGACATTCTAAGTTTGGCACCCTGAAAAATGTGTACATATAGACATTGGTTAGTTGAGGTTTAGAGCTGAAAGAGTTTTTATGGAGTTATCTGATCCAACTCCCTCCTCTTCAAGATGAAGAAAATGAGACCCAGGAGTCAAGTGACTTGATCATGGTCCATACAGGTAATAAGTGATGGGGTAGGTTTCCCTTCTAAATCCATTTCTCTTTCCACCATACCATGATGTCAAGGTCAAACTTGCTTTTGAAAAAGATTAATGACTACAGGATTTTTAATATGCTATTTTCACAGCAAAGTAATGGGATCAGGAGGACAGCAAGGACAATTATTTTGGGAGACTGGAATTTAACAAGTTAAAGATTAATACTATTTGTCTGCCTTACTGTCTTACAAAAACAAAATATGGCTGGAAAATGTATATTAAAATCTACCACAAGAATTTTGTTCTGCCTTTTTAAAAATGCACCAATATTAACTCAACTTTTACCTAATTAAATGGTATCTAATAACGGCTCCAGCTACTTCATACACCTACAGCATTGCATGTTGAGATCATCAGTTTTTAACTACATAACAATTTCAGCATATCACAGCATACCATTTAAATACAATAACACTGCCCCTAAAATACTCAAAAACTAAAGTCTTTACTTCAGAATGCCTCACTGGAGGGAGGGACCCAAACTTAATGCTTAAAACAGAGGGATAAATTGGGAGTGCAAAATTGAACACTTCTGACTTCACTATGCAAAAATCATAGGATAGCGGGTCACTCTCTAAATCTAATAAGAGAGTCTCCAAATACAAATGTTTGAATTTATTCTGCAACCACAGAAATAAAACCGTCCCTGCAAAGTGACCTGCAGTTCACAAACCCCAAACAAATCTCGTTTTATAAGAGCACAGATTTAGAGCAGGAAGCAACCTGAGAGGCCATCTAGTCCAATCCCCTGTTTTACAGATGAGGAAACTGAGGCCCACCGAGGTAAATCCTCACTCAAGGTCACACAGGTAGTGTCCCCCGACTCCAAAACCTTTTGGTGGTATTTCAAGTGACCATCAAAAACACCGCGGGGAGGGAGGGGACGGTCCCGACGGGATGCTTTAGCCTTCCCTCCCCGACCCCAGCCCAAACTGCAGGAACAGCAGAATGGCCATCTCTACAGAAGGCGCTCCTCCCCCACAACTGCGCACACAGAGGCAGCCCACCTTCCAGAGACAAACCCAAAGCTGAGCCTGAGTCCAGTGTACCGGCGGCAGCCCCAAGCTCCCAGATCCGGTCCCGTCGCCAGATGACCCCTCGCCCCCGCCCCGTGGCTACCTGGTGAAGAAGTCCGCAAAGCCGCCTCCGCCTCCGCCGCCGCTCCTCCGGGCTTTGGCCGCAGTCCCTGCCGGGCCCGACTCCGAGGCGAGCGGGGGCCCCTGAAGCCCCTCCTGGGCCAGGTAGTCCGGGGCGCTCTGTCGGCGGCTCACCTCGTAAGTGTTCCGAGAGTTCAAGTTCACGTCCGTGAAGCGAAAGCCCGGCTCGGCGGTGGGGCCCCCCGGAGTCCTCTCGTCTACCTCCCCGCCACGCTGGGCGGCCCCGGGCCGGGCGGGCGGCGGGGACTGCCGGCCTCCGCGGGCGCCCTCCGGTTCCGAGGCGCCACCGGACTCCCCCGGCTCCGCCGCTCCTAGGCGGCAGCTCCGCAGCGGGTCCTCCAGCGGCGTCGCCCCGTCAGGCGGGCTCTCGATGCCGCCGCCAGCCCCGGGCAGGCGGCGGAGGCTGGAGGCGCGGCAGCAACGCGGCTCCCGGGGGAAGCGGAGGAAGCTCCCGCCGCCGCCTCCCTCCGGGGCCGACGACAGGCAGGGCCGGGCGGGCAGGTCGTGACAACCCGGGCCCGGCAGGAAGCCCGAGTCGCCGTTGGTCATCCTGGGACGCGGGGGCCCCGGGCCGCCGCCCTGAGGGGGCTTCCCGTCTGGCTGGTCCCCGCAGAGCCGGGATTCCGAGCCCTGCGGCGGCGGCGGACGGCCGGCCTGGCTGCCGGCGAGCGAGCTACAGTGGCACAACCCCGGCTCCAGCTGCCCGCCCGCCGCCGCCAAGTATCGCTGAATCAGCCGCTGAGGCGGCGGCGTCGCCCCCTCCTCCTCCGATTCCTCCTCCTCCGATTCTTCCTCCTCCTCCTCCTCCGCCTCCCCCTCCTCCTGCGGCTCCAGGCAGCAGCGGCCGCGGCCGCCCCCGGGGCCGCCCGTGGCCCCGATCATCCTACCGTCGCGGCCCCCAGGCTCGGGTCCCGGCGGAGGGAACAGTCTGGGCTTCCTTCCCGGACAGGCGCCAGCATCCTCCGGCCCCACCATCTGGCGGCCCAGCGGCTGGCGAAGGAGAGCGACGCTGAGGACAGAAGACAGCCCGCACAACGCTCCGCTCCGGCGACAAACGGCTCTCAGGGCCCGGGCCGCGGCGGCCGCCGCCGCAACGCTCCCCGCCCCCTCCCCCCGGCCGCCAGCAGTTGCCCTCGGGCACACGCTAGGCTACGCGCACGCGCACGCGCAGCGGCAGACTGGTCAAGAATCCACCGACATCGCCGCCCCTCACCGCCTGCCCCCGCCCCCCCAAATCCCAGATGATTTCCCCGAACCATAGAGACAGGGGCTAGAGAGCCTCACTCCGTGACAATCTCAGGCCGCCAATGAGCGCATCCGCCACCTGGAGTGTGGTGGCTACTTGGCCGCTGCGGATTACGAAATTGTGGCAGATTCAGGGCCCCTAGTTGAACAGAGATTCCCTGTAAGGATGCAAGGAAAAGTTGTGGGGCGCCTGCCTTCAAGCGAGGTTGAGGATTTCTAAAATGTAACAGCTGCTTCCCTCAGGGAGTTTACGTTCTACTGATACTTAGGAAACATTTACTGATACTTAGTAAACATTTACTGATACTTAGTAAACGTTTACTGATACTTAGGAAACATGGCCCTAATGAAGGCGATGAGGGGTTACCTGTAAGTCTCGGTCCTTGCGTTCAAGGGATTTACCTTGATTTATTTGGCATTTCTGTATTTAAGATTCCTTAATAAGTACAAAGAGGGTCACTGAGAACAGGGGCTGCCTTTTGCCTTTCTTTCCTGTATCCCTAGCGCTTAGCACACTGCCCGGTGCTCCATAAATGTTTATTGACTGACCACAGATTTAAATATACTTTAGTGCAAGGAACATCCTAGAAGGCTTCATGTGAAAAGTGGGATTTAGGCTGAATATTAAAGTATTGTTTGTTTTTGAGTAAGTGAACAAACAGGATGGCGAAGGCATTCCAGAAAGGGAGGGCATAGGGACAGTATGTTTGTGGGATAGTGAAAAGATCACATTAACCCAGAGAGAGTAGAGGATTTTCACAGAAAATATAACCTTCTGTTTCTAAGAATAGATAAACATTTACAAAATGTGTCATTTGTTTAGTTGTGTCCCACTTTTCACGACCCCATTTGGGGCTTTCTCAGAAAAGATACTGTAGCAGTTTACCTTTTCCTTCTCCAGCTCACTTTATAAATGACGAAACTGAGGCAAACAGGGTAAAGTGACCTGCCCAGGGTCACACAGCTAGAAGGTGTCTGAGGCTGAATATGAACCCAGAAAGATGAATCTTCCTGACTCCAGCCCTAGCCCTCAATCCACTGCACCACTTAACTGCCCCAAAATTTGTGTTATAATTCCTATTTTGTCTAAGTTTATTAGTATAGATTGTTATTGTGAGTCTAAGCTACGTCTAATCCCAAACTGGCAAATTTATACTAGCACCACCAAAGGGGTTCTGAGTTTCTCCTTCAGAGACCCTGACCTAGGGACTATATAATCTTATACCTTTGTTTCTTCCTGGCATCTTTCAAGGATGGTGTTCTCAGTACAATATATTGAATAATCAGCTACAAAATAGGATGTTTCAATACCTTGCCAGTACTTAGGCATTCTAATATAACTTCATTTACCCTTTGCACCTGGAGAATGTCAATTCTGAATTACTAGTTATGTAGCAGTAGAATTAAAAAGAAGTTGAGGGGGGTGTGACAAGAGGAGAACGACCATGGAAAGGAGCCCATTCTGCCCTTATTCTCTAGGCTTGCCAGCCTCAGAGAAGGGTCTCCTTTTCTCCACCAAAAACCCTCCGCCCTGAAGGATATTGTCTGATCTCTGATTTCTCAGCAACTGGAAATGCTGCTCGAGAGATTCTAATCCATCTATACAATAGATGAGGAGAACAGTGCATCCACCCACAAGATCATGTAGCCTCCTTTTGTGTCCTTCTGAAGCATATCTCACACTCTGTCCCTTTTAGTAACCTGGTGTCAGGAGTCAGTCTCATGAAAAGAATAGTGTTTTGGAATAACAATACACTTCTGTATGGGTAGCTAGATGGTGCAGTGGATAGAGCACCAGTGCAGGAGTCAGGAGGACCTAAGTTCAAATGTTACCTCACACACTTGACACTCACTAGCTGTGTGACCTTGGACAAGTCACTTAACCCCAATTGCCTCATCCTGGGTCATCTCCAGTCATCCTGATGAACATCTGGTCACTGGATTCAGATGGCTCTGGAGAAATGAGGCTGGTGACCTGCATAGCCCTCCCTCTCTCAAAACAAAGTCAAGTGCAAGTCATGTCATTATTTCTCTGATGGCATGGTCTTCTTTGGCAAGGAAGGATGAACACATACACAGTTCTGTATGTTTAATGCATTCATGCATGTATGGTTGATGCTTTTTATTACCTTTCCTTAATCTAATTAAGCTGTTTTGCTTTTGGTTACAGTAAGAGGTCTAAGTGGACTTCTTATAACAGCTGGATCCAAGAGACAAGAAAAGAGTGGCATGAAAATAAGCCATGAGTTAATTGAGAACCTAAGGCAATGTTGTAGATACTAAAGCCCCAAGTCCCATCACAGCCCTGTTATATGGCTACTTAGGGTGCAAGAAATATTTGACAATTTGTGGGGAGATTTCAAGTTTAAAATTTATATACAAGGAATCTTCCACTTAGGTATGGACTGTCTTAAAAGTTTATTTCTAGGTTAGTTTAAAAATCAAAATGAAACTTCTCATAGAAGCAATGTTTTTGTGTGTGTGGGTGTTTGTTTGTTTTTATGGTTAGTTTCCCAAGCCAATCCTCAAAAATCGAGCTCAAAATGCAAGTGAATTCTAATATCCTAATACTCCAATAGATCAATGAGGTGATCGATGTCGGGATTCCCTCCTGAAACAGGCTACAGCTGAACTATATAGTACTCATGCTCCTAGTCTGGGCCTTGGGAGCAAGACCATTAACTATGGGAAGAAAAGGAGCAGGATCAAGGGAGTTTCCTTAATCTTTTCTGGCTACCAGACTGTTCTCAGGAAAAAAAAACTGTTAAATATAGGAAGAGGTTTTTGTCTTCCATCTTACGGGTCACAAATTTAGAATTTGAAGGACAGTTAAATGCCTTCATTTCACAGTTGTGGAAACTGTGGCCACAAGAAGTTAAATGATTCAACTAGGGTCACCACTTCATCAATCCTCTCACCTCCCAAGGCCCCTTTCCAGATGGAGCACTGAACTCCCACTTGAACTAGCAATCTAAGTTCCCAGAGAGAAATGACATCTCCCGACAACTGAGAGCTCTTGCAAGCCCTCTGAAGCACATTAGGTGTAAACCTCCAATATCAATCACCAGTGATGAGTACCCCAATAACATTTTCCAGTTCCAACTTGGGATTCATAAGTATTCTTCTTAGTACCACTGATGACCAGCTAACGTCCAATAGCTTTTACAAAAGGACATTTTGTGAGAACATATGGCAGGCAGCCGACTAAAAGGCTTCAGGAAGGAAATGGGAGTCAGTGACAAAAATACCTAGACTTGCTCTAAAGTGGAGAGCTCAGCTCTTCCATTCCCAATCAGCACATACTTCTAGATGCAGGCTTACCAACCATCCTTGTGAGTCCCCTACACACGCTTTCACAACTGCATATGTACTGACAAGTTTTCCATACATGTAAACCTCTCATCAATTATGTGCTGTGGAAGAGAAATAATGCTAGACTTGGTAGGGGAGACGCCAGTCTGAATCCACTTCTGATACTTACTAGCTGTAAGTCCTGTTTGTAAGTCCTCTTCTGTAAAATGAGCTGGAGAAGGAAATGGCAAACAACTCTAGTATCTTTTCTAAGAAAACCTCAAATGCAGTCATGAAGGATCAGACATGCCTGAAAAACAACCAGACAACAAATGGGTGAGACACTGTGCGGAGCAGTGGGTCATAAGAAGCAACAAAAGACGGTCCCTGTCTTTAAGGAGCTCACAGTCTAATGGGGGACAAAGCACACAAACAGAAATAAAGTAAGCTATATACAGGATAAACAGGAAATAACTCACAGAGGGAAGGCACTAGAATTAAGAAGCATTGGGGAAGGCTGCCATTAAAAGATGGAATTTTAGTTGAGACTGAAAGGAAACCAGGGAGGCCAGTAGTTGTAGTGGAGAAGGGACACTTCTGCACACACACTTCTTTATTAGTAAAGTGCTATGGACAATTTGTACCTACCATGTGCCTCTCCACTCCCCTTTGCAATGCTCAGAGCTTTATTCCTTCAGAGGTGACAGTATTCTATGACTCAGAGCATCACCAGACAAATACTGAAGAGAAAAGAAAAGAAGAAGAGAGGAGAGAGAAGGGGAGGGAAGGAAAGGGGAGGAGAAAAGAAAAATGGATCTATGTTTCAGGAAGAACCTTAGAGTTGGATACTTTCCCAGAAACATTTTTTGCCAACTTTTCTCCTATTCACCTCTGGTCCCTGCTCATTGTCTATTTTTTCCTATCTGTCCAATATGTAGATATTGATTTGACTGGGATGTCCAGCCAAATGTATATACCAGATTGCAGAATAAGAATTCTTCCTTCCATTCTACTTGAACAAGAATCTCCCCAATTAAAGGACCAACAAAAAGTCAATATTTATATAGGACAGGCCTGTGATTTCATTGTACTGGGAACTTTCTGGTGAAGAAACTACCTCTTTACCAACACAGATTAGCACCTTCTCTGTGACTCAGAGCCTTAGAAAGCTGCAGAAAGTACAGAGAGATTCAGTGTACCTGCCCAGGTCACACAGGCATTATGTGTCAGAAGCAGACATTGAACTCAAGGCTTCCTGCCTCCAAGACTAGTTCATCATCCACTATGACAAGCTGTCTCTTAACTTACAAGCAATCAAAAACAGTGGGACTGTGAGAACCCTGTTTACTTTTTTTCTGTTACTCTACAACTGTCATTGCACATAAGACTGATGGCCATATTGTAATTTTTCTTCTGTTTCAGGTCGAGCTACCTGGTCAAGAAATTCATCACCAAGTAGCTACTGATGATGTGCCTCTCTGTATATAGCAAGGCCAACCCTTGGAAAACAGATCTAGAAAGCTCTTCTTCTACCAATGTAAACAGAAGCTTCCAAAGCTTGTGATCTGCTGGCCTAGCCTCCTAGAACTCAGGGCCATCTCCATAACCCCATGGGGCGTTGGAATACAAATTTATGAAAGGCAAACCTTAAAGTTCTGTATAAATCAGAGGTTTCAAACTCAAATAGAAACCATTCCCTGGGAGACATAATGACTTACTTAGTGACTTAGAAAACCACAGATTGACATTATTTATGTTGTATTTTTATTTATTTTTGTTAAACATTTCCCCAACATTTTATCGGGCTCTGTATATTTGGGAGTTTGTGGCTCTTGGCTGTTTGCACCCTCCAGGCTGAGAGTTTGATATCTCTGATGTAAATATGAACTCTTGTTACAAACATTTTATTACTTTTCGATTCAATTTTACTTTCTTTTCGGTTCCAGATTTCTTGTCTCCCCACCACCTTCAAAACCCATTGAGAAGACAAGAAGTACAAAACTCTTTACAGATATGAAGTTATGCAAAACAAATTTCCAATTATTATATACATTTTAAAAAGAGTGTTTGTTTTTCTCACCAATTCACTAACTGCTCTGATTTCAGAAAAAAGATCTAGTAGCAAGAGAACCCTGGAAAATCACATTTTAGGTTGAGTCATCACTTCAGGTAAAGGTGAATGGAAGGGATACATCCTTTAAGCTCTTCCTGCTTTATAGGTTTTTTTCTACACTTTGTATTTAAACCCACAGATTATCTAAAAGCACCAAGTGTTTTTATCTTTTTCCCCCCATATCCCCTGTGGCAGTAGCATTAGAGATTTCATTCATGAGAAGATTAGGATCATAGGGTTTTAATTCTAGGGCCAGAAAGGAGTCATCTTCTCCAACCCCTTTCATTTTACAGATGAATGCAACTGAAGCCCAGAGATGTTAAGTGACTTGCCCAAGATCACACAGGTAATGTTTCAGAAGCACCATTAGAACCCCTGATTCCAAAGCCATGCTCTGGGAATAATTGTAAATTAGGACTATTTATATAGGTGATTTTTCATTAAAGGTTTCATTTAATTAAGTTTAACCTTTTTTTCATTTCGTTCATTCCAGTTTTATCATCTCACAATCTCCAAAATAATTACTGTAACATCTAGATTTATACTTACTCATATTAATTCTCAAAACCACCATTTACTCAGATTTTCTTCTCCAGAACCAGCTGCAATATTAATCATATGATACCACATGCTAGTGGTGAAAAAGAACAACTTACTTTGAATAGAAACACATGATTAAATGAGGAAATTACGTTAAGAGTAACCGGTCTCAGTACTTGTGTCCTCCACCAAACCACCTCCCACCCCCTCAGAGTCCTGCCAATGGCCACTCAACAAGAGCAGAGCATGGTAAGTTAATAATGTTTCTTAGATGACCAGAAAAGTTGCTTGCTGCTGCAGCTTACAAGAGGAACACAGTCTTCGGTGGTATGCTCACCACAGGAATGCTGAGTCTTCAAGAATCTGCAGCTGTTTAGCTGCTGCTCACAGCACAGAAGGTGTCAAGACTGGCCAGGGAGTACAATGCACAACCACAGCAAATCCAAAGACTGGCATTACAGGAAGCAAAGGGGAAACCTCAGCATCTACAAACCACAATAAGATGAGTTGGGAGAAGCCTCTTCCACTACCATTTCCTTCCCTTCCACCACCATTTCCTTCCCTCCTCTTCTCTGTCTTCTTCATCATTTCTTTTACAACTTCTTCCTCTGTGGCGTGTTTACCACTGCTGGAACAGGGGGATCTCTCTGGTCCCAAAGTCTGGTGGGAATGAGAAATCTCCAAAGAGAGTCTCTCTTCATTGTTGTTAAAAATAACTCATTTTATCAAGGCTTTTCATGGAATCACAACTGGAAAGGATTGTAGAGATCATTAGGGGTAGGGGACTTGCCTCAATGCCACATGTGGCCTCATTTTACAAATTGGGAAACTAAGGCCCAGAGAGGCTGAGATTTGTCCAAGGTCATAAAGGAAGAAAGTGACAGATCTGGGATTTGAGCCCACCTACAGCTCCACATCCAGTTCTCTGTGCCATGTTGTCTGGCTTTAAAATTTGTAAAGTAGTCTCTATTGTAATCTTACAAAGTAAGTAGAACAAGCATTATTCACTGGAGAAGGAAATGGCAAACGACTCCAGTATCTTTGCCTGGAAAATCCCATTGCCAGCATTGATGTTCTACAGTTCTCAGGGTCACAAAGAGTTTAACATAACTGAATGGCTAAATAACAACAAATGTTATTACCTCCATATAACAGATGGAGCTCCGAGATGCTAAACAACCTGACCATACTGGCAAGTGTCTAAGGCAGGATTCAAATTCAGATCTCATGACTCCAAGTCCAGCATACTACCAATACTACTTCCATATCATTTCCATACTCAAAAACCTTCAGTGACTTTTAAAGATCAAATAAAAACTTCTGAGTCCTCTATAATTGAACATAATACAAACTTAAGCCCTTCTGTAATCTACATTCAACCTTCCTCCTAGTGTTTTACAGCATAATAATATTCTGTTACACTCATATACCACAATTTGTTTAGCGCTTCCCCAAATGATAACTATCTACTTTGCTTTAAATATTTTGTATATTAAGACTTTCTTCTTATCAATGACCAAAGGGCTATAAAACTATGCATACCCTTTGATCTAGCAATACCACTACTAAACCTATATTCCAAAGAGATAAGAAAAAAAGGAGAAAGGACCTATTTGTGCAAAAATATTTATAGCAGCTCCTTTTGTGGTGGCAGAGAATTGGAAATTGAGGGAATATCCATCAATTGGGGAATAGCTGAACAAGTTGTGGTATATGATATAATGAAACATTACTATACTATAAGAAATGATGAGTGGGATGATTTCAGAAAAGCCTAGAAAGACTTACATGAACCGATGCTGAGTGAAGTGAGCGGAACCAGGAGAACATTGTACAGTGTAACAGCAATACGGTATGATGAACAACTGTAAATGACTTAGCTATTCTTAGCAATACAATCCAGGACAATCCCAAAGGACTCATGATAAAAAAAAAAATGCTATCTGCCTCCAGAGGGGGGAAAAAACCTGATGAGTCTGTATTTTATTTCTTAATAATATCTTAATTTTCCCCCAATTACATATAAAATGATTTGAGTTTTGAGTTCTAAATTCTATCCCTTTTTTCCTTCTCTCTCCCCTCCCTGAGATGGTAAGCAATATGTTTAGGTTATACATGTGCAATCATATAAAACATTTCTAAATTAGTCATTTTGTATAAGAAGATGAGAGAAAGAAAGAAAAAGAAAGAGGGAGGGAGGAAGGAAAGTAAGGAAGGAAGAAATGGAAAGGGAGGGAGAAAAGGCTGGAAGGAAGAAAAAGAGAAAGAAACAAAGAAAAAAGGAAAAGAAAGTGAGGAATAGTATGCTCTGCTCTGTATTCAGACATTTACCAATAGGATGATTTCTGAAAAACCTGGAAAGATACACATGAACTACATTGAGCAGTTAAGTGAAGTGAAATGAGCAGAACCAGGAGAACACTGTGAAAAAGTAACTGCAACATTGTACGGTGAAGAATTGTGAATGACTTGACTATTCATAGCAATGCAATAATCCATGACAATTCCAAAAGTCTTATGAAATGTTATTCACATCCAGAGTAAGAAGTGATGGAGTCTGAATGCACATCAAACCATACCATTTTAACTTTATTTTTTTTCTTTTGGTTGGTTTCTTTTTTCACAACATGAATATGGAAATATGTTTTACATTATTGTACATGCATAATCTATATCAAATTGCTTACCATCTTAAAGAATATGGAGAAGAAGGAGGAAGGGAAGGAGAGAATTTGGAACTCAAAATTTTATAAAATGAATGTTTAAAATTATTTTACATGTAACTGGGGAAAAAACAAAATTTAAAAAATGTTTTAAAAATAGTTTCTTTTCTCTCGCTGTCCATCTCTGTCTCTCAAGATCACAGCTTCTATCTCAGCTGTCTTTGAACAAATTATTTATATAAACCAATGGTACTTTTTTGTTAACCATATTTTATTTTAATATAGCAAGCTCATGCAATGGATCCCAAAAAGTAGTTCCTGGCACGGGGTATATAGTCTTCTCTCTCTCTCTGGGCTCAGTTCACCCCTATCTGCCTTCAAGCTAGGTTTCCAGAGATAGATCATCACCATGTGGCTATGATGCAAGGTATTCCAGGGTTCTAGGCAGAATATACCCCTACTAATCAACCCTATTGTTCAGGTATCCTCATTTGTGTGCTTCCAATTTATACATAACCTGACATTATGAAACCATTAGCTCTTGGAAGAGTGTGTGTGTTCGTCCTGTGTTGCCACAGAGAAATGATGACATGACTTGCACTTGATTTTGTTTTGAATGAGGGAGGGCTGTGCAGGTCACCAGCCTCACTTCTCTTTCAGAGTCATCTGAATCCAGTGACCAGATGTTCATCAGGATGATTGGAGATGACTCAGGATGAGGCAATTGGAGGTAAGTGACTTACCCAAGGTCACACAGCTGGTGAGTGTCAAGTGTCTGAGGTGAGATTTGAACTCAGGTCCTCCTTACTTCTGCATTGGTGCTCTATCCACTGCACCACCTAGCTGCCCCTTGCATGGAAGGGTATACACATAAAGAATGTGCATGGCCAGAAATATCTATTGGATGCAACTCATGCCATTTAGGTTACAGAGTTGCCTATATCCTCTGGTGATACCATCATGCTATTGGTCTTTTGCTGTATTATATGACTTTTTCACTGAGCTGTTGCTATAAATACAAGAATCTGAACTCTGAAAGTTTACAGCCTCATGTATTTCAGCTCTTTTAAGATGCAGACTCCAGCCAGCTACACACATCCATTCTGATATCCTGAAAAATCCTTAGGCATTTAATTTAATCTTATGAGCTCCATTTTTTCCTGATTCTGATAGTCCAGGCTTTAACTTTGAGAAAATTTCTTTCAGATCTTTTCTATTCTTATGATGCCAGTTATTGCCATCAAATCACAGATGTTGGATATAGAAGGCTGAAAATGATTGGTGACTTTTATCCTACTGGGGAACCCTATTCTCTACCAACCAACTGATATATTTCCTTTAGTATATGAAATGAGATAATGTTTGTAAAACAATTTGTAAACCTTAAAGGACCATATCTGCCATTACAGTAAAATCAAAACTCAAAGGACATGTGTATCTATTAGAATATCAATGATTACCAAAAGCAAGAATAATTATAACATCACAGTTATTCAATATAAAATCAATGCAATAATATTTAATGTTCATGATTCACACATAAACATGAGTTACACTCTCCCACCAATACATAAAGTTTCCATGGGGAAACAGTAGGTATATAAGTACAGAAATCTAGTGATTGAGGAAAACCCATATACTTAGTGCAACTCATACCTCTGTAATGCAGGTATTAATATCCTTGGGTCCTTCCAAAATAATCTGCCCCACATGAAACTGTTTCTCTGCTAGCTCCTCCCCTTCTGTTCCTCATTGCTCGTTCAATGGGCAAGTCTGCTCTTCTCCTGCTCTAGAAATGGTAAAACAGTGACAAGTTCTTTTAATTTATGATAACCCTTAAAGGGAAACTGAGAAGGGTACAGTAGCATTATTGTAGTGTTGAGCAGTTTCAGTAGGCCAGAGAACTGCAAGGCTCTTCAGAATGGCTCCCTGGACTAGACAGACAAACCTAACCTACTTTTCAATCATCTAGATTCTCAATCAGCCAGTCAGCTGTCAAGGACTTGTGAGAGTAATATGTCTCCTTCTCTCCTCTGGCTCCAGCACTACCCTGATGAGACCTTCATCGCCTCACACCTACGACTTTTCAGTAGCTTTATTGATTGGTGTCCCTGCCTCAAATCTCTCCCCACTCCAGTCCATTTCCCACTCAGCTGTCAGACTCATCTTCCTAAACTGCAAGTCTTATCTGCATCTTCCATGTCATTCTCCTATTTAATGAGATCCAGGTACCTCCTTTTTAACTTCAGGATCAAATACAAAATCCTCTGTCATTCAAAGCCCTTCATAAACTGGTCTGTTTAGTCTTTCTACAGCCTTTTTACTCTTGCTACAGTCTTCTCAGGTCCTGATGCCTTTTTAAATGTTCTCATCTTTTCAGGTCCTCTCCTCTCCTATATTACTTCTAATGGCTGAAATAACAGTCTCCTTGTGGTCACTAATTCGTCTTTCCTTTATGATATATAATTTCTAAAATCCAGTTATCTGCAGTCATGCAACTAAAAGTTCATATTTAATCTTCTTTAGTCTCCTAATTTCCCCATTGTGAGTTTCCACCTCTCAAACTCTAAGAACAGTCACATGCAAATGAGCTGAGGGATCGCAATATCCTCTGGCCTCAGTTCTCTGCCCTCAAAGAGTTCCTCTCTTTACCTGGTCCTCCTTAGTCTGTCCTCAAACTAAAATGAGAAAATTGTTTCTTCTTATAAGGACTTGTATCTGTTTTTCATGTAAGAAAGTTCTTTTCCTGCCCCATTAGCAGTCAGACTGTTCCTATAGGAAAGCAGTAATACTTTTCATTAATACGAACTGTAGGAGATTAAATGGAGAAATAAGGGCAATTAGTTGGGGGCCTAGGTGTAGAGTCAGAAAGACTCATCTTCATGAGTTTAAATCTGGCCTCAGATACTTACTATGTGACCCTAGTATCCAAGCACTGTTTGCCTCAGTTTCCCCATCTGTAAAATGAGCTAGAGAAGGAGATAGCAAATGACTATTATTTTTGCCAAGAAAACCCCAAATCATGAAGCACTGGACACTACTGAAATGTTTGAGCGATAACAATGATGAAGAAATAAAACTTTAAAGAGACAGCAATAAGCTTTACAATAAAAGAAGAAATGTGAAGAGGAGAATGAGAACATCATCATAGCAGTTCTCTAAAAAAAACCAGACAGTTGTAGTCTCTCCTTACCTGGCCAGGAGTGGCTTTTGTATGAGTAAGCATGCCTTCTCTATCATGCTAGTGGCAGTGATAGCAACATAGCTGCCCCTCCCTTCTCTCACAATGCAGAAGAGCTTCATTTTATCTCAAGCTTATCCCTCTATTCTTAACTCCCATGAGATTTTCAACCCATCCTATCCTTCACCCCTAGCTGAGAGGAGAAATAAAAACCACTCTTCTTTCTTTAATAGGGTTATAGCCTTGTAATTCCCAGGGATAAAATAAGGAAGATGCCAGAATCTCCCATCCTCCGACATCATCTTCAATGACCTGCTATGTCCAGATTAGCATTTTTGGCTCCCATGTTGCACTATTGACTCATTCAACTTGTCCACTAAAACTCACAAGTCTTTTTTCCCAGGATTGTCACATATCCATACCTTCACATATTATATGTGTGAACTTGAATTATATTATTATTAACTATAACATTTATATAATTCCTTAAGGTTTGCAAAATTCTTTACCTGTTATCTCATTTGATTTTCACAACCCTATGAGGTAAATGCTATTATTCTCATTTTATAGATGAAGAAACTGAGGTCTAGCAGGAGAGATTTGCATTGGGTCACACAACTAGAAAATGTCTGAGACAGGATTTGAACTCAGAATTTCTTTACTCCAAGTTTAGTACTCTGTTCATTGCATCACTAGTTGCCTCATAACTTGAGTTTTTTAACCCAAGTTGTAGGACTTATATTTATTTCTATTATTAATTTTTCACACTAAATTAAATTATTATATTTCACTTTACTAGATTGATTATAGGATCAAAGCTGTATAGTATAAAGCTGACTAATTCATTGGATCACACGCAGTGTGCTCTGACTGTGAAAGAGGCTTCTGCGGGATCTGGCTTCTGGAAAGATGAGATGCTGTTTAATGGAAGGGTACCGCTTCCCACTTCAGAGCATGCCTCTTTTCACTCCAAAAGAGTCAGGCAGGAAAAAGAAAAATGCTTTAGTCAGTTAGTGTCTTTTGGATGCATTCTCAGTCCTGGCTCAGCAGCCAAATGAAAGGCTCATCTTCTGCAAGTGATAATGGGACCAGAAACAGCCAGTACACCTGCCCATGCACTGAAATGGGGAGCAGGGTCCTCTTGTTACATATCATTAAGTCTTTCCAGAAGCTGATTCTCCTCTTGCATGGGGGTTGGCAAGTGGCAGAGCTTTAATTGCACATGCTGATGAGAAGGCTCCCTTGACCAGACCCCCATTACACTTGGGAGAGTATTAAACCTCCTCATTTTTAACATAAAGATGCTGAGTCCCTTCCAACTCTTTATCATATTCAAAAGGTGATATGCATGCCACCTATGCCCTTATCCAAATTACTGATTAAACGTTAAACAGGAAAGAGGTGAAATCAAGACCCCTATTAGACGCCTCCTTTTAAGATTAACTTCAAGCCATTACTCTATGCGTCCAATCAATTATCTTGTTTTAAATCTAACTACACTATGATCTTAGCCTCCTGCTGAAACCATTCTCTTCCTTTCAAGTGTAGCTCATGTGTCATCTACCTCAATAAGCCTTCCCTGCTCCCTCCCCAAATTAGTTGTTCTCCCCTTCTTCAACATTTCTTATAGAATTTTATCTTGATAGCTAATGTGACCCATTTCATTCTTCTTTTACTGTACTTGTATGTTTACATGCTGTTTCATCCCATCAAACTGCAAGCTCCCTCAGGGCAAAAACATGGCCATTTTTTCATCTTTGTATTTACAGCACCTAGCTCACTTGCCTAACATAGTATCACCTTAAATAAATATTTGTAGGGCATAGAGATTAAATTGATTTGGTCACTCAGGAGTCATTTATTAAAGGCTTATTGTGTACATTGAACTATGTCAGGCTCTAAGAGAAATGAAAAATAATAAAAACATATTCATCAGACTTTTTTTAGCAGTTGCCTTAAGTTTCACTTCTTAGTACCCCCTCTTCTTTTACCCTTGGGACAAACAAGAATTTGCCTGCTCTCTCTTTTTTTTGAAATTCCTCTTTCTAGATTATCCTGAACAATGAGGAAGTAAAAGACTTCCTGCTTTGTCCGAAAAAAGAAATGCCTTTTTTGTTCTCTGTCAAAAATGTACTTCTTGAAGTTAACTCTGAGCATTCTTCTCCTATCTTAGAAAATATGAAAATGACACAGAGCTAGGAAGGATAGCTAACAAGGTGGGTGACAGAGTTAGGGGCCAAAGGACAGAATTTAGTGAGGATAAATGCATAATCTTATGCTTAAATTGAAGACATCAACTATGGAAGTAAAGAGCATACTCTGTGGCAACTATCCCAACTCTCAGTCATGCTGACCACCCAGGTCCTAAAGCTAGGCTCTAGAGTTAGCCCTGAGCAGTCAGGCTCTACAGTTAGTTTTGAGGGGTCAAGGAGTATCTTTCTAATGCTGTAGCTCATGAGACCCATAAGTGTTGCCCACCATGACTGTCAGCTGAGATCAATTAGCTAGATTTAATTTGCTTTCATATAGAGAAAACTAAGATGATATAAGTAGAATGGTTGGTATAAAATTTCCCTCAAAAATCCATGACATGCTCCTCTACAAGTATACACAGAGCCAAGGGAAAGAGGACTCAAAGTTAGAGAGTCCATGTGGCTAAAGAGTAACTTGCAGCTCCTGGAATTCTTAGGGTGTTTGTTCTCCTTAGGTATGATAGAGCTTTTCTGCTGGGGTTTTTGTAGAGCTTTGAATCTGAATTCATTCTGCCAGTGGCTACTAATGCACACACTACTATCAACTTCCAAGTATGACAGGGGTCTAGCCAAAGGAGTCCTCTGCTTCAGCATGTACAGCTTTTGCCCTGCCTTCTGCCAGCCCGTGTACAAGAAGGGAGTCAGCTTCTGGAAAGGTTTAATGGTCTGTAATGGGAGGTCCCTCCTCCACATTTCAGTGCATGAACAGGTTTGCTGGCTATTTCTGGTCCTTTTGCCACATGAAGAAGAGGAATGTCTCAGCAAAAAAACTGTGCATACCCTTTGATCCAGCCATACTACTACTAGGTATGTATACCAAAGAGATCGTAAAAAAAGAGAAAAGAATCTAGTTGTATAAAAATATTTAACAGCTTTTTTCATGGTGGCAAAATACTAGAAACTGAGGGAATGCCCATCAATTGGGGAATGGCAGAACAAGCTGTGGTATATGAATGTAATGGAATACTAGTGTGCAATAAGAAATGATGAGCAGGCAGATTTCAGAAAAATCTGGAAAGACTTGTATGAACTGATGGAAAGTGAAATGAGCAGAAACAGGAAAATCTTGTACAAGGTATCAGCAACATTGTGTGATGATCACCTGAGTGATTTAACTCTTCTCAGAAACACAATTATCCAAGACAATTACAAAGGACTCATGATGAAAAATGTTGTGCACATCCAGATAAAGAACTGATGTACTCTGAATATAGATTAAAGAATGCTTTTTTTCACTTACTTTATTTTTTCCTGGTTTCTTCTTTAACAACTGTGACTAATATAGAAATGTGTTTTACATGATTATATATATGTGTGTGTGTGTATATATATACACACACACACACACACACACACACACACACACACATATATATAAAACCTGAATCAAATTGCTTACTACTTTAGGAAAAGTGGAGGAAAACTTAGAACTCAAAATCTTGTAAAAATCTATGCTAAAAATCGTCTTTACATATAATTGGGAGAAAATTTTAAAAACTATTAAAAAAAAAAAGAAGAGGAACCTTTCAATTGGCTGCTAAGTCAGGACTGAGAACCCATTCAAAAGACTCTAACTGACTAATTAGGGATGCTGCTAGGATTTGATGAGTGTATAGGGAGTCCCAAGTCCTTCGGACTCTTTGACATTTTCAGGTTCTCCTGGGATAAAGTGGGGGTGGGGTGGGTGGAAGAAGAGCCTGAGACCAAGGCCAAGGCCTCTGCTCCTCCTCTTCCCCCCAACTGATTCCTTCTCATGAATCTAGTATTTTTGTTTTTGACAAGGCAATTGGGACTAAGTGACTTGCCCAGGGTCACACAACTAGTAAGTATCAAAAGTCCAGTCTGAGGCTTAATTTGGACTGAGGTCCTCCTAATTCCAGGGATGGTGTTCTATCCACTGTGCCACCAAGCTACCTCTCTTCTCATGAATTTAGATGGAATGCTGTGTCTTCTCTACTTGCTTGAATTCCCTCATCTGAACTGGCTTGATATTTTATAAATAGTCTATATGGGGTGACCAAGTGCTTAAAATCTCAAGGAGAAAAGCAGGGTGTTATAAATGTAAGAAAGGAAAAAGCATTCATTAAGTGATTACTATGTGCCAAGTAATGTGTTAAGCCCTGGGGATAGAAACAGCAAAACAAGACAGTCTTTATCCTCAAGGAGTTGTCCCTAAGGAGAGAGCATCTATAGGAGACTTCAGTTGTAGGGCAGCTGAGAAAACTTAGTGCTTTGCCTTCAGTTTAGCAGTAAGATAAGTGGGAATGTATCTCTTTAGTGTCATTTTCATTTATGATCATATGTCATTTATTGAACTATTTGCCAAGAACTTTGGGGCTGAGAATTTTCTTTCAGGGGTCTTCAGTAGCAGTGACTACTATTATTGTACCTACAGAGGCAGTTGCTGGGTTTGTGCTCTACATGGTTTGCCCTCCTAGAACAAGGGGTTCTTAACCTGGTGTTCACTGACTCCTTAAGTAGATGGATTTCTGAGACTCAATGGATTTGAATGGGAATAAAATTACATCTTTATTTTCATTAACCTTAGCTAAAATTTAGCATTTCCTTCAATTATCCATGTAGACACTAGACATTCTGAAAATGAATCCATAGGCTTCAGCAGACAGCTAAAGGTAAAGAACTCTTTTCTTAAAGGATGGCTTTTGGGAAGCTGAGCTGGAAGCAGGGCTGGTGCCTACAGAGTACTACTACTGCCAGGGCTTATGGATGAAGGGCCCTAGGCTGCCTCCACTGGGATCTGAAGAGAGTAACAGCACTGATTTGACTTTCTTTCTACATGTTGTCTCCTGTCTTCCTGCCATATTATTTCAGTGTCATGGAAAGGTCCAAGGATGTTGAGGGTTCAAAAAAGGGCATTCAATTTGGCAATTTGGAGGTCAATGATGAATGTGGAGATGTTCTCAATAGAATACTGGAGATGGAAATCAGCTTTCAGGAAGAAGTCAGTGAATGTTGAGCATGCAAGGACAGGAAGTGTAGATGATCCTTCCCACAAGTTTGGTAATGAAGGGAAAAAAGAGGAATTGTGTTTAATTTCAACACTTTGTTCACGTAAGCTCAGTCTGATTGTTCATCATAGTTTATTGTTTGCATAGCCTGATTGTCCACTCATTTCTTCAATACTTTCAACATCTGTGATTTCATCACTGTGGGTAATCTCTCCTCCAAAGCAAATTGTAACAACTTTATCACTTAGTAAATGATTTTCAAGGCTTATTGAGAAAGGAAATTTCTTCTCCCTACAGCCAGCCTGGTGGTAAACCTAAGTTTAGTTAGGCTGATCCTTTAATGATAGAAACAGTCTGTCACCAGATCCATCCTTGAAGTCTGTCTATTTTGGTAGAGTTTGCTATTTGGTGTTTGCTCCACTGGCATGGTTATTGAGAACCCAAGGCCATCCATACCATAATAAGACAACTATATTATGGAATACCACCACTGTATGTGGTAGACAGATCCAGCAACCTCTTGCCCTGGGA
Source organism: Bettongia penicillata ogilbyi (assembly GCA_023548195.1). NCBI lineage: Eukaryota > Metazoa > Chordata > Mammalia > Diprotodontia > Potoroidae > Bettongia > Bettongia penicillata. The sequence continues at coordinate 399,393 of JAJHZJ010000145.1, forward strand.
CTGCGTGTGTGAGGTCCTGGAAGGATTAGTTCTAACTTCTTGTCCTCTGGTGGACACTGGTGCTCGATACTTCAGAGACTAGTCAGCAGGAGGTAGAATTGCAAGGGATAGCTGGGTCAGGTGTCTGCTGTCTTCACTGGCCTTCTTGACCTCTGCCAGTTTGTAAGCTTTCTACCCCTGATTGAGTATTCTCTGCCTACTTTCTTTCTTTCTCCCCTGGTCTCCCTCACTGAACCTGTTCCTGGGCAATATACTTCCTTCCTGTAGTGTTAGAGGGTCCTAGGTTGATGCTGGGTTGCTTTCTGTAGGCCAGTTTTTGGACCAGGGTCAGCTTGGCCCAAAGGATATCTTGGGACTCTTTTTAAAACATTGTGGTGATAGTAGTGGTAATGGGTGTTTGGTTGGCTTGGTTAGGTCAAAGGACAGCTTTAGGCCAAGGGTGAGGTTCATCAATGATACCAATGGAAAGGGTACCTGAGAACACTAGGGAACCACTGGAGAGAGTCTGTACTCTACTGCTCTAACTCCCCATTTCAGTAAATATTTATTGAAAAATCTTTCTGTCCTTCCTCTACCTGTTACTTTCTCTCCTTCGCAGGATAAACATTCTGCATGTAAATAAATGTATTGTTTTGTAATGTAACTCTGTAGGCCCTCTTATATGTAGGTGCCCAGAAATCTACCCTTGGTTCAGGGTACTTTAAAGATCAGTATAAACTGTAAACTATAGCTTAAAGACCCTACTAGTGTTTCTTTTACCAATTAATCAGAAGGCACATTAGTTCAAAGCAAGAGGCTTAATCAACAAAACAAGACAAATAACTAGGAAAATCCCCCATAAATGCAGTAGGAACTCTAGGGGAGAACAGGGTACAGGGAATGTTCATGACCAGGAAGCACAAATGGAGGAGATATAAGGAAGAAGCATGGCCAGGGAAAGTGGATGGAAAGGCAACTGAATGGGGAATGTACACCGGGGAATGTGCACCAGGGAACATGCATAGAAGGGTTACCCAAGAAGACTATGCCATCAGAGAAATAATGACATGACTTGCACTTGATTTTGTTTTAGGTGAGGGAGGGCTGTGCAGGTCACCAGCCTCACTTCTCTTTCAGAGTCATCTGAATTCAGTGACCAGATGTTCATCAGGATGATTGGAGATGACTCAGGATGAGGCAATTGGGGGTAAGTGACTTACCCAAGGTCACACAGCTTGTGAGTGTCAAGTGTCTGAGGTGAGATTTGAACTCAGGTCCTCCTTACTTCTGCATTGGTGCTCTATCCACTGCACCACCTAGCTGCCCCTTGCATGGAAGGGGCATACACATAAAGAATGTACCTGGCCAGAAACATCTATTGGATACAACTCATGCCAGTTAGGCTACAGAGTTGCCCATATCCTCTGGTGATACCATCATGCTATTGGTCTTTTGCTGTATTATATGACTTTTTCACTGAGCTGTTGCTATAAATGCAAGAATCTGAACTCTGAAAGTTTACAGCCTCATGTATTTCAGCTCTTTTAAGATGCAAACTCCAGCCAGCTACACACATCCATTCTGATATCCTGAAAAATCCTTAGGCATTTAATTTAATCTTATGAGTTCCATTTTTTCCTGATTCTGATAGTCCAGGCTTTAACTTTAAGAAAATTTCTTTCAGATCTTTTCTATTCTTATGATGCCAATTATTGCCATCAAATCACAGATGTTGGATATAGAAGGCTGAAAATGATTGGTGACTTTTATCCTACTGGGGAACCCTATTCTCTACCAACCAACTGATATATTTCCTTTAGTATATGAAGTGAGATAATGTATGTAAAACAATTTGTAAACCTTAAAGGACCATGTAAATATCAGCTATTACAGTAAAATCAAAACTCAAAGGACATGTGTATCTGTTCCTAACTTTTAAAAATTAGATTCTTGTTTACTGAGATTCTCTATTATAGTAAAATTTGTGAACTTTGACCTACCAGTCTGTGCTAGTCTCTAATAGTTACTGCAGAGTACCAATGGAGAATAAGAGAAAATGGACAAAGTAGAGGGCCTAGCCATACAGTGTTTGACAAAGCATTTCTACCACTAATCATTTTGCCCTTGGCTGGGTAGCAACGTAAAGTGAACCAATATTCCAGCAATGGAAAGTAAAGGAAACTCATCTTCATCTATACTACGGTAAACCTCTGTAACATCCCCATCTGCTCTCCTTGTCCTTCCCCCAGCAGATGAACTTTACTTGTCCTATATTCTGACCTTTCAGGGTTGGGTTATCTGTAAGCACTAGAAGTGTAAAGGTCATCCATATAGGACTTGGCAGTATGTATGTAGGAGTTCATGAAAGGATATATCCCAAAATTTGTACTCAGAGAAGGTACAGAATTTGAAAGGACCAGAATTTTTCTGCCAGGTAGGTTAGAAGAAAAGAAGGGGAATCTGATCTACAAAGTCCAACAACCTAAACCTTGAAGTTTTAATCTCATTTTCTCTTTCTCTTCTCAGTCTTGTCCCTCAAGTGCAATTCTCAAAGCTTTGATGGACAGAATCTTAGAACAGTAATTGCTTGTTTCTCAGCACATTCTTCTTTAAAAGCTCCTAGCAGAGTCTGGTACCCAGGCTCTGGGGAGAAGACTGGGGATTTGCTGCTATCAAAAGGACTATTAAGATTGCTTTTCCTCTACCTATATATATCTAATATGTAAACAAGAAACATTCTGTATGCATCTTTTGTTTCCCTTCCGTCAGGAGAATATTTAGTAGGTAGAAAGGGAAGGAGACAGGGTTGAGCAATCTTTAAAATGTAGATATAGATAGTCAGATAAGTAAGTGGGTAGGTAGATAGATATACTTGATTTTGATTTAAGACCCTTTGCAACAAATATTAAATCCTCTTATTGAAATACACTGTCTTCACTCACCCACTTTGAGTTTATCTCTTTCTAGCAAGAAATCATTGAATCTCTCTCTGGGTCTGTTTCCTTATCTGCATAATAAGGGAGCTAGACAAGATGGCCTCTAAGGTTCCTACTAGTTTGCAACCTATACTTACATTGAGTAAATGAAAAAAAGTAAAGCTAAAAAAATAGCTACATAGTCCAGCAAAACAAATTCCCATGTTTGCCATGTGTGAAAATGTATGTTTCTTTATTTCAAGTTCATCACCTTTTTGGTAGGGAGCAGACTCTTTCATCTTCATTATTTTGGACTTATGTTTTATCACTGCATTGATCGTAATTCTGAAAGCTGAAGTTGTTTTACTCTATAATGTTTTATCATTGTTATTAGTTCATAGATCTCTTCCCAGTTATCTCTGAAACTATCCATTTCATCATGTCTTATAGCATGATAATATTCAGCTATATTTATGTACCACAATTTTGTTGAGTCATCCACCAATAGGATAATCCCTTACCTTCCTATTCTTAGCTACCTTGAAAAAAATTTACTATAATTATTTTGTTCATGTAGATCTTTTTCTCTTTCTTTAGTTTCTTTGTGGGGAGGGCTATATAGGCCTTGTAATTGTAATATAGCATGCCAAAGTGTATGTACATTTTAATAACTTTGGGTGCATGGTTCCAATTGCTTTCCAGAATGGCCAAATCAATTCCGAAGTCTGCTAAGAGTCACTAGTGTACATATTTTTCCACAGTCCCTCCAACATTTGTCATTTTCCTCTTTAGTCATCTTTGTCACTCTGGTAGGTGTGAGGTGAAACTTCAAAATTGCTTTAATTTGCATTTTTCTAATCATTAGTGATGCAAAGCACTTTTCTCATGTGGTTGTTCTTGGATTTTTTTCTTTGAAAACTACCTGTTTGCATCCTTTGACTACCCACTGGGGAAAGCCTGTTTTTGTTATTTGTTGTAAAGAACATTATTATAAACATTTTTGTACACATGTATCTTTTCTTACTGTCAATAGCTTCCTTGAGGGTATAGTCTAAAGTAAAGCAGGAATTCTTAACCTTTCTCATATCATGGACCACTTTAGTAGTTTGGTGGACCCCTTCTCAGAATAATGTTCCAAAAGGCATAAAACCCCATGTATTTTACATAGAATTACAAAGGAGCCTAATTATATTAAATACAATTATAAAAACAATTTTTAATGTATCCTAGGTTATGAACACCTTTAGCAGAGAAATCTCTGGGTAAAATGGTAAGATTAGTAACTTTTGGTTGTGTGAGCCTAGGAGCAGCAACCTCACATCTATCTCAGAACTTTCACAGCCTGACCTGCTCTCCCCACAGCTACCTTACAAAATGGCATCAACTGTCAAGGATCAGCTTATCCTGAATGTCCTAAAGGAGGACCAGGTTCCCCATTACATGTCACTGTTGGGGTTGGTGCAGTTGGTATGGCATGTGCCATTAGTGTCTTAACATAGGAATTGACTGATGAACTTGCCCTAGTTGATGTAATAGAAGATAAACTAAAGGGAGAGATGATGGATCTCCAACATGGCAGCCTTTTCCTCAAAACGCCAAAGATTGTTTCTGCCAAAGACTATAGTGTGACTGCAAACTCAAAGCTGGTCATTGTTACGGCTGGGGCACATCAACAAGAGGGAGAAAGTCGTCTTAATTTGGTCCAGCATAATGTGAATATCTTTAAATTCATCATTCCCAATATTGTTAAATACAACCCTAATTGCAAGCCGCTTATTGTTTCCAATCCAGTGAATATTTTGACATATGTGGCCTGGAAGCTAAGTGGCTTTCCTAAAAACCGTGTTATTTGAAGTAGTTGCAATCTGGATTCTGCCCATTTCCATTATCTAATGGGGGAGAGACTTGGTGTCCATTCTTCAAGCTGTCATGGATGGGTCCTTGGGGAACATGGAGACTTTAGTGTTCCTGTGTGGAGCAGTGTGAATCTTGCTGGTGTATCTCTGAAGAACCTTCTTCCTTCTTTGGGAACTGGTGCTGATGCAGAAAATTGGAAAGATGTTCATAAAAAGGTGGTTGAAAGTGCTTATGAGGTAATCAAACTGAAGGGCTACACTTCCTGGGCCACTGGCTTGTCTGTAGCAGATCTGACAGAAAGTATTGTGAAAAATCTTAGGAGAGTGCATCCAATTTCCACCATGATTCAGGGCCTATATGGCATTAAAGAGGATGTCTTCTGTGTCTTGGGGCAGAATGGCATTTCAGATGTGGTGAAGGTCAACCTGAATCTGGAGGAGGAGAGCTTTAAAGAAGAGGGCAGATACTCTTTGGGGAATCCAGAAGGAGCTGCAATTTTATTTTATTTCTAAAACCTCTGCTTTATTTACACAGAGTCAAATCCACTTCATTGGGCATATGGTTCATCTTTCAAACCAGAGCCATTGAGGAATGTGTTGGTTTTTACCAAATATCCTGTTCAGCACATAGTCAGGGAGACTTAATTACAGTGTTAATCCCTCTCAGGTAGAGCTACAAGGTGTGTATCAATCTCTGATTCTATGAGAATCCTGAATTTAGGGTTTTCAACTGTAACTACCCCAACTTCTAATTCTGAAGGTTTGAAATCAATGGATAGAACAGTAGATAGGCATGTTATTGCTGTCTCTACTGCCTGTTCAAATGTCCAGTCAAATTTTTTCTTCACTTTCTTTTCAAGAAAACCGGTTGACTCAGTTTGTTTGACTCCAGCTGCAGTGGCCTTAAATCCACAGTAGTAGCCTGCAGGATTGCATTTGTATACTTGAGGGCCTTGTTCTTCATCAACACCAATCAATATCATGCAACAGCCAAGGGGCCTCATTTCAGCATTCTGTGTATAGACCTGAGAAATATCCGCAATCCTTTTACACAACCTATCCACAGGAATCTCATAGCCATACTTGTATTTCCAATTTGCAGCCTCATAGCAAGCTCTTTGCACCTGAGATCTGCTGTCAGCTGTCATTTCTGTCATCACACATCCAATGTTTTCAGCTATTCTGAATAAGTGAGTCCAATAATGTGCTTGAATCCAATAATTTGTCCGGTACTTTCTTCTGCGTAACAATTACTGCACAGCCTTGCCCTCGTACAGCTACTGATGTGAGACCACCCTGGTTAATAGCTTTAAAAGCATATTCTACTTAATACAGGTGACCTTCTGGGGAGAAGACAGTAATGTGCTGATCGAAGTCGGCGCTGGAACCTGGGGACATCTCGGCAGACTGACTTTCTCTAGTTAGGTGCTAACTAATGCTGCCGCACCTTCCACGGCAGACATGCAACACCAGGAGCTGCAATTTTAAAACTTTTGAATGTGCTGCCATAAAGAGAACATGACAGGGGTTGAGGGGTTATGTATGATCTGCTTTTCAAATAGACCAAATCCTTCCTCTGATTAGTGACTAAACACCAGAAATGTAAAACCTGTGAACACACTCTAGTTTCTTCCTAAAGTTAGAAATGGGGAATAGAACCCTGTTGTAGTTAGCAAATGATGCCGGATATGACCTGTATAGTCTCAGTGGTTAGTGTCAAACAGAGCCAGTGCCCCACAGGTATATAAACTACCTGCTTTGTATGTAGGTGCTACAATTCCCTTAGGTCCAGAAGACAACACTCTTGGATACAGAACACCAAACAGTAGTAATTCTTTATTGATGCATTGATTACCTTTGTGTTCCCCTCCATTAGGGCACTACAACATAGCCCCCATGTATCACCTTTCTAGAGGACCTGATTTTGTCTGCCTATATATATATAATATGAAAATTTACAACTATTGATATATATATGTATATATAACATATATAGTATGTATATGTTATATATACATATATATCAATAGTTGTAAATTTTCATATTATATAAAAAGATCTGTATATGTACAACAATGCAACCAATTCCTCAAGTGTCATACTAACCCTAAATACTGAATAAACAGCAAATAACTGAAAAAAAAAAGATTAGTAACTTTTCTTGTAGAGTTCAAAATTTTTTAAAAAAATAAATTTCCTCTGTATCCTTTCTCTCCCCTCTCCCAGAAAATTTTCCCTCATTTAAAAAAAAGTTCAGAAAAGTAGTCAATATATCTAAAAAAAATCTCATCCCTTATATATTATTCCAACCCCTTGGCCAATAAACTTTTGGCCAATAATCAGGGCAAGTGTAGTCTCATACGTCCTCTTTGGGGCCAAGCTTGGTCATTGTAATTTCACAGAATTCAGTTTAGATTGTTTCATTACTTTCTTTCCATTTATACCATGTAGCTGTTTTGTGTGTTGTTTTCCTGATTCTGCTTGCTTTCCTTTGAATCAGTTTGTATGTCTTTCCAGTCTTTTCAGTTCTTAAGGCACAGTAGTGTTCATATATCACAACTTCTTTGGCCTTTCTCCAGCTGATGGGTATCTACTTTGTTTCCAAATCTTTTGCTACCCCCCAAAAATGATGCTACAAATATTTTGGTGTATTTGGGCCTTTCATTTGTCATTGGTCTTACTAGAGCATGTGACTATCTGTGGAATCTCTAGGTCAAAGTAGGGTAGGGGAGGGAAAGGAAGAGAAGGGAAAGAAAAGACGAATTTATTAAGCACTGTTATATGCCAGGTACTTCACAATTATTTAGTTCTTTTATAATTATTTGATCAATCATTTGATCTTCATAACAACCCTGGGAGGTAGGTGCTCTTAGGATTCCCCATTTTATAGTTGAAGAAACTGAGGCAGAGGGTAGGTGACTTGAGCAGGGTCCTATGGTTAGTAAGTGTCTGAAATCATATTTGAACTCAGGTCTTCCTGACTCCAGACTCAGCGTTCTATTCTCTGTAGCTCTTAGCAGGTATGGCCATTTCAATTACTTTATTTACATATGTAGCCCCAGGCTATCCTTTATAAAAAAAAAAAATGAAAAGCTGTTGGAAAAGGAGTGAATGGTTTGGTCTCCCCAGCTCTAACAATGTGGGTAGCCAATAAAGGAGGTTCCCCTCCCTCATGTGGAATGGCATGCAGCAGGTTCCATGTTGGATAAACTGGTAATGCTCAAAGGCCAAGTTACACCTAATTCCATATAGCATTCCAGAATGGTTTCATTCCTTTCATAGCTCCACCAAAGCAGTGAATTAGCCTGTCGGCTCACAGCCCCTCCAACAAAGAATTTTCCTACCCTTGTAGACTTGATGGATTCATGGCTATAGTTGTTGTTTTTAAGTTTTGCATGATGAGGCTAGTGTAATCTGAGATTGCATTAGCAGAGGCATACCGTCCATAAGCAGTCAAGAATAAACATTAAGCACCTAGTAAGTGCCAGGCATTGTGCTAAGTGCTGGGGCTACAAATTTAAAAAAAAAAAGCAAACAGAACCTAGAGAGGCACTAGTTCTGGTCTATCTGGTCAGAGCCTATACAATTTTTGAATGTCACTGACAAGTTGATATTTCAAGGATGGCAACCAGGATGCTGAGAGGATAGAAAACCATGCCATCCAATGACCTTGAAGTATTTACCTTAGGGAAGATTTAGGGAGAACATGGTCTTTATTCTTAAGTCACTGAAAAACTATTGTATGGATAACAATGCTAATAACTAGCACTTACTATGTGCCAGACACTTTGTAATTATTATCTCATTGATCTTCTCAACAACCCTGGGCTGTAGGTGCTGTTATTATCCCTATTTTACAATTGAGGAAACTGAAACAAACAGAAGTTAAATGACCTGCCCAGGGTCATGCAACTAGTAAGTGTCTGAACTCGTCTTCCTGATTCCAGGTCCTCCACCAGGGATGAGAAATTAGAGATTTTTGTTTGGACTGAAAGTGAACATAAGGAAAGACTTCCTAATAACGAGAGATATCCGTAAGAGGAAGCAGTGGGTTCTCTGTAACTTGAGGTCTTTGAGTGAAGCCTAGATGGCTAGCTTGTCAGGGATGTTGTGCAAACGATTCTTTATGAGTTAGGAATAGATGAACTCCAAGGTCCTTTGTAACTGTGATTTTGTGATCTTCACCAGAATATCCCTTTGGTACCTCAAATGGAACATGTCCAAAACCGGGCTCACTATTGTCCCCCTTCTATCTTCTGCTCCGTCAGACTCCCCTATTTCTACTTCCCCAAGTTTGTAACCTTGAGGGAATAGCTTTAATTTTCTTCAGAATCATTTCTAATTAATGGAGGTAGTACTGACAGATTTTAAAAATAGACCTCAGGTTAAAGAGAGCCCACTCCACTTTGTGACACTCTAATACTTGGGAAGTCTTTCTTTATATCTACCCTCCCCCCAAGAAAAATATGTCTAACCTCTCATCCACAACACGGTCTTTTGGTCAGTCTATTTGCATTTATTAAGCACCTACAATGTGCCATCTTCTGCGTAAGTGCTGGGGATATAAAGACAAAAAACTCGGTTCCTTTTCTCAAGCAGCACATGCGCTAATGGGAGAGACATTAAAAGAGTAATTGTATAACCTGAGCCCCAAACATCACTGCTTGTTCCGGGACTCTCTCATTGGAGGAGATCATTTCCCTCCGTCTGCATGAGGGCCAGGGACATAGCTGGGGAAATGGGCAGGGAGAAGGGAGGTCTTTTTTCTGAAGTCTCTTGTAGCTCTCTCTCTCCTTCTCTTCTTGGCAGGAATTTAAGACTGCTTTGGAGAGAGGTGAGGGGAAAAGAGGCTAGAAATGTTTATTTTGCGTCCCTTTAAGCCAGAGGCACCCTCGTGCTACCTGTCAGTGACAGGTAGAAGATACGCACGAGAGAAGGCGCTGGCCCTGGAAGGGTCAGGAACCCTCCAGCAGCAGATGGATTTTTCTTCCATGAGCACATAACCCACTCGAGGGAAGTGCCGATCAGACCTGCTTCTCTTTGTATTTCCAGACCAACTCTCCATCTGATAACGCTCTGCCCAAACCTTCCCTTGTCCTCCTAGTCGCTATCGTCTTTCCCTCCGTACCTGACCAATACTTTGTTTTTCTACCCTAAGGTTAACTGGGTATCCACAAGTCGTGATGCAGTTTAATCGAAGGCGGCATTATTCTGGCCATTTTGTTTAAAGCTATTAAAGCTTACACCGGCACTGAGACTTCTGGAGCGCTGTATTAATTACGGCAATGATTCTGTCTTCTTCCCCTTATTGGACGGTAAGTTCTGTGAATGCAAGGATTCCCCTTTCCACCCTAAACCGCGTTTTCCACACAGTTCCTTAACTCTGGCAATCGGCCGCGGCTGACACGCCCCGAGGACGTGCGCCTCAGGTAGGGAGCTCCCCATCCGGGACGGGGACCTCCTCCGGCTCTGCCGCCTCCCGCGGGTCCGGCCGGCTGGGGTGGGGGGCGAAGGCTCACTCTGCCCTCCTTCCTCTAGGGGCAGCCGCATTCATCCGGGGCTGGAGGAGCAGAGGTGGGGAGCCCGAGCCCCTCCCCCGACCGCCCCGCCCCCTCGGGGACTTAGCAACGGAAGTCACGGCATTTCCGGGATGTCCCGGCCGCGGGGGATTCCCTCGTGCCCGAGCGCATGCGCCGCCTCGCCTCGTTTCCATCCCGCCCCTTCCGCCAATGCCCGGGCTTCTAAGCCGCCGCTCTCTGTAAGGAGCGCATGCCGCCCTCGCCGGTCGCGGAGTGGACGCTTCATCTTTACGCCATTTCCGGTTGTGCAGAGGAAACCTCGGACAGGAAGTGGCGTGTGGTGACCTGAGGTCGCGCTGCAGGGTCTTCCGGTTGTTGGATCTCTCTCCTGTGATCCCACGTGTTTTTCGCGGTGCTGGGATCCTTCTCCGCGGTACCCACGAAAGAGCCCAGCGAGGCCGCCCCACGCGGCGCTGCGGAGAGGCCTGAGGATGAAGGCGGTGAGGACGGGAGCCTTCCGGGGGGAGATCCTGGCTCGGGGCGTAGGCAGGGTCGGGGAGGCTTTGGCTTCCTCGTCTGTAAAGTGGGGCTGCGAGCGCCGTCCCTCCTGCGTCCCAGGTTTGCCCCCCCAGGTTCGCGGCGAGGTACCGACCGCGAGCTCGGCTCCGGGGACGCAGGAAGCGAGCATCTGTGAGGTGCCCGCACGCACACCGAGGAAAGGGCTTTACGCACGCCGCGCGTTGGATGCAGAGCGCGGCCCTGGACAGCGGTGCGCTGCTGCTGTCTTCACGGAGCCGAGCTGCGGTGAATGACTGTCCGCCGTCACATCTGTCCTCCATCTTTCCCAGGCCCAGCCCTCTCTCTCCTGGGCCCCCAGCTGCTTCTGGGAGGGGCGGGGCGGGGTACGAGCAGGTTGGCGGGGGCAGACTTGGACGAGAGGAAATTGGCTTTTTCAGCGGAGTGGAGGATTGATGAGAGGCTGGAGGCAGGAGGACATCTAGCCCTCTGTGGCAGTGGTGCGGGCGCGAGGTGATGCCCAAGTTGGAAAATGAACTAAATGCCATTTGTTAAGAATAGTAATCGGTAATTGGTTCCCAGGTGTTAAGACATGGAGAGTTAAACAGTATTTTGTCGTGTGTGTCAGGTTTAAAACAGGAGGAAAGGTTGTAGATACGGTAAGTGTTGTAGTGCACTTGGCGGTTTCACTAAATTGTGTTTGCATAGTGCTATAAGGTTTGTAAAAGCCTTTTTATCCCTCCCCTCATTCGATCTTCTCAACAGTGCTGTAAGGAAGCTGCTGTTATTATCTGTAGTTTATAAATGAGGCTCATTGAAGTGATGTGATTTGCTCAGGATCACACAACTAGTAAGTGCCTGAGCGTGACTTCCTCCCTTTCCAGTCCACCATTCCATCCACCAGCTATACTGTTTTCCCCTGCTCTTTTGTATGAAAACCGTAGAGATGAGGTGTTTAAAATAGAATAGCTCTGCTGAAAACCATTATGTAAAAAAAAGAACCTCACAGACAGCTCCAGCCTTAAAAATGAAATCTCTAAGTAAACTTGAGCATGTAAGTAATTGTTCTGTTGTTTTCCAGCGAAAAAGCAAAAAACGAGCCCCAAGCTTTCGGAAACTTCTGAAAACTAGTAAAGTCAAACTTGACAACAAGTTGAAAAATAAGCAATATAAACAGCAAAGTACTGCCAAGAAATACAGAAAAGAACAAAGGAAACTTAGACAAGCTGTGAAAGATGTTGTATCTAAGAAGCCTGTTAAATTGGAGGATGGAAAGCAAATACTTAGAGGTATGTGTGGTAATATTAAAATCATGTGCTAACTTAGGTGTCTGAATGGGTTGGTGGTATGAACAGTTCTTACAGGACATAGTTCAATATTTGCATGTGTACATGTATATTACACATGTTTGTGTAGTTCTATCTACTACAGAATTATTCTTCATGGTGTTCTCAGGCTAGTATATTTATTCAGTTAAATTTGGTTCACTGTCTATGTCAATTTTTCTGCCTGACAATAAGGATGTGACTACTACTTAACATCTCCATCCTTCAGTTTTGGTCACCAGTACTCTTCCAAGGATTGGAAAAGATGGGAAGCAAGGGAGATAGAGGTAGCAGGTACTGAAAACAATGGATGTGAATAGAAGTCTGGGATCAAAAACTTAAAGAAGAATGATCATGATGGCAACATGTCCTATTTAAGTTTTTTATGTTCTACCATTCCCACCTCTTTCCAGCAGGGCTGGAATGCACAATTCTTGTGTAAAGTTTTACTTTTTAAATACCATAGTTATATATAGAAAGTGTTCTTTCAAACTTCCTAGAACGCATTAGGAAACGCAAGGAACCTTAAAACTATTTTATACCTAAGAAGTTATTTTTGAGTGCATTGTCATCCTGTGTTCTTTTATGTTTTTCAGGAATTTAGTGGGTCTCATATATCATCAGTGTAGATAATTTCTTCAGAGATGTAGATTGCACCTCATCCTTACCTTCTCATTCATCCCATGCCATTCTGGTTCACGTCTTAACCATAAGCCCTCCGTAGGGCTCTACCCAGTTTGCCTGGGCCTTGTTTTAGGTTTCCTCACACTGTGGGTGATAGAACACACAGTTCTATTGCTGTATGACGGGCCCCTTTCTTTCTCTGGTCATCTCCCTCTATGATATCTTTTGTGCTACTTCTGTGCATTTTTTATTGGTAATATGCTGCAGTTGGCTCATGACCGCAGCATGTCTTTTTATTGCAACTTTAATTCTCTGATGATTGTGGTGTTTCATGATTCCAGACATACATTATTAGTGGAAAAGTATTGACAAAGAGGTGGTTTAGGGAGATGGCTTGAGGTTATTAGATGTGCTCTGCAGTTCACTAAATGCAGTCCTCATTAAATGTGTTGATGAACCAACTCTATAAGCTGTCTTGGAATCCAGCTGCATGTAATATTCTGAACAATAGTATGTCTAAACCCTTTTGAGTTAATTTTGGGTGTCATTTAGAAAGGTTTGCAGTGTTCTAAAGCAGGAGTGGGGAACCTGCAGCCTCAAGGCCACATACGGCCCTTTCAATCCAAGTTTGATTCTGAAGTTTAGAGTCAGTTTAAAGGCTGCACTTGAAGACCTAGAGGGCCGCTTGTGGCCTTGAGGCTGCAAGGAAGTGGTAGTCCCCCACTCCTGTTCTAAAATTTTTAGCAGTTACCTCAAAGTAATCTGAAAATACGTATATTTGAAGACTTTGCCATCTATATAAAGTACTCCTTGTTGGCCTGTGCATTGGACTTCTTCTTTTATCATATTTCTCTGAGGATTTGTCTGCTTGTTTTGTGCCTCGATTTTGGCAATTGTGTAGTTGCCTTTGATGTATCTTAAAAGTATACTCACATGATTCTAACAATCAGTGGGATACAGCTTCTAGGAGAGCCTTTAAGGTGGTATTTTGCTTTATGGAATCAAGTGCATTTTATTGTCAAACAATAAATACAGTGGCACCTTGTATTCTCTGCATCTTTAAGTCAGTTGTGTATATTTAAAGATGTTTGCTGTGGAATATCAATTGTGAGATCTACCTGTTGCTTGTATTTTTAAGGATGTCTTGCATATATGTGTACATTAGTCTCATTAGGAGCATGTAGGCATGGAAGTCAGCATAGGGTTCAGTAGTTACAGATATTTTTTGATCACTTTGTTTTTGTTGGAAAGAAGTTCCATGATTTTTCTAAGCATTTGTCACCTTTCAGATTCCTTGAAAATCAGTTTCCCAGAATCCTCAGAATGGTTACCTCCAGGATGTCATTGCTTTCTGTATATTTAGAATCCTTTTCTTCTCATTTGTTTTCTTTACCCGTGTTTATGCTTCCTTGAGCATTGTTTTGGGGTTACAGTGGGAGAGTTGTCATCTCTGGCTCCTCTGTCCTTCCTTGATGGTGAGAAGAATTGGTTCTAAAAGTTCCTATGTTAATCAAGACTTGGAATAAGAATACAGTTGTGGTTCCATAGTTACTCATGGAGATCACATTGTTTTAGTGGTTTTAGCAATCTCTTCCATTTTTCATTTGTATTCCTAGTTAGATCCTTAAATGCCCTTGGCCTTCTCTGTCTTCAGGCCATCAGTGACTGTAAAGCCCTTGCTTTGTGTTGGATGCTGGGCTAAGTGAGGGAGCTCCCAAGCCAAGTTCCTTTCTGAAGGCTAAACAGCCATTTTCATTGGTTTTCTTGCCAAATTTTTAAAGCTTGTTTTCTTTCCCACTGTCTGTCACTTTTCTATTGTCGTCCTATGTAGAATTCTTCTAATGGTGTTGTCATTCTACTTTACATTCCTTATATGAAATAGAAATAAGTGAGAGGAAAGTAGGGAATTGAAAATTTTGTCCTAATATCTATATATTTTCCCATGCATAGGGCAGACTATGAATTTAGCCACAAAATTTTTATTCTTGTCACAAAAGTGCAAGAGCTTTATTTCCACAGCAACTAATTTCTACTTCTGATACCTTTGAGGTAGCTCAAAGAACAGAGGAGGAAGAGGAAGAAGCCCTTCCTTTGGACATGATGGATGAAGATGACTTGCAGTTACTGAAAGATTTAGGTCAAATGCCATCATTTTTAACTAGAGATCTTTCTTCTAGGTAAGTATTTCTTTTAGAATGTTCAGAGCATTATAATAAAAAATTTTTTGAAATTTTTATAATAAATTTTATAATAAAATTTTATAATGAAAATTTATAAAAAAAATTTATAATAAAAAAAATTTTGAGATTCTACACATACATTCTTATTAAACACATTTTCACATTGGTCATATTGTATAGAAGAATTAAAATGAATGGGAGAAACCATGAGTAAAACCAAAACAAGACATAACACAAGAGAAAATATTCTTCTTCATTCTGTGATGCTATGTGTGATCTGGATTTGGAAGACATTTTGCCTCAGGAGTTCACTGGGAATGTTTTAGTTCCTTGCATTGTTGTGAAGGGCTAAGTCTATCAGAAAAATTCCTCACACACTGTGGTTGTTACTGTGTACAATGTTCTGCTTCTGCCTCCTTTCACTCAGCATCAGTTCATGTAAGTCCTTCCAGGCCAGTCTTCCTGTTCATCATTTCTTCTAGCACAATAGTATTCTGTTACATTCATATACCACAGTTTGTTCAGCCATTTCCCCAATTGATGGGCATCCTCTTGATTTCCAGTTCTTGGCCACCACAAAGCTATAAATATTTTTGGACATGTGGGACCCTTTCCCATTTCTGTGATCTGTCTGAGAGTAATAAAAGAAATTTTGAAATTATGTATAGACCTAGAAGGACAAAATATGTAGCTTTGTGTATGGTAGTTGTGAAAGTAGTCCAATCTAAATTTAATTGCTAAAGGTAACAATAAAAACCGAATTTGCTTAGTGCACATGTAAGTTAGATCTGAATGGGCAGATACAGGAGTTGGTATGGGTGGGGTCGAGTACCCTTGTCAGGGCAGGTGAAGGAAGTGATGGAGCAGACAGGCAGAAGCAGAGGAAGTGAAGGCATGGAAAAGAGCTGGACATAATGCCTAGGAATTTGCTGCCCTGCACATTAACTGAGGTCTTGGTGTTTAATACATGATTGTCTAGGATTCAAAACAGGAAAAATCAAAGGCAGACTTTGTGCTTAGGAATATTTAGGTAATTAATATCAGTGGTATCTTATTTTTAACTTACTAAAGAAAAGAATTCTTATTTCCTTCTCACATTTGATTTTTGCCAAAATGTGCAGTGAACCTGTTCACGTCAAGAAACGGAAGCAGGAGAGCGTAATAGACAAATACGAGAAAGTACCAAGACGACTACAAACTGAGCCAGAAAAAGAAGTAATTCACCTACTTCCAATCAAAGATAAGTGCGGTATTATTCCGCAGACCAGAGAGAAGCCAGGTAAAGTAACGATTGAACAATTTAATTTAAATGGTTTTTGATAGGATTGAGTTATTAACAATTTGTTTTTACTCTGCAGTTGTCAACGTTAACACAGCTGAAGAGGAAGAGCAAGAAGAAATGGAGCTTGAGGAAGGTAATGGAGTGACTTTTTTTGTACCGGCAGGAGGTATCCCAGTGAGTTTTAAAGTTTGACATAATCTGGGATGTAAATCGGTATTTCAGGAGCGTTGGTCATTTCAAGGCTTGAAACACAGTTTTCATCATTTAAAAAAGTCTTATTTAAACATCTTGAACCTTTTCACTTTCTGCTCTTGGTCTTTCATACCTAGATAAAGAACATCTTTGAGTTTGTATCTGGCTGTTGTTTCCTTTCTGGAATGTCATTTTTGTTTATTTTTTAACCTGGAGGAGGAACTACCAGATTTAGCCTAGGAATTGTGTAGTTTGTGTATTCTTTTTTAACCTTAAAATGATTGTGAATGCTACAAATTTTAAGAATTTCAGTTCCTCATAAAGGAATAATTTTTTGCACGTGCCCATTTCAGAAAATAGGATGTTGGGTTTTAGCTCTCCAAACTCTGTGCCCACTTTTGGATCATGATCTGTGTCTTGTCCCATAACTGAGGGTGTGCCCTGAAGCTCTGTCTTCGGCCCTTTTCTCTCTTTTCCTCTGCATTTTCTTTATTTGATGGCCTCATCACTTTAATTATCATGTGTTTAATTATCATGTCTATGCAGGTGACTTTCAGATCTGTGTATTCAGCCCTACTCTGCTAAGCTCCAGTCCTGTAAGATCAGTTGCCTATTGGACAGTTCAAACTGTGTGTCCTACAGGCATATCTGTCTCAACACGTCCAAAACGGAATTCATTATCTCCCCCCCCACAGTTATCCTATTTCTATTGAGAGCATTAACATCCTTCCAGTTACTCTGGTTTACAGTCTTAGTGCCATCCTCTACTTTTCACCCTTACTCACTCCATATATGCAGCCATTTGACAGATCTTGGCATTTCTACCTCTACAGGCTCTCTCACATCTGACCCCTTCTCTCTACTTGGCCACTACCTAGTTCAGGCCCTCAGTAATGGTACCTGTTAAGTCATCTCTCTACTTCAAGTTTCTTCCCGTTCTAATTCATCTTTGTACAGCTGCCAGAGTGATTTTTTAAGGTGCACATTTTTAAGTCTTACCAAATTGTTTATTTTTACAGTATTGGTATTTTAAATTGTTCTCCTGGTTCTTCTCACTTCACTTGTTCGTACAGGTCTTCTGAGATTTCTCTGAAACTGTCCTCTTCATCATTTCTTACAGCACAGTAGTATTCCATTACTTTCATAATACCATCATTTGATGGACACCACCCCTTTAGTTTCCATTTGTTTGCAACTACAGAAATTTCTGCCATAAACATTTTTGTACATATGGATCTTTTTCCTCTTTCTTTGATCTCTTTAGAGGGTAGGCTGCCTCAGACTATTCCTAGCTGTGTGAGTGGGTCGTGTGTTTAGCCTTTCTGTGTCTCCTTTTCTTCCTCTGTGAAATGGGAATAATATCACTGTCTATCTAGCGTTGTGAAGATCAAATGAAATTTGCAAATTTTCTTGCTATTTTTACTGCAAATATAAACTGGCTTTTAAAACCCTTCACAGTCTGGCCTCCTTATTAGCCTTCGTTAGCCTTATTAGACTTTATTTTCATACCTGCTGTAGTCCAGACAAAATAGCTTTCTGTTCTTCACAGAGGGAAGGGCAGCTTGGTGGTGCAATGGATTGAGGGTTGGGCCTGGAGTCAGGAACACTCATCTTCCTGAGTTCAAATCTGGCCTCAGACATTTACTGTGAGACTGGGCAAGCCACTTAACCCTCTTTGCCTCAGTTTTCTCATCTGAGAAGGAAATGGCAAACCAATCTATCATCTTTGCCAAGAAAACCCCAAATGGGCTCACAAGAGTCAGACACAAGTGAAACAACTGAACAATAGATGCTCACACAGAGGATTCCCATGTCTTGTCCACATACCTTTGTATTGGCTGTCCCCCATACTTGGAATGGACTCCCTTTGTACCTCCTGCTTCTTATAGTCCCTAGTTTCTTCCAAGGCTTCACTGAAGCACTAAGCCCTTCATGAAATTTTTCCTGATTTACCCTGTTTCCAGCTGCTGGAGGCTTCTCCCTCCCAGTGCTTTTGTATCTGTTTTCTATGTATTATATATGTACATATTTTTTCACCTCTGCAGAGAGGCTATTAAGTTCTTTGAGGCCGGGAGCTGTTGCAGTTTTGTTTTGTCTTTCTGTGTCTAGCTCTTAGCCCAGAGCCCGGTATGCAGTATGCATTAGTGAACTGATGAAAGTCTAACTCTGGAAAAAATAAAACCAAAAATTTATATCCATGTATGTGTATATATAACTTTATTTTAACTCTTACTATAAAGAATGAATAGCATTCAATTTACAAGTAATAATGCTATACAATATGCTTTATTATAAATTCTTTATAGCCATTTCTCCCCAATTACTGTCATTTATTTTATTATTGTTATTTTTGGAGGCATTCGGGAGTAAGTGACTTGCCCAGGGTTATACAGCTAGTAAGTGTCTGAGGCTGCATTTGATCTCAGATCCTTTTGATTTCACGTCCAAAGCTCTATACACTACACACGTAGCTGCCCCTTGTTATTTATTTTTGCTGAATTCTTTTAAATATAGCTAACCTGTATGGTGACATTTCAAGCATTATTTGATAAATAGAGTTGCATCCCAATCTGCCCTTTCCCAATAAATTTTTTTGTTATTACATATACATAGGTGATGTACTATTAAACTGTTTCTCACTCTTCTACAAATTGTATTCATTAAATTTAAACCTTTTCAGCTTTAACACTAGTTATTGCAATAGTGCTGACTGTCTTTTTAGTTTTTTGTATAGTTGCAAGGATTGAAACATTTTTGATTCTACGATACAAAATTCTGAAAAACATTCAGATCAATTTTATGTTTGAATTTATACTTATATGCTATGATTATTTTTTAACCAGTTATCCATGGGGAAGTTAGTTCTTCACAAGTCCAATAAATCATACTTTAATCATTATTTCTGTTTGCCAAAAAATGTAAATTCGTGTATTGAATTATATTTTCTAGTAACCTTCTTTGGAAGAGATTACGTTATTTTTTACTAAGTGGAATTTCTTCATGGTTATCTGACTTAATTAAATCTTCAACTTGAGATTCGTGCTTTCCAGTACAGTCTTTATGTTTTCCAAAGCTCTTATGGTGCATTTGATTTTTGAGCTTTCTGAATATTATTTCATCCTCACTACGCTGCAGTTTAAAATAAAATTGTTCAAGAATGTCAGTTGTTAAAGCAGAGTCTTGCAAGAAATTGCTATTTGTTAATTTCTTTGACAGACCAGTATAAGAAGAATGAGAAAGTGCATTTGTGATGCAGGATATGTGTGCCACACAGCAGTAGCAATTCATAAGCTATGCCCTCTATCTCAGACTTGACCAGTTTTAATCATTTCAATTTCATATTCTTTACAATTTCTGTCTTGACCTAATTTTCATTATATTTGTGATAAATGACATGTGTTATATCCAAGAATATTTAAAAATGATTCATTTGTTTCATTTCAGGTATTCAATTATCAAGTGATAATTGCAAACAATGATTTGTCAAATAATGATTTTAGGGAATTTTTCTAGCAACTTCATAGCTATTTCAGCCTTTTTTCCCCAGCATTCCCAGCACTAGATCCTCAAGTGCAACTGTTTGGCTTTAAATGTAAGATATTCAAATACATTTGTTCTGTGAAGTTTGAATTCAGTCATAGGGGACCTAGAGGGCCTCATGTAGCCCTCGAGGCCACAGGTTCCCTATCCCTGGATTGGACCTTAAAATAATTAGTGTGGTGATAGAGTGATTAAAATGCTTAAGAGAACAGACTCATTTGTTTTCAAATGTCCTAAAAGTTGTTTGGAAGCATGCCTTTACATATGAACAGATGCTAGTATAATTACAAATCATGTTTTCTTCATTCTCTTGGGAGGGAGTTTTGTTAGACAGCAGTGTCTTAGCCTTGCTTGGGTACCTTGTATACTTGTAATTATTAACACTATTTCTTTAATTTTATTCTGTAATTCTTTTTCACCAGATCTAAGCCAGCTTCCTTCTAATGAATGTTACTTTGTTTCAGTGGCTACTGAGGATCCCATGCCAAAGCTAACCACAGAAGAATATATAATTGAGAGGCGGAGGAAATTGCAGGAAAAAAAAATACACATTGCTGCCTTGGCGTCTGCCATCCTATCTGATCCAGAGTCCAATGTAGGTAGTGGTAAACTCTTTGAGGCTGTTTCTTAAAGAGCTGCTGCAGACTCTGAATGTTTTCATTCTGTCACGTCCTACAAATTAAATGTAAAATCATATTAACTTGCCTTCGGTAGCAATGAAGTGTGGTGCAAGAGAAAGTGTTCTGGATACGGAGGTCAAGAAACCTAGAGTTTGGCAAGACTTGGTGTCTTTGGGCATATAGTAAAGGCTTAATAGATGCTTACTGATTATTTAAAGGCTGGTGTTTTTCTTTTTTTTTTTGTTTGTTTGATTCTCAGATTGGGTATACTGGATAGTTGATGGACATGATTTTAATATGTTGTGCAGGAAGGTCAGGTTTATGTCATCTTATAAGCCAACATATAGTCTCCCCAAACTTCCCATTTAGGTAAATTAATAAAAATGTCACAGCTGAACACTTTTATACTTTTATTTACATAGCATTTTTCTTCATAATAAGCCTGTAAAATAGGTTGTGTAAATATTATCACTATAATTTTACTGTTAGGGAACGTGATTATGGGACTTATCCATAATTACACAGATAAAAAGTGTGGCACTGCCCCTTGAAGCGTCTAGTTTCCAGACAGTGTTTTACTAAACCTTGTGTTTTTCGTAATACAGGATTGTTTGCTTTACAGTGTTCCTTTTAATAGCAAGCCTTAGAATACCTTACATTTGAAGTATGATTCAGTTTACAAAAAGATAATTTACAAAGCACCTTTCAGGATCACATCTGTCACCTAAGTGATACTTTCCTGTGAAAGTCTTTGGCATTTAGGCTTTCAGGCTTACCTTGTCAGTACAATTTTTTTTTGTAGTACTGTGATGAAATTCCATTTTAGTGCTTGATTTTGGGCTTTTGTCTCTTTGTGCTTACTGCTCTTTGTTGTGATCCATTTTATCATTCCACAAGTTATTCTTTTGACAGATTAAGAAGTTGAAAGAATTGCGTGCCATGCTTATGGAACAGGATCCTGATGTAGCAGTCATTGTACGAAAATTGGTGATGGTTTCCCTGATGGAGTTATTTAAAGACATTACTCCTTCCTACAAAATTCGACCTCTAACAGAAACGGAAAAGGCATCCAAGGTATCATTATCAGCTTTCCAAACTAATCTCTCTCATGTGTAGCTTACAAGAAATCTGTGATGAGTAAAATTGCAACACAAGCAGGCTAAGACACACTTTTCTCCAGGGCAAGATAACAGTTTATTAACAGTGATGCATAAACTGTGGGCAAAGTGGGTCATGCTTGCTATCTCAGTCAAAAAGCAAGAGACCTCCCTTCTACATTTTAGATACCTAGTTTTTCCTGTTCATAATTTCTGTAAATATTTTTCCCTTACTGTTCTTTTTCTTTCATTGAATTAGTTTTTTTCTGTGCAAAAAGTGTATTTTAATGTAACGTAATCATGTATACTTCTGTTGTCCCCAATAGTTCCTTCCATTTGTTGAATTAAAAAAAAATTGCCATCCCTCAAATTCATTCTCATTCACCTTTTTCTAGCAGGCTTTGTTTTTTGTTTTAGTTGGTTTCTGATCTAGCTGGAATTTACTGGATTGTTTGGTATAAGATCTGGGTCCACATACCTTCTTTCCAAGTATTAGCCAAGTATTCCCAAATGCAATTTTTTTCCAGTTTTTATTTACCAGAGTCTCTGTGGTAGTCTTCCATTTTACTGTATTAATCCATCCTGTCTCTGAACGTTGAATGTCCTTCAAATTGTATAGGTATTTTAGTCTGGTCTTAGATCTATAGTCCTTATACAGAGTCTCTATGGTTAATTTCCAATATATTTCTTAGAAGTGGGATTCATTGTTATTTTTTATCTTTATTAGTAGTAAATAAAAATGAACATGATGTTTTGACATTAGTGTTGTATCCTATGACTTAATATTTCTATTAAGTTTTTGGTCAAAGTGGCAAGATTTTTTTTCGCCATGTTTATGGTGTTTCAAAATATTTCACTTCTTTGTTTCTAAAGTCAGTTTTTGAAATATCTTTTTCCTTATTTCAGTAGCTTACTCTTGAAAGTAAGAGCAAATGTTATAAAATATATCTTATATTCAAACTGGTAGCCATCTGAGAGAGTGAGGACATACTGGGAGTTGAAATTGAAAACAGATATGGTAAAGGGGTAAACTCATTATGCCCTTCATTTTATACTAGCCCCGTAGTTTGGAACTTTTGGATGTTTCTGTAAAAGAATCTTAAAGGTCAATAATACTATATTAGGTCTTTGGCATTATCAGTACAAAGGGGTTTCAAACCAAGCATGTGTTAAAAAGCGTTTATGGTTCTTAAAGTTTGTGAATAATGGAATGCTACTGTCTATTCTAGGGGTTGTCGTGTTTGTCAGCTGTTTAAACCATGTTATGATCTCCAGATGTGTACCAGCTGTTGTAATGTAGTATGGCTCTGAATTAAAAAACGTGGTTCTAATTCTGGCTTTATCAACTTACTAACCGAATAATGCTGACTTCTTTTAGGATGGTAGGAATACATGCATTGCGTGTTTCCATGATGTGATGAAGAAAGCACTCCAAAAGTGTGTAGAAGTGCCAAACCATGTAAAATAATGCTTCTTAATTTGGAAAAAAATTATGTGTTTTTTGCAAAACCCTCAATTCTGACATTTGTGTTTTAGTTGTGGTTTTTGCAGATTGCAATACTTTGGCTTTGAAGAGTGGATTTTTGTCTTCTTACAGGTCCGAAAAGAAACTCAGAAACTTAGAGAATTTGAAGAAGGCCTAGTAAGCCAATATAAATTTTATTTGGAAAATTTGGAACAAATAATTAAAGGTAAAATGATTTATCCCTGTTTTTGTTGGAATTTGCTCAGTTATTTTGTTTTAGGAGGAAAGAAGAATGACTTCAAACGTGTTTATAATAATTCCTTGAGGATTTCACCACGAGTTAATGACTGGGGATGATGAAGTTTTCTTCCAGATTCCTTTTTCTTTTGTCTCTACTTCTCTGCTCTTAAGAAGAGACTTTGGGCATTGATGGGGAAGGGAAGTGGACATAACCTTCTTTGTCTATTATTTTAACTATGCACATTTGGACTTTGTACTGAATTCATCTATTGGCTGGCAAGCCTTGGTTATTTGGGAGTAGGGATTGTGAGTCTTGCTGATCTGCACTGTGAAATAGCCTCTTGTTGCTGCAAGGTTTCAGAGGAAAAAGGGCAGGCTAGACATGGAGCATGTGGCACATATGAAATATTCATTCTCATTTAAGGCAACATGGAGTAGTGGACCTGGAATCAGAAAGACCTGTGTTCAAATGTGGCCTCAGCCACTTGTAGCTCTAGATCTGTGATACCTCTGATGTCCTGAATGTCACTAATTTTTTTTTTCTGCTTACTAACTAGATTCTTCTTCTTAAGGCTCTCTTAAAATAGAGCTTGTCAGAGTAGAGCTTGAGAGCTTACTTTGTGAGTATCTGGTTTTTACTGCTGGTGACAGTAGAATAATGGCAATTACTTTTTAAAATTTGAGCATGCTGTATTAAGGGGCTAGTTCCACTGTAAATATTTTTCTTCAGGTCAAATATGTTGCCAGAGATACTTTTTGTTTTTTTTTATTCCAGTTTACCAAATTATTTAACTTTTCTGTTTCTTGTTTATAAATAATTGAATCATGTTAGTAATTTGCCAACAGGCCTGCCTCTGCAGAGGTCCTTATTGGGTAGGTGACTCACAAGGGAGGTCTTTGCCTTTAGAAGAGCAGTGATGTCAGATTTCATATAGAAATAATTTCTGTGGCCTTCTGTTCATTCAGAAAAAAAACACAAATTAACATCAGCCATGTTATATTTTTTCTTTTTTTGTTAAACTGCTATATTTTAATCTAGTTCAGGCTGTACTTAGGAGTTTTGTGGGCACCTTGACATTCTGAGGGTACAGAATATATACAGAAGCAATTTGAAAACCACATGTGAATTACAAAGATAGAGTAAAACTGTATTAATGGTGATGTTAGCTGAAGAAGAGGACTCTTAAGTTTAATTGGAAAAGATTTCTGTTGGAAATGAGGAAGAAAAGACTTGGTGGAGATGGAAGGCAAAATATGGTGCACAGACAGACATGGGGATGTCTTATCTAATGAGAGCTACTTGACAGATTGGTTTGACTGGAAGGAAGGGTACAAGGGAGAGTAATGAGAGATCAGGGTGAAGCAATTTTAGGGGAAGGACTTTAAAAGATACTTTCTGTTTAACAAAGGTAGTTTAAGCTTCAGCCCTTGAAGGCTTGTGTCACGAAGTGATGTGGATGTACCCATGATGAGAGACTTGTAAATCATCTACTGTGATTTTTCTGGGTACCTAAATTATTGCAGTAGCCTAGCTATTTCTACTTCCAGCCTCTCTCAAATGTGGTTCATCTTACACAGAGCCACCGGAAGACTGAAAATGGGAGGGGTGCAAGGAGATAGTAGTTTGTGTAGGAGATGGTGAAAGGTGAGTGGGATGACAGGATTGTCAGCTCGAGTCACACCTTTACTGTTTATTATTCTCTTGGTGTAAGTCTGGCAATGGTTTTCTAGTGGGAGAATATAGAACTTGGCCCTGTCCTTGGAATTATTCAACACTAATTCATCATAGGATCGTAGATCTAGAGCAGGGAGAGACCTTATAGATACTCTGTCTAATTTCCTCATTCTGCTTTTGAGGACCGGAGGAATGATGGGACTTGACCAAGGTCAAACAAGGTCATAAGTGGCAGAGCTGGGATTTGAATCCCTGTGTTCTGACTGCCAGTGCTCTGGGACACACTCTCTGCCTCATGGTGGCTTGAAGAAGAGTCTAGAAGACATGATCCAGAAGCCTGTAGGTTTCAGTTCACTAGCTTGGCATACAGCAGCCGTTATGATGTGGTTGCTAGAAAAGCCTGAATAGGCTGATCTAAAATGTGGAGAGGAGTTCTCCCAGGATGTGCTGATAGAGGTGGGCTGCTCAGGAAGTGAAGAAAGAGCCTAGGAAGATGCCATAATTGAGGAAAAGGTCTCAGGAGACACTGATAAGGAGAGCAATGTTAGAGTAAAGACAGAGCCTGATGGGAAAAGAAAAAACTTCTCCAATGATGTTCTTGCTCAGGTTGTGATTGGGGGAAAGTTGATTAAGGACTGACAAGGTTTTTCCTGAGTTAAGATTCTGAGTGGCATATGGGAAAGGGGAGACCTAAGTCTTTTTTTTGGTCTAATTTTGTGTCTCATCTAGTGTTGAGAACAGGGCTCTATAGAAAGTAGGCGCTTACTAAAGTTTTGTTGCAACAATAAATAGAGTAGCACCTGAAAGAGACTGCATAAAAGTGGATGTAAGCTTTGAATGAGATTGAACTCTAGGCTGATTGACTAACATGTCTTGTGTATTTGTAAGCTACCCTAATGTTACTGAGTACGCTGCTAGTGCTGCATTTTGTCTGATCTACTGTGACGCTGAACTGCTAGAGAAGAGAAAGCCAAGGGATAACTTAGAGTGAAAGGGGTAGACTTTGGGGAAGAAATATGCACACCTCACCCTCCATTTTGTTTTTACTCCCTCAGTAACCAAAAAAAAATGACCTGAGACAAGCAGTAAGGCAGGGTCTTGGGTGGAAGTTGTCTATCTGAATGTGACATTTTACATGGGAAAGTAACTAGGGGTATTTTACTGCTGCTGATGTTATTGTGTTTTAAAATAGTTGATGTTTATCAGTTTAATTTAAGGTTTCTAAGGATTTGGTATTCTTATTTAATTTGATAGTGTAGGTAGAAGACTAAGATGCTGGTTATTTCTAGTTTTTTAAATTTATCTCTCAGAAAAGAGGAAATTAACTTTCTCTTGGAGAGGTGAGTGTGACACGTTATGTGTGCAGAGTTGTGTATATTGTAACTTTTCTCAGGTTCGGCTTTATCTACATTTTTCTCTACTACGTGGGAGGACTTGAAATGTGTATGTGTATTGGGAAGTGATTATGAATGGAGGAAAAGGGCAGAAGTAAAAAGTTACAAATTAAGGAAAAAGCAAGTACTATCAAGAAAAAATAAAATTTGCCTCTTAAGAATTGGAGTAAAAGCTAAGAATAGTCACTTGAGAAATATGATGGAACATTTGTAAGATTGAATGAGGTTTCTGAATCTTTAAGCATTCCCATATGTGTACTAAAAGAGGAATTTGAAGAGTTGCTGAACAACCTAATTTGTTACCTAGTGTATTTGAATACAAGTTCTCATTTAGGGGTCTTGTAATAATAACTGTGTGGGGAAGCATTATGACTTGTCTGGGTTTTGACTGACAAGTAAATTCAATAACCAGAGTTGTCTTTTGGTTAGACTGGAAGCAAAGAAAACTGAAGAAGAGTAACGTTGTCTCCTTAAAGGCATACAAAGGTCTGGCAGAGGTTGCTGTGAAGAGCTTGTGTGAGCTGTTGGTAGCTCTGCCTCATTTTAACTTCCACAATAATATCATTGTGTTGGCTGTCCCTCTTATGAATGACAAGTCAAAACTGGTATGTATTCAGTTTGTTAGAAAATGTTTAAAAGCAAAATCTTTCTCAAATCACCAAGATTATTATCTTATCTCTGTTCCTATGCTTAATAATGTTTCTTTCCAGTTTAGATTAAAGAAATTAGCAGAATCAAGGACATTTCAAGTATTATTTCTTTATAAAGCTTCTTTTTTTGCATGTGGTTTGGTTTTTCTTTTTGTTTTAAATTTTTTTATTGTGATCTTAACAAACACCAAAATGAGTACTTCCACACATAGAGTAGAACAAAAGAGGATTATACATAAAACTGTGAACCTTTATTATATACAGTTTGAATTTTTACAGAACACATAATAAATTATATAGCTTTCTCAGTGCTTCCCTGTGATTCTTTCTGTCCTTTTCATCCATGAATTAAAAATGATGTTTCACTGACCCTTTTTTCTTTTTTTGGGAGGGGGGAGGGGGCAGTTGGTATGTGTCAACCTTATCTCCATCTCTTTCAATGTCTCCCCTAGTAAGGGAGGGGAAAACTTGAAATATTTACGATCAAGCTAAATAACCCTATTTTGGACACATCCAAAAATGTATGTTTCATTTTATACCTTGAGTCTATCACATTTCTGTCAGATTGGAGTGCTCATCAGTCCTCTGGAATTGTGATTGACTATAGCTTTTGATCAGTATTCTTAATTTCTTTGCAGTTGTTTGTCTTTACATTGATGTTGTTATATAAATTGGATTCTTGGTTCTTTTCACTTCACTTTATATAGTACATACAAGCCTTTTCATGTTTTCTGAAAGTATTCCCTTTTGTCATTTCTTACATCTCAATAATACATTACTTTCATATACCATAAATTCAGCCATTCCTCAATAGATATCAACCCTTTTAACTTGCATTCTTTTATCACCAAAACCAAAAAAGCTAGTGTAAGCGTTCCAGTACACATGAGTTCCTTCCTTCTTCTTTTGCTCTCTTTGGATTATAGGTTTAGTAGTAGTACCGAATCAAAGGTCACAGTTTAGTGACACTGGATATAGTTCCAAACTGCTTTCCAGAATAGCCGGACCATATCACAGCTTCACCAACAGTGTACTAATGTACCTCTTCCTGCAGCCCCTCCAGCCTTTGTTTTTGTCCTTTTTGTTAATCTTATTGGTGTGAAGTAGAACCTCAGAGTTGTTTTGATAGAAGTTTTAAAATTTGTGACTTGGAGCATTTTTTTCACATCGTTGTTAATAGCTTAAATTTTTTCCTTTGAAAACCATCTGTCCATATCCATTTACTGTTTATTGTTTGGGAAATGGCTCTTATTTTTATAAATTGGAATCAGTTTTTATCTATCTTGGATATGAGACTTGTAGCAGAGAAATTTTCTGCCAAGATTTTTTTCCAAGTTTATGGATTCCCTTCAGATTAATTGCATGTAATTTGGTACCCTGTGCTTTGTGTTTCAGATTTCTGAAATGTGTTGTGAGGCAGTACAGAAGCTCTTTAAGCAAGATAAACTGGGCCATGCCTCTCTTGGTGTTGTTAAGGTGATATCTGGTTTTGTGAAGAGTCAAAATTATGTTGTTAGGCCAGAGGTAAATATTTTATTTTCTTTCTTACTCTGATTCATGTTCTGGATTCAAAAGCTTATTTTATCATTACAATAGCCCTCCTGCCCCATTTTTTTTTTCTGATAAATTACAGGCCATTGCAGTTGTATTGAAACTTTTTGGAGGTGAGATTTCTGAATTGTAATTTCATGGTTATAGGCAGTGCTTGCTCATGGTTGCCTTGTGGACGAGGCAAATGGGAGAGTGGGACTTCCTGGCACTAAGACCTTCCTTCTTCTCCCTGCACTGTCCTGCCTTTTACAAATCTAATGATAGACAACCCCAAGTCTTTAAACTAGGCATGAACATAAATTTAGACCTTTTTCATAAGGGAATTATAGTAGTGGCAAACACTCAGGAGAAGGCATCATAACACAATTATAAGAGCACCGAATTTAAAGAGGAACTCGCTTTGAATATCAGCTCTCCCCATGTGTCATTGCACCTCCTGTCTGAGCTTGTTTTTTTATCTCTAGAATACAAGGGGGTTGGGCTAGATGACCTTGAAGATCCTTTCTGGCTCTAAATCCTATAATCTGATACTTCCTGGGTTTAACATCACTTACGGTTTTTTCCTCTGAACATTTAAAGTAATTTATAGATAATGGATCTCTGACTTGCTGATAAGTGACATTTATATAGCACTTTCAAGTTTGCAGAGTTCTTTGTATTTGTTGTTTCACAGTGAGTTCAAGGGCAGGGTTTATGCTTTCAGATCTTCTCTTTGAGAAGTCTGATTAGATATTCCTCTAATCAGAAATGCTCTTTATATGTTTAGAAGTTTGTATTTTGGAATAGCTACTGAGGTTCATGACTATTTGTTCCTGGCATTGTTGCCCTTTGCTTTGTATGGTTTTCCAGAAGAAAGAGGAGAGCTTTAAAGCAATTGTGCTTTTCGATTTTGGACTCCAGATTATTTCTGTAGTACTTAGACCTGAAGTATCAGGGCAGTTTTTACCTCTGGTGACTCATTAATAAAACAAACATTACCCTTAACTTTACAGCGCTGGCCTAAGTTTCCAAGAACGTTTTTATTGAGAACATGTAGAAATAAAAGTGAGGTGGGGAAGTGCTGATAAGCAGTGTTTGGCATCTTGTAAATAGTTTTTAAAAAAACTGAGCCCCCCCGCCCCCAAATAACTCTTTTCAGTCTGCTGCCATTCAGATCATGTAATCACTCCCATCTTCCTGTTCCTCCAACCCCTTTTACCTGACATTTCTCAGAAAAAACTTGTGGGAAATGAGAAAAAGTTACAAATTGAAGGTAAAAGTGACAGTGTTTTAGGGAAGAATGTTTAAAATAATTCTTGGTAAAGTTTCTTTTACTGTGTCAGATTTTCTACAACATATTGTGTGTGTGTTTTTGTTTTTTTTTTTTACTCACTAGTTGTTAAAATCATTCCTGTATCTAAGAATCAAAGAAATAGAAGTGAAGAAAGACACAGAAGACATTAATGCACCAAAAAAGTTCATGTCTTATAAGGAGAAGAGAAAATCTCTTTCAAGAATGCAAAGGAAGGTCTGATTTCTTTTCTCTTTTACTGGTTTTTGTGTTTGACTTGTGCAACTACAGAAAAATCTAAGATTTGAAGCATCTTAATTTAGAGTTCTTACAAGCAGGTACTTTGTCAGAGCAAGCTGCAAGGGGTTATTGTTAGACAGTCAAAACTTTTGTTAAAAACTTTCTTTGGGCCAGAAACTGCTCAGGGTGGGAGGGCAGAAATGGGAAGAGTGGTGAACATAGCCCTGGTTTTCAAGGAGCTGACAGTTTAGCTGGAGAAATACTATGCATGTGTATGAGTGGGGGTGTCTGTATATAGACAGATGTGTGTGTACATGTATGTATATATATGATTTGTGTGTATGCATACATATGCATGTGCACATACATATAAACACAATCTATAATCTCCCTTTCTCCCCACTTACACAACCACCATTCTAAACTCAGGTTCTCGTTGCCTCAACTGGACTCTTATGATTTGTTTCCTTATCTCAAGTCTCTTCCCACTCCAGTCTGTTCTTCCCATAGTCCCCTTTCCTGGTTCCCCCAGCTGCCTGTGCCTTATATAAGCTAACCTTGTATCTACTTCGTCTGTATTCTGTTTGTCTATATGTGAGCCTCTTCTCTCCCAAGTTAAAAGTTACGCTTTCAGAGGGCAAGAGCCCCAGAATGGTCTCTGGCACTTCATACTGTTCTGGTCTGTAATTGGTGTTTAACACATGTTTACTGATTGATCATTAGACCCAGAAATTGTTGTAAGCCAGTGGAGATACCCTGACTTACTAGTCCTGTATTAAAAGAGACAGCTTTTAATTAGAAATTACTTTGCCGATGTGTTATATTTTATTTCCTTCCATTTTCAGTGGAAGAAAGCAGAGGAGAAACTAGAACGAGAACTTCGGGAAGCAGAGGCTTCCGAGAGTACTGAAAAAAAGATGAAACTGGTGAGAAGTGGGCCCCTCTGTTTTGATATGTGAAGGTAGTTAAAAGTTCATCACAGTGGTGGAGTTTCTTTTTACGTGAAACTTCATGTCTGACTTGGGACAGACACAACCTCTGTGTGGATTAAAGGTGTCCAGCTTCATTCTACTTCGTCAAAGATCAGAAGATTATTTTAAAGAAAGGAAAAAATAAGTTTTGAGTTTGTGGTCTCAGTAACTGAGAAGGCAATGAAGTTTTGCTGACTTTTTGGGTACTGCTTCCCACAGCACACTGAGACGCTCAACATGGTGTTTGTAACCTACTTCAGAATTCTGAAGAAAGCCCAGAGGTCGCCTCTTCTGCCTGCCGTCCTAGAAGGTCTTGCCAAGTAAGATCTCTGTGGTTTGAATAGTGTTATTTGTTTATAAAGTACAAAAATGGGTATAATGTGGTGAGCCTTAGGTTCTGAAAGACTCATTAAAAGCCTAACCGATCAGCAAACATTTATTAGGCATTGTGGTAAGCCTTGGAGATAAAATGCAGTGAACAAACTATTCCCTTCTTGATAGAAGCTAACCTTCTAATGAGGATAGACTGAAACCTGGTAAGAAAGAAATGGTTTTGAGGGTAAAGAGTTGTCCTGTTGGTTAAATGCTAAGGAATATAGCTTTAAAGCTGAAGGGACCTTAGCAATGATTGAGTTCAATCCCTATCATTTTACAGATAAGGAAACTGAGTTGCAGGGATTTCAAGTGACTTGCCTTAAGTCACAGCTGGTATTAAATTGTAGAAAGGAGAGATTTGGACCCAAAGTCTTTGGTTTAAGAGTCTTGTGTGTACCAGACTGCCTCCCTTGTAACAAAACCAGCAAATAACAATGATGGGCTGATAAAGTATCCAGAATCTTTTCTCCCAGTGTACCTTCTCTGCAGCTGAAAGTCTTGAGTTGCTACGGACACAAAAGTGAAGGCACTTTGACCAGGGTTCCACAGCCAGAATATGTCAGAGGCAGCACTTGAACCCAGCTCTTCCTGACTCCAACACCATCTCTCCCTTGTGTATCTTCCTTCCTCTCTCCTTATAGAGAACTCAAGAATTCATTATGAGAATAAAAAGATATTAGCTTTGAAAATTGTAGTGTCATATGAATGATCATTGATGTATTAATCCAAGTAGGGAGAAAACAAAAACAACTGATGAGTATTTGCTAAATAAATTCTTTTTGATGTAAAGGTTGAACTTGAGCCTAGTCCATTTATGATGCTTCATCTTTTATGAATTGATGTGGTTTTGTTTTAAAGACCAACACTATTTCACTATGCTACCTTTTCTTG
The DNA here is from genome assembly GCA_023548195.1 of Bettongia penicillata ogilbyi. Classification (NCBI taxonomy): domain Eukaryota; kingdom Metazoa; phylum Chordata; class Mammalia; order Diprotodontia; family Potoroidae; genus Bettongia; species Bettongia penicillata. The sequence continues at coordinate 431,760 of JAJHZJ010000145.1, forward strand.
TTACTTTCACAGTATATAAACCTTTACCAGGTAGGGGAGGGCAGAATAGGGCAAGACTGGCTGGTCTTATGATCTGAGGACAACATGAATGAGATGGGGCATGGATCACAACTAGGACTGGCTGGTCTTGTGATCTGAGGACAACATGAATGAGATGGGGCATGGATCACAACTAGGAAGTCATCCACTAGGAGAGAGGTTCCCTCCAGTGAGTTAAGGCTAGGGTATAGTGGTAAGTTAAGGAATCAATGCATCCAGGGTTATGAATTTGCTTCCAGTGATGGCTCAGATCCCCTAAGGAAGTGAGTGAAGGACTTCTGATTCTTGCATAGATGAGAACTTGCTCCAGGACAAAGGTACCAGGAAGCCACTGGTCCCCAACCTGCCCTTTCCTGTCTTGTAACAACACCAGCTCATATACCTTCATGTGCTACCTTCAGCTGGGCACTACCTTTGTAAAGTAATGCAGAATCATGGAGGCTTGGGAGGCAGATGTTGGTGTTATCCAGTGGATTCATAATCCCTGTATAATCTTCCCCAAATAACAGATGTTGAATGTAATGAATCCTGTTGGTATTGTAGAATCCAAAGCTCTATAGGCCATGCATGACTGGGCACGAGTGTTTGCAGGACAGTTTCCCAGCTAGAGAGTGAGTGTTCTTGGCCACCTTGTTATCTCCAACTATCCATAAACCTTGTAGTCTTCCTTCTTTTGCTCTTGCCTCTTTTGGATTTTCTCTATTGCTCCAAGGTATCCATTGGTATACTTCCTGCACATCTTGTGGGGGGTTCCAGTTCTTTTTTTTTTTCACTGTAGACATAATAATTTAGCCATATTGCACACATTCAGTGCACATGGTGGCCATCCCCTGGTATTCAGGTTCCAGTGACTTGGGATCAGATACCTTTTCCTTCTCTCTCCCCAGCTCCTGAAGTACAGGTTCTCTCGTTGCATGGTGACTATCCTAGTCCAAGTGCTGTTTGCATAGGTTATGCTCCCTGTCCAACCTCTGTCCTTGCGGCCACATCCATAGGACCCACACGAGAAGCAAAGGCCAGGGTTGATTTTTGGTTTGTTTCCTTGGGGTTTGTCGACATCAAGGTGTTAGGAGGAGCCTTGGCCATAGAGTAATATTGCAGATTGAAAAGGAAGAGCAGCAGCACTGAGGGTCTGTTGATGATGAGGGCAGCAAGCCAGTGCCTCTCCCCTTTCACCCTCCCCTCTCGTTATTAACATTAAAGTCATGGCTCTTACAGTGTGAATCAGTTCATCATTGTTAACTTAGGACACTTTCTTTGAAATTGTCCCAGTATCTCATGTTAAGCTTTCATAGACTCAGTTAACGACGTTAGATAAGGTATGCCTGTATTACAGTCAGTACAGAAGGTAAGTTCAGAAGCTATTTTTGTTTGGCTTAACACCTAACAAATTTTGGATTTTACATGTTAGCATTTTTTAGTGTAGTAGCTATGTGACCCTGGACATTTCATGCTCAGTTTCCTGGACAATGTGCTCCAGTTAAGTTGCAGACAAGTTACTGATCTGCACTGGTGGATGGACTTTTTACATCAGGATTTCCTTAAACTGATGACATTAGAGATCTGGACCAAGAAAGATGTTTTCATGATGCGTTTAAACTCCATTCCTAGCTATTCGTCATGCTTTTAGTAGAATCTGGCTTTGAGTGTAATCTGTGTTTCATTCTAGGTTTGCACATCTTATAAATGTGGAGTTTTTTGATGACTTACTAGTCGTTCTGCACACTCTCATCGAGTCTGGTGTAAGTAAATTCGTTATAAATTATTTGCCAAATGTGAAATTTTCAAGCATGCTTCCTAATCTCCATCTTTACTTCCAGGAACTAAGCTACCGAGAGTGCCTTCATTGTGTCCACACTGCTTTCCACATCCTTTCTGGCCAAGGTAAGGTGTCTTCTAAGTAAAGTGTAAGTAACTTGTGGTGTGGATGGACTCGTATTTCATTTGTGGTTTTCTGTTCAAACAGGTGATGTTCTAAATATTGATCCTATGAAGTTCTATACACATCTCTACAAAACCTTGTTTAAATTACATGCAGGTATGTTAACGATTCATATTTTTAATCACATAATGCTGTTTTTTATTGATATTGAACTTTGAAATCATTTTTTTTGAAATCACTACATTTCAGTTTCTAATAGACTGATATGAAGATGAAGTAACCGTAGTAAAACAGGACTATATTCTTTGTTTCCCCTTTTAGTCAACTTAGCATTATTTTGAGTAGACTGAAATCCAATGATGGGAACACTTTTGTCATATGGATCTTTCAAGGCAGATCAGAACCACATTTTTTTTCTTTTCTACTGTTTCACTGTAGATGTTTAGCTTGTTTTCTTAAAGCACAATGCTCAGCTAGAAGCTCAGCGCTTCTGGTCAGAAGGGTCATCCTAGGAGAGCGCAATCATGCTGCTGATCCAACACTAAGCACTGTCTGAGGGATGCGGGTGCTCTGAAGCTAAAAATTCAGTGTTAGAATAAAGTGGGATTAGAAAAATTTAGTACTATGCAAAAATAACATTGTTTTGTGATATTAACTCTAATTGTGAGGAGCACAAAAGACAAGAATTTTGGAATTTGACAAGAGCTAAACATACGTGGATTAAGTTTGAGAACTACTGCCTGAAATCAGAAGCCTGTTGTATAATTACCTTTAGGAAAGATCTAAGAAGAAAGTCCCTGTCTATGCCAAAATATTTTAGGAGCACTTTCTGTGATTGAAAGGAATTGGAAACAAAGCAGATGCTCATCAGCGAGGGAATGGTTATGTGGTATGTGAATGTAATGTAATATTTCTGTGCTGTAATAAACGGGAAATGTGATGAATACTGAGAAGTATAGTAGAGTAAGTGGAGCCAAGGAAACAATATACATAATGACTACAACACTGTAAATGGGGAGAACAGCCACACCTATCCACACATAAATCAAAAGCCACTGCTGCAAATAAAGAACAGATGTGGTGAGATAGAAGAAATTTGAGAAGATTCTCCCAACTCATCGCTTTGCAGGGGTGGAAGGAAGATCATAAATGTTGAACATTGTGCATATTTTCAGATTTGTTTTGATGTATTCATTATACTGATTTTTCTCTGTTTTCCTTTTTTTGGTCAAAATACTATTTGTTATCTGAAATGACTCTTTGAGAAGAAGAAGGCTACTAGCGAGATGGTGTAATATAAACAAAAGACTTGAATAAATCATTTTTATTTTATGCTGTAAAATGCTGTGGAAGTTGTGAATTTCCAAGTATTGTTTTCTTGGTTATCTTTTCTTTTGAGAATTTTACTCTTTATGTGAAGACTTGTTATTCCTCAAAGGGAGTAAGTTGCAAAAAGTGTGTTAGCATGTATGTCTATCACAGTGATATTCCATTACATCCGTGTATCACAGTTTGTTTAGCCTTTCCCCAGTCAGGCAGCCTTTGCTTCCAATTCTTTGCTATCACATTAAGCACTGCTAATAAATATAATGGCATATTTGAGGACTTTTTTCTTGGAAATAACCTCTGTGGGATATAAGCCTAGTAGTGGCGTCTGTATCAAAGGATAGAGACATTTTGATAACTCTATTTCCATAATTCCAAAATACTTAGCAAAATGTTTGTACTAATTAATAGCTCCAGCCCTGCCTTTGTATGTCTGTCTTCTTGTAACTCCTCTGACATTGGTTATTCCTATCTTTGCTGATTTGGGGTGTGGAAGGTAAACTCAGTAATATTTTGATTTGTATTTCTCTTGTTATTATTGATTTGGAATATTCTTTCATATTTTTGTTAATAGTTGGCAGTTTTTTTGAAAACAGGCTAGTCATATGCACTGATCACTCATCTCTTTCAACCATTTCCCTTCTTCGTAGATAGGAATTAATTTTATGTAGGAGCTTTTCAGTTTCATGTAATCAAGTCTGTGTTATCTTTCGTAATTGCCTCTTTTCTGTCTTTTTAAAAGAATTCATCTCTTATCCATAACAGTAAAAGATTTCTGATTTGCTTCTCTTCTCATTTTTTTATGGCATATTTAGCTTTAAAGTCTGTGTAAATCACTGGGCTTTGTATGCTGTTTCACACCTGAAATATGCCACATTCAATTGAAACCTTCATAGATATGCCATAGAGTGAAAAATGTTTCTCTAACTGGGTGCTGGAGGTGGAGGTGGTGCTGATGAAATGAGGGAAGGGGGGGCCTATGAGAGAATTCTAGGAAGCTGTGGAGACAAACGATATAAGAGAACATGTGTGGGTTAGGCTTGAGTTTTTGGCATATCCATGTCACATGCTTATATGTAATGATATTCAAACATCTTTCAGGCGTGTCTGACTCTTCATGACTCTATTTGGGGTTTTCTTTGCAAAGGTACTGGAGCGGTTTGCTGTTTCCTTCTCTATCTCATTTTACAGATGAGGAAACTTGAGGCAAACAGGGTTAAGTGACTTACTCGGGGTTATACAGGTATTAAGTGTCTGAAGTTGGATTTGGACTTGGGAAGAGGAATCTTCCTGACTCCAGGCCCAGTACTCTGTCCACTGTACTGTCTAGCTGCCCTATTTTTGTAATAGTCCTCCAGTAAGTTGCACTTTATAATTAGGGACTACTTACTCTCCTTTCTTCATTAAATGTCATTGGGGTTGAAAATATGTTTCTGTGTCACTGGTAGAGGAGTGATATGGGTACATTGAGGGAAGTCCTCTCTGAGGTTTTGGTATGATAATATTCTTTCCTGAATATTCTTGAAATACTTTTTCCTTTCTGCTCTAGGTGCTACCAACGAGGATGTTGAAATTGTTCTCCAGTGCCTTGATGTTATGCTAACCAAACGCAGAAAGCAGGTTTCTCAACAGCGAGCCCTTGCTTTCATAAAACGCCTTTGTACCCTGGCTCTTCATGTCCTACCAAATTCAAGTATTGGCATTCTTGCAACTAATAGAGTTTTGATGCATGTAAGTGTTGGTGATACACTTAAACAAAGCCCACAGTTCTTTTGTGTGTGTGGGGTGGGGGGGGGCAGGGAGGTGGGTGGACATAGCTTTTTGATTTCATGCTGCATTATCTTGAAGATAGAGCAATTTTAAAGGATGGGCAAAGATTGAATGCTGTTTTGTTCTCTTGTAGTACAAACCTTTTCTTTGTGGCTCTATTTTAGACCTTTCCAAAGACAGATCTACTGCTTGACAATGAATCTCAGGGGAGTGGAATTTTCCTTCCTGAACTGGATGAACCAGAGTACTGCAATGCTCAGAACACCGCACTTTGGGAATTGCATGCACTTCGGGTAAGATTTTGTATCTCCTTTAGGGGATAGCATTTTTCGGTCTTGTGGTCTCCAGATAACTTTCTGCTATGGTAGTTAATAAGTTGATCTCCTAGGGACTAGTTTTCCTGCCAGCTGCTTTCTCCTAGTACTACATTTGATTTTAGTCCTTGACTGTTCCTTAGGATGTTGGGAAAAAACAGAGTGGTAGAGACCTTGTCAGAGCCTCCTCTTATTGATGAGGAGCTCTGGTCCAAGGTCACTCAGATGGTAAGAGGCAGACCCAGGGTTGGAACTTAGCTTCTCCTACACCAAATTCAACAGTTTTCCCACAATGCCATACTTTTGTCAATAAAGAGAAACATAGGTTAAGAGGTGAAGTGGTAGGGCTTTCAGAACCTTTTTATAACACTTCCTAATGGAGTTGAATGTGATACAGGAAGATCTGGTTTGGAAGGTAAGGAGGGAGAATTCCTAAAATATTAAGGGAATCTAACTATAAGATATTTTTATCTATAAAATGTTTTTACAGTCACTGAAGTTTTGGTGGTAGTGTTACAGTGAAACTTCAAAGCCTAAAAAACATGAACACAAGGAAACATTTTTGGCTTTACATAGGACTGAAAATTGTCAAGCTTGGATTCACACCTTACTCTGAAAGAGAAGTCACTGACCCAGCAATACCACTCACTGTTAGATCTGTTTTCCAAGGTAACCAGGGCAAAAGGAAAGAACCTGCATGTTCTAAAACATGTACAGCAGCTCTCGTTGTGGTGGCAAAGAACTAGAAATTGAGGGGTGCCCGTCAGTTGGGGAGCGGCTTAACAAGCTGTAGTACATGATTGTGATGGAATACTTTGGTGCTATAAGAAATGCTCTGCAGGTCGATTCATGGAAGGACTTGCATGGAACAATGAAGAGTAAAATGAGCAGAGAGCAAAGAGAGTGTTGTATACAATGCTAGCAGTAGCGTTCAGAGAGTAACGGAATGGCAGTGCTATTCTGAGTATTATAAATATTCAAATCAACCACAGAGGACCTGTGAAGGAAAGTGCTATCCAACTCCAGAGAAAGAATTGATAAATAGAAGTATGTGTAGTGTGGTTTTTACCTAACTATCTATCTATCTAATGGTGACCTTTAGTGCAGGATGGGGAGGTTTAATGTAACAAAAAAATTAAAAAAAATGAAAATGCCCAGGAAAAAAGAGAAATCACCATTTTACTACAGTGAGAGTGATTATAAGCTACTTCAGTGGTAAGTCAGTGATTGGAATGATTGTCTGTTGTAAGCCCAGTGAGGAGACTCTGGGTTTATGTTTTCTTGATGAACTTCTGTGTGAATCCTATGTATAATCTTAGTTTTCTCAAAGTGATATGCTTAAACTACCATGCAAATTCTTATAGTCATTCTGTACTTTTCTTTCAGAGACATTACCATCCAGTTGTTCAGAGATTTGCATCTCACCTGATTGCTGGAGCTCCCTCTGAAGGTTCTGAAGCTCTCAGACCAGATTTAAGTCGGAGGTGAAGTTCACAGTACAGCACCTTATAACAGAAGAGTCCGTTGATTGTGGTTTATTCATTGCCGTAGAATTAACATCGGTTTTGGCACTTGCTTGCATTAACCTTTGCTGAACTGTTTTATTCTGAATACTCATTTTTCTGTCTCAGATATTTTAAGTTCTGAACACACTCTTGCTTTTTTTTGTAAGAGAATTTTTAAAGGGCATTCCTTTGCAGAAGAAAGCAAAGATAGTTTAGGGGAGAAGGAGGTGATGGCTAAGATGTTGGTTGACTTGGGTTCAGGATGTAGCTGGAGTACAGAAGGGAGATGCCTGTTACCTGGTGACTTTGGTCCTAGCCCTGCTATATAAGTTGTTGAAGAAATTTGATTTGAGAAGGTGCAGCAGTTGAATGTCTCATTCTGGGGTGGTGGAGATAGCTCTTTTTTTCGGGGGCACACACTCTAAGAATGTATCCTCATATCCTTATTCTTTCCTGCTCAGCACTGACACAGCATGTGTCTTACTTGCCTCAAGGACCCAAGAGCTCCTTGCACTGGGTGTGAGGCTTCATTAGGGTATAAGCAGTGTATAGTTAGTATGTAATTTCATTTCCCTTCTACATTCATTTTTAGCCCTTTCCTCTCTCTTTGGCTCTGGAATCTTTTTCTTTTTACCCATGTTGAACCTTGATCCCTCTCTATACCCTAAATGAGGTCTTTTTGTTGATTCTCTGCCCCTGATCCTGGTTTAACTAAAATCAGAGCAGCTTCTTTATGTTTGATTTTCAGTTTTGTATAGGAATTCTTGTATCTGTCCTTCAAGGGACAGATTCCTCTTTCTGTTTCTTTTCCTTCTAGATATGTGTGTTCTCTTGTTTTATCTCCATTTTTTAATTTCCCATTAATCTCCTGGGAGGTGAAATTCCCATGGTCAGCACAATACTCCGGGGTCTCTCCTGGTCTAATCTGCAGGATGTGGGATTGCAGAACTCCTAGGTTGATCAGAGAGTATTGGAGGCCAACCTACTGTCCTCACGAATCTCCCTGGATTTCCTTTTCCTGCTGTTCTTCTTGTTGAATCATCTAGAAAGGTTTCTTGTCCAAAAATTTATGTCTTGATCTGTACTCTGCCACCTCTGGAATTTTGAAAATGGGAAGGGATCTGGAGGCTCTAGTCCTACCTGTCTCTGCCCAAGATTCCCCTTTCTAACATGCATAATGAGTGGTCAGTACAGCTTTTGGAAGATTTATAGTAAAGGGAAATTTGCTACTTATTTCCCAATGCAGCCTGCAAATACTTTTGGATAGCTTTAATATTTGATCGGTTTTTCTTATTTCAGCCTAAATTGCCATTTTCCTATCTCAAGGTTGTGGGATCATAGGTTTAGAACTAGAAGGGAACCTTGAGGCCCCTCGTCAGTCTCTCGTTTTACAGATGAGGGTGCTGAGGCTCTTCACTTCTTCTCTCTGGGGTCAGAGTCTTCGACAGGACAGACCTTCACATCCTTGAGAGCAGCTGCTGTGACCTTCTCAAGTTTTCTCATGTTTAGTTCTTCACCCAGTCTTCAAATAGCCCGATCTGGAGACTTTGTGTCCTTCACTTGTCCTTTCCAGCTTATCAATAGCTTATCTTTCTTAAAGGGTTGCTGCCCAGAATTGAACATCGTAATCCAGACTGGTGGAACTGCACCTCCCTCAGAATTTCCTCTTCATAGTGCTGTTTCCATCCCCTTTAGGGCCACCATATTACACTGTTGACCCCTACTGAGCTTTGGATCCACAACAGAAAACATCTTTTTCAGGTGAAATGTTGTTGAGCCCTGTCTCCCCAAAGTTATATGTGTGAAATTGGGTTTTGAACTCAGGTGTGAGACTATTTATTCCTTTTAAATCATCTATTAGAATTAGCTAGTGTCCCAGTCTGCATTTGGATGCCCAAGTTTCATGCAGTGTGTCAACTGTCTTCCCTTTATTTTGTGTTATATGCAGATTTGATCAGCCTGTCTTCTCTGCCTGTTTTCTAAGTCAGCTGATGTGAAATATCACAGAGCCAAAGCACAGATTCCAGGGATACCAGTCAGTCTCCTGCATTAGTGATGTTTCACTAATATAGCTCTGAGGTTAGTGCTGTGAGGATCCCAGAAACTGGATCATGGTCAGGTTTGAGTGAATTGTCCAGGGTCATACATGTAGCATATGTTTGAGGCAGGACTTAAGTTCTTGCCTTTCTGACTCCAGGCCCAGCATTATTTGTGTGAACTGCTTTACCTTAGGAAATTTTTCATTTTCTTATGAGCATGATGGCTTTGTGATAGTACAGTCTGGATTTAATCTGGTTGTATGGCTGGAATCTGGGGTCACCAGTGGATCAAGATTACCTTCCATTCTTTCTACATGTATTTTCAGAATCCAGATTGCTTGATCATTTTCCTTTGTATCCAGACCAGTTTCTTTTAGACAACTCTTTTTCTTCCCTTTTGGAATTTTTTCCTTCATATTTTCAGAATTTAGCTGACTTCCCTTACAGACTGTTAGACCATAGGAGCCTCTTTAAAATAGATCTTTATTGTTATCTTTTGTTTCTACATTGCCTGGATTTTCTTCTTTTCCCCTCTTTTATAAGAAAGAAATTTGGGGCAGCTAGAGAGCACGGTGGGTAGAGCATTAGCCCTGAAGTCAGGAGGACCTGAGTTAGACATACTATGTGTTTGACCCTGGGCAAGTCACTTAAACCTGATTGCTTCTTCCTCCAAAAGAAAAAAAAATTTAATTGACAAAAGGAACAAAAAAAAGCATAAAACTGATCAACCCATTGCACTGGTGTAGACCAGTCAGCAGAACCAAAGAGAGGCTGACTTTGGAGACAGTGCTGCTGGTGGTGGACCTTTTCCCTGCCCTGCAAAGGAGGGGGAAACATCTTTTCTTCTCTTTGGCCATATTTTGCAGCATTCGGCCTTGAGTTTCTGATATTTGTTACTTCATATCCATTGCTATCGTGTATAATGTTTTCCTCTTCATGTTGCTGAGGTTCATACAGATGTTTCCATGCTGTATTCCTCATGCTGTCTCTCAGAGTGTACTTGTGTTCATTACATTCACGCTCCACAGTTTCTTTACCCAGTTGCCCACTGGAGGGCATCTTCTTTGTTTCCAGTTCTTTGCTGTTACGCAAAGTGCTGCTCTATATATTTTGGTGTCTGTGGGACCTTTTTGTTAGTGACCTCCTTGGGATATATGCCTAGCAGTTGTTCTCTGGGTCACTGTCAAAATATGCGGTCATTTTAGTCCCTTCATTTGCTTACTACTTTCCAAAACGGCTGAACTGACTCACAGCTCCACTGACAAAAGCATGAACGAGCATCCCACAGTCCATTCCGTCCTGTCATGTTTGCCGGTTTTCTGTGTGTGAAGGGAAATCTCAAGTTTGTTTTAATCCATATTTTTCTTAGTAACAGCAATCGGAACACGCTTTCATGTGATTATTGATAGTATGAAATTCTTTTGAGAATTGTTATCTGCATATTTGGGATATTAAAGTATATGATATATGAGGTGTTTAATTAAAAAAAATTTTTTTCCTTATGGGATCCTCTCTGAACGTTTTCCCTCTGAACGATTTAAAATCTGGTTTTCTGTCCTCCATCACAAATGCTAAGATTTAGTGATCAGTCATTGTCCCGCCATTCCCATCATTTCTACTCCAACAACTACTTCCTCTTTGGTGAATGTTAGAGCCAATGTAGCGATTTCCTCTGTGTCTTTGGAAGGGTGGAATCATCAATAAGGCAGGTCAGGCAGATTGCCCTAACCCTGAATGCCGGCTTGGTGATGGATTTCATAAACGCATCGGTTTTCTTCTATCCAGCGTGTTTGTAACACACGCCAACAGCAGGATCACTTCTGTTTTTTTCCTCCCTTGTGCTTCTGGGATTCCTTTATATTGTATTTCTTCTTACTCTAAAGGGTGGCTCAAAAATCTTAGAGCATTTTAGACTCTTGAACCACATTTAGAATGCTGAACTGGCACTCTTCACTATCTTATTCCCTTTGAATAAAATATACTCTTAGAAAGCCACATTCCAAATTTAAGGTCTATTCTACCAAGCCTCTGGCATTTATAGTTTTGTGACCCTGGGCAAATCCCTACCTCATGTGTAAAAAGAGGTTGATGAGAGAATCAAATGATAATTTGATAATTTATCAAACCTTTAGGGGTTATAAATATTAATTAAATTTATTCTCATGTAGTCAAATTTATCTCCATTTGTTAGTGTGTCTATTTCCCCTACTTTGTGCATTCCTGTATAAACACCTTGAGTATTGGGCTTTCATATGCCTCCTTTTTTGATTTTATTTGTCACTTTTTGGATATTTCCACTGCTTTTCTGTTTGACTATACCTGTGCTGTCTGGCCTGATGGATACACATGTAAACAGTTTTCCTCCTTCTCTCTTGTATGTCTTTTTTGGTTAGATTTTCAGGATTCTAGATAAATACATTCCCCCCCTCCCCCCAATAACCCATCTCTGGCTAAGAGTTTTTCTTTCCTAATTTTAAGCCATAGTCTAGAAATATACACCTGCTTCTCATGTATTACCTTAACCACCTGTTTACTTTGCAGATCAGCTCTTATATTTTCTGAAGACCTTTCAGTGATGGAAAAGTACCACTTGTGTTCTTAAAGTTTTGAGTTTCTTGTCCCAACCTTCATAATTTCTTTTTTTTTTTTTAATATATATAAATTTATTTATTTAACTTGTTACATTCGTTTTCACAAAGTTTTGGGTTCCAAATTTTCTCCCCTTTTATCCCCTCCCCACCCCAATACACCAAGCAATCTAATTTTCCCTATCTCCAATCTGCCGTCTCTTCTGTCATCCCTCCCTTCTCTTGTCTCCATCTTCTCTTTTCTCCTGTAGGGCCAGATGACTTTCTATTCCTCATTAACTGTATGTCTTCTTTCCTAGTAGCAACAACAATACTAAACAGTTGTTCCTAAAACTTTGAGTTCCAAATTCTCCCCATCCCTCTCTCCCCACACATTCCCTTTGGGAAGGCAGGCAATTCAATATAGGCCCTATCTGTGTAGTTTTGCAAATGACTTCCCTGATAGTCGTGTTGTGTAAGACTAACTGAATTACCCTCCATCCTACCCTGCCCCTCATTGTTTCTCTTCTGTCTTTTGATCCTGTCCCTCCCTGAGTGTTGACTTCAAATTGCTCCCTCCTCCCTTTACCCTCCCTTCCATCATCCCCCCCACTTCTTATCTCCTTCTCCCCCACTTTCCTGTATTGTAAAGTAGGTTTTCATACCAAAGTGAGTGTGCATTTTACTCCTTCCTTTAGTCAAATGTGATGAGGGTAAACTTCTTGTTTTTTTTTTTTTCTCAGCTCTCCTCTTTTTCCCTCCACTAAAAAGTCTCCTACTTGCCTCTTAAATGACATATAATTACCCCATTCCATTTCACCCTCTTTCCTCCCACTACATTTCTCTCTCACCATTTACCTTAATTTCTTTTAAAATATGGTCCCATCCTATTCAATTCACTCTGTGCTCTCTGTCTCTGTATGTGTGTGCATGTGTGTGTGCGGTCCCACCAACTACCCAGATACTGAAAAGTTTTGAGAGTTACAAATATTGTCTTTCCATGTAGGAATGTAAACAGTTCACTTCTGGTAAGTCCCTTAAGACTTCTCTTTGCTGTTTACTTTTTCATGCTTCTTCTCATTCTTGTGTTTGAAAGTCAAATTTTCTTTTCAGCTCTGGTCCTTTCATCAAGAATGTTTGAAAGTCCTCTGTTTCATTGAAAGACCATATTTTCCCCTGAAGTATTATACTCAGTTTTGCTGGGTAGGTGATTCTTGGTTTGAGTCCTAGTTCCTTTGCCTTCTGGAATATCCTATTCCACGCCCTTCAATCCCTTAATGTAGAAGCTGCTATATCTTGAGTTGTCCTGATTTTATTTCCACAATACTGGAATTGTTTCTTTCTAGCTGCTTGTAAGATTTTCTCCTTGACCTGGGAGTTCTGGAATTTGGCCACAGTGTTCCTAGGAGTTTCTCTTTTTGGATCTCTTTCAGGTGGTGATCGATGGATTCTTTCAATGCTTATTTTGCCCTCTGGTTGTAGAATGTCAGGGCAGTTTTCCTCGATAATTTCATGGAAGATGATATCTAGGCTCTTTTTTTGATCATGAGTTTCAGGTAGTCCCATAATTTTAAAATTGTCTCTCCTGGATCTATTTTCCAGGTCAGTTGTTTTTCCCATGAGATATTTCACATTCTCTTCCATTTTTTCATTCTTTTGGTTTTGTTTGGTGATTTCTTGGTTTCTCGTAAAGTCATTAGACTCCATCTGTTCCATTCTAATTTTGAGAGAACTATTAAATTCAGTGAGCTTTTGAACCTCTTTTTCCATTTGGCTCATTCTGCTTTTGAAAGCATTCTTCTCCTCATTGGCTTTTGAACCTCTTTTGCCAATTGAGTGAGCCTATTTTTCAAGGTGTTATTTTCTTCAGCATTTTTTTGGGTCTCCTTTACCAAGGTATTGACCCGTTTTTCATACTTTTCTTGCATCTCTGACATTTCTCTTCCCAGTTTTTCCTCCACCTGTCTAACTTGCTTTTCAAAATCCTTTTTGAGATCTTCCAAGGCCTGAGCCCACCTGACATCCCCCTGGGATGTCTGGGGTACCGAGGCCCCGCCCTCCACGTCTTTCCCTGATGGCAAGAATATGTCCTCCTCGTCATCAGATCCGAAAGTTGGGATCATTTGCATCTGTTCAAAAAAACTCTCTACAGTCTTATTTTTCTTCCCTTTTCTGGGCATTTTCCCAGCCAGTTACTTGACTTCTGAGATTCCTGTCCACCCCTGCCTAGATCCGCCCAGCCAGTGCTTGGGGTCTGAGATTCAAATGGGCTTTCTGCGGCAGGCGTGGCTGTTAATCAATGTGAGCTTTAGTTCTGGTGCTGGGGTGGGGGCAGGGCCGCCTCCCAGGCTCAGCTCCTTCAGGTGGTTTATGCAGAGACTTCCAGTAATGAAGATCCTGCCTGCTGTTGGGGGAGTCCCGGGCCGCCGGCCGCCGCAGTTGCTGCCTCCACCGCTGCCCCTGCCGCTTCCTCCCGTGGGGGCCCGAGCCACGGAGACACCCTGCTCCACTCTCGGTTTGCCCAGCCGTCTCTCTCACTGACCTGTAGCTTCTGTGGGCGGAGGGACCTTCCAGGCCGCCGGAGCTTCCGTCCCTGAAGCCTGCTCGGATCAGCTTCTCTGGGGCTGCGGCCAGGGCAGCGCTGGGGTGGGGTCCGCTTTCCGGGCGCGATGGACCCTGGGGACGGCTCTCCAGGGCTCTCTGGAACGGAAATCTCTTCCACTATGTTTCTGCACCCCCTGGAGTGATCCAGAACTTCTGGGGAACTCTTCTTACATTAAATATATGGGCTGTGGGTTCGGAGCTCACATACGTGCGTCTTTCTACTCCGCCATCTTGACTCCGCCCCCCCCCCCCCAACCTTCATAATTTCAAGCAATGTTTCTACCACCCAATTACTTTGTAGTTTTTTTTTTTTTTGGTAAAATATCCTAGCCATCCTTTTGTACTTGTTGTCTCTCCTGAGAGAAAGCAAGCTTCATGAAGGGAGGGCATGTTTAATTTTTGTCTTTGTGTCTCCAGAACCTAGCACAGTGCTTGGCACATAGTAGTAGGTGCAATGCCTGATTATTGATTGTGCCCATAAGATGCAACAGAAGTGAGTAATGATCATCAGACTGGACAAGTTTTAAGAGATTCTGTGTCATGTCCTTGATGTGCCTGAGGAAGACAGGAGATCTGAAACGAGTGCAGTGATTCAACAGCCATCTCCACTTACCCCTTCACATATATGTCCCTTAGTGCATGACGTATCACCTGATGGTACTTGTGGTTCTGAGTCATCTATCTGGAATATAACCTTCTGTAGAGGGTTTAACTCCTTTTAGAGACATAATTTCTTGGTTCTCTTTATTTCTACTTTATATTAAGTTCATATAAGTTTTTCTAAGTTTCAGCACATGATAGTATGTTGTGATTTCTTATGGCTCAGTATTTCATTACATTCACATGGCAAAATTTTAAGTTATTCCACAGGTAGCGTACCTACTTTGCTTCTAGTTTTTGTTGTGACAAAAAGTGCTATTACAAATATTTTTGTACATATGATTCTTTTCCCCTTCCTCGTTGTCTTGGGGATATATGCCTAGTAGTGATAACTGCTTTTTTTCTTATTGATTTAGATGATCTTTATTTTTTTAAATTAGCAATGTACAAGCCCTTTCCCCCTACCCCATATCCTTATAAAAAAGGGAAATACAGTTCAGCAAAACTATTCCAACATGTAGCAAACACTGTGACATATGTACTGTTCCGCACGCATAGCTTCTCCTCCCATGTGGTACCTTGTTACATCTCTTTTTTAGGGACTAAGCTTGAGTGTAATTTTATCACATTCAGTTTCGTTTGTTTTGTTCTTTCCATTTTTGTAGTAATTGTGGATTGTCTTCCTGTTTCTGATTATTTCTTTTGCATTAGTTTATGAGAGTCCGCCAGTGCATTTCATCTGTTATAACAGTAATATGCCAGTGAATTCATGTACCACAACTGTTTAGCTATTCACTGTTAATTGTTTTTTACTTTATTTGTAATTCTTTGTATAAACTCTGTTGAAATGACCACATTCTGTCATTTTCACATTATAGATATATGATATAGTGTCAACTTGGGAACTTACAAGATAATATTTTGCAATTACAGATCAGCTGCAGAACTTTTTGAAACTTACAGTATGAAGACAATGACGTTTAATCCTCCTGTTATGTCAGCTAATCCCCCAAAGAAGGTACGTTTTTCTTTATTTCTTAAAGTGAGATTTTTTTTTTCTTACCTCAGAGCTTGACTTTTGAATTGATCATAGGTAAAATGAAGTTAGGATGTGTTTATGGGAGGTGATGGTGGCATGAAAGCAAGTCTCTGCTGAAGGAATGCTGGCCATTTCATAACAAGAGATGTTCAGTGGCCAGAGAAGATAATGTAAAAGAACCATATTCTGTTTTGGATTTTAGCCAGAAGGGTGAGCTGTTGGTTGACAGACAGCCCTTTCCCCCTCTGCCCATAACTGAGTCTGTACATACTTACTTTGTTTTTCAGGATAAAATTTTCCATGTGGATTCATTTTTAAATGAAGATTTAAGCCAACTAATAAGAACTTACTGCAATGAAACTACTGTTCAGCCTGTGGATTTCACCAGATACTTAAAAGCATCAGTACAGTAGGTGTGCAAGGAAGACAGTTGGAAGAACCTATTGGCATCACTTACTTCAGCCTACCTTGGTGAAGGTGATGCTGAGAACTAATGACCGAACACCTGGTGTTGGCTGCTTTACAGCTAAGTGTGAGAATGTGCAAGAAAGGAGAAAAGGAGGTAGTTTCTCGAATATTTTGTGACTTGTTTGTAATATTTGTACAGTATATGTTAAATTGTAGTAGATTTTAAAATTCATGAATACTTCTATTTACTGACCTAGTTGCTGTCTGAATAATGTTTTCCATGGATAGAGAAAAAGCTTTTTTGCAGCCAACACTTCTTTATAACCAGACAAAATTTTTTGTTTAATTTCAACATGGACATTTTTTACTAAAGATGTCTCCTTGAGTCTCAATATATATTCTACCAAATATTTTTTTAAAGCCTTAATTCTAACAGTTTCTCGGAGTCCTAATGGAGTAATGAAGACATCACTCACATTTGCCTCTTACTTGAAGCTTGAGGCATAGCTTGATCTCTGATTGACAGTCAGGAACCCAGAATGATCTTGGCAGGTTCAAGTTATGGGCAGAATCTAGAGAAGATTTACTAGTACCAGAGGGTCCTGGTGTAGTGGGAAGCGCACTGGCCAAGGTGCAGAGAACCTGGTTCAGACACCATTTCTAGCACTTTCTTGACAAGACAAGAACTGGGGGGCTCTTCTAGTTCTAAATTTATGATTCTATTAAAAAGTTGACTTCTAAAATAGGTCATAATGTTAATTCCCAAGCCACAAAGGATCTGAATTTTCATAAGAAGCAGCATACATTTTTAAGTATCACTTGGAAAAGTAGTGTCATTTCTCACACTCACCAGATTAGCATGGTTAAAAACGGTGCCATCCAGGAGTGGCAGGGTTGTGCAGGAGCAGGCACATAATCCTCCATTGCTGATGAAACTTCAAATTTGTAAAATTTGTTTGGAAGGCAGTCTGGGAATACCAAATAAAAGTTACTTAAGTAATCAAACTCCTTGACTTACTAATTCAATCCATTGTTGGGAATATAACTTGAAAACATTCAAAGTACAAATGGACAAACCTCGAAGCAGAATTCATGTTCTATAATAGGGAAATGGTTAATAAATGGTGTCACATTAACGTAATAAAGCGCACCTAAGACAGACAAGAAGGATAGGGAATACAAAGAAATCTGGGATTTCTGATACAAAGTACAAAAAGTAGAAGCAGAAGCAAACACTCTAAATAAGATTGTCTGTAAGACTGATTTGAGATTGGATGGGCAAAGACCTGTGCAGGGATTGGACGCTATGGTTGAAAGATTAAAATACTTTGTATTGAAATTAAATATAAACAGTAAAGCAAGGAAGTTGATTAAATTGATATTCAGTGTTAAGTTTTTAGTAAACCATTTAATGATTTAACATCCCACAACCTGGGTTCAAATAAACCTTGGCAGAGAGACAGATGTAGAGGGGCTGTTCTGTATTAGATCAGGAAGTTTTAGTGGAAGGCTGCAAGCTCCATGTGAATCAGCAGTAGGACTGAAGAAGCTGGCAAAGAAGCTAATGCCATTGTCGGCAGTGTTTGAGAGCAATGGCGATAGTACCACTGTGCTCTCTACTGGTCAGACCCCAGCTAGATGTTATGTTCTTTTCTCTTGTGGTTGTTAAGTCATATAGTTGTGTCTGACTCTGTGACCCTGTGGACCATAGTACGCCAATATTGTCTGTGGAGTTTAGTGGTTTGCCGTTTTCTTCTCCAGTGGATTAAGGTAAACAGAGGTTAAGTGACTTGGCCAGGGTCACACAGCTAGTAAGCTAGTGTCTGAGGCCGGATTTGTTCAAGTCCCACATTTTAGGAAAGGTGACAGAACCACCATATAATGCTGTAAGAGGATCTTTTAACTTGGAGATATTTTGCAGGCATGTCATATTTGCCTCCAAATATTTGAAAGGTCTGTAAGTCATGTGCATCTAACCCTCCCCTCCTCCTCAGATTAGATATACTTGGACCAAAACGGTAGATGCTAGGAGTGTAGGGAATCTAGATTTTGACTTGATGAGGAGCTGTCCAAAAGTAGGCTGGACTACTCAGAAATCATTAGTTTGGTCTCACTAGAAACCTTAACCTGGATCACTTGTTGGGGAAATTTTAATGATAATTCCTGTTTAGGTGTGTGTTATATTATTTGGGATCCCTTCCCAAATGAGATTATGCGAGACCTTACAAAGACACGATTAACTTCTTCTTTCTTCATTTTGGGTAAGTCAAAAGAGCTTCTTTAGAAGATGTTCAAGTCAGACTTGGCGGGCACCTAAGCAACAAGATGGAGCTCTGGACATTTTCTCTGATCCTTATAACCTCTCAGACTTCTCCCAGACAGAAATCATGCAGCAAAAATAAAGCCCCTTTAACCTGTTTCCATGGTCTAGGACACCCAGAATGCAAAAGAAATTTAAAAAGTACCCCATGATCCTGATGGCCTCTGACCCTGAGCTCACTGAGCACTTCTTTCCCACACCTTCCATGCTGTAGCAGCAGACTCAAGGAAAACAACACAGGCTTACATCAAAACCTGCTCCTACACCTGGTCTTTCTCTCACTCTTCCCGGGTTCCAGACTGTTGAAGTTTCCCTTGGCTTCAATTGCCAGCTTGGCCATAGCCCTTAAGGAGCAAAAGCCTATTGCGAGTGGAAACATGGGTGCACCAACAGCAGTGCCAGGCAGAGCAGCCTCCAAACTGCCAGAAACAGCTAAGGAGCAGAGGAGGTGCAATAGGATACTGCATGGGGGAGTTGTGCAGCCCTCCACCAAGCCTGAGAGAAGAGCACAGTGTTAGGCTGGGGCCAGGTCTAGCCACTCAAAAGCTGGAATAGAGACCTGCACTGGGGAGCCATGAATTGTCTGGTGTAAGAGTAGGCTGAGAAGCTTCCAGCCCCCAACGAAACTACAGTCGGGAGGGATTCAGAAGTGAGTGACAAGGAAAACAAAGGGGAAATAAGACTCAAAGTAACAGATTTCTGGAAGAAGAAATCTCAAAAACCTTGAATATATAAATAGACAAATCAGCAGGAAACAGCCTCAGATCTAGATGAGGAGTTACACTGTCTGAAAAAAATACCATTAACATGAAGCACAGGGAAACAAAACCCTGACGCTGGTGTCAAAGGGTCAGCCTTTTTTTTTTTTAATTAAAAACTAGTTATGTCTGTTCCCCTCACGTAAAACTTGCAAACCTGTTTGCTCTTTAGGATGACAGTCTCCCTTTGGGGTTGCTCTCTGCTGTTTGCACAGTTATGTGGGCGGGTGTTTAACTGACCCAGCCTCTAGCAAATAAATGATTTCTCTTGTGGCACACAAATAGCTTTGTAGTTGTTACAGAAGTAGAAGCTGTGTTGTCAGCTGTTTTGGGTTTTTGTTTTTCTTTATCCTGGACCTGGTTTATTGTAAAGTATTTTTATGATTTGATTACAACACATTTCCTCAGATACAGCAGATTCTTTGACTTTTTTGTGATGTGAAAGTTAAAAAAGCAAACAATCTGCAAAAGATCCCTCATTGTTACAGAGCCATAGGAAGAAGCCAGCCCACTTCCATCTTCTTTCAAGTTTCAGATCTCATACTTCGTGGAATAATAAACATGTGAGTAATAAAAAGTCAGAAGCTCCCTTATGCATTTACCCCTGTTTAGAAAATCCATTTCTGGGGTTTATTTCAGTATTTTTATGATTTATTAATATATTTTTATTTAATAATGAAGTTGTTCAATAAGAGTATTCTAATCTTGTATTAGAAATTATTGGAAAAATATATTAAAAATGTTTCATTAATGTACAGCTTTGCATAACAGCTCATTCACAGAAGTCAAGCTTCAGACACTAAGCAGTTCTGGAGGAGAATAGAACATCTGGCTGCATCAAACAGAAGAAGCCAACAGACATCACAAACCATTTATTTTTCAGACATATACATATACAATTATACTTCAGATTGGCAGAAAACAGTTAAGGTGAAACATCAATTTTAAAATTGAATAGAAACAACGTATGAAAATTTCCCAACTCTATAAAGCCTCGTGGATGCTCTTGGTATGAGAGATGTTTTGAGATGTACACTGGGAACATAGTGTTGTCCATCTGGTTTCACTGAGTAAGTTGTTATAATAAGGGTTATAGCAAAATAATAGGTGACAAATATGAACATAATTACGTGTAGAGAGGCTGTGTTCTGACACCACCTTAACTGTTCAGTAAGGGTTGAGGATATGAGGATAGGCCAGTGTCTGGTAAAGGGGAAAGAGACACAATTTTAAGATCTGGCCCCTTAGGCTTAAAGTACTGTTGGAATGAAAATACCTTGATGTGAACCAGATAATGACATAAAGCATTTCTCTTAAGTGCAAGTGAGAAGTTTCAACAAGACTGAGTGATATAGTAGGATGTAAGCCCTTTGAGACCAGAGACTGTGTCTTTGGGTAACTAAGATGGTACATTTCACATTTATAGGGGGTACTTACTGTTTGTGAGTTTGAATTGACTTCGGGTGAATGAGAAATTATGGTAGTCCTAAGTAGTTGGGAGATCCTTCATACAGGAGGTGAGCCTTGAAGGACGGGGTGAGAGGGTGGGTACAGTCAGTAGCTCAGGGACATTCTGGGCTAGAGTGGAAGACTGATAATATAAATCCTACTGTTTTCTAACATGGACATTAAAAGCTGACTTGACATTGCATTTGAATTGCCCTAATTTAGCTTTGTTAAAGTATTGCGTCACCAGGTAAGAATTATCTTGAAATAAAGGTATGCTGCAACTATTACTAATATAGTAAAAAGAGAAATGTTGAAATGGAATACTGTGTACCATTTTCATTTCTGATAAATAATGTAAGGAATGGAAAAGTTCCTTCATCCTGTGGTGTTTATTTGCAGTGTCAATGTTCTTGGACCAGTGGTGCACTTGACAAATGCATTAAACACTGGGTTTTTGTAAGAAAATACTGTCTGTCTAGCCTTTTTTGGGGGGGTGGGAGGTGCAGCACAGAGTGTTTTGTTCATTAAGGACCATTTCATTGTTGAAGATGAAAAACTGGAATGGGGAAAGGAGTGGTGCTAGCCAGCCATAAGCATCAAAAGACTGATGAAGAAAAAGGTCCTGGCAAATGACTGTTAGTGATTTTCATTTGCTTAAATTAGCACAAGAAGTTGGAGAATTTTATTAAATATTTAGCTTTTTTAAAAAGTATGATTAAATTACTTAGGGAAAATTTTCTTTTAAATATGAATTGTGGAAGATAGGAATCAGATAGTGTGTCCCCAGTGCTACAGACAGATATGCTACTTGTGGCCTAGGATTTAATGAGAAGCTTCCAGAGAGGCTTTGATTCCATAAAAGGCTCTCTTGTGCCTACTGACCATTTGTCATTGGAAAAGCACATGGGAACTAGCCTCAGGAGAGGACTCAAAAACAAACATTTTTCTTTACAGACTTTTGTACACGATCCTTGGAACTGATGCCTTCCTTAGATTTAGCCTTCACTGTTTTGCACATAGTTGTGTTTTTGGAGATTTTTCTAAGGATGCACTAGGCTTTATGTTCACTTTCTTTTCATTTGCTCACATCTCACACAGACCTGTGACCCACATTTCTACGCAGATGAAAAACAGACCCACTCAAGTTCTGCAATCATCCACAGGAAGAAAAAACATCTTGATTTACAGTGTGACATTTCTATATAACTTACAACAAGCATTAGAGGTCTTATTTTTCAACTAGTACACAGAATAAGTATTCTAAAGAAAGTTGACTCTAAGTATAATATTAAAGGGAAAAGGGCTAGGGCTAGCAGTTGTCTTTACTTTTCAGATAGTACAATTTTGCTTTTACATTTAGTCACTTTAAGAATCTAGATGTTCTCATTTCCTTAGTGACCCCTACTCCCTCAAAATGAAAACCTCAAACCACAAAACTAGTAGGAAACTATAGGGGTACTGGGTATAGTAAATACCACATATCAGACCGGTAATAACCCCCTACAAATATTAATAAGCAATGACTGGAATTGGATAACAGCTTTAGTTACCATTTAATGAAGTTTGATAAGAGGGATGTATTTTAAGGAATAGGCAGTATCCCCTTTCATGTTATGAATTTAGCATCAGAGGTGACTAGCATATGTGAATGTGTATATATATCGGACCACTGAACTGCTATAGTTGGTTCTGTCCCCAAATGGAGCCAAAAATCAAGCCCTATGTAATCAGTATTATTACTGTAGTATCACCATGTACCTTTTGTCAATAAATAATTTTACTTTTAAAACAGCAACTTGAAAAAAACTCATTTCATTTTTTTTTCTTTGCCCCAGCTGAAGGGGGAAGGAGCGGGTCCTGGTGGGACTGACCCTTGTCTGAGTCATGGTTTCCTCTGCCTAAAAACAAGGGTAAGAGACCTATCATTTCTTGACAGGAATAGGAAAAGATCTCTATGCAGACAGGAGCCACTGGTGTCATCTCTACATGGACAGAACCAGGTTGGCTGCTTCAGCCCTCTTCACAGAGCTGTGTGAGAGTGAGTGAGTGAGAGAGAGAGAGTGTGTGTGTGTGTGTGTGTGTGTGTGTGTGTGTTGGGGGGAAGAGATGACGCACAAGAGGGAATTCAGCTGTGACTGAGACACTCTGATAACTTATTCTTTCGAATTAATGTGCAGAGGATGCGGGCACTGACAGCAGTAAGGAAGCCATAGGAGAGCCTACATTGAGGACTGACAAATACAGAGCTCTCTGATGAGATCAGGCTTCTTAAGTGTCATTTTAAGGATTTTTAAGCCCATTTTTCCTATGGGGACCCTTCTTTTAAATTGGAATGGAGTCAATAGGAGAAGCATAATTATCGAAATTTCTGCTTGACAGCATACACTAAGGTCAAGCTATGCCTTGATTTTCTTTTCCTGGATTCAGAAAAAAAAGAGTATCTATTGTTGATGTTCTATAGCAAAAGTTTCAAAATTTATACTCAACTTTAAATTCTGTCATGGATAAATGTTTGCTCCATAGTCAGAAGTGGTATTGAAACATTTTTTGTGTTACGTTTTGGCCAATTTCAAATGTTCAGAATAGGATTTTTCTTATTAGGAAATGTTCTAACAGAATCCCTAAATAATACTCTTTTAATATAAAGGAGATATAAAAGCCCATGAATAATAAATATATCACTACAGTGTCAGTACATATCTTGGGTCAATAAAATAAATAATTGTACCTTAAAGGCAGAGTTGAAAAACTAGTTTTGCTAAAAATTAAGTTCCTTTTGTCAAGAGGTCAGTAGATATGTTAAATTAATTAGTGTTATACACCATCTAAGATTTTGTGAGAATAAACTAGAAAAAGAGGGAATGGAGAAGTGACACATTCAGTGAAAGGTATTCACATGTATTTGTCACTCCCTTGGACACAGAAAAGGAATCTTGCCCTGCAGGGAAGTCAGGCCCACTGCAACAGCCTGGAACATCTGAATGTGGCTTTCCACAAGGCTGCTCCTTATAACAGGCTCTCGTTCACATTTGCAACGTCTAGCAATGTCATAATCAAACAGTGTACATTAGCAGACGGTGGTTTTCTCTAAATCCACTTCTCTGCATCAAGGAGAGTGTAAGGAGCATGGCCCTTTCGCCAATGATGATAACCTGTGGCACAGGTGCGGACGTCCTATAGACCTGCACATATTATCCTCAGGAAGATGGAGGGGGGCCAGGCAGCAGGAACATAATGCTGTCTCTAGAAGAAAGTCTCCATTCAGAAACAATCTGTGTGCTTCCAGCTATCTGCTTCTTGATTTTGTTTTTTCCAAGTAGGAAGGGCACTGCACCTGCAATTCAATGATAAAAGATGAAGGCCCAGAAACACTGGGAAATGTTAAAATGCCTTTGATTTTAACTACAGTGCTTCAAAATAATACACACATGGCCTGTCATCTGACCACTGTGAGGGAGGCAGCACATGGAGAAGAGATGGTGAAATCATGGTTCGGAGAAGTCACTGTGGACCAAGGGGTTGAGGGGGTTGAAAAGATGGCTACAGTACTGCAAAGATTGCCCTTCGGCGGGATTGTAAGTCACCTCCTGCCCCCTAACTGTGGGTGAGTGGCCTCCTCTCTCCACTCTTGGATGGTGACCCCATCAGCCCCCAGTGGATTCACTCCTCTCCATGCTGAGGGCATCACCCCCTTCCAGTCACCTAACTTGGAAACCTCCAAGTCTTCTACTCATCCCTCTCCTTTACTCCCTATTGTCTGCCACTTAAAGCTTGTTGATTTTACCTCCAAAACATCTCTTGAATGAATGCTTTTTTCTCTTCTCACACAACTACCACCCTAGGTCAGGCCTTTATCACCTCAGAGCCTTCTAAACTGTCTTCTGCCTGCCCATCTATCTATCCTCACGTGATCCCCAAAGTGATTTTCTTAAAAGACTTCTGACCACATTACTCCTATTCAGTAAACATCTGTAGTTCCCTAAGATCTAAAATCAAACTCTTCTGTTTGGCATGTTTAAACTTCTCAAATTGGTTCCACCCTGCCTTTCTAGGTCTATCTAAGAGTCCAGTTAAACTGGCCTCCCCCTGTTCCTAATACATGGCATCTGTCACCTCTAGGCATTTGACCAGGCTGTGCTCCCCTCTGCCTAAGAAGCTCTAGTTTCCCCTCTAAGCTTAAAGAATACCTTCTCTCATTGATTTCTGAAGCTTCCCCCAAAATTACCTTGTATTTATTTAGTATATAGTGTGTATCTACTTAAATGGCAGTTAGGTGGCACAGTGGATTTTGTATTAGGTCTGAAATTGAAAATTCGAATTCAAATCTAGCCCAACACCTGCACTTAATCTATCTGCCTGTTTCTTCATCTATACAGTGGGGACAATGAAAGCATCTACCTCCTAAGAATATTGTAAGGCTCAAATGACATACTTGTAAAGTGTGTAGCACAGTGCCTGGTACACAGTAGGTGCTTAATACATGCTTGTTCCCAACTCTGTGACAGAATGTAGCAAAGTCCTTGAGGGCATGGTCATTCTGACTTTGCCTTAAATCCTTAATATGGAGCCTGGCACATACTAGATGTTAATGGAGTCAAGGGAGCAGGCATGTTGGGCAAAGGGAAATGGCACAGAGCAGGCAAAGTGGAGTTTGTTCCTGAGACAACTAGGGATACAGCTGTAAGGGGGGCCTCCTGAAGGCTTTCGTCAGAGAAGTAACAGACCTTTGGTCTTGTCTTCCCTCCCTCCAAAGGGCGAGGGGATCATCATTTGTGCACATGATGGTGGATTTTCTAACTGATTGGATGTGGGAGGTCAGAAGCTTCAAGAAAACACTAAATTCATCATAATAAGAATGATGCAAGAAAATCATGAAAATAGCATCAACAGCTTGGTAAAGAAGACACAAAAATACTGAAGAAAATCACACCTTCAGAAACAGTAGGTCAGATGGTAAGAGGTCCAGA
This sequence comes from Bettongia penicillata ogilbyi, assembly GCA_023548195.1. NCBI lineage: Eukaryota > Metazoa > Chordata > Mammalia > Diprotodontia > Potoroidae > Bettongia > Bettongia penicillata. The sequence continues at coordinate 457,347 of JAJHZJ010000145.1, forward strand.
AAGTCAATGAAGAGAAGAATGCCTTAGAAAGCAGAAAGAAAAGAAATCCTTAAAAAATAGAATTTGCCAAATGGAAAAGGAGATCAAAAGCTCACTGTAGGAAATAATTACTTAAAAATCAGAATTGGGCGACTTTGTGAGAAATCAAGAAACAAACAAAAAAAACAGAACCAAAAGAATGAAAAGATATAAAACAGCGGAAACACCTCAATGGAAAAACAACTGACACAGAAAATAGATCCAGGAGGGAGAACTTAAAAATCATCATATTACCTGAAAGCCGTGATCAAAAAGAGTCTAGACATCATCTCTCAAGAAATTATCAAGGAAAACTGCCCTGATATTCTAGAACCAGAGAGTAAAACAGAAACGGAAAGAACCCACTGATCACCTCCTGAAAGATTCCAAAATGAAAACGCCTACGAATATTACAGCCAAATTCCAGCTCAAAGAAAAAATACTGCAAGCAGCCAGAAAGCAACAATTCAAGTATGGTAGAGCCACAGTAAGGTAACACAAGATTTAGCAGCTTTTACATTCAAGGATCGGAGGGCTTGGAATATGATATTCTGTAGGGCAAAGGAACTAAGAGATTCTTGCAACCAAGAATCTCTTACCCAGAAAAACTGATGTATAATCCTTCAGGGGGAAAAATGGATATTAGATGAAACAGAGGACTTTCCAGCATTCTTGATGGAAAGACCAGAGCCAAAGAGAAAATCTGACTTTTAAATACCAGACCCAAGAGAAGAATAAAAAGGCAAACAAGAAAGGGAATTATAAGGGACTTAAGGCTACACTGTTTCCATTCCTACATGGTGAGATGACACTTGTAACTCAAGAACTTTCTCATTATTAGGGCAGTTAGAAGGAGTATATATTGGGCACAGGTGTGAGTTGAATATGAAGGGATGATATCTAAAAATAGAAAATGAAGGAGTGAGAGGAATTTTCTGGGAGAAAGAGCAAGTGAAAGTAGAATGGGGTAAATTATCACATAAAAAAGGCAAGAAAAAGCTTTTACAATGACTAAGGGAAGATGGGGGAGATGAGGAGAGTGAGTGAACCTTACTCTCATCAGAACTGACTCATAGAGAGAATAACACATACTTAATTCGGTATAGAACCCTACAGGAAAGAAAGGGATAAGGGAAGGGGAGGGAGTGACGGGAGGGAGAGGGGGAGTCAGAAACAAAATAGTTTTGAAGAGGAACAGGGTGAGGAGAGAGAGAACAGGATAAACAGGAGGGGAAACAAGAGTTAGCAAGAGTAACTGAAAAAAATTTTGAAGCAAGTTTCTCTTGTAAAGTGAGTCAAATTTATAAAAATAAGAGCCATTCCCCAAATGATAAATGATCAAAAGATATGAATAGTTTTCAGACGAAGTAATCAGCGCTATCTATATAGCTATATGAAAAACTGCTCTAACTCACTATTGATTGGAAAAATGCAAATTGAAACAATTTCTGAGGTACGACATCATACCTATTAGAAAAATGACAACTGTTCGAGGAGATGTGGGAAAAATGAGACATTAATGCACTGCTGGTGAAGTTATGAACTGATTCAACCATTCTGTACAGCAATTTTGAACTATATGCCTCAAAGCTAACCCTGCATATCTTTTGACCTAGCAATATCACTACTGGGTCTGTATCCAAAAAGAGATTAAAAAAAAGGGGGGGGGGAAGGACCTTTATGTATGGAAATATTTATAGCAGCTCTTTTCTGGTGGCAGGGAGTAGGAATCTGGTGAGATGCCCATCAAGTGGGGAATGGCTGAACAAATTGTGTCATGTAATTGTGATGGAATATAATTGTGTTATAAGAAACAATAAGCAGGATGCTTTACAAGTTGATGCAAGTGAAATGTACTGTGTACAAAGTAACAGCAATATTTTAAGATGAACAGCTGTGAACGACTTAGGTATTTTCAACAGTGCAATGGTCCACAACAACTCTGAAGGACTTAATGCTATCCATCCCCAGACAAAGAATGGATGGTGTCACAATACAGACTGAAGTACACTGTTTAAACTTCATTTTTCTTGAGGTTTTTTTGTCTGTTTTCTTTCACAGCATGTCTAATATGGAAGTGTTTTTCATGACTATACACATAAAACCTATATCAAATTGCTTGCTTTCTCAATGGATGGAGGTGGCAAGAGAGGGAGAGAATTTGGAACTCAAAAATGAATGTTAAAAATTGTTTTTACATGAAATTGGGGAAAAATAAAATAGTAAAAGAATCAGTCTGACAAATGAAGAAATGACAATTCTTAAAAGGATTCATGAATTGAAAACATTTTTTTCTGTTGAAAAATTATATTTCTATAGTAGAATTGTAGTTTTTTAAAAAATATTTAGCCATGTGAATAGAAATCCATGCATGTAATTTGCCTGAGATGTTTATCAATAAATAGTGAAAAACTGTTAGCTATTTAAAATATGGATTTGTGGATATAATCTAAAAACATTCCAAAAAACAGTTTTATCAGCTTTATTCACAATAAAGTGCAGAATTATACTTCACTGGACGGATGTAACTCCTATATAAATAAGTAAGTAACCTGAAGAGGGGCACCACAGGGATTTGGTCACTGATCCAGTCTGATTAAGTCAAGGAATCTAGCAGTATTTAAAAGACCCAGATATTTGTGAAAACAGAGAGGTGCATTCCATCAACACTCACCCCACCATGCCTGGCATTAGATTTGCCTTCCTGATGGCAATGTTCTCATTTGATTTCAGCAGGTTTATGAAAAAGATTGCAACTTCCTAGGGCTGGAAGTCCCAAATATTGCCCAGGAGAAATTTTAAGTGGTTAGCTGCTATAGACCTATTATCTCCCATGCATTATGTAATTAGATTAAAACTCTTCCCCTAATAATCTCAAGAGAATGCCATTTGTGAGCAGCATGTTGGATGCCCAAGTTACAGAGAGAAAATGAAATAGACAGTAGACACAGTAAAGACCGGGGTATGTCTGAAGTCAGCGCACTCTATGGTGATAATAACTCACATTTACACAGAGCTTTAAGGGCTTGTTACATACATTACTGCCTCTGATTCAGACAACACAAGGTCTTTGAGAGCTGGGACTTTCTGGCTTTCTGTGCTAGGGCCTCCTATAGTGCCTGATGCCTAGTACATCATCATAAATACATGCTAAATGAACTGGGACTCACAGTGATCCTGGGAGGTAAGTGCTGTAGGTACTACCCCCATTTTATTATTTTGTATTTTCAGTATTTTCTCTAACTCCCACCTCTGCTCTCTGACCTTTGAGCGGGGAAGAAAAAACAGAACTCTGGTAACAAATGTCTAGTCAAACAGAACAAATGCCTGCACCGGCCTGTGTCCATCACCTCTCTGTCAGCATACATTATCCCCACATGAGGAAATTGAGACCAAAAGATGTTAAATGACTTCCTCAGAGTCAGAGGCAGGATTTGAACCCAGGTTCTTCCTAACTCCAAATCCATCACTATTTAATATGCCATTCTGACTCCCACAGAACACAACAGAAAGCCATGAAACCAGAAGCCATGCCTAGGAGACATCAATCTGTGCTATTCCCCCACTGACCCTGCTATAAAATCTCACAGAAGAACTAATGATCTGTAATGAAGCTCTAAGAACACAGCTAAGGTGGGGAGGAAATTGGAAAAAATTTTTAACTGGCATAAAAATCAAAAGGATCTTATTCCGAAGACTTAAAAAAAAAAAAAAAGGAATAAGATGGCAACGGGAGTTCAGTCATCATCTCCTTTTTCAGAAAAGGACACAGAATTGGAGGGTGTAGTGACTTCCTCAAAGTCCCACTGAAAGTTCATACCAGAGCTCCTCAATCTGTCCTGGTTCCCTTTAGGCCAGTATTAATTAATCTGAACGGTTAAATCAGACAGCTCATCTGGATAGTCTCAGAGTTTATTTCAAGGATAATGGCATAGGCAGTAAATGGATCTTTCCTATTTATATTTATGGGAACTAGTTCTGTTTGTTGTCCTTTCCTTGAGAGAAAAAAGGATACAGTACAAGCTGTGCCTTACAAGCTTCTTAAAAGGTCTTGCTTTAGGCCAGGAATCTGGAAGCATACCTGGATGGAACGAGCCAAAGGTGCTCATGGGTGGTGGTCTGTTGTGTCATTGGAAGAGAAGCTGCTCACAGGTTTTTCTTCCTTCACCTGGATGCTTTCTGCTACCGAAAGCTGAGGGGGTGACATGAATCCTCGATACTGCTTACCAGACTTGGTAAACTTCTTAAGTTCATTAGCAAAGGAAATGCCTTTTCTTCTGTCATCTCGAGCTGCCTAAAAACAAAACAAAACAAAACAAAACAACCAACCTTAGAAAATAAAATAAAAATGCTCATCACTCTAAAATTAATTTTGAAAATACACTCATGCCATGTTGTTGAAGAAAATATTTTGACATTTGTTTAGTTAAATGTGGTCTGAATCAGTATGAATGTGAAGAATGGCATTTTTCTCATCTCCTGCTAACGGATTCTGATTAGCTCAGCAGCTTGGATATCACCAGGGGCTCCTGAGGACGTGCTTTTTTAAACTAAAGAATTACTTTCCGAGTTGGATGTGTTTCAGTTCCTCCAGTACAATGTCAGTCCATTGGTTGCTAGACAGAGATCCTATTTCAAGTACCAGCAGTTAAATGAACGTTTGTAGGTAGTCTAAGAATGGTGTGATTCTTAGAATTCATTGGCTTTCTTTATGCCACCATCAATGTGGAAGTGGAAGGCAGGTGCACCCAACAATGATTGTTTTGTGTGTTATGTCATGGGGTGCTTTTCTACTCCAGAGCCCCATTGGATGGAGGGGGTCCTGGACTTTCTATGCTCTGGCAAATCTATCATACTGAAAAAGCTCTGAGTCTGGTCTTGGAAGCCGGTTATGTTTGTTTTCTGAGGACCAGCCTCACTAAGTCTGGACAGACTCATCAGAATAATCTAGTCACTCGATTATGTATTGTTCAAGGCATGACAATTGATGAAACACAGAAAAACGCAAATGGTTTTTAGTCCTGTGTAGTTTCCTTTTATTTCTATAGTGATGGTGGCAAAAGAGGTGGAAAAGAGGGCAGATGGTGCTAAGGATCACCATTTTCAGACTATTTACACACATTAACTTAAACTCTGGTACTATAAATGTGAGCTCCTTGCCAAGTGACCAATGAATTAATATAATAGTAGAAGAATTGAATTTTATTCATCTTGCTATTTTTGCTATAGTGTGATTGGAAGATAGAAGGAAGCTGTAGCTAAATGGAAGGATAGCCACAGGTTTTCCTTGGAGGGGTAAATAATGGAATCTGATTTTATCATGCATTCAAAGGCAACAAGAAACATCTTTTCATCTGACATGGTGATCTGGTATTGATCATGACAAACATTTACAAAAATACAAGTACAAAAATAATTAACTGACCTTTCAACATTGTTACTGAGGTTGAGGAAGCAGAGAAATTTTATCAAGAACTTGGTAAAACCCTTCAAATAAAATCAATATATATCTTAATATACAATGACTTCAATGAAAAGATATGGTAGAGTAGGAGTTAGAAATGAGCCCAAAGACTATTATAAACTATACAGAAGCTTCACAACTTGGGTTGTGATTGAGGGGTACAGAGAACAGGTGGTGAGCAATACCTAAGATGAAGCTAGGGCAGCCCAGTTTACATCACCTGGCATGACTGCAGCTATGATAAGAGCTGCAATGGTGGGGATGAAGGACTAATCAGCAAGAGTTTGTTGAGCACCTACTATGTGCCATGCACTATGCTAGTTTCTGGGAATAAGAAAAAAAGTAGGCAATCCCTGCTCTCAAGGAACAGACATTCTATTGAGGCAGACAATGTTCATATATAAATATGTTAAGAATGAGAGAGAGAGAGAGAGAGACAGAGCGAGCCAGAGAACAGGAAAGACTTCCTGAAGGAGGTGGTGCTTGAGCTAAGACCTGAAGGCAGTGAGGGATTCTATGAGGTGGAAGAAGAGGGTGACCTCTTCAAGATGGGTGCGGTCCTTAAAGTGGGTTTCAGGTGAAGACAGTACCTTAAAAATCTGTATCTGCCCCAGGATGAGTTGATGGGAAAAAGAAAGGAATGAGCCCTGACTGCTGAGCTAGGAAGGGAGAAATAGCCAGGACTGGGTCTGAGTTTCTTCATCTAAGTGTAATACTATTTATTTTTTAAAAAACAAATTTATATTGATGTCTTTTTTTTTTACATCACTCTTTTCTCCCCATATCCTTTCCTCCTTCCTCCCCCAGAGATCATCCCACATAACAAATATATTTTAAAGAAGAAATGAAGAAAAAGGAACAAAAAAATCAGCCAACTTGATCAATGCAGTGAAAAAGTGTGAAAACCCATGAGGTGTGCTACCCCTGAACCTCCTCCCGTTGCAAAGGCATAGTGCAGGGGTTTTCTCAGAGCCGTTTCTTTATGATTTGCACCGTTCACATCTGCTCTGTGGTCGTCCTTCCCATTTATACTGCTTTGCTTTCTTTGCTCTGCATCAGATCATGTCAGTCTTTCCATGCCTCTCTGTATTCATCACACTGTTTTTCATAGCGCACTCACATATCACAACTTATGTCGCCATTCACCGGTTGATAAAAGCAAGATTTGCTCTCCTTCCCATTCTTTGCTACCACAAAAAGCACTGCCATAAATACTGGGCGTACATGGGCCCTTCCTTCTTGTCAGTGCCTCCTTGCTATACTCCACACTGCTTCCCGAAACGGTTGTACTCACAGCTCCACTTACAATGCATTAATGTGCCTATTTTCCTACAACCTTGCCAACATTGGCTATTCCCATCTCTCAGCCTCTCTGTGAATGGGCAGGGTGTGAGAGGAAACCTCAGAACTGTCTGGATTTACATTGCTCTAATTGTTGGAGATCCAGAACATTCTTTCATGTTGTTATGGGTTGTTTTTGTTCATTCCCTTTGCCCACTTATCTACTGGGAAATGGCTCTCGGTCTCATATGCATCTGTTAATTGTAATCCTAGAAACCAAGCCATCATCTAAGAAATCTGAAAAAACAATGCCCCTCCCCCTCAATTAACAGCTTCACCGTTCCAAGATGTATTAATGTTGCTTATGCAGAGCTTTTCAGTTTCATGTAATAAAAGTTATTTGTTTTATCTTTTGTAACTGCCTTCATCTCATGCTTGCTTAGGAATATATCTGGTATTCACAGCTATGAGACGAACTCCTTCTCTCCTAATTGTTTTATGGTATGATATTTGACATTAAGGTCATATGTTGGTTTTAAATTTGTTGTGGCATATGGTGTAAGATGTAACTCTAATCCTAATTCCTGTTGGACTGCTTTCCAGTTTTCCCAGCACTTTTTTCCCCAAATAGGGAGTTCTTTCCTAAGAAGTAGGTTATATTTTCTGATTTATCTACCATTGGGTTCTAATTGTTTCTACCTATCTTGTCCAGTTGGTTCCACTTATTTTTTAATACATGCCAGATAATTGTGAGGGCTACCGCTTTATAATATAGTTTGAGATCTGGATGTGCCAGTCCCCTTTCATCCTTACTTCTTTTCATTATTTCCCTTGATATACCAGAACTTCTAAAAATTTTGTTTCTCCAAATGAATTGGGTGCTGCTGCTATTTATACTACTTACCTTACAGGGTCATTGTGAGGACAGTGTTTTATAAATCATAAAGCCCTATATAAGTGTGAGCCACCTTAGACCTAGAAGGGACCTTAGATCTATCTCTCTAGTCCCAATTCTTCATTATACAGGTGAGAAATTTAATGCATAGAAGGAAAGTGACATTCCTAAAGTCATAAAGCTTATCACTAAGTGGAATGATAACTACATTTCCTAGTTCAGTTTCTTCATTTCTTTCCTTCCTCCTTCCCTTTCTCCAATGCTTTTCCCCCTACATCATGCTATTTCTCAATTCAAGTGTACCTTCAGGATGCCCAGTGGAGCAGGGCTGAAAAGAAGGATCTCTTCTGGGCCAGTTTTTAAACATAAGCAATTTCTGCCATCTGGTGGTTGTACTGAAAACTAGAGGGTGGCAAGAGAGCACCATCTCTATGTGGGCATGGTTTAGGCATATTCTGAAAGCTGCCTTTTGAGGGACTGACCAAAAGTAAACTCGTTCCTCTGAAGGACTCAGTCATTAAGTCTTTGCCCAAAGGCTTCCAAAGAAGGGGAACCTACTACTCCTGGGGCAGTCTGTTTTACTTCTGGATAGCTCAAATTGTTGGGATTTTTCTGCTTTAAATCAAGCTAAATTTGGTCCACTAATTTTCCCACTGGCTATTAGATTCTGCCTTCTGGGGTTGAGTAGAACAGGTCTAATCTCTCTTTCACTTGAGGCTCATCTGCGGGAGGAAGAGATCTACATAGAGCACAGGGATGGTTTTGTTTTTACTGCTTCCTAATAGTGTGATTTAAGCGACAGCATAGGGCTATATTTTTATTTTTCTTAATTTAAATTTCATTTTATTTTTATTCTGACCTTAATATCAAATAAAATGAGCATTTCTACATGCCTTATAGAACAGTGAATTCATATGAAACAGTGAATTTCCAATATACAGAGCTTCCTTTTCTTTTTAAGCATATAATGAGTTCAGTTCCTAATTTTAAAGGCTATCTTACTTGTCTATGATTCTTTCTGATCTTCCTGTAGCTCCTTTTTTTGAAGGGTCTGGGGGAGAACCCTATCATCTGATTTTTATTCTTGTTATTAATATGATGACTTGTGTTTATTGTTTTCTGAATAATGAACTCACCCTGCATTCCTGGAATAAAGGCAACCTGATCATAAGTATATAATCTTTTCTGATATGTTGCTGTGGCCTCTTTGTTAATTAAAATTTTTTTGTGTGTTGATATTTGCAGCCCTTTATGAAACATACTTTTTTGTTGGATTATGGTAAGTAAAGACTATGTTTACTATTTTTGCTGTTCTGCATTTGTTTTGTAAAGTTTTTTATACCCTGATATGTGGTTAGTTTTTGTAAAGGTGCCATGTACAACTGGGAAATGTGGGTATTCTTTTCTATTCCTATTCAATAAAAACCAGTAATCTATAATATCTAACTTTTCTAAAAGTCTGTTCAGGTCCTTGACTTCTTAATTATTTATTTTCAGGTTAGATTTGTCTGTATGTGAAAAGGATACACTGAGATATCTGCCACTATTGGTTTTACTGTCTATTTCTTCCTGTACCTTATTTAGTCAATCAAGTATTTATTAAGCATAAACCATGGGCTGGACACTGTGGCCAGAAATACAATAAATGAGAAAATCTTTTACTTGTAAGGAGCTTACATTTTAACCAGGGAAATAACAAGAAGGTAAGTTCATGTGTGTGTAGAGAATAAATATCAAGAGAATAAATGCCAAGAAGTACCAGTCGTCGGAGAGGGAGGTCACTAAGAGCTGAGAGGCTCAGAAAGGTTTTACAGAGATGGTTGAACGGGATCTTGAAGGAAGGGAGAGATTTTGTGAGGTAGGCATGGAAAAGAGTTCTACCCCAGGCAGAGGGGACAGTGGGAGATGGAGTGTTGTATGTGAGCAACAGAGACCAGTGTGGACAGAGCAGTTGTGAAAGGCTTTAGAAGCTAAGTAGAAGAGTTTACGTCTGATATGGGAGGCTGTAAGAAGTCACTAGCTTTGACTGGATTGGGGAGGGACATGGTCTTTATCTGCAAGTGAGGAAAACAAACACTCATTAATTTCCTATTCTGTTCAAATCACTGTTCTAGGAGCAATTCAAAGTATTTGAATCCTAGGAGTATTCAAAGTCGAAAATGTCCCTGCTCTTGAAGAGTTTATAATTTCATTATCTTTATGCCAGATCTTCCTTCCTGACTCTCCTGATATCTTCATTCACTGTTTCTGGTCCCTATGACTTTCCAGTCCAAAACATCCCTCTCTGGCCACGGATCTCTGTCCTCTATCCTTTGGACCTCTTATTCTAGGCACAGAATACTCAATCATGAGCTGGTGTGGAAGGCCAAACTAGATGAGAAGCACAAGAGATCTGATGACATGGTGGAGCTGAATTATCCAATGAGGAAAAGAATTTTTGTTCTTAAAAAGTGTTGTTTCAAGTACTGAGCAAAAGGTGGAAAGTATTGAGGGGAAAAAAAGATGTCCCAAGAAAAAAGAGAGAAAACTGAGTGAGTGAGAAGAGATTTGTAATGATGCACACTCTCTATTGGAAAAGTTCCTAATTTCTAATTCTTCAGAAGGAGAAAGTTTTCTATTTGACAATGAAAAGAGATTATTACAATCCTATCATCTGTTCGAGGCTGCTGCTGGTGATGACAAAAAAGGACAAGTATTTCAAGAAGCCTTTTAAATAAGCACCAAAGACAGCCACCAACTCATCCTCCTCCCGAGAAGACCGATGCCCTTGGACAGCCAGATTCTGATGAAGCCATTACTGAACTTGAGACTCATAAGACACCACACTAATGATGTAACTATAAGAGACAACATCATACGCTCATGGTAATGAAGCTGAGACAGGAGAGAGAATTCACCAGCCTCAGTCTACAATTATGCAGCTGACCATTTGTGATCCATGCTACCCCATCAAGAGTTACATTTACAATTTATGACAGGTGTATGCTACTGCTATTCAGATATCTATATTTCTTATGTAGTTTTTATATGTAACAGCAGGGGAATGGAGTCAATTAGCATTTAGGGAGTTATAAATTTCCATCTGAGGTGGACAATATGGAGTTATGGCAATTTTATATATGATTTATTTGTTTAGCATAGTATTTTTAGTATGCTGTGATTTCATAAGGTCAGTGTTAAAACAGTTTCTGTGTCCAAGCAAAGAAAACCACCCACATATTAGCCTGTCATAGATTGGGGGTGGGAGGGTGAGGCATAATTGGTTTTAGCCACAGATGTTAGTCATTGTGAGTACTTGAGGGTTGTAGCAATACAGCGGTGGTAGAAACAGATATCCCAGAGATATTACATGTCACATCATGTGTCTCTGTAGAATGCATAGTCTCACCCCAAACCTTTACGACTGCAGTTGCAAAAAGTGTTGCTCAGGATAAAGTTTTGATTTAGTCAATTTACTCTGAAAAAAGGCAGAAAAGGATCAGATTCCATTATTTGTAAAGTTACTTGGTTACTTGCTCCTTGCTCTCATTATTTTCGTTACACATTTTGTGTGTATTTAAGTGGTTTAGGCAATCCCACAACAAAAGCAGAAGCTACTGTAAAAATGAAGTGTTTGATATTCATAAAATTACTGGATATTATGCATAACAGTGGAATGAAAATCTTGTATAACTTAACTTTTTCAGGTTTTTTTGCTTTTGTAATATTTTAGATACTCATCTAAAATCAGTTAACAATGATGACAGTTAACATTTATAGTGTCTTCTGCATGCCAGGCACTGTGCTAAGTGCTTTACAATTAGCATTTCACTTGATCCTCACCAAAATCCTGGGAGGCAGGTGCTATTATTATTCCCGTTTTACAGATTAGGAAACTGAGGCAGACAGTGGTTAAGTGACTTGCCCAGGGTCACACAGCTAGTAAGTGAGACTGGTTTTGAACTCAGGTCTTCTGACTCCAGGCCCAGAGCTTTAGCCACTGTGCCACCTACATTTAACAAGGAGATAACTTGAGAAAATGACTAGTTTTGTTTAATGCTTTACACATTTTCATGAATATTCCAAGCATAATGTGAAAAGCATATGTATTAAAGTGAACTTTAAAAATGGAAAGAATCTACTCTTTGAGATCAGGGACTGGTGTGTCTTAAGTGTTTAACAAATTTAATAAATGGTTTTCCAGCTCTTTTTTCCTAGGTGGAACAGCAGCAGGAAATAGCAATGATCCCCAAACTGAATAGAGATTATTGGCAATGTGGGCAATCTATTAATGGAAAACCAGGGGCACATCCTATAAAGCCCCACAAGAGGATGCTCGGGGCCAAAGACTGAAGGCATCCATCAGTCTGGATTAGGTAACAGCCTCTGACATCTGGAAATTCTGGAGGGAAGTGAGGCTGCTCCGAGTCAGGAGGAGTGTGACAGCTGATGGTGGAAGGTAGAGTGGGCTCAGGAGCCAGAGAAGGTCACCTCACCTGTTCCTGAGTCTAAGGCTGCTTTTGTTTATATAAGGCTGAAACTCAGCTTAGTTTAATATTTCTCTTTCCCTTCCTGTTACTCTTCCTTAGAAACTTTCTCCCCAAGTCTCCTTGTTCCCAGCCTCCATTCGTGTTGCTTATAAACACTGAACATTTAGGAAGATCATGAAATATTTTTCTAAAGCTTACCTGAACCTGCTCTTTTAGCTTAAGGATAAATTTTCCTGCTCCCTTCCACTTGCTTTGGGCTTGGAACACACATTCCTGGTCTCCAAGGACCCTCTGAGAAGTCTTGGGGGTGGAAGATTTCTTGTTCGCAGGCTCCTTCAGCACCTCCTCCAGCAGCACGTAGTCACTCGGGTTGGGATTGCTCAGAATGCTGTAAGAGTACTTGGCTTTGCACAAAGTCTGTAAAGATTCGACAAACAATTCAACAATCATGACTCAGGCATTGGCCGCTGGATCACTTCTGTTCACTCTGTCTATCCCTCGTCTGTACACAGTTGCTGGCCTCTTGTCTTCACCAGCAGACCTTCTTTTGCCTTTCATTGTATCCCCAGGGCTTGGCACAGTTCTTGTATATGGTAAGTGCTTAATAAATGCCAATCTACTATGTGTAAGGGGCTTTATTAGCCCCTAGGGATATAAAGACAAAAGGAAAGACACTCTGATGAAGTATCTTCTATATACCAGGCACTTCACAATTATTTCCTTATCTGACCCTCTCAGCAACTCTGGAAGGTAGGTGCTATTTATCCCCATCTCGCAGTTGAGGAAACTGAGGCAGACAGAAATTGAATGATTTGTCAGGAGGCATACAGCTAGTAAAGGTCTTCCTGTCTCCTAGCACAGTGGTTTACTAGCTGCCTTGGGGGAGAATACAGAAACAAGATGTTGGACACGTTTCTAACCAAGATCTCGTAAGAACAAATTCTAGATCCTCAAGGCCATAGAAATCACCCACTTTAAAGACCTTCCCTCATTTTACCGGGAAGGAATAAGAGTTAAGAGACATGCCAAAAGTTAGGTAAGCAGCAAAGCCAGGATTCTCATCCAGGGTCACTAGCCTAGGCACCTCTATTTCATTTCAGACTCATAAAACACCAAGTGGGAGGCAGGGTCTCATCGCAGAGCCCATCAGGTGTAGGAATGTCCTCCACAAGGTCCCTAAAAGAATGTTATCAAGCCTCTGCTTGGATATTCTCAGGGACATATATATATATATATATATATATATATATATATACCTCATTATCTTGTGCTTTTCTCAATAAACTGCTGCTTTCCAGTTTCCATCTCTTATCAGAAACTATCATGCTAGGACAGTGTATACAGTGTACTTCAACCTCCTCTCAGAAGGTGGGAAGGAATCACCTAGAAGGATGCAGAGTACCTGCTGGATGACCTCCTGGGCAGTGCTGAGCCGGGGCGCTTTGATGACTGTGCGGGGCTGTTCAGGGGAGACATCATGGACTTGTACAAAGAAGCTTTCATCTTCTGAACTCAAGGTCACCTCCTTCTCTTCCTGGAAGACGTTCTTCTCCTCTGGGTGCTGCATACAAAGTGTGAAAAAGTGGAGAGAAAACAAATACAAAGCAACATGAGGTAGTTAGTACACCTGGGTGTGAGTGCAGGGTTTTGCCAATTCTGAACTGCATGACTGGGGCAAAGGGCTGAACTTTATCAGCATCAGTTTCTTCATCTGTACAATGGGCATGATAATGTTTTGTACCCTTGCACACAGGGTTGATGTGAGCTGTAAACTGTATATAAACATGTATCTAATGTGAAAATAGGTATATACATAAAATATGATGTAAACTATCACAAATAAGGTAAATATCTTTTGGTTAGATTGAGAAAATGTTGTATGTTGGTAATGTGGGACTACTGAAGGACATTTCTTACCTTTGAATGTGATTTCATTAAATATTTCTAAAATTCTATATAATCTATATACATATACTTAAAAATGGGAAATTTGGGTTACAGTATCTTTGTAGAGGCCAGCTGACAAAAAAAAAAAGAGGAATGGAGTTTTGGCATATGCTGCACAGATGACCTATAGAAATCCTCACTCATTTTTTAACAACTGTGATGAGACTTGCCCACCACAGCAAAAAAATTTGAAAAAAAATCTGAGATATTTTTGAAGAAATGCAATGTTATTCCTTTGAAGTACGTTTTATAAAGTAAATTTCATTAATGGACACTAAAAAGTAAAACAAGATAATTTCATGAAAAAATACGTGCATTCAAATGTATCATCAATGCAAGTATCTGTTAATGTATAAGAATTACAAAGCTCCCATTTCAAAGCTATATTTGAAAAAATATTAAACTTCTGAGCCCTTGGCTTTATTTTAAACTCATCTCTCTGTACTCCTGACAGCTCAGTGCAATGGGGAACTTCTGGGTGATGATCTCCCACTGCTTGTGCAGCTTAACCCCTTCTCTGCGATTTATAGTCTTAGAAAGTTGTCTAGACCACTGAAGTGAGGGACTGCTGAGGTCTCAAACCTAGCACAAATCAGAAGAGCACTTGAACCCAGGTCTGCCTGTCTCTATAACCAGCTCACTTAAATTCACAACATGATTACTTCCTCTGACATTGCTTGCTGTGTGTCTTTCCTAGGGAAAGTCAATCCATCTCTCTCAGTGGCCCTGGGGATTTCTTTGTTTTATAAGATGAAGTTAAGTTTTAGATCTGAATCTGTAGAGGGAAGTACTCCACTGGGAGTTCTCTATACTGATGGAACCATACATCCCTACCAAAAGTCCCATAAACCAGGTCTGAATTACTGAAAAATTTTTAGTTGGCAGAGTTTATGGGATTTTACTGTATTAGCTATTCCTGAATATACTTACTTCCTCCTGGACTTTAAAAATAATCCTTCCAACATAACCTTCTTCTGGGAACCAGCTGTTCAAAATCTGCACAATCTCTTCTTCTGGACTGATTATTCTCTGGAATGGCTGTTTCCTGAAGTCATTTTTTTCTTTAGATATAAAATACTTTTCTTCCATCAAAAAGCAATCTGTGGTGATTGGTATGGAACCTTGTGAAGTAGTCAAAATCTAACATGTACAAAAAAAAGACTGGTGAGACAGTCTAAATAGTTGATAAAAATCCTTTAATTCTAGAGGAATCTATTCTTGTAGAGAACAAAATATGCCTGACATTTACTGCCAAGTTAAATCTCCTCTGGAGTAGTGAGTGCATCATTCCTTTTTGGAAGCTCTAAGCAATTTCCTATGACCAAAAAGGCTTGTTTACTTCTACTTTGGCCAGCAACACAATTTATTCATAATCCCAGGACAGCAAAACTCTTTTCCCACTGCTGGAATAACAACCCCTGTTGAGTTTTAATAACTTTTAGGGTTTGTCATCCCATGACCTTAGCCCTTTGTCATTGTAAAGCCCTGGAACTCTACAGAAATGCTTTGCTTTTATGACAATGGCTAATAACCTAGTCCAGCCTTAACTAAGAAGTTTCTTTTTCTCATGTTGAAATTACCCAATCATTTTTAAATGTTAGGTTGATAGGGGTAAATTCTCAGTACAAGCAGGTCCCTGGGAATTCTATACAATACACTTTGACTACATTCCAGGAGATTATCCTTGTTGCAGACATTTACCTCCTCTCCTGTCCCCTACCCTTTACAAACATATCTTAGAGACTGCTAATGGTCTGGAAGTAGATGAGGCTAGGTAATGGGATAAACTAATCTCTAGTTACTTTCCACTGATAAAAAAACAGAATGACAATAAAGGAAATACAGTCTGGCCTGTAGAAAGCCAATGACCTTTATATCAGGCCCATGGTCAGTTTAAGAATCAAGGTTATATCTACTCACTCAAGAGTAGAAAAGGGCAATGAAGATGGAAGAAAATCATTCAAGTGAAAAACAGCTGGGACTTGATAAGGGATTGGGAATTCCTGGCTAGGGAGAGATGAAGGGGACTTTATGGGAGGGAACAACACTGAATCTCAAGAAAAATCAGGTCAAGAGGTGTAATGTGTGGCAAGATGGTGGAGTAGAGGTTGCAATCCATCCAAACAACTTTAGAATAATGCCTCAAATCGAAAGTCAGGATGAGACATTTTCCAGCAAAAGACAACCTAGGAGGTCTTCAAGAGAGGTCTGTGCCACTGAGCTGGGCACCAGCTTGGAGCCCACATGATGGCAACACCAGTGTGGGCCTCAGAAAGAGCAGCTTCAGTAACTCTCCGCCCAGAACAGAAGGGTTAGACAACTGGACCCTCTGCCGGCCCTGGCAGCTTGTGCTGTTTGGCAACTCTGCTGCCCATCCATAGTTCTGGGTTACAGTTTCAGGGCAGAAAGGTACACTAGTGTTTGCAGCTGCAGGGGAGCAGGGACTCTTACTGGGTAAACAACAGTGACCATATGTCTCCCTGAATCACACTACCTTAGAAGCACCAAAAAAATGCAGGCCCCTAGAAATAGCCCTGAAAACAGCAGCACAAAAAAGCTTGAAGCTTGAGATGCTGACTCCCTCTCCTCCAAGGTGAGCAGAGCCCTACTTTAACATAAAGTTCAAAGTGAAGAAAGAGGCTAGAAATAGCAAGAGAGAGAGAAATTCTTTTTAAAATTGTAGACAATACAAAATACTTGAGAGTCTAGCTACCAAGACAAACCCAGGAACTATATGAACACAATGATAAAACACTTTTCAAACAAATAAAGTCAGATCTAAGCAACTAAAAAAATAGCAGTCGCTCACGGATAGGCCAGGTCAATACGATAAAAATGACAATTCTTTATAGATTTACTTACTCAGGGCCATATGAATCAACCTACCAAAAATTATTTTATAGAGCTAGAAAAAAAGAACAAAAGGCCAAGAATATCAAGAGAATGAATGAAAACAAATGTGAAGCAAGGTGGCCAGTCATACCAGACCTCACACCATCATCAGCACTGTCTGGGACTGTCTAAGAAAGAGAGCTGGTGACTTGGTGGAACAGATCTTGTAGACAAGGCACAGCAGTAAATGACCACAGTAATCTAGTTTTGGGTCTTCACCCCATTTTTTGAGACAAGAACTCATTATGTGGCAAAAACTGCCAGGAAAACTGGAAAACAGTGCAACAGAAACTAGGTCTATACCAACACCTCACTCCACATACTAAGATAAGGTCAAAATGGGTACATGACTTAAACATTAAGGATGATATCATAAGCAAATTAGGAGAGCAAGGAATAGTTTACCTGTTGGATCTATGGAGAAGGGAAGAATTTAGGACCAAATGAGATACAGAGCATTACTAGCTGTAAAATGAATAACTTTTATTATATTAAGTTAAAGGTTTTGTACAAACAAAACCAATGTAAGCAAAATTAGAAGGAAAGCAGAAAGCTGGGAAAATTTTTTTTCAAGCTATTATCTCTGATAAAGGCCTCATTTCTCAAATATCTAGAGAGCTAAGTTAAGTTTATAAGAATACAATTAATTCCTCAATTGACAAATGGTCAAGCAATATGAATGGGCAATTTTTAGGTGAAGAAATCAAAATTATATATGAAAACATACTCCAAATCACTATTGATTAAAGAAAGTTAAAACAATTTTGAGGTTCCACCTTATATATACCAGATTGATTAATATGACAAAAAAGAAAAATGTTAAATGTTGGAGGGGATGTGGGATATTGGGATACTAATGCACTGGTGGAACTGTGAACTGATCCAGCCATTCTGGAGAGCAATTTGGAACTATGCCCAAAGGGCTACAAAATTGTGCATACACTTTGATTCAGCAAACAACAGAACCACCACCACCTAATGATCTACATCCTTAAGAGATTTTTTTTTTTAAAGAAAAAGCACCTATTTGTACAAAAACCATTTACAGCAGCTCTTTTTGTGGTGGTAAAGAATTGGAAACTCAGGGGATGCCCATTACTGAGGAATGGCTGGACAAGTTGTGACGTATGATTGTAGTGGAATACTGTTGTGCTATAAGAAGTGATGAGCAGGCTGATTTCAGAAAATTGTGGAAAGGCTTATACGAACTACTGCAAAGTGAAGTGAACAGAACCAGAACACTGTACACTGGAACAGCAGTAGTTTGGCAGCTCGGACCTGCTGGATCTTACATTCTGCTTCCGCAGATGAGAATCCAGGGCCACCTTCACATGCCAATGAAGGCTCAGAGGAAGGCTTTGGGTGAGGGCATGCATGTGTGTGTCTATGGAGATGGACATTACAGAGAGATGAAATGATTAGATTGTCACAACCAATCGCTTTGGGAACTTACTTGGTGAAGAAGCTGCTTTGCTTTAGTCTCTTTATTTACAATGAAGATGGTAAAAGGCTCAGGACCTGGAATCCCATGTACTGTGACCTTATATGTCTCCAGACGTTTTCTTTCTTCTGTGCTGAACATCTGTCAGAAAGAATATTTATAAGGGTTGTGTAGCAATTAGGTGCTTTTCTAGTCTAGATAATGTGGGCGGTTTCTAGGCGATGTTTACAATTACTAGAGTGCACGGTGCACTCTTCCCAATAGTATGTTCTTTAAATCCATTAGAGCTGGAACCCATGGCAGCGAGCACCTTCAACACTGGCGGCCTTGTAGTCACGGCCTCTTTTCCTATGTCAGAGGGCAGGTCCTTCCTCTGAGCCCCTTTCGATCCTAATTATCCATCTGCTCAATAAACATTTATTGAGTATCTATTATGTCCAGGGTGTACAGTGTTAGTTACTTCATCGTCTGGTGCCCTATAGCTTCTTCCCCTCCTAACACTGCTTATGTTTCTTTTGTCTCTATTTTACACATAGCCATGAATGTCCAAGTTGTCTGACCCGTTAGATGGGGAGCTCCTGAATGTGTTTCATTTGTTGTCGCTGCATCTCCAGTGCCTGGCACGCAGAAGCCGCTTGATAAACGCTTGCTGACTGATTCACTGATAAAATATAAAATACCTGAACGCAGCCTCACCCAGGTTCTTAGTGCTTCCCCAAGGCCCCACTTGCTGGAGGAGCCTCCGCTGGCTGTTCCTGATGCTACTGCTACAGGGAAGAGAAGCAGACCCTCCTCACTGGCCTCCTCTCCTCAGCAGCCTGCATCAGACCAGAATCCTTGAGGGACAGAGGACCTTACCTCAAAGTCCATTAGTCTGCCCCAGATCTCTTCCCATCACCCAGGCTGAGAATGCTAGCACTGCTGGTGGAGAGGGTTCCAAGAATGCTCCTACGCTAACAAAGAATCAGAGAAATCTTCTTAACTCTGGCTTTCCAGGATACTCCTCTCTGTGGATTTCCTTCTCACCTATCTGGCTCAGCCTTCTTGGTCTCGTTTACTGGATCATCATCCAGCACCCCATGCCCCACGCGTGGGTTTGTACCAACGCCCTGACTTGGGCCCTCTCCTCATTTCTTTCTCCAATCTCTTAATTATGATCATTACGCAGATGCTTCCCAGATCTATACATTTAGCCTGAATGTTTTTTCTGAGTTTCTTTTGAATACCTTTGGGTACCTTTTGCATATTTAGACCTGGCTGTGCATAGGCATCTCAGATTCAACATGCCCAAAGCAGGACTTACTATCTCCTCAAACCAACCTGCTCCTCATTCACATTACCTCACTGCTGTCAAAGGCATTATCATCTTTTTGGTCACCCACCCAAGATTACAGCAGTGTGATCCTCAACTACTCCTTCATGGCACATGTGCAATTAGCCCCAAATTCTGATGGTTCTACTTCCAAATAATCTCTCACATTTATCCCCTTCTCTCTACTCTGTGGCAACTTCCCTTGTTCAGACCATCATCAGACCATGTTTGGGCTGGCTGTCACCATCCTCTACCTCCCTAACAGCACAGAACTGGGCCACACTTCAAGGATATTAGCAGCACCATGCTGCTGCTGCTGCTGCGGCTAGGAGAAATGGGGCTTTTAGACAGCAGATCACAATGTTAAAGCTTGAGGATATCTTCTGCATTGTTTCATGTCCCAAACTAGCCCCCTACTCTAAGTGAGGTGGGGGGAAAAGGAGAGAATGTGCTATTTGAACTCAGCTTTGAATGAAACTGAGAATTCTAAGAGGCCGGGGAAGAAAGAAGGCTGTACAGGCACAGGGGACAGTCTATGCAGGTACAGAGACCAGGAGCAGAGGCCCTTCTGGAGAAATTGCCATGGTTTGGTCACTGGGCTTCCCAGGGTGATTTCAGGCATCTTTACTAATCCCAAGCACAGAACTGTGATGAAGAAGGAGGGCCCAGTTGTATTTACCTTTTCATTTCCCCCGGCATTTACCACTGGCATCTGTTGAGTGTTTTAAAGTTTGCCACATGCTTTGCAAACATTATTTCACTTGAGCCTCACAAGAACTTGAGGTAGGTGCTAAATGTATTATTATTCCAATTTTACAGACAAACAGATTGATGCTCAGAGAAGTTAAGTGATATCCTCATGACTACACAGCAGTATCAGACACAGGGGCAGAACCAAGGCCTTCCTAATGCCATACTCAGAACCCTCTCCATTCTATCATACTACCTCACTGCACAAGCTCCAAAAGAGGAGGCCTTTCATAAATGTTTGTTGAATAAATTAATGAATGAATCCACTCCTTAGAAAGGGAAAAAAAAGAGGAAAGGGAGGGACATTTGCCTGAGAAGGGAACAAGGGACCTAAGTACCAGGGTGAGGAACCACCTAAACCGCAAATGAAGAGTGAGAAATGTAACTAATTTTCTCATCTTCTTGCTGTTTCCATTAAAGCAGGTTCACCACCTTCTCTTAGAGTTGAGGTACAGTGTTCTCTGAATTCACACTCTTTGCTCTTACGGGCTTGACTGCCAGGACTCTGGCACAAGAAGCTACAACAGTCAAGCACTCTTCTTGACTGGACGGCAACACTGCTCCATGGACGGAGCGAGCGTGGCTCCGTCACATGCAAGGTGGGTCTCGGCTGCTGTGTCTTGGCTACCACTTCTTTCCTTGGCAGCTTGGGGGCTAAGGATGTGGTCAGGTAGGTCCTTGGCAGGCGCTTCAGATTCTTTTTAGAACACTGAGAGCCCATGACTTCTAGAGCTGGAAGTGTCTCAGATATGGTCCAGCCCCCTCTCTTTATGGCTCAGTAGACTTGCCCATTGTCACAAAGTCAGTGTCCCATCTGGGACCTGTAGCTGGTATCACAGCGGGTAGAGCCCAGGAAGACTCATCCCCCCATGTTCAAATCAGGCCCCAGATACTTCTTACCTCTGTGAGCCCACGCAAGTCACTTAACCCTGTTGGCTTCAGTTTCCTCAGCTATAAAAACGGGGATGGTAAATGACAGCACCTCCCTTGAAAGGTTCTCATGAGAACTAAATGAGATAACAGTTGTGAAGCACTTAGCATGGTATCAGTGCTATACAATTAGCTATTATTATTACCATCTAGCTGGGTGATGGTTCTAGCACAGCCTGTCTGGCTCTGGGTGGTGGACAAGCAGGTGAAAGTCAAAGAAAGAACTGTGCATATGTGTGGTGTATATGTGCGAGAGAGAGGGAAAGAAGGGCAGTGGTTTAGGGCAAGGGAATAATGCAGAAGCATTAAAAGAAAGCAATGAAAATATGACATTAATATTTGAGTTCAGTTACCAAAGATGCTGCCACAGCACTGCCACTGGAACTTTCTTCCATCCTCCTGCTGCTTATGAACAAGCTAGAGATTTCTAAGACTTCATTATGTAGGTTTCTCAGCTGAAGATGCCGATATCCTAAAACAACACACAACTGGGTGAATCCTGTCCATCAGACATTTATTCCTGTTCTGAGCCAACTCTCCCAAGGCAGGAACCCCAAAGAAAGTATAGAATGACTTGTTTCTTGATGAGAAAACATGGTTACACTGCTTAGCCATGCCGGGTGTGAGTTCTGCCATTCCGTAACTAGAGTACTATCTAGTGCCATGCATTAGCAATTTAGCCTTTGTTATCCAAAAGGAATTAATATGCTTTCAAAAGTTCCTAATGTTCTCAAAGACAAAAAAAAAGTAGAAAAATCTGACTGCTTTTAAGGTTGTCTGTGCATTTTGTTTCCATTTTCTAAAATAAGCCACAATGCAAACTGTGTCATCTTCTAATAGCTTTGATAGCATTAAAAAGCCCCCAAATATGAAGTAATCCTTTGGAGGGCCCTATGCTGAACTTCCATGAAGCTCTGTGGCAAGGGGGTCTTTTAGTCTGGGCTTTTACATAAACACAGAGAGGCCCAACACAGCTCTTTGCTCCCTTTGCTTCTGGGGCTTCTCTTTTAAATTCTCTACCTAAAGTTATTGCTAGCCTCCAATCCCCTCTTCAGCCCTGCTGTGCTTTCAATGGTAGCTTACTGATTGTCACTGGTTCCACCCAGCCCCACAATGTCATTTCAAGCCACCCTGCACAACTTCAGAACTTACAGGGAATAGAAGCGGGGTGGGGGGCTATGGTTTGAGGGGGAAGAGGGAAGTAGGCATGGTGGAGGAGGGAGCACTCCCTCCACTGCCCTCCAGTACCCTCCTAGTCACATTTGCAAAGTCTATTGCACAGTCAGAAAGGCCACATTCTGCAAAATATATTGCAAATATATCAGAAAAAAATTTATTTTGAGATGTACTTGGTCAGTGTTTTAACAAATGAGATTTTCTTCTACCTCTTTTTAAAGCCTTTAGTGGAATGATTCTTTGGGCAGTTACTGCTGAACTGTTGTTTTCAACAACCGCAAAACGAAGAAATACAAGATCTTCAAAATGAATTCGGAAGAGAAACTGTTCATTCCACATGGGGTTAAGAGTATTTCGATGAATGGGTTTAGTGCGGAAATGGCAGCTATCCAGCGGCATTCCCAGGACATCAATTTCAATACACGGACTTCCTGTGCTGTTGCTAGGACACACATTCTGACCAGAGACAATCTGATGTAAAGAGAAGGATCAAAGTCACTGATAATTGAAAAAAACACCAAACAAAGCCCGTCATCCAAAGCTAACACCCTGTGTAGGAATTGATGAGGGGTACAGGGCAGGGAGAGAGGCTTCCTGATGAGCCTGGTAGGCTTACCCAGCCTTGCCCTACAGAGATTAAGCACCTCTGGGCAGTGTGCACTGAGGCTTCACACAATGCTCCCTTCTGGGCCCCATGCAATCCCTTCCCTGGCTGGATGTAAGGAGTCACAGAAAAAAAGAAAGGCTGTGAAGTATTAGTCTGGGGTTTATAGAAAATGGGTCTGGTTTTGAGGGCTGACTGAAAAAATTTAGTCTTTTGGGGTTCTACCAAACTTAGTCTGGGAAACCTTGGAAAATAGCTCATGTGTAAGTCTTCACAGATTTGAGTAAAAGAGTCCCTCAAAACCATACAAGTCCCCAGCAGCAAAAATAAAGGACAACAAATAGTCTATAAATAATCCATACCATTCTCTTTCCTAACCAGGGAATTCTACTTGCTTATCAGGGTTCTAAAATCCTCTTTGGAAGGTAAATCTGACTAGCTAAAGTCTTATGATGATAAGTTTGTTTCCCTTAAATTCTCTAAAAGAGGATTTAAAACTTTAACTTCATTAATAAAAATACTTACAGTTAAAGAATAGAGAGCAAGCTCCACGTTGTCCATATCTCTTTCCAATGGAGAAAACTGCTGGTACATAGCACAATTCTTGTCCCATAGGACAGGGGGTTTTAAAACATAACCACAGCCACCATTCGCTTCAAACATTGCTGCATTTAAGTGTAAGGGGAGATCTACAAGATTAGAAAGAAGGCCCCTAGTAAGATCCTAAAATGTGGATAAAGAGAAGTCCATCACTCTTGTTAAACGTTTGTACGGGAATGGCCCATATCCCACATCTGTCTTGTCATTTCCCACTCATGTCAGGAATGCATCAGCTTAACTCGAGGGCCTCTGAGGACTATTCTAACTGGGAGAGTCTGGGATTATATTTTAATATTAAAATCTCAGGACAAAACTCTCAGGTTACACCACAAGTCTTGGTGTCAGAGTCACTTCAAGTTGCCAATTCTAACGTTTTTATGGAATTGATTGTTCCTTGTAATACTCTTTTTTTCCAAACACAACACTAATTGTGGAACCAAATTAGTGGTAGTAGGTATGGTACAATTCTTCTCTAACTTTATTTTCATGCCTGAAACAGTTTTGCATTCTGCATCATTTTTTTCCTAAGATTAAAAATGGTAAAGTAGTATGTATATAATCAGCCCTCTGGGTCAGCATGAACCATCTTAGAATTGATTTACCCACAAAGGAATTGTTACATATGCTCAATCTTGTAAACATCCTGAGAATAGGAAGAATAACTGGTTTCTTATTTTTTACAAATTAATTTTAAATTAACTTCCACTAGTGGACACAATAATTCAAATACTATATAGAAAAAAAAATTTTTAAAAAGGAAAAAAAAATCAAGACTATAAATTATCATCCATAAACCCATAAACTTCTGTTCTAGAATTCAGCTTGGCACTAGGTAGCACAGTAGATAGAGCCTGGGTTTGGAGTCAGGAATACCTGAGTTCAAATCCAACCTTTGACACTGACTAGCTGTGTGACCTTAAGCAGGTCACTGTCTCAGTTTCCTCACCTGTAAAATGGTTATAATCATAGCATCTACTTCCCAGGGTTGTTGTGAGGAACACATAATATTTGTAAAGCACTTAGCACAATACCTGGCACATAGTAAGCACTATGTAAATGTTAGGTTTTGTTTTTTTTTAAATTAGAGAGGTAGCTCAGTGGATAGAGCGCTACACTCATTAGCTGTGTGACCTTGGGCAAATCATTTAACCTCTGGCTTTAATCTCCCGGAAAGAGAAATGGCAAAAACATTCCAAGATCTTTGCCAAGAAAATCTCCTGGACAGTATTGGTGGGCTGTGGTCCATGGGGTCATAAAGGGTCAGACACGACTGAACGACTGAACAACAACCTTATTATTATCATAATTCCCTGATTATTAACTGCAAAACTAAATGTATTTGTAACAGAAGTAACTCTATGGTTTTGCTCATTTTCATGACTCCATGTGACTCATTTTTTTGTGTACTTAATGTAGATCTGTTACTATAACTGTTTTTAATTCCATAGTTGCAGTTACAGCTAGCTTTTTTATTCTAGACATATCTACTGTATGATATTTATATGTACCATAAAAATACGTATAAGAAAAAGTTAGATGATACCTTAAGAACTCCATATATTTGCTTAAGCTCCCAGTTGCAATGTATGCAGTGACACCACAGTGCTAAAATGCTTTTATTTTTGGTTAAATTTTTAAAATGAATCACAATCACACACGACTCGAACTACACGATCCACTGTCAGGAGCTTTTGGCATTCTTGTGGCTTCTCTTGGGATTTCATGTCCCAAGAGAATTGGGACAATGGCAATTAATTAATAATTAATAATAACAAATAATTAACTGGCAATATTGTTTGATGGGCTGTTTGGTTATTCTTTCATTATTACGAGGTCTCTCCCAGATTTAAATGCTTATTTTATGGTTCGGGTTTGTCTTTGCACAAGAGAGCAGAAGGTTTATGAGCCACACGACCAATGTTCCCTCTCACTTTTTCAGGGTATATTCAGAATGAATTTCTAACGTGTCAACTCTTCAAGAGGTAAGATGCAGATGTACATTGGCAAACGCAACACAAACTCTGTATGTGCTGTATTCACCCATGTACTGAGTTGCTGATGCGCTCCCCCAAGCCCCTAAAACAAAACAGCAGGATAAAACCACTATGTCAGAGTAAACACTAATGATGACTTTAGATGCCTTAACTATAAAATGGGATCATAAAATATTTACCTCTCTGGGTACCAAGAGACAAATGACACAGTGGATGCAAATAAAGACTTCTAAAAAGTGCTAAGATTCACATCAACTTTATCACAATAAAAGCTAACACTTATAACGTACTTTAGATCTATTATTTCTCTAACCCTTGCAAAATCCCAGGGACACTGAGATGAAGTAATTGCTATCATAATCAATTCTACTTTGCAGATGAGAAAACTGTCACTTCATTTCATGAATAGTTCCTCTCCCATAATGATGACATTCCTTTTTGAGGAGCAGGGGTGCTGGGAAAAACCATCTTACACCTCCCAATCATTACCCCATGAATACAGTGTATCTGGGGTTGGGCTGTGCTCAGGGCTACATCTCCACATCTGATCTTTTTAAGGCCTCACATATATCATAATAGCACTTTCAGGTTTATAAAGTACTTTTAATCTTTCATCTAATTTGGTCTTTGCAATGGCCTTGTGATGCAGAAAAAGAAGTCCAGAAAAATTAGGTGATGTGCTAGGTCACCCAGCTAGGAAGTAGCAGTGAGAGTTTAACATTCAGCTTTTCTGATTCCAAATCCATAGCCCCTTCTGCTTGACTACTTCCTAGATATGCACCATTCTAGAAGTGACATACTGTCTTTCCCATAAGGCTCAGCTTCCTTTTTTTGTAAAATGAGGCATCGGGCTCTATTTCCTCTGAAGGTCTTTCTACTTCTAACTTTCCAGGATTCACAATAATGACATTCAGCCCTAACAATGACACTGGTGTAAAAGTCTTTCAAATCCTCATTTGTGAGAAGCCAGATGGAATAAAGTCTAGGTTCTGTAGCTGGTAACAGTGAAACTTCTACACTTCTTAATTCAGTCAACAAATATTTAAGTGCAAGGCACTGTGTGGAAGGCATTATGTTAGGCCCTGGTCTATAAATTAGAAAAAGTAAGGGCTTAAAATCTGACAAAATAAAGAAATAAAGGTGATACTAGGCAGAACATACTAAGGTCGAAGGGTAACTATACTCAATGACTTCTGAGTTATTTGAGGGGGAAGTCAACAGCTGCCTTGGGCAGTATACATGGATCATCACCACCCCCTGGCAGACTACATGGATCATCACCACCCCCTGGCAGTATACATGGGTTACCATCACTCCTTAAAAAAACTCAAAGCCTACACCCTGACCTCTAGGTAACATCAGAGATGGGTTCTCATTTGAAGAGGAGAATCAGGGTATCTTCTTTTTACTATTTTTGCACCCAAATTTGGGAACTGGCAAGCTAATGCAAGGAGATGCAGTTTCAGGTTATCCCTGGTGAGGTACTCTGTATATTGCTGTGAGCATATTATTATACAGGATCAGAAACTGAGAGGTGGAAGGGACCTGAGAAATGATCTCATCCAATCTCTTCATTGTACAAATGAGAAAACTAGAGTTAGAAGAGGTTAAGTAATTGATTCAAGGTCATACGTGTGGCTTTAACAATTGGGATTTGATCTCAGTCACATGGAATGGAAGAGAAATAGGTTTATTTTATTTGTAACCTGGTATCTGTGAACTTACTTTTAAAATATTTTGTTAACTTTACTTCAATATTATTGGTTTCCTTTGTAATGTTATGGTTTTTAAAAATACATTTAAAAAATTCTGAGAAGGGTCCATTACCCAAAAGATTCCATGTTAGGCACCCGAGAACTGGTAGGATGCTTTGGAAAAGATCAGCTGTAATCCATGTCCACAGAGGTCCTCAGTCGGCTTTTATACATTTTCCTAGGAACCCTAGGATTCTGTGAGTCAGCAAGTACTTTGTATAACTTAGTATATTATAGGATTGACTAGTCTATGGTATTCCATAATTGAGAAGTCAGACAGCTATTAGGAAATGTCCACTGTCACTCCATTGGACATTTCATGGAGAATCATTTTGCTACTCTCTAAATAAAAGTTATTCCAATATCTCTGTTTTCAGAGTAATCATTTACATAAAAGTTGAATTATCATCTGGTAGAAAAAAAATCTGGATGAAGGAATCTTAGGATAAGGTCCCAGCTCTGTCAATTTCTGTATCATTTTCTCCATGTGGAAAAATTCTGCTACTGATGCTTTCACAGTAAGGTAGCCTGAGATTCAGAAAGAGAGCAAGATTAATTCTTTTTCGAGCAGGGGAGCTGAAGCACAAACCCACGGTATGGTTTTCTAGTAGTATAAGAAGGTAGCTAATTATTCCAGGTCTGAGCACAAGCAGAGTGTCTCTACTGGGAGTGGAGGCATCACCACTATTCTCTCCAATTCATTCTTCACATAATTGCTAAAGGGATATTCCTAAAGCACAGTTCTGACTGTTACTTTGCTTCTCAGAAAATTCCAGGGCTCCTTATCCACACTGGGATCAAATATAGATCCGTTTGTCATTTCAAATTCCTTTCAACCCGGCCCCATCTACCTTTCCAGGCTTATTCTTCATTGCTTTCTTTCACATGGTTCCCAGTCTGGCCCAGTTAGTTGTCTTGGTGTTCATGCAAGGCAGCACCCCATCTTCCACCTCTGCGGTTTTATCTTGGCTCTGCCTTGTGCCTGGAATGGATTCTCCTCACGTCTGGCTTTTAGCATCCCTGGCTTCCTTCAAAACTTGGTTCGAGGGCCACCCTATTCCAGAGTCCCTCAGCTGTTGCCACCTCCTCTGAAATTATGTTTATTTTGTGTATACTTATATGTGTACCTATTAGGGGCCCCATTAAAATGTAAGCTACCTGAGGGCAGACTCACTTTTGTCTCTGAATCTCCAAAGCCTATCAAAGCGCCTGGCATGTTTTAGGTGCTTAATAAATGTGGTATGGAGGGATGCTACTCAACATCGGGATTTTCTTGTTCTGTTTTCTGGGAGCTCTTTCCTTGGCTGAAGAGATTGCTTATCCTGGGGCACACTGGCTCAGCTGTATGGAGAATCAGGAAGATACTAACATAAAATTTCTAGTAATCTTCTACATGTAAACAGATTCAGTATATGTGAAGTATGTTGGATCCATTCAGAGGAAAAGAACATTCAAAATAAAATATATTTTCACTTCCTAAAAACAATTCTTTCTAGTTAAAGTTTACTTAAAAAATTTTAGAGTTACAGTTAAGGATGCTAATAGGTAAAGTATTATAATCAGTCCTGAAAATTAGAATGTATAAACCAAGCCCAGAATCAGTGCCAAAAGATGTAAGAAAAATGCAAATATTTTGTCGTTTATCAAATTTACTTAAAAAATCAAATTCCTTAAGAGAAAAAATACATCTTCTCTCTTGACACATAGTAAGCTGTGTTGTCATGTGTAACTCATGTTGATTACATATTTTCATAAAGTCATGACCCAATGCTAGAATCCTGTGGCAGAACTCAGATTATAACAGTTATTTTGCCTCAGTTATATAGTGACATACTATAGTTTAGTCCAGTTACACATATGAATGCTAGGTACCTTTGTTATTTGTGTACTCTCAAGAAATAGTCTGAGATTTTAGTAAGATTTGTATTTTATGTATAAAGGGACAAGGAATAGGGACTAGGACTAGGATTTTACATTTCCACGTGAGAAAATTCCTTCTACACCTGCAGCTTCTAGTCTCAGAGAGCTGCCATTTTCCTAGGATCATGTGTAGCTGTGTGTGTGGTTTGTCTTTTCTTCTCAAAGAGGACCATGACATCAGGAAAATGATGTCAGGACTTGCAAGTGAATTGGATTTAAGTGAGGGAGGGCTGTGCAAAGTCTCCAGTCTCACTTTCTCCTCCAGAGCTATCTGGGTTCAATGGCCAGATATAGATCAGGATGACTGGAGATAGCCCAGGATGCAGGACTGCAAACAGTCCTAATCACTGAATGAGCATTACCTTAGCCAAAATGAGAACGTGGAAAGGCCTAGGATCATATGGCTAATGTGTGTCAGAGAACAGCTCTTTACCCACTATCCCATGTTGCCTCTTGTGAGGAAAATAAAATATCATAAAATGCCTAAAAATGTTCTTATTATGAAGAAACACACACACGCATGGATGTATTTTTTTTTTAGATCATGGAGAAAATGATGAAGAGAGACCTGATAGTAAAAGTTTGCTTGGGAATAAGATGCTTGATCTTCCAAGAATGAGAGACAAAAGCTCTCAGGGTCAGAGGAAGAAGAGAGGAGAAAGAGAAGGTGGTGATTCCCTGTCCAGGGCCCTGAGGCAGCTAGCTGTAAAGTGGATGACAAAAACAGGAAATGATTATGCCCCTGGAGTATATTATAGGCCACCTAGGGAGAGAGGAAATAGATGAGGCACTGAGGAACCTGATCACACACCTGGCACAGGGGTACGACAGACAGTAAGAGGGGGATTTCCATTATCTACACATTTACTGCCAAAAGCAGAGGAGGCAATACATTCTTGCCTTGCCTTGCTGAAAATTTCATCCTCCAACAGGGTGAGGAAAGGGGAAATTTTATTCTGTGTCTCATTCTAATTATCTGAGAACAATCAGTTGCTAGATGGGAACTGGGGTGAAGTGATGCTTTCCTTCTAGAGTTAATGACAGAAAAGGAGCAGAAATCTGGGCATAGTCTGAAGCATACCTTAGATTTGGGGAAAATAAGATTTCAAGGGGTTCTGAGAAAAGATAAGCAGCATCTTACAGACCAAAAGGTTACAGGGGAAGTCAGCCCAGGAGGGATGTGAAAAAACATAAGAGTGAAATTTTGAACACATGAGGTGAAATAATTTCACTTCTCAGGAAAATATCTGCCTGAAGATACCTATGTAGATATATAAGGGACTCAGCCGCCAACTTAGATGTTTTAAAAAAAAGTATTAGGTAGAAGCAAGGGCAGGTGACAGAATTTCACTACAGGAGTATAGCATAGTCTTATAAAAAGAATCAGAAATATGAATGTTCAGAAGCTGCTAGAGGAAATGAGGGATAACAAAGGAGGCTCAGGAGGGGAGCTTCCTTTCCTTGTAGTGGGTGGGACAACATTAACTGACAGGGATGTGAAGACTGAGCTGTTCCATTGTATTTTGTGGATTCCTCTGCTGAGAAAGAACAAGGATCAATAGGGACTCGATCCTCAAGATAAGTTAGGTCACTGACCTTGATGAATCCAAGTCACCTGCCCCCTGAGGAACCACATTCTCAGGTGTCAACAGAATTGGCAGATGTGATGGATGTGTTGTGTGGAAAATGGGGGAGGTACCACAAGATGAAAGAAGGGAAAATTTTGTTAAATTTTCACAATATGGAAGAAAACACATTCTGCATACTATAGGCCAATGTGCTTGACTCCAGTGACTGAGTAAATTCTGGAATGATTCAATAGAGATTCAAAAGGATCTTAAAAGGGAATGGACTGAATCTAATACGACGAAATTTAATAGGAATAAATGTAAAATCTCATATTTGGGTTAAAAATTAATTTCACAAGTACTAGATAGTTAGCAGTTTATTTTTTAAAAGGTCTGGGGATCTTAGTGGACTGCCAACTCAATAGTAAGCCAACAGTGTGAAGTGACCAACTAGAAAGTTTATACAACCTTTGGCATTAAGAGAGATATAGTTTCTAAGCACAGGATGGTGATCATCCCATCACACTCTGTCTTTGTACATCCTCATCTGGAGTAGTGTGTTAAAGTCTGAATGCCAAGGTATAAGAAGAATGATCAATGTCCAGCAGAGGGCAACCAGTTAAACTAGTAGCAAAGGGCCTTGAGGCTGAAAGACCAGGAAATGTTTGGCGTAGAGAAGAGGAGTCTCAGAGGAGATATGACAATTGTCTTCAGGAGCTGAAGTGCTTCATGTGAGGAGAAACAGACTTGATCTGTATGGTCACACAGGGTTGAACAAGGAGCAGTGGGTAGAAGTTGCAAAGGGGCCAGTTTAGGCTTCGTGGCAAGAAAAATCTTCATAACAGTAAGAGCTGTCCAAAAGTGGGATAACCAGCCTCAGATGATGGTAGATTCTCCCTTCTCTGATGATTCTTTACCTGTGTCAGTGGGGCTGCTTCAGGACTTCTTTGCCATATGTGTTATCTTCACCCATTAGAGAGGTAGAGAGTAAGCTTCTTGAAGGAAGGGATTGTCTTTTTTTATTTGTGCGCCCAGTGCCTGGCACATAGTAGGCACTTAATAAATGTTGAATGACTGACTAGATGGCTGTTAAAATCTTTTCAAGTTCACAAATTCTGTGATTCTGTCATTGAACCTGGAATCTAGGAGCTTACAAAAATTAATATAGACAAAGAATTTTAAGCATCATTTGTAATTGTTAAGTCCCACCCAAAACTGGCAAAAATGTCTCCTATCACACATTCCTTACAGAATGTTTTATTAATGTTATCAGGAGCACAGTGACTACTTCAATCTCCAACGTAATCCACAAAAATGGGCCTACGTAGAAAAAAGTTTGATTGGATGTAGAGAATTTACTTACTGCAAGTAGGACAGACACATCATGTAAAGGCATCAGTGAACAAAGGATAATCAGTGGACAGTAAGTGTTTTCCATTTGTATTCATGCAATATCAAGACACTAGAAGAAGGTGCCCAAGGACGTGGATGGGAGATGAAAGGAAGGATACCAAGTTGCTCAGGGTGAGACAGCAAGAATGCTTTGTAATCTCTCTCATTACTACACTCATGGGATCCCAGATCCACTGAAGCCTTGGAATACGATACCTCCCAGGACTGTTGTGACGAAAGCACTTGACAAATCTTATCACAAATGCAGGGATTTTGTCAGAGGGGATTCCTGTTTGACAAATCTCTAAAAATAGGACCAGTACTATCTGTCTCCAGTGGTTTTAGGTATAAGCATCTTGGAACAGGGATAAGAACCAGATGACTCCATGGTTGTACGATTTCTTTTTGAGGCTATAATCACACTTTAGCTGAACACCAAAGCTCTGCCCAAAGTATCACTTCCCTCTGCTCTACACTATTTAACCAACCACCCAACAAGCATTTGTCATGTACCTTTGATGTGCCAGGCACCGTGGTAAGGGCTGGGGGCACAGAGACAACAGGGAAGCAGTCCCTGTCCTCACGGTCTCACAGAGGAGACGACATACACATCCATAACGAGCACAGGTAGAATTTAGATGAAGCAAATATGAGAGAGGTTTGGAAGAAGGGCAGTAACGGGGAAAGAAGGATGGGGTCAAGCAAGCCTTCATGTAAAGGGTGTCTGGTCTGGGTTTTGCAGGAAACCAGAGAGCCTGAGAGGGAAAGTACTTCTGGAATGAGGGGAATCCAATGAAAGAACAGGGAACTGCGAGACAAAGTATCACTGTGGGAGCCACAGCACTTACCCTTTCATATTCGTTCCATGCACTTGTATCCTGTTTTTACACTAATATCAAACAGAATAGGTAAATGAAGCAGTCACACCGAACCGTCCAACCTTACCGTCTGTTTGGTAGTTGAGTGCGACCAGCTGGATGCCATGCAGCCAGAACAGGAGGGGGTTGGGGTTGGAAGAGTCAATGCGTGTGGCGGCAGGGTATGTCCTCAGCAGCTGGCAGGCGGTGTGCTGAATCAGCTTCTGAGAATACCTGCGGCAGAGGCGCTTGGCGGCATTCTCATTCAGGGATGAGATGTGATAGCATTTTGGTGTCCTAATGATGGCACTGAGGGATGGGGCTGTGTTCAGAGAACAAACTTCTTCCCAGGTCTGCCGTAGACCATCGAAGGAACCTAAAGACCCACAAAGATCAGAACCACAAACTTCAAAAACTCCCTCAAAAGCATCCAATGAATTACAGTGTGAAAGCATAAATCTAAGCTCTGCCCAAGGTTTCCATGAAAGAGCTGTAGGTATACCTGTTTGTACTGTCACGCCATGACCCTGCCCATACTGAGGAGGGACCAAAGGTTCTGTTATTTTGTGTGTGTGTGTGTGTGTGTGTGTGTAAGTAAATCTGGACTGTAGTGAGGAACATAAACCGTGATTTATGAATCTGAGAATAGGGAAGTGATTTGCAGAGGGAAGCGGGTTGAGAAGAAGGTGTCAGATATTTCCTGGTTCCACTCACTTATGTGAACATTTATTAAGTACCTAATGTGTTCAAGGTGTTGTACTGGTGTGGGCTTGTATAGATTAAAAAACCCTGCACCATTCACTGGCTTTAAGGAGCTCACATTCTACATTTGGAAGAGATAAAGGAGATATAATAGAATTCATGAAATAATCCAGGGCATATAATTTACCTCAGCTATGCCAAGGAACTGGTAAGTCAGGGAGTCCCAACAAAAACTCCACCAGAAGTCCACTAGGGACCTGTTTTGAAAGGCAGATCTATTAGGATCTGAGTGGGGAAGAGAACAGGATCTAAAAGCTGAAGGGAGGGGAGGCATGGAGAAGACAGAGATGGAGGGAGACTGAGAGAGCCCCTATGGGGCTAGTCTCTTAAGGAGGGCAGAGAAAACCTTAAAAGATAAGGACAGGTTGCCTGAAGCCTATTAAAACAAGGTCTTTCTTATCTAATGATCAGGGGGCAAAGCCACTGTTCAGTGAGATAATTCGAGAGGAAGGTAACTGATGACAAGGTTTTTGTTGAAATTCTAGCAGATGTGAAGTCCTTATGTGGACTTACTGGGAAGGAAGGGTCAGGGAGATAGTCCCTGCCATCCTGGGTGCTCCACACTAAGAGTTAACGTTGGAAAGTCATATTCTAGACATTGTGCCAGACCAATCTACCCCAACTAGAAACCCAGAACTTGATGCCACATTTCAGCCGAGAAAGGAATGGGCTTCTTAACAAAGAACAAGATCTGTAAAAAAGGAAGGTCAAAGAAGGAAAGGGCAACCAGGAAATAAGGGCTGGGTTCGCGAGAGCTGGATTAACTGTAATACTTCTATAACCTTGGTTCTGCATCTTTTCTTATTATTCCAGGCCCCTGAATGTGTGGTAGCTTGGGCAGCTTAACAAGATTTAAGGATGGTGACTTTGGAACTTCAATTTTAAGCATAATCATCACCAGTTCAATTCAATTCAACTGCATAGGATTCCCCGCCTCCAATATGAACTTGCACTTCTCTGGACTCTGAAGTGACTCAGCTCTCTTGGTATCTCTCTCCAGACTCGAGCATTTCTACCTGCTCCTTTTTATAGGCTCAAATTGCTGCTCAGATTCATAATATATTTTAACAATATAAGATGGCATGATATCCTATAACACCCACAGTCCAGCAATAAGGATGTTATCCACTTACCTAGGAGGCAAATTCAAATCCTATGAAGAAGACACACTCAAAGTCCCTACAAAAGGTCTCATCTTCTAACCTTGTTGATTTGTCTAGACTCATCTAGTGTTACATCTTCTACAGTTTTCCTGTAATATTTGTAGTAACCTCTACTAAAGTTCTATTCCAGTAGCTCATTATGGTGTGGCTGTGATGTGAGTTCTTTTAGGCTATGCCTATGGAGTGTCAGCTTCAGTAGGGCTTACTAAACTTTAAAGGCCTGGTGACAGACTTGCTAAATTTGGAGAGAGACATCATTGAGAAGTAAATATTACTGTTCTTATTGTTATTTTTTTGGTCTCTGGCTACTCTTGAAATTCACTGGGAGAGGCAGGGAGTAGAAAAGGAGGGAAGAAGGGAGAGTCCATGCTGGAAAACTAACAGAATTTTCCAAGTGTTAAAGTAGTACATAGTAGTTAAATCCTTAACAAAACCAAAAAAACTAAACTTAAAAAAAGGATCATAAATTGCTTATAAGGAGCAAGGTAGGAGAGATGAAAAAAGACTACATTCTCTCCTATGAGAAAAAGCATGTTAGTAAGCAACTAAGAGGGGCAGTGGATAGAGTGCCAGAGTTGGAGTCAGGAAGACATCTTCGTAAGTTCAAACCTGGTCTCAGACACTTACTGGCTGTGTGACCCTGGGGCAAGTCACTTAACCTTGTTTGCCTCAGTGTCCTCATCTGTAAAATGAGCTGGGGAAGGAAATGGCAAAACCACTCCAGTATCTTTGCCAAGAAATCCCAAAATGGGATCACAAAGGGTAGGGCATGACTGAAATGATAGAACAACAAAAAAACTAAGAACAAGAGGAAAATGTTGGCAGTGAGAAACCAGTAGGGACATAAATGAACTAAGTCTGGGGACTTGCTGATGGAAGAAAAATGGCGGCCATGAAGTACAGGAGGTCTTTGGTGCCACAGTACAAATAAGTATACTGACTAAATAAAACTTTCCTTTTACATTCTGAAATAAATTTTTACTCTTGTAGGAGATTTAGAATAATTTTAACACACTGCAAAAAATACAGTAACCAAAAGTGTAAGGAGTTTTGTTGTTTTGTTTCTGCCAAATGTCATGAAATGTCTAGCATTTAGGTTTGCTTGCTTGAAATAAACATTAAAGAAGTTGCCTTCTTTGGATAAAATTTGGTATATTATTAGCGAGTATCAAAACACAACCTGAAGTCTATTTATAGGTTAATTTGTTATTTTGAATAAAACAGTGGACAATAA
This sequence comes from Bettongia penicillata ogilbyi, assembly GCA_023548195.1. Lineage (NCBI taxonomy): Eukaryota > Metazoa > Chordata > Mammalia > Diprotodontia > Potoroidae > Bettongia > Bettongia penicillata. The sequence goes on from JAJHZJ010000145.1 coordinate 493,770, forward strand.
ATATGTTCAAATCGGCTTTTTAGGGGATTACATGAAATGAGGATTACAATTCACAGAGGAACCACTATCATTTTCTTTAAACTGAAAAATTTTTCTGATGATGCTAAAATATCTCTGGTAATAACCATGATTCTCAAGAAATTAAAATTGCAAAATGGTGGTTTTTTGCAATATGAGTACCATTTTACTTTTTTTTTCCCCTTGCTTATTAATTACCCAGTTACAGTAGGCAACATGAACATTCATTACAAAAAAACAATTTAAACATGCAAGTGAAGATTACCGACAGGAAAACATTTGATCCATCCAATATACAGAATCAAGTAAAGATACTGGTAAGAAGCTGACTTTACTTTTTCCAGATGTTTTGGTATATGCTGCTGTCTCCCCAGGGCTTAATCTGCCCGGATTGTTGCCAAAAATGGACTTCCTGCTTTTCCTTTCTTTTCCTCTGCTAGAGCCAGATGGGTTTAAAGTTGACAATCCTGTTCCCATAAAATTAAAATAAATAAGCCAAAAACTGCAAGCAAAGAAATTCAACATTTTCCATCACCGTTGACATTTTTAATCATTACTACTCCCTTGTAATATAATGTGTAGGGCCTACTAACATTTCACTTTTTACTAGCCTTAACAGTATTGAACCCAATTATAAGATAGCTTTTGCTGTGATCAAAAAAAAGTTGAAAGAAACTGCATGGTCATTAGAGAATGGTCACAAATACTATTTAAGCTAATATCAAAATAACACATCAACAGTCTAATAGAAAAAAAGATGCAGAGAAACCTTGGGGATCATTATCAAATGAATGGATTATTTTATGTTACTGATTTTTTTCTCCCTCTTTCTGGCATAGTCACCTTGTCTGAGATCACAGACCCTCAGTTGGAATGGCCCTTATCTGGCCTGGATCCAAACCAAGAGGTCATCTAGTAGCCTTTGTTTGACGATTTCCAATGTGGAAGACCCCTTTACCTCTGGGAGACAGCCCCTTCCACTTTTGGGCAGCTCAAAGTTAGGCAGTTTCTCTTTATACTGAGCCTAAAACTGCTTCTTTGCATTGCTCCCAGTTCTGCCCTCTAGGGTCTAGAATTCCTTCTTTCAAATGACAGCATTTTGACACAACTCTCATCTTCCTCCCCTGCCAGCTTTCTCTTGGCCAGATTACATTCTCCCACTATACTGTCACATGCTTCCTGGTTATTTAAGGTGACCTGGGAAGATCTCTGCCCCAAGTAGTTCCATTAAAATTCCATTATTGGAAATCTATTCCTTAAAATTAAATCTCTTTGAATGGTTCTCTTTTAAAATGAAAAGACAGCAGTGCACTGGGGAATACCATGAATTCTTCATTGTGAATGAGTTTTTTTTTCCCCTTTATGATAGCAAAATCAAGGTGAAGCAGGGTTGTTTTTTTTTTTTTGAAGGGCCAGGGCACCATAGTATGAACAATGAAAAAGTGGAAAAGGTAAAGGAAAGAGGAGTTGAAATCTGATGATGATGACCTTTTCACAAAAGGTTTCATTGTGACTTAAGTGGCACATCTGGGATTTGAACCAACAATATTGGAAGCACTATGATTAGTTTGTCAAAAATTCTTCTGGTATGTTTCTTCACATCAGTGTTCTGGTAAATTTGTATATACTAATACAGAAAGCCTAATCCTTACATTTTATTCTTTAAATAGTTACTAATACTGCTAAACAGGAGGTCTCTTTTCACTGTAATACTTATACTTAAAGGTCATTGCTCTGGACAGAGAAAAGTTTTCTATAAGACAGTACAAATGACACAACCAAATTTCCTAATTAATAGTCTTAGTTTTTTTTTTATAAGTGCACCTTACTTTACAGAATAGATATCCCTAAAAAATTGTGTCCATATCAGTTTTTTGTGAACCAAATCTTATTTTCCTGCCACATGCTAAAATAAATATAATGGTTTTCATAACACAGAAAACAAGGAAGCAAAGAAACTTTAAAATTTCAAACTTTTCTTTGGTGTGGCTTTCTAGGTAAGTCACAACAACTCATCACTATATCCCATTTACTCTTTCAGCTCAAATGCACCTTTCTCTTTTCTGCAAGCTCAATTTTCAGAAATGTTGCTCTTAAATTTGTCAAGAGCATCCTCCTATTCTCTTCTACCACTACTGGGTATCTTCACTTAGGCCTTGTCTCCTAACAAAAGTACATTCACAAGGACGCCAGGGTGACTGTTGTCTCTTAATGGCTGGGGTAGGTTTGGCTCATCTGTCTGGCTACAACACCCAGGAGAGGAGAACATGAAGGAAAGTGTCAAGAACAACTACTTTTACTTCTTTCAGACAAATTGGCTTGTCAGCTCTAGGGTCTAAGAATGCACTGTAGCACAGTGTTGATCCAACAGCTCTGACAGTATATCCTTTTGATTCAAACGGCTCATTAAAAAAACATTAGTCTGCCAACAAAGCATGGTTTTTACTGCTGTAGGATTTCTGCACTGCCAAGAAAATTAATGTTTATGCTGAAAGAATGGGCTAAAACTTAAAACGAATAAGCCACGATATCCTTTAAAATGACATAACTGGAGCCCTGGAGCCACAGGGATACCACAGAAGGCACATCAATCAGTCTGTACTGGGCTTGTCTCCAACATAATTACACCCCTCCCCTTTACCCATCATTACTCAACATACCCAACTCTCCTCACCTCCACTGCTAGGTTTTGGTAGCCAAGCCCTTTAGGACAATAACTCTAATTATGACTCAGGCACCTACATCTACACAGGAAAGATTCTATTTTCCTCCCATCTCTCAGATTTCTTTGTAGGTGTGGTGAGTACCACAGGTAGTAAAAGTGGCATGGCATATGTGCAGTGAGATCTACATTTCATTCAGCTCTTACTATATATCTTTCCCCTTAGGTCCATCCTGTTTCTGAACTTCCTTGCTGCTGGTGAGGACACCACTGTTCTTCCAGTCACTTAGCTTGCACTGTTGGTATCATCGTCAGCTTTTCACTCTTACCCATATTTACAATCAGTACCCAGGTCTTGCTGCTTCTAGCTCAACAGCATCCCTTATATATGACTCCTCTCTACTCACACAGCCACCACCCTAATTTAAGCTGTTATTACTTCTTACCTTGGCTACTATAATAGACTTTCAGTCTCCTTCCCTTAAGTCTTTTTTCTCCAATCTATCCTTCACAAAGCTGCCAAAGAAATTTGCCTGAAGTGCAGAACTTGTTGTATCATTTCCCTTCTCAATAAACTTTAGTGGCTCTTTACTGAATATAGGCTCAAATATTTCTATCACTGTTTTAAAAATTTCTATTTTTTTTGCAAGTTTTAGGGTACACATAATAATTAGTATGGTGGCACATGAGTATAATTTACAAATATACAAATATTTCAAGTACATGCTCAAAAATTATTTTTATTAATAAGGATACTTAAAACAAAATATTTGGAGATTATTATAGAAGGAAATCTGATAAGGAAGGTTGGAGAAGTCAGAGAATGTTTCAAGGAAAAGGTATAATTGGAATCGGTTCTTAAAGATAAATTAACCTTATACAGGCAGAGCGGAGAAGAGTAAGAAGTAGAATGAACAGAGGCAGGCAAGCAAGAATAATGATTGTTATTGGGGGACAGTAAGGAGACCTGTCTGACAAGAGTGACTGTAGATACTGGAGTTTAGTTGTAAACAGTTGAAGAGATGGGGCAGGGCCTTTTATGGATGAAATGAAAGTCAAACAGAGGAGTTGAGACTCAATACTACATACAACAGGAGACCACCAGAGCTCCCTGACTAGAAGGGTGAGTGAATGTTTTAGGGTGATTATGTTGAAGTCATATTAACGACAGATTAGAAATTAGAGTCAGGATCACCAATAAGGAGGCTGTTGTAATAATCCAAATGTGAAATGATAGCCTGGACTAGGGTAAGGGGGAACAAAGAAGTACAAATTTATGAAATATTTCAAGAAAGGAAACAACAAGACCTGGTGACAGATTAGTCAAAGGGGAAGAAGCCTGTTGTTGCTGTGTTTGTCCTTCGTTCTCCAAGAGGACCATGATGTCAAGATGAGGACATGACTTGCAGTTGACACTGATTTGAGTGAGGGAGGGCTATGCAAGGTCACCAGCCTCACTTTCTTCTCCTGAGCCATCCGGGTACAGTGGCCTGATACTCATCAGGATGACCGGAGATGGCCCAGGATGCAATGTGGGACCTTGGCCATTTTAGGCTAAGGTCTCATCAGATTCTCACTTTGAATAAGATACACCCATTCAATAAATAGGCCTCTTTAAGCAGTTACTTAAGGGATGGTCCCTTTTAATAGAAGAAAAAATAACCAAAAAATTGAACCAGGGGGTGGAGGAAAGAGCCCTCTATGTACCATCATCAACAGTGAATGACAACTTTTCTGATCAATATAATGATTTAAGACAATTCTGAAGGAGTTATGATGAAAGTCTGAATGCATTTTTTCTTGTGCTTTTTTTTTTTTGCAACAAGGCTAATATGGACACATGATTTGTATGATTTTACATGTACAAATGATATAATTTCTTGCCATCACAATGGGTAGGGGAGGGCTGAGAGGTAGAGAATTTGGAACTTGGAAAAAAGAAGAATGTTGAAAATAAATAATTAAAAGACAAAACAAAACAAAAGAAACTACATTAGTCAAAAAAACCTGATTTCCTTGCCAAGTAGAAGGAGATGATAGCCAAGGGAACACTACTTTAATATGACAGAAAATTATGAGCAGTGTCAGTTCACAAAACCTAAAGGAGCAAATTTATAGAAAGCTTATGGAGAAACTCAATTAAGCCAGATCATACAAGGATGAAAGGAAAGGACAATTTTTTTTTTATAATTTAGCTTCTTAAAGGGATAGAATGATAAGATTAGTTAGTCTTACCTGGAAATTTTACAGCTTGGCAATAGATGACAAGGTCAGAAAGTTCTGGGGCTATTTGTCTACTCTCTTTTTTATTCTGTGGAAGATAAAATTCTTCACCCAGTTCCATGTCATAGACCTGTTAAATGATAAATTAACACTATTTTACATTACAGATCTTGAAAATATTCTGTCATCTCTCTATATATATTTTGTGTAATTCAAAACTTCAAATGACTAGAACATTCTAATTTTTAATAAGATAACCATAAGTAAGTCTGCAGTATTATTAAGTCTCCATTCATATCAGGTAACTGCACAAGTGGGGTATCCTATATTCTTACAGTAACAGGATCTATGGTGGGGTAAGATAGTATAGAAGCCTCAGGTACTGCCTCAGGGAAGGGGCACTGACAAAACAGTGACTGACACCTTTTTTGAATATTCAATTCACTCTGCTTCCTGATGTAACAACTAAACACATATTACAAATGAGTCTTGAACAATAGGATCTTGCTTCAAGAACCCAGGCTAAGACTCAGGTCGATCATATGCTTGCTATCAGGATCTCATCTACAATAAGAGTTGCCGGTAAAAGACCCAATTTCCCTTGTACTTGAAAGACAACTGATGCCAGCATCTGCCATTCACAGGACTTAATCCTGGTAATGAAGAAAACTCAGTTGCCTCATGGAAAGCCATTCCACTTCCCTGAAGCCACCACCAATTTTATTATCCACTTTATTCCTAATTAATTTCAGTCCTATCCCCCTTTTCATGTTCCTTCTGTCAAAAACCTTCCTTCATCTTAGACCTCTTCCTCTCATGTTCTCCCAAGAACTGAGCACACATTGAGAAACGGTTTCTCCTGAAGACTCTAATCTATAAGCATTCTCTTCAGTACTGGATACAGCATCTCTTATTTCCCTCCCCTCTCCCTCTACTGGACCAAGAGTAGGTATGTTCCCTACTTCCAACCACAACTTCCAGAAACTCCTTCCCTCCCAATCCCCTGCCATCTCACCTACTTCATTTGAGAATCACTTTATCCGGATCCAAGTAACTGTTCTCCAATAGCCTCCTCGCCATTCTTACCCAATTTCCCCTATACAAGGACTTTTCAGTACACAAGCTGCACCTTGAACATTCTGGCCTAGTTCATCAATCTCCTCTCCCATGACGTACACTGTTTATTCCACAGGCTCTGTTTCAGTGCCCCCAAAACTGTTTCACTTCTATGAACAAAAACTCTGAAATTCCTCTTACCATATCTCCTCTCACTGTGCCTCATTCCTCCTAGCTCTATCCTTTGGTTATCCTCTAGTTTTCCCCCTTCTGTGTTCTCTCAGGCTATCAATCCTGCTCTGGCTTTGCTTTCCTCCCATCTCAATCTTTACTTCATAATTAACCAGATCAGCTTGACATTGTCCTTGTTTTTGAATTCTTTGCCTTACCTAGTTCCAAACCTCTATCTAGGAAGTTTTTCCTAACCTCCTTCCTCTCCGCAGATTTTTCACACATCCTAATAAATTAGAGATTTAAATGACAACTTTTTCTTGGCTCCATAGGAAGATGTACTTCACATTATTCTATTTTCCCAAATGACTTTTTAAACTGTCAGCACACGCTGCTTTTCTCAATATTTCATTTCTCTCTTCCATCTGGCTCTTAAAGCAACAGTAAACAGTATGCACATATAGTCACTGTGAGCTAGTCACTCAAAATAGAAATGAGAAAAACCATGACTGTATTAGATTTTCCTGGAGCTACTCCAGATGGGGGAAATGAAGCAAAAAGAGAAACCAACTTACAGGACCAAAACTGGCTCTGGTGAGTTCAGATATGTGCAGTAGTGTCTGTCTCATCATGGCGCCTCTGTCACAAGCTATTTGATAGCTCCTAATTGTCTCTAGTATAAAATACAAGCTCCTTTGCGCCTCACTTCAAGCCTTTCCCAACTTCGTTCCAGCTTCCCTTTACAGTCTCTCATACGTCACTCCTTTCACATTTTTTGCCATCCTGCTAAGTTTGTTCACCTGGCGTTCCTTAAAACAGAACATGTCACCTCCAGCCCTCTGGGCTCTGCACAGCGGGTCTCCCATGGCTGTACTTCTCTCCTTTCCCACCTGCACTTCTTTGTTTCCTGTAAGCCAGGCTCCCGCGTCATCTCTTTCAGGAGGGCTTCTGATCCCAGGAGTTGCTCTCCCTCCACACAAATTGTTGTCTATGTCCTTAGTATTTAGTTATTGGCTTGCTAATATTTGTATACAAATGTCTTTCCCTCAGATAGAACATAAACTCTTTAAGGCATGGGTTGCTTCTTTTATTTTTATAATTCTAAGCCTAACGTAGGTCCTAACATAAGTGAGAACTAATTAAATCTTGTTTTATGCCTAAGTGTGGCTGAAGGGAAAATGTGTGTACTACCTTTCCTTTGTTGCAAACAGAGCTGTCCGTTTTCTTTATCCTCTTGGGAATTTCTTCACTGTACTCAAACTGTAGTTTGTCACTAGTTGACTTACTTTCAGGTCGGTCTTCCAGAATGTTATCTGCAAATGAGTTAAAATACCTTCAATCAATATAACAGAATTAAAATTACAGATCTACAGCAGATCTCACTTTATGTAAAGGTCAGAGAGAAAAAATGCTCAATACCTGAAAATAACTTCATGTTTGACTTGTCTTGTTGTGATATAAAAATATTCCAGCAAACAAATAGGATTGAATACGCTTTTTTCACGAAGGTTCTTTATTTTTTTGGACCTTAACTTTGATTTCATCGGGATAGGGAACTCCCAATAAGGAAACTTCCTCTACCAATACAGATCAATATGTACTCTGTAGCTATATTGCCTTAGAGAGCTGGTGGGGGTACTGTGAAGTTAAATGACTTCCCAGGGTCACTGAGCTCTTGTGTTTCGGACTTGGCAGGACTTGAACTCTTCTCTTCTTGACTCTAAGACCAGCTTTTTAACCATTTGTACAACTCTGCTTCTCTTCACTGAGTTTATTGATGACTTTAAGAAACTGAGGGGTGCTGAGAGTTGTTTTGTTGTCATGTAGATGTGTCCTAACCTTTATAGCAAGATGAATAGTATCAAAGATATACTGTGTAAAATGACTGACCAACTGGTTTTGTGACTAAACACTAGTGTAATGGAATACGAATTATGTTCTAATCCACCTTATTTAATGTAGCTACTAGTTATTTTTAGCTTCAAGAATGTCAAAACCAGGAAAAAATATAGGAACTTGGAAAACGTTCCAACATCTCATTGTTAAATTGAAGGACAAAGCTGAATAGCTCCACAACTACAAAAATTTATAGTGTTAATAGTCAGCAGGTTGAAAAAACATCTGACACACTCTTTCATTTTAATTATTTAAAAATTATATTTTTCTCTATGCAAAGGCAACATCAACAGTTTTAATGATAAATTCACTTTTTATCCCTACTGATCTATTAACATTTTCTTTAGCATCTTATTCTTATTTTATTATTTTCAACCCATATATGAATACACCAAAATATCCTTATGACAAATCAGTGTCATGCAGGCTACGAAGTACTAAAAGAAATACAGAAAATATTCTCTAATACTTATTTGCAGAGGTACCACAATTTCATGCTAAGCAATATTAAGCGGTTTAAAATACAATGCTGAAATTCATGCAGTTAAAATGATCAATTCAAATGGCCTTTACCTTCCTGACTGTTAGGAGCGGGAGAAGCATTAAGGACATCTGCTATAGAAAAACAGAGTCAGACAGAGGACAAAAGTGAAGAAAATTAAGACCTAAAGCCGTAGAAATTAAACTGAGGCATTGAGGAGAGTTTAAATGACAAGGACGGCATAGAATAAAAGGCCAACAAAAGAAATGAGGAATACTTTGTAACTTCAAAATTCCTGTATGGCATTGCAAAGATTAGCAATAATCAAAGTGCAAAGAATTTTCCATGATGATGCATAATCCATTATGTAATATTAGGCCTACTGGCATGTTTTATTTACTGTGCACTACTGCTTCATTCCAAATACACAGATACAGATTAATTTCACTAGAAGAAAACAGTATCTTCCTATGACTTTGAATGAATTTATATTATGGTGGGGGTTAACATCTGTGTCACAATGATCTGGGCTGCACACTCACAAACAGGCTATGGAGATGAGACTAGCTAGGAGGCAGGAAGATCTAAATCCTCAGGTTAATGTAGGCCAGATCACTATGACCTGATGGTTTTCTGGATAAATAACCAACAAATTATCCTTTTCGAGCTTTCTAATCATGCTGCTATCCTTCCCCTGACTTGCAGTACTGTCACTGCACACTGACCTGTCTCTGCAATATTCTTTCCCTACTTCGTAGTTTTCTCTCTCAGCAATCACCCATCTTTTGATCATATAATCTAAGGGATAAAAAGGAATTTAGAGATAATCTAGTCCAACCACTTCATTTTAAATAAAAAAAAGTGAGTACAAAGACATGAAATGAATCTGTACAAGACTGCTTATTAGTGTCAGAGAAGGAGCTAGACAATGGGTTGCCTGACTTACAGTTCAGTTTTCACAATATCACAGTGCTTCTTCCAAGATTTATCCCAAGATCTCTGAGGAAAAATGTGATTTGTTCTGCCTAAATTTGCAGTTTTTATTTTTCTCATCACTGTAGCTAGGGACAGCTCGGGAGCAATGCAGACAGGTGGGGAAACATTCAGCACAAGCAGGAAAATAATTACAGTAAAGGAAAAGAAGATGGTTACAAGGCCAAGAATATAAGAACGTGATTTATTTGGTATCTGGCCAGAATCAGAGAAAACTCTCAATCAAATGGGAATTTAATTATGTTGGATACTTTTCCTTCATATTTATACTGCTATTACATTTAAATGAATATGTAAAGCACACAGATTCCAAAGTTTAAGTGTGTATTCTTGGATCCAAAGTAAAAAGTGCCAAAAGTTCTAGAAGTTATCTTCAGTGAATGAAGGCTCCCTTTTTCTTTAGGGTTCTCTAAAATGCTAAGGTGGCTTGGGTATTATTTATGGGAAAGTAAGAAAGAAGGGAATCAGCATTACATGGTGCCTATTATTTGCCATGTACTGGGCTAAATACTTTTTACAGATATTATCTTACTTATCCTTATAAAAACTCTGCAAAGCAGGTAGAACTATTATCTTCATTTTGTAGTTGAGTAAACTAAGGCAGACAGAAGTTAAGGAATTTGATCAAGGTCACACAACTAGTAACAGTCTGTTTGAATTCAAGTCTTCCTAACTCCAGATCCAATGTTCTATCCAACGTGCCACCAACCACCTTATAATTGACAGCTCTGAAAAGACTTATTTCCCTTGAACTCTTTCTTGCGATGGAGAATTAGACACAGTTAATACACAGGCTAAGACAGAGTGCTTCCTGATCTGGAATTCTCATTACCTTTTTCCTTGTGGAAATGTAACATAAATTATAACAGAAGTCAGTGAGGACATATGACTTGAAATAGATATATCAATCAGTGTAGAAGCAGATGTAGGAGAAATAAACTTTGCCCCCCCCCCCCCTCCCATTTTCTTTTAAACTCAAAAATCATTCTATTTCCCCATCCAGGGGTCATGGAATTTCTGAGCATGGAGAGATCCTCACTTCTCAAAATCTCTGTTAGAACTACAAAATCTTATAGGTAGAAGGCATCTTGGAGGTCATTTAGGCCAATCGCCCATGGAGGCAAAGTTATTTGCCCAGAATTACATATCAGTGGGACCAAAGAAAGCAGTTCTCCTGACCTAAAGACTAGGGTTTTTGAATGTGTAGTCAAAAGGCTGTTTTGCTTGCAAAGGGCTTTGAGAGAGATTTGCTCTCATTTAAAACTATCAACTCTGATAGAGAAAACATATTGTGTCCTTAGATTTCCTTATCAGCTTCAGCTCATTCTAAGCTTTCAAACTTTTTATATTACATCAAACCTCCATTGTCTGCCTCTGATTCAATCTTTTTGCACATTTTCTTGTGTATACATGTTGATCTCTAACCAGTTTGTTTCTTTTCAATAGAACTGTTTATAGTTGTTTTTAAAAATAAAGTTAGCATTCATTTCAGTTTCATTCTTGAGAGCTTCTTAACTCTCCCAGAATGAATACTACCTTTACTTTCTCTGAAACCTTTAAAAATCTGTTCTCTCCAAATCTAGAGTGCATGTAAGATTATGCCAGGATTTTTTTGATCAGAAATACTACGGCACTCCTTCTACAATTACTATTTCAATAAGCTGTCTCTCCTTGTTGATGAAAATCAGATCCACAATGGTTTGTTGGTTCTTTTATGTTTTAGTTTAATAGTTTGTTTTTATCTCCTCAATTAGCAAGATTTTTTTTCTACTTTAGAGGTTCTTCATTTTATTTTTAAAATTAAGTTTTATCGATGTCTTTTGTTCTTTATGTTATCATAGTTTCTGCCAGTATCCTGCCCCCTCCCCTCTTATTTTCTAAATTTTATGCTACAATGAAATGTGCTACTGTAAATATTTTTGTACAGATAGATCCTTTTCCTCTTAAAAAATCCTTTCCAGATATAAACCTGCTAGTGTAGCTGGTCAAAGAGTATGTATAGTTTAGTAATTTTCTAGCCATAGTTCCAAATTGCTTTTCAAAACGACTAGACTAATTCACAGCTCCATCAACAAACAGTGCAATAATGTGCCAGCTTTGTCACCAGTCATTCCCTTCCTTTGGGTCAGAGATCCAGGGCAAAAAAAGAAGGGAACCTACACTTATGGGTGAGAGGAGCAGTACTAGCTATGTTCTAAATGAGGAGTAAGTTCAGAACCATATAGCAACTTGTGGCTTTAATCCCAGGAGCAGAGCAAGGGCTCCATGTTAGCCTGTAGCCCAGGTGAAAAGTAACAAAAAAAACCCCATATATAAAAGTGATGGAAGGGGAAAAATAGAAAAAGAAATGAGAGCTATAGAAGAAAGGTATGAAAAGAAAATTAACAGCTTGGAACAAAAAAATACAAAAGTTACTCAAGAAAGTAACTCTAAAAATGAGAAATGACCAAGGATATGAACAAATAGTTCTCAAAAGAAGAATGGCAAAATATTCATGGCAACATGAAAGCATGCTCTGAATTAATAAAATTTAAAAAACACAAACCAAAACAATTCCGAGGTTTCATCTCATACCCTGCAAACTGGCAAAAATGACAAAAAATGGCAACAGTGAATATTGGCGGGGTTATATAATGACAGGAACACTAATATATCATCGGTGAATCTGTGAAATAGTGTAACAGTGTTGGAAAGGAATTTGGAGTTACGTAAATAACTAAAATGTCTACTGATAAGAAGTTCTCCACATATAGTAAAATATTTATAGCAGCACTTTTTGTGATAACAAAGAATTAGAACCCAATCAGATACTCATCAATTCTGAAATGTCTAAACAAACTGTGGTCTATAAATATAATGGAATACTACTGTCCTATGAGAAATTATATATTTGATGAACAGAAAAGCACAGAAAGATCTATGTGAAATAATGCAGGGTGCAGCAGAGCCACAAAAACAATACATACAACTACAACCGTGTAAATAAAAGAACAAGTACATGCCAAAAACCAAAGGTGAATGTAACCAAGTTATGAAGATCACACAGAACTTAAATGAAAGGAAATATAAGAGGATGCCACCAGCCCACCTTTTGTGGAGCTGGGAGGTGTTACACATTGCATAAGTTTTTGGAATTTTTCAGTGTATCAGCTATAACTGATTTTTTTCCTCTCTAAAAATACTATTTATTAAATTGGATGGCTCTCTGGGAGGGAGGAGACAACTATGATAATTCAGGAAACAGAAATTGTCAACAAAAATTTATTTTAAAAAAATCAACTAAATAGAAGCCAATGACTCCATGAGACAGCAAGAAATAAGATGATGTCAAAAGACTGAAAAAAAGAGAAGAAAATTAGGTATCTCAATGGCAAAATGAATTGACATGGAAAACAGACTGGGGAGAGGTAATTTAAGAATCTCTGAACTACCTGAAAACTATGAACAAAAAAAGAGCCTAAACATCACATTTTAAGAAATCACAAAACTGTCCAGATCTCTTAGAACCAAAAGGTAAAGTAGAAATTTAAAGGGTCTGTCTTACAGTCACCTCATTAAAGAAACTACAAAATAAAAACTTCCAGGAATATTATAGCCAAAATGCACATTTCTTAATCTACCAAACCTGAGTATAATCCTACAGAGATGGCAAGGGCAGGGATGGATGATTCTTTAACAAAAAAAAGAGAGGACTTCTGAGTCTTCCAGATGAAAAGACCAGAACTGAGTAGAAAATATGACATATAAACACAGGAACCAAAAGAAGCACTAAAAGACAAACAGAAGTGAGAAATCGGGGATCAAAACAAGGTTAAATTGCTTACCTTCTTATATAGGAAAATAATATAAGTATCCCTCAGAACTCATTATCATCAGGGATCATACAGGGAATTAGACAGAAGACCTGAGAGATGTTATTATGTTTTGATGATCTTAAAAGAACAAAGGAAAGAGAGGAGACGAGGAATATACTGGTATAAGAAGGGAGTGAGCAAGGAAGAGGAAGAATAGGGAAAATTATCTCACATAAATAGGGTCCTAAAGTAGAAACCACAATGAGGAGGGAGTCAGGGGAGAATGAGGGACACATGAATCTCACTGTCATCTCAACTGGTCAAAGGAAGGAAGAACACACATAAACGCACACGCAGAGCGGGGTACAGAAGCACATTTCACCTAACAATTAAACAAGAAGGAAGGGGTTAATGCAGAGGGAAATAATATGGAGAGCAGATTAAAAACAAAAACAAACTTTTGAAGCCAGGGGAGGAAACAGGAGAAAAAGTATAGGAATGGCATGGATGGAAATACACAATTAACAATTGTAACTGAATGTGAATGGAATGAACTCATCTCTTAAATGGAAGAAGCCAGTAGAATGGATTAGAAACAGGAATCCAAAAATATGATTTTATTAGAAACACATGTGAAACAGAAAAATACTTTTCTTTCCTCTTTTAAGATCATCCAATAAGAGGTTGGAGCAGAATCGATACGCTTCAGTTGAAGTTAAAAAGGCAGAGAGAACAACAAAGCAACAGCAAAAAGAGACCTAACTGAAAGAAATAAACAGGGAAATCGCATTTTGCTGCAAGATACCATAGCCAATGAATTAACGTCAACACTACCAACACATGCACTGAATGTTATAGCATCTAAACTCTTTAAAGAAAAGTTAAATGAGGTACAGGGAGAAACAGGATCTCAGATCTAGATAAATCTAACCAAAAAATAAATGAAAAAAAACCCAAAACACCGGAATACAATTCTAGAGAATACTGAATGGGAGCAGAAAGGAGTATGCCTATTTTCTACTGCCTGTGATTTTCACAAAATTTGACCATGTATGAGGTCATTGAAAAAAAAAATCTCACAAATGCAGAAATATTAAATGTCTCTTTTGCTGAGCATAATGCAGAAAAATTATATTTAGTAAAGGGTCTTTATTCTGCACTATTTCAGGTATCATCAGCGATCTTTTCCTGTCTCAGTGCAGAGTTGGGGACCTCTTTTTCAGTCCCTGGCTCCCAAAATGTTCCTGAATGGGCCATTCTTCCTGTTATTCTTCTATCTCAATTCTCCTCTATATTGTCATGCCAGTTTTCCGCTCAAAACCCTATGGTCTAGTAAGCAAAATAAAAGTTCCTCCTGCCTGATAAGCAAGGCTTTACACAACCTGGTTCCATTCTACTTTTCCAGACCTGTTTCATATTGCTCTTCTCCACACACAAAACTCAAGCCAAACTAGGTAACTTGCTGCACTGCCTAAACATGCATGGTGCCTTCATGGCTTTGTCTCTGCTCAGTCTCAAGCCTAGTGAGATGAAATGGAAAGCCTTGCCTCTGACATATACTGTCAGTTAGTTAGCTTTATTAAATAATTACTCTTTTCCAGTCACTCTGCTATGTGCTAGGATAAAGAGAAGCAAAAACATGTTCCTTGTCCTCAAGGAAATAGAATTCTAATGGGGGAAACCAAAATGTAAAAAAATTATGTACATATAAGGTATATATAGAGTAACTGGAAAGTAATCTCAGAGGGAAGGCATTAGTATTTGGGCACTCTGGGAAAGGCCTTCTAACAGAGGTAGAATTTGAATTTAGTCTTGACAGAATCCAGGGAGGCCAAGAGGTAAAAGTCAACGTGTAGAGTATTCCAGGTATGAGGATGGCCAGTGAAAAGGCAGTCAAGAGATGGGGTGATGAGTGTGAGAAACAGCAATAAGGTATGTAATGGACAGTAAAATAAGTAGAGGAGAGGAAAGAATAAGAAGACCGGAAAAGTAAGAAGGGCAAGATTGTAAAGGACTTCAACTCAACCAACATTTATCATGTTTATTTTAGTTTGCTGAATCAAACAGAATAGAATATAAGAAGCCTGGAAAGATAAGAGTAAGATTATACAGGACTAAAAGCCAAACAGAGGATTTTACATTTGATCCTGAAGGCACTGAGAGCAGATGTAGTTTACTGAGCAGGAGGGTGAATGGTTAGACCTGCACTTTAGGATGGTCACTTTGATACCAGAGTGGAGGACAGACTGGACCAGGGAAAGACTTGAAGCAGTAAGACTAGCTACAGGGCCACTGCAACAGTGCAATCACAGCACGATGAAAATGTACCAGGGTGGGGGCCGTGTGAGTAGGAAAAAGGGATGCTTATGAGAGATACGATGGAGAGGCACGGAGGGTGACAGACTGCAATCCTGTGTGACTAGGAGGACAGCAGCAGAGAAGTTTGCAGCAGGGGTTTGAGGGACAAGTAGTGCCTGCATGACCTTGGACAAGTCATTTAATGTCTCAGTGCCTAAGAATCTAAGTGCCACAAATGTTCATCAGTAGAGGGAGAATCTTCTCCCAGCAGTCCCCTATAATCTCTAACCCTATTTTATCTCTGCCTGGAATTCCTTCTCCCTCTTTTTTACCTGTGGAATTCCTACTCATTCTTTCAGTTTGCCTTAAATGTCCACCCTTTTGGGGTGTCACCAATGATCCTCCAGGGATGTTAATGCCCTTTTCCCTGGCACTGTACACACTACTTTGTTTTATAACTCTAATGCACTTATGTCAAACTGTTATTTTAAAGCTAGCTACTGTTAAAAACTCAGGACAATGGGGCTAAAAGAGATGCATCTTAAATGTTATAGAGAAAAAGAACTTGGAGTTCTTGGGCCCACTTAAGAGCATCAGAATATAACCCCTGGGTTGAGTTGATCAAATGGAAGCTTAGCAACTGGCCTGGAATGAGCAGAAGTTGGAAGAAAAGTGAAAGGGAAGCTGAGAATGGATTGTAAGAGTAGGTTAGAAGAGTAGGAATGACAGGTTTCACTGACTATATGGGGGAAGGTGCTTATTGCCATGATAATCAAGTATTTTGATAGAGTGGTTAGAGTGCTGGGTGCAGAGTCAGGAAGTACTGAGTTCAAATCTGGCCTCAGATACCAGCTGTGTGGTCCTGGGTAGGTTACTTAACCTCTGCCTGCCTCAGTTTTCTTTCCTGGAGGAGAGAATAAAGAGGATTTGCTTATAGTGACCCCTTACCTAGAGTGAGTATTACAGTGGCTATTACTGTTATATTTGTTGGCCCATGTTAAGTTACTGCAATCTAGAAGTTTTTATAAGGAGGGAACTTGCCTGGCCTTAACTTATGTGGCAGTTTTATTTATGAAAAAAACAATCCAAATATTTCTGTAAGCACTTCACAGTATTCTTTTCTTACCATCAGAGAGAGATTCATAGTCATAATCATATTCGTCCTCCTCCTCCTCTTCTTCTTCATTACTAGCAGGGGTAGGATTGGCACTACCACCATTGTTAGTCTGTGTTTGCATCGATGCCAACTGATGAGCCTGTTAAGATTAAAATAACTTTAAAGTGTAAGCATTAAACTACTTCATTTTGATTTCTAACTTTTAAATATAATGTTGAATGCCAACAATTTCCATCAAAGATTTATTGACTTTAGCTCATTTAAAGGGAAAAAATTCAGATCTTCTGAAACAATATCAATATCAGAATCAATGTCAGTGCTCCTACCGAAATCTCATAACTCTAAAAACCACTAAAAAAAGAAACTTTTCATCTGTTCTCAATAGCATACATTGGTAATATGATGTATTTTAAGAGAATTCTATGGTACTTGGGGGTCACTACGAGGCTAAAGTAAGTGACCTGAATGATTACAGATCAATGGATCAGAGGAACAGACTGAAAGCCCAGACTCAGAGTACAGAGACGTATGAATTTTGTTGTTCAGTTGTGTCTAACTCTTCATGACCCCGTGAACCAACTGTATATCAGGTTTGTTTTTTTTTTGGCAAGGATACTGGAGTGGTTTGTTATTTCCTTCTCCAGTTTTGTATGGGTAGGGGTTAAGTGACTTGCCCAAGATCACATGGCCAGTAAGTGTCTGAGATCAGATTTGAATCCCAGTCTTTCTGGCTCCAGGCCCAGTGCTCTCATCCACTGTGCCACTTGGTACAAATAATAATTTTGATATGGCTTAATTTGACGGCAGTCGTCTTCCCTATGTGTTTCTACTGATGCTACGTTTACTCAGAACATTTCACTCTGATTAGTTAAAACTCAGGTGTGCAGGTTTCCCTACCTTTAGTTAGTTCTCTGTCAGCTGAGTGCTGGATTTTATACCATACACATTCATGGCAACTGCTCTCTTTGGCTGTGTTTTAATTCTGTGGTCTTTAAGAATGGGTATTACTCCAAGGAAATGTTCAAAAACTGTAGCTGTGAAAGAGAATACTTCAAGAACTCTCAGAGATATTTCAGCAGTTGATGGTGCAGGGGAAGACAAATGATTCTTGTCTTTAAAGCCCGCAATGAAACAGGATCAGTCATGCCAAAGCACAATCAGCTACCAGTCAATAAAAACTTATTTAAGTACTCTGTGCCAGGTAACGTGCTAAGAATCAGTGATAGAGAAAGAGGGAAAGAGTCCCCTCAAATGGCCTGCTGTCTAATGGGGGAGACAAATATAATGAAAGCAGTTACATGCAGGATAAACAGGAAGCAATAAACAAAGGGAAGGCTTTAGAATTCAGAGGGGTTGGAAAAGGCTTCCTGTAAAAGATAGGATTGTAATTGGGCCTTACAGGAAGCCAGGGAAATTAGTAGGTATGGGGGACAGCCAGAGAAAATACCTGGAGCTGAGAGATGGAGAATCTTATCTGTGGAATAGCCAAGAAGTCAGTGTCACTGGACTGAAGAATACTTACTGGGCAATCAAGTTTAAGTAACCTGGAAACGTAGACAGGGGCCTCAATTGTGAAGCATTTTGAAGGCCAAAATGGAGAATTTTGTATTTGATCCTGAAGGCAATTTATTGAGCAGGGATAGAGGTGATGATTGGACCCACGCTTTAAAAAAATCACTGTGGTGGTTGAACAGAGGATGTATTCAAGCAGGATGAGAACAGAGGCAGGCAGACCCACTAGCAAGTTACTACAACAGTCCAGGTGTGAAGTGATGAGGGCCTACTTTAAAAAACGGTGGCAGCGTCAGAGGAGAGAAGGGGTAGACTGGAGAGATATTGAAAAGGTGAAATCAACAGGCCCTGAAAACAATTAGGATATGGGGTGGGGATGATTAGAGATAGGAAGGATTCCTGGATGACTCCTAGGTTGGGATCCTGAGGGACTGGAGAAGGGGGGAAAGGGTAGATTTAGGGGAAAAGATATGAGTTCTGTTTTTGAACACATTGAATTTAAGTTGACTATAGGCATCTAGTACCAGATGTCTGATGGGCAGCTGGAGATGGAAGACTGGAGGTCAGCAGAGAGACTGGGGCAGGACAGGTAGATCTAACAATGAACAGAATAGAGATGGCAATTAAATCTATGGAAGCTGATGAGATCACCAAGTGAAGTAGTGTTGAGGGAGAAGAGAAGAGGGCCTAGGACAGAAGCCTGAGGATACCTGCGGTTAAAGCACATGATCTGCAGGAGGATTCAGCAAAGGAGACAGAGAAGGAACAATCAGATAGGTAGCAGGAGTGGTGTCTGGAAGACCTAGATAGCAAAGTGCCATCAGCCCTGACAAATGAAACTAGTCTTTGGAAAATAAGCAGCAACTTTCAGAGGAAGTCAGAGGCAAGTTGGAGGAATTGTTAGAGTGCAACATCAATTTTCCTGAAAATGGAAGAATAATGAGAAGACGAGTAAAAACAAAGAAAAAATCAAAAAACAAAGTAAAGAGCGGATGACTATTGACACTTATCAGAGGCAAGACAAAACAAAGACTGTAAAAAGGTAATTTTTGCCGATGAAACTCCCTTTTTCATTCAGAGCTATGCCAAAACCACTGTCTGACCCTGTAGGTTCTGGGCATCTGTTTTGGTGGTTTTTACTTCTAGTGAACCTAGAAGTCTTGCCCCCATTGGTGGAATGAACTTGGACGTTGCTCTTGTTCAGTTGTTACGGTCGTTTCTGACTCATGACCCCAATTGGGGTTTTCTAGGCAAAGACATTTCTGTTTCCAGCTTATTTTACTGATGGACTTTGATAAGCATATGGATACACTGATGTGGCACTTGTGCTGGGTTACTGCTTCCCCTCAACTTGTATGTATACTTTGGCATATCCCCCAGAGGGGACTCTTGTAATGGCAGGTAATCTGGAGGTAATCCTATGGGCAGCTACTTCTTCAGCATATAGCTCACACCTTCCTCCCGAGCTTTTTCATAAAGGTATCTCCTATGATGCTGTAATAGTAGGAACTAGTACAAAACAAGTCCACAGAACATCCACGGGAAGAGTGCGAGACACGTGTAGGGTATCTATGTGGCAAAGGCTTATTCATACCTCCTTACACTTCGTGGTCCAGAAGTCTTTCCCCAAGTCTGTAGCTGGAGTTCCACTCTGGTGCAAGGGGTCATGCTTTTTTAAAGCTATGCCCTTTATCAGGTGTTTATCTCTACAACCATCTGTCCTCAATGTGTTTCTCTACTATAGACTGGGTGTATTATCTACTACCAGCTCAGTCTCTCTCATGATAAGCTCAATAGGGAATGGGGAAGAAGAAAATTCCTAAGTTCCCCTTCCAATTCCCTTTTAGTGCCTGACTTTTCCCTTCACTTCTTAACACTCTCTCAAACTGACAAACTTTAAGCTGGAACTGTTCTAACTGTTGTACCTGTGAAATTCTGAAGTGACTAGCTGTTTTTTAACATGCAGATCCAAAGGGCTTACATATATGATTCTCTTAACCAAACACAAGATATGTCATTTTTTCGTTTGTCCAATGGCAAAAGCACTACAATCCTCTCAAAATAACTAGGGACTTAAATATTATTTTGAGATAGTAGGAAAATTCCTAAACACATACTTTACACCTTGTGATTATTTTGGGCCCCTTTATTGACTCATTCTGTGACTATCTCAGTTGAAGTGTCTGGACCTTCTGGGATCCAGTGCGATATACAACCTTTCTCCCCTTCATACGATGAGGCAGAACTGTTACAGAATCATGGAAATTCCCAAGTGAGTATCTCATCATAACCTTGTGTCATGTCACATATCATGAAAGGCTGAAGTATTTATCTAAGAGATGGTGATGTTAGTGGCTTGAGAACTGGATTGATTTAAAATCTATGGAAAAATCTATAGGTTACAATAAAGAGTAGACTTGAAAAAACGGGTACTTTTTAATGTCTAATCTCATAAAAATGGGGTTTCATGAAGAATTAAGGAAGGTATACCAAAATGTTGTGAATCAATGTCTGTGAATCTTATAAAATACAATGAAGGTGAATCTATATGATTACAACAAAAAGACACATTGCATATTAAGTTTCTTAAAGATATTAAAAATCTCAGGCTTATGGGATAATTAATACAATGAATTACTTTACTTGGTCCCAGTTAATCTGCACATCACTGTATTTAATGTTTCAATTTCAACTTGGGAAAAGATGACCAGTGGAGTGCCCTCAAGGATCTACCCTTGAACAAGTGGTATTGGTCATACTGACTGGTGTCTAAGATAAAGTATAAATTGGATGCTTATATAATTACACAGATGTGGGAGGGCTAGCTAACACAATGGATAGCAGGGTCCAAAAAGATCTTGAAAGCCTAGGATACTGGACTGAATTTGATAAGGCTAAATTTAGTTGGGATAAATTTAAAGTATTACATTGTTTCAAAGAAATCAAATTTATTGATACAAGATGAAGAAGACATAGTGAGGTAATTTGTCTGAAAAGTATCTTGTTAGAGTACCACAAGCTGAATATGAGTTAACAATGTGTTAATCTTGGTCACATCAATCAAGTATAGTTTAACTTTGAGGAATAATGCAATGATAATTTAATTGTATCTTCCATGGGTAGATCACATCTATAGTACTGAGTTCAATACTGAACATTATGTTTTAATAAAGACACTGATAACTAGAGAATGTTCAGAAGAACAATCAGAATGGTAAGGAACCTTGAGATCACATCATATGAGGATTAATTCAAGAAAACAGGAAAATAACTATCTTCAAATATTGGAAGGGCTGTTGTTTATAGGCAGCTAGGTGACCTAGTAGATAGAGTGGATAGTGTAATGGGCATGAAGTCAGGAAGACCTGAGGTCAAAGCTAACTTCAGACACTTAATAGCTTTGTGACCCTGGGCAAGTCACTTCACTTCTGTCTGACTCAGTATCCTCATCTGTAAAATGGACATAATAATACCACTGATTTCTCAGGGTTGTTGTGAGGATGAAATGAGATAATATTTTTAAAGTGCTTGGCAGCACAGTGCCTGGCACATTTTGCTCATAACAACCTCATCGTCGTCATCATCATCACTGTTATGTGGAAAAAGGATTATACTTATTCTGACTGGTTCCACGAAGAATTAGGAACAATGGGTAGAAAGTTATGACAAGAGACATGCTAACCTCAACATCTCCAAAACTGAACTTATTTCATGACTTCTCCCGTAACACTCTCTTCTTAATTTTCCCATTACTTTTGGGGACACAATCATCATCCCAGTTACCCAGGCTCACAATCTAGGTGTCATCTTTGATTCTTCACTTTTCCCATCCAATCTGCAGCCAAGTCCTGCCAATTCTACTAACATATCTCTGTGCTTTTGATGCTGTCAAAGTGATCTTCCTCAAGCACAGATCTCACCATGTCACGCTCCCACCCACCACTCAATAGACTCCAAAGGCTTCCTATCACCTCTAATCAAAGATGACATCAACTGTTTGACTTTTAAAGACCTTAGTAACTTGGCCCCCTCCCATCTTTTTAGTGTTCTCACACTTTACTCTTCTCCAAGTACTCTAAGCTTTCTGGATTAATGTTTCAGAAAAAATCCTACCTTCTCTATAAAGCCTCTAATGCTAGTGCTCTCTCTAGACTATCCTGTATACATTTTGTTTGCACACAGTTGTCTGCGCATTGTCTCATCTATTACATAAGCAGGGACTATTTTTGTCTTTCTTTGTATCCTCAGCACTTAATGCTGTGCTCAGCACACAGTAGCAGTTGCTGGACTCAGCTAGCTTGGAATTGGGAAACCTGTTTGATGTCCTAGTTCTGACCCTTGCTAGCTAAGAGGGAAGTATTTCTCAGACCTTCCATTTCTTCAGTTGTAAAAAGAAAATAACAATACTCTTATTCCTTACTGCGCAAAGGTGTTGGGAGGATAGTTTGTAAACTGTCAAAAATTATGTAAAATGTGAGCCATTTAAAAGCTCCAATTAATCATACTATTTACACCTAAAAGAACAAAAATAATTCCTTATATTTTTATCATGCTTCCCAGCGAGCAAAGCACTTTCATGTTTATTTTCTTTCTAGATCATTAGAAATTATGCTTCATGAGAGGGAAGGCAGTTATTATTTTGCCAATTTTATAGTTGAGGAGACAAAGGCCCTAAGAAGTGACTGGTCAGGGGAATAGTAGGTAGGAGAGCTGTGACAAGAACTCAGGATTCTCTTTGCTATTTCAGTGTTTTTCTGCTATTGCCTTTCACAGAACATTTCAAAAAAGTAAACAGATTCTAAAACAAATTTCACAAAAATAAAGACTACCTGACAAGGGGTCATGGGAATTTTGATCTAAATAAAACTTAGAAAAACAAAATGCAGTGGCAAGGTGACATCCCTGGGAGAGAGGAAGAGGGAGGGGGCACAATTTTCCTCCCTCCATCCCAGACCTTCTTGATCTTCTGTGGGCTCTGTATCGTGAAGAACCTGAGGGTCACACTCAGTGATGAGCTGATAAATGTTTAACTACCTCTCAAAAAATAAAAAGATGGAGCACACTATTAAGTTTACTCTGCATCATTAGCATTTTGTCACTCTCTCATGTCTGAAAATCGACAAAACAATAAATTAAGCCCTTACTTGCAGCAGAGTCAATGCTCACACCGAAAATTTAACAGCCGGCACTGCTGTTAGGACCTATCCCTTATCCACTCCACCTCCTCTCAGGGGCTGTCTGGTATGATGAGGGTCATGACGGGCCTATCTTCTATCACCAGGGTATCCATCTTTCCCTGTGCATCTCCTGTTCCCATTCCCTCTGCAATTCCAACCCAGGCATCCTTTAAGGGGCTGCCTGGTATGACTGCATCTGATCTCATCAAAATATCCTTTGCATTGGGATATACTGGTGAGACAGTAAGACTAGTAAGACTCTTTTGTACTCTCCCTCTTTGGGCAGAAGAAGGTTTTTGCCTGTCTAGACTCTTTCTGCCCCACCCTCACCCTCTTTTGTCCCAATTTCCAGAATTTCTGGTTCTAGCTTTATTAATTACTTGGGGAAACATAGCCAAAAATTAGTTAATTATGTTCTTGACTAAGTGTTTCATAAGCAGCAAAGGCCACATGAGATATAAGAATGCTACTAGCTCTCTGTTCCTATTTTGTAGTAATATTTTTAGAAGCGCTTCATGAGGAGAACATACCTTTTGCTTTAATATATCCACTGGAGTCTGATGAGCTTTCAGCTTTTTGTTTTTAAGAAGCACTTTTTTCCTGAGTTGGTCAGGTGAAGGAAGCATTGGATCATCAGAGAAATCACTCTCAAACAAAAACTTAGCAACTAGCTTCTCTCCAAATACATTCTGAAATACCAAATAGAAGACAAACAGTAAACTTCTGTTACTCATGTCTAGTTTTGCTTACATGTAGAAGGCCCACATCTCCCTCCATATAGGGTTGCCTTCCTGTAACAACTCTTGGCAGAGAACTAGGGAAAGAAATTTTTTGAGAGTCTCTGGCAGGAAGGATAAGAAGAGTAGGAGAAAAAGCTGGGAAGGCAGGAAAGAAGCTCTTTATGAAGGGTCAGTCATAAATTCTCAAGCAGCTTCCATTGAATCAAGGGCTTTATAGTATCAATTGGCAGACTCAGCTAAGAGCGAAAACCCACAAGGCTTCATAACATCCCATCAACAGGACTGAATGATGAAAAGCTAAAGTGCAAAACAGAGCTCTCCTTTCCCTTCCATCCCTCCCCACCCTCAGATATTTAACCACCAGTCAAACTATCTGATCCTATTTAATAATAATCACAAGTACAGTCTCTCGTTTCCTAGAATTATGTATTGTTACCAATAGCAATTCAGGGGTCACATCAAGCCCATGATGGCTTTCAGAAAGATAGCATCTATCTTCCCTAACTCTGCCCCTACCTTATTAATCTAAGGAGTTTTGTGTGATTGCATTTATCCAATTGTATTCTTGGTTCACAGTGCTTCCATTTCTTTTCCTACCCTTGTCATGTTTCAATAGTTTACTCACATGACTAAGAAAAGGAATAAGCACTTTTGGGATCTAGGTGATTATGTCTTCTCCCTAGATGAAGCAACCACCTACTTTGGTGGCAAATTAAAACTCAAGAGCTCCAAAACACAAACTTAAGTGTCAAGATGGGAAAAGCATGTAGTTCCATATCTACAGTGGGTACTCTATGTATGGTATAGCTCTCACCACACCTCTAGCTACTCTCGCCATTGCATAAACCCACCAGTGTGCGAGCCTGTTCACACCTCAAGACCACAGACTCAGGATTAAAAATCTTATTGTAAGAAGGTGGCTGTGGTAAAACACAAGCTGGTTTTAAGCAAATAGCATATTGCTTCCTCTTTCCTGTGTCTACTCTCCTTAAGAAATTATACCCTGATGTCTCTAAGTTACGTTACTTTCCCTTGGTAAAATTCCAGTCCTGTCAGCTCTTCTCTTCTTTCTACATTCAATGCTTCTGCAAATGGGACCAACGAGTTAGTTAGCCAAAGGGCATGGGGCAAATGTACTATAACTAGGGGCATAATACACACCTACTACAACTACAATTGGGTTCTTTTTCTGTTTTCTATTTATAAATTCATTAAGTTCTGAAGAATTTTTTTGTAGTAACAACAAGTTAGCCATCTTTCTCCATGTCCTCCAAATGGAGGGACTACACTTTAGGATGCCTGATACTTTAAAGGTTAGTCTAGAGATACATTAGAAGTTTGACTGTCCAAGGACAGTCCTGGCCTTCTTTGCCTAGTGAATGTTTCCTGATTAGCAATAAGACATCATAAGCCTACTGTGGATTTCCTCAGATCATTCTAGAATTTTTGGTCACAGTCAGGAAAAGTTGCAGTGTAGTTCCAATTATTATCTCACCTCTGGCAGTTGTTAGGGTTCTAAGACAGTGTATATCTCAAACTGTGTGTGAGTTTTGGGTATAGTTACTCAATTCTGGAAAAATCTTAGTGATATTGACAAGAAAGTTGTCATGATATTCTCCTGCCATTTAACTTAGCACTCACCTTGAAAATTTCTGCCATTTTTCGTTGTTGAGGCAATGAGCAGTGATTTTCTATAGATATTATGATAGGCAGGTCAGAGTTGATAAAGGCATTGCGATCAATGGCTTCAACTACTTCCTATGAGAGGCAAAATATAAGAATACATCCATTTTTTTCCTAGGAGCACATATGAAGCATATGATATATACTAATAAAAAATGCATAATGTCATATGGTACAAGATATTAATAAATACTACTGTATTTAATTTGTGAGGCATTTAAATTGTCAGCTCAAACAGATGCTGTTTCTGTGTGGATTATATATATACACACGTATCAAATCACTGAATTTCATTTTGTAATTAAGTAGGTATCAGCCCTCCTATGCACATATTTCTTTAAAAAACATTCGTTTATTATTTTAATCATAGCTAAAGACTTGCAACGGATACAGAAAGCTGAGGTGAAATACTAATGTTATCACCTGTCTTCAAAGCAGTCCAAATTTGTGACAGTCAGGTGGTATAGATGGAAAGTGTTTATTGTTATTAGGGTAGGGAACTCCTTCCTGGCAAAACCTCTTTAGCACATGCCACTCTAACACCAACCATAGGGAATGGCTTATAGTGG
Organism: Bettongia penicillata ogilbyi; assembly: GCA_023548195.1. Lineage (NCBI taxonomy): Eukaryota > Metazoa > Chordata > Mammalia > Diprotodontia > Potoroidae > Bettongia > Bettongia penicillata. Next base: position 520,160 of record JAJHZJ010000145.1, read on the forward strand.
TAGCAGATTCCTCTACCCATGGGGTGGGAGTCGGGATAAGGTAGCATCAACAGGGAAGGGAAGGAGGATGCTCAAATCCTCTGGGATCTCTTCTGTTAGTGGTGAGTTACTCCTATTGAGAGTTAGACAAGAACTTGTCTTTTACAGCGAGCCAAAGTGACTAGGGAAATTTTGGAAGCCTTGGAAATTGCTAGGCAGTTTTGTGGAATCTACTATCAACAGCCAGTCATTTGGCCCAGCTGAACGCATGAACTGGCTATTCAACAACTTCAACAGAAATTATTATAAATAATGGTCATATTAGCTTCTTAAGGTTTGGGGTACACTTGAAATATATCTCATTTGATCCCCAAAACACCGCTGTGGAGGACATTATTACCCCCACTTTACAGAAGAGGAAATAGAGAGAGAAAATGGCTCGCCAGGAGGCACAGAGCTAGTATCTGAGGCAGGATTCACACTAAGGGCTTCTTGATTCCAAATTCAGCCTTCTATCCACTGTGCAGCTGGCACTGTCTTAGACAGAAAATGCAAGTAGTCACTGCCCTGGAAGAGCATGCAATTCTTGTCTGGATACAGCACGTACACAGACAAGTCCTTGGTGCAGACAGAACTTGAGGAGGCCAAGGGTGCCAACAACAGGTGGGGGCGGGGAAGGATCAGGGCAGGTTTCACTGAGTAGAGGGTATCTGAGCTCAGCCTTGAAGGAGGACAAGGATTCTGAGAGGCAGAAAATGGGGGATGATTTGTACAAATGTGAAAAGGTGGCAAACAGAATGCTGAGCTCCGCGAACAACTAGCAACCCAGTTTGGTAGGAATGTGGAGTGTACAAAGGGGAGTAATCTGAGCCCAGGCTGGCAGGGTAAGCTAGGGGGAGGGGTAGAGGAAAGAAGCACTTACATGTCAAGCACTGTGTTAAACACTTTATGATTATTATCTCATTTGATGTGCACAATAGTCCTTTGAAGTTGATGCTTTTATTATCCTCATTTTACAGATGAGGAAACTGAGGCAAACAGAGATGAAGTACCTTGCCCAGGGTGACACAGTTGTGTCTGAGACTGCATTTGAACTTGGGTCTTTCCTGACTCTAGTGGTACCACTTAGCTGCCTCTACAAGGAAGACTGCAGACAGCCTCAAATGCTAGGTAGAAGAGCCTGCATTTTATTCTCAATGCCATAAGGAGTCACTGAAGGTTTTTGACAGGGGGAGTAACACTGTCAGACTTAGGACTTAGAAAGAGTATTCTATCAGATATGTAAAGGAGAAAACTAAGAGAGGAATGGAAAGAGAAAAAAGGAGGTGGGATGTTATGGAGGTAGGACTGAAGAGACTTGGCAACTGATTGAATGTAAGGAGTAAGAGAGAGGGCAGGCTCAAGGGTAAAACCCAAATGTGGATGACTGAGAAGTGATAGTATCCTCAAACAATCAATCAATCTATAGGCATTTATTAAGTACTTACCGTGTGCTAAGCATTGAGCATACAAAGAAAGGCAAAAATAGTCGTGGCACAGATAACATGTAAATAATTGGGAACGTACAAGGTATCAGGGCACAAAGGGATATCTGGAGGAAGGTGGGTTGAGGGGAGAATCAACTACACAATAAACATTTATTACTAGGTGTCAAACACTGTGCCAACTGCTGGAGATGCCAAACTCAGAGTATCTGCTCTCAAGAAGCTAACAATCTGTAAGGGGGATAACAACATACGTGCAGATAAATGAATACAAAGCATCCACTAAGTAAATATTCAGAGAGCTAGTGGCTAACAACGGGCGAATCAGGAAAGGATTCTTAAAGGAAGCAGCTTTGAAGGGAGGAATTCTTAGAAGTAGAACTTTGGTGGGAGAACATTTCAGGCATGGTGGACAGCCTGTGTAGATGGACAGAGAGAGGAGATGTGCTGTGGTGTAGAGGAACATTGGGGCCAATCTGACTGGATCACAGAGGACATAAGGATGAATAATGTGTAAGCCTGGAAAGGTCTACTGGAGCCATAGTGGGAAGGACTTTAAAAAGTATATAGAAGAGTTTTTATCTTATCATAAAGGCAATGAGGAATAACTTTAACTTCTTTTTAAAAATTCAGTTTTTTGGTTTTTTGACTGATGTTTTATTTTTATATTAGAAACATTTACAAATTACCCCAGCTCATGAGAGGTCTCTTGTAAGTAAGTAAAACAATTAAGCAAAACTGACAATAAAGTGACCGCATCCAAAGATGCATGCAACATTGCTCCCAGTGTACTTCTCTTCCCTTTCTATTCTTGTAAAATCTAATCATAAGAGAAACACTCTTAAGCCTTCTGTCACTTAGGCTCCTTCTCTTTGGATGATGGGGATGTTTTCATCTCCCCATATTAGAAGGAATTTATCCTCATTTAAACCTTGTGATCGTTCATTCATATTTACCTTTGGATGTGTCTCTTGACTCCAGTGTTGGAACATCAAAGTTTCTACACAATTCTGGTCTTTTCATCAGGAATGCTGGAAATTCTCTATTTCATTAAAGGCCCATTTTTGTCCCTGTAGGATTATAGCAAGCTTTGTGTACTAAGTTGTACTTGGTTGAAAGCCTAGATGTTTTTGTCTTCTGGAGAACCGTGTTCCAAGCTTCCATTCCTTGACAGGTGACCCTGACTCTGGGTGTGTGTGTGATCCTCACTGTGACTCACTTGCGGCATTTTTTCTTTGACCTGGAAACTCTAGATTTTGACTAAAATGTTCCTGTAAGTTTCCTGGTTTCTTTCAGGTGATTGGTGGATTCTTTCTATTGCTACTTTTCTCTTTGGTTCTAAGAGATCTGGGCAGTTTTATGATTTCTTGAAATGTTTTTTGGTTATGGTGTTTATGATTCTTAAATTCTGTCTCTTTCATCAGTTTTTTCAGGTCAGTTGTTTATTCCTACAAGATATCTCAGTTTCTCTTCTATTTTTTAGTTGTTTAATCTTGTTTTAATATTTCTTGTTGCCCTATGGGGTCACTGGCTGCTATTTAGATACATTCTAATTTTCAGGCAGTTTGTTGCTTAGTTAAGGTTTTTGTATCTCTTAGGACATGATATCAATTCTCTTTCCAGTTCTTTCTTCCACAGCTCTCATTTCTTTTCTATTTTTTTCCCCTCTGGTACTCTCAATTCATTTATTTTTTTTTAAACTTTTTAACTCTTCTTTTAAACATTTGCTTTACTTGAAGAACTCTAGTTGAAATTAGTTCCATGCAGTGTTTTTCTTTGAGGTTTTACTTGTAGCTGTTTTGGAGTCATTATCTCCTTCTGGGTTTGTATTTTCAGTGTCCCTCTCACCACAACAGCTTTTCATGATGGGATTTTTGTTGTGATTATTTGAACTTTCTTCCCAGCCTAGTTCCTGATTTTGAACTTGATGTCAGGGTTGGGCTCTGCCTATTTCTGGGATGGAGGAGAGCTTGCTGTATTTCTTCACTATTTTGTTTCTGTTTCCTACCTGGTTCCAATTTTAGTTGCATTGGTTTTGTTTATATAAAAAAAAACTTTTAAATTTTATGTAATCAAAATTATCCAATTTATCTTCTGCAATCATGTCTCTTCTTTATTTGTCCATGAATGTCTCTTCAATCCTTACATGTGATAGGTAATTTTTTTCTGTGTATCCATCTGGAATTTATCTTGTTATGAGGTGTGAAGTGTTGGTCGAAATCTAGTTTCTCCTATAATGCTGTCCAAATTGCCCACCAGTTTTTATTAAAAAAGTGAGTCCTAATCCTGGCAGCTAGTCTCTTGGTGTTTAGTGAATGCAAGTGTATTTGCTTCTGTTCATGGTATACCTAAAATGTTTCACTGGATGATCAATTTTTCACCCATTCCCAAATTGTTCTGAAGATTATTTGCTGTGTGCTACAGTTAGAGATCTGGTACTGCCAGGCCCCATTTATTCCTATTTCTTTTCATTATTTTCCTTTAAGATTCTTGCCTCTATAAGATTTTTGTTATTATATCTTGTAGTTTTATTACCTTTTGGTAGACAGGTAAATCAATTTAGGTAGTACTGTCATTTTTATGAGGTTGACTCATTCCATTTTCCCAATTATTTAGATTTGTCTTTATTTGTGTGAGTACTTTATAGCTATATTCATATAGTCCTTGTGTATATCTTTGAAGGTAGACTCCTAAATATTTCATAAACACTGCATTATTTTAAATGAAATTTCTTGTTTTAGCTCTTCCTGCCAAATATTACTGGCACTGTACAAGATGCTGATGGTCTGTGTGCAAGTTTGCTTAAGTTATTTATTGTTTCAATTATTTTTAGTTGACTAGGGGTCTTTAAGTAAATTATCTTCACCACCACACACAAAAACTGATGAATTTGTTGCTTCTTTATTTACGCTTATCCCTTCAATATCTTTTTCTTATTTTATTGCTACCTACAGCCAGTATTTCCTGTACTATGTCAAAAAGAAATGGAAACAATGGATATCCTTACTTCACTAATGATTTTAATGGAAAGGATTCTTGTACATTACACATAAAAGTGACTCTTCATATGCTTTATCACTTTTAGGAAAGGTCCATTAATCCCTATGATTTCTAGTTTTTTAACAGAAATGTGTGTGATATTTTTTTCAAAAGTTTTTTTTCCTACATCTATTGATTTAATCATATCATACATGCTGATCTTGTTATTAAGGTTGTCATTTAATTTTATAGTTTTACTAATATTATACCAACCTTGCATTCCTGGAAAAAGCTAAGCTGATCAAGGTGTATGCCCCATTACCTGTATTTCTCATTTCCTAGTTGTATGCAAGAACAATACTCAACAGTTGTTCCTAAAACTTTAGAGATCCAACTTTTCTTCCTCCCTCCCTCCCCACCCATCCCCACTGGGAAGGTAAGCAATTCAGTATAGATCATATCTATGTAGTTTTGCAAATGACTTCCATAATAGTCGTGTTGTGTAAGACTAACTATATTTCCCTCCATCCTATCCTGGCCCCCATTTCTTCTACTCTCTCTTTTGACCCTGTCCCTCCCCAACAGTGTTGACTTCTAATTGCTCCCTCCTCCCATGGCCCTCCCTTCCATCATCCCTGTTTATTCCCTTCTCTCCCACTTTCCTGTATTGTAAGAAAGGTTTACATACTAAAATGAGTGTGCATTTTATTCCTTCCTTGAGTCGAATGTGATGAGAGTAAGCTTCATGTTTTTTCTCTCATCTCCCCTCTTTCTCCCTCCACTGAAAAGTCTTTTACTTGCCTCTTTTAAGAGAGATAATTTGCCCCATTCCATTTCTCCCTTTCTCCTCCCAATATATTTCTCTCTCACTCCTTAATGTCATTTTTTTAGAGATATGAGCTCATCCTATTCGACTCACCCTGTGCTGTGTGTGTGTATAATCCCACCAATATCCCTCCCAGATATTGAAAAAAGTTTCAAGAGTTAAAAATATTATCTTTCCATGTAAAAATATAAACAGTTCAACTTTAGTAAGCCTCTTATGATTTCTCTTTGGTCTTTACATTTTCATGGCATCTCTTGATTCTTGTATTTGAAAGTCAAATCTTCTTTTCAGCTCTGGTCTTCTCATCAAGAATGATTGAAAGTCCTCTGTTTCATTGAAAGACCATATTTTCCCCTTAAGTATTATACTCAGTTTTGCTGGGTAGGTGATTCTTGGTTTGAGTCCTAGTTCCTTTGACTTCTGGAATATCCTATTCCAGGCCCTTCAATCCCTTAATGTAGAAGCTGCTAGATCTTGTGTTATCCTGATTGTATTTCCACAATACTGGAATTATTTCTTTCTTGCTGCTTGCAATATTTTCTCCTTGACCTGGGAATTCTGGAATTTGGCCACAATGTTCCTAGGAGTTTCTCTTTTTGGATCTCTTTCAGGTGGTGATCGATGGATTCCTTCAATACTTATTTTGCCCTCTGGTTATAGAATATCAGGGCAGTTTTCCTTGATAATTTCATGAAAGATGTATGTCTAGGCTCTGTTTTTGATCATGGCTTTCAGGTAGTCCCATAATTGTCTCTCCTGGATCTATTTTCCAGGTCAGTTGTTTTTCCAATGAGATATTTCACATTCTCTTCCATTTTTTCATTCTTTTGGTTTTGTTTTATGATTTCTTGGTTTCTTAGAAAGTCATTAGACTCCATCTGTTCCATTGTAATCTTGAGAGAACTATTTTCTTCAGTGAGCTTTTGAACCTCTTTTTCCATTTGGCTAATTTTGCTTTTGAAAGCATTCTTCTCCTCACTGGCTTTTTGAACCTCTTTTGCCAATTGAGTTAGCCTATTTTTCAAGGTGTTATTTTCTTCAGCATTTTTTTGGGTCTCCTTTACCAAGGTATTGACCCATTTTTCATGCTTTTCTTGCATCTCATTTCTCTTCCCAGTTTTTCCTCCACCTGTCTAACTTGATTTTCAAAATCCTTTTTGAGCTCTTCCATGGCCTGAGCCCACCGGACATCCACCTTGGATGTCTGAGATGGAGAGGCCCTGACCTCCACATCCTTCCCTGATGGCAAGCATTGTACTTCTTCATCAGAAATGAAGGGAGGAAGGAACATCTCTTCCCCAATAAAGTAGCTCTCTATGGTCTTATTTTGCTTCCTTTTTCTGGGCATTTTCCCAGAGTTACTTGACTTCTGAGATTCCTCTCCACCCTCGCCTAGATCTGTCTAGCCAGTCCTTGGGGTCTGAGATTCAAATGCTGCTTCCCAGCCTCAGGACTTTCCACATCAGGCATGGCTGCTATTCAATGTGAGCTTAAGTTCTGGTGCTCAGGTGGGGGCAGGGCCTCCTCCCAGGCTAGGTTCCCTCAGGGGCTTTATGCAGAGACCTTCAGTAATGGAGCAGGTGGGGGAAGGGCCGCCTCCCAGGCTCAGTTCCCTCAGGGGTTTTATGCAGAGACCTTTGGTAATGGAGCTCCTGTCTGTTTGGGGAGTCCCAGGCCGCCGCTGCCTCTGCTGCTGCCTCCCAAGGGGCCTGAGTCACGGAGACACCCCGCTCCCCTCTCGGCCAGCCCAGAAGTCTCTCTCACTGACCTGCAGCACCTGTGGGTGGAGAGACCTTCGTGGCCACTGGAGATTCCTTCCCTGAAGCCTGCCTGGATCTGCTCCTCTGGGGGCCGCGCAGCCAGGCTATCACAGGGGTGGGCTCCGCTTTCTGGTGATGGACCCCTGGGGACGGCTTTCCAGGGCTCTCTGGAACAGAAATCTCTTCCACTGAGTTTCTGCGCGGCTTGCAGTGCTCCAGAATTTGTGGGGAGTTGTTTTTACAGGAAATTTCTGGGCTGTGGGTTCTGAGCTAGCATACATGAGTCTTCCTACTCTGCCATCTTGGCTCCTCCCTCCAAAATAATTATTATTTTTTTGTTTACTCATTTTTGGAGGTGAGATCTCAGGAGTTGAGTTCTAGGTCTCCCCCATTTTGAAGATCAGATCAAGGTGAGTATCATTCTTTTGCCTCAGGAGTCTCTGAGTCAGAATCTTCCTTTTCTCAGGTTAAGATTCTGACTTGTTCATTTTCCTTTATCAGGAACAACGAAGTTTTCTTTTCTAACAAGAGGCCTTAGTTGAAACTTTTTCCTTCATATGAGGAGAGAAAAGAAGGAGAGGTCTTTTTTTTTTTTAAATCCTCATTGAAATCTGAGATTATTCTTCTCTAGTAGAGTAGATTTACTTGAGGTCTCATTCTTGGGGGAGAGAGGGAGGAGAGATTGCTTATTTTTATTTACCTCACTAGGTTAAGGTCCTTTTTCTTCCACAATTAGCACAGCAGAAGAGTGACAACATCTATTTGACATCTGTGAGGAAGGTGGATTTTAGAGAGGATTATTTGCAAGGGAATCAATCAGGAGGCTATTGGCAAGGGTCAAGATGAGGGTCTGGAGGACTGTAGAGAAAAGAGGAGATTTCAAAAGGTGTGGAAGACAATCAACAACACCTGACAATTCATTGAATCTGGGTGAGGAAAAAAAACGGTGGTTTTTCTGTAGAAATAGGGAAAATGGGAAGAGGAGTGGATTTTGGGGATAATATAATAAAAAAACCAGAACAAAATTCCACAGAGCATAACAGAAGTGGACAATAGAGCTGGATAATGATGGTTGATGGATAAGGCTACTACAAAAGTATAAGATGGAGTCAAGGGTCATGGCTTCGGAAGGAATTCTATGATTCAGAGAAGAACCAATTCATTTTGCAGAGGAGTGAAGGTGGATGAATGGGATATGTGGGCAGAGGCAGGGAGAGTGACAGGACACCCAATGTCCTCATCACACATGTGGATGGGATGAAGCTGTCTGGTGGCAGTTCAGTATAGAGGTCTGAGGTTAGGTTTCACTCAGCCATGTTGAATCTGAAACATATTTAGGTAGAAATGCCCAGCAGGAAGCTGATTATGTAAGAAAGGAGTTAAGAGAGATTAGGAACATAAATCTACCATTGGCATTGTAGAGGTTCAACGTTCTCATAGATGAAGAACTGAGGCCTAAGGAGGTTAAATGACTTGTCCAATATCATATGAGTAATGGCTAGCAGGTATGGAATTAGAACTCATGTCCTGGGACTACAAATTCAGTACTTTTCTCTTATGCACCATGGAGTATGGCTAGTTATGCTCACGTGGAAATCATCTTCATAGTTGGTGGGTTATTGTCCTTTATGCTTGAAGAGGACCAAAATGTCATCATTACTCTAGAGTCAAGTTTCAGTGTGTCCAACTGTGACTGTTCAGACCAGCATGAGCTTGGAATGCTCTACCGTAGGTCAGGTACAAACAGTCTATGTGAATGTTTGAAGTGGATTCTCTAAATCTGCACACCTGATGTTTCTTTTGAGCTACCTGAACTCTGCTTTCATAGAACACAGCGCCTTCTCTAATGTGGGCATCCACGATGAGTGGTTCTGTGCCAGTGTCTCCCATGTCACATGATCAATTCCAAAGTTCTTAAGAGAGACTTTGAGAGTATCCTCATATCACTTCTTCAGACCACTATGTGAGCACAGGCCCCTTGTGAACGCTCCATAAAGTAAGTCTTTTTGGCAAGTGTACATTTTGCATTTGAACAATGTGACCAGCCCACTAGAGTTGTACTCTCTGATGTGGAGTTTGAATGGCTGGTAGCTTAGTTCAAGAAAGGACCTCAATGTCTGGTATCTTATCCTGCCAGGTGATCTTTAGAATCTTCCTAAGACAATTCAAATAGAAGTGATTCAGTTTCCTGGCATGGTGCTGGTAGACTACCCAGGTTTCACACGCATACAACAATGAAGTCAGCACAATGGCTCTGTAGACTTTCAGTCTGGTAGTCAGTCTAATACCTCTCCTCTCCCAAACTTTTCTTTGGAGCCTCCCAGACACTGAGCTAGCTCTAGCAATGTGTGCGTCAACTTCATTATCAATGTGTACATCCTTGGAAAGTACCTTGCTGGGTTAAGTGGATTTAACCACAACATTCAAAACTTTTCCATTTGGTAGGTGGTGTGGTACTGGTTGACGGAGTACCTGTGTTTTCTTGGTATTAATTTTTAGGCCAAAATTAGTATAAGCAGCAGAGAACTGATCCATATTTTGTTGCATCTTATCTTAAGAGGTTGTACTGAGTGCACAATCATCTGCAAACAGAAAATCATGCACCAATACTACCTCCACTTTGGTTATGACTTATTCAATCCCTCCTTAGCTGACATTCCAACAGAAGAAGAGGTTTTGAATGCCATTAGGTTCCTTTCATGTGAGAAAGCACCTGGTGCTGATTCTATACCAGCTGAGATTTACAAAGTAGGGGGTCCACTGTTCATACAGAAGCTGAATGAAGTTTTCCAGGATGCATGGCAAGAGGAGGTTATCCCCCAAGACTTCAACGATGTCTCCACTGTCCACCTCTATAAAAGTAAAGGAAATAGATTGTCCTGTGAGACCATCACAGGGTGGGAAGAGGTCTTTCTCTTAGTCACTGCTGGCAAGATTCTTTCCAGAGTCCTCCTTTAATAGGTTGATCCTTCATCTGGAAGATGGTCATCTACCTGAGAGCAAGTGTGGCTTCAGAAAGGTCTGAGGAATGGCTGATATGGTGTTTGCAGCCCAACAACTCCTGGAGAAATGCCAGAAGAACAGAGGTCTGTACACAACATTTGTAAACGTGACCAAGGTCTTTGATACTGTCAGTCATGAGGCCTTATGGAAAAACTGTGTCAAAATCTGGTTGCCTGGAGAAGTACATCAGCATTGTACATCAATTTCATGATGGCATGTCCGTTCTGGATGATAGACAATGCTTTCATGCTTTTCCAGTCACCAATAAAGTAAAACAAAGACTATGTGCTTGGTCTAATGCTTTTTAGCATGATGTTTTCAGCCATGTTGTCAAATGCTTTCAATGAAGATAAATGAGGATGAAAACGGCATCAAAGTCAGCTACTGCACTGTAGGCAATTCTTCATAGGGATGATAATTGAACCCATGGAAGCTGATGAAGTCATGGGAGAGAATGAAGAGTAAGAAGAAAAGAGGGTCCATGAAAAAGCCTTAAGGGACTTCTACTCTTATGGAGGAGAAAGGTAAATGATGATCTAATAAAAGAGAATGAAAAGGACTGAACAGATAGGTAGGCTAAGGCATACCCTGAAGAACAATGTCACAAGATGTGTGATTCAGTATAACAACTAGGCTAAAAGTATCTTCGTTTGAATTGATGATAATCCACCATATGAGGCCATAGGTTTTGTTTTTCCTCTTGTGAACAAATCCGTGAATAGAAAATGCTAAGATAGGAAGCACTTTTGTAGCAGGTATCACATCTCTGAATGAAAGGAATAAAAGAATCCAATCTGTCTAAGTATGGCTGAACTCCAGAAGAACATATTCTGGGAGTGAACAGAGCTGGTATATAGAAAATCAGACAGAGCCTAATCATGGTTAGATGAATTGAGTATACCACCTAAGTGTCTAGAGAGAGAATGGATTATGTATCATAGACCTAGAAAAAGTTTCATTTTCTAGGACCAAGTGAGAAGCATTCTATATTGTCATATGTCAGCTAGGGTCAGGGCTTTTATAGCTTACAGTGGCCTGATGGGGGAAATTTGATTTATATATGTGCCACAACTGGAAAGGGGGGTCCTTTGAACTCCAATGAAAAGCTCCAATGAAAAACTCCAAAGATTAAATTCTTTTAGTGACTTCAGCCCAGGTGTTAAAATACAGAGGATTATCATGAGTAAAGTACTATTCCTAAACACCCTGTGAAAAGTGCACAGTAACTGTCTGATTTTAAAATGAATGCATACTTTGTGTGAAAGGGCACAGAATTATATGGAGCTGCTTCTGTTGGTTCTTTTGTGACCAGCAAAAATAGTAGAGGAATAGTAGAGGTCCAGGATATTGGTGCATCTTAGAAACACCTGTGGTCAGTAAGTAGGAGGGCATGTGCAGCATACCCAGTGATTATCTACAAAGAAAACATTCTTATTGAGATCTCCTTTGTACAGACTGCCCCACTTAGTGAGTGGCTATTTCATTCTTGGTGAATATAAGTAAACTGAGAGAACCTTAGGTACACATTATAATGTGCCTACTGGAATCTATGCTTTGTGAATAATCTGACACCTGGCTTGGTTTACAGGTACTATCATCCACACTGGAGAAAAAAAAAAGCAAATTGTATATAGAAATGAATACCACAACATATTACATTACAGATACAGAAATGTCACAGTAAACTGTGAGTCAATGGGCAAGGGTGGGCTGGGATGAATGTGGGAAGCACAGGCATGAACCAATTATTCATCTTTGCAGAAACAGAATCCTCAAGTACTTAGCCTGAGGACCATACTTAGTGATGGAAATATCAACTTCTGGGTTTATTTGTAGAGTCTTTTTGCCTTAAGAAAGGAGAAATATCTTTGCTGCAAAGTATTTTTAAACCTATCTAAGACTAGTAAAGGGGGTGGAATGGTACCCAGAATCTACATGACCTATCTGTAAGCTCAAGGTGGAATAGACAAGTGTATTCTATAATATACTGTAGCCTTCTTAAGGCAGGGTAGGGAAGGGTTCATGCGTGTGACCTGGAGGCAAAAGGGATGATGGCAATATACTTTAGTAACAGTAGGTGCTTTGCTTGTGAAGAGCCTTCTCCCTTATCCCAGGCTAATAAAAAAATTTAGATTTATTATTTGGCCAATTTGGTTCTCTTTTTTAACTGCATCACAGGATCACTGATTTGGAGCTGGGAATTGACATTAGAGGTAATCTAGACCATTTTCTTCATTTTATATAGGGAGAAACTGAGGTTCAGAAAGATGATTTGCCCAGTACCACAAACAAAGTAAAGAGCAGAGCCAAGATTTGAATTTAGTGTGCCTCAAATTGCTCTCATCTATAAAATTAGGGGGCTGGACTAGATGACCCTAAAGTTTCTTCCAAATCTAAATCTATGATCATTTATTATCCTCTGACTCCTCAAAATTAAGTGGTAATTGCAATAAATTCTGTTTATATATCAAAAGAAAGAATTATTATTTTTCTGAGTTCAACACGTCAACAAATATATGTACAAAGACACTGTACTAAAAGAGATATAAATACAATCCTTGTTCTCAGAGTACTCAAATGCTAGTTACAGAACTAGGAACTGCACATGTAAAAATACAAGAAAAGCATCTTAAGGTGGATAATTATTAATATTAATATAATGAAAAAGAAAACACATGTGAGAGCCTTCACATTCAAAGCACGTCTACAAATTATCAACTATATCTTATGGATACATAATGTAACCTAATGTTCTACAAAACAAAAGTCTGCAAAGACATTACATGAACCACTCTAAAATCTTATATTTGAGGTCTATTAAAATGATGAGATATTTTCCTGTGCATGATATAGTTATTTTACAGTTTGATCTCATATATGTATTTATTGAAGTCATCTTACCATATTGCCTGCCAAAGTCAGGTGCAATTCTTTAATTCAATAGAAACCAGGATTACTGATTCTTAAATGCTGGTACTTAAGAACATAGGCTGTCATTTATATATAATTTTTAAATTGCAACAATACTTTTATCTAATGAATAACCAAAGATGGTATTTTGTAGAGCCACTGCTATATTTAAAAATAGTGTAAATGGATGATATTTTTTGCGACTTCATTTGGAGATGCTGATAAAGAATTTACCTTGAAGGGAATCTTGGTAGTGAGTGTATGTCCGTGATAAATAATTGGCATCCCATCATCACCATCCCAACAGTCTAATTCCACACTCCGACAGCCCTGCAAGAGGACCTGTAAGATTATAAAACCACAGGATTTAGCACTGGAAGGTATCTTCAGCATCACCCAGTTCAGTTTGTTCATTTTACAGAGGAGCAAACTAGTTCATGTAAGAACTTGAAATAAAAACCTACACCCAGCACATCACAGAATCACAGAATTTCAGAACTGAAAGGAAAACTCATGAGTCCTTGGGCCCAATCCATTCCTGAACAAGATTCCCTCCTATACTTTGACATGCCTGATGATCAGTCATATCGCAGGATTAAAGATCTTCAAGGAGTAGGAAGTGAATGCCTCTCAAGGCAGTTCACTCCACTTTTGTACACCACCAAGTGTTAGAAAGTTTTTCTGATAACGAGTTTAATTCTAGCTCTTTGCTCCTACCAACCCACTGCTTCTGGTTCTGCCCAATGGGGCCCAATCAAACAACTTTAATCCATAGAACCCTTCCAGCCTTCAACCTCTTGAAGATGGTCTTAACTTGTCAAGCTGGTCTCTTCTCCAGGGTAATACTTCTAATTCCTTTAGCTGATCCTCACAGGACATGAACTCAAGGTTCTCGCTCTCCTGGATTCTCTTTGAACACTCTCCAGCATATTAATGACTTTCCTAAAAATATGACGCCCAGAACCAAACACGGTACTTTGGAGGTGATCTATGTAGGTCAGGGAAGCTCCGATTCCCACCGTTGTGCAAGTGCTTATTAACTTTTTTTGGCTGCCCTATCACACTGTTGATTAAGATTGTGTTTTTAAATAATACATGATCTTTAGAGCTTAAATGCAATATTAAATGTAAAGTATAGGACTTTATATTTAATTTGACCTGAGTGGTTCACTTAAAAAATATGATAAATTGCATAATATATAAAATTAATCTCTTCACTAGTTAAGTAGCAGCAATGATTTTAGAGGGAGGATAACAGAAATGCCCAAAGCTACCTTCTTCTGCCAGCCAATCCTGAAGAAGAATCTAGGACATGCACTTTAAGGATCTCCTCATGAAGTACTGCTCTTGTTGCAAATGCTTTGGCTACTATTCTGTGATCTGTTCAAGGGTACAACCACTTTCATACAAATGTATGTGCGATAGAACCTTTTAAAATTTTTGACACCATGAAAAAATATCCCTAGCTTTTTGTTAGAGAATGAGCTTGTATTGAATGGGATGGCTGATCAACGTCAATGATGTCTCTTCCCATGTTAAGAAGGCTAATCCTGAGGCCAGAGTTGATGATCAGAGACACTGCAATGATGTTTGACATCCACATAAATCTTGCTTTTTGCTCTTCTATTTATTTCGCCCAACAAAGCTCTGAAAAACTGACTAAGGCTACAGGACAGAGCCATTTCTTTTCCCTAGATCTAGAGCTAAGCATAGCCTTTGGAAATGGTAGGTGTGGAGTGCTGGACATAGTACTCTCATTCTGTTTCTGGAACAGATTTTTATCAAGCACATACAAAGCACCAAAGGCCTGTGTGACTGGTGTTGCACATTTTCCATTTTACTTTTACTAGGGGCAGGTAAGTGGGAAAGCAAAGCAATATAATTTAGTTAGGAGGCTAATCAAAGAAAACCTTGAACGAGCATTCTAGATCACTGATCTAAACATGTCTACTACACAGGCCTAGCCTTTCATATGCAAACCAGTGCTACTTAGTAAAGGAATGACCCTTTCCTAAGGAACATAGATGACACAACAGGTCTCCCTTCAACCAGTGCTAGCTGAGCCCTGCCCAGGAGCAGGGCACACAGCAATCACAAACCAGGAATGTAGTAAATGACCACTAACACTACTAGAGCAGGTTTTCTTTATGGCCTTATCACAGTTACTTCACGAAGTACTACCTGTCTGAAAAGAACCCTCAGTACAGGAGAAGGAGGAAGAAGTAACAGCATAAATGAAAAACAGCAAGAGGTAGTCATTTCATCCCACAGATGACAACCATCTGTACTACTACTAGGCTAAGGCTAAGTGGAATGCTGGCATGCTTAACTAATTCATCGTGTGGAGGTAACTTGTTTTCCTTTGGTAATTGCGGGGGGTTGAACACGTAGGGCAAATGTCAGCATGTGGCCAGGCATTAGTTAGCTCAATGTCCTGGTGGCTACTACTACAGGCAAATGGAGATAGGGGACAGAATTGGACACATCAGCTCTGGTTTGGCATGTTAGGCCTTTTTTTCCCTCTTTGACAACACAGTCTTTAATTTTATAAAGAAAGTTAACGGGAAAGTCAAGTTTGGAATATAGAATTTTATATTAGATGACTTAATGTGAATAGATCTTAGATCACAAATAATTTAAAATTAGAAGGAACTCTGGAGAGCATAAAGAAGCCAAAGTGAAGAGAGTTCTTGAAGGTCACACAGCAAGAGGAAGCAGGCTCCTCTAGACAATCTTTTTTTTCAAATCAGTTAATATAGTAATAGATTGTCTAACAAATTATAAGGCAAAACAAATAATATTCTTGGAATCAAATTTTACTAAAGTTTCTTTTTCTATTTTGCCACTATAATATAATGATTTAACATTTAGCTGAGCTATTAGATATTTTTCCCATGAGAAAGTCTAATTTTAGAAGAGTAGAGCAGACAAACTAGTATCTAAAAGCCATGAATCTAAAACAAATGATCCCTACCCCTCCTTTTTTTAAAGAATAAAGATCAAGTATAGATCAGGAAAAATACTGGAAACAACTGTGCACATAAGCAGTTTTCCCACACATGTTTTCCTAGACTTGACAGGCAATGGCTTAGGATACGCAACATGTTTAAAGAATCCAAGGTCAAGCTAAATGACCTTTGTTTTAGACAAACAAACAATCTCAGTGAAGACCATGAATCATTAAATTCTGCATACCTGGCTGTACAGCTCCACTGAGGACTCCCCTTTAAGCTGATGTCCTGTGAGGTACGTATTGTGTGAAGATTCAATGTAATAACAGGAGAGTGGAAACTGCAGCTCTTTAACATCCTCCAGTGATTCATCATTTTGTGAAGCAAAATTATCTTTATCCATCAGAAATCTACATCAAACAATTACATTTTATCATGAATATTTAGTTAAATAAATTTCATGCAGCTAATAGATAAGAACAAATAATCATTAAAAAATCAATTACCTGGAAAATCCTTCAAATGACATTAGACCCTGCTGACACATACTCACACTAGGCTCGAATTTCTGCAGGGGACATAAAAATTATATAATTTGGAACAAGAAGAATAAGCATAATGAATATCACATGTTCTGGTTTTTAAAGCTGCACTACATTCAAGGTGCAATTTTTAAACCAAAAACTTGAATTAGCTTTAAAAACTAAGTATTGTAAAATATGAGATCTTAATAAAAAGTAAATAAATTTATGTGTTAATCATATTAACATTCTACTTTAAAAAACCCTGAGAAGAATGAGATTATGTCTACAGAAATGAAAAATAAAATCAGAGTCTTTGAAAGATGTGATAACCCCAGTGCTTAGTCCTACTTTGATCTCTTCCCTTCACTCACATAGCTCCCCCCACAGTTCAGGTCCTTAGTACTTTTCACTACTGCATGTAGTAGCTCCTTAAAAAAATAAGCATTAACTCCCTGACTCATTTCAATCCCTACATCACACTGTTGCATCTGACTGCTGACTGTCAATCAATGACACAGACAGCTATGAATCTGGACTGATCACACTGAGGTTAACTCAATCACTTTACACAGAAGTGGGTACGCAGTCCCAAATATATTGCATACAAGACTGCTAATTTTTGATTCTTCCTGCTAATTTAATCTATGAGCCTTGGAATCTAATAGTTCCATATATGGCTGAATTTTAATTTACTTCTAACCATGGACATGTACTTATAAGACTCAATGATTAAGACATTCTCTGGGATCTATGGTCATTAAGTCAGATGCTTTTATTAAGTGCCTACTATATTCCAGGTATTGTGCTAAGGATGGATGAGACAAAGAAAGGTATGTTCATAGGTTTGATCTTTACCAGGTCCTTTATTTTTCCCTCCAAGTTGTAGAGTAGAACAGAAAGACAGGGTGAGAAACTCTCAAAAATCAAACAAACAAACAAAAAGCCTCTTAGACTCTAGTGAATCAGGGGAAAAAAAAGCCTCAAGCACACATACCTGAATAATGCTGAGGATCTCATCATAAGTATAGTGTTCTCCTTGGCAATTCACCAAAAAGTCATTGAGCTGCAGTATGCCAACCCCACAGACACCGAGCGTGGTGCTTTCTATTCCAGAACCATTAGTCACAATACTAGCAGCAGCGATGGCATCAGATATCTGCCTCTGGTTGTCTGATAACTGTTGCTTATTCTTAATGAACAGGCCCAAATCGGACACATTCCTGGTTAACAAATCTAAAATAAAAATGACACATTAAAGCTGAAGAGAAATAGCCAAGGAATTTCACAAAGCTGATATAGAAGATGAATTAATTCATAGATTATAGATTTAGAACCGGAAAGGACATCAGAAATCATTTCATATAACCCTCTCATTGTAAAGATGAGGAAATGAGATTCAGAAAAGTTAAGTAGTTGACTTTAGGTTACCAAGGCAAAAAATGAGAGAGGGTGATTTGGACCCAACCCACAGAATTATTAGACTAGAATATTTTTGTTTGGCTGGTTAACCAAACGAATGTAGTGTTAGTTCTCTAAAAATTCTATAAAAACTACAGGGCCTCTAATTTAAAATTTTCAATTTAATTAAACAAACATTTATTAAATGCTTACTACATGCCAAGTCATGTGTAATAAAGGATAAACAAAGTAGAACAGTTCCTGGTCTTGAAAAATTTACATTCTATTGGGAGCATCTTGTAAATACTTGGCCAGCAAGAAGTATGAGTCAGGAACTGAGTGTGAGAATCTGTTAGACTCTGGTATTCAGCAAAACACACTGATATTTTTAAATATGTGGAGACTATCTCAAAGTCAGTTCCTCTCACTTTCATAATTTATCTACCTTATGAAAATGAATATACTTGATTAAAATATAATTATGCATATTTCATGAAATCACAGAACATGCATGGCAGATGCTTAATAAACTCTTGTTTGCTCCTTTCCTTCCTTTCATGGTGCTTGATGAGACACCAAAGAAATCATCTGACCCAAACTCATGTCCATCGTCCAGATAGGTGAAGCTTCTCAAAGGAAATACGGACAAACCCAGCTTCCTTAATGCTTTTTAAATATTAAATATCAATGATTTAAATTATTAGTAGCAAAGAATGAGCAAATTCAAGAGTTTGAGTTCTGCTTATACTCCTATCTTTACTGAATCCTTTGTTTTAGGTGAGGCCATAACGGCTTTGGGTGCAGCAAGGGAGAGGTCATTCCCATGCTGCTGTAATACAAGAGGATTTCAGAGAAAAAGATCTGACAGTCACAGCAGATTGAAAATTAAATAACTCAGTAAGAACACTGTTCAAGTTAAAGAATCATGATGCCTAGATGCATAAATAGGTGTATAATTTGTAGAAACTGTGAAGTAGTTCTAATTTAGCAAAATAATATCTTCAATTTAGTATCTACACGTGGATCTGAATACAATCCAAAGGATGTCACAGGATCACAAATTTAAAGCTAGAAGGGACCTTAAAAGGCCATCTGAACTTTGTGTCCAGGCCCAGCTGCTTTTTTTATCTGGGAATGATATTTCACTATTGCAGCCTACATTCCCCCACTGAATGCTTCTTGGGACTGCCATTGTGGGAAGGGGCCAAGGCTGGCTATGCCCCATTCTCTTCCTGCCTGGCTCTTTGAAGTTTCGCAACATGTCCCCACATGGGCACCGCACTTCCCCCACCTCCTTGGCAGTGGGCTTTTTTATATTATCTTCTCTTACTAAAATGTAACTTCCTTTAGGTCAAGGATTGTCTTTTCTTTTGTTATATTTCTTTCCTCTGCTTCACGAGCACAGTCCTTGGCATGCAGTGAGTATGCAATGAATGCTTGCTGCCTGCCACTGATGCCAAATCCTTACTTTTACAAATGAGGAAACTGAGGAACAGGAAGATTATGTAACTGACTTACTACAGGTGACACAGCTAGTAAGTGTCTGAGGTGGGATCTGAACCCAAGTCTTCCTGACTCCAAGTCCAGTGTTCTATGATGAAGGGCTTACACAATGGTCCCTCAGAGGACCTGCTTAAAATAGGTTACAAAAAGACTCAGCTATTAAAGGACAACACTCTATGCAAAGTGCTTTGTTATATGAGAGAGAGATACTATGAAGGAGGATGAAAGGGAAAGAATTTCTCACTATTTCCACTGAGATCACGACAAGGTGGCCCAATAGGTAGAGACTAAGAATCTGTGGAGTCAGGAGGGACCTGCGTTTGAATCTCCCCTTGGACACTTACCAGCTATATGGCCTTGGGCAAGTCACATGAGTGCTTTCTGACTCCTTGCATCTGTAAAATAGGGAAAACAATGGCAGCTGCCTCACAGGGCCATTGTGAGGATGACATGACGCAACACAGGTAATTCTGCCAATCTTAAAGCACTATATAAATGCTGACCACTGGGCAGGAGTAGACTAGATATGAAGATCTTCCTGTGTTTACAGACTGGCCTTTAAGGGTTGTTTCACTCTCTGGATATGCATCCCAAAAACCTTGTAGGTATTTAAAATGCTTGTTGACTGATGAGCTCATTGGCAGCAAGGGGCAGACTAAAGGACATTTAAGACCTTTGCTGCTGACTGTTCTTTAAACAATAGTGACATTTACATGGCACTTAGGATTTGCAAAGTGCGTGATGTCACCTTTGAACCTCGCAGCAAACTTCTGAGGCAATGTTATTACTGAGGCAGCAATCATCATTTTACAGATGAAGAAATTTAAGCTGAGCGACAGTAAGTGACACGGTCACAAGGCCTGTAAGTGTTAGAAATGGGATTTGAAGGATCTTCACTTCCAGCACAGCACTCTGTATCACATTGTCTCTCTGAGTATTTAAATCCACATATGTCAACAACACCCTGAGATAGAAATGTCTGCTTTTTCCTATGAATTAATTTCTAAACTTAAAAATGTTTTTAGGTATGGATATGCACTACTATTTCAAAGGTATTTAAAAATATCAGAACCAACCTAAATCAGGCTGAAGGCCACTGGTATTTTCATCAATTCTCAGGTTCGTATAGAGTGGGACAGATTCAGAACCTGATCGACTACAGGGCACAGCGTAGACGTCAAACAGATCCTTGAGGTCCTTTCGACTTCGTACACTGATAATAAGAATAATAAATGTTTTGTAATTAGTATCATTTAAGAGCTTTGAGGTGAAAAGAGAGAAAAACAAGTTACGTCCTACCTGAATGACTTGAACAGCTCCACAAATTCAACAAAACTCATGTTACTATCTGAAACCATGAAATTCTGGAATCCCTTCAGTCCACCTTTAACTCGGCCGTGCCAACTACTGCTGCTCCATGTACTAAAACAAAGAAATTATTATAATTATATAAAACATGGGTGTTGTCATTTTTAGCACAGACCATCTTTTAAAAAGTTATTTTTTGACATTCACATCCAGAGAAAGAACTATAGAATCGAAACGCAGAATGAAGCAGACTATTTTCTCTGGTGTTATGTTTTGTTTTTTCTCATGGTTTCTTCCATTTGCTTTAATTTTTCAATGCAACATGACTAATGTGAAAATGTATTTAATAAGAATTTATGTATAGAACCCACGTAAGATTGCATGCTGTTTTGGGGACAGAGGGGGAGAAAATGTAAAACTTATGGAAGTAATTGTTGAAAACTGAAAACAAATTAATAAAAAATAGTATTAAAAAGCTATATATAAAATAAAAATGAGGCATTGGAAAAAGTCTTATTTTTATTGATGCCTCTTAAATTTTCATCACACTAATTTTACATCACCCTAAAAAAAGCAATTTGGCAAAACTAGCTAACATTTTATTTTGTTTATAATACAATCATTCACACCCATGGTCCCTTACCTCTATAATGAAGGGAGTGAAATACACTTTCTCAACTCCTCTTCAGGGCCAAACTTGGTCATTATAATTTATAGAGCATTCAAGTTTTTCGGGGAATCTTTCTGTTTATAAATAGTCATGCTGCATCTCATTTCTTGTTTCTGCTCATTTCAATCCACACTACTTCCCAGTTATTTCTTACTGCTCAATAACAGTATGTTACACTCACAGAGCACAATCTAACCACTCTGCAAAGGATGGGTCCCAATGTTATTTATCCTGTTCTTTTTTACCACAAAAAGTTCTGTTACAAATATTTTGGCGTATATGAGACTATTCCTTCCATCTTTGACCTAGTATGTTTCTTTAATCACACAGTAGGAACTTAATACATTTGCTGAACTGAATTAAACATTCTTACTATAGTTTCTGATAACATTAATTAACAAAATCTTTCTTCATGTTAGCTCTAAGAGTCATGATACTATAAAACACACAGGTTGTCTGAATTAGCCAAAACTTAAAAAACCAAACCGCTCAGATATCACATCTGCCTTTTTACAACTTCTACTCACTGCTTCTGGTTGTGTCCCTGGGGGTCCCAAAGAAGAAAAGTGCTCTTTCCCACACAGTTACCTTTTAAATACTTGAAGACTGCCATTATGTCCCTCACTGCTGGGTCTTTTCTTTTTATCAGCTAAGTGTTTCTAGTTCTTTTAACCAGTCCTCCTATGGTATGAACTCAGGGACCCTCCCCACCCTGGCTGCCCTCCTTTGAATGCTCTCCAGTCTATCAATGTCATTCTTAAATGTACTACCTCAAACTGAACTCAATATTCCAGACATATGAGGCTCTCCTAGTCACCCAGCTGACACATCATTGTCTCCTAGCGGCCAAACAAGGTAATTTCATGCACAAATGGCAAAGGTGAAAACAGATGAATGCACAGAGCATGCTCGGTCAGCTTCACCACAATCACAAATTATTAGGATTTAGAGTTGGGAATTCAGAAATCATTCAGTCCAATTCCCTCATTTTATAACATTTCTAACTATGAAAGTACCTTCCCAAGGTTATACGATGAATAGTAACTTACATTTACATAATGCTCTAAAGGTTTGCCAAATGCTTGTGATACACCACTTCACTTTAACCTTTGAAGCAGCCTGTGATGCCACCGTTATCCCCATTTCAAAGACAAAGGACTAACGCTCAGAGAAGCTAAATGGGTTGCCCAATAGTTAATAAGTCTTTATATTCTATACTGCACTGTTATAATGTTTTCAGAAACATGTTGTGTCCTAAAAGCAGGGATTGCCGATGTTGCCTTTATATATATATTAGCTGATTTGATTACTAAAAATATTGAAAACTGATGTCCAATTGATTTAAAAAGTCATGATATATATATATGTAGATATATACGTGCACATATACGTGAAATCAAATGAAATGGTACTGCATCAAGAGTTTAAGATTTTGAATCATAGGTTTGAAGCCAAATCAGATGATATGAATTTTGCTGTCACTTGCCAGAATCCCTTTCTCAATAATGATTACCTTATAGGTAGCATTAGAAATTTGGGCCAAAAGTGCCCCAACCAGCAGATTTCAAAGTCTTATCTGGTAAATCTCCAAGCTGCTTACAGCTGCCTTGCTCTCTCTTTTTAGTTTTAGGAGGTTTTGACCTAGAAGGTGAAGGTCCTCAAACTCCAAATTACAATGCTCTTTCCATTTCACCACTCAATCTCCTAGTCATGCAAATTACACCCCCAACTATGAGCAAAGTATTACATTCACTATTCCTGTAATATGCCTATAAGTAATTGTATTAAATGATTTACAGAACGTATATGGTTTATCTTGCATTATAAAATTAGAGACTTGGTTTATCTCTGCTATCAGATCGCTATTTCTCTCTACTACAAAAGTAGCTCTAAAATGTGATTCCTTGGAAATACAGAAGAATACACACTTAGGAAAATCAGAATGGTTTTTCTCAAGGAAATAAATTAATGGCACAAAGATAACTAATTTTTAAATTAGTGAGTTGAATTTCTATAGGGTCATCTGAAAAAGAGCAATCTAAAGAATAAAAATATATAACTAAATGATAATATTGATACTATTTTACAAAAGAATTTGTCCTACTTAGGCTGACTCTTGCTTGAAGGTGACAATACGGGTGAGGAGAGTGGTCTGACTGGTGAAGGTGCTCCAGCAGCTAAGTTAGGAGATCCAGCTGTAGTCAAAGAGTGGGTTCTTCTGGAGGACAGATTATTAGAAGGACTAATGATAACACTCTGATCTATAAAAGGGAAAATAAACATTGTCACAAATTACATATTTCCTTAATATTTGTTTCTCAATAACCTCATGATAACAAATATGAAAACTGAATCCCTTTTAAAGGTTGTCTTTAAACTTAAATATGCTTTAAAAATGAAACGAAGATTTTTGACAAGTGTCCTGTATCATCAAAAGAACATTTTCCATGTTCAAGAAAGGGAAGATAATGCAAGTTAACACATAAAATACATCATACAGATAAGAAAACTTGGGCTGTTTCAGTAAGACAAAGTACTTTACCAGCAGTTCTTAAGGCATCATAATCATAATACAAAGCAAAACTCCTAATCATTATAAAATTTTAAAAACCAGATAAGACTTAGATTTAGAATATGAAAACATGATTCTACCTGCTTCCTCTTGCTCATTAAGGTCTTGAGGATCTGAGCCACTGCGGCCACGACACTCCTTATATGTTTTTGCCTTTCGTGTGGCCATCTCATCATCAGTAGCCTCTCCACTTTCACCCTGGAAACAGAATACAGAACTTTTCTGTTCCTTTTTCTTGGAATCATGCCTGATCTATCCCAGATGCTTATCTCCTTCCTGCATTATGGCAACCTCTTCCTTGCTGGACTCCCCAGCGTTAGTGGCCTGAAGCTCAGGCCACCACCAGCATCTCCATCATGGCTTTCCATGGTTTCTGCTTTAAAGGTAGATTTTCATTGCTTAAGAAGAAGATAAAGATCCTTAACTTGTGTTTCAAAATATTTCCTTGAGACACTCTGTATTATCCTCATGAACAGGGGCTGAATATGGAGTCAGAAGAAGACTTGGGTTCAATTCTTGCTGTGGTCTTACTGTTTATATGACTTTGGGTAAAGGTAAGTCCCTTAACCTGCCTGCCTGGTCTCAGTTTTCCCATCTGAAATGAGGAGGACTGGAATAGATAGATGATCTCTGGAGTCTCTTCAAGTTCTAAACCTATGATCCTGTGATCCCTGGCATTATACTTACTTGTATACTTTTCTTCTCCCACTATCCACTCATTTGTAAACTTCTTGAGTCTAATGTTTGTTTAATTAGAATTTAATGAGAGTAATGTTTGTGTTCCCAAGAGAGTTTGTATCACCAGTGCCTCCTTGCAACATGGTATGTGCTTAATAAATGTTTAAGAAATTGAATTGAATTGCCAAAAGAAGAAATGTTATATATGGAGGTTGATTTCTTGGTTTGGACTGTAACATCTTATAAAACACTACATTGCAACTATATTATTAGATAGACTTCTGTCATCTCCATGAGAAAGTAACTGATTTATGAGGCTGTTTCTAAGAGAAACTACATTAAGAGTCAGATATTAGGATTCTACAAATGTTTCTTTTTTTTTCCTATCCCCAAATGTACACTGGGGTTAAGGGGAATCTCAAAAACATGGTATGCCTAGAGAAAAACTAAGTATGCTGCTTGATCTGCATTGCCATTTTCAGACATCTTTTCCCATCATCACTCAACAGCTTCTCCTCCCCTAAGTTTCACTCAATCCAGACAATCATTCTTTCAAAATTCTGCTGGCTATTCTATGAGCTCCCAGTATTCTTCCTTATTTCTTAAGGAGTTCAATATCTGCATTCCCCCCACACCGCCAAGGGGGTGGAGGAGGTACATTTTGCAACTCTTTACCCATTTACCTCCAGCAAAATTCCTCTAAAATGATTCTTTCTCTATCTTTAAATCTTCTCTCTCCCTATTTTGTTTCCTTGTTTGTCATACAATGAAATATACAATCTTCCCCAACTTTAAAAACCCAAAGCATACCATACCTTGCCTACAATCTATTGTCTAACACCTCCATTTCTCAGCCAAATTCCTAAAAAAACTGTCCATACTTGATGCCTCCCTTTTAATCCTCTTGTTCTCTTCCCCTTGACAATGTGGCTTCTGACCTTTTTACATGACTAAACCTGATGGCCTTTTCTCAGTCCTCAGGCTGGACAACTTTGTAGCCTTTGATGTGTTTGACAATCCCTGCCTCCTGGTTCTTCTTTTTCCTACGAGCTTTTTCAGGAGGTTGTATTCCTACTTGATCTCATGATTCCTTCCTCTGCTGGAACATTATTCTTATCATTCCCACAGTTAGTGAATATCAAACCCCAAAGTTCTGGCGAGGACATTCTCTTCTCTTGCTACACTTTCAGTGGCTTTCCATCAGCTAATGTAAGTTTAATCATCATCTCTCTGCAGATGAATCGCAGATACACACATCCAACTTTAGTCTCTCTCCTGAGCTCCACTGAACTCTTGAGTTAACCAACTCCTTACCGGACACTTCAAAGAAGGCCCAAAGACAAACTCATCATGTCCAAAACACAACTTACTATTTTCCCCTTAAAACACACCTATCTTCTAATTGGAGCACTTTAATTCTTCTAGGCCTTAGCACTCCCAACCTCAGCATGCTCCTCACTTCCTGATCCTCACCCTCTCAGCGGATATGTAGATACTCAATGAGTTGCCAGATTTCGTTGGTTTTTCACCTCCACAGCATCTCTTGCACCTGTCTCATCTCCCTACTCAAGCACCACTATCGGCTGAGCCCTCACTTCTCATCTATACTACTGTCATGACCTCCTAATTCGTCTCTCTGTCTTTACTTTCTCCACATGCTAACCTATCTTCTGTATGTTGGTCAGAAGGATTTTCAAAAAGCATGGGTCTAACTATGATACCTCTCCCCCTCCTCCAATAAATTTCAAAGGCTCCACATTATTTCTAGGATAAAATATAGCACCTCAGTGTGGTATTGAACACCTCCACAGCTGGCCCCCAACCACCTTTAGAGTTTTATTGTACATTCCTCTAGGTATAGTGGTCTTCTTACTGCTCCTCGCACTGGAGACTCCATCTCCAGTTTCGGCGGCTTTACATTGGCTAGCCCCCATCTCTAGAAAGCACTTCTTGGACCACACCTCTCCAAACCCCTAGTTTCCTCTTAGGCGCAGCTCAGGTAGGACCTCTCACAAGAAGTCTACTTTGATAACCCTCCCCACTTGCTAGTGCACTTCCTGCCAAACTACAATGTTTTCCTTTTTAATGTTTTGTAAATATTGCCACCTAGTAGATGCTTAATATGACTGATTGAAAAATACAGCTAATAAAAGCTAACATCGCTAATAAGAGCTACAAGTTTGCAAAGGGCTTTACATATATTATTTAGCTTGACACTCATTTAATTTACTGATCAATTGCCAAATCTTGCTGATTCTAACTCAAAAATATCTTCTATCCACTCCTTTCTTGCCACTTAAATGGTTGCTACCCAATCCAAATGCTACCTCTTCACTCTCAAACAAGAACAAGCATCTATTAAGTGCCTATTATATGCCAGGCACTGTGCTAAGTGCTGGTGATACAAAGAAAGGCAAAAACAGTCCCTGCGTTCAAGAAGCTCACATTCTAATGAGAGATATAACGTGCAAATAACTATTTATATACGTATATGTATATATCTATATCTATTTTTCTATCTATCTATCTATCTATCTATCTATCTATCTATCTATCTATCTATCTAGTAGGAGGTAATTTAGAGGGAAGATATTAGCAGTGATGGTGGATGCTAGCAGAGACAGTCTCTTAGAGAAAGTGGGACTTGAACTGATTACTGAAGGAAAACTAAGTATTGAGATTCGAAGCTTCAAAAACTAAGTATCTGAGAACAAAGGAAAATTAAGACAGAAGAGGAAGGAGAGAATTCCAGGCATGGGAGACAGTCATTGAAAAGGCAAAATCCAGAGATGGAGCATTGTACTATGTGAGAGGCCAAGATGTGAAGGGCTTTAAAAGCCAAAAGATTTGTATTTGTATTTGAACCTGGAGGTAACAGGTAGCTACTGATATAACCGAGTAGGAAAGGAACATGGTCAGACTCATACCTTAAGAAGATCACTCTGACTAGGATTGCTGTAAAAGCCTCATTATTAATACTCCTGCCTTTTCTCCTCTGTTATCCACCTTCACACAGCTACCAAATTGATACTACAATATTACAGGTCAGATTATGTTGCTCTCCTTCTTAAGAAGCTTTCATCCATTTCCTATTCTTGTTAGGATCAAAGACAAATTCCCCTTTGACAATCTGCTTCCCATGTGTTTTTCTGGCTTAATCACATTATTCTTTCTCACATACTCTGTACTCTAGTCCAACTAGTATGCTTGCTGATTCCCTTACATGTCAAGCTAACTCCCACAGTGAAATTCATTCCTTCCTCATCTTATCTTACAGAAGCCTTCAACTCAAACGCCACCTCCTATAGGAACTGACTGAAATATTTCTTGCATCTTATAGTCTCTACCACATAATTTAGCAGTTTTAAAAGTTTATATGGAAATTCTTTCTCTCCAACTAAATTTTAATTTATAAGGAAAAGGCAGAGACCATGTTCTATTTTCCTTTCATATCCCCCATGGCACTTGGCTTGGTGCACATTACAGTTGTTCACTAAGCATGGGATGATGTGAAATATGATAATGTGTCAAACTCTTACCCTCATAAGGATTTTTTTCTTTTTCTTATTTGCACTTATCCCAAGGGTGTTGTTCCTTTGGACAACAGATTTCTCCACACTTTTAGACAGTGTTGCTGGACTTGTATTTCTTGTAGTCCAACGTCTGCCACCAAACAGTTCAATAGCATGAGCCAAAGTTGGACCTTCAAATCTTCCATCCTCCTACACAGAACGACATGGTTACAAATAGAACACTGAATGTGACACAACTGAGAAGCTCCTCAGAAAGGACATTAAAGCTATATCGTCTTCCACTACTGAGTTCCCTGTTCTCTTGTTCTGTTACCACTTGCTCTTATCAGTTCTCAACCCTAGATTACTCCCACCCTCTACCTCCTCCACTTCTCCTCACGGACGTCTAAAAAGAGCTAGAAAATGTTACAACTGCACTCAGTGGATGCACTACAAATTCAGGTTATTTAATCTCATGTAGCAATCTTCACTGCAGCAAGGTAATCCTTGTACTCCAAAACTATTCTCTATGCCCCTCTTGACAACAGTCTTTCCACAGCTCCTTTTCTGAAATCTTTTCCCACTCTCATAGTTGAAGACTTTGTCTCCTCTTTTGACGAGAAAACAGAGGCCATTCACCATGACCTCTCTCCTTCCCCTCACCTTCACCCACTGCCTCTTGCCATTATACCTCATTCCCTTCTCCTTTATTCCAAACTTTGGTGAAAGCCAAGGCCAAACTCTCTACATGTGCCCTTGATCCCACTCCCCCTTGTCTTTTGTGGTAGATTTCCCCACTATTATCCCATCCTCTCTCCCCTTCCTGTAATTTTCAATTTCTTCTCAATATTAGTGTATAAAAACATATTTAAGTCCCCCTCGACTCCATACAAGACTCTATCTTTGTCATCTATCATCCTATACTTTTTCTCTCTTTCGCAGACAAACTTCTGGAAAAACCTCTCTATGCCAGGTGCTTTCTCTTCCTCTCTTCTAAGTCTCCTATTGTTGGGCTTCCAATCTCACATTAGGAACTGACCTTTCCAAAGTTACCAGTTATTTCCTAATGGCCAAACAATGATCTTTTCTTAGTCCTCATCCTTCTAGAGCTTTCACTCTTCCTCACTAATTATCTTACTTGTATTCAGTCAGTCAATAAACATTTATTAATGCCTACCACAAGCCAGGTAATATGTTAAACACTGGGGAGACATACAATAATTTTTGCCTTCAAGGAGCTCACAATCTAATGGACTTTTTGGGTGCACGTGCGTGCGCGCGCACGCGCACGCACACACACACACACACCCCATCTCCCTCACTGGAAGCAAAGACTGTTTCATGTATTGTCTTTGCATCCCCAGGGGCTATCATGGTACACACAGCGAGTGCTGACTTCCCAGCACCATCTGACACTGCTGACTGGTGGTATCTCCTTCGACCTAGACATTTTCTTCTCTGCTGTTGTCCCTTGGCTCTTTGCTTACATATCTGACCACTACTTCTCTGTCTACTTTGATGAATCATAACCTAAAACATGACCCTTAGGTGTACTGCAACAGGTCCTGTCTTGGGCCTGTTTCCTTTCTACCTTATGATTTATTGTCGACATTATTTCCCAAGGATTTAATTATCCTCTTTATGCATCTATGTCTAGCACCAGGTTTTCTTCAAGGCTTTAGCTTGGCCTATTGGACTTTTCACAACGGATGTGCCATAATAACTTAAACTCAACAAATCTAAAACATAACTTACCTTTCTCTTCAGACCAATTGCTTTTCAGAATTTCCCCACTTTGTTTTATGCTGTTCCAGTCATTAAAGTTTGAAACCTCAGTGCCATCCTCAGCTCTGGATTCTTATTCACCCCACACAGGCACTTAGCTGCCAAATCTGTAATTTCTGCTCCCCAACCTCCCTAATAGTTGTTCCCGTGCCTTTGTCATTCTAGTTAAAGCCCTCCTTTCCTCTGGTCTAGGCTACTGCAATAGCTTCCTAATGGGTCTTGCCTCAGATCTTTCCTTCTTTCAATCTATCATTTGTATAGTTGCCAAAGGGTCTTTCCTAAAGTGTAGGTCTGACCACAGGAATCCCCTACTCACTAAACTTCAGTGGCTCACTATTAATAACCTTTAGGATCAAATATAAATTTTTCTATTTGACATTTAAGGCCTTCTTCACAAACTGCCCCCAAACGCCCTTTCCAGTGTTACTGTACCTTATTCCACTCCATACACACAGTGGTCTAACTAAACAGGGCATCTTACTGTTTCTCCCATGTGGCATTTCCTCTCCTGCATCTATGGGAAGGACTCACCTCCTTTTGTCAGGTTTAGTTCAAGCCCTACCTTCCACATGAAGTTTAGCTGATGGGTTCCCTCTACCTCCATTCTCCATCACTTGTATCTATTTTGTACACACCTATATGTTATCTCCCTCCAATTAGTTTGTTGAGACTGGGGACCATTTTTGACTATTATCTTAGAATTCTCAGTACCTAGCATAATACTTGGCACACAAGACTTGTTTAATAATGTTATACAAAAATATGGTGGTTTAATTTTTTAAATTGCATCTTCACTCTTCTGCTGAAGGAATTTTTCTGTGATCTATCATCACAACCATATTCAGTTTAAAATTAAATACAAATATGGTCAGGATTTGCTTAGCTTGGTGAGATATTGCCCACAACATTCCATTATACAATGAAGCATATAGACTGACCTCGAGTATAACCTGAATTTTTTCAAAATTTAGGATTTAACTTTTCTTCATTCTTCAACCCTCACCCTGTTATTACTACTAGCTAGTATGATAAAAGAACCATTCCTAAAATAGCTAATCCTAATTAGGATTAATGAGTTATCCAAAAAGTAATAGGCCAGGGCAAACTGACAGCTACAACTACTGAGAATCCTGGGTTCAAATCCCCACTCTGAGTTTCAAGGCTTCTGAGGACCCTTCCAGTTTGACATTTGTGATTCCAGGAGGAATTTTTTTTTGGGGGGGAGGGGGGAAAAATACATAAATACAGGCATAGAGACATCGTGGGTTCCATTCCAGACCACCGCAATAAAGTTACAATTTTTTTTGGTTTCCCAGTGCAAAGAAAAGTTATATTTACAGTATATTCTAGTTTGTTAAGTGTGCAATAGTATTTTTGTCTAAAAAAGGTACATACTTTAATTTAAAAAAAAGTTGCTAAAAAATGTTAACCATCACCTGAACCTTCAGTCATAATCTTTTAACTGATGGAAGGTCTTGCCTCGATGTTGCTGGCCGACTGATCAGGTTGGTAGCTGCTGAAGGCTGAGATGGCTGTGGCAACTTCTTAAAATAAGACAATGAGATTTGCCACATGATCGACTCTTCATGATATTTGAATACTTAAAGGCCTATTTAGGGTTATTAATTGTCCTAATTTCAATATTGCTGTGCCTCAAAGAACTGGAAGGCCAAAGGAGAGACAGAAAGTCTGAGGAATGAATGGCCAGTTGGTGGAGCAGTCAGAACACATATAGCAAATTAAGTCTGCCATCTTATGTGGGTGCAGTTCATGGTACACTAAAACAATTAAAATAGTACATGGTACACTAAAACAATTAAAATAGTAACATCAAGGATCACCGATCACAGATTACCATAACAAATATAATAATAATGAAAATGTTTGAAATACTGCAAGAATTACGAAAATATTACAGAGACATAAAATGAGCACAGGTCGCTGAAAAAATGGTACTGATAGACTTGCTTAATGCAGGATTGCCACAAACCTTGAGTTTGTAAAAACTGTAATATCTGTGAAGTGCAAAAAAGTAAAGCACATTAAAATGAGGCATGCTTTTACATACATACGTAAGTACATACACAGGTATCCATATGTACATGTGTATACGTGTATGTATAAAATGGTCTCCAATTTTAGATTTTTTTTAACCTTAAAAACTTAGTATCTACAGAATATTAAGTGATTTCTCTAAAGTTACATAGGATATTAGGGGACTGTAAGAGCATTTTGACAACTCAGCTCTAATGTTGCCAATGTATGTTTAGTCACTAACATGTATTGGCATTTCACTAATTACAAAGTTTTGAAGCTAAAATTGCAATTAAGTAAAATTCTGATTGTTTATCTTTTTCTGCATAGGTATCAATAATGTAGTGGGAGACCATTAATATCTTGTACCATTAATGGAAAGTAATACCAAATTTCTTACCTGATAGAGGCTGACATATTGCTTCCTTAGCCACTGTTGTCGCTGGTCAGGAAATTTCTTCATTTTTCTTACAGCTTTTGTTAATTCTAATAATCCATCATATAACATTTTAGCAGTATGCTTTGGTGCTACAAAGTGTAATAATCTATTATCAGTAGTTTGAAGCCCATAAAGCAGGGTCACACTGTTCTCTAAGAGGGACATGTTACTGAGTTTATTTTGAACACACACAGTGTGCATATCGATGCCAGGATGTCCCATGTACACAGCCTTGACTGAAAACAAATCCAAGAAACCTTCCACCAATCCATTTAATCCAGTATTACCAAGTAACTGAAGTTTGCAAGGCTCAGCTATGTTTCCTGTGATGCCTAATTTGGCTTTAGCACTGGCTAGTGAGGCAGTTGTAGGTTTTATCCAGGTCAAAGTACTATTATCAGGCTGAAGTCGAAGAAAACAGCGTGCTGATAGATGTGCATCCTGGTCATAGTGAATGACGGTGGCTCCTTGGAGTATGAACTGATGGACATCAGCTCTAATAGACAACACATACCAGGGAATGAGTTCTGTTCCATGGTTGAATGCTTTCTGCTCTTCTTCAGTTTCATGGAAATCCCATTCTTTTGCCTGCTCAAAAATATCACTTTCTGAATCCGACAGCTCTCCAATTATGAATCTATGTTGCAAGTGAGATCATAAAAATTACCAGTGATTAGCTTTATAGTATAATGATTATAAGATGAAATGAATACAGCACAAGGCTAACATACAATATTATACTTCTTAGTTAACTATGGATTCCAAATTAGTAGAGAAATATAGTGACTTTTGGAAATATAAAATATAGAAGTATTTAATTTGTGGTAATATAGATATCTAAAATGGAATTTCTAGGTCTTTTAAGTGACAAATACATAATTATGATTGAGCTAAAATGATAAAAAAATAAAAATGATTTTTCACATGTACCCAGAAGAATCTTTTTCAATAATTATAACCAGTTCAAAGATATAAAATTATAAAAATAAGAAATTTTGTTGTATAAAATTGATAAGATCCTAATTTTCATTCTGCTAAGAATTAGTCAAGGTAAAAGGGTAGGCATACCCACTCTGAAAAAGGAGAGAAAGGAGAGAATGAAATGATATTATATAACTTTTTGACAAATGGAAGGAGTAGAAGGACCTTGAAATGGCTTCCTGCTCCAAAAAAAAAAAAATAGCCCACGGAAATATTCTTTGCATGGTGTTTGGGGTTTGGGGGTGGGGACAGGAAAAAGCAAATTAGGAAAAGGAGCAGAGACAATGATTGGTGGAGCTTTAGCAGGGTTTATGCTTAACATATTAGGAATGAAGGAAGTGTAGTGGTTGAGACTGGGATGTAAAGAATAAGGGATTCTAGGGTAATAGCTCATTAATCACTGAAGCAACTCACTATAGAACCAAACTAGGGTATAGAGGTTAGCGAAACTATTTAGTATATTACAAGAGAGGTGAATTTCATAATGACTGGTGAAGATTCTACACATTAGAGTCTTGATTTCAGTGAGAACATTATGTTTTCTTAAAAGCCAAGGTAAACAAGCTGGAGTACTTGATCCTGTGGCAACCAATTCTTTACATAGCCCTAATCACCAAAAGTAAGTTTAATCATCTGAGTTACAAGAGATGAGGAGGAGGAGAAAAGAGAGAGCTCTTGGTGAGAGTTAACTTTTTCAATGAAATAGGAGGCAAGGTTCCCAGCTGAGAGGGTGGGGAAAGAGGGAGCCGTGGGAGATTTGAGGAGAGATGAAAAGGTTTGGGAAATCACTGTGGTGAGTGGTTTAGTGAATCAATTATGGAGGTGTAATTGCCTTACTATTGTGAGGGCCCAGATGAGATTATGTAAAATCTCATCTTTATGTATTAACAAATTTATAATGGCCCCAGGCAGCACAGTTCCGTGGTTTTCTCCAGCTTCTTTCAGTACCACATGAATAGGAGGGAAAGCAGAGGGTGATGAGAGTAGTCTAAGCCTAGCTAGGGTTTGGAAGGGCAGGATTTTCAGTAGGATAAAGGGGCAGGAAACTTGAGAAAAGAGAACAGTGTGGAACTGAGCTAACTTAACAAGGGGTTAACATGGGGTAAAGAAAAGAATGTAGCCAGTACAGGGGTAAATGAGGAAAGCAAGTGTGAAAAGATGTATATGAACTGACACAGAGTAAAGTAAGCGGAACCAAGGAAACAATCTACACAATGATTACAACAATATAAATAGAAAGAACTTTTTGGTAAACTTGTTTCCATCATTCTCAATACTGTTTAGTTCCTTTTTAGTTTACTACAATTCAGTAAGGATTAGGGTGATGTGAAGAAATAAGAATCTAAGGAGGTGAAGGCACTCATCTTGCTTATATTTCTGAAGTAGAAGGGGATGCTTGCCCTTCCATCCTGAACATAACCCAACATCACTTCCTGCACAGCATAAAAATTATGAGATAAACAACAGTGTCAATAAATTCTGGTGATTAAATAAATTTGAATTATTATTGTTAATTTTTTTTCATAAAAGGAAATTGTATTTTCCACATTCTATATTCAATTTGAGTTTTCAGCTAAATACATTTTGCAAAGAGAAATTATGAGCATGAAATAAATATCTAGAAAAGACAAATTACAAGCCTTTTCTATAGCCCAATTCTGCTGCTCAGTGATGATGTAAATGGTATAAATAATGTAAATGTCTTCTTTAATGTCAGCTTTTATTTTAAAATTCAAAAGAAACTAATCCCAGATGTTAATAATTCTATTAAAAAGCATTCTTCTAGGGACCAAAGCCTATTGCCTAAAACAAAATTGACAATCACATCTAATTGAATAAATTCATTTCAAACAGGAAACTAGTAGTTTCCCTTTTTTAAATGATTACTTTATTGAATTTCTGAAGCAGGGAGCCTGATTCTTTTGGGAAGAAAGTACTCTGCAGTTTTACATACTAAGAGACAGAAGTTCTTTAGGAGACTCAACCAGAAGCCTAGGAAGCTATTTACCAGTTAAAAGGTTCAGTAGTCAAACTAGAAAACGGTTTGAACCTCCATAAGGGACATTTGTATATCATTTTAAAGACTGAAAATACTTTATGTACATGAATATTATCCCACTTTTACCTTCACAACAACCTTATGAAGTAGATACAACAAATATTATCATCCTTTAACATATGAAGAAACAGAGGCACAGAGAGATTAAGTGATTTACACAACTAGTGGTAGAGGCAGGATTTGAACATTTTGGTATGCCACCTCAGGGGAATGCCCTGCTCCCACTAGATGGTCAGGTCCCAGAATTCTTGAATTTGGGCTTATCCACAAAACATTTCCAAAGACTGTCACTATTCAGGAAATTTCCCTTCTCTGACTAGAAAGCTAGATATTTTGAATGTAAATGCACATAAAGTGAGTTCTATATCCTGAGAATGATACTATAAAACACTTCAAATAAAGTCTAATCAAATCCGATGGTAGGATAGTGATTGATGTTTGCAAAATATTTTTTACCCTCTTTTCTGGGAGCAGTATCAGTCATTGTAGGTGGTTTTTCCCTTTGACAAAAATGATATTATCTAAGCAGGAAAACAGAAAATAGTCATTATGGTAGATATAATAACATGACCTATTTCAAGCAGTTCTTTTTTAACTGCACTGGGGAACTAAATAGGTATGAACTAGGAAACACTGAAAGATGGGAAAAAGAGAAGAGAAAAGAGAGTTCTAGACCTGGAAATTATGGGCCTAAGCACAATACAAACACTTTAGGAGATCAGACATAGATATCTGATCTGTTTCACTACTTCACCCTTAGTGACCACAGGATCCATGTAGGAACTTGCCTTTGGATTAAATTGAAAACCTCAATTCCTGAGGTAAAGGATCTTGTATCTATTTCCTTGCTCATATTATCATCCTACCAATGAGTGGCAATCTACCATAGCATGTGGAAGAGGAGGAGGAAGAAGAGATGAAGAAGTCATCTACATATACACAAGATGTTATAGTCTGAGCTCACTATTTATCAGTTGTTTCACTCTATTCCTGGGGACAACGGTATCTTCTTAACTTTTGGTTTTATTTGAATTCTCTCTGGTAAAGTTTAAGATTAGAATCTTTGTATATAGAGGAGGGACAAGGGGAAGGAAATGGTCAGCAGACTAAATTTATACTGTTATAATCAGATAAAACCCAAATTTTTATACAGAAAAATGTAAACACTATTCTGAATTCGTGGTGGATAATTGTTCCCACTTAGCAGGATTTTGTTTATATCAAAGTTAATAGTTCTAATAGTTTTGAATGATTTTAAAATGGTTCTAACCTTGGGTAGAATTTTATTTAATTTGAAGTCTAGGTCATGCAAGCAGTATGTGCCTAGCTAGCAATGCAAACTTGATGTAAAATACTTATAATCAGCCAGTGATTACATGTAAATCACTTTCATATGTAAGAGTAAATGTAAAAGCATTTTTCACCTTGAAAAACAACCAAATATTTTCAGGTCACAGCAGATTCACAAAAAAGGATATCAAGTTCTAGTGTTGAAATTACTGGCCTCATGGTTTCTAAAATTTCATGTAACAAACGGAAGGGTATCATTTGCAAGCAACTATTTTATTAAAGCTGCTAAATTAGAAAAGAAGTTTGGAACAGGCAAGGTACAATATAAGGACATTCAGAGAAGTTAAATTATATAGTCCAATCTCTTCATTACTCAGGTGAGGGAAAAGGCCCAGAGAAGTTAATTTTAACTTAGAAAAGGTCACACAGCTAAATGAGTGGCACAGGTGAGACTAGAAACCAAGGCACCTAGTACGCAACACAGGATTTTGTCTTTTTTTTTTTAATTAATGATGTAAAATTCATAAAGCTCACCTAAATGCAAACTTGAATAAGAGGAATAAATACTCAGAAAGCACAAATAATTAATATTTTCTTTTGAAAAAAGGAGAACCTACTGCAATCGGGTTTTATCCTTCAAGGAGTTTTTCCTTGAATCCTCGCCTTCACTAAAGCTGTCTTCTTCTTCAGGTTCCAGACTGCGATTGCAGCTTCGGATAATTTGAAAAATACTGTTAACGGTAGATTCCTTCTCCGGGTTGTTTAAGCCATTTTGCCCTACTCGTTGTAAGAAATTATCTTGTCCGTTGTAATCAGCTACAAACTAGAAAGAAATATATTTAGATTTGAAAATGCAACTAAATATTGCATGACCAAGCAACCTACTTTGCTTAGGCTGTTCTGACTTTACAGTTGTGAAAAAAAAATAGCATGTTGTACTTGAAAGCAAACAAAAGGCCACAGGGTTCTTGACCTTTTCATTTCACTATTTTAAATACTCAACTTTATTCTGCTTTTCACTAAAGTAACTTCTGTCACATTGAAGAATAAACATTTCACTTTAAATTAAAAGAGAAAAATCTACTGCTACGTAAGTAGATAGGTTTATCTATGCACTGAAACCAAAGGGAGAAGGGGAGACTAAAAAAGCACAATTTAATTAAGCAGTTGAGTTTAAATTTAAGATCCCCATGAAAAAGTCACTTGGCCTTTGTCAGTTGCAGAGGCAATAGAATATTTTCTTTC
Organism: Bettongia penicillata ogilbyi; assembly: GCA_023548195.1. Classification (NCBI taxonomy): domain Eukaryota; kingdom Metazoa; phylum Chordata; class Mammalia; order Diprotodontia; family Potoroidae; genus Bettongia; species Bettongia penicillata. The sequence goes on from JAJHZJ010000145.1 coordinate 558,050, forward strand.
TGTGAGTGTCCATGAGTCTGCAAGCTGAGCAATTAAGTTTATGTCCTGAAGATGCAGCTCTCTTTCTTTTGGAATCTTTTTCACACTAGAAGCCAGAGCTACGGCCAGTTGCCGACAAGACAGTAGGTTTGCTTCTCTCTGCCATAAGAACAGTTATAGTGTTTATTTGGAGGATGTGCTATGATTTTTTCCCCCATGGGATCATAGATTTAAAGGTGGCAAGTACCTAAGAAGTAAATCAACTTTGCATTAGAGATGAAGAAACTGAGGCCCACAGGGGTCAAGTGATCTGTCCAAAGTTACAAAGGTAAGGAAGCCAAAATTCAGACTCAGACTCAGAGCTTATAGGAAAAGAGATATGACTAGAATGGCAGGAGCTGCTTTGCTTCACACTACCTGCAGCTCATCCAGGTGCATTTAAGTCTCAGTGACTGTGTCACATGTATTGCTCTTGTTGTTCAGGATGACACAGAAGGCCCCAGAACTCAGAGGTCTGTAGTCCTTTGCAAAGGCACAAAAGTCACTGAGTCACTATCAGTCTCTGTTACTGTGAAAATGATGGGCAATGAGACATCTTGCATCTGCCATAAAAAAATGCCAAGTTTCCTGATAGTCCTTCTAAGGTCTTCAAGGTTTTCTATTCCCTGTAACCTCCAAACCTCCAATTTCTTTTAATAAAAATTTATTTATTTAACTTTTTACATTCATTTTCACAAAATTCTGGGTTCCAAATTTTCTCCCCTTTTATCCCCTCCCCCCACCCCAATACACCGAGCAATCTAATTTTCCCTATCACCAATCTGCCCTCTCTTCTATCCTCCCTCCCTTCTCTTGTCCCCATCTTCTCTTTTGTCCTATAGGGCAGATGACTTTCTATTCCCCATTAACTGTATTTCTTATTTCCTAGTAGCAAAAACAATACTAACCAGTTGTTCCTAAAACTTTGAGTTCCAAATTCTCCCCATCCCTCCCTCCCCACCCATTCCCTTTGGGAAAGTAGGCAATTCAATATAGGCCCTATCTGTGTAGTTTTGCAAATGACTTCGATAATAGTCATGTTGTGAAAGACTAACTCTATTTCCCTCCATCCTATCCTGCCCCCCATTGTTTCTATTCTGCCTTTTGATCCTGTCCCTCCCTGAGTGTTAACTTCAAATTGCTCCCTCCTCCCATTGCCCTCCCTTCCATCATCACCCCCACCCTTGCTTATCTCCTTCTCCCCTACTTTCCTGTATTGTAAAGTAGGTTTTCATACCAAAGTGAGTGTGCATTTTACTCCTTCCTTTTAGTCGAATGTGATGAGGGTAAACTTCGTGTTTTTTTCTCAGCTCTCCTCTTTTTCCCTCCACTAAAAAGTCTTCTGCTTGCCTCCTGAATGAGATATAATTTACCCCATTCCATTTCACCCTCTTTCCTCCCACTACATTTCTCTCTCACCATTTACCTTAATTTCTTTTAAGATATGGTCCCATCCTATTCAATTCACTCTGTGCATTCTGTCTCTGTGTGTGTGTGCATGTGTGTGTGCGTGCATGCGTGTGTGTGTGTGTGTATGTGTGTGTGTGGTCCCACCAACTACCCAGATACTGAAAAATTTTAAGAGTTACAAATACTGTCTTTCCATGTAGGAATGTAAACAGTTCACTACTGGTAAGTCCCTTAAGACTTCCCTTTGCTGTTTACTTTTTCATGCTTCTTCTCATTCTTGTGTTTGAAAGTCAAATTTTCTTTTCAGCTCTGGTCTTTTCATCAAGAATGCTTGAAAGTCCTCTGTTTCATTGAAAGACCATATTTTCCCCTGAAGTATTATACTCAGTTTTGCTGGGTAGGTGATTCTTGGTTTGAGTCCTAGTTCCTTTGACTTCTGGAATATCCTATTCCAGGCCCTTCAATCCCTTAATGTAGAAGCTGCTAGATCTTGAGTTATCCTGATTTTATTTCCACAGTGCCGGAATTGTTTCTTTCTAGCTGCTTGTAATATTTTCTCCTTGACCTGTTAGTTCTGGAATTTGGCCACAATGTTCCCAGGAGTTTCTCTTTTTGGATCTCTTTCAGGTGGTGATCGATGGATTCTTTCAATGCTTATTTTGCCCTCTGGTTGTAGAATGTCAGGGCAGTTTTACTTGATAATTTCATGGAAGATGATGTCTAGGCTCTTTTTTTGATCATGACTTTCAGGTAGTCCCATAATTTTTAAATTGTCTCTCCTGGATCTATTTTCCAGGTCAGTTGTTTTTCCCATGAGATATTTCACATTCTCTTCCATTTTTTCGTTCTTTTGGTTTTGTTTGGTGATTTCTTGGTTTCTCGTAAAGTCATTAGACTCCATCTGTTCCATTCTAATTTTGAGAGAACTATTCTCTTCAGTGAGCTTTTGAACCTCTTTTTCCATTGGGCTAATTCTGCTTTTGAAAGCATTCTTCTCCTCATTGGATTTTTGAACCTCTTTTGCCAATTGAGTGAGCCTATTTTTCAAGGTGTTATTTTCTTCAGCATTTTTTTAGGTCTCCTTTACCAATGAATTGACCCGTTTTTCATGCTTTTCTTGCATCTCTCTCATTTCTCTTCCCAGTTTTTCCTCCACCTGTCTAACTTGATTTTCAAAATCCTTTTTGAGCTCTTCCATGGCCTGAGCCCACCGGACATCCACCTCGGATGTCTGGGATACAGACCCCCGACCTCCATGTCTTTCCCTGATGGTAAGAATAGTTTCTCATCGTCAGAATTGAAAGGTGGGAACATCTTTACCCCCTCAAAGTAGCTGTCTATAGTCTCATTTTTCTTCCCTTTTCTGGGCATTTTCCCAGCCAGTTACTTGACTTCTGAGATTCCTGTCCACCCCTGCCTAGATCTGCCCAGCTAGTGCTTGGGGTCTGAGATTCAAATGGGCTTTCCACAGCAGGAGCAGCTGCTATTCAATGTGAGCTTAAGTTCTGGTGCTTGGGTGGGGGCAGGGCCATCTCCCAGGCTCAGCTCCCTCAGGGAGTTTATGCGAGACCTTTGGTTATGGCCCTGAACTTCTGTGTGCTGCTTGGGGAGTCCCGGGCCGCTGCCTCTGCCACTCCCTCTGCTGCTTCTCCTGAGGGGGCCCGAGTCACGGAGACACCCCACTCCCCTCTCGGCCAGCGCAGACGTCTCTCTCACTGACCTGTAGCGTCTGTGGGTGGAGGGACCTTCCCAGCCTCTGGAGATTCCATCCCTGAAGCCTGCTCAGATCTGCTCCTCTGGGGCCGCAGCCAGGGCAGCACAGGGATGGGCTCCGCTTTCTGGGGTGCGATGCACCCCTGGGGACTGCTCTCCAGGGCTCTCTGGAATGGAGATCTTTTCCACTGTGTTTCTGCGCACCTTGCAGTGATCCAGAATTTGTGGGGAGTTCTTGCAGGAAATATATGGGCTGTGGGTTCAGAGCTAGCATATGTGAGTCTTTCTACTCTGCCATCTTGGCTCCACCCCCTCCAATTTCTTTTAAGCACCTAAAAGGGGGTTTCCTATCCTTCTTTCTTATTCTTTCTGGCTCTTAATTCCACCTACCCAGATATCTTAGAGTTCAAGTATACAGCATCTCCCAATTCCCAGGGTCTTGAAGAACTTTAATGGGTTTGGGAGATATAAGGCAGCAATGAATGGAAGTCTGGAGCTAATCCTTCTAAGGACAAGGCAGCTAGATGGTATAGTGGACAGAACATGGGACCAGGAGTCAGGGAGACCCACGTTCAAATTCAGCCTCTAACACTAGCTTTGTGACCCTGGGCCAAGTCTTTTAACCTCTGACTATCTAATTTCCATATATGTAAAATGGGGATAGTTATACTACCTGCCTTTCAGGGTTACTGTGAAGATGAGGTAATATTTACAAAATATTTTGTAAACTTAAAGTACTATATAAATGCTAGATATTATTATTAAGAAGCATTATTATTATTTTGTATTATTAAAATGAGTTATTCCATCCTGTAAGAGGCTTCTTTGTTGCTCTACAGTCATTCTCCACAAGGAAAAATCAAAAGACCACATGAGTTTTAAAATCCAGAAAATCAATTAAACCGTTTTCCTCCTAAAATCTCTCTTCCTGTGTCAGCACCTATATTTTCTTTTCAGAATATTACCCTTTGTAGAACACAAGAAGGCAGCATGGTTGAGTGGAAAGAACACTGACTCTGGGGTGAGAGGATGTGAGTTCAAATCCTCCTTTTGTGATGTTCACCTCTGACTTGTACTGGCTGTGTGTCCTTAGGCAAGGAAATAATCTCCCTGGACCTCCCTGCCCTGATCCATAACATAAAGGGGCTGGAGGAGATTGGTGATCTCTGAAATCCCTTCCAGGCCCAGATGTATGACCCTATGCGGTCCCTGAGTACAGGGAAGCAGTATTTTGTCAGTCAACTAGCTTTGGTTAAGTGCCTATTATAGTTCCTGGAAGTGTTTGGAAGGTGTTACTGTCCTGTTAAGAACCAACTGTAAATATAACAGCAACAAAATATCCCCTTTAATTAATGCTAATTAGGGGGCGGAGCCAAGATGGCGGAGTAGAAGGACACATATTTACGAGCTCCGAAACCAAAGCCTATAGAATTAATGTAAAAAGAGACCCCCATAATTTCTGGACCACTGAAAAGTGTACAGAAACGGAGTGGAAGAGATTTCCATGCCAGAGAGCCCTGGAGAGCCATCCCCAGGGTCCGTCACGCCCCGGAAAGCGGACACCACCCCAGCGCTGCCCTGGCCGTGGCCCCAGAGAAGCTGATCCGAGCAGGCTTCAGGGATGGAAGCTCCGGCAGCCGGGAAAGTCCCTCCGCCCACAGGTCAGTGTGAGAGGCTGGGCTGGAGGAGGGGAGCGGAGTGTCTCTGTGACTCAGGCCCCCTCGGGAGGAAGTGGCGGCGGCAGAGATGGGGGCAGGAAGCGGCGGAGGCAGAGGCATGGGCGGCGGCTGAGGCAGCAGCGGCAGCAGGCAGGATCTTCATTACTGAAAGTCTCTGCATAAGCGACATGAGGGAGCTGAACCTGGGAGACGGCCCTGCCCCACCCCGCTCTATTATTGAAGTCCTCTGCATAAAGCCCCTGAGGGAACTGAGCCTGGGAGGCGCCCCCCCCCCCCGCTCCGTTCCTGAAAGTCTCTGCATAAAGCCCCTGAGGGAGCTGAGCCTGGGAAGCGGCCCTGCCCCTACCCCAGCACCAGAACTAAAGTTCACATTGATTAGCGGTGGCGGCGGGGAAAGTCCATTTGAACCTCATACCCTAAGCACTACCTGGGCGGATCTAGGCGGAGGTGGACAGGAATCTCAGAAGTCAAGTAACTGGCTGGGAAAATGCCTAGTAAAGGGAAGAAAAATAAGACTATAGAGAGTTTTTTCGAACAAATGCAAATGATCCTGACTTCTGGATCTGACGAGGAAATATTCTCGCCATCAGGGAAAGACGTGGAGGGCGGGGCCTCAGTACCCCAGGCACCCCAGGGGGATGTCAGGTGGGCTCAGGCCTTGGAAGAGCTCAAAAAGGATTTTAATTAATGCTAATTAGTTAAAAAAAAAAAACCAACTACACACACACAAAGGAGATAGGTTGTAATCATTGTAGTTTTTAAAGGATTTACCTCTAAAGTTTCATCTTGTGAGTTAAACCGTGGGCAAAGTTTCATAAATCCAGATGTTCCATCTAGAATTTCACAAAGTTCCTTTAAAAAGACCCCACAAAAAGGCACCACTTTACAACCAGGAATATTCAGAGCCCGGTTCACCACTTTCCTGTACTCAGAGGAAGATTCATGTTGGGCCATTGCATCCTTCAGGCTTCTCATGGTTTCAAGGTCAGACTGGTCCATAAACTGCCACATTTTTAAAACTTTCCTTGACCTATTGCAAACAGACATTAATTTGGTGGATGAAGGAGAAGTAAAACAACTCAGAATAAACAATTACAATTCTACACGAACTGGCTCCTTGCTTTACTGATTCAACTAACACTATATGAGAAAGCAATTTTAGCCACCTTCTCCCGAAAGTTAAAAAGCACTCATAGCTCTCTGGGAACCATAGAGTCCAAAAGATCAGGAATAGATTCTAGCACAGATTTAATTTTAAGAAATATGCAATAAAATATCTTCAAAAAAGAGAGAACTTCAGTCATAATCAATGATACCTCTGAGGTCCATTCTAGCTTGAAATCTATGAATGATGCATGTGTTTTTAATAGCTATACTATAAGTAGGTAAATATCAGAGGTTTGGCAACTGCTGGGGTATCCTGGTGAGCTGAACCTGAACTGTGATGCTATGAGCTCTGTTCTGATTTGATAGCAAAAGATTTGGGAGAGTTCATAACTGGATGATCTAGTCCAGCAATAGCCAATTTGATAAGCTTGGAATCTGAATGTCTTACAGAGAACTGCTATTCACATTAAGAGGTAACATTTTCTAAATGTTCTTAAGGGTGGTGGTTAACTAAAGGAGCTTATGGAAGCTTTGCTCAAGCAGTTAGCAGAGAAATAATTTCATGTGGTACAGTAACATTGAAATCTGCAGTTTAGAGCTTGAGTTACTCTAAGCAAGGGGATTTCCCTCACCCATGTTTCCAATCCAGTTTCTTATAGGTATGTGTCCACTCCTTGCCACAGCTATTGAGTGTATTGTGATCTAGGTTTATATTTATATTTTATTACTTATATATTTACTTCAACATGTTAATATCCATAATAATATTTCCTTTACTTTATTATTAAGCAAATGGCTATGTTTAAGATCTAAAAGTGTTATTACTGTGAGTGGCTGATTGTATAGATAGAAAACATAGAAGATGGGGGCTCAAGAGTGAGAAAAGTAATGAGAAGTCTATTTCTCTTGTATACGGTGACCCAAGACCACCAACTAGTGGTGATCAGTTTCTTGGAACTCAAACTTGCACATTTGTGAGAAGGTTGGAAGAACGTGCCAAACAGGAAGGTAAGTAGAGTATCTCACAGACCTTGCTGAGAGATGTGGTGAAGACATTAAAACCCCATTGGATAGGGCCTCATTGTAACGCATTATTGGATGTTACTTTGTTGGGGGCATAGGAATAGAGAATTATCCCACTGAGCCAGAAAGGCTATCTGGGACACAAGCTAATACCTAGTTTGTAGCCCCTATAAGAGTTAATAAAGATAGTGGTGAGAACAGTGAGAACACACAATAAGTCTTGATAATCCTTGCTGAATTGTTGAAATGAGAGGGGGAAGGCTGATTGAATTAAAGAATTTCTAAGTTGGAAGGAGCCTTGGAGATGAACTAGTTTTTCTCTTCATCCAATGTTGAACATCCTTTTATAATAGCCTTGACAGATGGCCATCCACATTTTTCTTACACACTCTAATAACAAATAACTCATTCCTTTAAGAGGAAGAACTGTTTAAATATTGCCAAGTTTTTTATATTGATCTGAAATCTCTCTAAATGCTCCCTTTGGTGGAAGTTCTATCCTCCTTGAGAAAATGTCTGACTCCTCTTGCACATGACAGCCCTCCAAGTATTTGGAAGCAACTACTGTATCTTGTCTTAATTTTCTTTTGTCGAGATCATCCATCTCTAGCTCCTGATATAAAATATTTTCCATGTCCCTCACCATGCAGGTCAAAATAATTTAATCTGAAATTTTGAAATTCATGACATTGAAGGACCTCCAAGACCTATAAAAATACAAAGCCTGGATACAGCAAAGTCAATGTGAAGGTTATACTCTACTCTCAAGTCAGCAAGGGCACACAGAAAGCAGAAATTTGTGATGTATGAGCATCCAATTAAGACCCTGAATGACTGGTATGAAATTAAGCCCTGTATTGTCTCTCAGGAACAAGGAAAAGAAGAGTAACAGAATCCATTGCATTTTCTAATTTCTAAATCATGACATACTACTAGCTTATGTAAAGTGACTAATAAGACAGTTCAGTGATGGGACTTGAAAGATACAAAATTATATGGAATTATGTCAGAATTACATAAGTGTTTGCAGAAATTGTTTTAATATTAATTTCATTCACCAACGATCATACCTGAGGCCAGCCAAGAATTCCATAACAGCATTGTAGTTGCCCATATTCCAGCAGCATTTTGCAATGTGTACTAAATATGAGAAGACTTCCCGTTTTTCTTCCATGGTGCCTGCTGTGAGTATCAGCCACGTCACCCAAGAACTCACCTTATAAAAATAATGAGGTGGAAAAAGCTACAGTCATTCCTTAAATAATATTTAAACACAGATAGTTATACCAAGAACATTTATTTTAAAATATTTTTAGAAAGGCAGCATATTGTATATACTCATAACATTGGACAGAGTGTCTGAAAGCCTCAGTTCTAGTCCTGGCTCTGTCATTTACTAATTATGTGTTCTTGGTCACATCACCTAAGCTCTCTGGGCTTGTGTTTCTTTACTTTTGAAATGGGGGTGCTGAATCACTGGACTGAGGAGTTCTTAGAGTCCTTATCATTTATGTCAAATTAAGTCATAAATATAATGTTGATTTCAGTATATTTCAGTTCTTCATTATAAAATCAATATTACGCTCTTCAATATACATACTCAGTTATGTGTACTTTGAAATTTCCTAAACTTTCTCCTTAACCTGATATATAGAAGTCACTCACAAAGCATTCAATAAAAATCCTTCTCTGATGAATCTCAGATTAGTTATTATTATCTCCCATAACAACATGGCCCTTTTCTTAATATGAGTGGAAACTGTCTGTAATCACTTTAGCTTTATTTTATTCAATTCTTTAATTTTTATTTAAAGTTCTGAGTTCCAAATTCTATCCCTTCCTCCCTCTCCCCCAAGACAGTAAGCAATCAGATATAAGTTATGTATATGCAATTATGTAAAACATTTCCATACTAGTCATTTGTACAAGAAGACTCAAAAGAAAAAAAGAAAGTGAAAAACAGCATGCTTCAGTCTGTATTCAAACAGTATCAGTTCTTTCTTTCTCAAATAGTATGCTTCATCATGAGTCCTTTGAGATTGTCTTGGATCACTGTATTGATGAAAATAGCTAAGTCATTCACAGTTCTTCACTGAACAACACTGCTGTCACTGTGTACAGAGTTCTGGTTCTGTTCGCTTCACTATGCATCAGTTTAAGTTCTTCCAGGTTTTTCTGAAATCATATTGCCTGCCATTTCTTATAACACAATGATATTCCACTACAATCATGTAACATAGCTTGTTCAGTTATTCCCAACTGATGTGCATCTCTTTGATTTCTGATTCTTAGCTACCACAAAAAGAGCTGTTACAAATATTTTTGTATAAATATGTCCTTTTCCCCTTTTTTGGATATCTTTGAGATAGAGACCTAGCAGTAGTATTGCCAGATCAAAGGGTATGCACAGTTTTATAGCTCTTCAGGTATAGTTCCAAACTGTTCTCTGTAGAATGGCAGAATTTTAGTTGCATGATGTGTTTGGAGACTGATAGAGCACAGATCCCTAAAGAAAATGGGAAGTAAGCAGAGCTGATAATCAGTGCCAGGAAAGATTTGATTATTCTGCTTAGGCTTTGTATTTCATCTTAGCTCTGCCAAATGACTGATAAGTAAAGTCATCCTCCAGGAACTTAGTAGGATATGCAATGGGAGGGAGAGGAGAGATTTGACGGTGCAAAACTGAGAACAAAGAAAATAAATGATGTGTACCCCCTAAAGACAGCATAATGGTAGAATTACTGGTGTGTTGATGACTGCAATTAATGATGTAGGCCCACTAGTAAGAGTAGGAAGAGAAGTCTACCTGGAATCTGAGGAACTAAGCTTCATTTAACAGCAAAAGTGGCCACTGGGCATATTTTAGATCCTTCTAGGCTTTCTTACCAAGGAGGACTGAAGAATAGAAAAATGTTTTTTCTTTATTTGTATTAGGCCAATCAATTTGTAGTGTATTAGAACAAGATTTCTTTGGGGCACAGTGAACTGAGAGCTGAGAAGGCCTGGGAATAAATTATGCCTTTGATACATACTAGTTGTGTAATCATGTACAAATTACTTAACCTTTCGATGTCCCAGGCAACTCTCTTAACATAAAAATAAGGGCAGGTTTATTGGCAGAGGAAATTTCCTCACCAGAAGTTCCAATTCCAAAGAAATTACAGTTTTGCCTATCAAATGCCATCTAATTTGTCAATTTTTATATTTTGTTTCCTTTTATTTTCCTCTTAGTTACCTAGTAAAGCTGTCTTTGGAGAAAAATTAAGGAAAGCAGAAGAGTATCCATATCTCTACCTAGAGAACCAAAAGCTCAAAGTTCTTACAGAAATCAGTTAGTAGTGGCAGCAACAATTGTGGGTACAGTGCCCATAGAGATATACGGTGTTGGGCCTATCAGAGAGATCTAACAGCCCAGAACCTTAGTAGCTACCTGGGGTATTCTTTCACATAACTGATTTCTCTAAAACCTCTGACAGGTTTTTAAATTAATCCTCAAATTATTTTGTTACTTCACACATGCTTACTTGTTGTAAGTGTAAATTATTTACACTTACTACTAATAATCTATATTAGTTATGGTCTAAGTTGATCAACTCAGTGGTTTGGAGTTTTATGCTAATGAAGTCAAACATGCACTTAAACTTTATACAGATCTTCACTAAGTTATATTATTATGGCTGCCCCTCATTCTGGTCAGCAAATATAAAATGACAAATGAAAAAAAGCAACTTAAAACATGCTTGAAGGTCAGGGACTATTTTTACCTTTTTTTGTATCGCCTTCACACAGTGCCTAGCATACAGTAAGTGATTAAGAAATGCTTGTTGATGGATTTATTTAAAATAAATTTTATTTAAGCCTTTTGTTTTTGTATCAGTCATTTCCGGAAAGGTTTGCCTATGTTCTCCACTAAATAAGAGTTCTCTTGTAACCCCCAACACCTCATATCTAATCCCCCAAAAAAACTAAACAAAAATACAAAACCCCAATAACTAAGGAAAACCAACCTACACATTGGCCTCATTTGACAGTGCATACAACATTGGTCCCCTACCTCTCTACAAAGAAGGAGCTATTTCTACCAGTCTTCTCTGGGTCAAAACTTGGTCAGTGCAATGACTCAGTATTTGGCTTCATTTTAGCATATGTTTTCCCCTACACTACCGTAGGCTTTGTGAATATTGTGCTTCCAATTCTGCTTCCTTTACTCTATACCAGTTTGTATGTATTTCCTATGCTGTGTTTATTCTACCACTGTCATAAACCATAATATGCTATTTCCCAACCAGAAGGAACTCATCTTTCGCCAACTGCAATGATTTCACTCAGTGGGTGTCAGTATAACAAATAACTTCATACAGAGTACACCAGCATAAACTCAAGTGACTATTTAAGACTGCTTAAAAGGAGGCTGTAAAGTTCTGAACATTCTCTTAAACTTTTAGTCTATCCTTTTATTTTGCCCCAGTAGGGGATTTTCTAAATAAAGAAATGGAATCAGCATTAACCCCTTTACTTTACCTATAAAAGCTCAAAAAAGGTAAAGTAATTCTTAAAGTTATACAGAAAATTAGTAGCAGAGCAGAAATCAGAACTTAGACCCTGACTTCTGGTTAAGTGCTCCTTCTACTTTGGGACTTGGCAGTATCAAGTCTCATGAGAACTGAGGTTGGGAACTACACACAAATATAATATGAAATATCTGGGAGGGGGAGTAAGGTGGAATAACTTGTATTCAAAATGATAGAAGGAATGAAAACTGGGCTCAGGGGCTAGATGTTACTTAATCCTATCTATACAGCAGACTAGATAACATAGGATCACAGATTTAGAGCTGGAAGGGACCACAAAACCATCAAAGAGACAGCAGCAAAAGAGACTAGGATTACAGAAGCAAGGGTTTCTTGATCTGAAGGAACTTTTAACAATAAAACTAGTTTTAAAGCCTTAGCCAGGAGTTCCTCAGTGATCTCAAGAACTATTGACACAACCCATTATTTTCTATTTTGAAATAAGCTGAAGTGAAATGCAACATATTATTTGCCACAATTTGCAGATAATCACAAATTCAAAGTAGTGCCAGGCTATAGGGGTCTCCAGTTTGTATAGCGCTTTCATGGGTTACCTCAAGAATGAAGGCCTGGGCTGGAAAGGAACAAAGTAGTTACAGGAGGTAATAATAATAATAACTAATATTTATATTTTAACTTCTAATAAATGCTTTAAAATACAAATTTCTCCCATTTGATACTTACAACAATCCCATGCTGCCTATTTTATAGATAAGGAAACTGAGGTAAAGTGATCTGCCTAAATTCACATGGCTACTAGTCAGGGACTGAGCTAAGACAAGGTATTCCTGACTGTTTTAATGCTTTTAAATCACACTCACTCACTAAAGGATACTGGAACCTTTTAAGATGCTCAGAATTAAGATTTCTGCCAAGAGATCCCCTATTTCACTAGGACAAATTCTGGATGAGAGATTCATAGGCACTCCAAAGCATGAAGTAAATACTCCAGATTCACTCTAGGTAAGTACCCACAGTACTGGAATTTCAGAACCACTGGAAAGCTGGACCGCGGTGGTCCACTGATGGTTTGCCAGTTTCATATGCAATATACACATATATGAACTGTATTAGAGTGACATGTTTCTAGAAAACTTGGTGTGGAGTCTCATCAAGAGACAAAGTGGCACTTACATCTGCAGAGAATTTATTAAATGGAACATTCCATTCAAGTTTGGAATAGATAATAAGTTGTCTAATAGCGTTAGGAGTCTAAATATGAGGTCTGAAACACTAGCACGTCAGGTCCCTGGGGTAAAAATATCTTTGACCCAGGGGAGAATCTTAAAGGTCATGCAATGTTCCCCAAAAGATGGTAACACGGTCAGTGCTGTACATTTTCTTGATGTAAGCTAGGAAATATTCAGATCCCATCTTTGACTCTATGTTAAACAAGTTAGGACCACTGCTCCATCACTGGCATACTTCTTCTAGTGTTAGTAGGAGCAACTTCAGCTACCATTCACAAAAACAGTCCTAGGCTATATCTGGTTTCATAGCTTCATCATTATTTGCTCCCCATTCTGGTGGTCGCTACCTTTGAGATCAGAAGCAAGTCAAGGCACGCCTACAAGTAAAACAACCATGAATACACCATGATCTCAACATAAGGAGAGAATTAGGAAGGAACACTGTGGGTGTTATTATACTGTATACCCCAGGCTCACTGCTTCTCTCTGCTGTATAAATATAATCCACTGATTTACAAAAAATGCTTTCTCATGATCACATTTTTTCACAGCCAAATGTAAGTTACTACATACCACCAAACTGCATAATAGCAGCCTTCTTACATTCCAGAACCCTTATGTGCCCCAGTGAAAATGCTGATGAAAGCAATAGCTCCTGTCTCCAGGTGTGCTTAAATGATGGGAATATTCAAAACTCCACCATATGCTTCACTCCTTTCTGCCTCCCAGTTCTGGTATACCCAATTTCCTGACCATGTATTGAAATATTAAATGAAAGCATATATCCTGGAAAAGAATGTCAAATACAATTTCTACGTCTATTTTAATTCTACGCAGTTTCCTCCATCAAGTTTATGTAGAAGTACCTACCACCTTTCCCCATCTTCTCAAGAGCAACGAACAGATTTTCTTGCTATATTTTAACCAAAACACCTTTAATAGAGGCTGTATTTTCTCTTAAAAGTTCATGAAGAAGGAAATGAACAAGTCATGTTTTAAAAGTTTACTTATGATTCCATGGAACTTAGTGGTGGAACGTAAGTGGAACTGAGCACAAATAGTCAGTAATGCTATGTTTGATCCTTCCCTTTTTCTCACTTCTCCTATATAATTAGTTACCACGTACTATTTTCTCTATTTCCAGACACCAAATACCTTTCATATCAATCCATTTTCTTTTCCTGCTACTTCTACCTTACTATAGCATTCATTACTATTTCCCTGGACTTCAACAGTCTTCAAATAAATCTTCCCATTTGTCGTTGCTAGACGAAATAAGCATGGGTTTAGTAATGTTACCCTTCTGCTCAAATCTCATGGCTTCCCATGGCCTGCTGAGTAACTTTAGAATGTCTTAATCTGAAATTTAAAGGCCCTTCATGGTGTGATGCTGCCTATTTCTCTAGCCTCATCTCATACTAACCCACCTTCCACATCATATGTACTTTATTCAAAGGGATCTAACTACCGTCACCTACATGACCTCATGGTTTACTGCTTACTGAGCCTTCTCTCATCATTTTCCATGAACTTTTCTCCTACCTTTCTTGGGCACTCAATTGTTATTCATCCTTTAAGGTTCAAATCAAATTCCATCTCCAACAACAAATCTTCCCTGATCCCCATAATTAATAATGACTGTCTCCCTCATATCTTACATAGGACTTTGTTATACCTATCTGATTTACTTAGGGGATGAATCATGGACCCCAAGTTTTGGGCTGCCCTACTCATAAAGCTTGGTGGGGAAAAGAAAGCTGGAGCTGACCTAGTACATGGACAGTACATGAACCTTGGAAAGAAGGAACAAGGATGGAGATGGGAACATGGAGTAATGGCTCCAGGGGATCCGTGCATGCATCTCGCTGGCCTCTGCATAGGACTAAGAAACTTACTTGCTCTGTTTTGAACTTGAATTAATTTCACTTGCTAGTATAAAGAAGGATTCCAAGCTGAAGAGTAGGAGAATCAAAAGCCAGCTGGGATTCCTAACGTCTAGACCAGGGGTAGGGAACCTGCAGCCTAGAGGCCACATGGAGCCCTCTAGGTCCTGACTGAATCCAAACTTCACAGAACAAATTCCCCTAATAAACGGATTTGTTCTGTGAAACTTGGACTCAGTCGAAAGGCCATACCCAAGGGCCTAGAAGGTCACATGTGGCCTTGAGGCCGCAGGTTCCCATTCCTGACCTAGACACCCAAGTCCTGAATGCCTAGTATTTCCTTCTCCATGTAGCAGTGGGAGAGAGGAGATTCTGGAATGCCTGGGTTTCAGCTGTTTTACTTAACTGCTTTATTTTGTTTCAAGAAATTTCTCACAAAGGTGAGAGTAATCTGTAAATAACTGTAATGTAAAAACAAAACAAAAATGGAAAGAACTTGACCCTTCTCTCAGGGAGGACAGGTTCCTTAGGACTAAATCTGATTTGCATACCAGGGTTCAGGGCTGAAGGGGCCCGTTGGTGAAGAGGGACAAGGCACATACCCCATAACCCCTAGGCTGTTCAGTCATTCTATGTATTATTGCTATACATACACTGCTAAACGTAACACAAGCAATCACGGACAAGACTTAGCAAGCAATGATATAACTATCAGCATATGCACACAGATATACATTCAGTTACTATTTGTTGGCATTTCCATGTTGATACCTGGATAGTTTATGGGGAAAATGGCTCACTGAAACTGAGGCTGTCACAGAAATGATGGTTCACAGATTCATCTGGTTTTTTACTCACCCTCTCCAATGTAACGATTTTATATACGAGTATAGTAAAATGGGGCCCAGATAAATGGAGGAACCTACTTAAACACCAACAGTTAATCAACACTGGTTCCCAGGAATTCCCTTGCCTCTTCATTCAGTTTTCTTTCCAGCTTATCAGGAGGCCTTAGTATCTCCCTGATTAAAACTAATAAGTAATTAGCGATTTTGGGAAGTACATTCACTGGTCCTTCAGAGAGCGCCTGGCTATCGGTGCCTGCACTGCTGCTCCAATGAAGCAGCATGTGACCTGAGAGTTAACGTAGCCTCACTCTGCTTAATTCCTACGAGGAGCTGACTTGAATGGAAGGATAAGAATTAAGTGTCCTGTGACGAGTTCATGTCTACATGTTGACCATGAATCCAGATTTAATTCCTATCAGTTAAATCATTTCCCATATACTTTCCCACAATGTTAGTAAAAAATAGCTATACTGTATTTCACATGGAAACCTAATTTAAACCAACTGTTGTTCCATTTTAGAGTGTGACTCCCTAGGGCCTTAGTTTTGTCATTGTGTAAACACTTGTTAAAAAAAGTTTTTAAGAGATCTCTTTACAGATCTTGTGGGTTTTTTCCTTTCTGTACTAAAATATTCATAATATTATAGATATTAAATGATAAGAACTTTGTAAGTAATTTTGGGGGGAAATGCCCCCAATTTTTAGAAAGATAAACTAGCATATGCCAAAACAATTGCTAAATACGAAAAGGATGATTAGCTATATTTACAAAATGGGAAAGAGGACAAACATATTGCTAACTCCAAAAGATTTTTCAGGGATATAAATAAGTGAATCTAATCAAAAAGGTTTTGAACTAGAGCATGGGGAAGAGAGAAAACTGACAGTTCTTACCTGAAATTTGTGAACGTTTTTTAAAAAATATTTTGATAACTGAATTTCAAAATAACTGGTATCCTTTGTAACTTTTTTTTTTTTTTTGATGCTGGATCTTTCTGTCTTGCTGAATCTGGAAGTTCAACAGTCACTCTGGCATGGGCCACTGCTTATTGGCAGAGAAGCTTTGACCTGATCTGTTTCTGGCCTAGAGTTACACAGACTTGATTTCAAACCCAGCCTCAGACACTTACTAGCTGTGTGATCCTGGACAAGTCACTTAACCCTGTTTGCCCTGGTTTTCTCTGTAAATGAGATAGAGAAGGAAATGGCAAACCAGTTCAATATCTTTGCGAGGACAGTGCAAACAGGTTCACAAAGAACTGGTCCTGACTGAAAGGCCCGAACAACACAATACATAATGCAAATACGGTATGTTACAATCGTTTCACACGCTTGCTAACACATGTTTGGTTTGTTTTGTTTTAACATGGCTAAAAACTCACCTCTTTGGATAAACCTTTCTTAATTATTTATACTTCAGCATCTACTGTTCTCTTTACTTCAATTTCTGGTCTGGATTTATAGACACATATTATATTAAAAAAAATCTCCATGGCTGCATATGTTTATACACATTTGGCACATTTTTCCTGCACCTATTCACAGGTCTTTTTCATTTACTACTGATTCTATAAGGAAAAAAGACTTTTTTTCTATTCTTTTTATGACTGTTCATGACATAGTGTAAGTGGTTATTTCCTATATTATTTTGATTGATAGGTTGTTTCCCTAATAGTGTAAAGAGGCAAAGGACAGAAAGAATTCTCTGCCTTTTGGCTCCCACTGATCCTAAATTTCCATATAGATTTTAAAAAAATACACATTGCTTACTACCAAAAAATGATTTGGGGAGATATACTCATATCAGTATATCCCAAAATTTTAAAGAGTAACAATCTCTTAAATCAGATATATGAAAAAAACTAAATGGAGAAATGCTAAAAACTAGTCATGAACAGGGCTTTGCACTGTAGGCTGAGCTGCTCTTTATTAATAAGCACAGTTTTAATAATTTGCTGCCCAGTACCTAACCACTGTTTTCTGTGCCCAGTGCAAACAGGAATCCTGGCAAAGAACCAAGTATGGTTCATCAGGCACTTCTAGTACGAACATAAGGGTTCCCAGCATGTACATGATATCCTAAACAAATAATTTCAGGAAACATAAGAGAAAACTGCTTATTTTAAGTTTTATTCTATACTGTTGTTAATTTTCTAACTTTCTGTATTGTTACCAGGCGACCTGAGTTTCTCCCTCATTAAAACTTTGTTCGGTCGGTGCCAATAATATCATCCAATTGATTTTTAAAATTCAAACAGACCAACAAAACTGCAAATATTTTGTAAACAGATCACTATACTTTGGTAGCTTCTTAAGACTAAATTTATATAGGGTCACACGATTACAAGATTATATACACACATTATCTCATTTGATGATCTTCAAAATAATCCTTTCTAATAGGTAGTGTGAAATTTTCTTATTCCCATTTTTTAGCTTAAGAAACTGAGACTCCAAAAGACTGTTACTTATTGAAGGTCATACAGCTAGTAAGTATGGCATTTAAGACCTTTCAAAACCTATTTCCTACAACTTTTTCAGACTTATTTGAAACTGAACCATTAGCTGTTCCTCAAACTTAATGTTCCATCTATTTCTTCCACGCATTTATACAAGCTATCCCCTATTTCCTTCAAGAGGCAAGTCAGGGGGTACTTACCTTCCAGAAGGCAAGAAACTATGATTAAATACCCCTATTAGTGTCTCTTAACACTCTTTCTTGCATGAAACTTTCCCTTATTCCCAACTGTTAGTGCTTTCTCCCTTCTGAAATGCTTCTGTACCATGCTTATTTGTGTACACACTGTATCCTTCCAGGAGAATGGAAGCTCTCTCAAGGAAGGAACTGTTTGTTTTTGTCCTTGAATTCCCAGCACCTAGCATCAAACATACAGTAAACAGAATTAAATGAAATTGTTTTATGTGATATCTCTTATGTTCCACCTGGATTTAATTTTGTTCCTTAAAACTCCCCATACATAATTCATATATCATTGTGGATGCTGGGACAAAAAAATTATACACAACATCATGACTAGGTTGTAATATTCTTAAAGAAATGAACTAGAGGGATTGGTTTGAGATGATGTCTCTATTCAAATGTCTTCTAGGAGATGAGATATAGATCTAAAACTATAGTTTTTTTGTTTATTTTTCAAAGTCTACATTCTAACATTCTCAATGTTTGTTTCAATCTAGATAAACATAAAAAGAGATTCAAAATCTGAAATATAGTTTTTCCAGTGTAAAAAGGCCTTTATATCTTTTAGTTCCTCTAAGTGCCCAGAAATCTGAGAGATAATAATTCTTCTAATAATCTGAATTATTTTAAATTTTATACCACATTATGACAAATACTGTACTACAGATAACATAAACTATATGGTGCAGTTTCTTCAATTACTTTGAAATGTCAAGTATGCATACTTTACCATGGTTAAATTGATAATAATCCTCAATAATCTATTACCATCCTTTCTCTCACTATGCCTAACTGAAATGAACAGCTAGTTCATTCTAAACTACTCCAAGAATACAATTTTGCCAGTCATACTCAATCATACCAGTAGTTTTTAGCTCTACGGAAGGGTGATGCCCAATGGCTGGGTGATTAATGTGAGCTAATATCTTTGAGACACAAATATCTGTCACCTTTCTTAAAAAGTACTTATTGACAACCTATTTAGGATTTTTATGTTAATCGCTAGTGATGCTTTTTAATTCTGCATCAAAATGGGGCAATATTTTTTTTGGGTAAGATTGGCTAAAGACTCTTTTTCAATGACACCAGGAACCTGTAGTGTCAAGACGTCCTAGGAAATGCTTTCCAGGAGTAGGAATGATAGTAAGGATTGGGCCTTGAGCAAGGAAGATTCTTCCTTATTGAAAAAAAAAAGGGGGAGGAGTTAGAAAGGAAGAAAAGGGTATAATAATAGCTAGCACTTGCAAAGATTACAAATAATACAAGTTCGACTACTGTAAAATATAAAACTATACCAGGTTGCATTTAATGAGAGCCAAAATTAAATTAATATGACATGTACAAGCTAGTCAAAGGTGTTAACACACTCATACTAGTCAATCTGTACTTGCCTACTGTAATGTATGGATGTGATTACTATTGTGTACCATGTTACCAACATAATTTTTTTTATAAGAACCCTTAACAAAATGGAGAAAAAAATTACTTCAGCTGTAAACGCAGCCAGTTGCAAAAAGGATGAGACTTGTTATATTAGGACAAAAATTCGATATAATTGAATAGAATGAACATAGCCATAATACTAACTCTGAAATAAGATGAGTTGTTGAAATGTCTGAAGCTATAGTATGGAATATTATGTAACATGCAGGTGAATTAAAAGAAAAAGGCAAAGTTGTATCAGGTTTCTGTGGTTTGCAAACAACAAGGAACAGGAGCATTAAAACTGCAGAAATGGAGCATCTTTTAGTTGTATGAGTTGAGGACTAAAATAAAAAAAAAACCATTCATCTCAGCAGAACAGCCATTCAGACAAAACATTTAAGTTTATTTAAATGAGTGAAAGAAAACGAAAAGGAAGCTAACAGTGAGGAAATTTTTGCTGCCAAGCGTTGGCTGGGTTGATGGCTTTAAAATTTGAGTTCAGTTGCATAATGCTAAAATTGTCTGAGAGGCAGCCAGTGAGGATAAGGACATGTCAGATACATATACTGATGTAATGAAGAAAATAATTAAAGGTAGATACACTGATTCACAAATTTTTAATATGGACATAACAGCCTCATTCTGGAAAAGGTTGCCTTCCAGAGCTTACATAGTTTTATCTTTTCCTGTTATATTAATAAATAGATAAAAACTAATTTTTTAAATTTTTCATTAGTAATTTTCATTGAGAAATTAGGATTTCCAGTGAAATAATCAAACATTTCACAGGATTTATTATTTGTACCAACTGCAACCTAGCTGTGTCTTTAAGGTTTGCAAAGTGCTTTTAAAATTTTATCTCATTTTATCCTTAAAACAATCCTGGGGAGTAGGTGGTGTTATTACTCCCATTTTGCAGATGAGGAAATTTAGGCAGACGGAGGTTAAGTGACTTGCCCAGGGGTCACGCAGCTAATAAGTGTCCATGGCCAAATTTAAATTCAGGCCTTTCTGACTCCGGACTCCACACTCTATCCACTCAGCCACCTAGCAAGGGCCAGATTTATCCCTCTACATCGTATGATTCTATCCCTTACTGGAAGTTAGCACCAATTTAAGGATTGTCCAGTAACTTCTATACTGAGTCCAAGAGGCTTGGTTCAAGAACTCAAGATTATCCAGGAAATCCTTCACTAGTTTAAGAACTTGGTGCTGTCCAGGAGGGTCAGGCAAGGAATTCTCCATCACTGAATGTGTGCTGCTGGTTTCTCTGTTCCTTCATTTCCACACCCTCCACTATTGGCTCTGTCTGCCGCTTTTGTGGAGCCAAAGTTTCTTGGAACAAGGAATTCCTAAGGGGTTGTGCGAAGTGGAATCTGTGTATACTAAAAATTTCTTTATCCATGTCTTAGCTGCCACTTTTTTGGTCTTTATGTCCACTGCTCGTCCTTTTAAAGGTTAGTTGTTCCAGGGTATATATACCCTGTAAGTTGTCACGGCTCTTTTAAATATAAGTATTCCATGAGTTCCTTTTTAGGGAAGTTTTTAGATCATTCTCCTTTTTAAGATCATCCTTCCTTTCCTCCTCATCAAAATGGCTCCATTTTGTGTCTTCAGAATTTCATTCCTGGAAGTTTTAATCTATCTGGGGCTGAATTCCCTGACAGAACTTTAATCTGTTGCAAGGGTTCTGAACCTAGGGTTGGAACTTGTTTTTAAAAGCAATTATGATAACTGTATTTCAAGATAATTGTTTTCTCTTTTAATCTTAAGTATTCTATTTTATGCATTTAAAAACATGATTTTGAGAAGGGGTGCATAGGTGTTGTTAGATTGCCAAAGTGATCCTTGGAAAACAAAAAACAAAAAAAAGGCTAACAACCCTTAGTCTATTGGAGCTTTGCTATCCTTCCTCTCTGAAACCTGTTCTCCCAAAATCTAGAATGAATGGCTTTTTTCTCTCCTTCTGTATCACAAATTCTAACATGATGTAATCACTTTCCCCTAAGGTTTCCAAAACCAAGAACTTTCTTTTTCAGAGAGAATCAAGTCCAGAACAATATTTTTCCTTACTGGCTCTTCTATCTTTTGAAGGATGAAATTATCATTAAGGAAAATAAAAATAATATATTGGCTGCTCTGCTTCTGGCAGAGAGTCCTCCAACAGATGTTGAGATAATTGAAGTCTTCCAACACTACCAAAGCATGCCCCTATGCCACGCTTCTGATCTGTTTCCTGAACTCATTTATTTCCTTTCTGTTGGGTGGTCTGTAATATATTCTCATCATAATATCACTTCTGTTTTTGCTTCTGGTCAGCTTTACCCAAGTACTCTCTTACCCTCTGGTTCCTGGATTTCCTCAGAAGAGAATGTCTTAATCTTCATTTCAAATCTGTCTCTCCTTTGACCTCATCTGTTCCTTTCATGTCAGAAATAAGGGATGATCATTTATCAAAAGCTTTCCATGTATGCCACAGATGAATGGTTAATCTTTAGAAATTACAAAACTCCAAACAAAATAATAAAACTTCACTGTAAAGGTTTGACTCTCTAAGTCTCTTGTCTCAGTGTTCAAGTGTACCATATTAGAAACAGGTTGTCTGCCTCATACAAAGACATACTCTATTTTTTTTTTTTAATAAACTTCCTGGCTCATACCTTCCTAAAACCGTACAGATATCTTTTTCTTATTTAATTATTTAAACTTTTATTTGATACTGAGTTAGAAGGGGATTTTTTTACTTTCAAAAGTAGCACTAGATGGCTATGTCAATAAGGATGTGAAATTAAATTTGCCATGGATAATGCAATTTTAAAAAATTATTTTTGTATTGAAAACTTAGCTTAAATATTTTGGTCACATAAGGAAAAGACAGGAAAAATCCCTGATGTAGGGAAAATTGAAGGCAAAAGGAGAAGGGGATGGCAGAGGATGAGATAGATAAAAAGTGTCATGGAAGTAATGAACATAATAAGCTTGGACAGACTTCCAGAGATATTGGAAGATAGAAGGTCCTGGTGTGCTATGGTCCATTGGCACACGAAGAGTCCAACAGGACTGAAAACAATGGAGAACTTCAATTTTTCAGATATTATTTTGATCTATCTTTACTTGATCTATGAAAGAGAAAATTGAGAGAATTATGAAAAGCTTTGAATTAAAAACTAACTAAAAATCAAAAACACTCTGCCTCTAAGTGCTTATAACAATGGGGAAAGACTTTAAAAAATATTTTCAGGAATAATTTTTCTAAAGCATAACTGGTTATGTGATAAAAACACATGTATATATATATAGAAACATGCCCACTCATAGACAGCTACATTTAGTCTTTTTCCAAATATTCACAATACCTATAGAATATAAGCTGTATAACCTAGTTATTTTGGTCAACAATTACTTATTAAGCACTTTCTATGTTCTAGGGCACTAGGCACTGGGGATATAAATACAAAATGATACCTGAAATCTCACTGATCTCCAACTAAGTAATTTATTCTGTAAAATCTTAGGTGAGGTTTGGACTTCTTTAAAATATTTGGCCATGTTTCAGTTTATTTTATGATAGTGCCCAGATGGCTCATTTTGCTTGACTTGGAAGAAAAGAAAGAACCTTAGAAAGAACACTTACCATTTTAAATCTGATAAATTCTATGCCAAACAAGGACTGGAAACACTATGATGTTGTACAAACAGTCTTTTAAAAAGTATTTTGCAAAACTACTAAAATGTTCTGGAAAACTTCTAAAACACGAAACAGCACTACTTAGAGGTCATGTCTTGATTTCTTGAAAACTATTTTCAGTGATAATGCCCAAATATCCCAACCTGTGTCTTGCAAATTTAGGTACCATAAATTTTTGGAGGCTTGCCTTTGGAAATATCTGAACATCCCTGTCATATCCTCAGCTCACATCACTTGGATTCTTCCTCCATCGCCTTCTCCTTGACCCCTGTCTCAGAGGAAAAAAATGGCCTTTCTCTTTGCCTTTGAACCTATCTTCTGCCCTTCCTACCACACCCCCTCTCACTCTGACCTTTCATTTCTCTCCACCTGGCTGCTTCCCCACTGCTTCCAAACACACCTGTTTCCTTCATCTTTAAAAAAGACTTCACTTGATCCTACCATCCCTGTTAATTACCGTCAGTGCATAACTCATTAGTCTAATAATGTGGTCTGCATAGATTTATCCAATTAGTCTTTTGATCCAATCCCCACTCATTAGGAAAACTCTGCCCTCTTCTCTTGCTGCAGAAATTCATTGAATACAATTACATGAGGATGCCGTAATGGAGTCAGACACATAAGGATATTTTGACTGTATATAATACTTTACTCATGTCCAGGGAAGCAAAAGCAATAGAACTAAATATGTGAAAACACACTACATACACAGTATAGATACCTGTTCCCACTCCCAGGCCTACACAGTTCAAAATCAGGAGTTCCAGAACTTTTTTCCTCTCGCTGCTGCTTTTCTGGAACCATACTCTAAGAATGGATCCTATCCCACCATGTCTCAGTGATACTTACAAGATCAATAATATCTCCTTGTAATAGGCTCTCCAATTCACCTTTTTTATTATTCATATTTTGGGTGTGTTTATGTGAGAGACATGTCTGAGACATTGGATTTCACTGTTTCTCCTTCCTTGGATTTTATCTCCTATGAATACTGAGAACTTCTATAACCACTGTTTTTCTTCTTTTGTAGCTTCTATTCTCTATGTTATGTAGCTTGGTGGATACATACACATACACACACACAAACACACACATGCACGTATGCATGCTCACATAGTTTTTCTCTGTCTTCCCCTTTCAGTTTAAAGACCTCAACAATGTCTGTAACAAGTGTTCCTTTTACTACATAATGTTACCTCACAGGAAGAGTAATACAGCAAGTTTAATATGGACTGAAAACTACATTTCATACATTTACTTAACAGGTCTATAAGAGAAAACAGTTCTTTTGTCTGTATTAATGGCTATGCTAACTTTGCTATTAATGTAAGTAAGTAGAAATACTTCACTGCCCACTTTATACCATATCATAACCTGTTTTTCCTACAAATGAATCAAATATAATGATGTGAATTAGGTATCCTAATTTCAGTAATAAGCCTTAGGTGGCTGACAGATATATGTTACTAGGGTACAATGGCACAAGGATGATCCAAAAAGGATTTCTTTTTTTAAAAAGAAACAGAACAGAAAAGAACGGCAGCAATGATTACATTCAGTTTAGAGACTACAGTAAGTTACCAGAAAGTACCTTAGCTGACCAGAGGAAAGGCACATAAGAAAGGCTTCAAATGGCAATCAGCTGCTGAAGGAAAATCTTTCTCACAATCAGAAAGAGAAGACTAGTAAAAATGGGTTGGTGGGAATCCAGGGGAGGACACAACTGTTGGAGGCGGCTTTGGAGAAGATAGTCTCTGGCTGAAGTCAAGCTATTATGCTTAGAGCATAGCAATAATGGATTATGTTTCCCTTGTCTCTAGGGTTAAGAACAGGGCTACCTAGAAGATATCCAAATTAGAATTATTAAGAAGCTGGAATATGTTATGCTAACTAAAGCAATGGTGGATTAAATTGCTAAGATTTATATTGGTGAATTACCTAACTTTTCAGTGTATCATTGGCCTGAGATTTATTCACACTGTAGTCAAAGTTTAAAAAATCTAGCTAGAAAATGTCATCTGCGAAAAAGAAGGTATACTACAGAGAAATAAAAGGAAAAGCCAAGAATTTAAATCACTAAGAAAACTCCGTGTTCCCTTTGTGGCTGGTAGCAAAGGAAAATTATCAAGGGCAAATACCAAGAAGTCTTCTGTTTAAGGAGAACCTGGAACAGTTTTGTCAACAGCAAGTAATCTGGATATGAAGTTAAAGAGAATTTACCAAGAAAATTTATCTTTATGAAGATTCTTACCAGAGAGAAATTTAAAGTACTTTAAATGGCTATCAGCTTAAAAAATACTCCTAATGGACAGTCACCATTAGGAAAATAAGAGGAAGAAAAACAGGTTGTTGAGAAAGCTTCCCATGTTTGAAAATATCTTGACTGATTAATTAAGATTATTCAGATGTGAAAAATCACAGACTGATCCCTAAGTGATGAATATGAGCATTATTGAATAAAACATGACAAGCCCATAGGACTCAATGAAAAAAAAATCTTTAGCTTTGTTAACTTGTAGAAATCTTAGTGTTATAGGATCATCTGAGTTAGAAAAGGATCTTAGAAGACACTGAGTTCAGTCCTCATTTTACTGAGGAGGTATGTAAAGCACAGAGAGGTTGCATGACTTCACAAATCACATTAGTTTCTGAGGCAAAACATGAACTCAAGTCATCCAGATTCCTGATCCAGTATTATTCAACATGTCATGGCAATTTTTACAAAATTGTATGCTTGATTTTCTAAATAATCACATGTTTTACTAACCAGTTCCATTATCATAATTTTGTATAAAAGATACTTTTTAACGTCTTCTAAGAGACACCCTTATTCTTTATCTTTCTTTAGTGATTTGGAAATATTTAAGACATCAAAACTATCAACTCCTTTCTAATAACAATAAAGAAAATTTCTTTATTGTGGACTTTTAGAGCTGTTTTCAGTGTCAGTTGATATACTTACTTTAAACATTTTATTTAAAGCAAAATTATTTAATTCTCAATGTAATATCCTTTGCATTACGTAGAAATCTTTTTGATAAATTCAAATAATGATTGTTTGGGTAAGACTATTCAACTTTTCACCTGTTTTGATCTTGTTACCTCTGTTTCTAATAAGGAAAAAAAGTATAAATTAAACCTTATAAAAGCAAAATGGAATTCTGTAACTTAGTTATCAAATTCATTTTCTTCCTGAGAAATACCCACTAAATGTGAGTGCCCCTCAAGACTCTCTCTGGGGCCTTTTTCTGGTTTTGCTCTATATTTTTTCATTTGTTGACCTCCTCAGTGTCCACAGGTTTTATCATCTTTATGAAAATGATTCCAATATTTACGGATCCAATCTTAGTCTCCTGAGCGAAAGTCCTACCAACAGCTGCCCCCTGGACATCTTGAATCGGATGTTCCCAAAGCCTCTACACCTCAAATTCAACATGTCCAAAACAGAACCCTTCATCTCTCCTCCCCAACTCTTCTCCATTAATGTTGAAAACCCCACCCTTCTCCCAGGTCCCTAAGCTCACAACCTCAGGGTTATTCTCACTTCCTGACTCTCCTCCACTCCACATAATCACACATCTTGTCATTTCGACCTTCCACAACATCTCTCCTCCATGTCCCTCTTCACTCCACTCATACAAGCACAAACCTCATTCTGGCCCGTGTCCCCTCTTTTCTGGGTTAGTGCAACAGCTTTCTAACTGATTTCCCTAAATCAGAGCTCTCCTCACTTCAATCTAATTTCACTCGGCTGCCAAAGTGATTTTTCTATCATAAAGGTTTGACTACATCATTTCCTGCAAAAATAAACTCTAGTGGTTCCTTATTTTTCTAGGACCGAATATGAACTCATTTATTAGGCATTTAAAGCTCTTCATAACATGACCCTTTCCTACCTTTCCAGTCTTCCTAAACTTCTCTCCATCCCCAGGTACCTGGTCTTTGCAGTATCTGGTCCCTGCCCTGGAGGGTTCTGCTTCCTTATTTCCACCACTCAGTTTCCCTGTCTTCCCTTTTCAGATGACCTTCTACAAACTCCAAAAATATCATCAAAGTCCCTAGTTAATGTGATGTACTTTGAGTATATACTTCCTCAAGGGGGCAATTTTTGCCCTTCTCTGTATCCCTAGGACTTAGCACAGGGCCTGACACACAGTAAAGCATCTAATAAATGCTCAGGGAATATTAGTGATATTAGATGTTTAGTGTACATAGAAAGATGTCTCCCAAACTACACTGCAAATTACTGTTGGACAGGGACTGTCTTTTTTTTTCCCCCAATACAGAGGATGATCAACTATATTTCTGGTAATAAGGAATTTTGTTGCTTTGAGAAAAAACAAACAAACAAACCCCTTTTCTGATGTAACCCAGATCAGCTAAGACTCGTGGCCCAGTTTCCCTTGGCTCTCTTCTCCTCTGTTACTCTTCAGGGTTTTGTGTATTTGTTCCTCTCTCCTGCTTTTATCTGGTTATATATTTCTTCCCCTCTTTTTCCTGTTAGTCAAGTAGTTCCTCTCTTTCTCTCTTCCCCTTCAGCTAGTATTATTCATTGGTCTTTAAAAATTTCACTTTTTTGTACCCTTTTTCAAAAAGGGTTTTGTTTTGTTTTACTGTCATGTATATTCCTACAGGGGTAGGAAACCTGTGGCCTCAAGGCCCTCTATGTCCTCAAGTGTGGCCCTTTGACTGAATCCAAACTTCACTGAGCAAATCCCATTAATAAAAGAATTTATTCCGTAAAACCTGGACCCAGTCAAAAGGCTGCACCCAAGGACCTAGAAGGCCATATGACCTAGAGGCTGCAGTTTCCCCACCCCTTCTAGACCCTCATTCTCCGATTCATGACTGAATTTGGTCTCTCTCTTTTCTCCGTATTTTTTTACAATCAAAGCTCCAAGGATCCATTTTGGTCTCCGCCCGCTGGGCACTTTCTGTCCAACCTGGCAGATTTCCCCCTTTTCCTACTGTGTCTGGCTCTCAGAACAATGTCAATTATTACAGGTGTCAGAGAGAATGTGGCTCCATGATAGACCTCCTCTGCTTCCCTACTCACTGATTTATAAGCTCTCCTGTTGTCTCCTCCCTGAGTTCATGTTCTCTCTCTCTCTCTCCATCACCCTCCAAGCTCTTTCTCTCCCTTTTCAATTCTTGCACCACACCTTGCCCCACTCCCCTGTGGCCTTTTCTCTTCCCGAGACCTCCTTCCCCTCAGGGCTAGCCCTTGATTTGACTCCAGCACATCACTCACTACTCTCGGTCACCCTGCTCCCCTGCCATTCATGGACCCCACCCACCCAACAAAGGAAGTATTCGCCTGTAGGCAGGGTATCAGCAGGTTCTGCCTATAAGGTTCCCCTATGTCCTTGTGTCCCTTTCAAAAGAAATCTCTGTGCTGATCTTTCTGTGGTCACTGTTGCTGCTGCTATCTGCATTTACTCACTCCTCCTGCAGTTCTGTTGTTGAGAAGGAAACAATCTCTTCAGTTCTGGTTTTCTTTCTAAAAGTGTTTCAAACTCTTATTTACTGTTGAATGTCGTTGTCCTGGTTAAGCTCAGATTTGGAGAAGAGGTCACCGCTGGCTGCATTCTGAGCTCCAGTGCTCTTCAGAACAGATTATTTCATTCCCTCCTTTTCAGTGGTTGCATAATGGTCTTACATTACTCAAATATCCTTTCCTTGTCTTTGAAAGTCCTTCTCTCACTGGCTGTCAGAACTCAGTCTTTCTGAATTACCGTGTTAATTTAGCCACTGTGTGTATTGGAGTTTGCAGCCTAGGTTTTTCCCCCTCTGGAAGCAATCCAATCTTCAATTGTAATTTCTTTTTCTATGTCAGAAGTTCTGAGTAATTTTCTTCTATTATTGCCTTCATTTTGGTGTTAATGGTTTTTCTGTCCACATCTGTACCTCTGGGAGACCTGTGAGCCTCCCTCTGAGATCCCTATGCCTTGTTTGCATAGGGAGCATATTTTCTTTTAATGTTATTTTTTTGCTTCTCCTCTTCTGGGTTGTCCTTCAGTTCTGTATATTTGCATCCTAATCTATGGTGCTCTCTTTTGTTTCTCTGGGGAGGCTTGCCATGGCAAATTCAAGTTTTTCTATTCTACTCCTTATTTTTGCTGTGTAGGTCATAAATTCTGCTCTCATAATTGCCATTTTTCTTTGAAACTACTCAGGAAAAGAATGTTGTGCTTCCATGTTCTCACTGTCGCATCAGGTGCTGGGTCATTTCCCCTCATATTACAGTATTTATTCATAGACTTTTGAAGTTGTTTGCTAGATCTGGAGGTCCTATTTTCTTCCGTTACTGTTTTCCCTGGTGATTTGTGTTTATGCTCCCTGCAGTAGACATTACTTCTTCCTGAAATCTCTGGTACTTTCAGTCTTCCTCCCTCCCCATTTGATTGTGGCTTCCTTAGATCACAGTTTCAATACAAGTTTATACATAATTCTCATTTCAAAAAATGCCTTAGCAAAAATCAAAGTAGAAATTTTATAGAAATAAACATACTTAGCTTAATTAACATAAAAGGATAAAAATACAAAATTTTTCAAATTATTCCACTCCATACTAAATAGCTGTTTTATCCAATGTCCTATTACCAAGATGTCTCATTGATTTTCCTCTCTCCTCTACAAACCAGTTCTCTCCTGCTAGACTCATTCATTCGACAAATATTTAATGAATGCTAACTATGCAGAAGGACTGAGATAGACACAAAAATGAATAAGGAGTTTATACAGACTCCTGAAGAAGTGTATAATCTGGTAGGAAAGCTAAGTCATGCAAATGAATAATTCTCGCATAAGACACCAATAAGAACCATAAGACAAGTACAATTTCCTAAGGAGCTTAGAGGAGGGTGAGATTTAATTCATTTAAATTCAGCAAATACTTGCTTAGATTTTGCTCTAAAAGACATAAAGATAAAGGTAGGTATCTTGCCCCTAAGAAGCTTACAACTTAATAATAAATATATGCAAATAAATTCCAAATAGGCACAACATGATAGAAACAAAATGATCCAGACAACCATGAAACAAAGTATTGATAGAAAACTTGAAGAAGAAACAAAAACCAAACTATTTTAAACTAGGGGAATCAAGGAAGTCTTTTCAAAGAAGTACCATCTTACTGAGACCTTTGAAAGAAGAGAGGATTTCACCAAATAGACACAAGGAGGGGATATATTCTGGGGATGGGGAACAGATTGTGAAAATGTACAGAAATGGGAGAGGGCAGCTGAGGAGAGAGGTTCAAGGAAGACTGGCAAAGAGCTGACATCAGGCTGGGCCTCATGGGTAGTGGGAGGAAAGTGGAGAAGAATCTAAGAAGAGGCAAGAGCATGAGCAGAAAAGCACAAGAAACATAAAAGGGAAAGATGTATTTGGGGAATGAAAAACAGTATGGTTTAGAATGCAAGGTATGTGAAGGGCAGTAATGGGCATGATAAAACTAGAAAAGCAAGACAGAGGCTTTATATAATATAGTCCTTGAATCTCAGAACAAAAATGTTAGACTTTATTTGATAGGAAATTGGACATAACTGAAAGTTTTTTGCATGGGGGAATGATATGATTAGATTGGATATCTGTCAATATTTTAATCATTTTTATGGTTCTTAATACTTTATGTGGTGGTGGTGATGGTAGAGAATGAAAATCAAAGCAAATAATTTAAGTTTATCTTTTATTTTCAAAAAAAGTTTTCATTTTATTAAAAAACAGTTTTATAACATTTTCATTTTATTACTTTTATTATTCATGTAATGTTTTAAAAAAATTAATCTCTAAAAAAAGTAGTCTCTCCTACTTCTTCCCTTCCTTCATCAAGCAAAACAAAATACAATCCTCAGTACACAATGTGGCAAAAACAAATTCCTGCATTAGCTATATCTTAAAAAATGTTTTTTCTTCATTTTTAGTTCACCAATTCTCTGTCAAGAGTGGCATGTTTCATCTTTCTTCTTTTGTTTCGACTTGCATTTTATCACTGTGCTGATCAGAGCTCTAAAATCTCCAAGTTTTTCTCTATGTTATCAATGAAGAGTTCACTTCAGTCTACATCAGTTCACAGATGTCTTTCCAGTTTACTCTGAAATTGTCCATCCCATTATTTATGATGACATTATAACATTCCATTACATTCATGCACCACAATTTGTTTAGCCCTCCCCCAGTATGATGATAGCCCCATAGTTTCCAATTTTTGGATGCCACCAAAGGAGTTGCTACAAATATTTTTGTAATATTGACTCTTCTTCTTTCTTTGATTTTTGTGGGATATAGGCCTAGTGGTAGTATACATGAGTAAAAAGGCATGCAGTTTGGTAAGTTTCAGTTAATAGTTCCAAACTACTTTTTCAGAATGGTTCTATCAATTCACAGTTCCACCAACAGCATACCTCTTTTCACACAGCTCCTCCCCCAAACATTTATCATTTTCCTGTCTTCATCATGTCTAGTTTGACATGTGTGAGACAGAACTGCAAAGCTGTTTTCATGTGCATTTACCTAACTATTAGTAACTTGAAGAACTTTATCTTATGCTTGATGAATTGGACTTCTTCCTTCGAAAACTGACTGTTCCTATACTTTGACCATTATTTATTGGGAAATGACTCTTAGTCTTAATAATTTGAATTAGTTCCTTACATATCTTGGAAACAAGACTTTTATTAAAGAAACTCTGTAGAGATATTTTCCCAATTACCTGTTTCCCATCTAATTTTACCTCATTACATTGGTTTGTGCAAGAGCTTTTTAATTTTTATATAATTAAAATTGTACATTACATTTTATGTGATCATCTTTTAGCACTTGTTTAATCATAAATTTCCTCCATCCATAGAGCTGAAAAGTAATTTCTTCCTTGCTCTTCTAAGTTGTTTATATTTTGATAATTTCCATCTTGATCAGGTGTCCATTTAGAGCTTCCTTTACTGTGTGAGGTATTGGTCTACACTTTATTTCTACCATACTTCTGTCCATTTTTCTCAGTGATTTTTGTCAAATAGGCAGTCGTTTCTTCCAGTAACTGCTGTCTTCGAGTTTATTTAACACCATGCCCCTATGCTTTGCTTCTATTTGTTGTGTACCTAATCTGTCCCACCAAATGACCTCTATCTTCTTTTAACCAGTATCAAATTGTTTACGTGATAACTGCTTTGTAGTACAGTTTTAGATATCTTATTTTCTACTTTTTTCATTATTACCCTTGAGATTTATTATTATATGAATTTCATTATTATATTTTCTAGCTCTATGAAATATTTTAGAAGTTTGATGGTACAACACTGGCATTTATTCAATTATTTGGGTCTATATATCTGCAAAGAACATTTTATAGTTAGATTCATATATTCCCTGAGCAAGTCTTGGTAAGTATATTTTCAAATTTTTTAATTGCTTTTGCATTTAAATTACTTCCATTTCATTACCTCCCATACAAACTAACCAGGGAGGGTACCGAAACTATTAAGGTTTGATTATTATTTATCATTATTCATATTTATTATGTTATTTATTACTAGGATAAATAATTAAGATATTAAGTATGTGTTGATTTTAATTTTTAACATTTTAATCTACTAGATTATAGGTACCTTGAAGGAAGTAATTTTATGCTAATAATTTTTGTATCTTCAAATCTCTAAGGTGGCTTGCACATAATAGGAGCTCAACTGCCTTAAAGTGAACCTAATATATATGAATTTTTATTTGGCATTTTATTTTCTTCCCCAGAAAATTTAACATTTTTAAAACTTTAATGCTCTCTCTTTCTCCCTCCCCACTCCCCCTCATTGAGAGGGCAAGCAATTTGATATAGTTGATAATATGTAGTCACGTAAAACACTTCCGTAATAGTCATGTTATAAAAGACTAACTATATTTCCCTCTATCCTATACCACCTCGTTTATTTTATTCTCTCCTTCAGTCCTGTCCCTCCTCCAAAATGTTTGCTTCTGAGTACCTCCCCTCCAATCTGCCCTCCTTTCTATCATCCCCTCCCCCATTATCTCATTCCCCCTCTATTTTCCTATAGGGTAAGACAGATTTCCATACCCAACTGAGTGTGTATATTATTCCTTTTTTTACTCAGTTCTGGTAAGACTAAGATTCACTCATTCCCTCTTAACTCTCCCCTTCCCCTCCACTGTAAAAGCTTTTTCTTGCCTTTTTTATGAGATAATTTACCCCATTCTATCTCTCCCCTTCTCTTGCTCGCAGTACATTCCTCTCTCACCTAATTTTATTTTTTAGATATTATTCCTTTCATATTCAACTCACCCCTCTGCTTTCTGTCTCTATATACTCCTTATAAATATTTTTTGTTATCTATATTTGATATATGCTTCCTTGTCAAAGAATACTATATTTTGTTTGGAAATAGAGTCTAAAGGGCTACATCCACAGTGAAATAATATTTAAGTATCATTCCATTTAAAACTCAAGTAGATTTGTATTTTTGTGACGTTCTAAGAAATATTATCAGTAGTATAAGAGCACAGGGCCTAGACTCAAGAAGACCTGAGTTTAAATTTGACCTCAAACACTTAATATTTGTGTGAAATTGTGTAAGTCATTTAATTTCTATTTGTCTCAGTTTCTGCAACTGTAAAATGAGGATAATGATAGAAGACATTCTGCACAGTTGTTGGGAGGATGAAAGAAGATACTTGAAAAGTACTAGCATATAACAGGTACTATGTAGATGTGAGTTACTATATTATTACTATTTTAAAGGACAACAGTTTTTTTAATATTTTTATAAGGTTGTTGCACATAACATTTCCTCACATTGTTCCTTATTATCTAATCCAGGTTGCAAGGCACACTTGTAAACTTGTGAAGAAAAGCCTCTTATATTTACATGGGGACAGGAAAATTATTCTCTGTCCAATTGCAGAAGTGTAAAAGGAAGCATTTCTACAAACTTGTAGCACCCAATGGAAGCAGATGAGAAAAATAGGGCTGATTATGTATCTGAACACTGTCATTTTGAAATTCATTTTGGCTCTCAGAGTATAAACATACTTCAGTATTTTTGTTACAATTGCCAGAAAATCAGCAAGTGTTCACTTTCTTTTGCCAACAAAAGCATGACTCTCTGTACAAAAATTTTCTGCAATTTATAAACAAGAACATTTAGAAAATCCCTTCTTGTTGATGGACATGACAACAGTTATATTTAACTATGTTGTAAAATAAAGCAGATACTAAGAATACCACTGTGTTCATTAAGCATAGCAAAAGCTTTTATGTCTCCTTTCTGGCACAAATATGCAGAGATTTCCCTCATCCTAAAACAAAAGCCTTCCTTTGACCTTGTTGTCCTTTCCATTACTATCCTATTCCTCACCAACTTTTTTCTGGCAAACTTACTGACCAAGTGGTCTGCATCTGTTTTATCTACCTTCTTATTCCTCATTCCCTCCTCCATGCCCTGCAAATTGACATCCATTAGCACAATTCTATTGAAGTAATTCTCTGGTCATCCATAGTTTCCTAGCAAAATTTCAATATCTGATGGTCCTGTGAACTTTTCACAGAACTAGAGAATAAAAACTCTCTCTACAACAGACCTGACAACTAGTCAAACTTTGCTTGAGAACCTTTAATAAAGTGGAACACATATATCCTGAGGTTAATCTTTCAACTTTTGGGTAACTATGTTAGGGAAATTTTAATTATATTATATTTAAGTTTTTAATTTGGCAACTTTCACTCATTCTTGCCAGTTCTGCCCTGGTGGGGGAGTAAAAGAAAGCTTTATTAAGTACCTACTACGTATAAGGAGTGACATACATTTCTTTGATGAGTTTCCTTAAGACAAGAAAAATGAATGGCTAGTAAACGAGAGCAAAGAACAACCACTGAAAAGCTCATGTGTTCCGCTGGCATCCCCACAATGTTAGGATAATTCAATGAAGGCCTTTAGCACACTGACCAGACACCCTCCATCCCAGTATTGAATTTATGGGCAGATTTAGATAACAGTCACATGAAATATGCAGACACAGATGGTGCGTGATCTGCATCATTGAAGGGCATTCTCCTGTCGATGAGATTACAGATCTACTGGAGTTTGTACAAGGAACTGCATTAGTACTAGATATAAAAAGACAAAATGAAACAGAACAAGTCTAAATTTCTCTGCTATGTTATATCCCTTTAGGTATTTGAAAAAGTGTCATGTTCTCCCCCCTAAATCTTCTCTGGGATAAATACCTCCAGTTTCTTAAATGGATGCTCATAAGGAATGATCTTGAGGCTTTTTACCACCATGGTCACTGTTGTTTTCCCTAATCCTGGATACTATGCCTCTCAAAGCAGCCAAAGATCACAGAAGCGCTTTTGGCTGCTATAGCACTATGACTACTGTTTTATATTTGTAGTCAGTCTACTAAAACTCCCCAATCTTTTTTTGGCTGAAATGTTATCTTGCCATGCCTCCCCTATCTTGAACTTGTAAAGTGGACTTTTTGAACACAATTGTAAGACTTTATTCTTATTAAATTTAACTGAATACTCTAGTCTGTCAAGATCTTTTTGAGTACTTGTTCTGTTACCCAGAGTCAGTTATACCTTCTATCTTTGCATCAAATGAAAACTGGATGTCATCTATGTTTTTATTAGCTACTAATAAAAATGTCAAATAGAATATGACCAGCATTGATCCCTGAGGCATCTCCCCTTTTCCGAAGTTGCCACTGACCAAACTATTTGACTACCCTGACTTTTCTTTGTATTAAGTGATTTAACCAGTTTTTAACTCATTTAACTGTACGATCGTTTAGTCCACAGTTGTTTATCTTGTCCACAAAATAGCGTAAAATTTCAAGTGCTTTGAAAAAATACAGATAGAACCTACATGTAGCATTTCCTATGTGAACTCTTTGTGAATCCTATTTCTTATTTTTAACCACTGACATAATTGTTAAGCCAGTTTCTCATATATAGAACAAAAATGGTGATCCACTACCGGCAAAGTAATTTTCCACATACAATGCTGGCTTAATATTTTTGTGTGTGACAGTTTCAACATAGCCATGAGAAACATCAGACTTCTGTCACAGTCCCACTTCCAAGTTTGGTGTTCACTCTTCTCCCACCCTGAGCGAGCTCCTGGACCAGTAATGCAGACTGTGCAATGGCTCTGGCACACCGAGGGCCTGGCTTACACAGCAGCTATTCAAGAATGAGAGACAGGCACAAGGTCAGGCACTTGGTCAAGAAACAAGAATTGATTAAGTCAGGAATTGTGTGAAGCCCTACATACTCAAAGAAAGGCAAAACTAGTACCTGCCCTCAAGGAATTTATATTCTAATGATGGTGACAACATGCAAGTTACTAGATATGGAAAAGATATATGGAATAAATGGAGAGCAACAGCTGGGCAGACTGTGAAGAATTTCCTGTAGAAGGTGAGATTTGAGTTTAGTTTTGAAAGAAGCCAGAGAAAACAGGGGGCAGAAGTAAGGGGGTGGAGCATTCTGGACCTGGCTGTCATGGCCAGCCAGCGTACAAGGATGGAGACAGGAGAGGGAAGGTCATGTTTGAGGGAGGAAATTCAGATTGGCTGAATCACTGCTGGATTGCAGAGTGCTTGGAAGGGAGGAAAGTGGAAGGAACCCAGAAAGGAAGGAAAGAGTCAGATGATAGCTTTAAATGTGAAATAGGGGAGTTTATATTTGATCCTTGAGGTAATAGGGAGTCACTGGAGCTCATAAAGCAGGGGAAGGTGACATTGTCAGACCTATGATATAAAAAAATTACCACAGTACATGCAGCCAAAAATACAGCTTTGTAAGGAAGCTTCCAGGAATAATGGCTTGACAAATGTATTTGATTTTGATCCAAACAATTTGTTTCCTTTCCACTGATCAAAAAAGTTTAACTGAAGTTTTTCCCATTCCTTTTCTTTTCTTAAACTCTCACCACTTTAG
Organism: Bettongia penicillata ogilbyi; assembly: GCA_023548195.1. Taxonomy (NCBI): domain Eukaryota; kingdom Metazoa; phylum Chordata; class Mammalia; order Diprotodontia; family Potoroidae; genus Bettongia; species Bettongia penicillata. The sequence continues at coordinate 595,257 of JAJHZJ010000145.1, forward strand.
GAAAGCCAGCTTCATTTTCTATGTATTTGTTGATTAATCCCTTTAATAATTTTATCCAGAACGCTGATAGTTATGGTCAGTGTACTAGGATTTTCAGATTCCAACTTTATGTCTTTTTTGAAAACCAGAAGAACATGTACTTTTATCTAGTCCCTTGGAATCTTTATAATCCTTTACAATCTTTTAAAAATTACAGACAGTGGCTCGGTAATAATTTCTTCAGGTTACTTCAGTATCCCATGTCGAAGTTAGGCAAAGTCTCCTTATTTGAACTTTTCTAAGGCAATTAGATGTTTCCTTTTTTCCCTCCCTATCTATCTTGTGTTTTAATGTCTTGGCCATTTTTTTTTGTTCTATCCTTTCTAGTCCAAAGACTGTACTACTTGGTAGGAAAAATGGAAACAAGAGTTAAGCAAAGGTTTCTCACCGCTGTCTGCCACCATGGTGTCATTCACCTTGAGCTCAGACTCACTGATCCTTTCTTCCTCTTCTTTTTATATGAACTCTGACTAGGAAGCAGGGATGCACTGCATGTAAGATTCTGGGTCTTATAGTTAGATCTAACAAAGTCCTAGGACTTCAATTTCCATGAAACTGAATACCTGGGAACAGGGGAAATGGGGAAGAAAAGGAAGATGTAGCCATGGCTAGGGATTCATGTTCATGGGAGAAAGGAAGCAAGCTGAGGCACTACAGATAAAAACTATGACCACGGCAAGTTGTACTGAGAAATTCACAGACATATCTAATCAGAGAACTGACGGTAAATAGCAGTAGTGCTTTTAAAAGAGCAAAACTGTCTGCCCTGATGGTCTAACCCTTTACCACAATGCAACGTAAGTCATGGAAAACTCTTCTCAAAAACTTTTAGGGAAAAGGGAGGAGTTTTTACTCATTTAGGAATGTTTGAATCATAGTATTATAGATTTAGAACTTGTGTGTGACTTTTTCCTTGTTCTATTACTATTATTTTTCAGATTCAATTAAATATCTTATTAGTTAAATACTGTTTTTTTACTGTTTTTATTGGTGTGCTACCAATGTGGTGGGAAACTAACTTCAGAAGTTCCCAGTTTTAAAGGAAAGGCAAATGAGCCAAATTATCATCTAAAACATTCTAATGATGCGGATTCAAGGGTGAGTGGCACAAAACCCTCACTTGGTCTTACCAGGGACTTATCTAGCTAGTGTCCTTTATCTCTCTTCCTATTGGTGACTAGAATCTTTGTGAAAGTGATCTACACAAGGCATCTCTACTTCTTCTCCTCATATTTTTCTAAACCTTATGAAATCTGGCATCTCATTCCACTATTCAACTGAAACTGACTTTCCAAAGTTGCTAATGATCCCATAAGTGCCAGACTGAATGGCCTTTTTCTGAATCCTGGTACTTCTTAATCTCTCCAACATTTGAGACTAATAATCATCTCTTTCAGGTTACTTTTTTCTCTTCAGGTTATGGTGACAGTGCTCTCACCTGGCTCTTCTCTTGTTTAGTAGACTCTCATGGCACTCTCACTAACCATGGGTGTTTTGTCCTGGTCCCTTTTTTCTCACTCTTCTTAGCATTGTATTTTTTTCAACTAAAAATACATTCTATTTTGTCTCACTTTGTTAATATGCAATTAAGCACAAAAAAAGTAATCCTTCATTTTGACTACATGAAGAAATGTTTCTCAGTCTGCAGTCTATCATATCTGTCAGGAGTTGGGTAGCATACTTCATAATGAGTCATCTGGAATAGTGGTTGGCTACTGTGTTGATCAGAATTTACAAGTTTAAAACTTGTTCTTAAAATGCTGTTTTTACGTATTATTCTTCTGATTCTGCTTCATCAGTTCATAAAGGTCTTCCTAGGTTCCTTTGAAACTGTCTCCTTCAACATTTCTTAATATGATAACACTCTCTTACATTCATATACTATTATTTCATTTAGCCATTCCCCAACTGATGGACCATCCCTTCATTTCCATTTCTTTACTACCACAAAAAGAGATGTTCATACATATTTTTGTACACAAGAATCCTTTAACGAGTAAAAAACTAGTAGTGGTGCTACTGGGTCAAACAGTATGCACTTTTTGGACACAATTCAAAACTGCTTTCCAGAATTGAGTGATCAGTTTCATAACTCCAAGAAAAGTGCATTAATACACGTGTTTCCCAAAGACCTTCTAGAATTTTTCAGTTTCCTCTTTCTGGTCTATTTTGCCAAACTGAGGGATATGAAGCAGAACCTCAGAAAGGCTTTGCGCTTTTCTAATTATTAAATGATGTATGCACTACCCCTCAGTGGCACAATGGAGAGCATACTGGGTCTGGAGTTAGGAAGAAGTGAGCTAAAACCGACCTCAGACATCTCCTAGCTGTGTGAGCCTAAGCAAGTCGCTTAACCTTTGCCTGTCTCAGTGTTTTTAACTATAAAATAAGGATGACGACAGCAACTACTTCACAAGGTTGTTGTGAGGATATGGGTTCAACCTTGAAAGAAGATAAGGATTTTAACAGGTGCAGAGGAAGAGTGTGTGCATAGGGGCAAAAAGAAGGTTCCAGAAATACTTATCAGACTAACCTAGCCTTTGCTTAAAAACTTCCAGTAAAAGATCAATCACTGCTTCAACAAACACACCCAGGAACTCTTGAACTTTGAGAACCTAGAATGGTGGAACTGGGCAAGTTAGAGAAAAGACCCAATTAAACCACAAAGTTCTCCTGAAGTCACCCTGTAGTGGTCTCACTCCCACTCAAGAAAGGCCACTAGATGTTGCCTTCGTGTGCCTACAGTGAGAAACCAGAATAATCGGCATAGCCATAGTGGCCTACATAAGGGGAAGGATTAAAAGGAAGGAGCATGTCATTGAAAAAGCTAGTATATTACAGGAGTTCAAGCTTTTATATATAATATTTTTTAAAATTTTCCTTGTAAATTGAAATGTTGCTGTTTGATTGTAATAGCCAGCATTTAGAGAGTTTGAATGCATTTTACATACAATCTCATCTGATCCTCACAGCAGCCCTATGAAGATGATGCTGTGGTTACTATTCCCATTACATAGATCAAGACACCAAGAGAGGTTAAGTGACTTGTCAGAGTATCAGAGGCAGGAACTGAACCTGAGTCTTCTTGACTACAAGTCCAATACTCAATCCACTGTCCCACTTAAATTCTACATTAATTTATAATGTAAAAGTTCATAATTAAAAAAAAAATTTTTTTAAATGTTAACTCTGATTGAAAAAACAAGTAAAGACCAACTGATGAGAAGAAACAAATAAACGACTGAAGAGCCATCCACTTAACAAGTATGGCTGTTATTCAGTCAAGTCGGATTCTTTGTGACCCCATGGACCATAGCACAAAAAGCCCTTCTATCCTTCACTATCTCCTGAAGTCTGTCCAAGCTTCACTGTTTTCATGACATTATCCATCCATCAGTATTGTACGTCAATTTCATGATGGCATGTTTGCCTGAGTTCTGGATAGTGGACAATACTCCCATGCCTTCCCAGTTACCAATGAAGTGAAACAGGGTTATGTGCTTGCTCCCATGCTTTTTAGCATGATGTTTTCAGTCATGTTGTCAAATGCTTTCAATGAGGATGAACAAGACATCAAGGTCAACTACCGTACTGATGGTAATTTCTTCAATTTGAAAAGGCTACAAGCCAAGACCAAAGTGGAAGGAGTATTGGTGTATGATTTCTGTTTGCTGATGACTGTACACTCAATGGAGCCTCTGAAGCTGAGATGCAACAAAGTATGGATCAACTCTGCTGCCTGTGCTAATTTTGGCCTCATAATTAACACCAAGGAAACACAGGTGCTCCATCAGCCACTACCACACCATCCATACGTGCAACCATTGGTTACAACATATGGAGAAGTAGTGAATGCTGTGGATAAGTTCACTTACCTTGGTAGTGTACTTTCCAGGAATGCATACATTGAAAATGAGGTTGATGCATGCATTGCCAAAGCTAGCTCAGTGTTTGGGAGGCTCTGAAGAAAAGTTTGGGAGAGAAGAGTTATTAGACTGACTACCAAACTGAAGGTCTACAGAGTTGTTGTGCTGATCTCATTGTTATATGCTTGTGAAACATGAGCAATCTACCAGAGCCATGCCAGGAAACTGAACAGCTTCCATTTGAACTGTATTAGGAAGATTTTGAGGATCACCTGGCAGGGTAAGGTACCAGACACTGAAGTCCTTGCTCGAGTTGAACCGCCGAGCATTCAAACTATGCTTCAGAGAGCACAACTCCAATGGGCTGGTCATGTTGTTCAAATGCAAAATGTACACTTGCCAAAAAGACTATTTTATGGAGAAGTCACGGGGCAGGCAATCACATGGTGGTCAGAAGTAGAGACTCAAGAACTTTGGATTTGACTGTGCAACACGGGAGACACTAGCACAGGACCGCTCAGCATGGCGGTCATCAGAAAGGGTGCTGTGCTATTTGAGAAAGCAGAATTGAGACAGCATAAAGTAAATGTAGGATGTGCAACTGTGGGGTATCTACCCCAAATATTCACACAGACTTATCTATGCCCAAGCTGTGGCAGAGCATTCTGAGCTTGTATTAGTCTGATCAGTCAGTTGGACACACTGAAATTTCACTTTATCATGGTGATGTCATTTCGGTCCTCTTCGAAGATGAAAGGTAACAACCAAACCATCCATGTCATCCTCTGCTGTCCCCTTTCTCTTTTGTCTTCAATCTTTCTCAATATCAGGGTCTTTTCCAATGAGTTGTGTCTTCTTATTATGTGATCAAAGCATTTAAGCTTCATCTTTATTATCTGACCTTCTAGCAAATAGCTTCTTCTTCAGTATTTGATCTTCTAGCAAATAGTAACTCAGTAAAACTATGAGCTTGCCTCCCCAAGATGGACAGGCTATAGTGGACAGTTCTGACAAAAGGTGATTCATTAGAGAAGGAAATGACAAACCACTCCAGTATCTTTGTCCAGAAAATTCCAAGGACAGTACTAATACGATAAAAGAGATAACACTGAAAGATGAGGTCCTGCAGAAGAGTGAAGGACATTTACAAGTAGCTTCAGTACTAATGAAGCATCTGGGCCAAAGACAAAAGGAAACTCAGCTGTGGATGCGTCTTGTGACAAAAGGAAAGTCTGATGCTGTAAAAGTCAATTAACAAGTACTTCCCAAGAAAGAAAACAGAATCCAAAATCCCTCAGGAAAATAAAAGTATTACAGTGAATTCCACAAGACCCCCCGAAACGTCAGTGAAACAACTCTAATACTTTATTTTTTAAAAAAGAAAAGAACCAAGTGAAAACATCAAAGCAGTAAGGACAGGAATTAGAGCCGCTATGCAAGAGATCAACGAGTCTAAAATAAAAGAGAATTCATAAAAAAAGAAAAGAGACACTCTCCAAAACAGTAGATTCTCTGAAAAAAAAAAAGACAGAACTGAAATGTAACAGATAGAATCTGAAGAAAAATTAATTGAACAAAATCAAGACAGTGAGACTGAATGAATACTTAGACCTCTATAAAACAGGAACAAACATTTTTGGTAAGCAAAAAAACCCACAAATCTTATTGTTAAACAGTAAGAAAAGGTAGGAAGATAAAAGCTAAGAATCCCAGGTCTTAAAAAAAAAACAAAACAATGAAAAGGAAACCTGAACATCATTCTTCAGAAAATCAAGCAGGAAAAATGCTAGAAATATTGGAAGCAGTCAATGAGTACAGATTGAGAGAATTCACCGACCACCGAGAGAAGGAAACTTCATCTCGATAAGGAACCATGATAACCAAACTTCAGATTTACAATGTTAAATAATAGATTTTGAAAGAAGTGAAAAACACCAACTTTTGCTACTCTGTTTACAAAAAATTACAGGAAGGGCAGCTAGGTGCTTATCTAGGTGGACGTGATAGGTGTAGTCACTGTTTACAAGAAATTACAGGAAGGGCAGCTAGGTGCTTACCTAGGTGGACATGATAGGTGTAGTCACCGCTCTCCTGGTCTGTACTCTGGTTCTTACCCAAGAAGAGCCCCTGCTCTTACAGATACAAGAGCTTTTACTCCGCAGGGCCCCTGCTCTTCTGTGACTGTAATCAGTAGCATTCCTCCCTGTCCTGGAACCATGACCTGGAAGTGGATAGGGGCAATGGAATTGCTGAACAGTGCCCACGTCTAATGCTAGCACATAGTCTAATGCTAGATTATAGGGGTCCCCTATAATCTCTTTCTGGCAGTTGTACAATCCCTTTATCATGTATGGATTGAGAGTTCCTGAAGCTGCTGCAGTCACTACTACCTCCAAAGCCTTCAAATGATGTTGCCACCCTGTGCACTCTGGGCCAGGTTTCATTCCAGTGTCATAGACCTCCCCTTCCAAACTCCTAAATTGTCTCAGGCTGGAAAAATGTTTCACTCTGACTTTTTTTTTGGCTGTGTTACTCCTGAATTCAATTTGAGGCATTATTTTAAAGTTGTAGATGACGGTTGGGAAAGCTGAGCTGCAGTGCTTCCTCTACTGTATCATCTTACCTCTGTCCCTCTACTTTATGATTTCTAACCATTGTTCATCCTCCTAAGGCTGCTAAGTCCCTCAAGCCCTCAATCCTTCCTGAGGGCATTACCTTAGCACCTGCTACTTTCTTCTCTCTTCTCACTATCAACCCCTTGGTGAACAAGTTCACTTCTACACTATTGTCTTCTTCTACATCCCTTTTCCTACTGCCAACATTGTCTGCCAAGTCTCAACCCTCAATTATTCCAATTGCCTCACTGGTTCTGTTCATGTGCTGCTGGACCAAGGTAGAGGAAGCTGTGAAACTGTACTTACTGGATCTAATACAAATTTGCTTTGTAATCTCAACTGGGTCTTCCTCCTTGATTCTCTAGCTTAGGCACCACCACAGCTGTTCCAAACCTCATCTCTTCTGAAGTCTCTCAAGGCATCCCCTAGTCCCATACTCTCAGCTGAAGACTTCATATCTCATACTTCACTGAAAAAGTGAGATTATTTATGGAAAGCTATTTTTTCTCCACACCTCACATTCCTTTTATATCTTCCCCTAATATCTTCTCCTTCACTCCAACCTGTGAAGTGATCATCCTTCTCCTTTAATAGACGGCCCTGTTCCTTGCCAACACTAATCCCTCTCCACACTTCTTTGATCCAAGGCAAGGTAAGGCAAGACAAAGCATTTACTGAGGACTTACTATGTTTCAGGCACCATGCTAAGTGCTATGGATACAAAAATAAGAAAAAAGAAAGAAAATCTCAAATCCTTGTCCTTCAGGACTTTACATTCTAATGAGGAAAGGTTAACATACAAAAAAAGGAAGCTGAAAACCAGAAGGGGAGGGAGAACATACCCACAAGGGGCATGGCAGTAAAGTCCTGAGAATCAGAAGTACATCGGGGAGGCAAATGAAAGATGGCCAACTTTAGTATGTCACTAAAATGAAGGACCTGCAAAGGAACTTACCAGTGGGAGGAGGTCAGCATAGCGAACAGGTATGACTCTGTCCACCACAGAACTTCTACCTTCAGATGTTCCATACTCCAATTGGTATAGCCAATGTGCTCCTCTATTCTCTTCCCCTCACTTCTCCAGCAAATTGCTTACCACCATCACCTCTGTTACCTCTTTTAAATTTCTACCTACTGGCTCCTTCCCAGCTGCCTACAAATACACCCCTAAAAACATTATTTGACCTTATGATCCCTGTTATCTGCGGTCCTATATCTCTCCTCATTTCTAAGCTAAAGTTCTTGAAAAAGCATTTACATCTGTGCTTTTACTTCCTCCCTCCTCATTCTCTTCTAAAGCAGGATTCTGGTTTCTGACCTCATCATTCAATTGAGACTGCACTCTGTGAAGTTACCAGTGATCTCTGAACTGCCAAATCTAACAGCCTTCTATTAGTCTCCATTCTTCTTGGCCTTTCTGTAGCATCTGACAATGTTGGGGTCTTCCTCCTCCCACTCGATACTCTCTCCTGATTCTTCTCCTGGGTGGTCACTCCTTGATCTCTGTGATCCTGATCACTTCATACATATAAGACGACTAGGATGTCCCTCAAGGTTACATTTTGAATTCTTTCTTCCCTATGTTATCTCATTTGATGATCTGATCAGCTTCTATGGGTTCAATGATCATTTCTATGCAGATGATTCTTAGATTTCTATATCTAGTCCAAATTATTCTTCTGACCTCCACTCCCGTATCTCAACTGCCTACTGGACTTTTTTCAAGTAGATAGCTCATAAACACCTCAAATCAATACCTCTAAACAGAACTCATCGGCTTTCCCTCAAACCCTCCCCTCTGCTGAACTTCAGGGAACCATCCTCCTAGTTACCAAAGTTTGAAATCTCAGTCATACTCTACTATGTACTTTCATTCACCCCAATAATATCCAATCTATTACCAAACCTTGTTTTAAACTTCACAATACCTCTCCCATAGACTCTCTTCTCTCCACTCATATTGCCACCACTCCAAGTTTAGGTCTTCAAAACTCTTATCTGGACTATTGCAATATCCAATTTGCTTCCTTGACATCTTTCCCCATTCCAATCTAATCTCCACATAGCTGACAAAATGATTTTCTCAAAGCATAGTGCCTATGTCACCTTCCCCTGTCCCCAATAAATAAATAGTTCCCTATTATCTCCAGGATCAAACATAAAGTTCTTTGTTTGAAATGTCTAGCTCTTTACAACTACATCCCATCCTACATTTAAAAGTTCATAGTCTACTCCTCAAAGCCTTCTATGATTTTGTCATGCTAGCCTACTTATCCTTCGCACAATACTCTTTCTTCTGTCTCTAGGCTTTTATACATTGGCCACACGCTCTCTCCACCCTAGTTTTACATTTAACTTTTAATAGTTCTTTGGGGTAACAGAGTTTAAGACTAGTTGCCACCTATATACTTAGTAAATAATTGCACTAGAACATTTTCCCTCTTTTGTTTGCTTTTCCCAACCCACCTGTCCTCTGATCAATAAGTGGAAACTTATTCTCCTTATTCTCTATACTGATGACTATAGTTAGAAATAACTTACTAGGAAATCTAAAGGGAAAGATAAAACAAAAAAGTACCAACTAGAAAATTCCACATAGACACTTATGGTTTTTCTCGGTTTTCATGAGTTCTAATCTAATCTTATAAAAGGTATTTTGGCCGGCTTGGTTCCTTGGCTCTGGACAAAGTTTCTTAGTTCCATTTGGCATCTCTTCTGCTTTCCTCGTGCTGTTCAGCATGTGAATCTCTAGCAAAAACTTATCTTTTTTGATCTGAAGGGCAGTCTCCCTTCACTGAGAAAATGAGTGAAACGAGGGAGTCAGTACATGTGCTGGTTATCCTCTACTAGGAAAACAAGTAGTTAATTTGTGATTTTCAGCCTGTAAAAGAATGCATCGTGCTTGATATTAATATCTCAGTGTAATTTCAGGTACAGCTAGGCTCATCTTTAATATGACTTTATTTGAAAAAAAAATCATTACCTAATAATATGCATTTGTAAGGTAATGGATTCAAAGAGTTCAAACTTAGGTGCCCATACTAGGCAGACATGAACAAAAAATGGAGGGAGGAGATCTGGAACTCTGATCTCATCAGTGTAAGCAGCTCCGAGTGGAATCTCCCTTCACTGATGCAGATGAACTCACCCACACCAAAATGTGATGTTTCCCAGGTAACACAGGAAGTACATTATATGTCAGAAGCAAAATTAGAATCCTGGTCTCCTGACTCGAAGACCAGGTTTTTATGCATTATTTCACACTACTTGTAAAAAAATCTGACATTTATAATCTATTATGTAGTTCACAGAGTATCTTTCACATATTATCTTACTTTATCTTCATAATATCTTTATTGTTTTCAAGGATATATAGGATCTAGAAATAGATTAATAAGGTACTACATAACAGAGACATTTTCAGATATTTCATTGTTGTTATCACTATTAACACAGAAAAACAGTTACATACAATTTTAAAAATTATAAACCTCCTTTCCCATAACTGCCTTTTGGGGAAGGCAGGGCAAAAATCATGAAACTTCTTTTATAGAAAAGGAAGCTGAGGCTCTGAGAGTGATTTGGTTATGAACTCATAGCTACTAACTCTTAGGGCCAGGTTTCCTCATGCTAGCTCAGTCGGTAAACATTTATTAAGAACCTGCTATGTGCCAGACACTGTCTTAAGTGCTAAGAATATAAAGAAAAGCCAAAGACAGTCTCCTCTCTCAACGAGCTCACAGTCTAATGAGGGTACCAATGACCAAATAAAAATGTACCAACAAGCTGGAGATAATCACTAAAAGGAAGGCATGAGCATTAAGGGCGATAGGGAAAGGTAAGATGTGGAATTTAACTGGACTTGGAAGCCAGACCATAGAGATGAGGCATGAGAATATTCAGAATTGGAGTACAACCAGTGAAAATGCTTGGAGTTAGGGGATGGAGTGTTTTGTTTGAGGAACAGAAAGAAGGTGAGTCTCGGGTGGGGTGGGTGTATAAGGTATAAGAAGATCAGAAAGATGCTGAATGAAAGGCTTTGAATGTCAGGCAGAGGATTTTATATTTGATCCTGGAGGTGACAAGGAGCCACTGACATTTACTAAGTAGACCGGCGACATGATCAGATCTGTGCTGTAGCAAGATCACTTTGAAAGCTGAGTGAAGGATGGACTGAAGTGTGGCAGAATGACCAGCCAGCATATCATTGAAATAGCATGAAGTGATGAGGGTCTGCACCTGGGGAAAAGTGTCATAGGACAGAAGGGACCTATGATGAGATGTTATGAAGAGAATCTACAGGCCTCTCTACTGGAATGGATAAAGGGGGTGGGGGTGAGAATGAAAAGTTGGAGAAGACACCTAGGTTTATGAGCCTCGGTAGGTGACTAACTATGAGGTTATAGAGAACAAAAAGTAACAGAGAAATCTAGAAGGAAGATTAGAATGGAAAGATACTAGTTCAGTTGTGGATATGCTGCATTTAATGTCTATGGCTTATCCAGTTCAAGATGTCCAATAGGTAGCTGGGGATTTGAACTGGGACGTTAGCAGAGAGGTTGGGGCTGGAAAAATAAACTTGAGAATCAACAGTATAAAGATGACAATTGAGTTGAAATAGTATAAAGGAAGTAAAGAAGAGGGTGCAAGGTGGCTTGGGAAATAACTGAAAGGTTGAAGGACTGGAGATTGTGGTATCAATAAAGAATGAGTTTTGGCATTTTGAGGCAGAAGAAAAGGTGGGATAACAAGAATGATTAAATAAGGCAATTTCAGAGTTCAAGAATATAGCTGTGGGGCATTTGCGGGGAATGGAAACATAAAGCATATGGACTTCTTTGTAAGGTGGGGCGAAGGAGTCACAGGAAATAGGAGTGTTGGAGGGAGCATCAGTATATACACTGAAACCTCATACTGAGAGGCCAGGAGTTACAGGAGTGAGAGACTGAGCTGGCAATAAACTCACTGAGGAAAGAAGTGGAGAGTCCTGGAGGTCAGTTAGTAGTCATGAGCTACCAGATTCTGAATGGTGCATATGGATTTCGAGAATTTCAGAAGAGACTTATGCAGTGATGATGATGGAGAGACAATCTGTAAGTGGCCATGGGGAACAAGGAGTAGTCTAGCTCCTTTACCTCAACTAATAAGTGAGAGAGAAATTAAGGGAAGTGCAGCCAGTGTTGGAAGAGGAAGTACAGGAAGTAAAGCCAGGTATCAGTGAAGATAGAAGGCATGGGAAAGGAAAAGATTTAAGACGAAAGCAAACTTATTGTCGATGGCACAGACATTCCAAACAGCACAGTGGAAAGAGTGGGTAGCTTTAGAGTGAAACATTGAGGTGGAGGTTATATTACACTACCTTTTAATTATACATTTAATGAATACATAGCAGGGATTTTTAGTTAAATATATGTCACTTAAAATACTTAAGTTTTAGTTAGAAATCTTTCCCTACATTTAGTCAAAATCTACCTATTTCCATCTTAATACTCATTACTCCTAATTCTTTCTCCTAATCAGAATAAGCCTAATCTCTTTTTTATATAACAATCTTTTAAATGCTAGAAGACTACTATCATGTCCCCTCCAAGTTTTCTCTCCTTCAGATTAAACCTCTCCAATATGTTTCTCCACACATCAGGCTTTATTTACAGATGGAATTATTTGAAGGGAATTGTTCCCATTATATCTCTCCCACTTTGTTCCAGGATTATGAAGTTCAAAGTCTTGAGGGAAAGTGCTAATATTTTGAATTCGAGAGAAATGAATAATCCAAAAAAACCTTATGAGAGTAGTCTTAAAAATCCTTGCTACCAGAATCTTTCATAAAAGTCTGATTTCTAAGTTATAATTTAGGGAGAGGGAGAGGATTGCAATTTATAAGAATAAAAGCTCTTTTCTCCAAATGGTCAAGGGACATAAACATGGATGGTTTTCATACACAGAAATCCAAGTTACCAATATATCTATATCTATCTACCAATATATATGGAAAATGCCACACATCACCAATAATTAGAAAAAAGAAAATTAAAACAACTACGAAGATTCATCTCACACTCATCAGATTGATAAAGTTGACAAAAAAGGAAACGACAATGGCTGGAGGGGTTATAGGAAAACAGGCATATTAATATACTTTTGGTAGAACTGTGAATTGGTAACCATTCTGGAAAGCATTTGAAACTACATTCCTTACGCAATTAAACTGGTTTGACCCCAAAATACCAATATTAGGTTTACACCAGAAAGAGCTAAAAAAAAAAAAAGAAGAAAAATGGCTCCTTTTCTGGTTGCAAAGAATTGGAAACTGAGGGTTTGCCCAGCAATTGGAAAAGGCTAAACAATTATAAGACAAGATTGTGAGAGAATACTACTGTGCTACAAGAAATGATGAAGGGGACAGTTTCAAAGGAATCTTAGAACACATATATGAACTGATGGAGAGTGAAGTGGGCAGAACCAGGAGAACAATTTATACAATAAAAACAATACTGTAAAGACAAACAACTCTGACAGGCTTGGGAACTCTACTAAACATAATGATTAATCATAATTTCAGAGGACTCAAGATGAAACATGTTTCCCACCCCCTGAGAGAGTAAGTTGACGGACTCAGATTAGAGGTTAATTTGTATTTTTTTGGATGTGGCCAATATGGGAATTGACTATACATACTGGGAATAGGGATTTTATTTTTCTTGTTTTCTGAGTAGGGGGTAGTGGGAAGAAGTTGGAAAAAGAGATGGCAGATCTTTGTTGAAAATAAAAGCTTAATTAAATAAAAAAGAAAACCCTTACTACTTGGTGTAATAGTTGTCTCTGCAAAGAATTCCACTTTTGTTCTTCCAAAATTGACTTGAAAACAGAGTAACAAAGAAAAAAATCTGGTAACTCAGTATTAATGATAAAATCATAATATACAGGTGCTAAAACAGTATCAAATGAGGGGAGGGTTCACAAGGACTTACCAGGAGAGATCAAGTAGACAAACGTAGGCTAGTTGTTAAAATACTGTTATTCAGTTGTGTTTAACTCTTTGTGACTCCATTTGTGGTTTACTTGGCAGAGATACCAGAATGCTTTGCCATTTCCTTTTCCAGCTTATGTTACAGAGGAGGAAACTGAGGTAAGCAAAGTTAAGTGACTTGGCCAGGATCACACAGCTAGGAAGTGTCTGAGATCAGATTTGAATTCCCAAAGAAGAGTCTTCTTAACTCCAGTCCTGGCACTCTAATCCATTGTGCCACCTAGTTACCTTAATTAAATGTAACCAGCTACTAAAAATATATATAAATTTTTACTCTACACTCAATTTTTCTTGGAGGTAAATAAAAAAAAATTACAAATTGGTAAAAGTGATTTCTATTAATGTCTGTAGATATCACAAAATCTATAATAATTAAAGAAATATTAAATCATATTCAGATTATACTTGCTAATACAGGGCAGAGGACTAATATGTATTAGAAGGATTTTTAATAAACAAATTTTGAAGGAAAAATGTTTTTCTGGTTGACACTCCATTACCTACAAAACTAAATTAACTAGAATGCTTCACTCTCTGAGCGCGCTAATTGAGAATTTATTATAAAATTAAAGTACTAAATTGCTACATACAATGATACACAAACATGAATAAATAAAATTTCTTTTTTTACAATATTTATGCCAAAGTGAAATTAAGTAAATGAAAATAAATCAAAGATCAGAAAATGAGAAGGAGGCTAGAACAAGAGGAAAATCTTGTGAAGATCCTATAATGAATATGGTCACTCACCTGAGTTTCTTTCCCTGATGCCTAGTACTATAAATAAGTTTAGTGACTTGTCTTGTGTTCTACACTACTCTTCTAATAACAGGGACTTTTACAGTATCTGCTACTAAAGAAGAATATTCATTCTTCTTTGGCCCCTATAGTAGATTGCTTTCTATAGATTTGGCTTGGGATCCCTTGGTCTTTAGTCATGAGTTGGAGCTTTGGCAAATGAACCTAGTGCTCGGGAGACAAAGTTCTGGCTGAGAACTAGATGACAGATCCTTGCATTATTATATCATATAGTTTTTTAGTACTGGTACACAAAGACAGAGAGTCTTCTGATAAGGTCTGAGAGGGGAGAGCAAAGAGAAAAAAATTTGAGGGAGGGAATGGTCAACCAAATGGTTTACTTGTGTCAGAAGTGGTTGAGTCAAGGTAAGGGTCAGGTCAAAATGCAGTGTAACTGTATGTTGCTGTCTAGGAAGAAGGTCATGCAGTGAGTAAAACAGAAAAGGAGATGAATCCATAAAAGCCTACAGATAAAAGATGCCTCAAGCCCAACATTAGTGTTGAAACAAAAGTACTGACACAAATATGTTGACTGGGATCTTCTTACCTCATTAAATCTTGTTACAAGATTTTCCAGAGCATTGTGATCACTGTTCTGGGAGGTAAGGATAGATGCAGATACTGTAGCCTTGAGGCATGGAAGTTTACTCTGGCATTCAGCATTTCCCAAGTCCCTGGTTAAGAAGCAAAGGTAGTCGACAGGCAACACTTGTCGGTAGATACTCTGTTCCTGTTCAGTCAGAATACAAGCAACTTCCTCTGGGAACTGAATGAGGTGTTGAAGTTCTATGAGCTCGTTACTTAGACCCACCTCTTTCGAAGGGAGATTGGTTGAACTGGCCATGGAGGTACATGGTTGACGTTCTAAAACAAAGCAAAACAGAGAAGGTTATGTGACATTTCGCTTTTTTCTAAAAGTTCTCGGTTCAAACTCTACTTTCTTAAATAGCTTTTTTAATGAACTAATAAATCCTTTATTATATAGTTGTCCTTGATAGCTGATCATTTGACTTTGGGCCCACAATATCATTTCTTCTTATATTGAGAGAGAGCCTGGTTTAGGTCACTATTTCTCAGACAGTCTATTGTCATATTTTGCAAAGACATTCTGTTCATTGTTTTGTTTTAGGTTTCCTCATTCCCTTTCTTAAATTTTGAACGGAAGTGTGTGTGTGTGTGTGTGTGTGTGTGTGTGTGTGTGTGTGTGAGACAGAGAGAGACAGACAGACAGACAGAGGAAGATGGAAGAGAGAGGGATAATTATGGCATCCAGATGGAAGATGGCTAGAAGGATGTATACAGGTGAATACAGGAGACTTTTCACATCTGCCATTTGACATTTTCATGATATACTCTACCAGACCATGTTCTGTCTCCTTAGAAGGTAAGGTATACAGATAACTTTCTGCAGGAGGAAAAGTTAGTCAGTGTTCTAGTCTCATAAAACTCCCTCCCCCGGTTTCATCTGCATTATTGATACTCATACTTCCCTACTCAGGCAGATGTTTAGAACGTATGTCCCTTGAATGTAGAGCGCTTCCAATATGAACATCTCTGCCCTGCCTGGTGTCAACTCCACCAAGCAAGATGCTCATTCCAGGATAAACTCATAACTTCTAAACTGACCACCATGCTGCAAACTCAGGCCTTAACTATCTCCCTCAGCTTCCTCTCCCTTCCCCCAACTCATTTCCCTTTGTATCTGCTCACGACGCCAGGCACCCTTTGGTATACTCTCCCCTTCCCAACCTACTTCCCACTTTTCTGCCTCTTTCTGTGTGTTGTCTCCCCCTTAAGTAACATGAGGGCAGGAACTATCTTTATTAATTATACACCCAGTACTTAGTACATGGCCCAGCAAATAGTAGGTGCTTAATAAATGCTTATTGGAATAGATAAAAGTGGATAGGATAGAATATAATCTGGCTATATTCTGCTATTTAAATGGAAGGCTGGAGAGAAATCCCTTAATCCAACTGCACAATGGAAGGCAGTTCTCAAGTGAATCAATCACTTCCATCCTAATTAACAAGATGTTCTATGTCCTGATACCTTATCAGGTATCTCATCCTTATTATACTCTCTTCCTTTCCTTTATTAATGCCTTCCCAGAAATGGGGTCCCCTAAGCATATGAGGATCCAATGTGACTTAACAGCTGCACACTGAATGAAAGAACTTTATTGAACAAAACCCAATGCTTTCTCATTCCCATATCTGCCTTTCCTGGTCCTTATTAAAATCAGAAATAATTTGTATTTTTCTCCAGCTGTAACATTCATAAAACAAACACTCAAACTGGAAAGGGGTTGGAAATGACTTTGATCACAAGATAAGAGTTTCTCACTGAATCTGCATGTAATAGAAACCATATATATCAAACTGAGATCATCCTTATGTCTGTTTTCCTTCATCTATGCTACATTTCTGTTTTTTACTGCTACTATGCTAGTGTTTCTCTTATTGAAGGGGTCCTTGAATTCTGCTGTAGATATAAATTACCTAAACTTCAGCAAAACATTTGGTAAGACATAGCATGCTGTTCTTACGTAGAAGATGGAAAGATGAAGACTAGATAATAATCTGATTAGATAGATTTGGAACTGGTTGAATGAATGAACTATAGTAATTAATGCTTCCATGCCAATTTGGCAGGAAGTTTCCAGTGTAAAGAGTCCCAGGAGTCTGGCCTTGGCACTGTAGGGCTTAATTAACATTTTTATCAATGATTTGTATAAAGGCATGCTCACCAAATGTGAAGATGACACAAAGCTGGAAAGGGTAGTCAACACAACTGATGATAGGGATGGAATCCAAAAATATTTGGGAAGATTAGAATAGCAAGTTGAATCTAATTAGATAAAATTCAACAGGAATAAATCTTACACCTGGGTTTGAAAAATAAGCTTCAGAAATAAAGACTTGGGAGATCATGATTAGATAGGGAAAAGATCCAGAGGTTTTAGTGAACTGTAAGCTCAATGTTAGCACTTTTCTGTGGCACCCAAAAAAAAGCTAATGCAATCATGGGCTGCACTGAGAAATAATGCTTCCAAAATAAAGCAGACTACAGTGCTTGGTACTCTGCCCTGCTAAGACCACAGCTGCACTATTTTGTTCAGTTCTAAGAGTCACAGAATAAAGACAGGATAGCATTTTCAAATGGACAAAGCATATGAACCAACAATACTCAAAAAGAATTGCCAACTACTGTCAACCATATTAAAGATTGTTTCAAGTCACTAATTAAATGCAAATATAAATAATTTAGAGGCTTCCTGCCCTCCTAGAAAATAAGCAAAGATGACAAAGGGGGTGTAAAATGTAGAAGGGGTTATAAAAAGACAGCAATACACTGCTGAATATACGGTCCAACTTTCTCAAGTATTCTGGAAAGAAATTTGGAATTATTCTCAGAAAGATACTAAAATGTACATATTTTGAGGCAGAGATTCCACTGCCAGGTATATAGCACAATGAGATCAATAATTTTTTTTTTGAAAGGCCCCATATATAAATAGTTATAATAGACAAAGTGACAGCAGGGTAAGCATTTATTAAGAACATACTGTGTGTTAGAGCTGGGTTAAGCATTGGGGATCCAAATGCAAGTAAACGAGACAATCAGACCTCAAGGAGCTTACATTCAAAATGGGGAAGATAATAAATATGTTTAGGAAGCTAGAAAGGCCAAGGAGGCATGGAGATGATCATAAGTGGAATGGAAGCCTGGTTCAAAGCAAGATAAGGCTAAAGCTCACCTATTATAATTCCTTACCAAGCATCCAAAGGGTAAATTTCAAGGTTCCAGTGTGTGGAGGAAGAGGAATAGGGATGATGAACACAGTGAGGGAAGCATGGTGTAAAAGATGGCTAGGAAGACCAAAATATTTATAGCAGCACATATCGTAGCATAAAACCAGAAGCAAAGTATCTACCCATCAAATAGAGAATAATTAAATAAATTATGGCATACGAATGTAATGTAGTATTATTATGCTGTAAGAAAAAGGATATGATGAATACAGAGAAGGAAAGACATATTAACTGATGCAATATGAAGTAAACAGAGCAAGGAAAATAATACACATAATGATCACAATGATTTAAAAAAACCCAAAACAAACTGAATGCTATGAAATTATAATATGCAATGATTATGTAATATAACGAGCATGGGAGACTAAATGTCTCTCCCGTGCTTGGAATGTACTGCCTTCTCACCTCTGGCTTTCCAATGTTCGATGAAAAACCGCAAATCACTTAGCTATTCTCAGAAATACAATGACCCAAGACAATTCCAAAGGACTAATGATGAAGGCTACTATTTACATCCAGAGAAAGAACTGATAATGTTTGAATAAAGACAAGCTATTTTTCACTTGCATTTTTTTCTTTGGTTTAAGTCTTGGACAAAATAACTAACATGGAAATTATTTACATAATTGCACATATATAACCTATATCTGATTGCTTACCATCTCAGGAAAGGGGAAGGGGAGGGAGAGAGAGAATTTGGACCTCAAAACTTTTAATAAAAATGTTTTTTAAAATGAGGCAGCAAGTTCCCTTTTACTTGATTCTTCAAGAAAAAGCTGGATGACCAATTTTGGACTGTTTTGTAAAGGAGATTCTTGTTCAGGTACAGGTGGGATTACATATTCTCTGAGATTTGTGATTTTAAACATGAGATCCTTACCATCCCATACATCTTCCTCTGCACATTCTGGTTTTTCAATGTTCCTTTTAAACTATGGATTTGCCTAGAGGAAAAAGTATATATGAGGTAGATAAAGATAAGATCCTGTCCAAAGGGGACTACTGAAGACATAATCCATACCAATCTGGGTCAAAGTACAGATGGAGTCACTGGATGAAAAAGAATCAAATTTGAAGACAACTGACTAAACTGGTTAAGGGATCAAAAATGTGTGGGACAGAAGTAGGGTCATGTAGTGTTACAGTAAAATTGGGACACAAACTCTACACCTTATAAAAGTGCTCTGTAGACATCATCATGTAACTATGGTGATTTTTTTGATGTATTTTATTTTTCAATCAATACATATTTAATTTCTCTTCACTTTGATTTAAAAAGCACAAAAGAAAAATGAAATTCTTGTAACAAATATGTACAAACAAAACAAATTCTTGTAATGACCATGTCTAAAAACGTGTGCTTCATTTTGTAATTCATATACTTCATTTGAATCCATCATCTCTCTGACAGGAGGTAGGTAGCATACTTCATGACGTGCCCCTTGGAATTACACTTGGTTATTGTGTTGATCAGAGTTCTTTTAAGTTGTTTAAAGTTTTTTTGTCTTTAAATTCTGTTGCTATTGTGTATTCTCCTGTTTCTCCTCACTTCACTGCACAAGTCCACACAAATCTAGATCGGTTTCTCTGAAACCATTTCTTTTGTTATTTCTTACCACAAAATAATATTGCATTACATTCATTAACCATGTGTTTCACCCTCCCCCTTGCAAATTATGGGTACCTCTCCCTTTTTACTTTTTTTTTTGCCATTACAAAATGAGTTACTATATTTATGGAAATATAGGTTCTTTTCCCCTTTCTTTGATCTCTCTCGGGTAGAGGCATAGTGAGTTTAGTGACTTTGGGGAAATATTTCCAAATTACTTTCAAGAATGACTAGAACAATTTACAGTTCCACAAACACTGCATTAAGGTACCTGTCTTCCTATAGTTCCTTTCACACTTGTCATTTTTGTCATCTTTGTCAACCTCATGACTGTGAAGCAGAACCTCAGAGTTGTTTAGTTTGCATTTATCTAATTATTAAATAATTTGGAGCACTTTTTTCATATAGGTATTGGCAGTTTGGATGTCTTCTTGAAAAGTGCCTGCTACTGTCCTTGGTAATAAAATGTATATATGTATGGATGTAGAATAGGAAGACCAAAATTCAAATCTACCTTCAGATACTTACTCGCTCTGTGATCCTAAGCAAGCCACTTAACTATTCTGTGCCTCAGTTTCCTTATTTTTAAAATGGAGATTATAAGAGCATCAACTCCCAGGGTTATTGTATGATAAATGTGATATTTCTAAAGTGCTTTGCAAAGCTTGAAGTACATAAATATTAGCTACTATTATCAACTGGGGATAGTTCAGTGATTTAATGGGGTAGAATACAGTAATATTCTCTATAAAGAAAGAAAAATTATAAAAATTGCATCTAGAAAAATAATAGTTGAATAAATGAATGAAAATCCATATAATTCGTATGTGCTTATCTTGTGTGAAGCACTCTGTTAAGTACTAGGGATATAAATAGAAAAGCAACACAGTGAATAGTAATTTTTTAAGGGAAAGAGTAATTTTTTTTATTGTCCAATCTTGTATTGACCAGTGACAAAATTTTATAGTTCTCTAATTGTATAACACCAAACATATGTAATAAGGCTGAATGAGTACCTGCATTTATTATTTTTTTAAAGACTAAAGGTTAGTTTAGAAATAATAGCTTTGGAGACAAGGGGGTGGAGTCAAGATGGAGGAGAAGAGGGATGGACTCTAGCTCTCCCCCCCAAAATCCATAAAACACTTGTAAAAAAATGACTCTGAACAAATTCTAGAGTGGCAGAAGTCACAAAACAATGGAGTGAAAGAGATTTCTTGCCCAAGACAGCCTGGAAGGCCAACAGGAAGGATCTATTGCACTGGGCTCAGAGTGAAGCACAGCCCAGCCTTGGCCACACAGCGCTGGCAGGGACAGGGTTGGAACAAGCTTCAGGGTGTAGAATCCTGGGCAGCAGCTGCAGTTCCCAGATTCCTCAACCCATAAATGCCAAAGACAGCTTCAAAGATCAGAGAGAAAGCTCTTTTACCCGAGAAGGAAATGTGGTCTGGCCCCAACCCCAGGGTGGTGGCAGTTGCTGAGGCAGCAGGGTCCATTTTAGGAGCCCTCAACCTAAAGCCCCTAGGGGAATCAAGCAGCCGTTCTGGATCTCAGCCCTGAGTGGCAGTCTCGGTGCAGAGAAGCACTGACCTGGTGAGGGAATTCTACTTGCAGATCCTGCACAGAAAAGCTTATGGTTGCTCCCAGACCAGAGTACAGGCCATGAGAGGAGTAAACTCCTGACCCTTGATTGTGCCACCTTGGAGGAACTAAGAAATTATGGGTTCCTAGAGTATACCTTCCACTTGACAAAGGACTCAAAGGTTAAGTAACAGGCTGTGAAAATACCCAAAAAAGGGGAAAAAATAAGACTATATAAGGTTACTTTCTTGGTGAACAGGTATTTTCTTCCATCCTTTCAGATGAGGAAGAACAATGCATACAATCAGAGAAAGATGTAAGAGTCAAGGTTTTTGCACCCAAAAGCTCCAAAATAAATATGCAATGGTCTCAAGCCATGGAAGAGCTCAAAAAGGATTTTGAAAATCAAGTAAGAGAGGTGAAGGAAAAATTGGGAAGAGAAATAAGAATGATGCAAGAAAATCATGAAAAGCAAGTCAACAGCTTGCTAAAGGAAACCCCCCAAAAAATGCTGAAGAAAATAACACGTTTAAAAGTAGACTAATTCAACTGGCAAAAGAGCCAATGAAGAGAAGAATGCTTTAAAAAGCAGAATTAGCCAAATGGAAAAGGAGGTTCAAAAGCTCACTGAAGAAAATAGTTCTTTAAAAATTAGAATGGAGCAGATGGAAGCTAATGACTTTATGAGAAACCAATACATTACAAATTGTCAAATATCTCATTGGAGAAACAACTAACCTGGAAAACGCATCCAGGAGAGACAATTTAAAAATTATAGGACTAACTGAAAGCCATGTTGAAAAAGGAGCCTAGATACCATCTTTCATGAAATTATCAAGGAAAACTGCCTTGATATTCTAGAACCAGAGGGCAAAATAAATATTGAAAGAATCCACAGAGTACCTCCTGAAAGAGATCCAAAAAAGAAAAACTCATAGGAATGTTGTAGTCAAATTCCAGAATTCTCAGGTGAAGGAGAAAATATTGCAAGCAGTCAGAAGGAAACAATTCGAGTGTTGTGGAAATACAATAAGGATAACACAAGATCTAGCAGCTTCTACGTTAAGGGACTGAAGGGCTTGGAATATGACATTCCAGAAATCAAATGAACTAGGATTAAAACCAAGAATCACCTACTCAGCAAAACTGAGTATCATACTTTAGGGGAAAAAATAGTTATTCAATGAAATAGAGGACTTTCAAGCATTCTTGATGAAAAGGCCAGAACTGAATAGAAAATCTGACTTTCAAACACAAGAATCAAGAGAAGTATGAAAAGGTAAGCAGGAAAGAGAAATCATAAGGGACTTACTAAAGTCAAACTGTTTACATTCCTACATGAAAAGATAATATTTGTAACTTTTGAGACTTTTCTCAGTATTTGGGTAGTGGGAGGGATTATATACATATAGACAGAGGGCACAGAGTGAGCTAAATAGGAAGGGATGCTATCTAAAAATATAAAATTAAGGGATGAGAGAGGAATATATTGAGAAGAGAAAGGAGAAATGGAATGGGGCAAATTATCTCTCATAAAAGAGGCAAGAAAAAGCTTTATCAATGGAGGGGAAAAGGGGAAGGTGAGAGGGAAAAAGTGAAGTTTACTCACATCACATTTGACTTAAGGAGGGAATAATATGCACACTCAATTTGGTATGAAAATCTATCTTACCCTATGGGAAAGTAGGGGAGAAGGGGAAGTGGGGTGTAGGGGAGATGATAGAAGGGAGGGCAAATGGGAGGAGGGAGTAATTAGAAGTAAGCACTTTTTTCCCTGCCCGGTGTGGGAATTATCCATTGACTGTAGGCTGAACTAGACTAATAGAGATGTGGGCCAGGATGGGCCCCCAGCCTCACCCCTGCCACAAGGTCAGTGCTGGATACAGGAAATCTGCATTCACTCCTTTACTTTGGAGATTTAAGGTTTTGTTTTACTTAGCCTACCCCCACCCCCAACCAAACATCTCCTCACCAGTAGGCCAAAAACCAGAACTCTGACCTCCAAATCAGTTTTCCATAGGAATCATGTTGGAGTGTCAGCACCAACCCCAAGCACATTACAACCAGCTTCACCGCCACTGCCTCTCTTCTCCTCCGCACCATCTCTCTCTCTCTCTCTCTCTCTCTCACACACACACACACACACACACACACTCACACACACAGAGGTTTGACCTTTTAGTTGCTGGGACATTTTGGCATCCTCCGCCACCAAATGAACAGAGGGAACAGCAGTTAAGATACTGGCTTTTTGTTTTATTTCTCTTTTGAAAGATGAGGTTTGGGTACCTTGCACTATTTTAAAGAAACTACTTTCACTTGGATTTTATGTACTTGCTACTCCCTGGGCTAAAAGAGTTTTGGACTCACCATACTGGGGACTTCTCTTACCCTTCATTTTGGATGTACCACTAGCTTTGGTATCTTCTTCTGTCAGTCTCTGTCTCCACCCCTACCCCATGCTTACTGTGAACTGTGTTCACATCCAGATAGATCAGGCCACAAACTTCTACCCACTTCTTTTTCCCTATGTATTCTAAAGAGCAGGGGCCTGTGAATGGCCTAGCATGCTGTCTTTATGATATGCCTGCAGGGTTAATCTTTTTTTAAAAAAGCTTGGAAGTAAAAATTACTTGAACAGATTTGATCCTGTTACTATCAGACTCCAGGGCTTAGGGCATTATTAATATAAATAACCACAACTTGTCACCCCCACCCCTCCTAAAACAAACTTGTTTATCCAAGTAGTCTCCTTCCCAGTCCCCCTCCCCCAACATGGTTCATTGCTTAGAGCCCCATTTGCACAGGTTTTTCAGTGATTCAGAATGCTCTGTGGCCTCTTCTTTAAGACTGAAATACACTCCTCTTACTGTGTCCCCTTCATCCAACCCCTCCAATCCTGCCTGTGTTTGTATAGATCTCCTGTCCCTAGAACCAAGCTGTTGAGATGGACCCACTGTCTATGGACCCCTGGGTAACTGAGTCCTGCTCCAGACTTCAGGTTATTCTGTGTAAAACACAATATAAATGTTTATATTAACAACAACAAAAAAGAAGTATACACTTTTAGGGAGAGACAAGGTCAAAAGAGAGCACAGAATAAATGGGGGGCAGGACAGGATGGAGGGAAATATAGTTACTCTTTCACAACATGACTATTATGGAAGTCTTGCTTGCCTTCTCAGTGGGAATGGGTGGGGAGGAAGAGAGAGAAGCTGGAACTCAAACTTTTAGGAACAAATGTTGAGAGTTGTTTTTGCATGCAACTGGGAAATAAGAAATTTAAGGTAATGGAGTATAGAAATCTATCTTGCTCTACAAGAAAACAGAGAAGATGGGGATAAGGGAAAGGAGGGCAGACTGGGGCAAGGGGTAATCAGAATGCACGATGTCTTGGAGTAGGGGGAGGGGAGAGATGGGGAGAAAATTTGGAACTCAAAATCTTGTGGAAATGAATGTTGAAAACTAAAAATAAATAAATTTTTTTTAAAAAAGTAAATAACAAAGAAATACTAGCTTTCATACAGAGCTGCAAATTGCCTTTCAACAAGAACTAATGAGTTTCTGAGGAAGCCATTCAGTTATTTTTATCATCTAATTTCTTTTAAAAACTGATCCACTTTAAAAAATTGTATTTAATAAATGCCTACTCTCCACAAAGGACATTTTTTTAAACCATGAAATTGGTAAAATAAGTTAATGGTTTTCAAAAACGAGAAATTTTCTATTTACAATAGGCCATGTGGTAAAAAAGAAATATACTGAGATTTAGTAATGGTTGAAGTACATTTACATAATATGAATTCAAATAATAAAAACATCAAATGGAAATTTCATTATTTTTAACAGCAGAATTTAAAAGAAAAAAAAAATTTGACCTTTCTGAAAATTTCCACAAAGCAGACCTTCTATGAAGAAGCCTCTTGAAGCCTTGAAAATTTTTTTTCTTGAAATGAGGACTATTTCAAAAAACTTCAGGACTTAAGAGAGCTGTAATTTTTGTAGTATAACTTTCATTTTTAGGTTCTTTTCTTTTTGATATGAACTAATTTTACATACAATAGTCCATATTTTTGTAAATTGTAATTGAGGTAGTGCTTAAATGTTGGTGTTCGAGAAAGTGTGTGAGTGTGTGCGAGTGTGCGAGTGTGTGTGTGTGTGTGTGTGTGTGTGTGTGTGTGTGTATGTATACATTTGTGGGAAGTGCTCATAGGCTTTATGGGGATATAAAAATTGACCAAACTAGAAAAGCAGAAAGATGATTTTCAAATCTTTTTGAGTTGGTAGAAACTTGACAAAAAAAAAAGAGTATTAGATGCTTTATTTTCAAATTCTATTAACTTTAACCCTTGGTATAGTGTCTATTAAGATCCCTATTATTTTTTTTTAAATGCCTCTAAATAACTCATATATTACTATAGTAAGGAATCTGTATTTTTAAATATTGATATGTCACAGCAACACATATTCCTCCAATTTAAAAAACATGGAGACATCTCACTGCTTTCCAATCTGACAGCTTTTTCCTCTTTGAAAAGCATATTTTCTGTCCTTTCCAGTTTGTTGTCATAAGCAAAACTTACCAAGATTTTAGAGTTTCCCTACAGTTGAGTAAGTTCACACTAAAATACAGTTAGAGCTGTTTAAGTACATTTGTTTTCATATGAATAATCTCAGGCAGTAGCCAAACAGACATGGATTATCTCTTTGCAATACTGGCTCTATCTTTGTTTTGTACGCTGGATACGAACAGATGGCAAACTCTGGAATTACAGTAACCATGACTGCAAATCACAAACACTTTGATATTTTTAAATTTTGTGTTTATCTTAAGGAAAGGAAATGGATTTTTCTTTCTTTAAATCCCTGTTGAACATACTCTTTTCATTGTCATCTGTTATTACAATCACATCTTTAAACCTTTTCTGTTAAAAAAGAGTTCCATTTATGTCAATTAAAATAACTTTACTACTTGAAAAGAAGTCTTCCTATATTATTTTTGAGTTAGAACAAAATGACCTGTGCCAGACCTTAGGCAGGTCAAAGAGCATCAACTTTAAAAGGAAAACACATATAGTCATGGAAAACATTGGTTTTTGCCCATAAAAGGTGAACATAAATGATTTTGTGCTACTGAGGGTTAACCTAGGATCAGAGTAAAAATGGTTTACTTCTCTGAATTAAAATGGTATTGAAAACAAAAGGCCAAAACCTCAAAGTTTAAAAAATATTATATGCTTCAGAACAAATCATTTACTGATGACAGTACTTAAAATCAAACAAATAGCTATTGCCTACTCCATGCCTTTGACTAGTTAGATACCCTATATGAAAAATGTCCCTAAAGATAGCAAACTGTTGTAATTGTGTAACCAGTGCTTTTTTGATCAGCTTAGTGCTTCAGAATTATTTTTTTAATAAGCAAACTAAGTCTGAATAGGAAATAATCATAAATCAAAGGCACATATTTTTTATAGAAACCACTGTATATCAAATATAAATTCAATAAATTTAATGAAAAAAGATCAAAACACCAGATTAATCTAGCAATGCTGCCCACATTCTTCTCAAAAGTCAAAACCCCAGGAACTCTGTGGCAGCCTCGTCCTCCTCTTACTGCGAAGGCCACTCCAATGATTCGGAATCACTGCTTTCCCATGACACCCAACTATGGGCAATTCACAGACGCAGGCCCTGCAAAATACTTATTCATTCCCATGATTGCAGTTATTACCTCTATGCAGCTTGTGAGCTATTTTTGAAGCTGATTTTCCTGAGACACTGAAGTAGTCTAAATATCATTATTCTTATTTTGCAAAGGCAACATGTTAAGAAGCACTTCAGCATCAAGGAGAATAAGGTTCAGGTCTTGCCACAGGCAAATTCTGGCTGTGTGATCCTCTCTCTCAGTGCCTTAGGGCAACTAAGAATAAAGCGAAGAGAAAAATACCAATTAGCACTGAGAAAGACGATTTCCTTATCTAGAAGTTCTTTATACAAAGAAATTTCAGGTCCTGTTACTGTCCCTCTTCAATTTTATAGATGAAAAAACTGACTCTCAGAGAGGTATGGTGATTTGCTCAGGATCACTTGGTCACTGTGATTTCTAAAAATTAATTATTTATATAGCATTTGAAAGTTTGTAAAGCACTTCACAAGGATTATCTCATTTTTATCCTAATCAGAACCTCAAGAGACAAATATTATAATTTCCATTATAGATGAGGAAACTGAGGTAGTCTAACCACTTGTTTCTTAACCTTCCCAAATAACTATCTGGGGTCAAATCTGCAAATGAAGAACTTCAACTGTATATGCCAATAACACAAAATGTATAAGAGCAACTGAGGTCAAAAGTACAAAAATTATTGAATAGGATGATAAAGTTATCTCATACTGTGAGTCAATTAACACCTTCTAACTGCACAGGACTGGCTCACCACCAAATGTCAATGAAAAGAAAAGGTGTAAATGAGTCCGAAGGTCTTTTAAACACCTGCCAGTGACTGTATCCACCCAGCAAATGTGACTGTCACTACCTACCATGGAGAGTTATCCTTGATGAAATCCCAAAGACATCAAATGACTTAGAGAAATATTTAACTGGGGCTTTTAAAAAGTTACTGATACTATATGAATTCCTATCAGGCAAACCACCTAAGTTGATGGACCTGTGTTCTTATATGTAAAACTGATGACTTTAGAGGTGCCTTGTTTAATTCTCTATCATTCTACTCACTGATACATCTCAAATTTACTTGACTCTGTCATGTCACCTTAAAATTGAAAGTGTTCTGCTCTGGGGTCTTAGTCATAACACTATTGCTTGCTTCTGAACTTGCTCCTTTCACCTTGGGAGAGGCAGCAGCAGTTCTGTACCACAGAATGCCAATCCTGGGCACAGCTCCTCTTCCACATTCTGTCCTGGATCTATGAGCCAGAAATATAGTGAGTGACAAACCTGCCAGATGTTACTCATTCTTGTTATAGCGCCCCACTATAGGTCTGAAACCTCTTCTTGATTTTGTACACAGCTTCTCCCTCCGCACTGGTGTGCTCTAGGACAGTTTCTGCCCCCCGTATCTAGTAACCTCCCTGCCTTGTTTCCTGAAAAAAAGACCTATTGTTACTTTTCTTGGATTTTCCCATCAGGATTCAGTCTGTTACTTTTTTGTCCTCCTAGATATGTCTAGAGAAGGGGGAGGAACTCAGCTGTATTGTTTCTTCTCTTTTGCCTGTATTAAAAAAAAATTTTCATGGGTCATCATGGCTAAAAAATTCATCAGCAAGTGGCCAGTTTAATTTCTGGTGGAGAACTCTGTTTTACTACTTTGTGATACAGCAATACAGGTCTTGCTCTAAGTCTGGTTTGCTTTGATATGTGGTTTTGATGGTCACTGAAACTGAAAAAAAGATGGCTCACAATGATTCCAGGTTCCAAATGGATGAAACAACGGCTCTGCTCATAAGTTATGACACTCATTTTTCAGTTCTCTCTACCAATTAGGCAATAGTTTGGATTAAAATCTGGCTAGTTTATCTCCTTTTATCAGAAAGTAGTGCCATTATTATAAATTTAACAAATGCCTTATATTTAGATTTTTAAACAAGTTAGAAAATTCTACTTCCCTGCCTTCAGTGTACAGATGAGAGGTTTAAAAAAAAAGATGTTCTGCTTATATCATTTTCAACATCAAAAGTTTAATTTTTAAGGGTCTTGCTAATTGCAATGACTTCATACTAATATCTAAAGGCATAATATACACTTAGGATTCGGGGAGAAATATTTGGGAAAGTGTAGTAGATATAAATCACAGAATCTGAGAGCTGAAAGGGAATTCTGCATTCACTTAATCAAACCAAAACAAATTAACACTATAACATATAAATATGAATACCTATATCAAATAATCTTGAACATTTAAGAATTTTATGGATAGTTTTGTCACATCTAATAAACTATTGTGATTTTTATCTTGTAATGCAGCTAACAGAGCATCAGCTCCTATTCTAGGGGTAAGAGAATGATCAGTTATCTAACTTCCTTGTTCATTTATGCTACATTCTTCAATTTGTTGTAGCTTTGCTGGACTATTTTTAAGTCATGTGTCCATGTTTGTAAAGTTGAATTTCGATAAAACTAGATTGGATATTGATAAATCTGCTTATCTGTGCATAAGTCAACTACAGTAAGTCACGATACACTGAAAGCTTATGGAGGAATGAGGCTGCCATTGTCACCACTTCCTGCTGAAGACACTCACACATCATGCACAATAAATAATATACAAAGTATATTATACGTGACACGCAATTATCTGAAATATGGGAAAAGTATTAAATGCTCTAATCTATACCAAGTATTAGTAAAGCCTGATTCATTCCATCTTTAGATTAAAACAGAAATATACTTCAATATTTTCCTCCCATACCCAATGGATAGCTTTATGGATCTCATGGGATATGTATACTCCACTTTGGAGATACTGGGAATTCCCAGGGTAGAAATTCCCTGTGCCATACCTCCAATGACAAACTAGCTGCTCCTCTACAACTCCCAAGTTTTAGCGAGTGTCCAGGGTATTAAGAGGTTAAGGTATTTTGCCTAGGATCCCACAGCAATTACATATCACAGAGAGTACTGGAACCCAAGTCTTCCTACCTCTAAGACTGTTTCTCTCTCTCATCAGGAATACAGGACTTCATATTCCTTAATATAAAATCTCTCATCCCAACTCCACAATGATCACTACTCCCCAACTATCGATAAGACATTAGTCAAATGTATCCCACCTTAGTTTTTTGCCTTTAAAAAATATCATTGATTGATATGGCACATTATCTGTAAATTAACTGAGTATTACAGTTTTTATTGTATTAGCATAGTGAATTTGAAGATCTTCCCTGCCCCTTAATAGGTCCATGTGACCAGCTTTGAGCTTTGCCTCAGTCCACACCCACCTACCACAGAGTAGATTTAAATACTAAATAGTAATAGTTTCTCTTTTACCCAGGAAGCCTGAGGGTCTTCTCCTTTGATTTTTTTTTTTTCATCAAAGGGGCCCATCCCTTGAGCAACTACTTAAAGAAGCCCACTCATGAATGGGTGTATCTCACTCAAAGTGAGAATGTGTTAAGACCTTAGCCTGAAGGGGGTGTCTCACATTGCATCCTGGGCCACCTCCAGCTGTCCTGATGAATATCAGGCCACTGGACCCAGATGGCTCTGGAGGAGAAAGTGAGGTTGGTGACCTAGTACAGCCCCCCTCACTGAAATCAAAGTCAACTGCAAATCACGCATTCATCTTGATGTCATGATCCCCTTCAAAGGTGAAGGATAAACGCAGCACAACAATGTAATAATGTAATTTGAGTTATTTTGTTTTTTAATGCAATTACGTTAGTTGTTTTGCTAAAGTTGAACCAAGCTTGTAACCCTAGTCAAAAGCAACTTGACAATGAAATTCTTAGAGATAATCTGTTGTAGTCATTTTGCCAAGGCTGTATGTAAATATGATCTCAACATTTAAAAAAAATTTTTCATTGCTAATGCTAGGGGGAGAATTTTAACCAAAAAAGGAACAGAGACAATCACAATATTAATTATTAATATTAATTACTAAAGTTAATCATTAATATTATGTGAAACTTTATAAAAAGCTTTTCAATGAACTAAAACAATTCAACTAAGAGAAGTCAAATGGGGAAAATATTGTTTCATCAAATATCTCATAAGTTTGATATTTAAAATATATATATACAACTAACTTAAATATATAAAACAAGCCAGTCAGGAAGATGGAGTTCAAATTCTCCTTCAGACACTCAGTAGCTGTGTGACCCCGGGTGAGTCATTTAACCTCTCAGCTTCAATTTCCACAAAATAGGAGTCATAATAGCATCTACCCTCACAGAAGTGTTGTAAAGATAAAATAATATAGAGTAAATTGATACATTCATGTTACAGAAAATGTTAAAGAAAATTGGCAAAGTAAATGCAAGATTGAAAAATTTTAAAACAGCAAGTACTATGCTTTAAGTTGTTTAGAGTCCTCTAAAATTTTATGTAAAAACTAAAATGCAGAGGTAGAATGGATAAGTGGATAGAGGGCCAGTCTTGGAGCCAGGAAGACTCAAGTGCTAGTTCTGCCTCTGACTGCAGCTGTTTGCCTTTCATTTTCAAAGAGGATCAAGGATACTGCAGCATGGTATCATGTCTTTCCAGTGAAATGGATTTAAGTGAGGCAGCTGCATAAAGTCATAAGCCTCACTCTCTCTTCCTGGGTCATTGAAGTCCAGAGGCAGGATAAAAGTCAATGACGACGGCCTGGGATGCATCTTCCATGTCTCATCAAATTTTAAGGGCACCTGCTTCGGCAGCCTTCATGGCCTTGGGAACAAATTGTTCTTGTCCACCCATTCTGCTGGGGGCAATCTTCACGTGCTTGGGGTAGACACCCCACTAACTCACTGATGACTCTGGGCCCCATCAGTCCCTCCCAACATGGTTCAGTCCACCTGCTGAAACAGTTCAGCAGGGTGTAGCTCCTGTGCACACTACAGCTTCTTGGAGCCACGGGAGAGAGTTGGGTGACAATTGGTACACATTAGTTACATCACCATGAGCAAATTATTTAACCTTCAGGGGCCCCATACAAGTTTCCTAGGGTGGTAAAAAAAGATGCTAAGGAGGAAAGATTCTGGGAATACGGCAGAATAGAGATAAAATAACTTTACCTTAGGGCAAACAAAGTGCAGGTAAAAATGAATAAGAACAGGAGAACAACCAGTCTTCCTGGGACAATCTGGAGAAGATCAGAAGAAAAATTGGTCCAGGATACAGTCCCCTTAAGCAACAGGCTGCAAGCCCTGGGGTTAGTTAGTTTGAGAGGCTGCCTCAGCACCAGCCATAGGAACCCTTACCCCCGGATGGTGAGGGGAGTTGCACCTCAGAGCCAGGGAAGATGGAGGGAACCTCTGCCGACAAGGAATGCCAGACCCAGCTGTACTGTGAAGAGCACAAATCCAGTGAATGGAGAAGCAGTGGGACACAATGCCCCGGGCTGTGAGCACCATCCCCCATACCCCAGCGCTAGAGGTGATTACAAAAATTAGGATATTATCACAAAACTGCACAGGCAAAGGAGAAAGAATCCAACCACAGAAAGTTATTATGGGAACAGAGAAGACCAGGGTTCATCTTCAGAGGATACTGAAGCAAAGAAACCCCCTTTCTCCCAAAGAGTAACGTCAAATGTTCACCTATCCAAAAAGAATTCATAGAAGACCTTAAGATTTTAAAAATCAAAAGACAGATGGAGAAAAAACTAAAAAAAAAAAAAGATAAGATAAGAATAATCCAAGAAAAACAAGATTATGAAAAGAAATTCAATCAATTAGAAAAGGAGATCCAGAATCTTAAGGAAGAAAATGACACCTTGAAAATTAGAATTAGGCACAGCACAGCCAGTGAAATTATAAGAGATCAAGAAATAATTAAACAAAATATGAAGAATGAAAAAATAGAAGAGAAAGTGAAACAACTTATTAGAAAAACAACAGTTCAAGAAGAGAAAATGTAAAAATAATTGGACTAAGCTATGATCAAAAAAAGAATCTTGATACAATAATACAAGAAATAATTCAAGAAAATTGTTCTAAAGCATAAAAACAATGGGGGAAACTAGAAATAGAAAAAAATCCACTGAACACCATTTGAAAGAGATTCTATGAGGAAACTCATAGGCATATTACAGTCATATTCTGAAACCCTCAGCTCAAGGATAAAATATTAAAAGCAACAGGAATAAAACAACCAAAATATGGCAGTGCCACAATTAGAATCACACAAGACCTAGGAACAGAGACATTCAAGAACTGCTGATCTTGGAACACTTTATGTCAAAGGGCAAAAGAACTGCAGCTCTGACTGAAAATATCAGACCCAGCAAAGTTAAGCATAATCCTGAATGAAAAAAAAAATGGACATTTGATAAACTGTCAGACTTTCAGGACTTTCCTAAAAAAACAAACAAAATCCTGAACTTAATAGAAGATTCAACATGCAAGAGCCAAAAAGGCACATACCAAAGACTGATTAAAAGGGATTCAAAAGGATAGACTGTTCACTTCTTATATATGTAAAATGAAAAACATAAGATTCTTAATAATTGGGTAGCTCTTAAGAAAGACTGGAGTAAACCTGAGTATAATGTTTTTGATAAATGAATTTAAAAAGTAAAACCATTTAGCAACAGCTAAAAAAGTAATTATTTTATACAGATGAGGTGCAAGAAGAAGAATCAATATAGAAGAATCAGATGGGGGAGGAGGGCTGGTAGTTCTGGTAGCCCACTTTTACTGGGAATGGGTTTGAGAAGTAACAACACATATATTTAGAAGAGTACAAAAGTCTTCTAAATTCAAGAAGAAATAAAACAGTAAGTGGATAGGGAATGGGGAGAGGACAAGGGAGTGATCTTTAGAGAGGAAGAGAGAAAATACATAAAAGGGGGGGAAACAGAATGGTGTTTAGATCAATGGGAATGGAGAATAAGGAAGAGATCTCTAGAGGGGAGGGTGAGAGAATAGGTTATGGGGCTACAGAAGGGTATTGAGATTTATGGGAATGGGAGGATGGGGAAGAATCCTTGGACAAGAGTAGGCAAGTAATAAGAGGGCAAGGTAGTGGGTAGAAGTAAAGTAGAGGAGTCAGGAGGGATAGGAAAAGAGACATGCACAAACATAAAAACAAAGATCAGGAGTAGAAAGTGTTTGGGAAAGTATGGCTATAAATGTGTGTATACATGTATGTAATATATCTACAGCTATAGAGAATTATATCCACAGTTAACTGGAGCCTTAGTGGGGGGGAGGGAAATAAAGAACAAAATAAAAAAGTACACAGCAGAGAACAAAGGAAAAGTTACAAGGAGGCAAAGACGGACAACCCTTAACACAATGTGTAGTATGTATCATAGAGGCTTTCTTAAAATGAAAATTGTTACATAGTTTGAATCCTCTCTTATGTTCTGCTATGCACATGACATGCATTTTTCTCCCCATTCTTAAGTATTCCCTTCTTTGTATTAAATTCCAATATTTAAGTTTATGATATTTTTTTTCTTTCCTCTATTCTGTATGTGTCCCAGTATTTGAGTGTAAAACAAAATAAAAAAAAAAGACACCAAGTATGAACTACATCACTAGGAGAAAGACGAAATAACAGGTCTGGACACCTCACTTGTGCCCCCCCCCCCATTAAATACATTCTGTAATAATATTCTGCTTCTGTAACGTGTGTGTGTGTTTGTGTGTGTGTGTGTGTGTGTTCAAGCACATATCCTTTACTACATAAAATATCCTTTAGGTTTTTTGTTTAATTACTTGTTGGTGTAAATGTTCCATAGCGTAGTAACTTTAAGTGATGACTCAGAAGTCTATTTTTAAAATATTTGCTAATTAATATATATTCCATTAAGTTCTATAAATGTTCCCAAGAAAAGAATTTTCATAGCTCATCAAAATGAGTATTTAAGACTCTTTAAACAATAAACAACTTAAACACACTTAAACAGGATTAATTTTCAGTACTTAAAATTCCATTTAATTTTATCATAACAAATAATTCATCTTCATAAAAATGTACTACTTTTGGATTAAAAACTAAACTTGACACCAACTGCAGATCCTTTGAATTAAATAATTCTCCTACGTTCACCCCTGTGGAAAGAACAGACATTGGCTGAATTCCATCATTGCCAATAAATAACCACCTATATGACCTATGACAAGTCATTTCAAGTCTCTGAGCCTCAATCCCTTTATCTATAAAATGAAAGGGTTGAATGAGGCCTCCAAGGTCCTTTCAAACTCTTAATCATTTGTGATTCTATCGGTATAGGTACAAAAACTACACCATTAGTTCAAACAGTAAAAAAATTAACAGCAACTTCCTAGTACCTATCAGGGTTCTACTTAAATAGATACTAAATAGACTTTAGTTGGATGGCTGTCAAATGTTTGTGCATGGGTGCTAAGGAAAATCTTAATGGAAAGTTTGTATGAGCAGGAAAATTCTCATTTCTAGTCTTTTGATTTTGTCTTACATTTCTCCTCACCAAGTATCTTAAGAAATGACATTGCTCTGGCCAGAAATTGATTTTACTCCGAGGATCAATCAGTCAGTGATTTATTAATTAATTTATTAAGCATTATATGCTAGTACTGCATGAAGTGTTGGTGATACCAAAAAAAAAAAAAAAAGGAAAAGACAGTCTCTGCCTTGGGGCAGCTCACAACCTAATGTGACCTAATATGTAAAACAATGATGTACAAACAAGTTATATACCGGATAAATAAGAGATAATCAACTGAGGAAAGTCTTAGAATTAAGAGGGACTGAAAAAAGACTTCCTGCAGATGGCAGGCTTTTAGCTAGAACTTCAAGGAAGCCAAGAAAGTCAAGGGGTAAAAATTAAAGAGAGCATCCCACACATGGGATACAGTCAATGAAAATGCCTGTAATCAGGAGATGTAGTGTCTCTTTCCAGGAACAGCAAGGAGGCCAGTGTCACTCGATGGCAAAGTATGTGGCAGGATGGAAGGTATGAAAAACATGAGTTTATAAAAAGTTTTGAATACCACAGATAGGATTTTATATTTGATCCTGGAAGAAGGAACCATGGGGGCTTACTGAGTAGGTGGAAAGGAGCATGGTTGGATCTGCACTTCAGGAAGATCAATTTGAAAGTTGAGTGAAGGACGGACTAGAGTGGGGACAGATGTGTGTCATTAAGACACACCAGCAGGCTACCGCAAGAGTGAGGTGATGAGGGCTTGCACTCGGGTGGTAACAGCGTCAGAAGAGAAAAGGAGGCATAATCAAGAGATGAATGGCACAAGCAACAGATTGGATATGAGGGTGAAGGATATGAGGAGTTGAGGATGCAACCTGAGTCAAAAGCCTGGGGGACTGAGATGGTCGCTGTATATTTTAACAGCAATAGGGAAACTGAAGAAGGTAGAGTATGAAGAAAGATAATCAGTTCAGTTTTGGACAGCTTGAATTTAAGATGTCTATGGGACATCCTATTTGAGCTATCTGATAGGCACCTGGAAAAATGAAACTAGATTTCAAGCAACACGTTAAAGCTGGACAAATAGATCTAAGAATCATCACCACAGAGATTTTATTTGAATCCATGGGAGCTGATGAAATGAAGTATCAGAGAAGGAGAAGAGAGTCCTGGGCAGAATCCTGTGGGACTTCTACAGGTGGAGGGCATGATCTGGATGAGGAGCCAACAAAGGTGACCGGGAAGGAACAGTCTGACAAGTATAAGGAGAAACAGGAACAACCAATGTCCTGAAAACTTATAAAGAAGAGAGAGTGTCAAGGCTAAGAGGGGTGATAGCTAACAGTGCCAAAGGCTGCAGAGAGGTCAAGAAAGATGAGAATTGAGAAAAATTCATGAGATTTAGTAAGAGACTGTTAGTAACTTTAGAGAACATAGTGATATGCTAAGGTTGAATGATAAGGTTGACCTCAGACTATAGAGAGTTAAGAAGAGAATGAGAGGAGAGGAAGTGGAGGCATCTATTCCAAGACAGTCTTTTCAAGGAGTTTAGCCACAAAAGGAAAGAAAGATATGGAATAATAGTGGGAATGGGTACATCAGGTGAAGGTTTTTTGAGGATGGGTGAGACATGGGTATGTTTGTAGGAAGTAAGGCAGAAGTGAGTAGAAAGGGGAAACTGAAGATAAGTGAGAATGAAGAATTTAGCAAAGGAGGAAATCTGTTTGAGAAGACAGGATGAAAAGGGATCATTCATTAATGTAGAGAAACTGATCTTGGCAAAGACAGAGGTAAAGAAGATGACATTGGTAGATTTCTGAATGATGTCAGATAAGGAGGGGGTAGAAGGAGGGAACTCAACAAATAGCCTCAATTTTTTTTAGTAAAATATAAGGCAAGGTTCTCATCTGGGAGGAAAGGAGGAGTCATGAGAGGTTTCAGAAAGGATAAAAAGGTTTAGAAGAGTGATTATGGGGAGTGGGATAGTTTATTAGACATACAAAAGATTTTCTGGCAGCACTGAGGGTCAAGGAGAGATTCTGTAACAGAAATTTGTAATGGACACTGTACAATTGTGTTGCAGCAGCACATGTATGAGTAAAGGCAGCAGGTGGTGGGAGTGATCTAAGGCTGAGGCTTGGTGGTGCCTGATGTGCAATATGATAAGGAGGAAAGGACCCAAGATAAGAGGACAGTATAGAGCTAAAGTGATTCAACAAGGCATCAAGATGGAGAAAGGTGTAGAGTGTAGCTAGTACAGGTGATGGCTTGAGACAGAACTAAGGGGTAGAGGGCATGGAGGTTATGATGTAAACAAAGTTTGATCTTTAAAGTAGAGGGAGAGGGAGAATGAACATGGAAGTCTTGGAGCATTTGTGAGCAATGGCAACACTGAGGGTATGACCATCTCTGTGTGTTACTACTACAGAGTAGAAGAGTAGGTCATGAGATATGATCAATTTGAGGAACTTGGAGGTTAAGGTGTTTGGGCAAATGTCAATATAGCTATACATATCCATTATGCTGAAGTCCCAAAATATATGGGCAGGAGGTGGGAAGGAGTAAAAGACTGAATCAGGTATTGAATTTACTGAAGAATGGGGTTATCTTGTGTCATCAGGAAGAAAACAGGTCTCAGTGAAAGCCAGATCACAAGATCATAGATTTAGAGCTGTAAGGCACCTTAGCTAGCAAATACAATACCCTTGTTTTACAGGTGAGGAAACACACAAACATTATTTGCTTAAGGTCACATAGTGCCTAATGCAGAATGTGAACAAGATTTTCCTAACTTTATGCTTAGTACTCTCTCCACTGGACTACTTAGTCACTACTGGTAGGGTTGCTGTGTTTATTCCAGTAAGAGTAATCAGCAGTTGTTAATCAGCTATCTGAATACCAAAAAGCAATAGTACAGTAATAGATGCTAGTATTTATAAAATCAATTTGTTTTCTGCAAAGTGTTTTCTGTTAAATAGTGGAAAAAATATTGTTGGGGAATCAAGAAAGCTTGGGCAAATTGCTTCAATTCTCTGGGTCCAATCTTTCCTCATCTCTAAAAATTAGCGAGTTTTATCTCCAACCCATTTTCCAAATGTAAAAATCCTATAGTCCTATGACACATTATTTCATTTGATCCTTTAACAAACCTGTAAGGTAGGCAAGTAGCATTATCTCCATTTTATAGATGAGGAAAGTTTTTGAGATTTTTGTTTGAAAAGAAAAAAATAGTAAAAACCTAATGAGATACAGGAAGATATTTTCTGAGATATTGAGCACCAAGTCTCCAGGGTTAAAAAAATCTGGTGAGAACTTAGATAAACTACATAAATATCTATCAGAACTCCAGAATGAACTCTGGCAAGCTCAGCATCTTGGGGCCAACTTAGTAAGCATAAAGCCTTCAGTGCTGTGGTTACTGTTGTTCTTCCCCAATATTTAAATAGGGGGAGGAGAACCTACAGAGAACAAAGAGTAGAGAGAGAAGGCTAAAACAATTATTTCATATGGAATGCTCCCCCTTAGTTACTGGTTAACAAGTATACTGATTGGGGGAATCAATCAGGTCTAGTGTTGGGAGCTAGTGCCTTTGCCTGGGAGAAGGGAAGGGAGAAGGTTCTCAAAGAAAATTAAAACTGCCCCTTGGTCAGTTGGTAATATACACTATCTGTGTTATATATGTGTGCAGCACAAGTTATTGGAACATAAGTAAAAGTCTTGCCATCACAAGTTAAATATGTCAATATGCATATAGGCTGCTCGGACCCACTGCACATAGGTCCAGGAGCTGTGATGGGAATGCACAGTGGGAGCAGAGGCAGGCTGGTGATGATGAGTAGAGAAATCTAAGGCTCTTCTGATTTTCCCCAAGGTGCTCACTTCTTCCTCTAAAGCAGTCACAGATTTTCTGCTATTCCTGGTTGGTTACCCAAGGACTTAACTGACTGCAATTTCTCTGCTCTCTCCTCTGATCCCGGCCAGGGCGGGCCAAAGATCTGCACTGTACCTCCCTCTCTGCTCATCTTTGCTCTCAGGTCTGGGAAGGTTCTTGCTGTACATGGGCAGAGTCAGGGTTGGCTTGGAACTGCTGACCTAAGCTAGCCTTCACAGGCACTAAGAATGGGATCATGCTGGTCGTGGTCTGAAAGGCACTACTTGCTTTGGATATCACACAGTGCGCTGTCTCGTTGTGTGAGCCTGACAACAACAGGCACAGAGACAAATGCTACCTGGTGCCTGTGCCTTCTCAAGAGTTTTCTGTTCTCCTTTTCTGTCTGGAACTTCTTCTGGAAAAGGATAACCTGGAGCACAGAGCAGAAAGACTAGCATTCAGGAACAATGCTCTCATCAGAGTACAGAGCAGCAGTTCAATAAAAGAGTTCTCTTGACGTTTCATGGTCTGGCCTACAGAGGCAGAAGCTGCTCAGGCCAAAGGACCCCCAAACCATAATGCAGATCTATAATAGGCAGTGTGTGCTGAGACCAGACAGGGTGGAGATCAGGAATGCTGGTGTATTTTAGCTACAACACACTGTGGAGGCTCTGTGCAGGGATCAGGCAGTCTTGGTCGCCTGAGAGGATGGGCTGTAGTCATCAGTGAATGCCAGGCATGAAAGGTCTTTGCAGGGCAGGCTCAGGATGGTCAGGAGGTTCTCTGGGGAAACCTCCTAGAGGCAGATGTTCTCCTCAATGCAACGCCAGCCAAGACATAGAGACCAGTAGACCAGTGGTCATATATTTCCGAAGCCCAGGCATAAAAATTATCTATTAAAGTGGGTCTTTCTGTGGCAGCTCCTAGGTGCAGAAGTTGCTGACCTGCCTGAAGCATAATCTTAGGAAAGTTACTGAATTCCCAAAGCCTCAGTGCCTAAACTCGGTTTGAATCAAGGTCTCCCGGCTCAGTCTAGTGGTTTGCTTTTTTAAACCTTTTTAAACCACACTAACTTATTATAATGCCTAAAATCCAAATCTAAAAAATATGTTTCTACTAACACTTACCGCAGAAGTTACTGAACCTAGGCTCTCTTCCTCTCTGCCATAATGTCTGCCCATCTCTCCTAATCATGTTACTCTTCTTCTTCTTCCTACCTTTCTCCTATATTGACACAAATCTCACAAAAAAAACTAGCCACAACTGAGAACAGCCATGTGTACATTTTATTTTCCATCCTGACATAAGGACATGAGTACATACAATTTTTATGCGTATTGGGGTTTCTTGAGTTTTGTTCTGACGCAGAAAAATCTTGAGACCTTCAGTATCTGACTGATTCACTCCACAAATGCATTCAAACTAATAAGACATCAGATACACAATAAGTTTTATTTAACACATCAAAAAAATGCATAAAGTAGTTATACAAATGCCCACAGACAAAGAAACTTCTCTTTCCTTCACAGTGCCACTGGCCCCTCACTTCCACTAGGGACCTTTGTAGTCCTTTCCACTACCCTGTGTACCTGAGGGTTGCTAAGTGCACCTTCTCCAGGGACCCACAGGATTACCCCCAATTTAAGAGTTCTCCCCTGAGGTGGGGGTCCCCTATAAATAGGAAAAGGACTAGAGAGCCTTTCTCCTTTCCCCTATTTTAAGGCATACACAGTTCACAAGTTTCACAACCCTGGTGAAGGGCAAGGTCTGCATCTGCTTCTTTAAGTCTTAGCTCTGTACCTAAGTAGGGAGTATAGTGGTTAGAAGGTTGTACCTAGAGTCCGAAAAACCCTGAGTTCAAATCCAATCTCATACGCTTTCTAGTTGTGTGCCTTTGGACAAGTTATTTAACCTCTGTCTGCCTCAGTTTCCTCAATTGTAAACAGAGATCATAATAGCACCTGCTTCATAAAGTTGTTGTAAGGTTCAAACAGTAATATGGTAAATATTAACAAGTATAATTCATATAAAATCTGGGGTCCTCAGTAGTTTTTAAGACTGTAAAGGAGCCCTCAATAATTTTCAAGAGCGTAAGATGCTGAAACCAAAAGTTTCAATATTTAAGCTTATGTTTCTTTTTCTTTTCTTATTGCATATTTGTTTTAGTATTTAAATTAAAAATAAATTAATAATAATAAAAATATAAATGTTCTTAGTCCAATAAGAACCTTCAGAGGGAGTATGGCATAGTGAGAGCATTGAATTTGTAATTAAAAGACTGGGGTTCAAATCCCTGTTTCAGCTACTTTACGTGCCCTTGAGCAAGTCATTCCTCTCCTTCCCCCTTCAGTTTCCTGACCTATAAAATGAAGGGGTTTGATTAAGCCATCTGTTGAAGGTTCCACCACCCTTCTGGCCACTCAGTTTTTCATCCTCAAATTCTCACTTTTTGTTATCATGTCCCATCAATTACCAAACTGTAGATTCTACCTCCAGAATATTTCTTACATTCACCCATTCTTTCCATTTACATGACCTACTATTTCAATAACTTTCTAAGATTGGTTTCTCTGGTTCAAGTTCCTCCCCTCTCCGACTCATACTGCACAAGGGTGCCAAATTTACAGGATTAATTAGGTCACTCCCCTGCTCAAAAAGTTTCAGTGACTCTATATCGCCTCTAGGATAAAACATAAATGCCTATTCTACCATTTAAAACCTTTCACAATCACTCTTGGAACATAATAGGCACTTACCTGTCAACTTGACTCCAATCCATCTTCTTGGGTTCATATGACTTTCCCTCATGCACCCTGGCCTCTTGCTATTTTCAATACTCAATCTTTTGATATAGGCTATTATCTGCCCAACTTCCAGGCTCCCATCCCACAATCTCTAATATAATCTGAACTACTCAAGGGCAGAACATTTTCCTTCTTAGTATCTATATCATTAGTACCTGTGACAAGGCCTGGCATATAGGAGTATGTTAATAAATACCTGTAAAACTGAACTGGATTCCCTGTTTCTAATTTTTTAAAGCAGATGAGTTGGACCTTACATTTTTTTCTCCCTCTTTAGCTACTGGGTACACTAGACAAAAATGAAAAACAGTCCCTTAAGATAACCTACTGAGAAGGGGGAGGTGGTTCAACTACAGAAAGAAAAGTATATGCACAAATTTTAAGGGAAATGGAAGATAACACTAATAACCATGAAAAGTTTTTCCATATGAGGTGAAATAAAAGTTAAGCCCTGAAGGTTTTTGTGGGACCCCCTGATGACCTTATTACCACCTATAACAGTTACTTCAATACCTCCATACTTGATGAATCTACAATCTCACTGATGCTAGTAGTCTATGATATGTCACCATCCATTTGAATCACCATTCTTGCTCTGACCCTGACTTTGCTAGATTTCAAAACCATACCTTCTCTGCTGCTAGAACATTCTGAACTTCCCTCAGCATTTGGGGCTTTTTTGTGCCTGGAATAGCTCACTATCCTGCTCACCCTGAAATGTTCCTCTGTAAGGCCTGCTTCTCTTTCCACGGAATTCTTCCTAGAGTAGCCATTTCATATTAGGATCCAAGCTGGCCTGCCTCCATTCTCAGAAAGTCTTGTCCCTAACATTGTGGATTTCAGTATTCTCCTCCTACCAACCTGTCAGCTCTCTTTTATGTGCTATCTTCCCCATTAGCATGAAAGCATGAGGGAAGAAGCTTTCTCTTTTTTTGCTTACACTTATATCCTCAGTACTTAGCATAGTGGTTTGGCACATAAAAAACTTTAATAAATGCTTGTTTACTTACTTTCATTCCTCCTTCCCATGTACCTTTAATTCCATGTCTTCCTATAAATCCGCCATAGAGGCTCCATTCAGTATGTTAGGGACCTTCCAGCAAGGCACTCTGAGGGAGCAACACTAGGCAGCACATGACCTATGCTGTCTCTATCACCACCAACTCTTCAACCCCAATGAAGATAACTCAAAAACCTTAATCCATGAGTCCCAGGAACAGAAGTGCTGCCAAGACTACTGTTTCTATATCCAGCTATCACTAAAGTAAGCCATAACTGTGCAGAAGGGATTCATCTTCCTTGCCACCACAAATATGAACTGATGACCAACTGACAATGATGAGAAGCTACCACAAATACTAAGGACCTATCGACTCTGATAAGAAGCTACGTCCATCAATCCTGAAAATGGCAGACTCCTCCACTCCCATCCATCTAGTTTCTCGCCCAGCCCCCAAAGCCATCATCCCAGGAAACAACCTTTGTAGAGCTACACCCTGGCAAATGCTTCTGCAGGTGTTGAAGCTAATGCAACCTCAACAAGTCAAATT
The DNA here is from genome assembly GCA_023548195.1 of Bettongia penicillata ogilbyi. Lineage (NCBI taxonomy): Eukaryota > Metazoa > Chordata > Mammalia > Diprotodontia > Potoroidae > Bettongia > Bettongia penicillata. The sequence continues at coordinate 638,916 of JAJHZJ010000145.1, forward strand.
ACTAAAGACCACCAAAAGAAAGCTCTTACTATCAGAGTCCTTGGCACTGCTGAATGATTTAACATTAGAAAGAATTCGATAAAGGACACTGAAGACGAATTGCCATTTACTCTGCTACTACATCCTCAGGACCATGGGGCCTTTCCATTTGACTTGCAGCTTGAAATCTGTGTATCATCTTCTCCAGCAGAATGTGAGCTTCCTGATAACAGGGACTATTTCCATTTTGTTATTTGTACGCTTAGTACTTAGCATGGTGTTTCGCACATAGTAAGTGCTTATTTAATAAATGCTATTCATTTATTCAAACCTTCTGATCCCTTGGCACTATGTATACCAAAGGAACACATCAACTATCCACTGGTTATCACTCAATAATTATACCCTGCTTTTGCTGTATGACTGGCCTATCTTTTTTTCTAGTCATATACCTTTTTTAGATGACATATTTTACCTGTTTTTTTTCCTGAACATTTCCTCACTTGCAATGTTTACAGTCTGGTCACACCCAAAACATGGACTTCTCTACTACCTGTTAGATGATCCTAAATTTCAGTGTATTAGATACCATGTACTACTCCATACCCTGCAGCTGTTGAACAACCCAAATAATATGTGCTTAAAAAAATACAGGCTCTCTCCTTCGTTTCATGGAGAAATTTGGGTTCATGAAAATAACTGCAATTTCCCCTAAGTAATCAAGCTTGTTCTCCTCCCCTTGCTCAGTACTTTCACCCAGCTCATTTTCCAAGATAAGACAGAGACTATGAGGTGGGGGGAAAGCTCTTATTTTCAAACAACTCTTATAAATGAACTTTTTGTTGGGGACTGCCTGTACTTAAATATTTTAACTAGTACTTTTAATTTTTACAAATAACTCAAGCTTAAGCAGGCTGAGTACTCCATAAGAACACTTTATGACTGCTGCCCTACCTGGTCTTTCTTTTAAATACCACGGATATTAATTTAAACAGCCTTTATTGCTTCTTGAGAATATATCAACTTTATATTAGGACAGAGAAAGAGGTCTACCTATTTACTTTAGTTAACATTTTTTAAAAAAAAGCAACTTACAAGAATGTGGAGTCAAAATTGGGAGACAAGAAGGTTAGTGGGAGTCTTGCCAGAAACAAAGAAATTCAGAAGAGTTGTGCTTTTAGTAGAAAATATAATGCATTCTATTTTGGAAATACTGATCCTGAAAACATACAGGATATCTACTCTGCAATGTGCAATCGGTGGTAATTTGGGACTGGGGCTCAGGGAAAAGAATGGACCTAGGCATATAGATCTTGGAGTTATCTGAATACAGATGATAATTAAACCCATGAGGGCTAAGGCGTTTACCAAGTGAGAAAGTGTAAAGAGAGAAAAGAGAGACTAGAAAAGAGGCTTGGGGTATGAGCAACAGTTAGGGTGATACGTATGATGATACAGCTTTAAAAAGAGCAATGAGACAGGAAGAAAAGTAAGCAGAAAACCACAGCGAGAGAGCTGTGTCACAAAAATTCAGATAAGACAGAATACTCAGGACAAGAGGGTGTTGAGCAATGTCAAAGGCTGCCAAGTGGTCAAGAAGAACAAGGACTTAAGAAAAGATCATAATATTTGGAAACTAAAATCCTTGTCAATTTTGAAGTAAATGGTTTCAGATGAGGTCAGGTGAGGTCAGAAGCCACACTGCAAAGGACTGAGAAGTGAATGAGAGGAGAGGAAACAGAGTGCACTAGTCCAGACTTTTTTTTTCTAGTAGTTTGGCTGAGAAAAAGAGGAGCTAAAAGAAGAACATGTGAGGGGACAGGGTCTGGAGAAGGTTTTTTAAGGATTGGGGAGACTTGCACAGGTTTGTTGGTAGCAAAGAAGGAACCAGTAGATAGGGAGAGTGGCAATTAGAGAAAAGATAATTTAAAAGTGCTATGTGCTGGAGAACACGGCTGTGAATACAAGCAAAGATGACACATGTGGAAGGGCTGGCAAAAAGCAAGACAAAAGGAAGGTAAAAAAGAACCAACATATAACATCAAGAAAGTAAAATTTGAAAAGCACTATGTTGAGAAGAAAATTTTTTCAGACAGTATAGCCATTTCATTAAATGTATATAATGAATCATAAAATGGAGTTACTCTAATGCATTAAAATTAATTTATTCATGTCATATTTGTGATAAATTAATGAAATTTATACCTGTGTAATAGGGGATTCACTGAGTAATCTATATTTAAAGTTTATAAAGGCAAATACAAAACTACTAAATATATTTAATTCTCAAAAACACATTTTAGATGTAATAACAATATTAATGGTAATTAACATCTATATAGTGTTTACTATGTGCCATTCACAATTCTAAGCTCTTGTCCTAATTTGATCCTCCCAACACCTCTGGGAAATAGGTCTTACTATTATATATTTTAATATGACATTAAAATATTATACATTAATATTTAATATATTTATATAACTCGTTCTTCAAATATATAATGTCTTTATATAAATTGGTCTCCTAAAAAGTATAATGGAATTCTGATATCAGTACAGCAAGTGCTTTGTAAACTGAATTTTCTTATTTGAACATGAACCAGAGTCTGCTTTGGCTTTAATAGTAATCTCATAAATTTTCTATTTATTTTATATTGCTATGACAACAAAGTATAGTCTGCTTGTGCCTAAAGTTACTAAACTCGAAGTTAAAAATAAAAGTCCACTCTTTAACGTAGCACTCCTACAGGACTGGAACTCTGGGCGCTGGAGGGCACTGGCACTTTTCATTTGGAAGTCTTCCAGTTCTCATTGGTTTCAGAAGAGTGATGCAATTTACATATACCCCCTCCATTCTAGCCCTTGTTGAAAAGGAAGAGAGGACCAATGGCTTGACCTTGAGGACTGGGAAGGAATTACAGAGGCTGAAGCCAAGACAACATTTCATCTGGGTTCACATGCTGAGCTTTCCCAGCAGGGTTGAACTGTGGGTCACAATACCATGAGACCATACTCCTGTTGCCCAGGCTGAGAACAAGTTTCAGCACCCAAGGCCATTCCAGACCCTGTCAGGGCCCGTCAGACACATAGGAATGGGTGTTTGCTAGTGAGACAGGCTTGCAGACTCCTCCCTGTGCTACTCTTTTCTCTATATCCCTGATCTCATTTACTCTCTGCCTTTACCAGTCTCTTCCACAAAGAGTAAGATGAAAGGGAGAGAATTTGGTTATTTCTTTATACTCTCATTCCTACCCTACCCTACTTACCAAGAGAAGTGGCCAGCCCCTTTACAACTATTACCACTCATTAAGTGGTATTGGTTTTGTTTACTGATGGTAACATTAAAATCTGGACTCCTCTCACTCCTTTTACTGAACTTCTTTAACATTTCTATTTAAAACAACACAATTTTGCAGCAGATTCTATGTATTACTCTATGCTACATGTTTCATCACCCTAACAAAATTAGAAACTTCTTAAAAGCAGAGCACTTAACTCATATTTTTAAATATCTTTTGCAGCCCTTAGCATAGCCCTGGAAACATCATAGGTAGACATTTAATTTTAACTTGAGATATAAAACCACCAACAAAAATGCTCTGGAATACATCCATCAGTGTTGAAGCAACCTCAATCTCAAAAAGCAAGCTCAATGTCCTTGCACAGAGCAAACATGGCGGAAAATAGGTAAAATAAGCATACTCCAGAAGTTCCTCTTCAACAATCTAAAGTTGAGCAATAAGGCTCAAGGACAAAAGAAACTCTTTAAGGACATAGTGATACACAGCTCCAAAACATGAATTTCAGACTGCTGGGAACCGTAAGAGCAAACAGATCTGGCTGTCATACTTAGGTATAAAGTAGTCAGATTTGCAAAAAAAACTTCAGAAATATCTAAGAGGCTCTATTTGAAAGAAGGATAAATTTAACAAATTGTGCCTGCAACTGCAAAGATAAGATTTCAAGTTGCTGAGCAGGGAACTATTTTCTGTGGTACATCCGTCTTCACTCTCATGCTGCTCAAGTCCTCCCCAGATCACCAATCAACAAATATTAAGTGCCTGTTGCATGCCCGGCACAGTTTGGGGGATATAAACTGGGGCATAACACGGCATCTTATTCTGGCAACTACGTAGAGCATGTAATGAAAAGGGGAAAAACTTGAGGCATGGAGACTAGTAGGAAACTACTGTAATCTTCCATGTCAGAGGTGTGAGGAGAGCTTGGACTAGGGTGTATGGTGAAAAGGAAAGCTAGCTATGGAGACAAAGTTGACAAGACTTGGGAAATGAATTGATATGGGGGATAAAGAAGAAGGAAGACCTGAACTGGACTCTAAGGATGGAGATGCCCTCAAAAGAAACAGCATTTCAAAAGAGGAACTGATTGGTAGATGCACAGGAAGGGAAAGACTTCTAATCTGGAAATGTTGAATTTGAGATGCCTATGAGATATCCAGTTGGAAACAGCCAATAGATAACTGATGCTGGGGGACTAGGCTGTTGTTCTCAACAATGTTGACCACTGTTTCCCCTGGATAGTCTCTCCTCTCTGGGCTCTTGGTTTTCCTTCTATCTGTCTGTTTCTTCAGTCTCCTCTGCTTGTTCCTTATCCATATTAAGACCCCTAAGTATGGATGGTTCCCAAGGTTCTTTTTCATTTCCTTAGTCAGCCTGCTCTCTTGCAGTGAGCACATCAGATCCAGTGCCTTCACGGCCATTGGAACAAACTGTTTCTATACGCCCATTCCACCAGAAGAAGTCTTCTCATGCTTGGGGTAGACACCCCGCTAACTCACCAACAGGTGTGAGACCCTTTGCTTATCCTCAGTCTAGTTTAACCCATCTGCCAGAAGGTTTACCAGAATGTGGTTGATGCAAAGGCCATACCTTTTTGGAGTCACAGGGGAGAGTTGTGTGAACCAAGTGGGCATCAAAGCGGAAAAGTAGCCCTCATAACAGAGGTGTTAATACTCCTTGAATGCCCCTAGACTACTACCTTGGCTAAGACATAGGAAGAATACAGTTCTAGAAACCTGCAAGGTTTACCTTAATGAAGTCTGGTGATGGCCACCATGAAGAGTACACCTTGGAGCCATTTCTGGCCACAGATGGTGGTAGGGGGATCATTTGTTCATATAGTGTTGGGTTTCTGGCAGGGAAGGAGTTAACTGTTATGCAGAGCAGTCCCTCCTTCACCCTGTGCTACCCATCTTTGAATTAAACATACTGAGATCCAGAAGTAATAAAATGAAGTGAAAAAAAGACTGGATAAGGAAACTAAGAAATGAATAGATGCAGACATCTGGTAATTTTGCTGAAGAAGAAACTGAAGGTGGAGTTATGTCAAGTTAGAATCCTGATCTATTTGTATTTTAACTTTTGCCACCTTTCCTGTTGTCAAAATGAAGTTCAATCCTTTGCTGACATCTAACTGAAGTAAGAACCACAAGAGGCATTTCAATATCCCTAACCACACAAGGAGGAAGATTTTGTCTTCTCTTCTTTCTGAGCGAGAAATGCAATGTCTGTTCCATGCCTATTTGAAAAGATGATTAAGTCTAGGTCATCTGAGGTCAGCAAACTATCCAAGTCATTTGAGGACAGTCAGCAGATTGGTCAGGCAGTCCAGGTTTACAGATCTCATTATATCATCTTCTTCCCCCAAACCTACCCCTTTTCTGAACTTTCATGTTACTGTCAGGGCTTACAATTCTCAGCTCATTTTCACTCATTCCACATATCTAACCAATTGCCAAACCTTGTCATTCCTTTTTCCATAACATCCATTAGCTTTATCCCCCATTCTCTCTATTCAAACAGCTCTCTATTAATTCTAGGATGAAGTATAAAAATTCCTCTGTTCAGCATTTAAAGCTCCTTTTAATTAAAAAAAAATTAAAGCAGACTTTTAAAATTCCTTTTTTTGTTCCAAATTCTCTCCCTTCTCCTATTCCCTTCCCTATTCTAAGGAAAAGGCAAAAAACCCAAACAAACAAAAAACAAATCTTTTACAAATATGTAAAGTCACATAAAACGAATTCTACATTAGTCATGTACCATTAGCCAATTACCCCCCTCCTCTCCCACAAAAAAGAAAACAAAATAAACAAGAAAAGGAAAGAAATGCTTCAATTTTCACTGAGTTGATCAGTTCTCTATCTAGAGGTGGATAGTATGTTTCATTATGAGTTCCTTAGAATTGTGGTGATTCAATGAATCAGAGTTATTAAGTCTTTTAAAGGTGCTATCTTTACAATATTGTTGTCACTGTAGATTGTTCTCCTGGTTCTGCACACATTACTTTGTATCAGTTCATATAAGTTTCCTCAGGTTTTTATGAAACCATCCTCTTTATCATTTCTTATAGAACAATAGTATTCCTTTATATTCATATACAATGTGGACAGCCATTCCTCAACTAATTGGCATCTCCTCAGTTTCCATTTCCTTGTCAATACAAAATAGAGCTGCTGTAAATATTTTTGTACGTATGAGTCCTCTTCCTTTTTCTTTGATCTCCTTGGGGGTACAGTTCTAGTAGTGGTATAGTTGGGTCAGAGGGTATGCACAGTTTTATAATCTTTTGGACACAGTTCCATACTGCTTTCTAGAAAGGTATTTAAAACTCTTTACAACCTGGCTCTAACCTATCTTTCTTAATTTATTATATATTACCCCCTTCTTTCACTTTGTATCTAGTCGACCTGACTTCCTCACTCTTCTTCATACTTATACTAAAATACAACTATCTAAACATTAGTAGGAAATTAAGGCATAATACCATCTAGTAAGCAAAATCACATAAAGATGAATGAATATACTGGCATCTTTCTGCTGAGTCGAAATAAAATTCACTTTTGCTCATGATTTTTAATATTTTAAAGAGAATTTAAAAAAATTTATTTCATCTGTATGTTGTCCTTTGAAAATTTACATGTTGTATATCCTTTCTAATATATAATGGTATAGTAGCATATGCATATGATTTATAAATGAATACAAATGTGTTGTATATGCAAATATATATATTGAAGAGGCATATTTTTTTCTATTTGGATGTGTAATCAAAAAAAAAAATTTGGAGACTACTAGGATAGAGAAAAAACTAGGAAAAAGTAAAAGGGCTGCTTTGTTGAAGTGATGGCCCATTTGAGATTAGAGAGCAAAAATTTCAAAGTACCCAGTCAATACTATTGTGTGATTTTCATCAGCACAATTCAATAGCATATTAGTAGGAACTAAGGAGCCAAAGGGTTAGGGTTTGGCAATCTATAAGCAAAAATAGGATAAGGTATCTGAAAAAAGTGGAAAATGTAACACTGAACTGGTTATCTAAGGCCAAGAGTAGGAAGGAAGAAAAAATAAGCCAGAGAAGGGGTTATACCATGAAAGAGTATTAAGAGGTGAAAGGACTAGAAGTTAAGATGGGGAGGAAGATTCATTTACAAACAATATAAGTAATAACTTAATATGTAAATAATAATTTAATAAGTAAAATTTAAATTTATTAAATTAATAGTAAAGGGAATATTTCATTGCATGTAGTCTGCTTACTTATTACTGAAGAAGTTTAAAGTTTAATTCCCTACTTTGTCACTTTATAAGGCTAAAATTTGAGGTATAAAAGATTAGCAGTGGTAAAATTCCATGGAGCTGGGTTCATTCTGTCATAATTGTCTGCCAACTGAACGCTGCCTTCACGCTCTCTGTTAGAAGTGCTGAAGCGCACTGTCAAGGGAAAGGGAACCTGGACCCCAAAGCCAAACACTTACTTTTGTATAGTTATTTTAATCACAGTTTTCTACTTGAGATACTCCAGAAGCTAGCAGATATCAATGATGAAGGGGAATTCTTTGATGTTCTCCTATATGTAACCTAGTCTGATTCATGGGCGTCAGACAGGCAGGGAATCTTATTCTTCCACTGATTCTCATTTTAAAGTAGGAACACTGCATCTTAAAATGGAAAATACGGATCGACAGATGTAATATTAATATTATATTTAAACTTACTATGATATATTCTACATAGGATCACAATCTTTAGGACTTTAGAGGACATCCAGTCCAATGTCTTCATTTTAAGGATGAGGAAACACAGGCTCAAGGACAGGAGGCACATTGCCATGGGCAGCAGAATTGGGAATTCACACTTGGGACCGATGTCCCAGGTCCCATAACATTTCTATTTCATAAAGGGAAGGTTAGCAGTACTCAAATTAGCAAGTGGCTACCAGTCTAATTGCATTATGACTACAGGACTAACTTCCCTCAAAGCTTGATGTTTTCATGTAATCAGTTTTTGTTTGTTTACTTAGGATAGCTTCTTCAATTTTTAAATACCTTTCTTCATAAGGAATTATACTTTAAAGAATATTAATTAAATAAATACTTTTTATTATAGTCTCCAAAATTAACTACCTTGACAAACTTCTAAAAATCAATAACACTGTCCAGCATCAATCAATAGGAGCTTTAAAAACATTTTTATGCTAAAAATATTTAAGTTAAAAATAAAATTTCAGACATTACCTTTCAACATTGTTCTTCCCACTGATCCTCCAAAAGTACTTAAAAGGCTACTTCTTGCACCCAAAGCCGTAGTTGCCTCTAATAGAGAACCAGTAATATACTGAGAAATTGAAGTCCTTTGAAAAGTGGCTCGATATTCACATGAAGTATCTCGAACACATAGTTTCAAGTATGGGCCAATATTAATATGTCCATGGATTGTGTCTAAGGCTAGAGCCTTCCCGAAGAAATGGAGAAATGATCCAAGAATGCCTTCTGTTTCTTCTCTGGTTCTCACTGTGTTGTTGATCTGTGAATAATTCAAATACAGGAAGTATTCATCTACTTTCTTAGGAAAGAAAATTATGTTGTTGACATAATGCCACGATGACTTGTTAAAAAAAATGTCTAAAAGTTCTAGGAGCAAACACTTATGAACACAGTAATCATGCATTAACATTCTACAAATGCTATTTGGGAAAGTTGTATGCAATTATATTTCAAAGCATTCAAATAACCATGCTATCAAACTATATTTATAAGATATATTAGGAAAGATATATTCATTTCAAATCTTATTGTCTCCTCAATATGGCATGCCCAACATGCCTTTCTGGATAAAGAGAAAACATTCCCTTCCCTTCCTCTCCTAATTTCTCAGAATGGTCAGATTCAAACCAATTTGTTGCCATAAAAGTTTCTACCTCAATAATGATCAAGATGGATCCTTTCTTTGGTCAGAGAATAGCATAGAGCTAGAAGGGACATCAGAGGCCATCTAGTCTAACCCACTGATTTTATAGATAAGGAAACTGAGGCCAAGTAACTTGTCCAAGATTCCACAGGTAATAAGAAAAAGGGCTAGTTCTTCTCACTCTAAATGAAGTGCTCTTTCAAAATCAGCAAGAAAATATGTGAGCTATAAGGAAGGATAAGCGCAGAGTGCTCTCTACTACTCTGATTTCTGTCACTGATATGGCTATCTTACTAGTTACAAGTCCCTTCTTTTCTATTTTCACAGATTACATCTATCAAAATTTTTGAGTCCTCGTGTTTCTACAGTAAAATACAAGTTATACTTTCTCAGAAGTCCGGGAGAACCTATGATAGGTCATCATCACTATCATCAACTCTTCAATGTCCAACATATCATTCATTTCATGAAGGAAGTGAGGGAGCAAAAAAAAAAAAAAATAGAGGAATGTAAGCAGGGAATTCATGTGAGTGAGACTGTTAACAGTATCTGTGAAGGCCTGGCATGAACTATGACACATGAGAAAACAGGGCTCAGAAAATACCACTGAGTAGGCTAATACCCTGGGCCAGTACAATTCAACTATTTTTTAAAAGTCAAAAGAAATGTATGGGGTGGCAGAGGAATGAAAGCTGATCCTACTCAAAATCATTGAGATTATCCATTTGTCAAAAATAATTGTTGTACCAAAAGGAAATTAAGAGAATTAAAAACCAAGAGAATTAATCAGAAATGCCAATATTCCACATGTTGAAAAGATTTTGGAGCAGACGGTGCTAACCACTAAAATGGGCAAACCATAAATGTACATGGTACTTGACATATGAAATGGACCAACGATGTCAGTACCCTCATTATGTGCCAATACTATATCACAATAAAATGGAAACTGATCTCACCAACTATAAAGAAGGGCTTCACACTGCTTTTTGTCAACCAGAATGCCCAGCTCCATGTGATACAACAATATACTACCAAGCAGTGCACAAAAAAAAATCCATCTTTAAACTTAGAGTACACAAATTTTAAGACATGAAATCAATTTTCATTTCACTTTTAATGAAAACTCCAAAAATTATGCCCAATAACAGATCAGGTAACAAAAACAGCATTAATATTTCAAATTGTCTTTGAAAAAGATATGGATATACTTAGACTGAAATTTGGAACTTTTAAAAATTTAGGTAATTAATTCAACTAGCAGATCAATTGTAACAAAAAAGAGCTATTATCTGTTATACTACATTCTCCCACAGTATTTGACAAAGTATAAAATAATTCCCAATGAAGTCACTTCATATCTAGTAAGTCAGAAAAAGCTTGAGTGTGATGTCTCACCAATTGAGGCATGAAGGCACTGCACTATGAGTGGGGCCCACCAAACCAAATCACATGCCTTTTCAACTAAAATGGCAGTGGCAGCGACCATTCATAGGGAAGGAGAATCCCATAAGTTACAGGATGAAAAGAGAGTCCAAAAGATTGAGTCAGGACCCCCGAAGCTACCCACTGACATTGATGAACAAAAAGAGAAACGCGATTGCTAGAAATCTGTATGGTCATAAAATCTCAACGCCAGTTACCTTAAACAAGAAACAGAATGCTTGCACAGATGAAATGAGGACAGAAATATTCTGTCAAAGGAGACGACTAAAACTCTAGCTTCTCTGCAAAACCAGAAAGTGGTGGGAAACAGAAGGGCAGGGAGAATCAAGAACATGAAGAGTCTGTCTTTGATGGGAAGGGTTACTTCTTTATTAGAGACTGGAATAAAAGAGGAGAGAAAGAGAGATGACAAAGGGCTTTGAATTATAGAACAGAAGAGAAAACCAAAGGGAATGGCTGAGCTGGAGTAGTCACATGACAAGATAGACATTTTTCTCTGATCCTCACAACCTCTTAAACCTCTCCAAAATATAAATTATGCACAAAATATAAGGCAACTCCTGCTATCTCTATTATCTAGGACACTCAGAATCCAAAATGAACCCATGTCTACCTTGACCCCACTCGGTACCCCTTTCCCCACCGCGCATCAGGTTACCAGTAGCAACACTACACTAGCTGACCCAAGGACTCAACACAGGGAGGGGTATCACACACTGATCCTCCCTTACCTTCTCCAATACCATGGAGATCTAGACTCCAGGCTGCAGAAGCCCGCTAGGGCCACTGCCACAACAGCAGCATTCTGTGCTACCAGAGATCCCTGTAGAAAAGCAGATAAACTGAGAGAAAGGGACAGGACACATGTCTGAGCTTGGACTAAAACTTGTGCCTTAGAGGCCCAAACTCTAAACAACAGAAATCACCCTGGCTTCAGTGGCAGAGCAATGAACTGATGAGCCAGGTCACTGAGGAACAGGCAGAGTGAGACAGTACAGTGTGTGAGGGGCTATGCAGCACCCCACCAAGCTTGAGGAAAGAGCCTAGCATCTGGTAGGGCCACTCACCCTCTATAGTCACTTGAGGCACAAAAGAGGAAACTTAAAGTTGATGAACTGGGAATTTCCCAGTGTGAAAGGAGGATGACATGCTTTGCGTTCCAGGCCCTCTGGGAAACCACTATCAGATGGGAGGCGGTTAAAAAAAAGTGAGCAATAAGGGAGAAAAAGGGGGGGAAAAGACTGAAATTACTAAAGATTTCAGGAAAAAGAAAACTCAAAGATTTCAAAAATAAGCAAACAAATCAGCAGGGAAAATCAGAAGGAAATATGGCCTCCAGATCTAATAAGCTAATTTAGGCACCTATGTATAAACATTCCAAAATGAAGGCATTTGAAGGCATTTCATTTGATGAAACAGAAGATTTTGTGAACTTAAGAACACAAGCTGGTTCCATGTTCCTCAGCAGCTTAAAAAGGAAATGGGTTTTATGAGAGCAGAATTATGGCCTCCACAGCAAAAACAACGGGAAGAACAGAAAAACGAATCTGCAGTCTGGGTCGAGTCCTAGCAAAGAAACAAAAGACAGAATGCAAAGAGAACAGCCTCTACTGGATTTTTAACAGTAAAGCATGAGATGAGAACATCTGCCAAGCAGATAGGAGAGAGAGAGTGTGGGAGACTGAAAAGAAAAAAAGGGTTTGGGATATCTGATGTGTGAGAAACTGTTGCTAGAAGAACAACCACGGAAGAGTCTAAGAACTGTTTTGATATAGCAGTGAGTGGCTAATTTAGATGACACAACAAACAAATACATCATAGACCTAGTCAACACTGTTGCATAACTTATCTCTATGTATACATTTTGCAAAACAGAGTTTCTTTCTGCAATATCTAAAGCATGTTAGGGATCCTAATTTTTTTGAGATTCCCCATGCTCCCATCTCCACCAATCTTCTCTTATAAGCTGCCTTCACTATCATTCCATCTTGCCAACTCCACTTGCACTCTCAACTTCAATATCTACTGGTCTACAAATATACCAAAAGTCTAACCATTCTTAAAACATGCGCCTTTGCTTGTACCATCTCTGTTAACTAGGGTCATACATCTCTTCTCCCCTTCTTAGCTAAACTCTGAAAAAAACACTCAAACTCATACTACTCCTCTCACTCTCTACTGTCCGACTTCCAAGCTCGTCATTCAAATGAAACTTTTTTCCTCATTTCTTCACACTGCTTGACCTATGAAGCATCATCTGACACAACTGATTACCTCTACTGGATACTTTCTCCTCTCTGAGCTTTCATAACCCTGCCTTATCTTGGTTCTCATTCCATCTGTCTGATCACTTTTTCTCCAGGTGCATTGCTAGATCTTCATCCATGTCACTCCCACATTAATTGTGGATATACCCCCTAAAACTCTGTCCTGGGTGCCCTTCTCTTTCCTCTCTATACTCTCCTAATCTGTGATCTCATTGACTTACCATCATTTCAATGATAATTTCTATGCAAATAACTTCTAGATATATATATATATATATCTAGCAACCTTATTTCTCTCCAAAGCTCTAAGCCTACTTCACCAACTGTCTCTATTGGACATTTCTAACTACATCTCTTCCCCAGATATCTCAAAATGAAAGTGTCTAAAATAGAAATTATTATCTCTCTCTACAAGCCCACTCTTCTTCAGTATTTCCCAGTCTCTGTCAAGGGCATCATTTCTATAATTGCCCTCATTCTAAACACAATACTTCTCTTAAAGCACCTAAAATGGCAATTTTTTGGCCTGATATCTCACAATACTGATTCATATATAAGCATGCAGTCCAGTAAAGCCTACTAGGCCCTTTTTCTTGACAAGTTTCCTCCTTTTACACACACACACACACACACACACACACCTTTTTAAAAAAAAATCCTTATATCTCCACATCTACATAAGAATATATTTCAATTCTTTTCCCCCTCCAACCTCTTAGGTAGCATTCTTTTGCAGTGACCTTTTCTGAGATTTATTTATTTTGTCTTCCTCTTAGTTTCTATACTGATTTAGCCTATTCTAAATTATATTTTTTCCATTCACAGGCTCTAAGAAGATAAATGAACAGTGGAACTCATAATGGCAGAAGAAAAAGTAGGGAATAACTGGGATTACTGAGCAGGGCGGTGGGATATGCACAGACTTGAATTTTAGGAAAACCATTTTGGCAGTTGAGTGGAGAACGGACTGAAATGGGAAGACGCTTGAGGCAAGAAAATGAATCTGCAGAATACTGCAATAGTCCAAGCATGAGAAAAGCTAAAGGGGAGAATTAAGAAGCAAACATGGAAAAACAATAAACACATTATTTGTGGCTTATAGAATTAACATCCATCAAGTTCAGCCATTATAAATCTAGTGAGCTCATTTCACTCTTCCTGCTAAGTCCTCACGTGCCTAGCCCCACTTTTAGCTATGTTGCCTTGTTTATGATCATGTTTCTTCCCCCCAGCAGCCAATTCCCTGATAACTTCCTCAGCAATTGGTGGTCTTCTAATTCCAGAAAGACTTCAAAATTTCCAAGAGTTTATGTCGCTGACATTGCCCCCATGCACCCTTTGCCCATTTCCCAAACATGCTCAGCAATGGTTTAACAGTAAAGAAACTTCATAGTTTGAACTATTTAGAAACACAAAAGTATTATTTCCTCACTCTATCTTTCCCATCCCTTTCCTTATATATATAAATTCCTAGATCCAGATCAATCTTTAGGATTGCTTCCTTATCTATAAAGAGGAAATAGATGTGAATGATAGAACAAACATACGATCTCTAACGCCCATTTTAGCTCTAACATAGTATGATTCTATGAAGTGTGCAAAACGACCATGACAAACAGGCTCAGTGAGGACTGGGGTATTAGAGTTGCTACCTTCTACTTTATATTCCTAGTCTATTTAGTTATCAGAAAAGGAAAGAGTTGTAGTCACTTTTTGTTTTGGGGGTCCCAAAGAACTTTACTGAGATCATAAAAGATTTAGATGAAAAGCTTTTGAAAAATATGAAGTAAATAAAATTTGCAAGATACATTCCAAAAGAAGGTATTCCAGAAATTAGATTTTGTAATCTACAAAGTGTATTCTGTTATCTACACAGAGCTAAATTTTTCTTGGCTATCAAAACAAAGACTTTTGTTGACAGAAACAGGCGTCAGTATTTGGATGAAGAGATTATATATAGAATGATGATATTAATTTCTATTTTGTAAAAACAGACTTGAGCATTTCCCTTGTCTCCAAAAACTCTGGTTTTACATAACAATTTAAAATACTGTCATCCTTTGCTTTGTAAAAGCAGAGAAATGATGTATAATTTGTGTTTATAAAAGGTGTTATGCAGAATGTTACTACGCATAATTAAATGGCATCATAACAACAGCATACATATAAGGTATAGCTGAAAACATCATCATTGTAACCAATTGCTTATGACTATTTCCAGGGATCCTATCATATATAGAAAGTGGTCTGTGAATTCATTGGTATATGGGAATTCTAAATAAGAAACTCCCTTTATGAATGCAGGTCAGCACTTATTCTGCCCTTTAATATCATATCCTGCTTTGTAAAAGCTGCTACAAATCCCTAAATTAGGAACCTATTTTCTGCCACGGAATACTGACCAACAGGGGACAAAAATTAGATAGCACATAAAAATGAAAATCTACTTGTTTTTTTTAGAATCATAAATTTAAAGCTGAAGAGACCTTTGAGGTCATCTTGAGGTCCAGAAAGGTTGAGTAGATCACACTTAAAGTGGTAATCATGCACACAAGGCCTGTGCATTCCTCAGATTCACATTTCCCATAGTACAATATTCCACTGTATTCCAACACCAAAATTTATTTAGCCATTCATTATATCATGGGCACTGTAATGCTAACTAAGAGAGTTAAAGATCTTCCCCACTCATTAATGGGTCTGCCCATTAAGGGAAGTTTGATTAGGTGAGATTTGTTTTGTAGGAAGGGCCACATCTTTTGTTAATTTCTAATGAAGCACTGGTTCTCAAGGATTGTAATGCCCTCTGGCTCTGAAAAGTGCATAAATACTGTGAGGTGAAGTTTTACTTTGGGGGCTTATTCATTGAAGTGTTTGGCCAGATAAGACTCTCAGCAGCCTCTAAGGAGCACCAGGCTTTGAAAACCCAGATGTTGGTGCTTCTCTCTCTGGTAACTATATATGTATGTAATGGTCAGACAGTTGAATCTTTCTGTTGATCTGTGATGTATGTATTGCTTATGGTCAGACAGTTGGAAGCCCTGTCTGTTAATCTTTATTTCTCTGTTTGCATTTTCTCTGAAGTTCAGGGTGCTGACTTTTTCCCCTGAACTAAGTGAATGACATATGTTTTTAATTAAAGTGACTGCTGACCCCTCAAAAGTTGCTCTCCTTTTAGAAAAGCAGATCTAAGAACCTGCACAGGAGGCCCTCTTGTGTATGTCAGGGTTCTTGCTGTTATGGGCACCCACTTTGTTCCGTGTGTGTGTGTGTGTGTGTGTGTGTGTTCTTCTGTGTGTGTCTATGTATTCTTGCCTTTGACCACTTTAGACAAGAATGAAGTTCAAGTGTCAGCCAATTCTCTTTAACCTTTCCTTCTTTGTACAGGCAGCTACTTTTACATCCTGATTATGTGCTATGATTTTCTCTTTCTTTTCTCTCCCCCTTTCCAAGGTATTCTTCTTTCCTTCTCTTTCCATTCTCTTTTAAGATTATCAAGATACAACAGGAAGACTCCTAGATTTTTAGTCTAATTAGACTCCTTCTAGACTCACAATGATGACAGGGTTCAGAGGTGACAAATCATCTCCCCATATCTGAACGTGAAGTTGTTGTACCTCTGATGCCAAGGTATTAATTAACTTCCTGTCCAATTCTTCCAAAGTTTTCATTATTTTTCCAATTTTTTCCTTTAGGGTTCCCATTTCATATGCAAAACGTTTTCAACTCTTCCCCCAAATCTCTTCCTTCAAGAACTCTTCTAGAAATTTTAAGTTTGTACCCAAGCTGTGGGCTTTTCTTATGGCTGTTTTGTAGTCATTCTCTTCTTCTGGGTTCATTTCTTGAGCCTTTCTGTCACCATAATTGTTTTTGTGGTGGGATTTTTATTTTGTTTACTCATTCTTCCAGTCTACTTCCTGACTTAAGACTTTATTTTAGGGCCAGGTTATCCACTCTTTTGTATGGAATGTTTGGCTGGATCCTGCTTTCTTGGAAGTAGTGAGTATTATGTTACTGCAGGATCTCAGGGATAGTATAGGCTGCAGACTTATGAGCATTAGTGCTTCCAAAACTGTCTGACTCAGGGCAAAGTCTGGTTGCTATCACCTGGTCCTGAGCTCTTCAAATTATTGCCCTGGGTTTTAGTCTGAGTAACCCACTACTTCCTTTTTTTTTTTTGTTTCTTATCCTTTTTCCCTTTGTTTTGACTCTTCTTTCACAACATGACTAATATGTTTAACATGATTGAATCAGATTAAATTGAATTTATTTATTAATATTAAATCAAATCATATTTAATATAATTGTAATATATATAATGTATGCCGTCTTGGGGAAGGGTGAAGGGACAGAAGGGGGAAATATTTACAACTCAAAATCTTATAAAAGTGAATACTTGCAACCAAAAATAAATAAATAAATAAAAGGAAAGAAAGAGATTCCAAAATGAAAATACCCAGAAATATTATAACCAAATTCCTGAACCTCCAGGTCAAGGAGAAAATATCACAAGCAGCCATAAAGTAACAATTCAGAAATTTTGGATCCTCAGTCAGTATAACTTAAGAATTAGCAGCTTCTAAATGAAAGGATCAGAGTTGCCTAGAATATGATATTCCAAGAGGGCAAAGGAGCTGGCATTACAACTGAGAATCACTTACCCAGCAAAGTGAACATAATCCTTTAGGGGGAAAAGATAGGTATTTAATGAAATAGAAGGAAGGCTTTTAAGTATTCCTGATGAAAACACCAGAGCTGAATAGAAAATGTGACTTTCAAATATAAGACTCAAGAGAAGCACAAAAAGGTAAACAAGAAAGAAAAATCATAAAAGATTCAATAAGGTTAAACTGTTTACATTCCCACATGGGAAGATAATATATATAACTCCTAAGAACTTTATCATTATTTGGGCAGTTACAAGGAATATAAATAGATAGAAAGTAAGGGTGTGAGTTAATTATGTTGGGATGATCTAAAAAAAATGGGGGTAAGAAAGAGGGATGCACTAGGAAAAGAGAAGAAAGACACAGAATGGGGTAAATTATCTCACATTTAGAGGTCTAAAAGAACTGTAACAATGGTGGAGAAGATGGGCAGGGGCAACAACACTTGATCCTTACTTTCACCAGAACTGGCTCAAAGGGGGAACAACATACACAGTCAGTTGGGTATGAAAATCTATCTTAATCTGCAGGGAAGTTGGGGGGAAAGGCAAAGTGAATTCAGAAACGCAGTGGTCAGAAGCAAAACACTTTTGCAGAGCGAAAGTGTAGAAGAGGAGAGAGAAGGATGAATGGAGAGAAGCAGAATGAAGGGAAGCTGGTTAGTAAAACTTAACTATGAATGTTAATGGTATGAACTCACCCATAAAATCAAAGTGAATAGTAGTACAGTGTATTAAAACTAGAATCTTATAGCATACTGTTTACAAGAAATACACTAGAAGCAGAGAGACCCATAGAACCAAATTAAGGGGCTGAAGCAGAATCTATCATGCTTCAATTGAAGTTAAAAAATAAAAAAGTAGGAAAAACAATCATGACCTCAGACAAATCAAAAACAAAAATAGACCAAATTGAAAGGGATGAGCAGGGAAACAACATTTTGCTAAAAGGTAACCACAGATAAAGAAGTAATATCAATACTAAACATATATGCACCAAATGATGTACCACCAAAACTCTTAAAAGAAAAGCAAAATGAGTTACAGGAGGAAATAAGATGGTGAAACTATACTAGTCAAGGACCTCAACTTTCCCCTCTCAGAACTAGACAAATCTAACCAAAAAATAAAGAAGTAGGGAGATGAACAGAATTTTAGAAAAGTTAGATAGGACAGTACTCAGGAAAAAACTAAATGGGAACAGAAATATACCTTTTTCTTAGTGGTACTAGGCACCAACACAAAAACTGACCATGCATCAGGGCATAAAAACATACCAAATTTGGAAAAGTAGAAACATTAAATTCATCCTTTTCAGATCATAATGCAATAAAAAAAATAAAAAAATACATTCAATAGGGGGCTATGGTTATTTTCTTGATGTTAATTGTTAGGCCAAAATTAGCACAAGCAGCAGAGAAGTGATCCATACTTTGTTGCATCTCAGTTTCAGAGGCAGCACTTTGTGCATAATCCTCTGCAAACAAAAAGCCACAACCAACTCTCCCTCCACTTTTAGTCTTGGCTTGTAGCTTTTTCAAGTTCATAATTTACCATCACTGTGATAGTTGAACTTGATGCCATTTTCATCCTTGCTGAAGATACATGACATTGCTGAAACTATCATGATAAAAAAGCATTTCAAACTGCATATCCATTGATCCAGTAATACTACTACTAGGTCTGTATTCCAAAGGGATTTTTAAAAATAAGGAAAAGACCTATTTGTACAAAAATATTTAGAGTAGCTCTTTCCGTAGTGGCTAAAAAGTGGAAATTGAGGGGATGTTCATGAATTGGGGAATAGCTGAACAAGTTGTAATATATTAATGTAATGTAATGGAATATTACTGTAGTATAAGAAATGACAAGCAGGATGATATCAGGAAAACCTGGACTTACATGAACCGATGAAAAGTGAAGTGAGGAGAACTAGGAGAACATTGTACTCCATAACAACATTAATGTACAATGATCAACCGTGAATGACATTGTTATTCTTAGCAATATGACAATCTAAGACAATTCCAAAGGATTCATTATGAAAATGCTATAGACCTCCAGATAAAAAACTAATGGAGTCTGAGCGTAGATTGAAGCATACTTTTTAAAAACCTTTTCATGTTTTTTGTTTTTTTGCGGGGGAGTGGAGGGGGTCTGCATGTTCTTTCACAACATGACTAATATGGAAATATATTTTGCATAAATGCATTTGTATAACCTATATCAAATTTCTTGACTTCTCAATCAGGGGGAAAGAAATGAAGGAGGTAAGAATTTGGAACTCAATAATTTTTTTAACAAAAGAACGTTAAAAATTTGTTTTTACACATAATTAGAAGAAAAGAAAAGATTTCAAAGAAAACGAGCTGGAGGCTGGCAATGGGAAGGAGTTATTTCTTGCCACTTGACATTTTGGCTCTGCCTCTCCAATGATCTCTTAACTGCAAAATCAAATTAGCTCTTTCTACAGCATATGCACTACTGATCATCCTCTCCTCTCAGATACTTTCTCTTCCCCAGGTTTTCATATTGTTCTTTTCTGATTCTCCTCCTAAATCTCTGACCAATACTGCTTAGTTTCTTTTGCTGTATCATTATCATTGATCAGCTCACTCTCTGTCCTTGGCACTTTTCTCTCTATATAAACACTTAATGACCTCTTTAGCTACCATGGTTTTAATTATCATCTGAGGGAGAGGACCCTCATATCTAAATATCTATCTTCAGACTCTTTCCTTAACCCCAGACCTACATTAGCAACTGTCTACTGGACACTTCCACCTAGTTATTCTGTAGGTCTCTCAAATGCAACAGACACTGCATCCTGGGCCATCTCCAGTCGTCCTGAGGAATATCAGGCCACTGGATTCAGACGGCTCAGGAGAAGAAAGTGAGTTTGGTGACCTTGCACAGCCCTCCCTCATTCAAATCAAAGTCAGTTGCAAGTCATGTTATCATCTTGATGTCGTGATCATCTTCAAGAACCAAGGGCAAACACAACAATAACAACAACAAATGCAACATGTCCAAAATGAAATTTACCATCTTTTCCTACAAAACCATCCTTCTTCCTAACTTCTCTACTGCTGTCAAGGTCACTAGTTGCAATAATGAATGCCACAAATTGACATATAGCCTCTTTGCTATACCTGTGAATCAATAAGGATAAAGATAAGTTTATATGATTTGTTTTAACATATAAATGTATTTTTACTACAATCAGTGTTTAAAATGTAGAAAATCTATACTGTATATTAGCGATACAAGTTAACCCTTGACCTGCTCTCATTTCAAAATGTCCTGCATTTTACAATGAACAGCTGTTAGATATTGCTCAAAATTACTGCATTCCCAAAAGTTCTAACCTAAATACCTGAGATAAGAGAAGATATGACAAGCAAAAACAAATCCTTCTTAATAAATATAAAAACTTCAAGTCATTTAGAGAAAAGAATTTCACATTAAAGTCAGAAAACTGAAGGCACATTAGTCATGTCTGAGAGTGCCAAGAACCACAAACTCCTTCTTTCTTTCAGTTTTTCTTCCAGAATATACTGTGACACTCAATTCAGAAAGTTCTGGAATGGCTATTTTTTCTTTAGATTTTCTCATATTAAGGCTTCCAAGGTCACCACAGCTTTGAACTGTTAATAGATGAACAAAGCAATGTCCAAAACTAACTTAAGGAAAAACTTTAGGCAGATTGTTTTCAGCCTCCTTTTCAGATATGCTTCTATACAAAAATGAGTGTAAAGGGAGAGAAATGCTCTAAAAGCTTATCAGAATGTTAGACATTAGACAATAGAATTTACTTCTTTATGTGGTATGAACCTCACATCCATAGATGTTCACTGAAGTATTATGATCCTCTATTAGTAAATTTTCAGGAATACCAGTTATTTTTCCCCTTTCCCTTATATACCCAGTGCTTAGCACAATGCTTGGCGCATAAGAAATGCTTAAATTACTATTTGCAAGTAGAGTTCATAAAGGCATTAATGAGGATGGTAGTTATGTGAGTGGAGAGAAAGGGACATATACAAGATACACAAGATGTCCTAGAAGTCTTGGTTCAGTATTAATACTTCCTTTTTGCCCTCTCTTACCACCCTCTCCTCAACCCACATTGCAAAGCTATTTAACAGCTACTTAATCCTGGACAAGTTAGTCAACCCTGTTTGCCTCAGTTTCCTCATCTGTAAAATGAGCTAGAGAAGGAAATAGCAAACCATTCCAGTGTCTTTGCCAAGAAAACTCCAAATGGGGTTAGGAAGACACGATGGAAACAGGAGAACAGCAATAACAACAAAGGCATAAAGCTGCACTGAGTCTTTTAGAACACCCTATACCGCAGAAAGTCAACAATATTCAAAAACTGACTATTCAGGGAGGAGCTAGAGGGAACAAAAAATAAAAATAGCTCCAAGGTGGCAAAGTCTGGCGTCAATTTTCTACAGTGCAAGTTTGTTGGTTGACTCAACAATCAGGACAACAAGGCCTCAGGATAGTGGTTGGTCCAGAGGCAGCAGCTAGAGGAAGGAGGGCTGGGGTATAAAATGTAATCTATGGCCTGGAACCTACATCCTCCTCCTATATGAAGACTTCTTTTACTGTCCAGGAATTGTGTCTGGATCTCTCCTTCGCCTCCCTCATATTCTACCTTCCATAATCATTAGGCTTACTTGTCTCTGTCTCATATACCAACTAACATTGTATTTTTTATCTTTGAATCGTCAGGACCTTGGTACACAAAAGGCACTTTTTAAGTGTTTGTTGAGTTATATGAGAAACAGGGTGAAAGAATACTAGACTAGGTAAAGATCTGAATTCTAATCTATTCTTGTCCATTTATTAGCTTTGTAGCTAGGGTTAGGAATATGATTTCACTAATTGGGAACTGAGATGAGAAAATCTTCTGAAACTTAAAGTCTAAGACTCTTACACAATTGCACAGAGTAACTGAGAGTTTAGTTGATTTGCACAGGGGCAGACAGCCAATATGTGTCAGAAACTAGACTTAAATAATGCATGTCTTCCTGGCTTCAAGAACAGCAACCTATCCATACTAGCTATGTGACTGTGGGTAAATCAGTCGGTTATTTTGAAAAAATTCTATAAAGTATCTTTAGTACCTATATCTTTAAAGTACACAAGACAAGAATTTTCTCATAAAACTGCACTGATTAAAATAAAATCACTTTCTACCTTCAAAGTAAGAAGTTAAGTCTTTTCTTCTATTAAGAATAAGAGAAAAAACTTCACAAAAGCTCATTCTTTTAATATCGAGGGAGGTATTAAAACATCCATATAATTTCTGGATACATTTAATTTTTTTTTAAATTTAGGGCAAAGGCTTTTTATTTTTGTCATGGACACCTTTGGCAACATAGTGATACCTGTGGGCCCTTTTTGAGAATAATGTTTTTAAATGCATAAATACATAGCATTTCAAAAGAACCCAATTACCCTAAAACAGGTGTCAAAATATTTTTACAAAGAAATATACATATGTCAAGTTAAGAATCTCTGTTCTAGGAAATTGTATTTTTTCCAGAGTATTAGTAAATAAGAATTGTCTCTTGGAGACTTGGTTTACTCATTCTTCCAGTCTTACTTCCTTATTTGGATCTCTGTGTTAAGGCTAAGCTCTTGGCACTTCTGGAGGGAATATTGAAAGATGTATGATCCTTTGTATGATCCTGATCTGTATCTGAGGTCCTTTTACTGAATCCTCCTCATATTAACTGTTGCATTCTTCAAAGATCTCATGCATGGATTGGGTCAGGTTGTTGCAAACCTTTTAGTGAGTCCTAAGTAGTTTCACCTAGGGTGCAATCCAACTTATGCATTCTTGGTCTGCTTTATAGGTCCCAGACCCTGTTTTGTATCTGGGCAATACAACTGCAGGCGTACACCTAGAAGTTGCTTCAGAGGACAGTTGCTAACTCTAGGCCCTACCAGCTAACTAGAAAAGCTCTGTAGGTTCAAAGGGGAAAATGAAAAAGCGAAAGCTAAAGGTTGCTTAAGCTGGCCTTAGCTTCTGCTCTTGTTACTCATCTATGTTCATCATATAGCTCTTGGATCAGAGAGAAAGGACTGTAGGTCCACCCCTTGTTTGCACCCCTGGGCTGAATCCAAGAACAAAGGGACCAGTGTCACTAGATCACAGAGTGTAAGAGTGGGGTGGGGGGGGTATAAGGTATAAGAAGACTAGAAAGACTGGAAAGATTGAAACTATAAAGGCCTTTTGAATGTCAAACAGAGGATTTTATATTTGGTCCTAGGAGTGATTGAGGGATGGTGGCATTTTATTAAGTAGCAAATGAATATGGTTAGATCTATGTTTTAGTAAGGTACCTTTGGCATCTGAGTGGAAGATGGACTGGAATAGGGAAGAGGCTTGTCACAGCCATACCAACTAGCAGGCTTTTGTAAAAGTTGCTCTCTATGTTCTTCCTCAACATACTACATCTCCTAATTCCAGATACTTTCGCTGACTATAGATTATTTCTAGGTCTACAATTTTGACTGTGTTATAATAACATTAATAGAAACAAACATTATAATGAAATATATTCACTTTACCCATGCATAGGGTATCAAATTATGATACATCAGAGTTAAAATAGAGACTATTAAAACAGAAGTTTCAGGCCTACAGGATAATTAATTATAAGGTTATTTACAACCTTTTTTGACTCTGAAAGCTGAATGTCAGGACCCATAAGCATATACAGCCTTGAAAACTGTTGCTGAAACAATTCTATTCCACATAACCAGCTAGCAGTTCTGAACAGTAAAGTACGCTAGTCATAGTAAGTAAAATTATTATGTTTAGTAAAGACTATGTGCATTAAGCTACAGTTTATTTTTAGACTAGAAGGACAAATGCCATGGGAATTAAAATGTATGAGAATTCTCTAAGCTAATGCAGATTTGATGCACTGGTCAATTATAACTCCTAATAGATGAGCCACTGGATTTTTAAATTGATCAATTCAATTCACATTTATTAAGTGCCTACTATGTACCAGGCACTGTGGTAAGCACTGGGCATACAAATAAGAGAGACAGCCCTTCCCTCAGGGAGTGTAAAAGCTAATGACAAAGCCAACACACAAAGTAAAGCTGAAAACTGGGGTTGAGGGAGAATGCTGTTCTCTAGAGTTGGAGTCAAGCAAAGCAGCTGATGGAAAATGCAGTTACCAGGAAGGCTCTGAGCCCTCTATCAAGGAAAGATTTGGAAAAGAGTTTAATGCTCAGCCCTCCAGAGGGAAGAGCTAAAGAAGTACAGAGTGTCAAAAATGAGGAAATTTGTTTTGCTTGATTATTCATGTTAACATGGCTTTTTGTTTTGTTTTTTGATTTCTCAATGTGATGGGGGAAAGGGAGATTTCTGAGCTAGAAATAAAACAAAATTTAAAAAATAAGCATTCATGAAGTGCTTGGTATGTGCTAGGACCTAAGGATACAAGTACAAATAAAGAGACAATTGCTGCTCAGAAGGAGTATTCTTTCAAGTGGGAGAGACAGTAAGTACATACATACACATGTGTATGTATAAGTATGTGTACATATATATGTATGTGTGTGTGTATATATGTTCACACACCATAAAAATGAAGTGAATAAGTACAAAGATACATTGAACAGCTAAATATATGGGGGAAGATTCATACAATAGTCCTTGGGGGGAATGAGGAAAGGCTTCATACAAAAGATGGTACATAAGCTGCACCTTTTTTTAAATTTTGTATTATTTTATTCAAAATTCTCAGAGGCTCTTTACTTTTTCTTCTCAACATCTTGCTCTGCAGCCTCCTTGGCTCATTCCAAAGAGATAGGCATTGGCCCGGGCCATTCGAAAACTAGCAAATGCCTTGAAATTCTTCTCGTCTTCAGTAATGACATGAGCTTTCTTCTCTTTCTTGTAGACATTTCTGATGGGCATAACTGATCCTATAATCTGGGTTGCCAACTTGAGTTCTTCGGCAGAGCTATCTCCCTTCTTATGTACAAATGGTTTCCCTGGGAAGAGAATCAGTTTAGAACAATATTCTTTCAGCCACTGAACATTTGCCTGGAGAGACTCTGTAGACTTATTTCGGCAATGAGGGTCCACAGAGACACTAATGGTCCATGCCACTTTTTTATGGATACCAGCCACCTGAAGCTCTTCCAAGCTGAATCTTCTACCAGCATGTACTCTGGTGAGGTATCAGACAGTAGGGCACATCATGATGGGTTGGATAGGACCAGATGCAGGGCAAGGAGCAATTCGATGGGCTTTTGCTTGACGAGCCTTTCGCCTTCTGATCTTCCCGGCTGGCTGGTTAAACCATGTAAGCAACCCGTCTTTGCCGGTCTCAGTCTTTGGGGAAATGGGGCTTCAGAATCATGTCATTTCGGCTGGCACCATGGCTGCTTAGAGCCCTCCTCATGGGCACCTCAGCTGATTGGAAAGGGAGCTGCATCTTAAAGAAAGAGGGACTTTATGAAGAGACATAGAGGTAATGATGGAGTGCATTTCAAGCATGTGTGATAGCAAGTACAAAGACATAGAGACAAAAGGTGGAATATCATGTATGAAGAAGAGAAAGAAGGCCAGTTTAGTTGGACGACTGAGTGGGAGGGAGCATAACGTCCAATGAGGCTGAAAAGACAAGTTGGGGCCAAGTTGTGAAGGGCTTTAAATGATAAATGGAGTTTATATTGTATCCAAGAGGTAAGACGAAACCACTGGAGTTGACTGAGTAGGGATGTCATATGGTCAGATCTGTGATTAAGAAAAAAATAAATTCAGCAGCAATGTACAGACTGGACTGGAGCAGAAAAAGATGTGGCAAGATGACAATTAGAAGGCTCTTGCATTCATCTAGGTGAGGCCTTGAATTAAGGTGGTATCAGTTATTCAACCAAACTGGCCTTCTCTCTCTTCTTCATATATGACATTCCATCTTTTGTCTCTGTGTCTTTGTACCAGCTATCCTATAGGCCTGAAATTTGCCCCCACTCTTCAAAAAGTCCCTCTTTCTTTATGGGGAGTAAAGGGATGGAGCTGAATGTGAAAAATGCTGTTGCAAGCTGAGATAATAATGTGAGAAAGATGGGTTGTAGGTCAGGGACTTACTGTGGCACATGGAAGAAGTGTATTGTGAGAACTCTAGCTGAAGAGGAATATGAAGAAACTAGAGATGGTACTGAATCCATTTTCTGTGGAGGTCAGGTAAGTTTTAAAATGTTTATGAGAATAAAAGCCTTTTCCTCTTTAAGAAGTTTCTGGAAAAAGTAGTGAAAAGTGAAGTACATTAATGCACTGTTGATGAAGTATGAACTACCCCACGCTCTTCAATACATACTAGATACCACTCACTACCAGGGGTATAATCTAAGGAGGTCAATTATAACAAGAAAAGTCCCTCCAATATACACCAAAATATTTATAGCAACACTTTTTGTAGTAGCAAAGAAATGGAAATAAAAGATGCTCATCAATTGGGAAACAGATAAATGAGCTGTGGTATAAGAATATAACTTCATATTTCTGTGCCATAAGAATAGCGAATAGGATAATAATAATAGTTAGCATTTACTTTAAAATTTGCAAAGTGCTTTACATGTGCTATTGCATTTGATGAACAGAGAAGCTTAAGAAGATTTGTATCAACTGAGGTAAAGTACTTCTGCAGAATCAGGAAAACAATATGCATAATATTGAACAACAATAGAGATAAAAAGAACAAGACAAATGAAAATGAGTAGTTTTAAATTATTATGACTAAGATTGATCAAAATAATTTGGCGACCCCAAAAATTAAGTAAGAGAATGCACTGACTTCCCTTCCTTCTTTGGAGAAGTGATGAACTATGCATGAAGACTTATAAGAGATAGCAGACTTAGATGATTTGTTGGTTAATCTTGTTTTTCTTTTTTTTATTCTTTATTGTAACAAATGGTTTAAGGGAGGGGCTTTGGGAGAGGGATATATTGGGAAGCACAGGTGATATACAAACAAAATAGAGTAATAAAAAGAATTGTCTCTGGGAAGTTGAAGAGGGTACCAGAGGCAGAGGTATAAAAGAGACTGAAATCTCTACTTGAATAAAGAATATCATGATGAACTAACACTCCTGAGAGCCCTTGTCAATATACTCTCTTTGAGGGCCTTTTGAGTGGGTCATAAGAAGAGAAAACAAAAAGACTGAGTGTTCAGATGGCAGCCCAAGCATGGTCTTTGCTGATTAAAATCAAAAACAGTCTCTCTGTCAGGAAGACAGAACAAGGAATGTTAACAAAGAGAACTGTTAGCTTAATTAAGAGTTATACTTTGGTAGAACATAAATGAACAAGTAAATCACCTGCTTATCTATACCTGAGGAAGGAATAACTAAGTCTCTTCAGGCATAATGCAACACCATCGTGCATGGGGTAGCAAGCGCTCTAAATGAAGGTACAGTGGTATTTAGGATTATTAGATTGTATATGCCTTAACTTCAACTTCAATCTTAATAAAAGATAAGCCTTAGATACAAAGCAAAACTACACAGCAATACACTGTGATGTAGGTGTAAGTACTAAGTTAAATGTTAGTATAATTGTTGAACAGAATTCTTAAAGATGCCTAAGAAAAAAGAACTATGACTCAGGTTCACAGTGAGGCTAAGAGCCAGGACCATGGGAAAGGAAATTAGGCCCTGTGTCTGCCTGGGAATAAAGCCAAAGAGACCACAACGCAAAGTGGATGAAGCTGAACCTATAAGGTTAGAGGCTAATAAGTAGATTAGTTTTCAAATCTTCCACGTGTCACTGATTTAATAAATGGACAATAAGAATCAGTTTCTGTAGCTGAAGAAATCTAGTTCTAATCTCTCCAGTTTTGTGAAACAGTGGCTCATTGTGGATACGTTTGTAAACCATTAAATAAGGGCTTATTCATGGGGATCATGAAATTGTTTTCCATCCAGGATAGTCTCAGCCATTTTGAGAAATGCAAAAAGACTTTCAAATAAAGCTACAGAACATGGGTTTGGGGAGAATTGAAATCCTTCTTTTCTAAAGGATGGAAAAAAAAACTAAGTTACTTTAAAAAGCAAAAACATGCAGCTTTTCTTTTTCACTCCACTAAAAGCATATCAAACTCTGAATTTTGGGGAGGGAGTTCTCTACAAAAAGAAGGAAAAGAAAAAGTGACCTAGTAGAGAACCAACTGGAGAGTTGGTTTAAGACTACCAACTTAACCAACCTCTAAAATCCTTCTTTTTCTAAAGAAAAAAATTTTATATGTAAAAAAATTAACTAGAAATAAAATACTCTGCAGAGTTGTACCCTGGCCATTTCACCAAGCCAAGGCTACATAACCTCATTCTTTCTCAGCTCAACAAATTAATTCAATAAACTAATTATTATTGGCTTTAGAGTACCTTACAAATTGTTTCTCAAATTCTTTGTCTTTATTATCTGGGTAACAACTAATTCTGCCATACTCAGTGGGCTCTCCAGCTGGTTCTCTCCTAGGGCACTTTCTCTTTTTCTTCTTTTTGTAGAGAACTCCCTGCCCAAAATTCAGAGTTTGATATGCTTTCAGTAGAGTGAAAAAGAAAAGCTGCATGTTTTTGCTTTTTAAAGTAACTGAGTTTTTTTTCCCCATTCTTTTACTTTTTATGTGACTACAGGCAAGTAAATTTACTTTGCTGAGCCTTGACTTCCTTCAAAAGTCCTGTCT
Organism: Bettongia penicillata ogilbyi; assembly: GCA_023548195.1. Lineage (NCBI taxonomy): Eukaryota > Metazoa > Chordata > Mammalia > Diprotodontia > Potoroidae > Bettongia > Bettongia penicillata. The sequence continues at coordinate 668,206 of JAJHZJ010000145.1, forward strand.
ACCTCTAAATTCTGTGAATGATGATCTTTAGCACATGTCTCATCAGTGTTTAAAACAAAGTGTTTTAAATAGTTTCTAGGTTTCCTGTGATGAGATCAAGAAAGAGAACACAGAGGTGAAGAGAGGGCACAACAAAGCCTTTGAGGACACCTGCACTTACTGAGCAAGAACATGATTACAATCCAAAAGTGAGACCCTTCCTCAGACAGTTTTTAGGTAAAACAAGACAGAATAAACCAAAGAAGAGTTTTCAAGAGACTTTTAAAATCACTCCCATCTATTTCATGTATGAATATTGACATTTTCATAATTTTCATCTACAAATAAACACACGGTGATGTATTTCTTTGGTTTTCTTTCTTCTTGCCAGGATACTGATCTTAATTATATTTTTATTATGCAGTGTATCACTACCAAATATTTACTATTTCCTGTGTTTTATTCAGAACCAAGACTTGAAATGTTTCTCTTTCTGTTCAAATATCTTTAGAACTATGAGGCAACTAGGTAGAGCCCCGAGCCTGCAGTCAGTAAGACGTGAGTTCAAATCTAGCCACAGACACTTAGTAGCTCTATGACCCTGGACAAGTCACTTAACCTCTGTTTGCCTCAGTTACCTCAACTGTAAAATGAGGGTAACAGCAGTACCTACTTCCCAGGTTGTTGTGAGGATCAAATGAAACAGTATTTGTAAAGCACCAAGCACAGCGCCTAACCCTATATAAATCAAAGTTCTATATACATGCTTATTCTCTCCTCCTACCCCATCACATCCAGATCAAGTGTGATTATACCATATACAAATCTCACCACCACATCTAATCTCAAAGGAGTATTTTGTGTTTCTTTGTGAGTCACTGAAATCTCCTTATTATTTCTTAGCCTAATTTTGTAACCTTCTCAAATCTTATTTAAGATTTCCAGCTTAGTCTTCTTATCCTGTTCAGGTGATCTATAATATATCCCTTAACACCACATTTTTATCATTTACACTTATAATATACATCCATCAAAGTTCCATTTTATTTTTCTTAAGAACAGTTTAACACTATTGCTGTATTTTTTCATCTATAAGTGTACATAAACGTGTGTATGTAAACAAATGCTGTGTCCTCTTATGGAAACCTCCATTCTTTTATCATATCCTTTGTCATATTAAGTAACTACTTCTCTCTTTCCCTGATATATTTCAGACTGCTATTTCTAGACCTTCCTCCTTGTTATAATAATAAACCTGATTTGGGGTTAACTCCACACTCAAAGTCAAATTTTCAATCCTTGTGCCACAAATTATATTCTCTCCCTGCTAACGGTGTTCAGTATCTGAGTCACATTTCTTCCTTCCCTAAACTTTATGATAAATGGAGACTTCAATATATATCGACATTCCCTTAAGCACTATAACTTCATTAACCTCAATTCTCACTTATATTTTCATTCACTTTTGATCTGACCCATAATTGTGTCACAATTTCTTTTCTGAAATTCTCTTCTCTGATAATCTGTCCTTCCTGTCCTCCTTTGTCTTACTTCTAACACTACTCTTTAGTCTAAATGTGGATCCTGGCTCTTTGTATTTCAAAATGCAATATCCACAATATCTCTTAGGTCCCTTCCTATTTTCTCAGTCCATCACTCCTACTCCAGATTTGCTTTTCTCCTTTTGTAGTCTTGATCTTATAATGGAGGTCCATTCAAAGTTAAAAGCCAGAGGCATTTGGAAAACTAAGTTTGGCAGAGTTACACAAAGTTGTCAGTCTGCTCTCTCTTTTCCTGACTCATGGAAGTTCAATAGCAGGACAAAAGTCAAGACGGCTGGTGATGGCCCAGGGCACAGTGGATGATCTTGTGATCCTGGACAAGACATTTAACCTCCACCTCAGTTTCCTCATTTGTAAAATTGAGATGATAGTAATACCCATCTCCTAGGGTGCTATCCACAGATAGATCCAACCTACCAAGCTTCTACAGTAACATTTCTGAAGGAGGGGATCTGCACTGATTCAACATCTATAAATAAAAGCCACTTGAGTGTAAGAACTGTTCAGTTTCTTTTACACTGGATCCCCAGAAAGCATTCTGTCCTCTACATGAGGTATATGGAGTGTTCAGGCTAGCACCTCTGGTGTAGGGGCTTGCTGAGTGAGCCCTTTCCAGGGCTGCTTACCCACCTTTGGTGTCCACCTGATTCATCCAACTGTCATCTGTGGCTCCAAGAAGTTGTAGTATGCTTTACTGTTTTATATTGAATCCTCTCTCATATTCTGCTATGTACATGGAAATGTTCTTTTCTTTTCTTATTTTGTATTTAAGTTTAAAATGAATAAATTAAAAAAATAAAAGCTGTCGCATGCTCAGTGACTATACCCAGTAAAACCATCTCATCATATGGGCCAAACCAGGTTGAGGGTAACCAGCAGGCCTCAAACCTACAAGTGAGTCAGGGGGATGTCCACCCAACCACATGAAGACTTTCCCTGGCAGAATGGGTGGATGAGAACAATTTCTTCCAAGAGCCATGAAGGCAGATGAAGTAGGCACTCTGGAGTGCTTGGAGCTTGGTCAGGTTTCAAACACACCAAGATCATTCACTGCAACCCCAGGCTCTCCAGTCATCTTGACTTATGTCCTGCCAATGGACTCCAACGACTCTGGAAAAGACAATCAGGTTGATGACTTTCTGTCTCACTTAAATCTAATTTCACATACAAGTCAAGTCATCACCCATGATGTCCCTGGTTCTCTTTGAAGACAAAGGCAAACAACAACTTAATAAATATATCATAATAATCTTAAAATTTGTATAGCACGCTATAGTCTGTAAAATCCTGACATCATCTCATTTTAGCGGCACAGCACCCCGGATGATGGGTGTAACTATCCTCTCAACGTTACAAATGAGGACACGGGGACAGGTTAAGTGACTTGTTCAGGATCATAACCCTATTAAGTGCTGAATCTGAACTTGAGTCCTCCCGACTCCAAGTCTAGCACTCTCTCCATACAACCTAGAATTTAATTCTTGTTATGGTGTTCTCCTCTTTTCAACAGTTGTTAGAGATTCAAAATACAACATCCACAAGCATTCTGACTCATCTACATTCTAGGTCCTTACAATTTGATTAGGAATATCCATACATTCTGGTTCAGCTTTTGTCATTTTTTTAGTTTTCTGGTTTTTGAGTGTTATCGTTGCTCTTCTTAAAATACTCCATGAAGTGTCCCCCTGGTCATTCTATAATCTCATCAATTCTACGTACGTTCTTTGTCCTCTTAATTTTTAGTTTAAAAACTGTTCAGTTGCTTTAAAATTTTTACCACCAGCAGTCTAATACTATATTGGCTCAAGTAGAGAATATCCCTCCACCATAGATTCCACCTCTGTAATGGCAATCAAATTAGCATCTTTTGCTGTTTTTGTTTTACTAAAAGTACCTCTGATTGAATAATGTGATTAAGGAGGATCTTCCCCACCCACTGATGGGCTTACCCAAAGTGGGCAGCTTGATTAGGGGAATTGGGCAGCTTGATTAGGGGAATTGTTTTGTAGGAGGGTCCCAAGTACCTTTTTGTTTTTTTCTATTGAGGCACTGACTGGGTCAGAGGGTTAGGCCCTTGGCTCTAAAAAGTGAATAAATACTCTGGGGGTGAGGTTTTACTTTGGGGCTTACTTTGGAAGTGTTTGTCCAGAGAGACTCTGGGAAGCCCTTAAGGATCCCTCCCCACCCTCCACCCCCAGCTAAAATCCAGAAGTTTATGCTTCCTTCTCTGGTAACTGTTTGTATGGTCAGGCAATTTGGAAGCATGGTCTCTTGATTTATTTTTGACTTCTCTGAAATTCTGATTTTCTTTGATACCTGTGCTAGATTAAAGTGACTGCTAACACCTTGAAAGTTGTTTTCCGTTTATGAAGGCAGATCTAAGAGCCTGTTGTAGTAGGTCCCCATGTGAATGTTCAGGAGTTTACTGATACAACCTCTTACAAAATGTTCCTCAATTTATGAAAAATTAAAACCTTTCATTGTCCCCCTGAAAATTTGTATAGGTATTTAAAAATACTTAAATCCAAAACTCTGCTTATAAAATGAATACTATCTCACAATTAGCCACCCCTCCAAACAACCTAGACTTCAGTTTCTTGTTTTAACAACCTAAATCTGTCCTTCAAAATCTTCCTAGGGTCCCTCCTATACATTAACTAAATATTATTTACATGTCCTATGAAGTCCATTATCTTTGAACTCTATAGGTTGAAAGGCTATCAAAGATTGCTTTTTATTTCTCTAACAATCTATTCTCTTGGAGAAGCATGATACAAGGGGATAGTAACAAGAGCTGGCCATTTGTTCCCCTCAACAGATCTGTTTATATGCTTGTCTGAAACTTTTTGTCTCTACCAGGCTAGGGGATGTTTGCTGAAAATGGGCTGTTTTATACTGACCCTCAAACCTTACCAGCGAACTTAACCCTTCCTGTTCTACTGTTCTTGCCTTCAAAGAACAGATATTATAAATAATATGTATATGTACGCATACAAATATGTTATATAGTATCATATAATACATATACATATTATACCATAAGGTAAAAACTGGGTAATTCCCACCTGGCCCAATTTCTACCCGCAACTTCTTCTATTTACATCTGGTTATACAACAGTTTGTCTCTATTCTACCTGACCTTTCAGCAACTTCCTCTGCAAACTGCTACTTAAACTCTCCTGTTTCACTTCTCTGCCACTTCCAAAGTGTCCTTGCTCCTTAGAATGCACATGGTTCTAGACTAGCTGTATCCTGTCCCTTCCAGCAACCTAAAAGATGTGCTTAAGCAACTGAACCTATCCAGCTCCTGGACCAATACTTCTTAACACAGCTTTTGTTATTTTTTTCAAAAACAGATTGGGAGTTTATGAATTTGGATGGGAAAAAATTACACCTTTATTTGAGCAGCCTCTAATCCAAAATATATCATTTTCCTGCAACTATCATATTTGGCTTCGCCAGATAGCTAAAAACTTAATGACAAAAAAGGTTCTGAACTCCTATCCTAGAACAAGCTTATTCCAAACTCCAAACTATGCCCTCTCCTCTCCCCAAACCCCACAATTTAAACACAGTACTCCCCAAAAAAACCAACTTTTTACCATACATAAGAACACACATACAAATATGATCAACACTCTATTATCTGTACTCTTAATTACCATATTCCTTTGGACTCCATGACTATTATCAGATGCATATCCAGGTAAAATTTAAATGGTCATCTGTGGAGTTCTACAATACTGAAAGTATGAAATTAATCTTAAATAAGTTGAGTCTCCTTTTGTCACCACTGTTATTCTTTCAATTCCAATTCTAAATCAGAAAATATAATGGGAAAAAAAATAAGCATGTAATTTTTATTTGACCACATGTGTAATCTACCTAGCAAGTTAAGGGAAAAGAATCTGAGACCCCAAGTCAAAAGACTTGGGTTTGAGTCCTTCCCTATACTATTAACTAGCTGTGTGAGCATGTTGTCTCCTGGGATTTAGAATTATCCTCTACAAAAGAGGGGTTGGACCAGATGATTATACCATCCCTTTCAGCCCTGCCTCCTATACGAGTCTATGGGCTAAACCTATGATTCTCAGCTTTGGTTTGGCACCACTCAAAATAGCCTCAATGATCACTAGGAGTTTCCCAAAATTATTTTAAAATTTTCTCAAAAATATATTTAGTTCTGTTTTAATGTTGTGAAATCATGCAATACAGAAATTAAGTCCAGGACTGAAACAAATAGTGGTGTTATGCATACACTTTAACTCATAATACCACTATTACGTCTTGTATAGACGTATAAACTCACACACACACACACACACACACACACACATATACAGGGTTGCTCTGTTCAACTGCATCAAATGCCCACCCTCAGTCAACAAATAATAAGCACAACAGGATCCCATGCCTTCTATAACCCTGATTTAACAGTGAAGTGGCAGAGACACAATCCATTGCTAAGCACTTCCTGAAAAAACTTGCTTGTTCCATACCAATATTCCTTTCACAAAATGTTCACAATTCGTTAACTCTCATAAAGACTTCGCATAAATGGAAAGCAAGCTTATAGGCTGGCAAATGCCTTTTTTGGTAATAATAAAGGCCTAAGATTCCTTTAATGCCCTTCACATTCCACCCTCATTCAGACACTCTATACCATTAGTCTCCTAATATCTCCACAACTGAGTGGCCTCCAGTACAGATCCCCTCATGCCCAAATACAATAATTCAAGTATCAAGGTGTAACCCTTGTAAATTAAGTGCTCCAACAAGGAGACCAAAAGAGCCCAGAAAGTACTTTAGACAACAAACATCTGACTTAGACTCAACAAAAAAGGATGATGGATAATAATAAATAGTACCATACTGACAACACAGCAGTATAAAACTATTTTAAAAGAAGACTGGCAAGATATCCATCTATGCAAAATTATCCTAAGGGCATTCAAGAATGAAAACAGAAGAAGATGGAAGAGATTTGTAAAATCTCACCAGATTGTTTTCTGTGACAAAACAAGTGAATGAAACCATCGTACCTGTACCCTAACAACAGTCCTCACAGCCCCTAACACTCCTATAACATCCTTATAGTAGGGGTATAAATGGCACTAAAGAGAATAAAGACAAGCAATGCAGCTGGATTAAGTGCAGAGCTATGTCATGACATTCCAAGAAACTGCACACTCTACTTAGAGACAAATACTGATAGAAAGTCAAATTCAACTCCTTTTCTTTTTAGTCTCCCATAATTCTGTACTTCTCCCTTACTCCTCTCTTCTTCTTGTTTTCCTTCCCCCTGCAATAAAAAAACAGTCAAAATGGATATGGTACTTACTGGTCAGGGTTGCCACTAATACTTTTTCCTCCAGTATTGCCCTCTGTAATAGCCATAAAAAGCCATGAAAATGTATTATTCTCACTGTTGAGACAACTGCATCACTAATGGTTCCTAGGCCAGCACACATCAACAGCAAGTAGAAGCCCCGTTAGCTACTTCATACTGTACCTGCTACTCCAAAAGCCTCGACATTAAACCATTAATGTTTCCCAACATGCCTCAGCAATAGTCACTGCTATATTGAAACTTAACAGAAAAATAACCTTTATGGAGCATTTTAATGCTTTAAAAACCCTTTTCTAACATCACCATGAGGTAAATAACATAAGTACTATTATCATTCTCACTTGACAGAGGAGGACACTGGCTGAGAAGTCAGATGACTTGTTTAGGGTCACATAACTAGGAGCTGTCAGAACCATGACCCAAACCTGGATTTGTTAGGACAGACTAGTGCCTTCTTTTGTTTAACTAATTTTTAAGATGGAAATCAAAGAGATACAAGGTTTAGGAATCAGAAGACTATTCGAATCCGAGCTTCTTATTCAGCTGGGTGACTGATTTGGTTTAAAAAAATTAAGCTGTTTTAATGAGCACTGAGACATTTCCTTTCTCACTCAATGGAGCATCTAAAACATTGGCCTCTATCATCACTCTCCTCTACCGGGCTCCCGGCTCCCATCCCATCCCTGGCAACAGAACTGATACAAGCTAGAGTCTTTTCATCATTACTGTCAGTACCTCTTTCTCCAATATCACAACAATTCTCAGGCAATTTAAAACTGTCAAAACAACCTGAAAATCAAACATCTCTTAAGTAAAGCTATCTAGGACCTGAAATAGTTCTTTAAATCTCTTTAATATAATTTTTACACTAAAATAAAGTAAAACATGGGATAAGAATGCTTTTTACAGATCTCTTTCTATAAATTACTTCAAATAAGGGAGAGCGCAAGAGAAAAGGAAGCCAAAGACTAACCTGAACCATTAAAATTCATTAAAACTGAAAATAGTAAGAAATGAATCAATAGACGTCCTCTCATTTGAAGGAGCAATAAAAGGTCATGGCTTAATCCAAATGTGGAACCTTTTGATGATGTGAAAAATTTGGGCGAGCTCTTACCAGGGGTTGTGTCCCTGTGTCATAATTACCTAGGAATCCCGAGGAATACACTGGCATAAGACCTATGGCTCAAAATAACAGTTAAAAGTACTTTTGATTTTTTTCCTCACTTGTTTCTTTTGCCAACCTCATTTTACTCAGGGGGAGAGGAAAAATGAACTTTCTTCAACAACTTTTCAGGTTTTCATATTTTTGTTACATTTGCTAGTCATCTAACATGGGTAAAATGGAAACTGGTACTTTAAATTTTTAAGCCGAATAGACATAAAATATTGTGTGCCTTTGAAAGGCAAGAGGGCCATAGGAATTTATAGGAAGAAAGAATTGTCTGAGCCATTTTAAGAGTAGTCTTCATAGTTTAAATTCTTTAAACACAGTACTTTGGTATGAACTTAGCCAAATACAGAGAAACAAAACAGTTTTCAACTTTTATTCTGAGTTATTTTTAACTCTAGTTTAAAAATAAAGGAAAAGAATTTGTAAGACAGGGGTAAGCAGAAGATCATTCTTACAATAATCCTTACATTAATGCAATCAGATCTAAAATAATCTTAATATTTATAAGTAAAAAGTGTATAGTTTGCTACATAGAATATGGAAGAAATGATGCAGGCTATATTCATATGACTGACAAACTGACAGATTTCATGTCAATTAGGAATACTACTCAATTCATTTTCATGCAACTACAAAATAGAACCTTTTCTTCATTTCCAAAAGTATTCCTATTAAATTACCTTTCAAGTGTTTTTTTCCAAAAGTAATGACAGAATGCAAAATAAAAGAGAAATGATACTACATTCAAACTGCTGCATTGTTGCACTAATATTGTGAAGATTTAAAAAGAACAATTTTTCACTGAATTTATAATATACTATAGCATAAAGTAGATAATTGTTTAATGAATTAAAGTAAAATTTAATATCATCATTGTCTTTTCCAACAGTAAATGAAAACACAATAAGGCTATTTAAAGTTGTTACTTTAAGAAAAAAATCTTTTAAAATCAATAGAATTATATAGCTTGGACTAAAAGAACAAAAACCAACCAACAAACAAAACCCCTAGACTCTTTTATAAAGGGAAAACTGCACTGATTCTCTTTTAAATATCTCAAAGATAGTATATTTTGCTTTATCACTGCACTGTAGTGCTTAGAAGAGAAAGCTTCTCCAATAACACATACAGTAAATCTTTTTGCTCTTTGATAACAGTACAAACACTTACATACCTTGTCTACTTCAAGTTCACAGCATCCACATCCACAGTTTAACAATGGAAGATTAGGTAATGTATAGAGGGGAATAAAAAGTAAAACACCTACAGCAAGCTAAGATTATTCAGCCCTACAGCATGACAGTCTGCCTTCCTCACCAGCAGCTCTGCTTAAAAGGCTGCAGAGAGAAGATCGGTGCCAAATCTTAATCTCTTTGCAGAATTTCACATGGCGCTGCCTTACCTCCTCCATCTCTATAAAGTCCCTTTCTTCTTCTTTCCAAAACTATTCACTGGAGAAAATACAATACTAAAGAAGACAGAAGTCTAAAGTTTTGGTGAAAAGTGCCAGATTGTACATGATGACTGTTTACAAGAGTACAAACAAAATACTACAGCATTAAAAAAGAGAATATCTCAGATTTATGGGATTTCAATAATGGCTTATTACATAATAAAACTTTCTTGAACTAAAACTATCTTTAGACTTTAATTCTTTCTCTTGAAATTTCTAACACAACAATTCTGGCCTTTCTTATTCTAATCCAAGCAAAGAGTAGCCAATGGAAACCACAGGCTGAAACAGGAGGTGAAATAAGCAAAGACCCAGGGCTGGCAATAATTACAGTGCTCATCAATCTCACTCAAAATAGAAAAAAGCAAAATATTTGCATTCTATTAATCTGCTACAAGAAGTACCTCTACATTAGATTGCCACAGTTCTCTCCTTGGAAGTCCCATAATAGAATCCTCTGAATATAAGGCCTTAAAGGGGAAAAAGTGCAATTCACACTAAACCTCTAAATTCTCAGAAATAATAGTTGGCTAATCTCCTTTCCTATCTCTTTACACACAAAATACATCAGGTTTCCCTAACCTGTTCCCAGCGGGCTACGTGTTATCTCCAGAGTATCATATGGTCACCATGGTACAGGATATGCTGAGTACAGATTTGTTAGAAGAGTGTGTAGCAGCAGGCCAAACAGCTTAGAGACCTATCAGATAAGGTTTCAACACCAATGGTTGAAGACCCCTGGGACAGACCAAATCCTCTCAGTATGTTTTAGGTATCTGTTAACCAAGGAGCTGAAAACATGTAAATAACATCGAAAGACCCCTTCCAACTTCAGGATCTGCAGTTCAGAGTGTAAGTGGGCATTTCTCCTCAGTATGTGGGCAGAGTTTACTAACTGTTCCAACAACACACAAACAATTATGTACCAAAACCTCTGACATGATGGGAGGGCATTTCATGCTTTTTTTGTGAACAGAAACACTCAACAGCAGGATCTCTCTGCCGTATGAGGATGCCACTTACGTTGTAAGTTGCAGATCTTCGGAGTCTAGTTAGGCTTCTAACAGTAAGAGAGGAAATCAAATATAATATGAAGGTATGACATTTAAAAAAAAACATCAGAATGTATATATTCAAATGAGTACTCTGCCCTTCACAATCACTTTGCAGTGTTATATGTTTAATTCTACCCATTCTGGAATTGCTCTAAAGAGTTTCCGAACACCTCTTTTGGAACTGACTTCAAAGTTCATATAGTCTTTTAAATATTTTCAAGGATAGCAAATGTCAGACCTTTGTGAGAATGAATTAAATTTTGGTTAAAACTGGTTGTGCCTGTTAAAAATGTAAGTTATCAATTTGGATGATTCTTTACTTGATCAGAAATGAGGTACAACTATGTAAAATAATGGAACTGATATTCTTGTGAGGCTTGTATAGATTTTGAAAGCAAATTCAAAAGAAGAGTTTTAGAAAAAATTTGCTAATATCAGAAACATCATATAGCTTCCCAAAGTAGCTATTTTAAAGAACAGCTGTCATTTTGATCTATCAGTTAACATTTCTCAAATATCCATCAATCTTACTACTTTACAGTTATACTCATACAGTAAATGCCCATAGATATTAAGATTATGACTATATTCTCAAGTGGATCTCACAATAGATTTGGGACATAAAACTTACAAATCATCACACTGACCAATCAGGTAAGAAACTTTAGGAGTCTAAATTCTAAGCCCTTCATGAGATCCTATGTCTAGCACCTATTTTAAAATGTTAAAATTTTTGACCTCCATGAAAAGAGAGCACCTTCAGTGTGTGAAAGAATTATATCCTCAGTAGTTATATGTTCAGTCATCACCAGATCACTGCTATTTAGTAAATGTTATAGCAATCTTTTTGAACCTTAGTTTCCCCATCTATAAAATGAGAAAGATTGTTATTAGAGGATCAATTTGTAAGGTTCTTTGTAGCCATCATATTCTATGGCATACTATATAGAGTATTGAGAATAGAAAGCTTTATTCTCTGGGTAAGATTGCCTCTTTCCAACTGTTGTGATGGGAACTCCACCCCTCTCTTCTGGAATTCTGTTCTGAAGCAGCCTAGGGTAATTTAATAAACTGGTTCAACTGTCCTAGAGAAAGAGAACAAAAATATGTAAGGACAATCAGAAAGCAGAACTGTCCCTTCTGAACCCCGAAATATTGAAGCTACTGGGAAATACACCCCTTCAGAACTGGGGAAAGGAGAAAGCTCAGCTACATCATGAAGCCACCCAGATCGGAAAAAAAGAAGCCATCCTCTCAGTCACCAGAAGAGATTCTTTCAAAAAGGCTTAAAAAATCCAGAGGCTATCTGGCCTGAAGGAATACAGGAATTATCACTTGATCATTCTCTCTGAAACCCACTTTTAAAGAGCAGGACTCCAGGAAAGAAAAAAGTGAGCACCATCTGCTGGAGAAAAGTGAAAGTGAGGATAATAGTGGCAGTAAAGGACAACAATCTGAGAGAAAGTTGTTTGGCAGCAAAGAACAACGACAGGGGGAGGTATAACAAAGACATATCAAAGGTGAGTTCCAGATGAAAACCAAAGTGATACTGATCAACTGACCTGGGGGGGGAGGGGGAGAAGGGAGAAAGAGCATCAACATGAAGGAATAAATCCAGTCCTTCCTCCCCTGTTAAGTAAGATCCCAACCAAAGCGGAACTGTCCCTCACAGAGTCTATACTAGGCAATGGGGAACCTGCAAGGGAAGAAAAGAGTGGGCAGGGGTCTTTTAAGTTTCTATGGGCTCAAAGACAAGTCATTCTTGTGCTATTTTCTAAATAAATAAAAATGACTTGTTAAGCCTTACAAGGCTGGGTACTTCCACAGGAATCTAGTGGCTACTTTGAGGAAGTGCAAATACTGAAATTTCTCAGCTCTACCTGGATGGAGACAACAAAACAGACAAGTGAAAGATACTGTAAATGTACTTTCCTCTACTCTTACGTAGCTTGCTACCTAACCCCATCAATGGTCATGCCTTGCCAAATGCCATCACCATCTATCTTCTCCACTCATACTCACTCAAGTTCTGCTGATGACAGCTGGAAGTCAGTACAACCAAATCTTCTGGGTCCACTATAAATCAGGCAGGCAATCATAAACAATTATTAATCATTTTAGCTATGTCACTAGGCTATGTGTTAGGGACACAAAGGCAAAAACAGCCCTTGCCCTTATGCAACTTAAATTGTAAATTGTAACAGACAAAACAACACATAAAAATAACCATACACAGAGTAGGTAGAATGTATCTCAGAGAAAAGCACTAGGGGGCGGAGCCAAGATGGCAGAGTAAAAGCAATGACTTCCCTGAGCTTTCCCCCAAAATCCCTTCCAAATACCTGTAAAAATGACTCTAAACAAATTTTAGAGCTACAGAACATACAAAATGACAGAATGAAACAAAGCCCTAGCTCAAGACAACCTAGAAAGGTGACAGGAAGGGTCTTCTGCACTGGCCAGGGAGCAGAGAGCAATCCTGTGTGGGCCTCACTGGGGCAGACAGCCTTGAACAGGCCTCAGGGGACTGAATCATTGGCAGCTGTGGCAGCTTTCAGACTTCTCAACCTAAAAACACCAGAAAGGTCAGTAGGAAAACTCTGTGGGACTGAGTAAAAGAGAAGTATGCAGCATTGCCAGGTCCAGCTCCAACCCCAGGCCAGTGGCAGCATGGTGGTGATGCAGTGGTAGTGGTGGCTGTGGTGGTGGTGAGTGGTGGGGATGGTGAATGGTGGGGGTGGTAGTAGAGGTGGCAGAGGCTGCTTCCAGAGCTCTGGGCCCACAGATGGTGGGAGATTGAGCAGCTGATATGAAATTCCTAAAGCCTGAGACAGTACACCCACTCCCACTGGAAGCAGAGTCCTACCTAGACAAAGAGTTAGAAAGTCAAGTGTCTAGCTCAAAGGATGAGTAAACATTGTAAAAGAACTTAAACTACAGAATCTTATTTTGGTGACAAGGAAGATCAGGGCATACAACCACAGGAGGACAACAGAGTCAAAGCTCCTATCAAAAGTCTCCAAAAGGCCATGGAGGAGCTAAAAAAGGATTCTGAAAATCAAGTAAGAGAAGTAGAGGAAAAATTGGGGAAAGAAATAGAGTAATGTAAGAAAATCATGAAAATTGAGTCAACAGCTTGCTAAAGGAGACCCCAAAAATACTGAAGAAAATAACACCTTAAATACAACTAACCCAAATGGCAAAAGAAGTCCAAAAAGCCAACGAGGAGAAGAATGCCTTAAAAAGCAGAACTGGCCAAATGGAAAGGGACGTCCAAAAGATCACTGAAGAAAAAAAGGGAGAAAGAAACACTAGCAGTAGGGAGATTAGAAAATCCCTTCCACATTGTGACTTTCCCCATTGCAGTTTTGATATATTGTGAGGTTGGCATAAGAAATTAAATGAGAATTTGGAGGGAGTTTTGCAAAAGTTGTAGATGACACATAAAGGCCAGCAGATGATACAGAATCTATGACCAAATACTTAACCAAAATTTTAGAGTAAGGTACTGTAAACACCCCATAAAAGAAAAAAAAATAATTCAGACTTCTTTTCTGGCACAAAGGGCAGGCCAAGAAATTTTACATGAATTTTCCAGACCTAGGAAGCACCACACCCCTAACTCATGTGATGTGAAAGGGATAACTGTAAAGAGAAAGGAACATGCATGGGATATGTGAATGTAGGAACAACAGGACTTAGCAACAGATTGTATATGTGAAGTGAAAAAGAGAAGTTGATAATGACACCAAGATTGTGAACTTGGATGACTGAAAAGATGATAGTGCCCTCAAAAGAAAGAGGCAAATTCAGAGGAGAGATGGGTTTGTTCAGGAAGATAATGACTTCTCTTTTGGACATGCTGCGTTCGAGACATCCAAAAGGAAATGTGGCACTAGTTCAGGACAAAGACTAGGGCAAAATACACAGGCCTAGGAATGATATTATCCAACCCTCACTGCAGCAACGCATTCCTTTCAGACTCCCTAAATCCATTCTCCAGAAAGTTTGTTTACAATTTCCTCTTCTCTCCACCTGGTTCCTTTTTCACAACCCCATTTCCTCCCTGAACAGATAACTTCACTTCGAATTTTACTGAAAAAAAGAGATCATTCATTATGGTCTCTTTCTTCTCCTCTTTTCTACTCCTCTCAATCCTCTGATGTAATCCTTCCTTTTCTTTTACTTTCCCTCAGCCTGTAACAACTGCTCCTCCCCTTTATTTATGTCCTTGACCCTAACACCTCTCATACTTTCCAGAGATTACACTGACAAATCATTCCCCCTCTCTCCCTAAACTTCAACTTCTATCTCCTTGCTCCTTACACACCTAAATGTACCTCCATCCTTAAAAATCCCTCACTTGACCTAGCATCCTATATTATCTTCTTTCCTCAGGCAAATTCCTAGATCAAACTGTCTATAATCATTGCTTCAACTTTTCTTCCTCATTTCTCAACCCTTTTAAATCTGGCTTCCAGCTTCAACTCAATTGAAACTACTCTTTCAAGTTACCAATGATTTCTTAATGACCAAATGTAAAATTCTTTTCTTTAAAGCTCATGATTTCTATACTTCTCTTGACCTCTTTGTAGCATCTAATATAGCTGACCATTCTCTTCTCCTGGATGTTCTCCACTCTCTGGATTTAACTGATAATGCTTTCTCTTGGTTCTCTTCCAAGTCTGACTGCTCCTTTTCAGTGACCTTGGTTTCTCTGTAAATGCCTGGTAACTGTGGGTGTGCCACCAAGACAACTATATGGGCCTCCTTCTCTTCTCCAACTCCAATCTCTTATCCGTTCAGCTCATAAGGCTTTTAATGTCATTTATAGCAGATGACTCCCAGATCTAGCCTCAGTGGCTATTCCTGAGTTCCATTATTATATCACCAGGTACCTATGGGAAATTACCAAATCTTAACTGCAACATGTCTAAAATTATCTCTTTTTTAGAGGTCTTTCCCCCCAAAACCAACTCTCTTCCAAATTTCCCTATTTCTTTCATGAGCACCACTGCCAGGCTCTCAGGTTCAGAATCTGAATGCTGTCCTTAACTCCTCACCTTTATAGTCTTATAAACTGCCAAATCCTTTTATGTCTTCTTCCAGAAGGCATCTCCATTCTCATAGTCCTCATTACCCTTAACAGCTCCTAATTCATCTCTGCTTCATCTTGTCCCATTCCAATTCACCTTTCAAATAGTTGCCAAGGTGATTTTCCTAAAGTACTCCCCTACTTCATAAACTCCATTGGCTCCCTATTAATTCCAGAATCAAATATAAAATACTCTGGCATTTAAAGATCTTCACAATCTATTCCCAATTCATCTTGTCATTTCATAGAATTTCCCTTCTTGTACTCTTCACATTCTGTCAAGTTGGCCTGAAAACTGTTTGTCACACACAGCATTCCATTTCCCATCTCTGTGTTTTTTTATTGATTTTTCATTATGTGTAGAATTCTCTCCCTCCTTTCCTCGGCATCTAAGATCCCCCAGTTTCCTTTAAGACTGGCTAAAACACTACCTTCAACATGAGGCCTTTTCTGATTTCCTCAGAAGTCAGTACCACCTAAATTATTTTTATCCATTTTGTAAATACATACATCTACACACATACACACACACACACACACAGAGATTTCTCTTCTTCTCACCCTTTACCTATTATCCCCCATGGAATGGAAACTCCTCAAAGGCAGGTACTACAATATTTTTGTCCTTGTATTCCTAGTGTCTGTTACACAGTAAGCACTTAATAAAGGCTCACTCACTGATTGACTGAAATAAGATTTATAAAACAGTAAAATTTGTTTATAAGGAAAGATCAAAATATCAATAAAATATCAAGCAGGTCCAATGATGAAAATTAAAAATGAGAATTATTAGGACAGAAAATAAAATTTAGGTTTCAAGTCACTGAAAAAAGAACTGATATATTAATTCTGACAGATCTCTGAGAATCTAAATGTTATACATGCTCCAGTTTTATTTTATTCACCTATTTTTGTGACCACCTAAATTCCTAGTTACAAAAATTTTATATCCCAGTCTCTTCTTTTCCAAATGAACTTTATCTTTCAGTTCTGAAGGCTCACAAAGATGTGATTATATTCTTTGAGTAAATCCTGATACCATCTGGAACAAGAACTACATTATTCTTGTAAGATTCTTTAATATTCTATTTGAACCACCTTGCGGTGAAGGATTCCAAGACTGCTCTTGGCAGTTATAAACTAAACAAAGTCTATTAGATTTGCTCAGATAGACTGTAAGTACTCTTCTGGAATCTTCACAGTAAAATTTCCTATTCTTTTTAGGACCAAAACATCCAGACAAAATGACCACAAGTTGGGAGGAACACCTTGCCCCAAATGATTTGGGGATTAGTCTTAATAGTACCAGGACAAGTAGTTAGATGTAGTTAGATTTGGGGAGGAAGGCCCCAGCTGGCACAGTGGCTAGAGCACTGGTCCCAAAGTCAGAAACACCGGAGTTCAATTCTGGCCTCAGACACTAGCTATCTGACCCTAAGCAAGTCACTTTAACCCTGTTTGCCTCAGTTCCCTCATCTGTCAAGTAATCTGGAAAAGGAAATGGCATATCATTCCAGTATCTTTGCCAAGAAAAACCTAAATGCCATTATGAAGAGTTGCACATCCCTAAAAAACAATTCAACAACCACAGATTTTAAGGATGTTAATCTTTATATTAATACTGTTGCTGAGATTAATCATAAGTTTATATTTATGTGATTCTTTATAATTTATTAAATACTTTCCTCTAAAGTCATCCTGAAAGGTAGATAATACAAGTAATGTTACGTCTTTTTACCAAATAAGAAGGCTCATAAAGTGATTACCACACCTGTTTTACATGCAGACCATCCTGAATTCAAATTATGATTTTCTTTTCAAGAGCCAGTGTGGTATAGAGGAAAGATTGCTGAATTGGGAGTCAGAGAACATGAGTTCAAATCTCAGCTCTGCTACTTTCTAACTGTGTGAACCTAGCAAAGTCACTAAAAGTTCATGATGGGGTATGGAAGGGGAAAAGAACAAGCATTTATATAGCACCTTCTATATGGAGTGCCAGGCACTGTTCTCATTTATCCTGTTCTCATTTATTCCTCACAACAACTTTGTACGGTAGGTGCTATTATCATGCCCAGTTTATAGTTGAGAAAACTGAGGCCATCAGAAGGTGACTAGCCCAGGGTCACAAAGCCAGTAAATGTCTGAGATTGGATTTGAACTCAAGTCTTCCGAAGTCCAGGCCCAGCACTCTATCCACTATGCCTCAGTTTCCTCATATGTAAAGCGAGGAGGGTGGACTGTATGATTTTTAACAACTGCTCTAATTCTAAAGCTGTAACCTTGTGATTCTGAGTAATTTGTCTACTGTAACAGATAGGACAAATTATTCAGAATCACAAGATTACAGATTTAGTATTCAAATTCACATGCTCTGATACCGTATGTATCGCTCAGGTCACTATGGTATACTTGTCTTCCTGAGAAGAGACGGGACCCCAATTAAGTTTAGAAGTCTCAAAGTGATTCAGTGTTTGAGAATGAGAGAGAAGAAATAAGAGAAGGAAAAAACATAGTTTGAGAAGTTATGAAGAACAAAATTAAAAAAAAAATTAAGATAGAAAGCAATTTAGTACCTGGATGTGTCAAGACTTCCCTAGTGACCTTAGGAATGGACAGACTACAGAAAAAGTAATAGTAAAATGCAAAAGAAAAGGAACAAGGAAACCTACAAAAATCTGAGCAGTGGGGTTTATAGGGGAATCTATTACAAACTCAACTAATATAAGTATCTGTAACTTCCTATGGAGTTTGTATTTTAAACAAATTATTTTGCAAAAGAAAATATGTGGTACAGGGAGGGGGATGAACTATGAGCTTAAGCCACTCATAGTCTTTAGAAAAGAAATCCTTAGTCACAGAAGAAAGTTACCCAAGGAACAGTTAAAATTAGTGAAGAGCCTTGTATTGGAGGGTCACCTTTTATCACATCACAGTTTTGAAATTCTATATCATCTCAGGGAAGAAATTTTAGTCAGTATCTTCTGGATTGCCTCTTCATCCTTTATGCCTACACTCTACATAATGAAAACAAATCTTCATGGGAAGAAAACATAAGAAATACATATATATCACTTAATTCCTAAGTGTCATTATCAAGTCTAGGCTACAGGAAGGACAGACATCTGTATCTTCTCTAAGTGATATTCAGTGATAAAAAGAATTACTTTTCATAAAGATCTGAATTGATTCAAAACTGTTAAAATAATTTTTCATTGAAGTTTTAAAAAAATATATATTTTTTCTTTTATTTATTCTAAAATCTATGGTCCCTTTGAAGGAAAAGAATGTCAAAACTTTTTTGAATCTTGCTTTCTTTTCCCTTTTTTAAAAAATGAAACTATCATTATATATTACCACAGAAGGAGTTTAAGAATTATCATCTTTATAGGTAAATTGTAACTAACATATAGCAAAGACTTTCAGAAAAGAGATTATTATCAAGCCAAGATACTTATTTTAAATTTCACTCTTCCTTTGTACCTGAAGGGTAAAAGTAATAACAATAGCCATTTAATGGTTACAAAAAAGTATTACCTTATATGACTCTCATAATAAGTCTGTGAGGTAGGTAATGCAGATAGTATTAATTCTATTTTATACATGAGGAAACCATATCAGAGAATAATTTTCCCAAGTTCACAGAGCCAGTAAATGGCAGTTAGGACTCAAATCCAGTTCTTCTGATATAAAAATCAAAGGTCTTTCCACTATACTACACTGTGTCTTGAAGAATAAAAAAAGACTTTTTTACTTAAGTTATCAATTTTTTGTCTTATAAAGTCATGGACTACTTTTAAAACTGGTTTTTGGTTAATCGATCAATAAACATGTATTAAGCATCTACTACATGACAGGATTGTGCTAAGCACTAGAGATACAAAAAGAGGTAAAAAGATGGTCTCTGCCATTGAAAAGCTCACAATCTAACGGGGTGAGACAACTAGCAAAGAAATGTGTAAAAACAAGCTACATGTAAGGTAAATAGGCAATAACAGAGGGAAGGCACAAGAATTAAAATGGGATGGGAAAGTCTTCTTGGAGATGACAGAATTTTATGCAGCACTTAAAGGAAACCAGGGAAGCCAGGAGGTGATGAGGAGGGAGAGTATTTCAGGCATGGGAGTCAGCCTAAGAAAACACCTGAGTCTAGAGATGGAGTGGGACAGCTAGGCAGCACAGTGGGTAGACTACTGGGTCTGGAGTCAGCTAGATAAGATGACTTATCTTCCCAAGTTCAGATCTGGTCTCAGACACTTGTTAGCTGTGTGACCCTGGGCAAGGTACTTAACCCTTTTTGTCTCATCAGTTTCCTCATCAGACAAATGAGCTAGACAAGGACATGGCAAACCACTCCAGTGTCTTTGCCGAGAAAATCCCAGTTAGGGTCACAAAGAGTCAGACATGACTAAAACAACACAACAACAACAGATGAAGTGTCTCATTCATGGAGCGGAGAGGAGCCAGCATCACTGGGTGGGTCAAAGAGCGCACCAATGCCTTTGATCCAGAGCTGAAGGAGTCGCTAGTTTACTGAATAGGGAGGAATGATGTGGAAAATCACCTTGGTGGCTGAATGGAGGATGGGTAAAAGTAGGGGTAGACTTGAAGAGGATAAACACACCAGCTCCTGCAATAGCTGAGGCATGAGAGATGACAGCGTGCATCAGAGTGCTGGCAGTATCAGAGGACAGAAGGGGACTTAATTGAGAGATGTTGCAAAAGTGAAATCAACAAGCCAGAACAAATGGATCAGATGGGGGTGGAGGTGGGGGAGACATGTGGTGAGGAGTCAAAAATAACACGTATGTTGCCAGCCTGAGGGACTAGGAGGGTGGTGTTGCCCTTTATAGTAATAGGGAAGCAGGGGGTTGGGGATGGGTTTAAGGCACGAAATAATTCAGTTTTGAACACATGGAGTTTAAGATGTCAGCTGGACATCAGTTCAAGATTTCTGAAAAGCAGTTGAAAATGAGAGATTACAGATCAATAGTAAAGTCAGCATGGGAAATGTAGATTTGAAATATTTTTTGTTCTATAAGAACTGAAACTGCCTAATCACAATATGTTTTACTTCACTACTAAATTCTTGCAACTAACTATTCTATAAAATTATTTCAAATAAATCTCAAGTGCCTTTGTTTATCAAACTATTGAAAAAACTGAGAATGGGGCAATCAGATGAAATCTTTTATTTCTCTGGATCTGAAACCTTGAATAAGAAATGTTATAGGTCTTCTAATAGTCGAAAGAATAATCCATTTGTGATCATTTATTTATCAATGTAACTATCTTTGGATAAATTAGCATTCAAAACTATAGCCTAGTCTTATGGTCAGTCATAATGAACATTATTAGTCAGGTGGGAAGAATGTTCTGGTTTATTAATTTTGAAATAACATAATTCAAATACCAAATATCATTTGAAAATCTGTACTGTTATTGGGTCATTTGGGATTTAGAGAAGAATTACAAAGCTGCAAAAATTCAATCACAAAGGTTTACACACTATAAGGCTTTTCTAACCAACCTTTCCTGAATGAAGTTCCAATTTCATAAATGCATGTGCACCCAGCAGTTATTTTAAGCAACCTGGCCACCTAGGTGGCTATAATTGATACCTGATAATCATCCTACCTGACAGTTAACAATCTTCAATTTATACACTTCAAACTTTTCTGTGATTATTTTCTTTTCCTCTGAACAGTACTACAGGTGTAGGAGCAAGAGCTTGAAAAATTCAATTCTCTTTTTCCATCTATTAGTGGGAAAAAGGATACATAATAATCTTCAAGAAAGGTGAGGAATGCAGGTCACTCACAGTCAATGCATTGTACATAATTCTCCTTTTACAAATATACCATTTTGTTTTCTGTGAATCTGCATTATATATGAAATGAAGCAAAAAAAATCAGGCTCTCAAAGGTGGAAATAATCTCAGAAGTCACCTGATTCAACCCTTTAAGAAAAAAAATTCTCGGGGAGGAGCCAAGATGGTAGAGTAGAAAGACTGACATATGCTAGCTCCAAACCCACAGCCCATAAAATAACTGTAAAGAAGAACTCCCAACAAATTCTGGAGCAGCAGAAGCCACACAGCAATAGAGTGGAGGATTTTTCTGTTCTACAGAGACCTGAAAAACCAACACCAAAGGTCTGTTGCACACTGGACCCAGAGCAGAGCCCAACCCTGCCTTGACCACAAAGCACTGAGAGGAGCAGATCCGAGCAGGCTTCAGGGACGGAACCTCCGGCAGACAGGAAGGTCCCTCCACCCACAGTCACAGGTCAGTGAGAGAGACGTCTGGGCTGGCCGAGAGGGGAGCAGGGTGTCTCCGTGACTCGGGCCCCTCGGGAGGAAGCGGCAGAGGCAGTGGCAGAGGCAGCGACCTGGGACTCCCCGAGCAGCATACAGAAGTTCAGGGTCATTACCAAAGGTCTCTGCATAAACCCCCTGAGGGAACTGAGCCTGGGAGACGGCCCTGCCCCCACCAGCTCCATTACTGAAGGTCTCTGCATAAAGCCCCTGAGGGAACTGAGCCTGGGAGGTGGCCCTGCCCCATTACCAAAGGTCTCTGCATAAAGCCCCTGAGGGAACTAAGCCTGGGAGACGGCCCTGCCCCCACCCAAGCACCAGAACTTAAGCTCACATTGAATAGCAGCCGCTCCTGCCACAGAAAGCCCATTTGAATCTCAGACTCCAAGCACTAGCTGGGAGGATCTAGGCGGGGGTGGACAGGAATCTCAGAAGTCAAGTAACTGGCTGGGAAAATGTCTAGAAAAGGGAAGAAAAATAAGACTACAGACAGCTACTTTGAGGGGGTAAAGATGTTCCCGCCTTTCAATTCTGATGACGAGAAACTATTCTTACCATCGGGGAAAGACGTGGAGGTCAGGGCCTCTGTATCCCAGACATCCCAGGGGGATGTCCGGTGGGCTCAGGCCATGGAAGAGCTCAAAAAGGATTTTGAAAATGAATTTAGACAGGTGGAGGAAAAACTGGGAAGAGAAATGAGAGAGATGCAAGAAAAGTATGAAAAATGGGTCAATACCTTGGTTAAGGAGACCCAAAAAAATGCTGAGGAAATTAACACCTTGAAAAATAGGCTCACTCAATTGGCAAAAGAGGTTCAAAAAGCCAATGAGAAGAAGAATGCTTTCAAAAGCAGAATTAGCCCAATGGAAAAAGAGGTTCAAAAGCTCACTGAAGAGAATAGTTCTCTCAAAATTAGAATGGAACAGATGGAGTCTAATGACTTTACGAGAAACCAAGAAATCACCAAACAAAACCAAAAGAATGAAAAAATGGAAGAGAATGTGAAATATCTCATGGGAAAAATAACTGACCTGGAAAATAGATCCAGGAGAGACAATTTAAAAATTATGGGACTACCTGAAAGTCATGATCAAAAAAAGAGCCTAGACATCATCTTCCATGAAATTATCAAGTAAAACTGCCCTGACATTCTACAACCAGAGGGCAAAATAAGCATTGAAAGAATCCATCGATCACCACCTGAAAGAGATCCAAGAAGAGAAACTCCTAGGAACATTGTGGCCAAATTCCAGAACTCACAGGTCAAGGAGAAAATATTACAAGCAGCTAGAAAGAAACAATTCCAGCATTGTGGAAATAAAATCAGGATAACTCAAGATCTAGCAGCTTCTACATTAAGGGATTGAAGGGCGTGGAATAGGATATTCCAGAAGTCAAAGGAACTAGGACTCAAACCAAGAATCACCTACCCAGCAAAACTGAGTATAATACTTCAGGGGAAAATATGGTCTTTCAATTAAACAGAGGACTTTCAAGCATTCTTGATGAAAAGACCAGAGCTGAAAAGAAAATTTGACTTTCAAACACAAAAATGAGAAGAAGCATGAAAAAGTAAACAGCAAAGGGAAGTCTTAAGGGACTTACCAAAAGTGAACTGTTTACATGGAAAGACAATATTTGTAACTCTTAAAACTTTTCAGTATCTGGGTAGTTGGTGGGACCACACACACACATATACACGCATGCACGCACACACACATACACACATGCACACACATACAGAGACAGAGAGCACAGAGTGAATTGAATAGGATGGGACCATATCTTAAAAGAAATTAAGGTAAATGGTGAGAGAGAAATGTAGTGGGAGGAAAGAGGGTGAAATGGAATGGGATAATTATATGTCATTTAAGAGGCAAGTAGGAGACTTTTTATTGGAGGGAAAAAGAGGAGAGCTGAGAAAAAAAAAACAAGAAGTTTACCCTCATCACATTTGACTAAAGGAAGGAATAAAATGCACACTCATTTTGGTATGAAAACCTATCTTACAGTATAGGAAAGTGGGGGAGAAGGAGATAAGCAAGGTGGGGGGGATGATGGAAGGGAGGGCAAAGGGAGGAGGGAGCAATTTGAAGTCAACACTTGGGGAGGGACAGGATCAAAAGACAGAAGAGAAACAATGAGGGGCAGGATAGGATGGAGGGTAATTCAGTTAGTCTTACACAACATGACTATCAGGGAAGTCATTTGCAAAACTACACAGATATGGCTTATACTGAATTGCCTGCCTTCCCAAAGGGAATGGGTGGGGAGGGAGGGATGGGGAGAATTTGGAACTCAAAGTTTTAGGAATAACTGTTTAGTATTGTTGTTGCTGCTAGGAAATAAGAAATACAGGTAATGAGGAATAGAAAGTCATCTGGCCCTACAGGACAAAAGAGAAGATGGGGACAAGAGAAGGGAGGGATGATAGAAGAGAGGGCAGATTGGTGATAGGGAAAATTAGATTGCTCGGTGTATTGGGGTGGGGGGAGGGGATGAAAGGGGAGAAAATTTGGAACCCAAAATTTTATGAAAATGAATGTAAAAAGTTAAATCAATAGATAGATAAATGAGTAAGTAAGTAAATAAATAAGTAAATAAGTAAGTAAAGGGAAAGTGGCTGGCTTGAATCTTCAGGGACCTCACTCCCTACCCTAAACTGACCAAGTGCTTAGGCTCCAAAAGTCCAAAGACCTTCCTAGTGTCATTGCAGAGCAACCAAACCTAGCAGAAGAAACAACTCTTTACCTACCCTGCACTATTCTGACTAAAGACTGAGGAATTAGCAGACCTCCACACATTAGCAAAGGGTGGCACTGACTTTCATTTCTCAGAGAAGATTGATTGTAATCTTACAAGTTACTGAAAAAGAAATAAAAAGGAGGAGGGGAAGGAATAATGAAAATAAGTGGAAAGGAAGGTCCTAGCAGAACTGACCTCAAACTATGCTACAAAGCAATAATCATATCAAAACAGTTTGATGCTGGTATTAAAAAAAAGAGAAAAATTGGTCAATAACACATATCAGATAAACAAAACCCAGAAGCAATTAAGCACAGTAGCATAACGCTTGATAAACCCAAAGACAGCAAACCAAGGTGGAAAGTACTCACTATTTGACAAAGATTTCTGGGAAAACTAGAAAGTAGTCTGGAAAAAATTAGATTTAGTTTAACATTTCACACCATATACTATTAGTTCCAGTGGATACATGACTGAGAAATAGAAGTTAGTTTGAGAATAATTCATAGTTTTACTATATTTTTCAACTTACCTATAAGTGAGGGGTATTTCTCCATTTGCTGAGTTCTTCCTTGATTTCTGTCAAAATAATTTTCAATTTGTCCTTGTATAGGTCTTTTTGTATGTCATAGTACATTAATGCCTATTTTTTTGCATGTTGTAGCTATTGTATAGGGAACAGATGATTTTTTAAATATATTTTTATATATTATAAAAACCCATAATGACTCTTTACTAAAATTACTTATTTCCTAAATAAGTGCTTTACTAAAGTCACTTCATTAATTTCTGTTAACTGTCTTTGGTTTTTGGAATGTAAATATAATTTGCCACATTCCAGGAATGCAAAGGCTCAAGTGAGTTTTAATCCTGGACATACATTGGCCAGCTCTGCTCTCCCAGCTCACCTGTCCAGTCAAGTTGCAATGCTTCCTAAATGAAAGAGATAAGCATAGGGACTGAATGACCCTCCTAAATGAAAACATCAGGAAAATTCTCACTTTTAAGTAGTCAGTATACTTTGTACCAACATCCAGCTGATTTGGCCAGGACAACAGCGAAAAACACAGACTATAGGAGAAGACATTAAGCACATAAGGCATCTGAGAAAACCCAGCAAAGAAGCACAAAAACAGTCAAAAGGCAACAAGGAAAGCAAGAAATATTCTCACAGGAAACACAGTAGATAGAGAAGAGCAAATGAGGAATTTATTAAGGAGTCTCAACAATTCAAGTGAGCAAATATGCAGTAAACACCTATTATACACAATACCAGATCATAAAGAAACAAGGAAGATACAAAGATAAATAATAAGTGCTTTCTGCACTGAGACATGGCACACACAAGTTAAGTATAATGTAAAGTAGGTACCAGAAAAGATACAAAGGGCTACTGGAGAGCTAACGGGAAGTTCAGTTTCAATCAAGGGATTTTGGGAATACTTCATAGCTTTCCTGTGGATAATCAACATGATGAAAATTGAAAACTGGCTACTCATAATTTTTCACTCACAACCTAATATGAATGAATGAGGAACTGAAGTGAATGAACTTTGACAGTGTCTTTCACCCTCCGTTAAAGTCCTGTTGTGATGCCAATTCTGCTCTGCCATGATGTTGCAGCTCTGAAGTGACATTGGGTATTTGAAAACTAAACAAAGTGAAAATTCTGCCACAAACTATCAAAGAGCAAAGGCTTTAGGTATAAGCCCAGAGGCAGTCTGGATGTGCATATATAGTAAGACTCCTCACCAGGAAAGCTTCCCATAAAGTGAGTAGTTTTTAGGGTCAAAGAAACTCAAAAACTATTTACTGAAGATTTATATTTTGTTCTGGTGGAGAGAGTATGCATAGTTTTAAAAGTTTGATTTCAAAAATACTAAAATATTGCTTATCAACTAGAATTCCTAAGCCCCATTAACCATGCTCATGAGGTTCATGGAGTAGGCTAGAGTTATGTCTTCTCTCAGAGCCTGTAGGAAAGCACTACTTTACTCCAATCATCTCGTCATGGTTGACTAATGAGGGGAAGAGAGAAAGGTTTCATTGTCTCAGCCAAATACCATAGCTACTGTTATGAATGTTGGGGAGGGAAAATGAAGCTGGAGTTAGTCTTCCCTGAGCATTTGTTTAAAACTGCCTGACAACAACAGTAGTTGGCAGAAGAGATAATGAATGATATTTGGGTTAGGGAGATTGTTCCAACTTCAAATTTGGTTTAACTAAACTTTTGCCAGCAAGTACACTTTGGATACCCTGCCAACAGAAAGTATATTTGTGTGAATACCTGTGCACTTCCCAATATCCTCCAGCCACAATTTCATTTTTGTTCCAGTAGGTTTAGAGTCAAGAAAATACAAAGACATGGAATGTTAGATCTGGAAGGGACCTAGTAGATGAGAAAATTGAAAAGAAAAATATTCTATAAAGGAAAATGGGTATAATCTGTAGGGATTTGGTACTTAGAAAGACCACTCTTCTGCCTCAGAAGAATCAGAACTTGTTGGGGTATGGACCCAGGGAGATTTCACAGGAAATGGGGGAGTGACCATGGGGAAAGCAAACGTTAACAATAAACTGCACAATCAGGGATACAGGAAATTCCTACCATGGGATAACAGCCTATTTATCACTTGTGTAAACTGCTGTTTCTTAGAGTGAGGAATAACATGGAACATAGAGTATGTTAAAAGGTATGTAAAAGGAAGATTGGAGCTAAAATGCCAAAGAAAGGAGTTTGTATTTGACACTAAAAGTAATACGGAGCCAGTGGTGTTTATTGAGTAGGAGAGTGACAAAGTCAGACTTGTGCTTTAAGAATATTACTTTGGCAGCTATGTGGAGGATGGATTGAAGGGGGGAGAGACTGGAGACAGGGAGACTACTGCAGTACTCTAGATGAAATATGATAGGGTCCTGGACCAGGATGGTAAATATGAGCAAAAACAAGGGGCGTGGATGTAAGAGATATTATGAAGGTGGAATCAACTTGGGTGACTGGAAGGATGGTGGTTCTCTTGACAGAAATAGGACAGGTTAGAAGACAGGTAGGTTTTGGGGGAAAAAATAACAAGTTCTGTTTTTGGACATGCTAAGTTTGAGATCTTTATGAGATATCCATTTGTAAATGTCCAATAGGCAGTTGAAAACTAAAGAAAGGGGATGGTTACGAGAGTAATCTGTTGAAAGGCATGAGAGGGAATGAGATCACAGATTCCTGGAGAGGCAACAAACTCTGCTACTTCCTAAATCTTTCCCTTTCCCACTTCTTCCAGTTACTAGTTCGTTTTGAACTCTGACTCCCTTCAGATGATACAGCTTCCCTATCCTCACTTTCTAGTACCCGCAGCACTTTCATTCGTTTTCTTCTGTTCACTGGTCCAGAAGGGGGAATTAGAACGCTCCTTTCACCAAACTGCCACTTCCCAGTTCTCCCCTTTACTTCCATCACTCAATAAACCTCTCTTCTTGTGAGGTTCCTACTATTCATACCTATCACCCTATCAAAATCTTGGTAGCTGCTATCTATAGTCCCCTGGGTCACACTCCTGACTTCCTCAATGAATTTGGTATATGGCTTACAACTTTTCTCTCTTCCCTAAATTCTACCCTACACTTAGGGTCTTCAACATACAAACTGACCCTCCCCCTCCCTTAAATACTGTAATCACTCAGGTCCTCAATCTACTCACCTTTCATGACCTACTCCTCTATCCCACCTAAGTCACACACAAAGATGGTCACACTCTTGAATTTGCCGTTTACTCACAAATGTACCACCTCCATGTTCAAGAATTCTGAAACTTCCTTATTCAACAATAATCTACCGGCTTCTCACCTCTCCTTCTGCCTTCCCTTACAAAACCCTATTCTGTCAACACCAGGACTTCCAATACCTTCTCCCCTAAATTCTCAAATCATCTCTTCTGCACTAGTCACAGTCTCCTCTTTTTCCCATCTTGACCTTTCCCTTGGTGAACCAATTCAACTTTCTACTGACTCTCCAGAATAGCTAGCCCTCTTGGTACATTGCCAGTTCCTTTCTACAAAGTCTCAGACCTGGATCACTCAACAAATTACTGCCTTCACTCCTACCTACATGCTGATGAAGAAAGGTGAAGAAAATCACACAACCATTCTGAATGGGTCCACTACAAATTTATGTTGTACAACTTCAATTGGGCTCTCACTACTGCTAGGCAATCCTACTATACCTCCTTTATCAACTCATTATCCCATTCTCCACAGTAGTTCTTCCAAACCTTTTCATCCCTTCTTAAATTTCCCATGGCTCCCCCTTCCTCCATCCTCTCAGTTGAAATCTTTGCTTAATGTTTGGAAAAAAAAATGAAGCCATTTCCTGTGATCTCCCTCTCTTCCCCTCTTCCTCATCTCCTACCACTCAGATATCTTTGGCCACCATCTCTCTTCCTTTTACCCTGTCTCACATGTTCAGGTGGCTGTACTCCTTACCAGAGAGGAGGCTAACTCTGCTAGCCATCTCATTCCATCCTGTCTCTTCCAACAGACTGCCCCTTGTGTTATCCCATCATATCATTTATTTTCAGTCTCTCCCTGTCTACAAACTCATTCCCTACTGCAGACAAACATGCCCAGGTCTCCCCCATGAGAAAAACTCAGCTGATCTGTTCATCTCTTTTGCCCTGTATCTTCTGCTCTTTGTAGCTAAACTTCTCACAAAGAACACTTGTAATACACACTTCCATGGACTTTCTCTCCTTGTATTCTTGTTTACCCTTAACAATCCAGCTTCTGACCTTATACCACTTAAACTGCTTTCTCCAAAAATCTCTTAGTTGCCAAATCCAATGACCTTCTCTTAATCTTCTTTCTCCTTGATCATTCTGTGGTTTTTGATGCTGTTGATCAACAATGTCAGTGATCTCCTCCTTGACATTCTCCTCCTCTCTTGGTTTCCTGGTTCTCCTCCTACCTATCTGACTGCTCCTCAATCTCCTTTGCTGGATTCTCATCCAAATGATGCCCTCTAACTGTAGGTGCCCCTCAGGGTTCTGTCCTGGGTCTTCTTCTCTTCTCCCTCTATGTATTATTTCACTTGGTGATCTCATCAGTTCCCATGGATTTAATTACCATCTCTATGGTGAAGATTCTTATATCTACCATCTGGTCCCACACTCTGCTGACCTACAATCTAACATCTGCAACTGCCTTTTAATATTTCAAACTGGATGTTAGTAGACTTTTACACTAAATATGTCCAAAACAGGACTCATTATTTTTCCCCCTACATCCCCTACTCCTCCTACCTTCCCTGTTACTGTAGAGGATAATACCGTCATCCTACTCTCTCAAGTTCAAAATCTAGGAGTGTCTTTCTATTTTACTTTAAAAATACCTGTATATGGATGGCTCTCTAGAAGAAGGAAAGGATACGAAGAGTATTTAAAAAACAAAAAATTTCAATAAATGTTTTAAAAAGACTTTCAGTGAGGGGGAACCCACACCTTATACCAATTGCTCAAAGTTCTACTTTTAAAACTATGAAGTCCCTAGAACTTGTCCATGAACTTCAATCATCCCTCTTGCATCTTTACTTGCTATTCTGTCTCTGGAATACATCTCAGAAAAAAATCTTAGTACACTATCTTGTCAAAACAGAAATAATAATGCTAGTGCCAAGAATCAACTGTAATCTACTATAACCAAATTATCAACACAAAACCAAATTCTTTAAAACAAACCTCAAAGATGACAAAGCCTCCATATCAAAGGATCTTTTGACATTTTCTGCATCCAGAGTTGTCCTTATTTTTAGTACTTTCCTTCTGAATTCCATGATACCTTCAGGAGAAAACTTAAATCCAATTAAACTTCCTTCTTTCTAAAAAGAGCCTTATCACTGTTTACTTAACAATATACACACAGTTATTATAATCATTTAACATTTGTATGCCAATATATAGTTTTCAAAGCACTTTCATAGACATATGTGTGTGTGTGTTATGTGTGTGTAGTTTCATTTGACCCTTACAAATGCTATGAAGTAGAAAGGATACATACAAGGAAGCTTAGAAATCATCCAGTCTAATTCACTCATTTTACAGATAAAGAAATGGAGCCCCAGATGGTGTTTTAAAGAGTATACAAGTGGCAAAGTCAAAATTCAAAACCAGGGTCATGGACTCAAAATCTATACCTCTTTCCACTGAATGTATAATTTCTACAGCAGTAAAGGAAAAAGTTCCATTTTATTTATCATACCACATCTGAAGCATTATATCCAGTTCTGGGTGATACTATTAAGAAGGATACTGACCAACTAGTATGTAATCAGAGGTCCACAACCAGTATAACATGGCATGACTTGGACTGGTCACAAAGACCCTAGAAATGGTCTTTATTTTCAGCCTGGGAAGAGAGGAAGCTAACACAAGACCAGGAATTGAGAATGTTTTTGGTTTATTTGTCTTTTCCCCATATATGAGGAGTTTTAAGCATCTTCTGAAAGGAGACAAAGAGGTGGACAAACTTCCAATAGATACGAGCAGTAACATCTACATTAATCTCCTTCAAACTCAAGCTTTCATTGGAGACCATGAAAAAGTGAGTTCTAAATGGACACAATGTAAGGTATACAACCATGATTTAATTTTTTTAATCATGGGCTGCT
This sequence comes from Bettongia penicillata ogilbyi, assembly GCA_023548195.1. Classification (NCBI taxonomy): domain Eukaryota; kingdom Metazoa; phylum Chordata; class Mammalia; order Diprotodontia; family Potoroidae; genus Bettongia; species Bettongia penicillata. The sequence continues at coordinate 699,584 of JAJHZJ010000145.1, forward strand.
GGCTTCAATAGCTGGGAGACTGATAAAAAACAAATATGAGAAAATGACAATCTTTACCCTCACCAATGTCCTCCATTCCACCCCTGCACTTGGATAGCCAGTCTTGCTTACCCTTCTACCATCTACAAAAATATTCCTCTAATCCTAATAAAAAATACATATGTACATACGCCTATCTATATTTATAAATTATCTTGCAACGCTGATCCAACTCAAACTGTCAATTGTAAAAGAACAACTCCATCTTTCTGAAGCCCTCTAGGGGTCACTTAAATTATTACATTCTTTTCAAGATTTTAGGTAGGCAGCATTATGTTAAATTCACTGAAGACTGCATTATGCTAGTTCACCAATAACAAGTTATGACTTACATAAATTTGAAGCTTTTTGGCAATTAAGTAAAATTAAGGCAGGAAAAAGAATAAAATTAAACAAATTTTTCAAAAGAAAAATTGAAGTCTTACCAGACACCAATGGGATTTTCTAAGACAGAGATTCACATCTTGCCTAATCTGTACTGTTGCTATTTGCTCTGCCAAACTGCTACAATCCTTAAAGTCATGATTTCTTTTCTGTTCAATATAACTCCAAGCTCCAGGCCCTATGTGCCCAGAAGGAAGAGTTCTCATAATTGCTCTGGTTCCAGTATAAACAGATTTTTTAACTTCCTTATCATTTTTGCAAAATCTTCTAATTAACAAAGTGGACCGCTCCCTTTTGTTTTTAAAAAAATCCTCCTCCATGTCTTCTTCAAAGTTATCAGTACAATCTTTCAAGTGAGTCAAAAAAGCCTTGGTGGGCATCCTTCCAGGAAAATTATCACCACAGAAGCTTTTATTTGAACATACCATTTTAACCTTCTGGCAAGATCCTTCTAAGCATAAATATTTATCACTGAAGGTATCACAGTTATCACATCTCCTCAGTCCATTCTTCCTGTCACAGTCATTTGCCAATTCCATTAAACTACAAGGACATGCTGAGTAACTGCCCTTTTGATCATTTCCCATATCTGGTAGTTGTACACAGTTGCCACAATCATCTAAAATTAAGCCATCAGATAGGGTACAAAAAGTCTTTGATACATTTCTCTCAGCTGCATAATGAAAATGAAATATAGCCATGTTATCAGTATGACCTCTGCTAGTCTGAATAACTGCTGATTGACGTTTTGTTTCCCCTGAAGGTTCGTCCACTTCCAGTTTAATTCCAGAAAACATGTTTCCTTCCAGTGAAGATGAAATTCCAGTATCCAAACACAGGATTTCTTCTGATACAGATTCACATGATTTAGATAACTGGCTATGTGAACTTTGACAATCATTAGGCATGTTGTTACAGTTAATGTTTATATATTCCATTGAATCCGGCACATTTCTTTCCCCAAAGTTTTCATGGCTATTAGTTTCATTCATTGCTTCTTTACTTGATACTGAGAAAATCTTGGGCAATGAACTTTCAATATGTTCTTCTTTAAATATGTTTATGCATGAGAGAGTAGGAGAGATTTCTTTGTTTGGTTTATTAGTATGTCTTTTTATAATATTGATGTCTGTGGCATTTTCACTACTTTCATCTATAGCTGAGTGAGTAGCTATCACTTTCTTCTGTGTTGCAGGAACAAGAACAGAAGCTACCATTTCTTCAGAGGTCATCTTGACATACCCTGACTTCAGTTGTTGGGGTTTCTTTCTCTCTAATGATCATATCATGATTTCTATGAAACAACAATTTGATAGAAAAATAATCTATCCTATGTAAGTCCTGTTTTAATATAGTGATTATTTTCTTCACAGCGGCAACAGGTCAAAAAAAGGCTATTCCTTTGGTAACTTAGTAACACGAGATGTTTTCCCAGAAGACTTTTATAAGTATAGTAATTTTGTAGTTTACTTCTGCAAAAACAGTAACTTTCTACCCCATCTGTTCTATGGAATGATTTTATTTAATTGTTAGCAGAGGGGGCATTCTGCAATGGCTGCTCCTTCACCTTCACTTAGCTGCACCTGACTTTGGTAGCCAATTCAGGACTTTCCTGCAAGGGGGAAAAAGAGAAAGACAGTATTAGAGTGTGCTACAAATTAGCTTCGTAAAAAATAATTACAATTTTAAAATAATTGAAAACTGCCAAGTTATTAGATTTAATTTTTATCATAAAAATGTATTTACTTTTTAAAAATAATACTAACCAACATAGTTATGTATCTCATTTATAATATAAACCTTATTTTGGCATAATTACATCTACAATATCAATAAGATGCAGTTAATAGTGCAATAGTTATAAAAGCCTAAATTTTTATAGAAATATGTTCTATAAAAATAATTGGATTGAGCCTTATTTAGCTTCCTTTGTCTATCATTTACTTAAGCTAATAAATATTCTGGTATTTTAATAACATAAATTTTATCTGTCCTAAATTTCTATGGATACAAATGTGAACTTTTCTCACTTCCTGGCTTTATATTTTATCCCTAATGCTCCTTTTTCCCTCCTCTTTCACTTAATTTGCATTAGCAATCTCTCATCTACTCCCAAGCACAAGGAGACTTTCACACACACACTGAATAATAACAGCTGATAAAAGCTAACACTTACATAACACTTACTATATACCAGGCACTTTTCAACTATTATCTCATTTGATCCTCAGAACAAGGTGTTATTATTATCACTATGCAGATGAGGAAACTATGGTAATAGATCAAGTGATCTGTCCAATTTCACATTGCCAGTAAGTGTCTAAAGTCAAATTTGAACTCAGGTCTTCCTGACTCCAGGCCTAGGGCTCTATCCACTGAGCCATCTACCTGCCAAAGGTCAAGAAAAGGCAAAAATACGTTCTCATGTGAATTTGTTGTGAATACCAATACGCCCTAACATGAATGAGAGACAGACGGGTCATGATAGCATCTTTTTGTGTCATAGGCCCCTCCAGCAATATGATGAACCTTTTTCACAATAATGTTTTTAAATGTATAAAAATACAAAGGATAGCAAATAAAACCAATTTTATTGAAATACTGTTATCAAAAATTTTAAGTTTATAAACTTTAAGTTAAGAAACTATGCTAAGAGCCTCAATTGCTCACATTTCTTCTAGGATCACAGAAATGTAAAGCTGGAAGAGACCTTAGAGATCATTTAGTACATATCCGTAATTTTTACAGCTGAAGGAACTGAGGCCCAGAACAGCAGACTGATTTGCCTATGGTTCAACAGCTAGCAAGTAGCAGAAACAAAATGCAAACCCAGACCACCAATACCACTTTCTCTCTTACCTTCTCTAAAAGAACAAGACACCTTTCTCCCCACCCTCCACCTCCCCGAAAGAGACAGAATTACACTGTGCTACAAAGAACAATTTTAAAATACATGAAAACACTGCCAAGTTATTAGATCTAGTTTTTATAATCAGAAATGTATTTAGTTTTTTAAAATCATACTAACCAACCTAGTTATAAATTTCACTTAAAACACACTACATTTTGGAATAACTGGATCTAAAATTTCAACAAGATTTTGAAGTCCCTTATGGTGGGGCTCCTGTGTCCCTGACTGCAAAGATCAATTACCTTGGGGAGGCTTTGTGTCTCATTAATGCTATGTCAAGATATGGCATGTCTGCTACCAAAGAGAATATTTTAATCATCCCCAAATGCTTTAAGAAACAAGTATTTTTATCTTGTTCTGGCATGCTCTTTGGGAAGAAATTTGTTTATTTTTAGGAGAGAAGGTGGTGGTATTCCATTTTGGCTCAAGCAGGGAAGACTCACTGGTGTAGTTGATGAAAGGTTGTTTTGGTCTGGGGTAAAGATTGTTTTTTGGGGGGAGGAGGGAGCAGAGCCAAAGATTGCGGAATAAAAGGATTGACCTACTCTAGCTCTCTCCCCATACCTCAAAAAATACCTGTAAAAATGACTGAAAACAAATTCTAGAGCAGCAGAAGCCACAAGATGTCAGTGAAACAGATTTGCAGCCCAAGACAGCTTGGAAGGCCTAAAGGAAAGGTCTACTGTACTGGGTTCAAAGCAGAGCACAGCCCAGCCTGGACCCTGCAGCATGGACAGGACTGGGACAGGCTTCAGAGAGCAGAATCACCAGAAACACCTATGGTTCCCAGATTTCTCAACCCACAAACACCAAAGACAGCTTCAAAGGTCATTAAGAAAGCTATTTCACCTGGGTGAGAGGGGAACAGTCTAGCCCCAATCCCAGCTCCAGGGCAGCAGCAGCCACTGCAGAAGCAGAGTCTACTTTTGGTGCCCTTAGACTAAAGACCCTAAGGGAATCGAGTAGTTGATCTGGGTCTCAGTCTTGAGTGGCAGCTCTGGGGTGAGGAGGAGTGCTGGCGTGGAGGAGCTGGTGGCAGCTGTGGAGAGGGAAACCTACTCACAGTTCCAGGGAAGAAAAGAGTGCCTGTGGTTGTTCACAGACCAGAGCTCAGGCCAGGAGAGGAGTAAACTCTTCTCCCTTGACTGTGCTACCCTGGAGGAACCAAGAACTTACAGGTCCCCAGAGATATCTCAGAGTACAGTCTGAAGCCTAGGGTAGTGTACCTTTCACTTGACAAAGGACTCAAAAGTCAAGTAACTGGCTGGGAAAATGCACAAAAAAGAGGAAAAAAATAAGACTATAAAAGGTTACTTTCTCAGTGAAAAGGTATTTTCTTCTACCATTTCAGATGAGAAAGAACAAAGCGTACCATCAGAGGAAGACATCAAAGTCAAGGCTTCTACATCCAAAACCTCCAAAAAAAAAAAATATGCAATGGTCTCAGGCCATGGAAGAACTAAAAAAGGATTTTGAAAATCAGGTAAGGTGAAAATGTATTTAACAGGAATGTATGTGTAGAACCTATATAAAATCTTGGGGAGGGAGGGGAAAGGGAACAGAGAAGGAGGAAGAGGGAGGGGGAAAATATCTAACCTATATGGAAATGATTGTAGAACACTGAAAACAAATAAAATAATAATAAAAAATGTTTTTAAAAAGAGGTGGAGGAAAAATTGGGAAGAGAAAGGAGAACAATGCAAGAAAATCATGAAAAGTAAGTCAACAGCTTGCTAAAGGAGATCCAAAGAAATGCTGAAGCAAATAACACCTTTAAAATAGACTAACCCAAATGGCAAAAGAGGTCCAAAAAGCCAATGAAGAGAAGAATACTTCAAAAATCAGAACTGGCCAAATGGAAAAAGAGGTTCAAAAAGCTCACTGAAGAAAATAGCTCTTTAAAAAGTAGAATGGAACAGATGGAAGGTAATGACTTTATGAGAAACCAAGAAATTATAAAACAACCAAAAGAATGAAATAGAAAACAATGTGAAATATCTCATTGGAAAAACAACTGATCTGGAAAATAGACCCGGGAGAAATAATTTAAAAATTATTGGTCTACCTGAAAACCATGATCAAAAAAAGCCTAGACATCACCTTTCAAGAAATCATCAAGGAAAATTGCTCTGATATTCTAGAACCAGAGGGGAAAATAAATACTGAAAGAATCCACCGATCACCTCCTGAAAGAGATTCAAAAAGAGAAACTCCTAGGAATATTGTAGCCAAATTCCAGAGTTCCCAGGTCAAGGAGAAAATATTACAAGCAGTCAGAAAGAAACAATTTAAGTGTTGTGGAAATACAATCAGGATAACACAGGACTTAGCAGCTTCTACACTAAGGGATCAAAGGGCTTAGAACAGTATATTCCAGAGGTCAAAGGAGCTGTGATTAAAACGAGAATCACCTACCCAGCAAAACTAAGTATAATACTTCAGGGGAAAAAATGAAATTTCAATAAAATAGAGGACTTCCAAGCATTCTTGTTGAAAAGACCAGAGCTGAATAGAAAATCTGACTTTCAAATACAAGAATCAAGAGAAACATGAAAGGTAAACAGGAAAGAGAAGCATTAAGGGACTCATTAAAGTTAAACTATTTACATTCCTACATGAAAAGATATTATTTGAAAAGATATTATTTTAAAAAAGACCTTTTTCAATATTAGGCTAGTTAGAGGGAGTATATGTGTGTGTATATGTGTATGTATATGATAAATCAATATTTTATATGTGTAGGTATGTATACGTACACTGGTGTGTGTGTATATACACACACAAACATATACATAGAAGGCACAGGGTGAGCTGAATATGAAGGGAGACTACTTAAAAAACAATAAAATTTATTGTTGAATGGAATGTACTAGGAGTAAGAGAAAAGAAAGAGCTTTTACAATGGAAGGGAAGAAAGGGGAGATGAAAGGAAATAAGTGAGTCTTACTCTCATATGATTTGGCTTAAGAAGGAATAATATATACTCAACTGGATATGGAAATCTATTTTACCCTGCAGGAAGGCAAGGGGGAAGGGGATGGGAGAGGGAAGATAATAGAAGGGAAAGCAAACTGAGGAAAGGGATAGTCACAAGCAAACACTATTGTGGGAGGCCAGGTCAAGGGAGAGAATAGAATAAATTGAGGGCAGGATAGGACAGAGGAAATGTGGTTAGTCTTTTAAAATGTAACTATTATGGAAGTGCTTTGCATTGTTACAGATTTATGGCCTATATTGAATTGCTTGTTTTCTCAATGACGGTGGGTAGGGAGGGAGGGAGAGAATATAGAACTCAAAGCTTTAATAATGAATGTTAAAAATTGTTTTAGCACTCAACTGGAAATTAAGATATACAGGCAATGGAATACAGAAATCTATTTTGCCCTACAGGAAAATAGAGGGGAAGGGGGATGGAAAAAGGGTGGGTAATAGAAAGGAAGACTGGAGGAAGGGATAGATAAGGTGCATGCTGTCCTGGAGTAGGAGTGTGGAAAGATGGGGAGAAAATTTTGAATACAATTCTTGTGGAAGTGAATGTTGAGAATGGAAAAATAAATAAATTATATATTTAAAAAAAGAAAGCAAAGGAAAAACAAAACTAAAGAAAAATAAAGAAAGTGAAAAAAAATGTTACCAAACCTCAAAAAAAAAAAAAAAGGTTGTTTTTTGTTGGTAAAGGAAGGTGTCTGCTTTTTTACACTCTCTTCTGACCAGTGCTGTCCTTCCTACCACACATACCACAACGGCCCTATGAGAATTTAGGGTAGTTATGTTGGCGGGACAAAATCTAATTCATGGGAGACTGGAGTTTACAGCTTGAATGGGGAAGAGATAAAACAAGTAGGTTCAGGAAGCCTCGGACTGGCCAAAGTAAAGATGAAGGTTGGGAAGAAAGGCCAATCTAAAGAAAGATAAGGGTAGTTTAGGCCAGGCACCAAGACTAGAAAAAGAAGAGGTTGCAGTGAAACAGGGCTTAGTCAGGCAGGGAAAGACAAAAGGACAGTGAGGAAATGACCATTCAGCTTCAGGTTCAAAACACAGGCTGATGTGAAGTAGAAGTAATTTTGAGGATGGGTAATCATTAATTAGAAAACCGATAAGTTAATGAAATGCCAAAGCAGAAAAAATTTTCAAATATTTGAAACCATTTCATATAGAGGGTTGAGTAGACTTGTTTTGTGTTACTTACAGAGGGCAGACCCAGACCAAAGAAAAATTACAGGAAGATTTCAAGTTCAATGCTTAAGCAAGACAGGGCTAACAATTATAGCTGGCCAACAATGGTATGGCTTTGAAGCATGAGGACTACCTGTCTGCCTTCTCAGCAGGGTGGAGGAGGGTGATGGCCCCACTTCTTTACCCAGCCTCCTTCCACATGGCCATGAGCATATGCTGCTTATTTTGTGTTGGTGAGACCAGATTTAAACTCAGGAAGATGAGTCTTCCTGACTTCAAGTATAGAACCCTGTTCACTGTACCACCTAGCTGTCCCACCTTTGTAAATACCCCTTTCTAAAAGTTAAGACAAGCTAACTAACTGATATTAACTGATACTCACAGGGGAAGCGTACTAATAGGAGTTCTTAAGTTACAACATTAAAAACCCAACTCAGTTCTTCAAGATTTCCTAGAACACAGCAGCTGGGATTTGGGATCCCAACCTGTCAGTAAGAATGGGATTTAGGAGAGTAGTCCCAGAGCCTCTGTAACACTTTCAATCTTCCAAATGAGTTATTATATTCCCTGAAGCAGCTGTTAGGTATCTTCTCATCTCTTTTTCTTAAATTCCCCAAAAGCAAACCCCCTTTTCTTAAGAGAATTTCCTGCCTCCTATGGGAGTTATCCATATATCACTCCCTCATTCCACTTCTCAAAATCCCTCTATATGATCAAAGCAGATGTTTCAAACCCTTTTCATATTTAAATCACCCATTTATCTCCTCCTCATTCCACTTAGAGGTGAATTTCTACAACAAAATAGAATCCATCCACAAGGAAGAATTCTCCTACATGGTTCTCCACATCATATGCCCTCTCCTTCACTCCAATGCTGTAGGAAGAGTAGGATATTCTGTTTGCCAGGGTCAGACTTTCTACTTGTGTTTCTTATCCCATTCTTTACTGTGCACTGCAAGGATCTGCCCATTTGGTCACTCTCTCCCATTTTCAGTCTCTTTTTATCCTTGCTACCTACAAACTTGCCCATATCTCTATAATACTTTTTTAAAAACCCTTTCATTTGCCCTTGTCATATCCTCTAGCTACAATCCTATCATTCTCCTACCGTTTTTCAGTGAACTTAAATTAGCAAAAGTGACATTCATTGCCTTCCCTTCTTCACCAGTTATTTCCACCCCCTTACAATCTACCACATGAATCAAACACTGGATCAACAATCTGAATCAACCACTTGGCTGAACCGGACCTCTCCAAGGTTATATATAGTCTCAATTACTAAAGACAATGATGATTTCTTCCTCTCCAGGCTTCTTGAACTCCTGGCAAATTCTGCCACACTCTCCTCCCTCCACCACCTGACGATGTTCCCTGGGTATCCTCCTATTTGTCTGACTACTCTTCTTCAATCTCTCCTTCTGGATCATCCTTTATGTGCCTCCTCCTATGCAGAGGTATATGCCAGGACTCTGTACCTGGCCTTTTATGGTCTCTCTACACCCACTCTTTCAGTGATCTCATCACCTTCCATGTCATTCAAATTCATCTCCAAACACATGACTCCCAAATCTATATGAGTCTCTCTGTGCTCCTCTCTCTCCCTCCTCTATCTCATCCGCTGCTCCTCCCCTTCAGCTCTAGTTCCATATTAACAACTGCCTGCTATATCCAAGCACTCAGCTTAATATACTTATCATTCGGTTCTTAAGTTGTTTAATATGTTTATTTTTGATGGTAGCCTCCTCAAAGATAGGAATAGTATTCTATTCTTCTTTTATGTCTTCCCATGGAACTAACTACAGTGCTCTGCAAAAAGGAGGAGCTCAATAAACATTTGCTGGCTGACAATACCCACATATATAAGTATATATTTTGCATCTATCTCTCCCTATATAAATATAATCAGGTTTTTAATCATCTTCTCAAAGAATCACAAGATTCATAACACTGGAGTTGAAAGGGCTTTATCTCTTTCAGCATTCACCTAAACAGGGAGTACTACCAAGTTAATATATCTAAGGTGTGTTTTTAAAGTTCTCAGCTATACAAATGATCTAGCAATTACGGCCTGGTCTAATACATACCAATAAATAAACCAACAAGTGTTTACTGAGCACCCATGCACTGTAATACATCCAGTCTAAGCGCGGTGTAATGGAGAGAAACCTGGACTCAGAGTCAGAGGACTGGGGTCTGAATCCTGGCCCTGTGTGGTACTAAGCAAGCCACTTACTTAGACAAATAGGGGAGAGGGTGTTGGATCAGAAGACCTGAAAGTCTTTTCCAGTTATAAATCTGTTTTCTTAATTATTTAAATAATATAAAGAAATTCCAAAACAATGGAGAGAAAAGAAATTCATGCACAAAAAAGCAGCAAATGATATATTTTACATATCACCATTATATACAGATAGAATAAAACTCCACAAAGTCCTAGTCTAATCCCTCACTGTGGCTTGGTGGTTTCTCTGGGTTCTTAAAGGCTGATGCAAGTTAAGCACAAGTTCTGGCAGAATCTACCATGCTACAAAGACTTGTACAGCCCCAGCACCAGAGCATGTCTGCTGTCCAAAGAAGGGCCAAACCAAATAGAGTGAGAGGCTAATTCACAAAAAAGCTGGCCACTTAACAATGTTAATGCCACCCCCCACACACACATCTTAAATAGCAAATGAGAAAAGAAAAAAGCATTGGCATGGGCACAGTGGAACGTAAAAGAGGATTCAAAATATACGGCAATAAACTTCCATTTCAAGAAAGCCTATATGATACTATACTATGTTCAGAGCTTTGCTCTCTGCTATGCACTCTTTACTTTGTTCTTCCCCCCACTCCAGGCTACAATTGTCCTCCCTCCTTTCCCCAAGGCTATAATCAAGCGCAGATACACACACACACACACACACACACACTTACATACACATACATATACTTAGATATCTATAATCATACTCATACATAGACATATACATTCCTACACATCTATGTAAGACTATACTATTTGTTGTCCTCTGTTTCTCTGAGAGTAGATAAGCTTTTTTCTTCCCAAGTTCAACTCTTTCCATATTTTTCTAAGTCCACCAACTCATCATTTCCTATACAACAGCAATTTTCCAACCTTATACTGTCTAGTTATTTTAAACATTCTAAAACAATATAGATTAATATGGGTAACAAATAGTCTAGGTTTCCTATTTTTCTCTTTTGAGTAAATCTATTTTAATTTTAACTTTCTCTGAGATCATGATTACTACCCCTACTTTTTTTCCCTAATAACTTCTACTCTTGATCTTTATTTGCATGTATCTCTTACTTCCTATCCCTCCTGACTCTACTTTACTTCTACCCTCTCTAACCCTTCTATTACTTAATATAACACCCCCCCAATGATTCCCCCTTATCCCCTCCCCCTATGAATCTAGACATCCTTCTATACCTCCCTTACCCTATTTCCCTCTAAAAATCCCTCCACAATCCTCTTAGCCTTTTTCTTTCTTTCTGAATTTAGAAGACTTTTATACTCTCCTGGATATATATATATATATTCCCTCTTCAACCCATTCCCAATGAGGGCAGGGTTTCAGAACTACCAGCCTCCTCCAGTATCTAATTCCTCTATGTCAGTTCTTCCTTTTGCACCTCACTGACCCCTTACTGGGCTGTGACCCACAGCTTAGGAAGTGCTGAAGGGGTCACAAGTGGAAAAAGTTTAAGAAGCCCTGTCTTAGACATTATTACTTCTTGGAATCATATCCTGCTCAGTTCTATGCCTACCTTTCTTACAAACTACCTAATTACTAATTGCAGTCTTAGACACACAGTTTACGTTTCCTTGATAAAAAGTAACATTTTATCCTTACTGAATTCGTATATTTACTTTATATTTCTCTTGGATCTTGTATGTCATATTTTCTATTAAGTTCAGGTATTTTTTGCAATAAAATCCTGAAAGTCTGGCAATTCACTGAATGTTCATTTTTTTTCATTCAGAATCATGTTTAGGTAAAATATTTTTTAGCCACACAATCAGTTCTTTTGATCTTCAATACAGAATGTTCCAAGACCTGCGGTCTTTTAGTGCAGCTGTTGCTAGGTCTAATTATGGCTCTGCCATATTTAAATTTTTTTTTTCTTGTTACTCATATTTTCTTCTTGAGCTGGCATTTCAGATTTAGCTATGATATTCCTGTAGGTTTTCCTCGTAGCATCTCTTTCAGGTGATGTTTGGTGTATTTTTTTCTATTTCTACTTTCCCCTCACTTCAGGACAATTTTCTTTAATTATTTCTTGTTTGATTGTAATAAGATTCTTTTTCTGATCACAGCTTTCAGGTAGTCCAATTATTCTTATGCTTTCTCTTCTTAATCTCTTCTCCAGATCAGTTGTTTTTCTTATGAAACGTTTCACATTCTCTTCTATTTTTTTCATTCTTTATATTTTGTAAATTACTTCTCTATGAGCAATGTTGCTAGATCTGAAAGCCTTTCCTCAATCTTCATCCTTCTTTACCTCTTTGGTGCATTTGACACAGTTTAACACTCCTCTGATATAATCTATCCTTCCCCATGTTTTCCTATCATTTCTCTTTCCTGGTTCTCCTACTACTTACTAGATCATCATTCACTTTCTACCACCTAACAATGAGTATACTTCAAGATTTTGTTCTGGGTCGTCTTCCCCCTTCCAACACACTCCCTTGGTGACCTTATGAGTCCTGTGGGTTTAATTATCATCCACATACAGATGACTCCTGGTTTCTAGACCTAGTTTCTCCCCTTAACACCAAACATCTGAGACTCAAACTGTCCAAAACTGAATTCATTATCTTTCACCACAAATCTATCCTTTCTTCAAACTTCCCTCTTTATTATTCTTCTAGTCAAATAGATCTGCAACCTCACTGACTCCAACTCCTCCATCCCAGATATCGTACCAGTTTTATCACTGCATCTCTCACCCATCGGCTCGTTTGTCTGTACTCACCTTCTATTTACACCACTCTAGTTTAATCAATCAAAAAAAAAAACCACTTATTAAGCACTTACTACATGCTGGCACTGTGCTACGCACTGGAGATTGAAAAGAAGAAGAAAGGTAAAAATACGGTCCCTCTGCTCAAGGAGGTCACATTCTAATGGAGCGGACATTGAAAATACACAGAAACTGTCCCCAAAAGTCTTAGTCTAAAGGACATTAAAGCTTAAAACTATACTGAGACTTTTAGAACACCCTGAATAGTGTAAATGGCAGGTAACTGCGGAGTGAAGGCACTGGCAGTGGGGACTGGAAAAAAGCCTCTCATAAAGCTGGAATTTCAGGTGAACCTTGATGGAGGTTGGGGGACCCAGGAGAAAGTAGTAAAAAAGAAGTAGCATTCCAGGTATAAGAATAGCCAGTGAAAAGGTATGGAATTGGGGGAAGTAGTGTACTGTGAGGAAGAGGAAGAAGGTTTGGCCATTATGTGGAGCTTATATTGGAAATGGGAGAGGCTCAAGAATAGGAGCTTGAATAGAATTTTATTTCAATGATGAGAGTCTGAGCTGAGGGGACTGGGGGGGTGGGGTGGTGAAGTGACTATGTGAATGGAGAGAAGGGAATATTTGCAAGAGATGAGGAGAAATAAATTACAAGATTCGGTAACTGGTTAGATATGTGGAATGAGTAAGAGTGAGGAATTAAGGGTGGCACTGAGGTTGCAAACTTGGGTAATTAGAAGGAAGTCTAGCACCCTGGACAGTAATGGAGAAGTCTAGAACAAGGGTGGATTTGCTAGGAAGGACAACGAGCACCATTCTGAATATGTTGGGTTTAAAAATGTCTGTGGAACATCCAGTTTAAAATATCTGATAGGCAATTGGTATGTTACCAGATTGTAGGCCAGGGGAGAGCTTGGAGCTGGACATGAGGATCTGGGAAACATCTGCACAGAGATGATAACTGAATCCAAGAAAGCTGGTAAGGTCACCAAGGGAAAGAACTCAAAGGAAAACAAAAAGTGCTAAGATAGAGCTCTGAGGAGCGCTGTAGTTAATAGGCACATGGATGAAAATCCAGCAAAGACTTAGAGGAGTCAGACAGACAAGCAAAAGAAAGCAGGTCACAAAGACCCAGAGAAGAGAGAAGTATCCAGGAAGAAAAAGTGGCCCACAGTGTCAAACGCTAAGGACTAAGAAAAGTCCATTAGACTGGACAATTAAGAGAGGAGTGGTAACACCAGACAGGGCAGTTTTCAGCTGAGTGAAGAAGCTAGAAGCCAGACTGTAGAGAGTTTGGAAGTGAATGAAAGGAAGGGAAGTAGTTCCAACACTACCACATCTCCCACATCTTGGTGCTTTTTCTGCAGTCACAAAGCCACCATCCAAGAGTTTTTGCCTCAGCTACTACAATAGCCTCCTAATAGTCATCCTGCTTCAGGTATCTCCTCTAATCCACCCTTCACAAAGCCGACAAAGTTGTATTCCTACAGCACTGATCTGACCATGTCATTTCCTTACTCAATAAACTCCAAAGGTTTCTTACAACTAATAGGCTCAAATATAAACTCCTTTCCTGGGCATTTTAGCCCCTACAACCTGACACCACCCTATACTTTCTGATCTCACACAGTCCACACTCTAGTCAAATTAACCTTCCCTCTGTTCTTCACACGAAACACCATCCCCATCTCCAATGCCTTTGTATTTGTCATCTCTTATACCTGGAACATGTATTCCCTTCTCATCTTTACCTTACAGAATCCCTCTTTTCCTTTAAGATATGATTTTGTTTCATGAACTCTACATTCCATCCAAGCTGTTCCTCATAACGGACATTTCACCTCCCTTCTCTGTGCCCCTATACTGCCAGTTCTCTATGCCTAGAATGTATTCCCTCTTCTCCAATCTTAGTCTTCCTCAAGGCTCATGTACAACTTTGTTCTTTGTGAAGTCTTTGTGAATCCCCCTAGTTGCTATTATGTTAGCCCTCCATTATCTTATATTTATGAATTTATTTTGTATATATATTTTAACGTATTTATATAAGTACACGTTGCCTCCACGGCCTGAAGTAAGCTCCCTGACGTTAAAGACTATTTAATTTTTGTCTTTGCAAATCTAGGCCTAGAATAGTGTCTGGAAAATATAAGTTTAGAAATAAATGTCTACTAGCTAATAGATGTTGTATTCTCCCAAGTAATGTAAGCTATTTGTCAGCAAGAGCTAGCTACCTCACACTTTTGCATTTGTATCTCCTGTGCTTGTTACATTTATTAAGCACCTATTAAACATTCAATAAACACTTGCCAATTGCACTATTTGGCTAAGCTAATCCATGAAACAAGCAAAAACAAAAAAGTATCTTCCGTTCCATATGGCTTCCTCTACTTCTGCAATAACAGTGTCAACGTGGTGGAAAAGGAAGCAGAGGACCCTAGGAATGATCCCTTTTAAACCACCTATAAATATTACCTTAACAGTTAGCACCCTAAATGTAAGCTCCTTGTCCAAAGAGCAACAACTGAAAAAGTACTTATTGAAAATGATACATTATCACTATAAATTAAATCAAAAAAACAAAAGGAAAATAAAGCTAAACTGAAGAATAGCAGACAGATTTTCATCAAACAAATGGCAATTTTGTATTGCTGTGGTAAAAAGGGCATAGTGCTTGGCAAATACTAAGTGCTTAAAAGCTTGTTGACAGACTGATAATCATTTGCAAAAAGACCACCATGAAAATATAAGTTTCACTGGTGGAGGAAGTACCTACATTGATGAGGTCACAAACCTACTGAAATGGTAACATCAAAGTATAATCAAGTATGAAATTTTACAGTATAAACAGATTATGTGAACTGTTCTATACAAATAAAGAGGCAGAATGATATAGCTTTAAAATTCCCTGCATTTGGATTTAAACAATCTCAGCTAAAATCTTTGCTCTGACCTTGACCATTTCCTCATCTAAGTCTCACTGTCCTTATCTATAAAATGAAATAACTGGATTAGATAATAAGTTCCTTTCTTCAATTCTAAATCTTACATCAATAAACACAAAAGCAAATAGAGAAGGGAAAGATGAATGTGGAGTAGAAGAAGTAACATCTTGCAAGAGGGCTGTGGCCTAGAAGGCAAGGTCAGAGAAGATATTAACAGGACTGTCACAGTGCCCTAGGTCTCCAGGGTAAGAGGCTATGTTATATTTGGCAAAAAGGAAGCCTCTGTGGCCTGGGTAAAGGTGCTGTCAATAGAAATAAAAAACCCTAAGAGAGAAATGGCTTTTCGGGAGTTCATACAACCAATATAGATATCACATTTTAGAAGCTTAGGAGTGATGGAAAGAAAAAGATGTGTTCGATTCAAGTGTAGTTAATGTTACCTGAGTGAAAAAGTTAGTTTCCTGAAGTATCCAACTTACTATATACCAATGGTATGAATACCTAATATTTATGTCTACAGTTTACAAAGCACTTTCATCATCTGACATTTACAAAAGTACATACATTCTTTTATTTGATCCCCAAAAGGAGCCTGAGGTTGATACCACAGTCATTATTACCCCTTTTTACAGATGACAAAACTGAAACTTAAAGTGATGAAATGACCCATCAACACACAGCTGGTATCAGAGGCAGAATGCAAAGGCAAGTCTGTCCTACTCCAAATCCAGCCCTCTTTCCATTCCACTACCAAGAGGTTAATGAACACTAACATAAGCGCAACTTGTGCAACATAACATCTGAAATTAATAATAACTAGTGTAACATTTTCAAAAAAGTATTGTTCAATTCAGTCCTCAATTAATGTAATTAAATTTCCAATGCATTAAAAATATATGTGATGGAAGTTAACTTACCCTTGAATAGATAAACACAATAAACTGTTGTAACACATGCTCACATTACAGTCTTTTGGTAAAATGATAGTGGTTTAATAAAAACAAGACATGATTCAGCCTCTGCAAAATATTTCCTTCTGTTTTACCCCTACACACACACACACACACACACACACACCCCACTTTAACAATCTATAATGTCATTATCATCCCTGATAAAACATTTGTCAGGACACGTAATTTTTTATCTTGAAGATCATCAATCATCCACTGACAAAACACATGATGAGGCAGCTGTAATGTCCCTTAAATTTACCCACCCTGTTCATAAAAGTGCTCACTTGTGAAGTCTTCAGATGAGAATATATCATCAAGTTCAAATTATTCCCCCCTCCTTATTCCTTTAATGGGAATTAAATCAAATTCTAAATGGAAGCCTAAACCAGCATTAAACTTTAATAGACTGTTATAATTCCTAACATTTGATTTTTGCCAAAATTTAAAATGAAAATAGTTTGAGTTAAAACAAATTATTTCTAATTGTGTTTTAAACTCACTCTGCTACTGTCCTCCTCCCCCAGCAAGGATAATCATTTTTCTTATCTGATAAGATGCAAAGCACTCGGCAAGTTTTCATTCAAAGTCCTAATACCTACCCTAAGTAAGCTGAAAAAAAAAAATCCTACTTTTGGCAAGCTCAAACAGCCAGTACAGATAGTTCATTTTAGAAGCTTAGGAGTGATGAAAAGAAACAGATGTGTCATATTCAAGTGTATGTTACCTGAATGAAAAAGTTAATGTGTTTCCCTAATTATGCAATTTCCTGTACTGACAGGATGAATAGCTGATATTTATGGGTAAAGTTTACACAGCACTTTCATTATCCAACATTTACAAAGTACATATGTAATTTCATGTAGTGAAGCCCATCCCAGATGATTTCAAGCTATTTGTTATACATACAACTTGGAAATTCAGTTAGTTGTGATACAGGTTGCAAAACAAGTTTCAATCAATTTCTAAACCTGTGGAAAAGGCTTTCTCTCCCTCTGGAAATACAGGAACTGAACTGAATCTTAGAAGAAAAATGTGTGTTGATTTCTCAAGGTTACTGTAGCCTCAAGTAGAATCCACATCTCTTGTTCTTAGTGAGCTTACAATAAAGTAAGGAGACAACACAAAAAAATCACAAATACTTTATTACATGAGATTTAATTATTACTATTTCATTACTGGTGACCCAGTTATTGGTACTAATATCAGTTGTGGTTCCTATTATAAGTATAAAATGCATAAAATATTTAGGGATCAATTTATCAAAGCACATAAAATATTTGGAAAGATTCAATTACAAATTATTCATTAAATAAAGAATTTAAATAGCTAGACCTCAATTTACATTATAAAGTGCCAGTCACCAAAACCATTTGGTATTGGTTAAAAATAGAGTAAATCAATACAACAGACACCGGGAGAATCAGAAACAATGGAATTTAAACAATGGAATTTAAAATCCAAAATCTAACTACATAGGAAAAGAACTATCTATTTCATAAAAATGGCTGGGAAAACTAAAAAGCAGTCCAACTGAAATTAGGCTTAAACCATTCACATGCCACAATAAATTCTAAATATATTATGTGACCTTATCATTAAAGATCAAAGCATAAAAAATGAGAAGCAGATCATATAGCTTTTACAACAATGGACAGAAGATGTAATCTTACCTGAACAAGCCACAGACGCAAAAGAGAAAATAGATAAATTTGATTAGATGAAGTTGAAAGGCTTATAGCAAAAAGAAAACCAATTCCAGACCAATCTGGAGTACAGGGAACTCACTCAACAATCACTTGAATTGATAAAAAGACATACCAAAGAAGGAATCAAGGTAGCAGAACCAATCAATAAGCATTTTTTAAGTACCTGCCAAGTGCCATGCACTGTGCTAGAGATAGTGATACAAAGAGTAAAGTAATGTCTGTACAAGATGAATTTATGAAATCATGGCATGGTTCTAAAACAGTACTCACAAGTGCTAGAGATCAGAATGAGCTAATGGGGGTGAAGAACTTGAAAGGCCAAATAAAGGGGTAAGGCACCCTGAGGAAAATAAGACTCATAAAAGGGTAAGATAATGGGTTACAGAGAGAAGGCAGAAATACACATTGCTTTTTTTGCCTCTGTTTTCTCTTCCAAGTGAAAAATCTTTGCCTTGAAAAAGAAGTAACTTCAATAGCTAACAAGGAACTCAAATCTAAATAAGTGAGTTAGTTAATGAGGGAAAATCTATCCCGCTGCTATTGCTAAATTTAAGTCACCAATTCCAGAAACTATATCTCAAAAAACTGAAAAAAACTGCTGCTGCACCTCCTCAGCCTCTGTGAGGGCTATTTAAAAGCCTAGAAAACAATAAAGCACTACAAGACTGGAAAAAGTCAAATAACCTGATTTTTCAAAAAAGGAAAAGAATGGATTTAACAAACCACAAGCTGGTCAGCTTAACTTCAATTCCTGGTTTTTTATTCTAGATTCCTGAATACAGTATTAACGGGATGATTAGTGAATATCTTAAAAAGGAAACAATGACCGATATGATCAGTAAAATGGCAGAACAGTTGTTTTTTCTCATCAACCTTACAACTTTCCAAGTATGAAATATACAACAAATCTAGAGTAATAAAAGTTAGATTTACAAGAAGACAGAAATACAGTATAAGGTTATTTTATGAAGCTGGATAGAATTATAAAATACATTTTGATAAACAAAGGGCCTAAAGTTTCAAGGTTAATCAGAAAAAAATGCAGAAGTCAAGGGAAATAAATTCAATGTACACTTGAAAAAATATGTACTGCACATGACAGATTCATAGTTTCACATGAAATACGTTTTTACTGTCCTCTGTATACAGAAATGTTCATGCTTGATGAATATCAAGTTCATGAAAAAAAATTCTCAAAGAAAAAAGGGAGCATAGGGGGATGGTACTTTCAGACCTCAAATTATATTATTAAGCTGTAATCATCACGACTATATGATGCTAGATAAAAGGAAATCAATGAAACAGATTAGATAAGCAACAATCAGAAACAAACTAGCTGAATAGCTCTATGTTTATTAAACCCAAGAGCATGAAGTACTTGTGGCAAGGACTCCATATTTAACAAAAACTGCTGAGAAAACTAGAAAGCAGTGTGGCGAAGAAAAACATAGGCAAACAGTTTACAATCTGTACCACAAAAAGTTGCAAATGGACATTCAACCTAAATAGAAGGTCATATCGTTAAAATTTGGAGGAAAATTAAAGGAGCTATATTTTACAACATGGTTTGGGAGAGAATTAGATAGATAAGGGGCAGAAGATATCACAAAGGATGATATAGTTCACTTCAATTAAATAAACAAAATCAATGAAACTAGAATAGGAAAAGAAATCACCTAACAGGTAAAAAGATCTTTGCATCACATGTCTCTGATAAAAGTCCGATATTAAAAATAGATGGAGGATTAGCACAAATACAAAATGACCATGAGGAATTTGCCAATGGACAGGTGGCCTAGGCAGATATGAGCAAACTGTTCTCAAAAAATTGCAAATTATTAACAACCATATGAATGAACAGTCAAAATCACAAATACTCAGAAATGCAAATCAAAACAATTCTTAAGTTTCACATTACACTCAGTAAATTGGACATTCAAAGGAAATAGTGAAGGCTAAAAGAAGTGCAAGAAGACAGCACACTAATAAACTGAAGGTGAACTGTGAATTGGTACAACTATTCCGGAAAACAATTTGGAATTACACTAAGAAAATGATTAAAATGCACAAACCTTCCCCTTTGTCACAAAGATCCCATTGTTAAGCATATATCCAAAAGAGGGTACAAACAGGTACATATGCTAAAATATCTATACTATCTATACTAAATAATTATATTGTTTTTTCTGGTATTACATAATGGTGGTGACAGAATGGTCAAAGGATATGTATAAACAGGCAGTTTTCAGAGGAAGACATTAAAGCTATCTATAGTTATATGAAAAAATGCTCTAAATCACCATTGATTAGAGAGATGCAAATCAAAAGAACTCTGAGGTACCACATCACACCTATCAGATTGGCTAACTTGACAAAACAAGAAGATGACAAACGTTGGAGAAGATGTGGGAGAGTTGGAACACTAATTCATTGGTGGTAGAATAAGCTGATCCAACCATTCTGGAGAGCAATTTGGAACTATGCCCAAAGGGCTACAAAAATGTGTACACTCTTTGACCCAGCAATATCACTTATAGGACTGTATCCCAAAGACATCATAAAAATGGAAAAGGGTCCCACATGTACAAAAGTATTTATAAAAGCTCTCTCTTTGTGGTGACCAAGAACTGGAAATCAAGGGGATGCCCATCAATTGGGGAATGGTTGAACAAGTTATGGTATATGAATGTAATGGAATACTACTGTGCTACAACAAATGAGGAACAGGAAGACTTCAGAGAGGCCTGGAAGGACTTACGTGAACTAATGTTGAGTGAAAGAAGAAGACAAGGAGAACTTTGTACATAGCAGCAACACAGTGTGCGAGGAATTTTTCTGATAGACAGTCCTTCATAGCAATGCAAGGACCTACAAAATTCCCAATGGAGTCGAAGTAAAATGCCTTTCACATCCAGAGAAAGAACTATGGAACTGGCTTGCAGAATGAAGCAAACCATTTTCTCCTGTGTTATATTTTGTTTTATTTTATGGTTTCTCCCATTCATTTTAATTCTTCTATTCAACATGACTAAAGCGAAAATGTATTTAATAAGAATGTATGTGTAGGACCTATACTGAACGCCACCTGGGGAGGGAGGGTGAAGGGAGAAGGAAAAAAATCTAAGATATATGGAAGTGATTGTAGAAAACTGAAAACAAATATTTTTTTTAAAAAACGGTGGTGCAGGGGAAAGAGCTTCTGGAGTCAAGGAAGCCCTGAGTTCAAATCCAGCCTCATGTACTCAATAGCTGCGTAACCCTGGGTAAGTTAATCTCTGGTTTGTCTCAGTCCCCTCATCTTGGGAATCACACCTACCTTGTAAGATCAGATGGGATAACATTTGTAAAAAACACACTCAGTATAGCTGCTTTGCAGGCAAAGCTGTTGGTGGCTTATTTACCTATGCTGGCTTTGCTGGTAGCCAGACCTCTTTCCTATTGCTGGTGGGCTTCTCACTGACTTTGTATGTAGTTCAGGGGCAGAAGAAGTCACTTTATGTAATTTCTCATTGGATTTCTTGATCATTATGCAGTCTGATGCAATTTTTGTGCTTTTGCCTTAGTAGCTTATAGGGGAACTGGGCTACATGCCTCTATTTAGACAGCCACCTAGGCCAGATGTCTTCAGCCTGTCTGTGACAATGTCTACCTTACATGCTGGAAAGGAAGCAGTGTGGTAAATGGAAGGGAACTAATTATGTATAAATATGCATATAACAGACATATTTGGTAAGGGGGTATGTGTATGTATACAAAGGGTATCTCAAATCTTATGCAATTTTAAGCTTCAATACCTTGAGACTTTACTAAAATTTTTGAATACACTACATATGGATGCATACATATGTGTCACCTAAGAATATATTAGAATAGATTTATCACATTAGCTAGTTGACATAGTGGCTAGAGCCTTGAGGAGATGATAGGAAAGACATGCTTCAGTTTGTTTGAGGAAATATTCCAGAAGATGAGGTCATAAAGAATAGAAGGCCAGGTCTGTAGTGGAGGATAGTGCCAATGCAAATTTCACATAGGACATGCCCTCATTTTTAGTGTTCCTCAGTGCCTCTCCATATTTGGGCAAGACTGACAACTCTAATGTGCTATCTACAAATTTCATTCATCAAGATAACTCCCTCAGCCTATGCAGACACAACCCCATCTTAGTACAGTGGTCTTTTTTCTACTTTTTTCTACTCCAAGTATGGAACTTGATATTTCTCATAACTGAAGTGCATGAGAGGAAGAGTTACAAGCACAGAAAAAGGGGTGGGAGTGGGGGGGAAGGAGAACCGGTCATCAAATGAATTTCACTTTTATCTAAAATGGACACTGGAAGGTTGAACACGTATACATATACAGTTTGATATAGAAATACATTGAACACTACTGGCAAGTAGATGGAAAGGTATTAAGAAAGGATAATACCAAAGAGGAAACAGTCGCAAGCAAACCAAATTTTAAAGGGGAAAAGAATTAAAAGGGAGCAACAGGGAAGTATAAGGAAATAACCAAAGATCTTAAGAGGAAAAACATTCAGTTAAAAATCTTGACCATAAGCAGATTAACTAACAGATAAGATACCAATAACAGAAGAGGTTATATAGCCTCCAGATCAGCTAAAAGAGTGTAGAAGTCTATGAATAAATATTGCAAGACAAAGTAAAATGAATCAACATGTGATGAGGCAGAGAACCCAGTGATCTCTAAGAGAGCATGACCATGGAAGGCAGGATGTTCCCAAATGTTCCTGAATTTAAGAGAAGTAAGAATTTTGAAAGCAGAATTTTGTGGCCTGCACAATGGAAATAGAATAGAAAAGAACTGAAAGACAATCTGGAAAAAAAGTAGAAAAAATTAATAACATTCTGAGAAAATATGATCACCATTCAAGCAAAATATACTGTTGACACAACTTAAGGATTACAGTGTCAAGAATACGACAAGTCAAAAAACGCAAATACCATGGTGCAAAAAATAATACAAGAAAATTGCCCCAAACTTATGAACACATAAAAGTAAACACCAATCAAAAGAATCAACAGATCACCATAAGGGGAAGAAAAAACAAAACAAAACCTAGGCTGCAAACTACAAGACATATAGTGGTTAAATTTAACAATTCCAATGACAAATTCTTTTTTTTTTAAATTTCTACATTAGTCATGTTGCGAAAGAAAAATCAGAACAAAAGGAGAAAACCATGAAAAAGAAAAAAAAGAGAAAATAGTATGCTTCAATCTGCATTTAGACTCCATAATTTTTCCTCCAGATATGGATAGCATTTTCCATCATGAGTTTTTTGGATTTCTGACAAGATCTGTCTGTCAAAGTTAGTCCAATGACAAATTCATAAGATAGACCTTCGAATATAAAGGAAAGTCGAGTAACACAAGACTATTCCACATCCACAGAAACTACTGAAAGGAATAAAAAATGTGTTCCAAAAAGGAAAAAGGTTCCAGATGCAACGCAGGTTGACTAACTTGTGCAAACCTGAACTTAGCCATAAAAGAAAAAAAGATGGATATTAAATTAAAAGGTGTTCAAAGCATTCCTACAAAGAAAATATGACCTGAAGAATTTATTTGCTTTTATTTTTAAAAATTAATTTATCATGTTTTAGTTTTCAACATTCACTTCCACAAAAGCTTCTGAGTCTTAAATTTTCTCTCCCTCTGTCCCTTTCCCCCTCCTCAGGCAGAGTGCAATCTGATGAAGGCTCTACATGTACATTCTTATTAGACACATTTTCACATCAGTCATATGCTAAAGAAGAATTAGAATAAATGGGAGAAGCCACAAAAAAGAAAAATAAAACAAAGGAAAAAAGAAAGAACAAATGCGTCGATCTGCATTCAGACTCCACAGTTCTTTCTCTGGATGTGGATGGCATTTTCCATCATGAGTCTTTTGGCATTGCTGAGAAGAGCTAAGTCTATCAAAGTCACTGCACAATGTGTACTGTGTACAATGTTCTCTCGTTTCTGCTCATTTCACTCAGCATCGGTTCACGTAAGTCTTTCCAGGTTTTTCTGAAGTCTGCCTGCTCATCATTTCTAATAGCACAATGAAATTATTTGCTTTTCAAACACCCTAGGGCCTAGGCAATACAAAAACAGGAAAGGATTTAATTTCATTCCATCTCCTCTAGGAGGATGCCCCACCTATCATCCCCATTCTTTCCTTTATCTTTAGTCTTTCCCTATCTACTGTTTCCCTACTTCCTATAAACATGCCCAAGCCGGTCTCATTCTCAAAAAAACCCTCACTTGATCCATCCACCCTCACCATCTGTCATCCCCTTATCTCTTCTCCCTTTAATGACTAAAATTCTCAAGAAAGTCATCTATAATACGTTTCCAATTCTCTTCCTCTCACTCTCTTAACCGTGCTATCTGGTTTCCTATTTCATCATTAACTACTCTCCCTGAAATTATCAATCAATCAACTGCCAAATCTAATGGCTTTTTAAAATTAGAAATCAAGAACATAAAAAAAAATAAGCATAAAAGAGTAGATAATACAAATTAAAGGAGAAACATAAATTGGAAACCAAAAAAAGCAACAGAAATGATAAAATTAAAGCTGATTCTTTGAAAAGACTAACAAAATTGATAAACCTTTAGCCAATCTGATTAAATTAGGGCAGGAAATCTAATCAACAAAATAGTAAGCAAATAAGGTGAAATCACAACAAAACCAGAAGAAATCAAAAGAATTATCAGAACCTATAATTTATAGTTACAGACCAACAAAATAGCGATACCTTCAAAAATACAAAATACCCAAATGTCAGAAAATCAAACAGATGTCCTAATTCAATGGAAGGAAAGGAAAAAGATGTAGCTGTAAAGGAACTACAAAACAAAACAAAACTCCCAAAAAACAAAACCTCCATGTCCTGAAAGGTTCACAGCTGATTTCTGGTACTTTTAAAGAACAATTAGTACCCTTACTACACAAATTACTATCAAAAACTGAGAAAGAAAGCACCTTAAAAAATTTCTTTAATAAGACAAATAAAGTCTTAATTATCTAATGCCAGAGAAGGATAAAATACGAAAGAATTAAAACCAATATCAATAAAAAAAGATTCAAAAATTATACACAAAATCCTATTAAAGAGATGATAGTAATTCATCCAAGAAATCATTCTCCATGACCAAAATCAATTACCAAAATGCAATGACTATTCAACATTAGGAAAACAATCAACATAATCATAAAAAAAATTAAAAACCATGTGATTATCTCAATAGATGCAGAAAAAGCCTTTAACAAAGTATAACATCAATGTATGCTAAGAACTCTATAAAGTATGGGTATATATGAGTCTTTTTTCTAATATGATAAAATGTATCTGTCTATAACCAGAAAAAAGCAACATATGTAAGGGCTATAGACTAGAAACTTTGCCCAAAAATAGAAAACAAAGCAAAGATATCCACTGTCCCCACTATTATTTGATACAGTTCTAGAAATGCTAGTAATAGCAATAAGAGAAAGAAATCAAAGGAGTAAAGGTAGATAAAGAAGAGATAAAACTATCACATTTGCTTGACATTATGATTTACTTGAAAATTCTAGGAAATTAACAAAGACATTGAGACGATTAATAGTCTCAGCAAACTGTCAGCCTATAAAATGAACACTAGAAAATCAAGAACATTTCTATATAGTAAAAACAAAATCAAACAGGCAACAATAGAAAAAGAAATCCCATTCCAAATAGCTATAAAATGTACAAAATATTTGAGGATCAATCTACCAAAGCACATAAAATACTTCTATAAATTCAATTTCAAAGTGTTCTTTAAAGAAACAAAGAACTTACATAGTTGGAAGAATATTAAGTGCTTGCAATTAGATCTTGCAAATACAATAAACACGCCAATAATTCAAAATTAACTTAAAATTTTAATGTTATATCAAACTATTATAGGGTATTTCATATGAAAATTTATTCAGAAAATTAAGTGATCTAGACTCTCAAAGGAAATAATGAAAAGAGGTAAGCACAAAAGAGGAAGAGCACTTCTAAACCTCTAACTATATTATACAGCAGCAGTTTTCAAAATCATCTAGTATTAGTTTTATAAAGTAGGGAGGTAGGTTCGTGGAAGAGAGACAATCAGAAACAATGGACTCATTCCACTGTTCAATAAACAGAAAAGCACAAATAATAGGAAAACTTCACATCTGAGTTTTTAAAAACACTCTGGAAAAACTGGAAAACAATTTGAAAGAAATTAGGCTTAGGACATTTTACATCATAATCCACCATACATTCCTAATGAACATGTAGCCTTAATTTTAAAGATCATACTATTAAAAAAAATTAAAAGAGAAACAGATTTTATACCTTCAATTGTTCCTCTTCCTTCTGCTCATTAAATATATATATTTCTCAAAGTTGTCTTTGACCCTCATGTTTCTCTCTCTACAACTCTCTTTCCCCCTTGGTATTTTCATGCACTCCCATAGCTTTTAGTTATTACAATTTAG
Source organism: Bettongia penicillata ogilbyi (assembly GCA_023548195.1). Lineage (NCBI taxonomy): Eukaryota > Metazoa > Chordata > Mammalia > Diprotodontia > Potoroidae > Bettongia > Bettongia penicillata. Next base: position 726,182 of record JAJHZJ010000145.1, read on the forward strand.
TCAATTACTCCCAAATCTAGCCTAAGATCCTATATTCTCTCCTGTGCTCCAGTCCAAAAGACTGTTTGACATTTCCACCTATACATGCTACTGATAGCTAAGCTAAATATATCCAAGATCAGATTTCTTATTTTTCCCTCAAAAGTTACCCTTCTTTAAACCATTCATATTTCTGTAATGATATCACCATTTAACCAGGCTTTTGAAAACCTCAGTCATCTTGGACTCCTTCTTCCTCTCTTCCCTCTATATTCTGTAATTTGTCAAGTTCTGTCAATTCTACAGTTCTACAATAACTCTCCCACGACCATTGTATTTCATCTTGGCTGATCTTACTGTTAGAACCACCTATTTCTCCTTGCCTCCAGGCTCCTTAAAGTAACATTTTATGAGCTTCCCTCATGTGTCTTCAACCTATCCTTTCAGTCTCATACTATTCCTCCCTGTAATACTTTAACCAAACTGGCCTATATATACTGAATTACTTCCACTCTTTTTTGCTTGAAATATAAGACTCTCTCAATTCAACTCTCTAAAGAGTTGAAAGTTGAGGTCTGTCTAAGGGGCAGTGGAATGGCACAAAACAGTGGAATGGGTGGCAACATATTGCAAATGATGGAGTTTTATAAAGGATATCAGCAAGGAGATGTATTACAGGAAAAGAATCCATTATGTAATAAAATCAAGGGAAAACCAAATTTTTCCACAATTATCCATGCAACGTTAACAAATCCAATACATTGGATGGTTTCTGAGGAAATTTTAAAAGAACATGGACAAAAGGTGCACAGACTGAGAAAGCATGGATAGGTGGTTATTGGCACAGAAGGAAGGAGTACCCACATTAATGAGATCACAGAAGGAGATCTTTTCTCCTTTCCTTCACCACTTCATTCCATACGCAGTGGAAGGAAACTGGATTTGGAGCACCCACTGCCAATTATCATTTATGTGACACAATCATAAAAGGACTTCTTAACATTGCCTAATCCAGGGTATTGTAGTAGAAGGAGAAGAAGGAGGAGGAGCAGCAGTTTATACAGCACTTAAAGATTTGCCAAGTACTTTATGTGCAATCTTCTTTGAATCTCACTACAACCTTGTGAAGTAGCTATTCACCCACCCCACATTTTACAAATGAAAACAGTGAGGTTGAGGTGTTAAATAACTTGCCCAAAGTCACACAGCAAATAAATGTCTGAGGCTGAATTCAAACTCAGGCCTTCCCGACTCCAAGTTCAATACTATCTATTACACCATCTGGCTTCCTCACTGTACTGTTATTTCATGTTTCCTTTTCACAATTTGTCTCAACTAGACTGTAACTTGAACTTAAAGACCTATATCTCTTCGTTATAACAAGGCACTCATATATTTGTTGATTTGATACAACCCAGAATTTTGAAGTAAGGAGAAAATGTGTGTGCATATATGTTTATGTGTGTATACGTGTGTATGTATAAATTTGTCTAGCCAGAGATACTTGCATGCCTTTTTCTATGTGACAAAGTGCTCACATATATGCATATCTACACAAACATATATATGTGTGTACATATAATATACATACAGATACATATACATATACATCTCCTAACATCAGGCTAACTGGGTCCACTATAAATTGTTATCTAATCCAGCAACAAGGCAATCATAGTACTCCTCCATTCTTCTCTACAACTAATTTGAAATCTCACAATCTACAGGGGCTGTTCCAAACCTCTTCTCAAACTCGCATGGCAGCCCCTGTCCCTACCCTCTCTGCTTCCAACCTCTACTCATACTAAAAAAAAAAAAAAAATAAGGTCCTCCAGGAAGTTTTCTCTCATGTCCTCCCTCTAGTCTTCATCTCCTATCAATCACTCATCTTCCCCAATCATCTTCTACTTCATTCTAGTCTCTAATAAAGAAGTGGCCCTTCTCCTTGCCAAGGCCCACCCCTCACCTCTGATCACATCCTCTCCCATCTGGTCTTACAGACTGCCCTATTATGCTCACTCTCTCACTGAATCTCTCTAATATCCCAAGCTCCCTTATCTCCCCATGTTACTGAAATGTTTCTCTGGAGTCTAAAAAAAACACCCATATATCCCTGCTGAAATAACCCTCATTTAGAAAAGATTCTGGAAAAATGACAGAGTAGGTCAGAAAATTCCAAGCTCTCAAGATTTTCCTCCACGAAAGATATGAAATAGCACCTCAGGGCAAATATGGGGTACTAAAAATAAACAAGAGTGGGGGTAGAATACAAGTCCTCTTGGGACAACTGGAGATGGGAAGAAAAATTTCTGGAAGAGGTTTAGTCCCTGTGAAGAATAAACACCTCCAGGCTAGGTCAGAGATTCCTTTAAACTTTTACCCCTGGGACACTGAGGTGAGTTGAGCCGGGGAAGATGGCGAGGGAGGGACAGACTCAAAAAGGAACCAGCACATGCAGCAGGATGGGGACACCATTGGCTATAGGCATTTATAGGAGACTGGACGTCTCAATTTAGGTGCCAGGCCAGAGGGGAGAACTGAAGGAGGATCTGAGGCAGTACCCCATCACGCCAGGACTAGAGGTGATTACAAAAACTAAGCTATTACAAACTTTAAAAAATGCAGAAGCAAAGGAGAAAGAATTCAAACATGGAGAGTTACAATGGTAGTAGAGAAGACCAGGGTTCATCTTCAGAGAAGGATACTGAAACAAAGAAACCCTCTTTTACACCAAACAGTAAGTCAAATAGTCACCTATCCAAAAAGAATTCATAGAAAAACTTTAATATAAAAATCAAAGGAGAGAGGTTGAGGAAAAACTAAACTAAAATAAGAACAATCCAAGAAAAACAAGATTATGAAAAGAAAGTCAACCAATCAGAAAAGGCGATTCACAATCCTGAGGAAGAAAATGATTCCTTTAAAATCAGAATTGGATAAGGGGAAGCCAAAGAAGTTATAAGACACCAAGAAATAATAGAACCGATCATGAAGAGAAAACATGAAAATAATCAGACTACCTGAAAGCTATGATCAGAAAAATGATTTTGATACAATAATACAAGAAATAATTAAAGAACATTGTCCTGAGGAAGTTTTATATCTCTAAATGCTTACAAGAATAAAGAGAAAGAAGAGATCAATGACCTGGGCATGCAACTAAAAAACGGTAGAAAAAGAACAAATTAAAAATCTTTAATTAAATACCAAATTATAAATTCTGAAAACCAAAGGAGAAATTAAGAAAATTGAAATTAAGAAAACTATTGTATTAAGAAATACAACTAAGAGCTGGTTTTATGAAAAAGCTAATAGAATAGATAAACCTTTGGTTAATTTGATTTTTTAAAAAAGAAAACTACCAGTATCAAAAATGAAAAGGGTGAATTCACCATCAATGAAGAGGAAATCAAAACAATAATTAGGAGCTATTTTGTCCAACTGTATGCCAATAAATTTGACAATCTTAGTTAAATGGCTGAATATTTACAAAAATATAAATTGCCCAGATTAACAGAAGAGGAAATACTTAATCCTGTTTCAGAAAAAGAAATTGAACAAGTCATCAATGAACTCCCTAAGAAAAAATCTCCAAGGTCAGATGGATTACAAGGGAATTCTATCAAACATTTAAAGAACAACTAATTCCAATACTATAAAAACTATTTGGGAAAATGGGAGGAGTCCTATCAAATTCTTTCTATGATACAATATGGTGTTAATACCCAAACTGGGAAGAACCAAAACAGGGAAAGATAATTATAGACCAATTTCTCTAATGAATACAGATGCAAAAATTTTAAATAAAACATTAGCAAAGAGATTACAGAAGCTTACCCAAGGCTAATACACTATGACCAGGTAGGATTTGTACCAGGAATTCAGGGCCAATTCAGTATTAGAAAAATTATCAGCATAACTGACCATCCTGACAACAAAACAGAAATCATGTGTGTTATCTCAAAGGATGCAGAAAATGCTTTTGACAAAATACAACACCCATTCCTATTAAAAACATTAGACAGCATAGGAATAAATGGAGTCTTCCTTAAAATGATATGTAGCATCTATCTAAAACCATCAGCAAGCATTACATGTAATGGGGATAAGGAAGAAATATTTCCAACAAGTTTGGGGGTGAAAAAAAGGATGTCAATTATCACCACTGTTATTTAATATTGTACTAGAAATATTAGGTTTAACAATAAGAGAAGAAAAAGAAAGTGAAGGAATTAGAATAGGCAAAAAAGAAACAAAGCTATCACTCTTCGCAGATGATATGATACATACTTTGAGGATCCTAGAAAAATCAAGTAAAACACTACTTGAAATAAAAAATTTAGCGAAGTTGCCCAATATAAAATAAACCAACATTTATAAATCATCAGCATTTCTGTATATTACTAATAAAGCCCAACAGCAAGAAACAGAAAGAGAAATCCCATTTCAAGTTACTGTAGACACTTTAAGATATTTGGGAGTCTACCTGACAAAAAAAACCCAGGGACTATATGAACACAATTACAGAACACTTTTCCCATAAATAAAATCAGATCCAAATAATTGCAAAAAATATCATGCTCATGGGTAGGCTGAGCTAATATAATAAAAACAACAATTCTACTTAAATAAAATTACTTATTCAAGTCATACCAAACTACCGAAAAATTATTTTACAGAGCTAGAAAAAAAATTCATCTGGAAGAGCAAAAGCTCCAGAATATCAAGGGAATTAATGAAAAGATATGTATGGGGAGGTGACCTAGCTGTATCAGATCTTAAATTATAAAAACTACTTGGTATAGGCTAAGAAATAGAGTGGTGGACCAGAGGAATAGGCTAGGTATGCAGGACACAATAGTCAATGACTACAGTAATTTGCTCTCTGATAAAAATTCAAAGGCTCCAGCTTCTGGGATAAGAATTCACTAAGAAAAACTGCTGGCAACACTGGGAAACAAAATGGCAGAAACTAGGCCCAGATCAACATCTCTTACACCTTCCTCCATGATAAAGTCAAAATGGGTACATGATTTAGATATAATGACTGATAATATAAGCAAACCAGAAGAGCAAGGAATAGTTTATCTGTCAGATCTATTGAGAAGTTAAGAATTTATGATCAAACAAGAGATACAGGGCATTATGAAATGTAAAACAGATGATTGTGATTACATTAAATTGAAAAATTTTTGCACAAAGCCAATGCAACCAAGATTAGAAGGGAAGCAAAAAGTTGGGAAATAATTTTTACAGCCACTGTCTCTGATAAAGGCCTCATTTCTAAGATATGTAGAGAACTGAGTCAAATTTATAAGAATACAAGTCATTACCCAACTGATGTGGTAAAAGGATATGAAGAGACAGTTTCCAGAAGAAAAAATTAAAGCTATCTATAGTCATGAAAAAAATGTTCTATATCACTATTTATTAGAGAAATGCAAATCAAAACAACTCTGAGGTACCACATCACATCTATCAGATTGTCTAACAGAACAAAAAGAGGAAAATGATAAATGTTGAAAAAGATGTAGAAAAACAGGAACACGGATGCATTTTTGATGGAGTTGTGAAGTGATCCAACCATTCTGGAGAGTATTTGGAACTATGCCCAAAGGGCTATAAAAATATGCATACCCTTTGAACCAGCAATATTGCTTCTAGGTCTGTATCCATGAAAATGGGGAAAGGATCCACATGTACAAAAATATTTATAGCAGCTCTTCCTTGTGGTGGCAAAAAACTGGAAACTGAGAAGTCCATCAATTCGGGAATGGCTGAACAAGTTGTGGTATATGAATGCAACAGAACACTATTGTGCTATAAGAAATAATGAACAGAAAAACCTGTAAAGACTTACATGAATTGACACTGAGTGAAATGAGCAGAACCAGGAGAACACTGTACACAGTTACAGTCACATTATTCCATGACTGACCTTGACAGGCTTAGCTCTTCTCAGCAATGCAAGGATCTAAGACAATTCCAAAAGACTAATGACTGAAAATGATGTCCACATCCAAAGAAAGAACTTTGGAGTGTGAATGCAGATGGGAGCATACTATTTGTTCTCCTTTTGTTGTTTTGTTTCTTCTTTCTTGTGATTCTTCCCACAATAAATAGGAGTTAGTAGGAATAGGAGGATAAGGGAGGGATCCTTGAGGCGATAAGGGAGGGATCTTTAGAGAGGAGGATTAGGGAACAGGTCAAAGGAGGCTTTAGAAGGGTGTTTAGATTTATGGGAATGGGAGGATAGGGGAGGGATCCTGGGGTAAAAAGGCGGGAAGGTTAAGTAATAGGAGGGGGGCAAAGTAGTATGGGCAGAAGAAAAGTAGAGGGGTTAGGAGGGATGGGAAAGAAGAGATACACACAAATATAAAAATAAAGATCAGAAGTAGAATTCATTAGAGAAAGTATATATGTCTATATATGTGTACATATATGCAAGAATGTATGAATACACATGTATATGTGTATGTTTAAATTAATATCTATATCTAAATATATACTTGCTTAATTGCAGCCTTCTGGGAAGGGGAAAAAAGAACATAAAAAGTACACAGCAGAGAACAAAAGAAAACTTACAAGGAAACAAAGAAAAGACTGACAGCTCTCAACACAACACTATTTATTATATAGGTTTTCTTGAAATGGGAATTTATTGCTATATTTTGAATCCTCTCTTACATTCTAGTGTGCACATAACGTGTTTTCCTTATTTTGTATTTAAGTTTAGGACATTTTTTTTCCCATTTTCTTACTGCGTATTTAAGTTTCAGTAACAAAAAGGAAAAAAAGGAAATGTTAAGAAAATAATCATCATTCAATCCTACCACTCCCATTAGCTGTCTTTCTATCTTTCACCTTCCTTTCTCTGCTAAAGACCTTAAGAAAATTCATCTATGATTGTTGTCATGTTGTCTCATCATTCACACCTAAGCTCGGACTTTGTTGTTCAACTGAAAATGCTGATTCCAAATGCTACTGATGACCTCTTAATTGAAAATTTTATCAGTCTTTTCTAAATCCTCATCTGTACTGACTTCTGTAGTTTCTGACACTACTGGCAACTTTCTCAACTGGAGATTCTCTTCTCTTTGGAGTTCCATACATTGCTCTCTCCTAGTTCTCTCATTGTTCCTTCTAAGTCATCTTTGCTGGCTCTTCAACCATGTCATGCCCACTTATCACGGGTACCTCGTAAGCATCTGTCCTATGTATGCTATCTTACCTGATATTTTCATCAACTTCTGTAGGGTCAATGATTTTCTCTATGTAGATGATTCCCAGCTATCCATATTCAGACTTAATATCTCTCCTGAGCTACAGTCACATAACTCCAATCACCTTTTGGACATTTCAAATCTGATATCCCACACATATCTCAAACATGTCTAAAACTGAACTTATTATCTCACTCACTCAAGATCACATTCTTGGTGTCATCCTCAACTTCTTACTGACCCCACATATCCAATTAGCTACCAAATGTTTCTGTTTCTGCCTTCACATCACTTATGTGGCCCTCCATCACCACTCACAACAGCCAGAACCCTAAATCAGGTCTTCATCACCCTTAGACTACAAAAGCCTTCTAATTGGTCTCTCTATCTCATGTATGTTCTATCCTAAACATGGCTGTCAAAAGGGACAGTTTCTTTGTCCTCGTACTCAAGGAATTTATATTCAATTAAAGTAAACTTTCAGGTTGCTTCTCTCAAGGTGTTATACATTCAGAGATTAAATGCTACTTTTTAATAGTATTAGTCTATAGAAAAGAAAAGTAAGGTAGGAGCCAATGGGGCAAAGTAGGAGGAAGCTCAGAACCATTCCACAGAGACCCTGAAAACATAAGTCTGAGTCCTGATTGGAAAATCCAAGGGAAAAAAATCCCATTGAATCATTTTTCCAGCCCAGGTTGTCATGGGGATTCTGAGGTTTGCAAAGATGGCCAGAAGGTTACATAGAGACTTAACCAGTGCTTGGGCCTATGCACTAGAGCAAGAAAAGATCCCAGATCTAACATGTAAGGACCTGATGCTATACAGAGGGCAGAAACAGCTGCCAACTTGCAGTTCTATCCCTCATGTTCCCCAAACTAAGTGACAAATCTACTGTGGACTAAGGAAGGATCCTAAAACAAGATGTGGCAGATCATAGCAAAAAGTGGTCATAATCCTGAGATGTGTACTATACAAGGAACAGACCAAGGGGAAAGCCAACAGCTGTGTGTCTCTGACCCTAGGGACAGATGAGGCACTCAGATCCAGTCCCCTGCCCACAAAAAAATCTACAACTGAATAAACAGGGAAGGGAGTTTTAATGAAGGGAGAATCAGCATCCTGAATCACTCTGATCCTTCAGAGATTTCTAGCTAGTTCCAGCAGTTCCAGGACTAACCTCCTATACCTCCAATGAGGAGAAAGCCCACAGTTATGTTGCTCAAATACAAGCCCAGGTCAGCGGCCTGCAAAAAAGTTCAAATGAGAAGGGCAGAAATCATACTTTAGATTAGACCTCTTGAGGTATACTGAAAGCTTGTGGGATCCCAGTCTATGCTGGGAAGAACACATAAATCAATACCCAAAGGCAATATCAGCAGGACCCAAAAGAGAACAAAACTGACCAAATAATGCTAGACATTCCTTCCAGAAGTGTTCAGTCAGGCTCTAACACAAAGTCCAAATTCAGAAATTAAGGCTGTATGAGTAAACGAAAAGAAAATTGCAACAGTGATCGATTTTGTGGTGATAGGTTCAATTATTTTCTCTATGTAGATGATTCCCAGATCTCTATATCCAGACTTAGTCTCTCTCCTGAGCTACAGTCAAACAACACCAATTGTCTTTTGGACATTTCAAACTTGATATCCCACAGACACCTCAAACATGTCCAAAACTGAACTTATTATCCCCCCAAACACACCCCTAGAAAAAAACAACTCCAAAATATGTATGAGCAAAGTGCTAAAATACACACACACATATACACACACGCGCACACACACACACTCATTGAACTAGAATTTCTGGAGAAATGAAGTTTTTTTAATGAAGAGTTTTTAAAAAGAGTTTATTAGACTTTTATAAAAGAAATGAGAAAAAGAATTGGAAAAGACATCTATGGAGGGAAAGACTTAGAAAAAAATTAACAACTTAGCACAAGGATTCCCTTACCCAAATAATAACTCTTTGTAAATTAGAAAGATCAAAGAGAAGCCAATGACTTCATGAGACATCAAGAAATAATAACACAAAAAATTTTTTAAATGAAAAAGCAAAAGAAAACATAAGGATTCTCAAATAGAAAAAGCCAATGACCTAGAAAACTGATCAAAGAGAGATTTAAGAATCACTGGATAACTAAAAGCCACACCTCCAAAAAAAATCTCAATATCATAATTCACGAAACCATAGAACTGTCCACATCTCTTAGAACCAGAGGGCAAAGGAGCTGAAAGACTCAGCCAGTCACCTCCTGAAAGAAACACCAAAATGAAAACTCCTGGGAACATTATAACCAAAGTCTAGAGCTTCTAAATCAAAGAAGAAGGGGAAAAATACTAAGCTGACAGAAAGAAAAAATTTAAATACTTAAAAGTCACAGTCAGGATCACCCAAGATTTAGCAGCCAACAACAATAGGTAGTAGAGAGAATATAATATTACTAAAGGCAAAAAATACAGGATTGCAACCAAAAATAACTTACCCAGCAAACTCAGTATAATTCTGGGGGACAGAGGGGGAAGATGGGCCTTTAATGAAAGAGGACTTTCAAGAATTTCGGATTAAAAGACCACAGCTGAGTAGAAACTGACCAAGAGTCAACAAAAACATAAAAGAACAAATACAAGTAAGGAAACAAAAGGAATTAAATAAGAATGAAGTGTTTACATTCCAATAAGAAGAAACAATACAACTATCTCCTCAAAACCTTAATAACATCAGAGGTCACTGAGAGAAATAAAACAGAAGGCCTTTTTCAATGTTTTGATGATCTCAAAGGGAGGGAAAATGAATATATTAAAGGTGGAAGAGAGAAAAAGCTTAAGGAAACTATCTCACAAAACTGGGGTATGTAAATAGAAGACTAAACAAACAGAGGACGGGGTAGAGAGAACATGCAATACTTAAACCTCACTTTAATCTGAACTGGCAAAAGGAAAGAAGACACAAACAGTTGGGTACGGAAATATATTCCACTTAACAGGGAAACAGGAGGGAAAGGAGAGAAAGGAAAAGGCAGAATAGAGAAAAGGTAGGGTAAAGAGGGTGAATCTCAAAGAGGGGTTAAAACTAAAAGGATAAGAACCTGTCATTGGGTTCTGAGTTAGAGACAGAAAAGAGTGAAAGGACAGCTGAAGCAGTTTGGTCTCTGAGCACTTGTGCTGAGAATACTCTCTCACCACCCTATTCTTTATAAAGAGGGGACAGGAAACAGGTAGAAGAAAATTATAAGAGAAAAAGATAGAGGAATTTTACCTTCTTTAGTACCGCATACATATGCCTCCTCTCCTCTGAAACTGCCACCACTCTGGTACAGAAACACTTCCACTTGAATTATCTTAGGATGAATCTGAAGATTATCTGGTACTATATAAGGTACCAGACACTGAGGTCCTTCCTCAAGCTGAACCGCCAAGCATTCAAACTCTATTGTAGACAATACAACTCTGATGGGTTGGGTTGGCCTCACAGCCAGAATGCCAAACATTTGGCACATTTACGAGCTCCGAACCCACAACCCATAGAATTAAGGTAAAAAGAGATCCCCATAAATTCTGAATCACTGCAGGGGGTGCATAAATATAGGGGAAGAGATTTCCGTTCCAGTGAGCCCCGGAGAGCCGTCCTGGGGATCCGTCGCCCCCAGAAAGCAGACCCCACCCCAACGCTGCCCTGGCCGCGGCCCCAGAGAAGCTGACACGAGCAGGCTTCAGAGACAGAAGCTCCAGCGGAAGCCCCGGCAGCCGGGAAAGTCCCTCTGCCCACAGAAGCTACAGGTCAGTGAGAGAGAAAGCTGGGCTAGGGGAGGGGAGCGGAGCGTCTCCGCGACTCGGGCCCCCTTGGGAAGAAGCGGCGGCGGCAGAGACGGGGGCAGGAAGCGGGGGCAGGAAGCGGCGGAGGCAGAGGCGTGGGTGAAGGGTGAGGCAGCGGCGGCAGCAGGCAGGATCTTCATTACTGAAAGTCTTTGCAACCTGAGGGAGCTGAGCCTGGGAGACGGCCCTGCCCCCACCCCGCTCTATTACTGAAGGCCTCCGTATTAAGCCCCTGACGGAACTGAGCCTAGGAGGCGGCCCCCCACCCCGCCCCCACTCGCTCCATTCCTGAAAGTCTCTGCATAAAGCCCCCGAGGGAACTCAGCCTGGGAGGCGGCTCTGCCCCCACCCCAGCGCCAATTTGAATCTCAGAGGCCAAGCACTAGCTGGGCAGATCCACACGGGGGTGGAAAGGAATTTCAGAAGTCAAGTAACTGGCTGGGAAAATGCCTAGAAAAGGGAAGAAAAATAAGACTATAGAGAGTTTTTTCCAACAAATGCAAATGATCCCGACCTTCGGATCTGATGGCGAGGACGAGGACGTATTCTTGCCATCAGGGAAAGACGTGGAGGGCGGGGCCTCAGTACCCCAGACAACCCAGGGGGGTGGCGGGTGGGCTCAGGCCTTGGAAAAGCTCAAAAAGGATTTTGAAAAGCAAGTTAGACAGGTGGAGGAAAAACTGGGAAGAGAAATGAGAGAGATCCAAGAAAAGTATGAAAAACGGGTCAATACCTTGGTAAAGGAGACCCAAAAAAATGCTGAGGAAATTAACACCTTGAAAAATAGGCTCACTCAATTGGCAAAAGAGGTTCAAAAAGCCAATGAGGAGAAGAATGCTTTCAAAAGCAGAATGAGCCAAATGGAAAAAGAGGCTCAAAAGCTCACTGAATTTAATAGTTCAGAATGCCAAACATTGGTTTACATTTTGAAGTAAAACTATTTTATGGAGGACTCACACAAGGCAAGCACTCATTAGGTAGAGGTCAGAAGAATCAGTTCATGGACACTCCCAAGGTTTCACTAAAGAACTTTAGTATCAATTGTGAGACATGGGAGATGTTGACACAAGACTGTCCAGTATGGTGTACCTGCATCAAGAAAGGTACTGTACTTCACAGAAGGTGCTGTGCTCTTTGAACAAAGCAGAATCACAGTAGAACAAAAGAAACCCAAGATGCACAAATCCCCATCCCAAATATTCCAACAGACTATTGGTGCTTGCCTTGTGGTAGAGCCTTCCAAGCTTCAACTGGACTGATCAGGCACCATCGAACACACTGTACTTTGACCCCACGAAGGACAAACAACAGGCCCTTACTGCCTCCCATCTGGACTACTATGATAGCCTGCTGGTTAGTTTCCTTGCCATGTCTCTTCTTATTCCAGTCTATTATCCACTCACCTGTCAAAATGATCTTCCTTGAAGTGTAGGTCTGACAATATCACTCTATAAACTTCACTGGCTCCCCATAACTTTCCTGTTCCCCCATCATCTGAGATGTTACCCACTGTGCCCCCATGCACTGACACTGGCTTCCTTGCTGTTCCTCAAAAAAGAGAGTATGCTACTGGATGTCCCTCATGCTTGGAAAGCTCTCCTTCACCTTCTCTGCTTCCCAACTTTCTTAAGTCCAAGATAAAATCCTACCTTCTACAAGAAGCCTTGCCAGATCACCCTTAACTCTAGTGCGTTAGCCTTTACTCCCCATTGAATATTTCCCATTTATCATGCATATAACTTGTTTGTTCCTAGTTGTTTTCATGGGTTCTCCACCATTAAATTGTGAACACCTTGAGAGCAGGGACTGTTTTTACATTATCCCCAGCATTTAGAACAGTGCCTGACAAATATTGGTAGTTAATGTTTACTCACTGACTGGAAAAACACAATTAGCAATAATTATTGTACATGTCAATGGATGATACATAAAGCAGATGAGACGAGTACAATAGATTAGAAAGCAGAATCCAATGTATGTTGCTTATAAAAAACAAAAAACACTCAAAGCATAAAGTTTCATATAGAACTAAAATAATGTGCTAGAGCAAAATCTATTATGCTTTAGCTAAACTTTAAAAAGCAGAAGTAGTAATCACAATCTTTGATAATGCAACAGCAAAAATATTCTACATTAAAAGAGATAAACAGGGAAACTACATTTTGTTGAAAGGTATCATAGACAAAGAATATCAATTTTAAACACATATCTACTTAATGACATAGCATCCAAATGCCTAAAAGAAAAGTTAAATGAGTTACAGGGAAAAATAGAGAGTAAAGTGTTAATAGTGTGGAACTTCAATGTACCCTCTTTTTAGCAAATCCAGCCAAAAAAAAAAAGACTTCAATAAATAAAAGGCCTCAATAGAATTTTAGAAATGTTAGTTATGACAGACTTCTGGTGAAAAGAAATGAGTGTGCATCATCCTCAGATCAAATATCACCTTTACAAAAAGGTCACGAACAAATGTAGAAAAGTAGAAATATTAATTATACCTTTTGCAGATCAGGATAAGAAATATATTTAATAAAGAAGAAAACTTTAATAAAAGAAGAAACAAAATTTAATTTGAAAACTAAATAATTTAATCCTAAAAAATGGGTAGGTTGAAGAACTAATCACAGAACAACAGTGAGACAAATTAATCGATGCAATGACCATCTACTATTCCAGAGGATCTATGATGAACTGAATATGTTACTCATTTCCTGATAACTCTTGACAAAAAGGAAAAATAATGTTATATTCCAAAACTAAATACAAATGATTTTGTGATCATCTCAGTATTCTGGATGATTTGCATTACTTCTTCCTTCCTTTATACTATCAACTTATAATTAACTGTTTAAAGTGCGTAGGAGAAAGGGCAATGGTGAATAGTTAGGACGTATGGATTCTAATTCTGGCTTTTCACAGTTGTGTGAGATGGGCCACGTCCCTTATCTCCTGTAGGTCTCGTTTTCTTTTTCTGAAAATGAGAGTATTAGATTAAATTATCTCTGCTATCTTCTTTCCTGCTCTGAAATTCTAATTCTATGAAACAGCATACATGCATAAGTCTACATAAAATAGGCATTATAAAAATGTATTCTGAATTACAGATGTTTTTTAAAAATCTTGAGTCTCTCTTAAAAACTGAGCATAGTACACTCCTTACTTCTTAACTTTGTCTAGCCCATTCTATAAAAAAATACTGGATTGCTAATAATTCTATAGCTAGAAATGTGAGCCGTCTCTTTGTATCCCCCTGTAACTCATTTGATCTGAGCCTGTCAGCTTCTGAATAACATACACATCACCTGTTGTCAGCCAGTCCCCAAGCACTATCTACTTTCAAAATACAATTTTCAGTTAGTGTCCTGTAGACATATACCTAATTTGCTTAGCATACTAATGTTTATACCATAAGCTATTTTAAAATGCTACTATAAAATCAGGCAAATATATTTTATATTATTACATCAAATTACATCGTTACTTTACTAATCTATCATATTATGTTATATCATATGTTACAATAGTGTTATGTTGGTTAAATGTTTTTACTTTGTTAATTTTTAAATTATTTTCTGAGATATTGGCATGAAGCTCTTTATTTGTTCTTTTCTGGGCAGAATTATTTTTTTCACATCTCCTTCCTTCACTTCTTGCCAGTAGTTTCACCACTACCTACCACTATGAATTTTCAATCTCACATTCTTGATAAAAAAGGAACCATAATAAATCAGAATCACTCATAAACAAATTAGATTCCAGTAGTAGCTGAAATTTTACCACATCTTACACAATCTTTGGGAGCAAGTCAAAATCAAAATTCCTACACTTTTGAAAAAAATTACTTAATTCATACATGAGTGTTAAATCATGTCAAAACTTTACTATGTCTGTGAAACATTTCATCATGTGAAATTGTTTTATATTTACTTTATATATATATATACATTTTGTATTTACTTTTATGTTCACATTTGTTGAAGTCACGACTTTTTGTCTTCATAGTACTAACTGTCATCAAACAGCAATAGTTTAACAAGGACTTGTTGAATTGGATTTAATTATATTACAAGCTTTTTGTTGGGAAGCAGGGATACAAAAATTTTAAAAGACCCAAACTCTCTATTAACCTACGTCTGAAGTTCTTTGAGATGATTAGAAGAAATTATGATCATTAATTGAACTGACATCATTATATTTAAAATAACAATATGATTTCAATACTTGCTTTGGAAATTACCTATTACAGTAGAAATAATAGCTTGGAATAGCTCTAACAACACAAATTATATTGTTGCAAGCCATGATATGCTGACGTACTGACACATTGCTTTCAATCTCTAACACTCTTGATATATAATGGGATATGAATTTTCACACTGAATTTTTCCACTCCCTGGGATTTTCCAAAGTCCTGGATATTACATACTCTGAATTTAAAATGAATAAGAGGTGGCTTCTACCTCTGCCATTTCCTTAATTCTGAACACTGTGGTTTCTCTATATTAGCTGCACATAATATAAAGCTTCACAAAGAGTAAAATTAACCTCAGCTTCAATTTAAAACTAGATGATCCCAAACGCTACTGGGCACAAATGAACTATTCAACTCTTAATTTACATCATATGAGAAATTATTCATCTCAATGGGTATTAAGTAAGCATGGAATCAAATCACTATAAAATATTTTAATGTGACTGCTATTTTCCACTAATTTATTGGGCACTCACTTTATGCCAAGCACTGAGCTAATGAAAATTTTACATAAGTTACAGCAGCAAATCTTATTCTAAATAAATAAGAATTCATGACATTTGAGAAATATCACCTATTTTATTCACAAAGCATTTAAATCTTATACATTTCAATTGTTTACAAAGTACCTATCATGTTATTATAGTTGTAGCTTTCATCTAAGAAAAAAAATTCAAAACAAAGTTCATGTGTAAAAGACCCTCCCTTACTATCTTCCTGCAGGATTTTATAACAGGAAATTATTCTTATTTATTTGCATATATTTGGTCTAAGTCAACTGTCCATTATTGCTATAGGTCAAATTAACCTATATAACAAATTACACTGAAAAGACATCAAGACATTTAAATCTCAGAACGTTAAACCAAAATTATTCTAAAACCATTTTCTTAAGACAACAGCAACAAAACTACAGAATCAATATCCAAAAGCAAAACTACAGCAGAACTCCACATTTTGGATCTTCAATTTATTCTAGCTTTGGACTCAGAAGAAAGTGGCCAACAGGGCAAGAGCAAAGACAAAGAGTAGAGAGTAGAGTGCATCAAAGCCAGTAAAAGAAGTGAGGTGAAAAAGTGAAGCCAAAATGGAATTAGGGCCAAGAGCATGCGGTGAGAGGATGAGGCTACTGCAGGAGCAAGGGCGGAAATTGCAAGTGAGGCCAGGGCAGACATTCCTTCTACACCCAGTTCAGTCTCAGTCTGAGGATATGTACCACTGTAGAGGGTGACAAAAGCTTACCAAGCTTCTCACATCTTGTTTTTGAAAACAATTTTGAACATAATACATAATCTAATATTCTTTTTGGTGGTTGTAAATTCTATTCCAGACATAACAGAAATAATCTTTCTTTATTTTTCCTCAACCTTCCCAAAACCTAAAATGGTAGCAAGGAGGAGTATGATCTGAATTGGTGAGGGGAAAGCATTTCAAATTTCCCCTTCCTCCATCTTGGGTCCTGATACTTCAATATTTCAATGATCTATCATCTCACTGATGTGGGTATTTCAAAGTGGATTACAACTCATTCACTTTGTTGTCCTGTGCAACACTTGTCAATGTCTTCTGGTAAATACTCTACAGGTAGCCCGTGCAAAGTGCTAGGACCCTCCCTCTAAATTCTTGACTTGAGGGTTCACACAAAACTATCAGTTATCCCTTGCTCTCATTACATGACCAGTCCACTTCCCTTCCCCATCACAAATCTCTCCCTCATACCACTCTCATGCACAATTCTTCAATGGTAATAAGTTACATCCTAACACATCCAACATGCACCTCCTCTCCTTTGAGTATCAATAACCAAGCCCTAATATAATCATTTTAGTTCATGATGGAATGTTAATATGTATACCTGAAAAGGTACTGTGTCAAGTGGATCCTCCAGAAATAATCTACATACCTTTTAATGCAACACACATTGTGTATGTACGTAGACATAGGTTGATTTAGGTTCCACTGACAAAAGACACAGTGGAAACAAGATATCCCTACCCCTTGTTTTCATGTCATAAGAAAATCTTGGGATTCCTCCAGGCTTGGACTATAGTGTAAAAGAAAGTAAATTAAGCATCCTCTGCTATCTCCTCTGTGATCCTGAGGTTGTCATTGGAGGGTAACCCTCTTATATCCTGGAGTTCCAATGGTATTCAGTGATTTTCCTAATGATTTAACCAGAGCTGAGATAATTCCCATCCCCATTTCTGAAAGTAAGCAGAGAAATATGATAAAAATATAGTTGACAAAGTAAAAAACTGAATGAAAAATTAATCACCAAGCATGGATATATTATAATATGCTTACCCCATTTCATATCTACCTTTAAGGAATCTACCCTTAAAGAATGTCTTCTTTAAGACATCTAGTGCTGAAGTTGTATAAAGAAATATAAATTCCACAAGTCAAAATGACTGTAATTTGTTTTATAAGATACACTTACAAGCCACTTCTTTTGCAATAACTGTCTACACAGAAAGGCAATACGGAATAGTGCAGAAAGTGCTGGCCTCTAAGGCAAGCCCAGCCTCAGAGACATATTGTGACTCTGGTAAAGTCACTTAACCTCTCAGTGTTCCTGAATAATACTATACAGAAAAGATGCAAATCTGCCTTGGTAGCAGACATTCAGCTCCCTAACCAGATAAACTCACAGAGTCTAATTTTTTAAAAAGCATCTGTCTACCTGACTTTCCAAAAAGTTCCAGAAATCTGTAAGTCAACTGTTCAAGAGCAGGAACATTTTTTCCTATATAAATGCTGGTGGGTTCTCAGGAGAGTTCACAGTGCAACTGAATTATATTATTAATAGTACTAGACTGAATTCTGGGTCCTATGATTTATACATATATGATACAGGAAAGAGAAACACACAGTCTCTCAGGACTGAGACAGACCTTAAAGATCCCACTCATGCCTTTTATTGAGGAGGAAACTGAAGTAAATACAATTACTTTCCTAAGGACACATTTCTAGTTAAAGACAGAACCAACACTAGAACATAGTCTTCTGACTAAAAGGAGGATACGGAATCTTTTTCTTTCCCCTTTCCTTAGTTGGTTAGACCCTATGAAAAATTCTGAAATAGGTAGCCTGTCTTTGGCACCTCCTCATCCATATTTTTAGACCCCTTGGGTGGGCCAGGAATAGCTTTCATGTTGCCCTAAATTCCCCACTGTGGCATTTCAACTAATCTATCCAATCCCCTGAAGTTCTCCATACTCTAAAATTATCTACCTCTCAGTTTCTGTGACTGTAGGTGTTAGGAAGTACTCTCATTGAATTAATTCCTAACAGTGTGTAAATGACTAAAAGCGCTGTCCATAACCTAAGATTACTTGCACAAAAAAAGTGAATAATCTATTAGTAAATTTTCAGGCAGGATAACAATATCAAATAAAAATTTTCCGACAGTAAATCCATGAGTCCACCGTCCAGGTAAGTCAGCTTTGCCCAAAGGTTGTTGGCCCCTGTGGGTCAGCTCTCCTACACCAGTCCTGCTTTCACTTTACTGCTCCTAAAGCAGCAGCAGTGAGCAGCAGTGGCAGGCGTGAGAGACGGTAGGGACAGAAGAGCGAGATAGGACAGAAACTATGACAAGTGTTCAGTATGGATCGTTTGTAAGTGAGGGGCTGACAGTCTATACATACACCAGAACTGTGAATATTGTTCCTCTTTTCTGTAAGTGGCAAAAATGTTCCCTTCTACACATTCCCCCAAAAGGACAATCTTTTTTTAAAAATTATTCTACAATACTATTGTACATTTGTTTTTTATTTTTACTTTTAATTACTTTCTAGTATACAAATTTCATACTATGGATTTTGAAAAGAAGTAATTCAAGTAGATACAAAATTTTTACACCAGTAACTCTCAACACAAGGAAAAGTGCAACCCCCTACACTCCACAATTTGGAACCACATCTCAGATTCCATCCAAGGAGTTACCAGAAGTACTGGAAGGGCTTCATTGTAGTATAGTCTCACCTATTTCATGGCCTCCTGGCACTGATGCCAAGACTGATGAACTTTAGCTATTCTCCAGTTTTTAAAGGAGAATTCCTCTTTGGGGCGGTAAATGGGAGAACTTGGCAGTTCTAGTAGTAAATACGCATTTCTTTGAATAATCCTGACCATATTCTGTCTTTCTCTAAAGTACACTGCACTACAAAAATCTTAAAAAAAAACAACAACAACACGAAAATGACAGCAAGATCCTATAGCCCCAGGGTAAGATTATTACAGCAGGACATCCACTAGCTCTGGCAGGCTATGGCATGGCCTGTATAGCACGCTTCTTTCAGGATAGGAGCCTTAGGAACTCTACATAAATGATCTGGACATTGAGGGAAGTCGTCAGGCCTCTGGGGCAGCTCCAGGCTGCCCAGGCGGAGTACAGCTTGCACAACTTTCCTAAAACTGGCCCTGGGCATCCAGAAGAAACCGAAGGAAGATTCCCGTGATCAAGGTGTAACGGAAAAGTCCTCGTTCCTCTTAACATACCTGCTTCAGACGGATTCTATAAGTTCCTTTCCTTCCCTCACACCCCTCCAACGTTCAGCTCCAGTGAAGCCAAAGCAGGGGGGCGGACAAGCTCGCTGCTGACACTTTGAATGTAACCCTGGCTACAGATTTCCCCTGAGAACGGCCTCGGAAACGGGAGGTGTACACACACACACACACATATATATTTATATGCACACACGCGCAGGTACGCGCTGAAGGGCTCCGCAGGTGGGGACCGCCCCCCCCCCACCGCGTCTCCGGAGCCCTGCGGAGAGTCAAGCTCTCTAGGAACTGCCCCCCTCCCCCGAGGTTTTCCTGGAGCACTCAGAAGCGCCCGCCGCCTTCGCCAGCCGTGCCCATTCCTCCTCTCCGACAGACCGATCTCACACGGAAAAGAGACCAAGGGCCGGAGCGGGGAAGCACCCACCCCCACCCGGGGCTACCTCCGGGAGTTCCGGTCCCGCACCCCTGGGTCACGGTTGGGGCACGTGCCGACTCGGCCCCCTGCGGACACACATCCACGGAAGGGACGGTTGGCACCCACGGATCCGGTGAAGACCCCCGACCCCCGCTCCCGTGCCTCCCCGCGGGAACCAACCGTCTCGTGCGGGTTCGATGGATGATCGTCGTCCTGCAGCTGCGGCCGGGAGGCCGGGTGGGGGAGGGGAGGGAGCGTGAGCGCGTGTGTGTGTGTGTGTGTGTGTGCGTGTGTGTGTGTGTGCGTGTGTGTGTGTGTGCGCGCGCGAGGGGCGTATGTGGCATCCAAGTTTGTCTCGCTGGTTCGTGGTCTCCTGGAGCGTGCGTGCCCAGAGTGCCAGCTGTGTGCGGCGCCCAAGTTTCTCTGGCTGCCTCGCGCCCAGTGTGTGTGGGGGTGAGTGTGGCACGGGGCGGGGGCCCACGCGCGCGGGCCCGGCTGCCTCGGAGGTGCCCCCGGGCGTGCCCTCCCCTCCCCGGCCCGCGCCGCCCGCCGCTCCGCCGCCTCGGTCCGGTCCGGTCCCGCCCGTTCCGCTCCGCGCCTTCCCTCCCTTCGGGCGCTACCTGGCGGCCCCAGCCTCCGCCGGGCGCCTGGCCTTCCCGCCCACGCGCTCCTCCACTTGCCTGGGGCGCGGGGAGGGGGCGCCGCGAGGGTCTCCCTCCTCCCCTCCTCCCCTCCTCCGCCTCCGCCTCCGCCTCGCTCGCTGCAGCCGCGGCCGCCGGGCGGTCCGGTCCGGTCCGGTCGGCTCCGGGGGAGCGGCCGAGGCGCTGGCCGCGGCTCCAGGCGGCCCCCGCCCTGGGGCTGGGATTTCCCAGAACTCAGCAGCGGCCGCCCCGGGGCGAGCGGGCGGGCTGGCGGCCGGAGGGCCCGCCCCGGGCGGAGCGAGCCGAGGGGCCCCGGGGGCGGCGGGGGGCGCCGTGACCCCGGCCCGCCGCCGTGCTGCCTCGGAGCCCCGGCCCCGCCCCCTCCCCGGAGGGACCCCCGCGGGGAAACCCCCTTCCGTCCCCCCGTCCGGGCTGGGCGAGAGGGAGCCGCGCCGCGACTGCGGCCCCCGCGCCCCGGCTGGCCCGCCCTGCGCACTCGGCACCCCCAGTGTCCGCCACCCCCACCCCAGGCTGCACGCGAAGCCTGGCCGGGATGATCTGGGGGGCTGAGCACAGCGGTCCCGGGGCATCCCGGCCGGGGTCCCCTAGCCAGGAGGTAGCCGGACCGGGATTCGAACCCTGGGCCAGGGAAGCCAGAGCAGGTGCTAAGCACGCCTCGATATTGCTGTTCCGGGACCACCCCGACCAGCCCATGACCCCTGAACTCCCCAATTCGGGGATCCTGAGCGTCCGGCCTTCTGGTCATTCATTTCTCTGCCTTGGTGGGGGTAAAACGCTTTCCTGGGAATGGGTTTTGTAAGGAGCTGGAGAAAAACGTTTAAAGGCTAAGGTCCGAGATCCCAGGACGCCCCGGGCTCCCCGAGGGTGCCTTTGGATGGAGGTGACAGGCACCCCCTCATTTCACAGATGAGGAAGCACACTGGTAAGGGACTCCATGCCTGAGGCAGGACCTCAGTGCTGACGGCGCGACCCCAAGCCCAGCCCAAGGTCTGCTGTAACCAGAAGGTTAAGGAGCCAGTCATTGGGGGTAACTGACTGCCCACCGTCAGTTCTGCCTAGCATCCTCCTGATAGCGTTAGACTGCCACGCTTCTGTTTCGTCCCCTCTGCCAGGCAGCCCGCATTTCTCTCCTCCGATGGCTTTTCTGATATTATCTGCGCATAGATTGTCAGCCATCCATCCCCGCCCATCCTCCGCGGCTTTCCATCCGTGTCCTTGCACGAGTTACACAGAAAGAGCTCCTGGTTTTTTGTTTTTGACATTACAAGGATACCAGTGGAGCTTAAAACTGCCCATGGCTCTCCCTCTGTGACTTGAAAGTTTATTTGATAACATTCTCCATGCCTCTCTACTGGTAAGGAAATTAGCACTTTATTTTCATCTTCTAGAAGCTTTTAGAAAGTTCTGTCCCTTAATGGTTGATTCTCTGAGGAAGCTGTTTAATAGAATCCTAAAACTGAAGAGATGAGAGATTCTGTTCCAACCTCCCTGCACCTAAACCATATGGAAAGTTGAGTAACCAAAATAAATATTAATTTAGGATCCGAGGCCTCTCTGATGCTGAATGATTCAATTTAAGAAACAGTTAATAAGCATCTACTCTGCAAAGCACTGTAGGAAAAGAATGTGTAATATTCATATTCACTCAAAAGTACCATTTTTTCTATTATGCCTTTTTATTAACCCTATTGATCTGAAAAGAATAAACATCATTCCAGCCCCATGGCCTAAATGAGTTCATAGTAAAAGAAAAATCATACCGAAAGGAAGGAAAAGAAGAAAATGGAAATATATGTGCTTTAAATTTGTATTCCCTTAAAAAAAGTGGCACTCTTTTTATTACAAGAAGTTCAATCTTCACTTCTCCAGAAAAGTAATTCTCACTATTAGTAATTTAGAGAGTCTCATCTTACCTCTACTGAGAACATATATGTGTGTAATATATAATGTACATATGTGAGTGTAAATATATATACATGTATATAAAAGTCAATATAAGAGTATTACTGGATCACTAGAATAGAGAGACTTTACTAGATCTTCATAAAATCGTTGGTCCAAATCCATGTTCGTTCTTGCTCTCTCTAAATTAGACTGTAGAGTCGAACTGTGTCCCTAGTGCTGCCTCACAGCATTGGAATGTCTGAGCTAACTGTGCTTCCAAAGAGCTCAATGCTACTCAGAACAGCACTACCCAGACTTTCTGGAGATTTTAATTCACTTCCAAACCTTGCCAACAATTGTACACAAGGTGCCTTTTTACACCCTGCTCTCTGTTCAGTGAAAAATGCAGGCTATCTCAGGGGGAAACAATGGTTCAATTCAAGACTTTTTCAGAAATACAGCGCACAAACTTGACAGAGCGTACTTCTGCCAACAATTATCTGTAGGAAGAAAGACTGTTAGATAAAGGGCCTGTGAACTGGAAATATTGTACAATTTCCATGGAAAAATTCTGTTTCAATAAACTTGGTTGGGCATCTTTGCTAAGTCTACCCTGCACAGTTAAAAACAAAAGCAGTCTCACTAAATCCTGTGGAGAATTCACTTTAAATATAAAGTACACATGTACTAAAATACAAATTTAATTTTTCTCAACTTTAGGAATTCATGAATTGAGTTGCAAAGTAACATCACCCCTGCCGCGCCCCTCTCCCAACACCAATTTACAAAATGTAGAGGTTCTCCCATTTGGGTGTTCTATTACAGCCAGCTGGAATGCTGAACTCCTCCTATGGCCTGTGCTATAGCTAAACAGATTGGCACATTGCCAGACTCAACAAGCCAGCCATCAGTTAACCCATTTATAAACAAACCATTAGTTTGGAAACAAAATGGCCAACACAGGCACAATCTACTCATTTAATAGTCCTTGTTGAATGTTAAACTAATTGCCAGGCTACTGGCAGATATTGAAGCTGCCTGAACTGCTGAAGAAAGATTGAATAGTTCACTCCTTAGCTTTTCTATGCTACTGTTTCTCCTGTCAGAGGACACTGTAAAAAACAAAACAAAAAGCAACGATACAAAGATTACTAGAAGAAATTGTTTGCAAAGCAGGCAACAAAGCCAAGTGATGGGGAAGACGTGAATTGTGGACAAACAGGAACCCTCCCTGATCTGCAGTACCCTTGGCTGTCTCTAGTGGGCCACGTGTATTCTGGCTCAGCAATGAAGGATTTGGGATGACTGCAAATCTAGAGCCATCCTTTGGTCTGCTTCCTACTGCTTCCTGGATAGGATAGGAAGACTGTTACTTCATTCGTTTAAAAAGAGACACTGCTTTCTTCCCCACCCCATTTCTCACTCTTCCAAAGTGTGACTTAGAACTACCTCTCTCTGAATCTTCCTGTGAAGTGTAGAAGGGATGCACAAATTCCTCCTAGCCACAGAATGGTGACTGCTCATCCACATTCACTAGAGCGAGTATTTTGTCCTGGTAAACCAGAATCAGGACCTCATTTCTGCTTTGAACTTCTTTTGAATTTCTCTGCTTAAGCATAAGTGATCTGAGATGAATGTTTCCAGACCTGGCGGCAACTTGAGAGTCTGAGAGATTGGGGAAATTCCTGGCTCCCTCAGTCCCTGGAAAGATGGTGGTAACCTCAGTAGCAGATGGGAAGTTTGAAAAAGGTATGAGTTGGGAGAAATTTATGTTTTCTTCAAGGTATGTTAAATCTGAGATGTCTATAGGAGATCCAGTTGGAGTTGTCTGGTAAGCAGTTGCTAATGAGAGACTAGAATTCATGAGAGAGTTTAGAGTTGTATATATAAATTTGGAAGTCACCCATATAGAGATAATTGAATCCAAGGGACCTGATGAATACACCAAAGGAGAGAGTATAAAGAGAGAAAAGCCTTCAGGAAAGAACCATTTAGTGGGGTGATGAGTAAAAAAAAAAAGTCAAGAAGAAGCTGCCAAACAGGTAGAAGAGCAGCAAAACAGAGTCATACTATGGAAGCCAACAGCAGAGAGCATGTCCATGATATCTGGAGTGACTGCCAGTGACCCAGGCAGTTACGAGGTAAAGTAAAATGTATCCTGAGAAAAGAGTATTAGATGTACTCATTAAGAGATCAATGGAAACCTGGGGAAGTGGTCAAGTGGTATGATCAGAAGCCAGACCATAAAAGACTGAAAAATTAGTGAAAGGTGAGGAAATGAGGCAAGTATAGATGACCCTTTCTAGGAATTTGACTGACATGGAAAAGATACATAAAAGAGCTTGAAAGAGTGGCAGGGTCAAGGATGGGGGAGAACTGTATGTGTGTATTTATAGGTGGTTAGAAAAGGAGCCAGTCCTAAAGGACAGGGAGAAATTGAAGATAATGAAATAAACAGGAATTTTCTAGGGGCCGAATACTTGAATAAAGTAAAAGGGGAGAAAAGAAGATGAGGCAAGATTAAGAGCCAAGATAGAGATGTTGACGCTGGGTGAGAAGGACCACCTCTTCATAAAAAGTAGAGGGAATAAAAGGCAAGAATGAATGATAATAAAGAGGAATTGAGTTATAGAAAAGGGAAGAAGAGGGAGCTGTCAATTTTCTCAGTAGAGTAGGAGGTAAGGGCTTCTGCCGAGAGGAAGGAGGATGGAAATAGCATAGGAGGTTTGAGAAGAAAGAAGTTTTGAATAGATACTGGAGAATGTAGTAGAGAAGAAAAAAGGATTACCATAGAGCAGTGAGGCCCCAGTTGAAATTATATTACAGGCATACCTTGGAAATATTGCAGATTCAGTTCTAGACTGCAGTAAAGCAAGTTACGTGAATTTCTTGGTTTCCCCATGAATAGACAAGTTACATTTACACTAAACTGTAGTCTGTTGAGTGTGTAATAGTGTTGTGTCTAAATAAACCAATGTACATACCTTAATTTAAAAATACTTTACCTCTAAAAAATGTTAACCATCACCTGAACCTTCAGTGAATCATGATCTTTCTTCTGGAGGAGGGTCTTGCCTCCGTGTTGATGACTGCTAACTGATCAGGGTGGTGGTTGCTGAAAGTTGGGGTAACTGTGGCAATTTCTTTAAAGATGACAACAATATAGTTTGCCATATTGATTGACTCTTTCATGAAAGATTTCTCTGTAGCAAACAGTGCTGTTTGATAGCATTTTACTTACAGTAGAATTTCTTTCAAAATTGGAGTCCATTTTCTCAAGCCCTTCTACTGCTTTATCAGCCAAGTTTATGTGAAATTCTTCAATATTGTTGTCTCAGGAAATAGGGAGGCCTGAGGAGAGAGAAAGAGATGAGGAACAGCCAGCGGGTGGAACAGTCAGAACACACCTGACATTTATTAAGTTTGCTGTCTTATATGAGCACAGTTCACCCTAAAATAATTACAATAGTAACATCAAAGATTACTGATCATAGATCACCTCTCAGAGTGCTTTAGCACTCTAGTTCATCCAGCGGATCGTCAGACATCTCTAAAATGATCAAAACCTTTTCACACATAGTTGGAATGCTTTTTCCTGGTTGAGGAATCAGAGCATTGCTTTTTTATTATTTATTTTAGGTGGAGTGGAAATAATTGATTGGTTTAGTCATGCTAGAACTATTTGGAAACTTAGTATTTTTCAGCGTCAAGTACTGAGGAAAGGGTGCCCCAATAAGCAGACATGATTACTCAAAGAAACAAAGCACCAAGCATTTATTAAGTAATTACTATGTCCACGCATTGTGCTGCTATCTTTGTAATAATAATAAAAATAGCTAACGTTTATATAGGGCCTAATTTGTGCTAGGCACCATACTTTACAAATATTTTCTCATTTAGATCACAACTCTTTGAGGTAAATTCTGTTGTTATCCTCATTTTATAGTTGAACAAACTGAGGTGAAGTGATTTGTCCATGGTTTTAGAGCTGGTAAGTATTTGAGGATGGATTTGAACTTAAGTCTTCCTGACTCTACTTTCTGATTTTATCCACTGCATCACTACCTAGCTGCCTTTGTGACACATACATCCCTATAGTAGAGGAGCATTCAGGGAAACACATCACTAAATGGACCAGAGAAGTATAAATCTTCCTTCTTTATATTATTGGGATTTGGGCGGTGCGGGGAGGTATCCAGATCTGTGATGTCACTTATGTAAGGAACTCCCATCATGGAAACATATTAATACAGATCAGCAATTCATCAATAATGTATAATGTTTGAGGATTCCATTCCATTTAGGAAGCATTAATTGTCTATTATGTTCCAGGCACCATGGTACTAGATGCTAAACAAAACAAAACTAAAGAGCCCTTGGCCTCAAAGTAATTAATGACATGTCAAGGATACAGCAAATATGTGTTAGAGACAAGGCTTAAGTCCAGGTCTTTCTGATTTCAAGGTCAGTTCTCTACTATTGCCTATCTTAAAAGACCTTAGCTTAATAAAAAATATTTCTTAAGAATACAAGATTCTATATTCTACAGTTCCATGCTCCTGAATCAGTCTTCTGATTAATCATTAGGATGTTCTAGCACCTTGAAAGCAGGAAAAGGGTATACTGGGCATTGGACACAAGTACTCTGTTTTTCATAGGTAGATATATCCTTTCACCCAACTGTAAATTAATGAATTTAAATTCATGTTGATAACTTAATATTTCCTTACTCCCTGAGTTTGATTATTCCATATAAACATTCACATTGCTTTACCCATTGTTTTCTACATTATTATAAAATCTCATTTTATCAGTAAAATATGTCAATATTTTTTAAATTGTAGAAATAATTAAATTCAGTACAATTTTTCTACTAGAGTCAAATAAAATATTTGAAATTTTTATTGGATTTTGAAAAGGTTCTGTGGTTTTTTATTAAGCTTTTCATTTGTTTTCCTTTCAATTGTCTCAAACTAGACTACAGTTTACTAACACTTTCCTTTGAATCAATATTTTTACTTAACATGATAACTGACATAGCTAAATTAGTTTACATGCATTATTTTGCTGTCTAAAAAACTCAGAGAATAAAATGAAACTTGGAGAAAGAGATGTATTGAAGCGACAACTTCTCTTAAACTTCTTTGAAGAAGCAACTTTCCTCTGTTTCCTTTAGCTTTCTTTAATGAAGTTGCCCAGGAACCAGTTTGCTTTGGCACTAAACATCTTTGAGCTATAAGGAATCTATAGGCAAAGTCCTAGTATAAACACAGTTTCCCCCAAACTCAGGATCCTAGTGCTGATGCACAAAGACTAATGGTCTTTTCTCAAAGCTTTTTATCAATCCTCACCTTTTTTCTTTTTAACCTTTCTGCAGCCGTTAATATTATATATCACCTTTTTTCCCCTTTATGCTCTATTTTGTCTGGGGTTTTGTGGCTCTGCTGTCTCCTGGCTCTTCTCCTACCTGTTAGACCACTCCTCCGTTTTCCTTGCTAGGTCTTCATCCACGTCATGCCCACTAATTGGTGGGCATGGTTCTGACTTGGGCCCTTCTCTTATCTCCATCTAGAATATTTACTTAATAATCTTACCAGTTTCCATTAATTGAATTGTCATCCCTATACTGATGATTCCCAGATCTACTTATGCTATCCTAACTTCTCTGCTGACCTTTAACCTTACATCTCCAATTGCCTATTGGACATCTTGAACTCAACATATTCAAAACTAAACTCATTATCTTTCCCCAATTCTTCCCCTCTTCCTAATTTTTCTTTTACCATCAAGGGCACTACCCTCCTCCCAGTCATCTAAGCTTACAACCTAAGTATCATCCTCAATTTCTTCCTATCTTTCACCTGCATATCCATTCTGTTTCCAAATCTTGTAGCTTCCACTATAACCAAAGCCCTAAATCCTATTGAGATGAGTCTCTCCTCATGATGGATACCAATATCCCACCCCTTCTGGGTGGAATTGGCAAAATCAAGAGAAAAGAGATCCAGGGTTCTTTTAGCTTCTGGCTTAGAGAAAGAAGAGGCATGATGCAAATGTTTCTTCAGGTCACTGAAGAGAGAGTAAAACTCAGAAGAAGCCAACATGAAAGGAGCCAGAAATCTCTATAATGGCCCTGTATTCAGTTTGCTACTTCAGAGAACTGGAAGGAATTTTCCCTTTGGGTGAGATCTGAGATTCTCAGATATCTCAGTTGAGATATCTCACTCCCAGTGGGAGAGCCCCTTTAATCTGTACTGTATGATTCTCATAAGTAGAATTTCTCTGATTTCTGTTTTGCTATTGACTTGAACAAATGGGGTTCTTTGCTTATTTGCTATGTGTGTTCATTGTGGAACTGATATTTGATAGGAAGGGAGTCAAACTGTAGCTGTAAAACTTGAGGCGTATCTTTTCTGCATTCATGAATAGAAATCAGGAGTTTAGATCAAACCTTAAAAGTTATTTCCCCTAGTCTAAAAATATTTAAGGACGTATATAGATTTAATTTTAGTCCAGTTACCCCCTCTCTCTGAGAGGAGCAAAGTGAACACCTTCTGGACCCAACCTCCTGCTTCCCCTCCAGGCAGGAATTGAAGTCTCACTTGGAGAAGGGTGAGGGGAGGAGTTGCAGGGGATGTCTATTCTTGCTTCCCTGCAAACCCCATGGAGATAGCCGTACTATACTAACTTAATAACATCTCATATATGTCCCTTTCTCTCATTTGACACTGTCATCACCCTGATCTGGGCCTTCATCACTTCATGCCTGGAATTAAAAAAAAAAAAATTGGTTGGTTTCCCTGCCATGTCTCCCCTAATCACAGTCCAACCTCCACTCAGCTATTAGACTGATCTTCCTAAAGCACCAGTCTGGCCATATCACCTCTTGCATTCATAAAATAAACTCCAATGACTCACTTATCTCTAAGATCAAATATGAAATCCTCTGCTTGAAATTCAAGCCTCTTTACAACCTGGACCCTTCTGGCTTTTACACATCTCTTAGACCTTATTCACTGTCATCCAGTAGCACTATCCTCTTTACTGTTCCCCACATAAGATGTCCCAGCTCTGATCATTTTCTCTGGTGCCAGATGTTTCACTGGCATTTTCACTGATTGTCTCCCCATGCCCCTCCTTGTTTTCTCCTGACTTTCTTCAAATCTCAGGTTGAATCCCACATTTTACAAAAGCCTGTCCCGATTCCCCACAATACTACTGCCTTCTTGCTGTTGATCATCTCTCCAATTTATCCTGAATATAGCTTGTGTGTACTTAGCAGTTTGCATATTATCTCCCCCACTATATTACAAGCTCCTTGAGAGAAGTGACTGGTTCATTTTGTTTTCTTTGAATCCCCAGTACTTAGCACAGTATCTGGCACATAGTAAATGCTTAATAAATGTTTGTTGACTGACTGAAAATATCTTTATATTCATAACATAATTTTAGCCATGGGGGGGGGGGGTGGCACAATTTACCTTCACTAAAATCCTCTTTCAAAGTGTAACCATCATTAAGGGGTAAGCCATAAGTTCTTGTAGGCTATAACAATGGAGCAAAAGTTCTGACCCGTCCTACCAAGCTAAAAGGGTTTTCAGTATTATCCTAAATCAAACTCTGTTGTTCAATGGTCATCCTAGTCAAGTCCAGAGAAGCTATTTACTTTACTAAACTAGCTGAGAATAATGACTGTTTTCACTAAAGCAACCCCACAGCCATCTACCAAGTTGTAGAAAGATTGATTTTTGTTGGTAGAAAGAATAGTAATACTGATGAAATCACAGATCCTTGAAGTAATTCTTGCATTGTATACATCAGATTATTAGTGAAATATGAGCTTAATTGTCCTGTTGACAACAAAAAATGCCCATTGCTTCAATGAACTATAAAACCATAAGGACATGGTCTAAGCTAGACCTGACTCAGTCCATCCCCTTCGTAGTTTAGGGTTCATATTGGAACATAATGAGTCACTGGCATGTCATTCAACATGTTAACAAAAGGAAATATCCTTAAACAAAGCAGGAAAAATATATTAAGCAAGGGTGGTCATGAAAAACCCTTTGAGTTGATTCAGCTAAGTGAAGCTCCTATCAGGATTCGCCAGCCTAGCATCTAAGGATTCCTGAAATTCCTTATGGTTGCCTTGAACTCAGACAATGAGAGGTTGACATCAACAGTTTGAGCTTTTACTCCTCTGAACTGAACAAGTCTTGAGGAATGTCTCTACATTTTAAGGGAAAACTAGCCTAACTTGCATGGAGAGAGGAGTTGCTATCATAAATTTGTTGATTGAAAGAAATAAGTAATAAGATTACAGTCTTCTTCAGATAAATGAGTTGATACTGGTTGAGTATTCAATCAGTTAACAAATGTTTATTAAGCTCTTACTATTTTTCCAAGTACTGTGCCCTTGGATGCTAAGAGTACAAGTTGTTGTTGCTCCTTTGTTTTCAAAGAGGACCAATGACATCATAGTATTGACTTGTGCATGAACTGGATTTAATAAGGCAGAGCTGAACAATGTCATCAGCCTCATTCTCTTCCAGAGTCAAGTCCAGTGGCAAGACAAAGGTTAATATGACTGGTGATGGCCTAGAATGCAATGGATGGATCTTGGTGTCTTCAATGGCTGACCAAGCTCTGAAGAACTTGCAGCTTCTGTTTTGGCCACCTTTGTGGCCATTGGAACAAATTGTTCTTATTTAACCATTCTGCTAGGGATGTCTTTACATGCTTTGGGTTGAGACCCCCAACTCACTGACAGGTTTGAGGGCCTGTCTAATATTGTTTACTGGAGTGTGACCACTGCACATGCTATAGCTTCTTGGAGCCACAGGTGAGAGTTGGGTGAGTCAGGTGGACTCTAAAGGCAGATGAGCAGCCCTGAGAATGGCTCAGCAAGCCCTCATACCAGAGGTGCTGGTAGTCCGTGAACCCCCCATACACCTATACAAGTACCATGAATGAAATGGTCCCTACTTTCAAAGAGATTATTTTAATCAGGGAACTAGTAAGTGCATGTAGAAATAGGCATAGCAAATATAATTACTAATTACACATGTATACATATATAAACACAAATGCAAAGTACTTAAATGCAAGATAGTTTAGGAGAGGAGACCCTGGTGCTGGGATAGAGAAGAGCTTGAAAGAGATGGCTTCTTAAAGAAAGAGAGTATCTCTGTGAGATGGGGTAAGGAGGGAGTGCTTTCCAGGTGTGGGGGTTGGCCAATTCAAGGACTCAAAGACAGGAGATGGGAGTGGCGTGAGTAAAGAATAGAGAGAAGGCCAGTTTGAGAAATTACATGGTCAGATTCATGCTTAAGGAAAATTATTTTGGCAGCTATGTATATGATAGATTAGAGTATTAGGAAACCTGAGGCAAGGAGACCAATTAGGAGTCTATTTACAATAATCTGGGAGGAGATGATGGAGCCTTGAACTGTATTAGTAGAGAAATGAGTCAGAAGCAAGATATGTGAAGGTAGAGATAGCAAATGGATACAATGATGTGTTGACTTTGCTATACACTTAAAGAAAAGAAAGTCCTGTTTTTGATACTTAGCCCTTCATGGCAATGTAAGGACTTAAAACCTTTCCAAAGGACTCATGATGCAAAATGCCATGCACATCTAGAGAAAGAACTATGAAGCAGCAACACAGAAAGGAGTGACTATTTTCTCCTTGGTTAGGTTTTGTTTTGTTTTTCTCATGGTTTCTTCGATTTGTTTTAATTCTTCTATGCAACATGACTAATATGAAAATATGTTTAATAGGAATGTATGTGTATCACCTCTTTAAGATTTCATGTTGTCTTGGGGAGGGAGGGTGAGAAAATTTGGAACTTGTGGAAGTGATTGTTGAAAACTGAAAACAAATAAATTAATAAATTTTGGGGGGAAGAAACAAAAGAAGGTCCTGTATGATAAGAGATCTAGAGCTTCGTGTACAATACTCCCCTCTTCCATATTATATCTGGAAATACTCATTTTATTTGGTAGTTTGCCAAGTTTAAAATAAAGACAAAAGAAATGGGAAAAAGAAATGTAATGGTGAATTAAAGACAGAATGATATGGTGAGGAAGAATAAATAAATGAATGAATATAGCATTTATTAAGGCTTGCTATGTACCAAGCACTGAGTAAGCAATGGGGATACAAAAAGAAAAATAAATCAAAGCAGTCCCTTCTCTCAAAGGACTCATACGCCAACAGAGGAGACAGCAATGGAAGGTTTCAGCTGCAAGTCATATGGAAAAGTCCTATGGTCCTCAGGGTGAAATGGCAAAGCAGTTCTTAATGTTTCTTCCTTAGTGTCATTTGCGCAATAAAATCATATGTGTTTCTGATGTTGAACTCTAACAGAATCAAGGACATTGGTGTCAAGAACTTTCCTTTCTAGGTCAACAGCAACTGTGGCTGTAGCACCTACATGAGCAGTTGCTGGGCTATGTCTTCCCAGGATGATGTCTAAGACCATGATCTGGAAGCATTATTATTTCCACAATTCTTGGTTTCAGGGTTCTGGGCAGGGTCCATCACGGTCTGAGGGGAATCATGGTCAATGGGTGGTAGTAATTAGGTTTGCCCATGGGCCTAGGATATTGTTCTGTCTTTAATTCACGATTACATTTCTTTTTCCCATTTCTTTTGTCTTTATTCTAAACTTGGCAAATTACCAAATAAAATGAGTATTTCCAGATGTAATATGGAAGAGGGGAGTATTGTACACGAAGCTCTAGATCTCTTATCATACAGGACCTTCTTTTGTTTCTTCCCCCCAAAATTTATTAATTCATTTGTTTTCACCAGAGAAGAGAGGAAGAGTCAAGGCAAAGCCTGCTGCTGTCCATCAGGAAAAAACCCAAAGGAAACTAGAATGCCCAAGGTAATGCTCCTCTGCCTGCAGGGAGGGGTTGAATAATCAAGGAGGAGGGAAGGAAAAGGATAAGGGGTGATATTTTGAGACAGAACTTAACAGGAGAGGACAACAGGAATCTGGAGTCTTAAACTCTACTTGCTACTTCCATTCCAGTCAGATCACATATTGGAGGCCCCTACTTCCATGCAGCTCCTCTCCACTGAGGACTGAAGGAAACCCTGTGCTTTCTGCATTCCAAACTCTGCTGGGAGGGTGTCCTGCCTTATTAATAACAAAATGCTATCTTCTTAATTCAGTCATATGATTTGCTTTAAGACTCTTTTTCCTGAGCCCTTCTGGCTGGAGCAGAGTGAGAAAACAGGTTATGTCCCTATCTCCAACGAGAAGGTAACTGGATGTAAGTTGATAATTTATGACATTGTTAGTGATAGCTGAACAGGCAAATTCCTAACATTATGTCTTAATTACCTTTGTATCTCCCCCACTGTGCTTTATACATGATAGATGATTAATAAATGTTTGATGTAGTGTTTCACTTAACAAAAATTAGTAATTTATGTCTGAAACAATGCAAATTCTGAATTGACAAAAGAATGTTGTGAAGTTTTCCCCTAATTTATTTGTCTACTGCCTGTCTGGAATTCTGGTTCATCCAAACCTATGTGTAATGCTGAATTACAGAGCTCTTGCTTCCAGTATAAAACTGCACCCACCTCTTCCCTCTAACCACTCTTAGGGCATCTATTCTACATAGCACTGCCTGAATATTTTGAACTATAGGTAGGTTGGGACGTAGCCTTGTGGGAGTAGTTAGAAAGTAATTAGAGAAAAGGAACTGAGCTGAACTCCCTTGGCTATTCGTGCCAGGAAGGAGAATTGAGAACATAAATCTCTGGAAAA
This sequence comes from Bettongia penicillata ogilbyi, assembly GCA_023548195.1. NCBI lineage: Eukaryota > Metazoa > Chordata > Mammalia > Diprotodontia > Potoroidae > Bettongia > Bettongia penicillata. The sequence continues at coordinate 760,706 of JAJHZJ010000145.1, forward strand.
GAATCACATGGTAGAAAGTGCCTAACATGAGGCTTGTTTGAGTGTAATAAATAGTAATAATCCCCATTAGGAGAAAAAGGAGGTGGACATGAAATCATGCTTTACTCACCATTTGACATTCACTACTCTGTACCACTTTTGGGCCTCTGTCACATGCCAGGTTATGTTGTCTCTCAGTCCTAGCAATGTTTCTTCCTTTCATTCTGTTAATGCTAGCAAAAATTGCTTATGGTCTTGAGTCGTTAGGTGGCCTGAATTAATTAAAAGATTTCAACATGTTTCTTGATTATTCAAGGTAATACTTGTGTGATAGTCACTGATCTGAGGACCAGATAGTTGAAATGAACTGAATGCAACATTTATTGCATTTTGTTATTTTAATACATTATTTAACAAGAAAGGAAACAAGGATTTATTAAGCACTTGCTATGTACCAGGCATATTTTATTTCTTCCTCCTAGCTTTTAAAGTAATATACAGAAATGCTATTGATTATACAACTTGAACATCTATTAAATTGATTAATGTCTCATTTAGTTTCTTCTTTCCTAGGATTTTTTAAGTCAGCCATCATGTCATCAGCAAAAAGTTATAGCTTTCTCCCACTCTTTGCCTATATTTACATCTTTAATTTCATTCACTTGTATTTATTGCTAGCCTTTCTTGAATTATTTAAATAGTGTCAGGGAAAATGATAATCCTTGTTTTACTTCTATATTTATTAGGAAAGCTTCTGGTGTTTTCCCATTGCATATACTGCTAACTTTGGGGTTTAAATAGATATTTTTTATCATATTAAAAAGATTCTTACACACACACACACACACACATATATCACATGATTTTTTGACACAAATGAATTGTACTTTGTCAAAGTATTTTTTGAATTTAATGCTGTCATCATAGTTTTCATTGCTTTTGTTATTAATATGATTACCATGAATAAATTTTTTTTCTTAATGTTCAACCATTTTTACATTCTTGGTATATGAATCCAAGTTGTTCTTAATTGAATAATTTTAGATGTATTATTGTAGCTTCTTTGCTAATATTTTATTTAATATTATGGCATCTGGCCTGTCTCTGACATGGACTAACTTTATGACTCTGGAAAGTCACTTAGGTGCTTGGCAACTCTATGAGTTTTCATTATGCATTAGCAAAGGAAGTTCTCTCACTAGGGAACTCCCTACACAGATAAAATCATAAGTTCAAACCAAATAAAATTTTCCATCAATATTAATTGGCAATTGTGTGCTGGTAAATATTTAGCCACTGACTCTTGGGGGTGGAGGTGGGGAAGCAGGTGTTTAAGCTTAATGTGCATTGTTAACATTTTCTCTGTCACTCTCTTAAGACTAGGTAATCAACAGAAACAATCAAGTTCTGTTTGTAGCATTTGCTGATGTCTGAGTTGTAAATGCTCACAATGCAAATTTAACAATCAGCTCTCCTTAGCTATTCAAGCTGGTGTCAGCCCATCTCTGGATTTAGATCTCTTTCTCAGCTTTATCCTTTCTCTGTTTCTCTATACAATTCTCTATAATAGTAAGCACCCCAACATACACAAGGGGGCTTGCTACCACAGGTTCTTAGATCTGCATTCATAAGAGGAAAGGCAACTTTTGAAGAGTTAACAATCACTTTAATCAAGCACATGTATCATTCCTTTAACCAAGCACATATATCATTCAACTAGTTGGAAGGGAGTCAGCACTCTGAACTTCAAAGAAAATACAGAGAAATCAAAGATCAACAGACATGGCTTCCTCTGCCTGACTGTCAACAGACAGGTCCAACCATCTGACCGTAGTTACCAGACAGGGAAGCACCAACATCTGGGTTTTCCAAGCCAGGGGGGTGGGGAGTACACTCCTTAGTGACTTTCCAGAGTCTCCTCTGGCCAAACAAACACTTCCAGTCAGTAAGCCCCAAAGTAAAACCTCAGTATTTATACCTTTTTTAGAGCCAGATGGCATCCCAACCCTTGAGAACCAGTGCCTCATTAACAAAAGGTGGAGGCCTTCCTATTACTTTCCCTAATCAAACTCCCTTTAAAGGGCAGGCTCACTGATGGGTGGAGAAGATTTTTAATCATATTAACAATACAAATATATATATATTGTTTCTAATTAAAGAAACTCTTATTTCTGTACTTTAATCCTACTAAAGACTTGGTTGATAAAGGCAAGATTCAATCAGAGACACTTGATTTTACTAAAACAGGAACAGCAAAAGATATCACTTTGCTATCACATTCTCTCATGAAAGGTGTTTGGTAGGGTAATTTCTCTATTTCTGTTATAAAGCATAAGGATTATATGTTCTTTCAATTGTTGTTTGAATTGCCTTGTTGCTGTTACTGTTTTTATCCTTCATTTTCAAAGAGGATTGATGATGGTCCATCACAGGGTGATGTCTTGATTCCTGTATGAATTTGTAAGTGAGGTAGAGCTGCACAAAGTTGTCAGTCTTACTGTCTCTTACAGAGTCATCAAAGTCCAGTCAAAAAAAGTTCAGACAAAGCCAAGACAACTGGCAGTGGCCTAGATGAAGTGAATGACCTTGATGTCTTCAATGTCTGACCAAGCTCTAAGTGATCCATAGCACTTGCTTCAGCTGCCTTCATGGCTATTGGAACAAATTCTTCTTACATGACCATTCTGCCAGGGAAGTCTTCACATGCTTGAGTTAGATACACCCAACTTGCTGATGGGTTTGAGGCCTCTCTGTTACCCTCAATAGTTACCATGTCTGCTGAGATGGTTTATTAGCACATGCTCCAGCTTCTTGGACCCACAGGTGAGAATTGGGTGAATCAGGTGAACATCAAAGGATGAGAAGTCCTGAAAAGGGTTTGGCAAGCCCTCATACCAGAGGTGCTAGTCCTCCCTAAACACTCTGAAGGTCAGCTATTATTATCATGAAGAAGATAGTCCTACACCATATCGTCTAAATAAGAGATGCATTCACTATCCAGGACAAAGTTCTCCAGATGCTCCTGTTTGTACAGAACATTGTGTTGATCTTCAGGTCCTCATTGAGAATTCCCTTGTAAATATCTCTTTTAAATATCTTTTTTCATTAGAAATTTGTTTCTAATTTGCTCAGTATCTCATTCTGACTTTTGACTATTTACATTCTCTGTTTCCTATTTTGTCTATTTTAATTTTTTGTATTTTTGTAGATAACAAATTATATTTGTTTGCAGTTTTGTTGACATGTAATTGGTTATGGCCATTTCTTATTTTCTTCTTCTATTTGTTGTGGATTTCCACTTCTCATTTTTTTAATTTTAGTAATTTGGTTTTTCTTGGTCATATTTTTTACTACATTAACCGATAGCATTGATTTTGGTATTTTTTAAGAGTTCTTTGTTTTGTTTAAACAGTTGGATAGGTTTTTATTCAATACTATTTATCTCTGATCAAAATTTCTGCTTTTGTGTTTGTTTTGGAGTTATTTGTTGGTTTTATAGGGTGTTTTAAATTGCATGCTTAATCCATTAATGCTCTCTTTTTCTCTTTTATTAATGTGTTCAAAGTTGTAAATGTTTAAATTGCTTTTTCTGTAATCCATAAATTTTGCTTTTATCTCACTGTTACTGTTCTCCTTAATATAATTATTTATTCATTCTACAATCTGTTCTTTGAACCACTCATATTTAGGCTATTGTTATTTAGTCTCTATTTAGGTCTTTGTCTTTTGTTCGTTCAATTTTTTATTACTTTTAAGAAGTATAATCTAACTTGCATGAACTGATGCTGAGTGAAGTGGGTAGAACCATGAGAACACTGTACACAGTAATAGTAACTTTGTGTGATCAAACTGTGATAGACTTAGTTCTTCTCAGCAACACAGTGACTCAAGACAATTTCAAAGTTCTCATGATAGAATGTGCTATCCACAACGAAAGAATGAACTATGGAGTCTGAATGTAGATTGAAGCATGCTATTTTCACTTCCTTTTGTTTTCTGTTTTTTCTTTCTCGTGTTTTTTTTCCATTTGTTCTTATTCTTCTTTCACAATATGACTAATGTAAAAATATGTTTAATATGATTGCACATGTATAACCTAGATGAGATTGCTTGCTTTTTTCAGGAAGGAGAAGGAAAGAGGGAGGGAGAAAAATTTGGAACTCAAAATCTTATTAAATAAATGTTGATGACTATCTTTACATGTAATTGGAAAAAATAAAATACTATTTTTAAAAATCAGTAAAAACTACCCCCCACCAAAAAAAGAATTGTAGTCTAAAATGAGGGGTAGTAGTTCAGTGGTGAGGAAGCCAACCTTGGTTCCTTCTATGTATGTCCACTTAAGCTCTTAGTGCCCCAGGCAACTCTTTAAGACTAGAAGTTAAAGAAGAGTCATTAATTTTTATTAAAAGAAGTTCCCTATACCAATTACATCGTAAGTCTGAACTAAAAAATGGTCTATAAAAGATATGTGTAATAGTTCTGTCTTTCTGCATTTAGTTATGAGTTCACCATGTTTGCAGATTTTGTATGGTGCTGAAAAATAAGTGTATCTTTAAGATTCTCACTTTAAAAATTAAATAGATCTGTCAGATCTAGTGTTTACAATATTTTGTTGAGATCCATAATTTCCTTCTTGTTTATCTGTTCAATTTTTCAAGACCCTTAAAGAGGCACAGTAAAGTTATCTATAATTATCTTAAAATTTATCTCCATGAAGTTTTGGTTATTTTCCTTTAAGTGCTTCGTTTCAGTGCCATTCGGTGCATATATAATATTGATTTTCTGTTCTCATCTGGGGAAGTCTAGTTGTTTTTACAACCTTATTCCCTTCTTCTGATGATTTCACCTCTCATTGTTTTATTCCATAGTAGTTATGTTAAAGCCTCTTTTTATTTGCACATTTCTTATTTCTGCTGGTTCCCTTATGATAATTTCTTTTCTTTCCTTTTTCTTTCAGTTGTCATTCTTTTACTTAATCTGGAACATTCCATAGTGTTTTGAGGAAATGAAGACATGAAATTCAGCCATCTTGCCAAAAGGATCCCCAGTATTCTTTGCACTGCACCATATTGCTTCCAAGTATGGAAAACGAGGCCAGGACTCTAGGAGAAGGTGTTTTTTTTTTTTTTTTTTTTTTTTTTAAGTGGACCTGGAATTAGCAATTTGCAACAGATAGAATGTGGGAACAGAGACATTATGTTGTTCACTGCCCCCCCCCCCCACCAATTTTTCTTAACATGTAGATACATACAAGAGGATATATAGAGTTTTTCAGTGTAGAATATGGCTAAGTGACAACAGCATTATCCTGGTGAGCCATTTTGGGGAAATTTTCTTCTTTTCTTTTATTCCTTATTTCTCTTTTGTGCCAAGTTCAGTCTCTTACAAACAGTGGGTGTTCCCAAAATGTTTTAGAGGGATTGGCAAGGCAATGAACTTAGCAACCTCCATGAATGACAGAGGAAGCCAAGACTGTAAACAGGCTCAGTGACTGTTCTTTGGACTTGGTGCTCTTCCTGCTATATGCCCTGAAGGGCTGTAAAGGCTGGCTTATACTGAGGAAGACAAGAGGGGCATAAAAGCAGATAGAGTTGGGCTTTTTTAAATAACCTCTAGTTAGACTTTTTCCATGAAAGTGGAGACAAGAATTGAATAATCTGCTCATTTTCCCCCAGTGTTACATTTGGGCAAAATTCATTGTAAAAAAGAACAGTTTTTCAAAATCAAATGCCTTTTCATTTCATTCATTGGACTGAAGTTTTTTGGTCACAAGAGTTAGATTAAGGCACTTCATAGGCAGCAACTTTTATTTTTAAATGTCTGCAGAAAATAGTTTCTAAATGAGAATGAAGCCAAGAGGTTCACTGATAAAAGTCAAAGACTTTCCTATGATTTGTTTGATCTAAACTGTTGTACTCTATCCCAATTTTACCCAAGAGCTCTTCCTCAGAAAAAATGAGACAAATAAGTTATAACAAATGAATGAAACCTACAATATAGTATGAAAATAACAAGGATGTGAACTGGGAGAGTTGAAATGTGTTTTCTTCCTTAAATTGTAGAGGGAAGTTGATTCCAGTACATTTAACTTCTATATCCATTTTTTACTGATGAGGTCAAATAGGTTTCAGTTCTGAAGAAATGAGCAAAACCTTATCCTCACACACCTAAAAAAGCACATATTAAAAAATCCCAGATATGTCCTACTCTGTTATCCTTTTGATTACAAACTAAAACTGTCTCTAAAGGCCTCCATGATTGTAGATGAATTATATTAGTCCCAAGTGGTTATTTTGTATTTCTCTATCGAACAAATATGTTAACTGGATCTTTCATGCCTTTACTCAAATTCTGTTCTAAAATGTCTCCTCACCTCTCCTCATTGAAATCCTAACCGTCCCTCAATGCTCACTTGAAAAGTTTCTTTTTCCGTGAAATTCTGTTTCTTTGAACTTCCTATTCCAATCTTTTTGCTTTCTTGGGACTCTTGTACACTTTGTTTCTACATCTCTCATACACATCTTCCATTTTATATTATAGTTGTGGATTTATTTGTCCTATCTTCCCTACTAGATTGTGTCACCATATAAACTGGATTATGTTTGATTTATTTGGGTATGAATCATTATAGTAAGTCACATTTAGATAACACTTTAAGACTTGCTCACAACTCATGTGAGGTGGGTAGTGTAGTAGTAAATCCAATTTATAGATAAGGACACTAAGACTCAGGGAAGTAGTGATTTGCCCTTAGTTTCTCACAAAGTGTAAGACCTCAGACTCAGGTTCAGTGACTCCAAATCCAATGTCCTTTCAACTAAATCCAGAACAGAGAAAGAGATATGAAGAAGGAAAGAAGGAATCCTACTAATAGTCAAAAATGAGATACTTTGATATTTCAGTGGTCCTGTGATTTTCTCAATGTGGTTACTCCTTCTGACCCATGCTTTCTCATCATGCATTACTTTTTTCCATGTCTTCCCATAAATCCTCTGCAGAAAATCCATCTGATGTGTTCATTTTCCTCTAAGTCTCTTGGCATTGTATGGATATTAAAGGAATGCACAATCCGTAGTTCTCAATATACAACTGTACTGCTTTCTTTTCCAGTTATATCTCTTTGATGACATTCTTTATTTTATTTCTGCTCAGTTTTTCCTTTATGATGTGCTACAGCCTACTCATCCTCATCATGTACTTCTTTCTTGCCCACTGAGTGACCCTCAGCATTAATTCTTCAGAGACTGTGGTATTCGTGACTTGCAGTAATACATCATCAATAAAAGACTATTCATTTTTTTAAAGTAGCCATTTTTTTCCCCCAAGGAAAAGCATAGAGTGATTAAACTGACAAGTCAATCCAACTTCACATCATTACTGGAAAATCCATAAAACAAAGGAAATTCAAAATGGAAACACAGAGGAAATAAGTATATATATCCCTCTTTTTCATCCTCACCCCTAACATCTTCCAAAGGGAACCTCAGAAGGAAAATGAAACCAATTTCAGAGAGAAAACTAGGTTGAACTTAAAAGAACGAGAATGGAAAGAAGGATGCAACTAATGGAATGTTGTCAGCTGCCATTTAAACACAATTATTTCCATGGAATAATACAGGGATGACAATAGTTTTTCTGCTGCCATACCTGTATTCTTCCACAGAAACCTACTGCCATTCTTGTATTATTCCATGGAAACCTACTGCCATGCTTGTAGTAGCCAATTTAGAAAGAGTTGCAATGTGGGACCAACCCCTAATGGTTAGGCATTCATGTATCCCCAGAAAATTGAATATGACAATTTGAGAAAGCTCTTTTTAGAGCCCAGACTTCTTTAGTACAATAGCATTTAGCCTGGCAGCCTGACCGTGGATCATGTTGATCTTTGCTTATCCCCTTTCTGCACCCTCCCTCCCCACATTTATATACTCTCTTTTTTATCCTGGTACTGGCCCTGTTTTGCTTACTTTTTCTGGACCTTCAGTGTGGACCCCATATCCTTAAATGGCAACTCCTATTTATGTCACTATCATTAGAAGCTTCTGGTGGTACCTTAGTAAGGACTTCCTGGCAGCAACAGCATAACAAAGAGTTATCATCAAGCTCTAGAGAACACTCTCTTAGCATGTGGGAGGTCCTGTCCCCACGTCCACAGACGGTGAGTGATACTGGATAGGATGGTACAAGATAATAACCTAATCTCACACTTATGTAGAGAGTTTCTCAAGTGCTTTCCTCACAACTCATGAGATGTTATTGGTTAGTCATTTCAGCTGTGTCTAACTCTTTATGACTCCATTTGGGGTTTTCTTGGCAAAGATACTGGAGTAGTTTGCCATTTCCTTCTCCAGGTCATTTGCAGATGAGGAAACTGAGGCAAAGAGGATCAGGTGACTTACACAACATCACACCACTAATAAGTGTCTGAGGCCAGAAATCTATATATACATATATGTATACATACACGTACATGCCTTTGTATAAATGTCCGTGTGTATTTGTACAACTCCTTTATTTACGCTCGTTTAGCTGCAACGTCTAGTTTGATTTTGTTCATTGCAAGAATATAAATAATAACATAAATAATGAATGAGGAAGTTAGGTGGCATTGTAGATAGAGTCCTGCACTTGGAGTCAGGAAGACCTGATTCAAATCTAGTCCAGACATTTACTAGCTGTCTGACCTAAATTGATGGAATCTAAACTATGCTACTTAGCTGCAATCCTGCAGGAGGCGAGAGGGGAAATCAAACATTTACTAAGTTCCTGTTCTGTGCCAGGCACTGTGCTAAGTGCTTTACAAATATTATCTCATTTGATTCTCATAACAACCCTGGGAGATAAGTGCCCCTTTTACAGCTGAGAAAACTGAGGCAGACAGATGTTAAGTGATTAGCACCAGGCAGCTTATAAGTGTCTGAGGCTTGATTTGAACTCAGATATTCCTGACTCTAGGCTCTGTACCACCTAGCTGCTTTGGATACCTTTATTCTGTTCCATTACTACATTATACAAGAACTCATTTTTAGTTGAGAAGCCAAAATTTGTCATTTCAAGAGTTCATAATATTCACAGCAGTCCACATTTTCTTATCTTACAGAACCATGAGATTATGTTTAATAACTATACTTTGGTAGTACTTTTACATCCAGTCCTTTATAATATTTCCATTTTAACCCACAGCCTTAGTAGGTAGAAAAGAAAATCAAATGATGGATCAAATTAGTCATAAGCAAAAGGGGAAATAATAGCTCACATTTATATAATGATTGATGGTAAGTACTTTTTGTGTAGAGATAGTACAATCTTGACAAATTTTACTGTTTATGAGGAGTTAGGATACATTTTTTTCTATGAATAATGAAGGTTTCACATAGTTATACAATTGCAAATCAAGAACACCATCTTCTGTCTTTCTGCTCTCCCTCCCAAATAACAAAATAACCTATGAGCTTTATTACTTATGTGCTATTAGAGGTGCCTTACATTTTTTCCTTCCACATCTGCTAAGCAGCTTTGAACCCTCCCAATCAAAATATTTCTGTGCAATGCTTTCTTTTGTGGAAACTAATATAGCAAGTACTTTAAATCTTACCAGGTGTGACTATAAAATACAAGAATGATTTTTTAAATAAATGTTCTTGAACTTAAATATCCATGAGTGTTATCCATTAAAGTAGTCACCTTTAGAAGATCAAACTTTTTAATTTCAGTGATACTGACATAGTTAAACACTTTTGGATCTTCTCTACTAGAAATAATTTGAGAATCAATTCATAAGCCATGTGAAACAAAACATTCTCCTTGTATTGTATTCACACCTCATTTGTGACGTCATCCTGAATCACTCACCTTACTCTCCTGACTTCCTCCAAATGACTTTTGGCTGTTTCCAAAATTCACAATCATCCTGAAAAGGTAAATGAAAAATCTGAACAGATTAAAAAAGGTCTGCTAGTAACTTCTAATAGTTAATTCAAAAAATTAAATTCAATGAATATTTATTAAGTGTTCACTGTGTGCAGAGCACTAGATTGGTGTTAGGGGAGATAGTTCAAAGAAAACTTCTTGGAATAGGAAACATTTGAGTTTGATTTTAAAGGATAAGCAATTTAACAGGAGAAGGAAGGATATTCCAAGCACAGGGAATGAAATGAACCAAAGTACAATGAGATGATGTAGGGACAGAGAATGGTACAGTGTGGCTATAGTATAGAATATACTCATAAGAGCAACATGAGATGAGGTTGAAAAGGTGGAAGAAATCCAGGTTGTGAAGGGCCTTGAGCACAAAAGGAGTTTGAACTTAACTTTTTGGGTAGTAGTGAACTACTATCAATTTTAAAGGGAAGGAGAGACAAGATCAGGTCTGTGTATAAAGAAGATTAATCTAGTAGAGAGTACGCAAGAAGGATTAGAGCACATTATTCCATTCCTTCCTGTGTTTTCTTGTGGGTATGAAATAGTTTTGTGTTATTCAAATTTCCTTTCCTTTATATTTGGAGGCCTTTCTCCTGATCCACTACAGAATTTGTTGTTTTCCAATGAAATTATTAAATTTAATCATTGTGTATGATTTTACATACAGTCTTAGATTTTTTTCCCCTAGAGGAGAGTTATGGATTCTTTTAATTGGTACTTTGTTTTCTGTGTCTAGAAGTTTTCTTGTATTATTTCTTCTATTATGGTTTTCATATTTTGGGCTTGTTGTGTTCTTCTTGGAGACCTATACTCCTTAAATAGTTTCTATGTATTCTATCTATCTAAGAACAAAATTTTTTGCTTGTATGGAGAACATGCTTTCTTTTAATATTATTCCTTTTCCTTCTAATCTCCCAGGTTGTCCTTCACTTCCATGCATTTGCCTTCTCTATCAATAGACCTCTCTTTTGTTTCTTTGCTGAGATTTGACACTTTGGATTCAAGTTATTCTATTCTGCCAATTATTTCTTTTTTAAAAAAATGAATTTATTTAGTTTTAGTTTACAACATTCACTTTCATAAATTTTAAATTTTCTCTGCCTCCTTCCCCTCCCCAAGATGGTAATGCAAAATAGACTCTACATATACATTCTTATTAAACATATTTTCACATTAGTCATGTTGTATAGAAGAATTAGAATGAATGGAAGGGACCATGAGAAAGACAAACAAAACAAAACAAAAATCCTTCGATCTGCATTCAGACTCCATATTTCTTTCTCTGGATGTGGATGTCTGCAGTTATTTCTGATGTGCCGGCCTTAAAGTATCTAGATCTTCCTTTAGTTTCTTACTCTACCATATTACTCTGCCTCTCTACATTGTGCTCTATATGCTCTTATCAAAAGAACATTCTCTTAAGGCTTGCACTTCTTGTGAAATTAACTTCTTTCTTTTGTAATAATCTTAATATTATTATTAATAATTTATTTTTAGTTTTCATCATTCACTTCCACAAGATTTTGAGTTCCAAATTTTCCCCCTGTCTTTCCTATCCCCCCCCCCCCGCCTCAAGATGATATGTATTCTGATTACCCTTTCCCCCATCTGTCCTCCCTTCTATCACCCCACCCCCTTCTCTTATCCCCTTCCCTTCTATTTCCCTTAGGGCAAGATAGATTTCTATACCCTATTCCCTGTATATCTTGTTTCCCAGTTGTATATAAAAACAATCTTTAAGATTCATTTTTAAAACTCTGAGTTCCAAATTCTCTCCCTTCCTCCCTCCCCACCCACTGTCATTGAGAAGGCAAGCAATTCAATATAGGTTACACATGTATAGTCATGCAAAACAGTTACATAATTGTAAAGTGGTGAAAGACTGTATTCCCCACCCCTATCCTATCCCCGCCCATTTATTCTGTTCCCTTCATTGACCCTGTCCTTCCTCAAAAGTGTATACTTCTAATTATTCCTTCCTCCAACCTGCCCTCCTTTCTATAATCCTCCACCCCTTATCCCCTTCCCTTATATTTTTCCTGTAGGGCAGAATAGATTTCTGTACCCCATTGCCTGTATATCTTGTTTCCTAGTTGCATGTAAAAACAATTTTTAACATTCTTTTTTAAAACTTTGAGTTCCAAATTCTCTCCCTTCCTCCCTCCCACCCACCCTCATTGAGAAGGCAAGCAGTTCAATATAGATTATACATGTGTAGTCATGCAAAACACTTCTATAATAGTCATGTTTCAAAAGACTATTTTTTCCTCCATCCTTCCACCCCACCTTATTCTATTCTCTCCTTTGACTCTGTCCCTCCTAAAAAAGTATTTGTTTCTCATTACACCTCCCCCAATATGCCCTTCCTTCTATCCTGTCCCCCGTTTCCCCTTCCCCCTATTTTCCTGTATAGTAAGATAGGTTTCCATACCCAGTTGAGCATGCGTGTTATTCCCTCCCTAAGCCAAATCCAATGAAAGTAAAGTTCACTCATTCCCTCACCTCCCTCTTCTTCCCCTCCAATTTAAAAGCTTTTTGTTACCTCTTTTATGTGAGATAATTTACCCCATTCTACCTCTCCCTTTCTCCTTCTCCCAAAACATTCCTCTTTTTTACCCCTTAATTTTATTTTTTATATTTCATCCCTTTATTCAACTCACCCTGTGTCCTCTATCTTTCTGTCTCTATACATACATATATATACACATATATATGTACATACATACATACACACACGTGTGTGTGTGTGTGTGTGTGTGTGTGTGTGTGTGTGTATTCCCTACAACTACCCTAATACTGGGAAAGGTCTCATGAGTTACAAATATTATCTTTCCAGGTAGGAATGTAAACAGTTCAACTTTAATAAGTGCCTTATGATTTCTCTCTCCTGTTTATCTTTTTATGCTTCTCTTGAGTCTTGTAGTTGAAAGTCAAATTTCTATTCAGCTCTGATCTTTTCATCAAGAATGCTTGAAAGTACCATATCCGATGGAACTTGTACCATAATTTGGGAGAATCAAACTATAAACTGCATTGTCAATGTTCTTGCCATTGCTATTATCCTCTATCTAAATGGAAATATTATACCAGCACCTTTAATATAAGAAATTATCAAAATGTTCTTGAATAAAACTATTCATAGTATTATTTAATTTATCCTCTTTTTGCACTGTAAATGAAAGTGTGCAATTGCCGGAGACTGGAGACTGAATTGTCAGCTACTATCTTCTCCTTCTTCTTAGTTGTCAGGGGCACAATGGACCAATGCCCTTCCTGGGGGGAAGAGAGTACTAGGAAGTCCTGACCTGCTGACGTGGCTCTGCCAGCTCAGCGCTAGAAAGACTTCCTGGTCTGAGACTAAGCAGCCACCAACCAACCAGAAGGGGATACGACCCGGGATAGGGAATCGTGCCCTTTTTTGGTTTGGTCTGGAGGGGCTCGCACCAATGAGATGAAAAACTCCACCCCCAGGATATGACTTTGCAGTAATTGCTTATATAAACCCTCCCCTGGTGCAATAAAGAGAGACTGCTTGACACCAACTATGCTTTAGTCTCCTTCCTCTTCGTGATCCTGTTCCCAGGTCTCTTAGACCTTCCTCGAGCCCTGCTCCCCCGGCACTCTCTGGTTTCGGTCACCCACGTCTGTTTGGCCTGCAGGACGGGTCAATTGGCGCCCAAACGTGGGGCGACCCCGAATGCTGGTTAGCTGCCGCGATAGACGCTCCAACTCGTCCGGACTCCATTAAGGTTAGTGTTCGCGCCTATCGCAACCATGGGATCACAACTCTCTAAAGAGCAAATTTTTGTACAAAATTTGAAACGACACCTTAGAGAAAGAGGAATAAGGGTTAAAAAGAAAGATCTCTTGAAGTTTTTTATTTTTATAGATAAGGTCTGCCCTTGGTTCACTATTAATGGCCCTGAAATTCACTCAGGAAAATGGCAGAAGGTTGGTAGAGATCTCGATGAAAAATTAAAACAGGAAGGCCCTGATTCGGTCCTGGTTACCGCCTTCTCGTTTTGGAACCTGATCAATGACATTGTAGATGAGGCCGCCGGAGACAAGGTAATCCGCCAGTTACTTACTCAGGCGGAAACTTGCCTTGCTCCTCCTTCACGTGCCGCCTCTGTGTCCTCCCTTCAGATAGATGGCCCCCATGAGCAGGAAAATGCCAGAACAACAGCCTCTACTGAGGAGATGCCCCCTGTGAAGTCCATTTACCCACCACTTCCTAACAATACCCTTACCTTCCCCGTGTTTCCCACGGAGCACAAAAATCCCCTAAAAGCTAATCCCCCTAATGAGGATGGTGTGCTCCCTGATGATGAAGCCGCTGATTTAGAGGCAGAAGCCGCGGCATACAATCCCCAAGAAGCCTTCATAACACAGCCCTGCCCGCCACCTCCCTATGTGTTCCCTCCCGCGATGGATCTTTCCCTTATTCAAAAGGACTTGACCGATCGTATGACAGAGCTAAGAAAGACCTTAGATATTCAAAACCAGTACCAGCAGATGATCAAGGAGTTCTCCGCGCTTCAAGCGTCTTTACAAAAATCCCTTCTGTCCACCCCCATGACGACCAGCTCCATGACCACTCCTCCTCCTAATACTTCCCGCCCACTGAAAAAGTCTAAAGCCCTCCTCTTCCCGATTCTCCGAAGCAAAACCAAAACTATGCCCAAGGACCCCGGGGATTCAGATGAGGATCGACAGGGCTCACGAGGTGATGGTGGGGGGAATGAAGATTCTGAGGAAGACAGTCAGGAGGAAGAGGGTGATAATGGGGAACAAGACTCGGACTCGGAGGAAGACACGAAATCTTCCGCTTCTCCTAGATATAAAGCTCCAAAATTTAAAAATATAAAAGATCTACATGTAGCAGTGAATAAATATGGCCCCAATGCACCTTTTACATTGTCCGCCCTTGAAGCGCTAGGGCAAGGAGGTTACTTATTGCCAGGAGAGTGGATTAGAATAGCTCAAGCAGCCCTAACTCGGGGCCAATTTCTGACATGGAAGGCGGAATTTGAATACAATTGTCAAATTACTGAAAAAAGGAATTTGAAATCTAAAAGTAATAAAGATTGGACCTTTGACAAATTGGCAGGAAGGGGGAAATTTGCCCTTGAACAGAAACAAAAGAAGTTACCGGCAGGACTGTTAGAGCAAACTAACCAGGCAGCTAACCGCGCCTGGAGAGCCCTGCCCATGACTGGTTCCCCTTTCACTCCCCTGAACAAGATTACCCAGAAAAAGGATGAGGAATATTCTGAATTTGTGAGCCGCTTGTTAGAAACGGCCGAAAGGACCCTAGGTAATGCGGCCTCTGATGATCTGATTATTAAAAGGTTGGCCTTTGAGAACGCCAGTGGCCCATGTAGAAACATACTTAATGGACAATGGCAAGACAAAACCTTAAATGAAATGATAAAGTTGTGTCGTGATGTTCAGGACCCCACTACCTCTAAAATCGAAAAAATGTCCCAAGCTGTGCTAGCACTGCAAAACCCTGTAAAAACTATGTCTGAGGCATTCTTGACTATTGGGGCAGCCACAACCAGCGGCCCTAGACCTTGTTTTAGGTGTGGAACTGAGGGCCACTTCGCCAAGCAGTGCCCCATGGGGCAAAATAATCCCTCCGCCCCACGGAAACGTACCACACCCGCCACTCCTTGTCCCCGCTGTAGAAAAGGTTTTCACTGGAGCAATACTTGCAGAGCCACTCATGATTTGGAGGGCAAACCTCTTCCCCCCTTGCCGGGAAACGGCTGGCGGGGTCCGCCCCGGACCCCTCAAGGCCCGGCCCAGCTGGCCACGGGGACATGCCCTGCCACCAACTCTCCAGGGCAACAGCAAGTAGCGCAGGAGTGGACCTGTGTGCCACCACCTATACAGTACTGAGGCCAGAGGAGGGCCCACAATCCATTCCAACAGGCGTTTGTGGTCCACCACCCCCTGGTTTCTTTTTTCTTATCATTGGCCGTGCCTCCACAACCCTCAGGGGTATTACTATACACCCTGCTCTCGTTGATAATGACTACACAGGGGAAATTAAAATAATTGCTTCTGCTTCCGGGGACGTTGTTCGGGTTCAACCCAATCAACGCATTGCACGGGCTTTACCCCTCCCTATGGACACTTCCTTCCCAGCTCTTCATCGTAACAGAGGCCGATCAACACCTGGCTCCTCGGACATTTACTGGGCACAAGCTCTCTCCCAAGAGAGGCCTACTCTATCCCTTAAAATACAGGGAAAAACCTTTCTCGGCCTCCTTGACTCTGGGGCTGATTCCACTGTTATCTCAGAAGCCCATTGGCCGTCTTCTTGGCCGCTGCAACCTTCATTAACCCACCTACAAGGCATTGGACAGAGTTCCAACACTATGCAGTCCTCCCAACTTTTACAATGGGAAGATCAGGAAGGTAATAAGGGAACTGTTAGGCCTTTTGTTGTCCCTAATTTACCCGTTAACTTATGGGGAAGAGACATTCTAGCTCAAATGGGGATCATTATGTGCAGTCCCAGCTCAATTGTTACAGAACAGATGTTGAACCAAGGCTTCCTACCCCGTCAGGGACTAGGAAAAAACAAACAAGGTATCACCCAACCGCCGCAGCTACAGCCACACCCCGGCCGTTCAGGCCTTGGCCTTCCAAACAATAGTTATAAGCATTTTTTCTGAGGGCCACTGGTCCTCCCAGCCTACAGGCGGACAAAATCACCTGGAAATCTGATACACCCGTCTGGATCGACCAGTGGCCCCTCCCTAGAGAAAAATTAGAGGCTGCCATAATGTTAGTACAACAACAGTTGGATGCTGGCCATATAGAGCCTTCAAACTCACCTTGGAACACTCCTATTTTTGTAATAAAGAAGAAATCCGGAGCTTGGAGACTACTCCACGACCTCCGAGCAGTCAATAGAACAATGGTTCCAATGGGCTCCCTGCAGCCCGGCCTTCCTGCACCTGTTGCTATTCCTGCGAAGTTTCAAAAGGTAGTGATTGACCTTAAAGATTGCTTTTTCTCCATTCCCCTTCATCCCGATGATGCTAAAAGGTTTGCCTTTTCCATTCCCATAACTAATTGTGTAGGACCCTCCCCACGTTTCCATTGGAAAGTCCTCCCTCAGGGTATGGCCAATAGTCCTACACTTTGCCAAAAATACGTTGCTCAAACAATTGACCCTTTTCGCGTGCAATACCCACATCTTTATATCATTCATTACATGGATGATGTTTTGCTTGCTGGCCCCTCAGAACCAGAGCTCTTACAGGTGACTTCTCTTCTTGTCGATGCATTACAAGAAAGAGGATTACATGTTTCCCCTGATAAAGTCCAGCTAGCCTCCCCCTTCTTTTTTCTTGGTTTTGAACTTCATTCTTCCCAGATCATTACTCAAAAGGCACAGATTAGGACAAGTCATTTGCAAACCCTCAATGATTTTCAGAAGCTCCTGGGAGATATTAATTGGCTCAGACCCTACTTAAAAATCACCACTGGTGATCTGAAGCCTCTCTTTGACACCCTTAGAGGTGATTCTAATCCAGCTTCTCCGCGTGTCTTATCGAAAGAGGGGGAGTTAGCACTACAAAAGATAAATCATGCCATTTCCGTTCAAGAAATAGGATACTACAACCCCCAAAAGAAACTCTGGTTTCTAATTTTCTCAACAACATTTTCCCCCACGGGTCTGCTTTGGCAAGAATTGCCCTTATATTGGATTCATGGCCCTGCAACACCCACTAAGGTACTATCCACCTATATCTCTCTAACCGCATCTCTTCTTCAGGAAGGCAGATCACTCTCTATTAAACTATTTGGAAAGGAACCTGATCATATTGTTTGCCCTTATACCTCCACACAAATATCATGGCTACAACAGAATGATGACACCTGGGCTGTTTCTTCCATATCTTTTCAGGGAACTTTGGATAACCATTACCCAAATGATAAACTAATCCAGTTTCTCAAGGATAATCCGGTAACCTTCCCCAGAATCACAAAAATAGAGCCCATACAAGAAGCTCGACTAGTTTTCACTGATGGCTCATCCTCAGGCACTGCCGCTATATCTGTAGACTCTGTAGTAACGTCTTTTCACACTCCTTATAAATCTGCACAATTGGTAGAGCTTGCGGCCATACTTTGGGTTTTTGAACACATCTCTGACCCAATGAACATATACACTGACAGCGCTTACATAGCCAATTCGGTTCCTGAACTTGAGACTGTCCCCTATATTAAGCCTTCTACTAATGCCTTCTCAATGTTCTTTGAAATCCAAAAACTGATACGAAATAGAAGCCATCCTTTCTTCATTTGCCACATTAGGGCACATTCTGACCTTCCTGGCCCTCTAGCTGAAGGAAATAGCACTGTAGATGTAGCCACTAAATATGCCTTGTTTTCCACAATGCTGCGATCCACTCCTTTTGAGGCTGCCACTAAAGCCCATGAATTACATCACCTTAATGCACACAGCCTAGCCCAACTTTATAAAATCACCAGAGAACAAGCTAGACAAATTGTGAAACAGTGTCCTGGATGTCTCGTTCACCTTCCTGAACCACACCTTGGAGTTAATCCCCGAGGCCTGATCCCTGGAGAATTATGGCAAATGGATGTCACACATTTCACACCCTTTGGTAAACTAAAATACATCCATGTTTCTATTGATACCTTCAGTGGCTTTCTCATTGCCACCCTACAAACAGGGGAGGCCACCAAACATGTCATTAATCACATTATGGCCTCCTTGACAATTGGCCCTAGACCAAAAGTTCTAAAAACTGACAATGGACCAGGCTATACCAGCCTATCCTTCAAGCAGTTTTGTGCTTACCTACACATTAAGCACATTACTGGTATCCCATATAACCCTCAGGGGCAAGGGATAGTTGAACGTGCCCATCAAACTCTGAAGAGAATGTTGTCAAAACTACAATCAGGATCTGAGAAACTTTATTTACGGGCCAATAACCACAGAACCCTTTTAAATCATGCTCTGTTTGTACTAAATTTTTTAACATTAGACAAGAGCGGTAAGTCACCAGCAGATCGCCTCTGGCATCCTTCTACAGCCAATAATTATGCCCAAGTAAAATGGAAGGACCCACTTACAAATCAATGGCACGGTCCTGATCCTGTCCTAATCTGGGGCAAAGGGCATGCATGCATTTATGACCTTAGTGCACAAAATGCCAGATGGTTGCCTGAACGCCTGGTTAAAATTATCAACCAGCCCAGGGAAAAACCCTGAGAAAGAATCCCTCTGCTCTTTTTCAGGTGCTCGCAACAGATACCGCGAAGAGGAACGCGTGGCAACGTATTCCCCTCTCCACGGGAGACACCCACCATGAGACTCGCCCACTTTATCCTCCCCCTGTTGATCTCCCCTGCATTCTCCTCCCAATATCAACTTTTTAACTATACCTGGATAGTTCAGAATTCGTGGGGAGATGTGGTTTGGAGTAAGTCACAAATCACCCATGACATTCCTTGGCCTACTTTAAGCCCGGATCTCTGCAGAATGACGCAAGGTCAGGAAGGGTGGGACCTTGCTGAGTATTTTAGCCCTAGTGCCCCTAACAGAGATCCTTATGAGACTTGGCAGACCAGAAAATCTGATTTAGGAGGCTGTTCATCGCGTTTTCGCAGAAGCCTTTTAAGACAACATCCACTATACGTCTGCCCTGGCCCAAAACACCGATCCCGAAGCTTGTCTGATTGGTGTGGTTCCTCCACTGATTATTTCTGTAAATCATGGGGATGTGAAACATCAGGGGATACTTACTGGTCTCCCAGTTCCTCCTGGGACCTGATAACTGTTACAGCAGACTATACACACCAGGACCCCTATGAGTTGGGCCTCTCCCCCTTGCATGAATGTTCCACTTGGTGCAACCCACTCAAGATTGACTTTACTGAACCTGGCAAAAAATATTCTGATTGGGCAAAAGGTGTCTCTTGGGGACTGAGGTTGTACAAAACTGGCCCTGACTGGGGCCTCACCTTCTCCCTCAAACTTCTGAAGACTTCTCCTATTGTTTCTCCTCCCGTAGCCGTAGGCCCGAATAGAGAAATGAGACCCAACTATTCGCTTCACAACTCAGCGTTGAAAAATAAACCCCATCCCTCTACTGCAATCCCCCCTCTCTCTAACACCACTCTTTTTCACCCTACTATACTCCACGGACCATCACCACCTACCTCCATGATTCTAAGTCTAGTTAATGCCTCCATACAAACCCTACACACCCTAAACGTATCATTCATTGAAGGATGCTGGGTCTGCTACTCCTCCGCCCCCCCCCTTTTATGAAGGCATGGCTCAGTTCGGTGCACCCAACTATACATCAGAGATCTCACAACTTAGATGGGGTACCGACAAAAAACAAGGCCTGACACTTAGCTTAATTACTGGCATTGGCACCTGCATTCTGGGCCCCGATATGCTCCCTCCTTTTCAGCTTGAAGCTATATGCAATCAAACTGTAATCGTCTCTGATAACCATACTTATGCTTCCGCACCTACTGGCTCCTATTTTGCCTGTTCCTCCGGCCTTACCACCTTTCTAGTTATCTCCAAGTTCATCAGCTCCCGTGATTACTGTGTATTGGTAGTTTTGTTCCCTCATGTCACTTTTTACCCAAATGATGACTTCCTAAATATCTGGCAACGAGGGAGAGAAAGCCCATAGGGCAAAAAGAGAACCACTGGCTGCACTAACGTTAACCGTCCTTTTAGGTCTAGGAGCTGCAGGGACGGGTACCGGTATTGCCGCCCTCGTTCAAAATGATAGACAGATATCACAACTTAGTGCAGCTATAGACAAAGATTTAGAGGAATTACAGACAGGATTACAGCACCTCAAAGACTCAGTAGCATCTCTGGCGGAAGTTGTATTACAAAACAGAAGAGGTTTGGACCTCCTCTTCTTACAACAAGGAGGTCTGTGCGCAGCCCTGAAAGAAGAGTGCTGCTTTTACTCAGATAGGCTAGGACTTGTGGAAAACAGCTTGAGTAAGGTCAGAGAGAGCTTAGAAAAAAGGAAAAAAGAGAGGGAACAACAAGAATCCTGGTATAAGAATTGGTTCTCCACCTCCCCATGGCTTTCTACACTCCTTCCTAGCCTTCTTGGACCACTCCTAGGCCTTCTCCTACTCATTTCTTTCGGCCCTTGGGCCTTTAACAAACTAACCACCTTTGTTAAATCTCAGGTAGATTCAGCTATTGACCGGAAGAGACATATATTTTACAGCAGGCTGCAGGAACATGACGCCCCTGAGCCCCCAGATAACCGGCTTCAGTTTACCGAAGATCTCCTTAAAGAACCCTGGTACCGGAGGTGGAAGAAGAGACTCTACTCCCCTTGCTGAACAGCCCACCAACCCCTCCCCTGCTTTCCCCATCCTTGAGCATCCTAGCTCCCATTATCCTTTGCGTGTGTTATTGATACTTTACCCTTACTCTGATTTCTACGAGTCTCCTCCACTATGCTCCCGACAGAGAAGCTGTGGACTGCGCCAATGACGGGAATATTGTGGCCCCATGACCTGGATAATCATGCCATTGGCTGCAGAGGTACCCAATGACGGGATTATTGTGGGTCCACCTACCCGAAATGCTGGAGGTGGGGGCCACCCACATAGCCTAAGACAGGGGCCCTGCCCACTTTCGGTACCAGGCATGGAGTCAGGCCACATAGCCTAAGACAGGCCAGCCACCTCCCCTTTTTAAATAAAAACGGGGGACATGCCGGAGACTGGAGACTGAATTGTCAGCTACTATCTTCTCCTTCTTCTTAGTTGTCAGGGGCACAATGGACCAATGCCCTTCCTGGGGGGAAGAGAGTACTAGGAAGTCCTGACCTGCTGACGTGGCTCTGCCAGCTCAGCGCTAGAAAGACTTCCTGGTCTGAGACTAAGCAGCCACCAACCAACCAGAAGGGGATACGACCCGGGATAGGGAATCGTGCCCTTTTTTGGTTTGGTCTGGAGGGGCTCGCACCAATGAGATGAAAAACTCCACCCCCAGGATATGACTTTGCAGTAATTGCTTATATAAACCCTCCCCTGGTGCAATAAAGAGAGACTGCTTGACACCAACTATGCTTTAGTCTCCTTCCTCTTCGTGATCCTGTTCCCAGGTCTCTTAGACCTTCCTCGAGCCCTGCTCCCCCGGCACTCTCCGGTTTCGGTCACCCACGTCTGTTTGGCCTGCAGGACGGGTCATGCAATTGACTTCAGAACAGTAAAATTTGAACATTGTAATTAACTAATCTTAGAGCCCAAAGCATAATTTAATTAAATATTTGCTTAGAAAAATATCAAATCCAGAAAAATAAGACATTAAAATGTCTAAATACTATATTTATGTTTTCACCAGCCTTCCAGTAACACTTAGTATCCAGGGAGATGGAGGAATTAAGTTTGGGATAACAAAGTTCTCTTGAGTTGGAAAAATAGAATTCTATCTGCATAAGTCTGTATAAATTAACCCAAGTTCTTAGTTTAGTAATCATCAGTGCTTCATTTGGTTATACATGCAAGATATTATAAGTATTATATATGTTTATTTTTTTCCAAGTACTATTATATAGTCACTAGAATTAACTTTTTAAAAGTAATTATTTAATGATTTGTTGCCTTTTATTTCAAAATTCCAAGTAAACAATATTGGTGGATTGATTTCTCTAGCTCAATAAAGTTCATTATAGAATAAGAACAGATATACTGATTCAGTAATAATTGTCTTTCAAGTCATTCATTCTTTGTTCAGCAAATATTTGTTGACCATCTATTATGTACAGCATCCTGTTTAGTTCCCCACATGGTTGGTGCCTTTCTCACAGTTTGGAAACTAGAATTTATAATTTTGGTTGTGGACATGGGAATAAAAGCATTTGGTCTGCAATTTAGAGCATATAAGAGAGTGGTATTTAATCAATTTTAAGAGAAAAATAAAATGAGCAGAAGCCAAGCAAAAGTTTACTAAATCAAGTTATTACTATAAGTAGATTTTATTTATCATTATGGACATGACTTAGAGAAATATTTAAAGAAAGGATAAATATGCACATTTAAATGCATCCTTAGTTTCATAACTAGTAAGTTGTATTTATTCTGTTTATTAAATGGCATTTATGAGTCTCCTATATGATATTTAAAATATATAGAATAAATTATACATGTAAAGTATACATTCATTAGGTTATGTAATAACTCAGGGCTTATGAAATATAGTAAAATATATTGAGAAGTAAAGACTTTGAATTAGTATACACACAACTGGGCTACCAAATATGAAGTCAATCTGCTGTCTAAGCAAGAAAATTAAGTTATAAATGCAAATAGTCTTTTAAGACTGATTAAATCTATAGAGTGAACCTAATACATTGAATTTATGAAGAAAGGCTGAGTGATAATATAGTAAATATTAATGGAGAATAAGGTGATGATATTTGCATGTTTGTATTTTAGCTATCTAATAAGGACAGATTAAGAACTTATGATGAATATTAGAAAAAGATAAGTTCAGTTGAAATACAGTAGTGTACCCCTTTTGGTACATTAAAATTTATCTCATAACTATTACTTTGATGCTGCCTTTTTTTCACTTGAAGATTGTATTAGAATGATCAAAATACTAGTGTAACTGAGTGGTATTATTGAATCTCAGTTTCTTAAAAATAATCACAGAAACATATGCGTGAAATCATG
This sequence comes from Bettongia penicillata ogilbyi, assembly GCA_023548195.1. Lineage (NCBI taxonomy): Eukaryota > Metazoa > Chordata > Mammalia > Diprotodontia > Potoroidae > Bettongia > Bettongia penicillata. Next base: position 784,337 of record JAJHZJ010000145.1, read on the forward strand.
TTTTAAAGAATTTTACTTGACACTGTTTCTGTAGCTAAAAGATAATAAAGACTGTCTGCCTCACCTGTAAAAAAAAAAAAAAAAAAAGAATGCTTGAAAGTTCCCTATCTCATTGAACATTCATCTGTTTTCCCCAGAAGGATTATACTCAGTTTTGCTGGGTAGGTGATTCTCGTTATTTTGACCTCTGGAATATCATATTTCAAGCCTTCTGATCCCTTAATGTAGAAGCTGCTAAATCTTGTGTTATCTTGATTGTGTTTCCACAATACTTGAGTTGTTTCTTTCTGGCTGTTTGCAATATTTTCTCCTTAACTTGGGAACTCTGAAATTTGGCTACAATATTCCTAGGAGTTTTCCCTTTGTGATCTATTTCAGGAGGTGATCAGTGCCTTCTTTCAATTTCTATTTTCCCCTCTGGTTCTAGAATATCAGGGCAGTTTTGCTTGAAAATTTCTTGAAAGATGATGTCTAGGTTCTTTTTTTTTTATCGTGACTTTCAGGTAGTCCAATAATTTTTAAATTCTCTCTCCTGGTTCTATTTTCCAGGTCAGTTGTTTCTCCAGTGAGATATTTCATATTGTCTTCTATTTTTTCATTCTTTTGGTTTTGTTTTATAATATCTTGATTTCTCATATACTCATTAGCTTCCATTCTAATTTTAAGGAATTATTTTTTCAGCAAACTTTTGGATCTCCTTTTCCAATTGACTAATTTTTCTCACTGACTTTTTGGGTCCCTTTAATTTGATTAGTCTATTTTTTTAAGGTGTAATTTTCATGAATGTTTTGGGGGGGTCTCCTTTTGCAAGCTGTTTAATTGTTTTTCAAGATTTTCTTCCATCATTCTCATTACTCTTCCCAATTTTTGCTCAACTTCTCTTATTTGATTTTCAGAATCCTTTTTTGAGCTTTTCCATGGTCTGAGACCAAATCATATTTTTCTTGGAAGTTTTGAAAGTAGGAGTATTGACTTGGTTGTCTTCTTCTGGTTGTATGTTTTGATCTTTTTTGTCACCAAAGTAAGATTCTATAGAATGAGGTTTTTTTTTCTGCTTTTTTGCTCATTTTCCCAGACAATTATTTGACTTTTTAATTCTTTGTTAAGGCAGGGCTCTGCTTCCAGTGTGAAGGTATACCTTCCCAAACTTCAGGGATTTTGGGCAGCTGTTTTCAGAGATACTTCTAGGGACCTGTACATTTTCTTCCAAGGTGGTATGATCAAAGGAGAGGTGTTTATTCCTTTCCTGGCCTGTACTGTGGTCTGTAAGTGACTATAAGCACTCTTTTCTGCCTTGGAACTGCAAGGATTCGCTCTTCACTGCTGCCACAAATTCTGCCCCACCAGTGCTCCACCTCAGTCTAGGACTGCCATTCAGGACTGTGACCCAGATCCAAGCACGGGCAAAGCAAGAGAATCCTGCCTGAGTGCCAGCAAAGAGATCCCTGCAATCCTCCTCTGATCAGCTGCTCAATCCCCCTACCATCTGAGGACTGAGAGCTTTGGAAGCAGCTGCTGCCACTGCCATCACCACCACTGCCATCCAGGGCTGGGGCCAGATCACGTTCCTCTCTCCCCCAGGTCTGACAGACTTTTCCTACTGATCTTCTAAGTTGTCTTTGACATTTGTGGGTTGAGAATTCTGGAAAATGCCATAATTGCCAGTGATTCAGACCCCTGAAGCCTGCTCCAGGTTTGCTGGGGGGGCCCAATCTATGCTGGAGTGGCCAGTGTTAGTTGGTATTCCTCTCCCAGCCAGGTGCAAAAGACCTTTCTGGTTGACCCTCCAGGTTGTCTTGGGCTGGAAATTTGTTTCACTCTGTCATTTTATGGGTTCTGCTGGTCTAGAATTTGTTTAGAATAATTTTTTACAAGTATTTGGAGGGGTTTGGGGGAGAGCTCAAGCAAGTCCCAGCTTTTACTCCACCATCTTGGCTCCACTCCCAATTAACATTTTTCTTATTGATAAAAGCCAAAATGTTCAATATTTTAAGGAAAAACGTTGAATTCCTGCTTTTTAACAGGCTTTTAACCTTTTGAGTGAATGTGTGTGTCTGATGTGTGTATGTGGGGGGAGGGGGAGGTGAGAGAGAGAAGGGCCCTTTTGGTTTTCTGATGAAACCTATAAATTCCTCAGAATAATGTTTTTAAATTCATAAAATAAAATACATTAGATCATAAAGAAAGCCAACTTTATTGACACATGAAAGATTTATTGAAACATGAAAAAAGAAATTCAGGGACCCCCTGAAATCTATTTACTGACTCCAAAGGAGTCTTCACATTAGGAACCCCCATTTTAAAGCCTAACTCAAATGCTACTTCCCCCATGAAGCCTTCCTTGATCTCCACTATTATCAACAGAGTGATGAAGAAGAAAATGCTATAAGCTATTCATGAAATAAATATGCTATTTACTTCTCTAATGTATTTGTGGGAGAAAAATATTACTGTGCTCTGTATTTTAAACACAAGCCTGTCAGAGACAAATTTATTAATTAAGTTATTCTAAGCATGTCTGTTTAAAGAGAGAAAATCCAAAGAGACAGAAATCTGTACTGCCTTTGAAAAATCTCTCCTTCACCAACCATTTCTTGAGGTATAATTTATGTTATTCCTAAACAACAGATAAAATTCTACAAAAGATAAGACATAGTAACAAAGTTCAGATAACAATTTGATTCAGCAAACAGAATGCTAGTCACGAAAACTGTCAGTTATTATAGTTTCTACTAATAATGTGTATTAGGCAGCATAGTGGATAGGGCACTTGACCTGGAGTCAGGAAGACCTGAGTTCAAAAGTGGCCTCAGATAATTTACTAGCTCTGTGACTTTGGGCAAGTCACCTTACCTCTGTCTCCCTCAGTTTTTTTTTAAATATGTAAAATGAAGATAATAATAATACCTGCCTCCCAAAGTTGTCAAAATGACCTAATGAGTTAATATTTGTAAAGTGTTTTGTGAACATTAAAGTGCCATATAAATGCCATATATAAATGCTAGCTATTATTTTTATCCTTATCATTATATCTGTTTGTGTCTTATCCTTCTTTTAAACTGTAGGCTCCATTAGGGAATGGACTATGTCTTACCTAAATAATATATAATAATAATAACATAGCATTTATATATAGCTTTTAAAGGTTTGATTGAATGAATAAACGAATGAAGGAATGAATGAATTGAAAAGCAAAGATGTATTCTGCGACCACAATTTGTCCTAAATAGACATATGGTACCTGCCTACTCCACCAGGCCTTAGATGGCCTCACGGGATGTGAGTCCTTGCCTGCTTAGACTTGTGGTTTCTGTCAGACCCCTCTCTTGCTTTTTTTAACTTTCAGTCTTGTGTACCCTGACCAGCTTTTTCCCATTGCTGCCCCTATGTGGCATAAGGAAGGAGAATGAAAAGAGAAAAAGCTGTTAGGCTAGGAAATATTTTTATACTGAACACAGGTAAAACTTTTATTTTCAACAACTCTCTCTTTCTCTTCCTCCTTCTTTCTCTCTGTCTCTCTCCTCTCCCTTTCTTTCCTTTTCTTCCTTCCTTTTTATCTCTCTTCCTCTTTATCTCTATCTCTCCTCTCCATTTCTCTTTTCTCCCCTTCTCTCTCTCTCTCTCTCTCTCTCTCTCTCTCTGGTTCTGCATGGCTGGTGGCTATTGTCCACCACACATTCCATTCAACTGAACATGTGATACATTCTCAAAATGGGCAGCTGGATGAAATATGTAACGGAAAATACAGTACAGCTGCCAGAACCCCAGACCTTCAGATCTTCTTGTCAATCCCTTGCCAGGTCTCAACCCTGCTCCTGCCTGGATCTCAGTCTGGATTCTAAATTTGTTTTCAGATCTGTACATAGTCCTGTATCCTTTCTTAGATTTATGCAATACCAGTAATCCTTTAGTAGGTACCAAAACGGGGATAGTCTCATCTGGTATTTTGTCATTTGACTTGAGGATTGTAATCCAGCAAAGTTATTTTAGATACTAGAAATTTTATTTGTTTCTGAAGCCTGTGCAAAATGATTTTCCAGGGCTAATACAAGTAAAGATAGATGTATGCTACCCATCAACCTACTGGTCTATAAATCTGGAGATTTGTAAATCTTGAGTCCCATCTCTAATACTTTTGCAAATCATTTAACCTCTCTGGGCCTCAGTTTCCTCACCTATAAAATGAAGAGGTCACACTAGATGATCTCTAAAGTCCTTTTCAGTTCTAAATCTATAATCCTATTATTTCAAGTATAAATGGCAAGGAAAGAATGAGGAGGATCACAGATGAAATTTACATATTCAGAAATATGTAAAGAGAGAGCACATACTAACATCTGGGAAATGAGTGAATAATATTCATCACTATTATATAGTGCTTTGAAGTTTGCAAAATGCTTCACAAACATTATCTTATTTGAGTCTTACAACAACAGGTATTATTCCCATTTTACAGCTGAGAAGGTGAAGTATCAGAAAACTTAAGTGATTTACTTACGGGAGGGAGGAAAGGAATAAGCATTTATTAAGTGCCTCCTACATTTCAGGCATTGTACTAAGTGCTTTACAAAATATTGAATCATTTGGTCCTCACAACAGCACTGTGAGGTGGGTGCTACTTAGGGTATTGCAGTTGTGTTAGACATAGAATTTGAATTGGCATCTCCTGAAGTCCAAGTCCTATCTACGAGCCACCTGCTAAAGCTTCATGGACAAAATGGCACCTCAGTTGAGCGATGAAGATAGAAAAGGATTGAAAAAGATAAGGGAGGGGTGTGCTCTAGGCCAGGACGATTGCTTATGTCAATGAGTAAAAGCAGGAAAACGTTAGAATGAAAAGTTCATGAAAGAGAATGATGTAAAATAAGACAGGAAAGAAAATTAAACCAGATAGTGGAGGGTCCTACATTCCAGGCTAAGACATTTCATCCTAGATGAAATGGGAAACCCCTGAAGGTGTTTGAGCAAGAGAGTAATGTAGTTGGACCTGTGATTTAGGAAGATTTTCTTTGGTAAATGTGGAGAATGGATTGGAGAGAGGAGAGAGGAGAGCAGGGAGACCAATCAAGAAGCAAAAGGCAAAAATGATGAGGAAGGCCTGAATTGGCATGGTGGCATGGTCGATGAAGAAGGGGACAGTATACAAAATTTGTTATAGAGGTGGAACTGCCCGAACTTGGTAATTATTTTGATGTGGAGCATGAGGGAGAGAGAAGAGTCAAAGGTAATTCCTAGGTTATAAACCTATTATTAATTTTATGTGTTATGTTAACACATATCATATTAATACATATTATTATTATGTTAGCACAATTATGATTGTTATATTTAAAGAATTAATATATATAGATATTTTAAATGTCCATTTTAATTTCTAATATTATAAATATCTATAGACATAACCTATGTAAGCAAAAAATCTTTGTGATCCTTGACAATTTTTAAGAGGGAAAAGGATCCTAAAGTTTGGGAACTGCTGGTCTATTCAGATTCACATCTCCAAATTCTAATAGGTGACATGAGTTCAAAGCAAAAGGCATTTAATTAAACAGAATAGCAAAGTACACATCAAGGAAAAAATCCCCTCATAGTAAAAGAAAATATAATCTCCCTCAAATTGGATCTGTCCATATTTATTGTCAGTGGGAGAGATAATTTTCCTTGGCCAACTTATAGGCTAGGATTGCATTCTGCCTGGAACACTTCCCATGGTTTGTTTGGTTCGGTGTCCCTGAATCTCCTGGTCTTCCCTGCTTCTCTACTCCACCTCTAAAGTGTTGCTTTCTGCTTTTCCTTGGATCTCTTTGCTGTGATCTGCTGCTGGACTTACTCTCCACCAACTCTTGTTTCCTTCTACTACTAGGCTTCTTTGTCCCTGCTGAACTTTTGCCCTATTTTAGAATGCTTCTTCTTTGGCTAGAAGAGCTTATTCTTCCTTAAAAAAGGAGTTTTGCTACTACTTTAGAAGATTTTCTGAGCCTAAGTTTATTTTAGCTTTTTTGTTAGGTTACCTGGGTTACCTAGACAGTATGTAAAAGGTCCAAGTCTTTCATTTGAAAACTTCTCATGTTCTGAATTCCTATCCTGCAATCAGATCACTGTCCCTCTTACCACAGGACTGTCATGAAGGGCGGAGTGAAGTTTGGCTGCCACATATTTATAGTGGATTCTGTCAATACATTTCTTGATTTCCTCAGTAGGGATAAAGAAGGCAAATTTAATGGTAACACAAAGGATTGTCAAAGAGTGAAGGACACAAAAATAGGGGCAACAAATTTAAAGGGAGTGCCTTGTTGAGTTGATTAATCCTAGGTTCAATACTGTAGAAGGAGGAAAGTGAGTCCAGAACAGGGAAGACAAACAAAGAGAACAGGAAAAAATGGAGTCACTGAAGGTTATAGTGAGGTTGAAGAAAAGATTCAAGAGTGACACAGAAGGGAAGAGAGAGAGACAGAGAGAGAGAGAGAAAGAGATAGAGAAAGAAAGAGAGAGGGAGAGAGAGAAAAAGAGAGGGAGAAAGAGAGAGAGAGAAAAGAGAGAAAGAGAAAAAGAGAGACAGAGAGAGAGAGAGACAGAGAGGGAGAGAGACCGAGAGAGAGAGAGAGAGAGAGAGGGGATTGAGATTAGGAGCAAAGAGTTTAATTTCAGAGATCAAGATCATAGAGGAAGAACAGTTTGATAGAAATGTCAAGGCCTGAGTTATGACCACCCCTGTGAGTGATTAAGCTAAATCAGACCTCTCCAGTTCCTATCGTCTCGAGTTCCATTTCTATCTCAGTCACTTACATCAATGGCTATACCTTAAACTCCTGCCTCATACACCCCCTTCTCAACTCTAACCAATAGAGAAGACAACAAAAAACTTTCCTTGCCTTTGATTCTACTGGAAAAATATGATGTACATTGACAGGTAAGTGTGATATAGGGTAGGAAGTGATGGGAGCAAAGAAGAAATCCAGACAAATTTTCTAGGAAAAAAATAAAGAGAATATTTTTAGCTGGGAGTGGGGAAGGGAAAAATCAAGAAAAGTAAAAAGATGCTATGGGATATGAATTGAGCCTTGAAGGAAGGAAGGTAAGGGTTCCAAAAAGGAGTGACAAGGAGAAAGTGCCTTCTAGGCATAATCGTTCATCCTTCATTTTTGAAGACCAGTGACGTAACATGAATGACACATGTGGACTGGAGTTAAGCGAGGCAAGGTGGCTCAAAGTCATGACCCTCCCTGTCTTTTCCAAAGTCACTGAAGTCAATGGTAAGACAAAAATCAGAACTGGTAATGGTCTGGGATACATAGTTAAAGGTATATTTAAAGCCTGGGTGAATGCATGGAAATGGGAGGTGGCCTCTTGAGTCCAACATGGTAGAGCAGAAAGGGTTCTACATTTGAAGTCAGAAGATCTGGGTTTGAACTCGATCCCAACTCTTTGAGTTACTACCTGTATGGCCCTGTGGGGGAAGTGGGAGGAAATAAACATTTATTAAAACTCCTATTAGGTACTGAACACTATACTAGACACAGGTACTGTGCAGATATTATCTCAATTATTGACAAGTCATTGAACTTTTCTGAGCTATTGTCTTTCCTGTGAAATGATGAAGCTGGTTTAAATGACCTCTGAATTGTTTTCTATCTCTAAATCTATGATCTTGCAATCCTAAATATACATACATATATGTATGTATATACATGCATATATACGTATATATGTATGTGTATGTATATGTGTGTGTATATATATCTGTCTCTATCTATTTATCTATCTACCTATGTATCTATCTATCTTAAAATCACCAAGGAAGAAGACAGGGATTGAGATAGAGAGGAATATTCTTAGCCAGGTACAGAACTCATTGAAAAAGAAGTTGATGGATGAAAGGCACAGAATAAAGCCTTCATCTTTACTCATGCCCAATGTGAAATTTATTTTGTTTAACTCTGCTTATTTGTTTTAAGGAATGGGTTTGTTTTGTTAGTTTTGTGAGGTGGGGGGAGGGAATCAAGGGAAGGGAAGAGGGGCGGTTGATAGTGATGTCAACAAAAAGAAGAAAAGATAAAAGTGTCTAGAAAACATTGAAAAAATTTGCAGAACAGGAAGTTCAGAGCAATATACAGACAAGCAGAACGGCTGTGAAAGTAATGTGTGGAATTCAGTATATACTTTTCAAAGTTTCATTTGATCTTGACAGCCACAATGAGAGGTAAGTGCTATTATCCCCATTTTACAGGTAAGGAGACTGAGGCTGAGAGAGGTTCAATAACTTGCCCAAAGTCATGCAGCTCGTTAGTGTCTGAATCTGTACATAGTATAGATTTGTAGTTTCACAGCCTTCTTTTTCTATTATTCTTTGTATATGCATATGTAAATGTATGTTAGTATTAGTCAAGTGCAGAATAACCAAAGATATTTTTTTAAAGAAAAAGAAGATCTGGAGGTCTATAGATAACAGTAATAAAGACCTGAACAGTGTGACATGGACAGATGAATTCACCTCAAAGAGCAAAAGTTGCTGAATGATGGTGGCTAAGGGAATTTGGAATTAGCAACACCACCTCTTCCACCTGGGTAGGTAAGTCAGGGGCCATAAAGGAAGGAACAACCAACACTGGAGAGGGTAACAAAGGCTAAGAGAAAGTCAGGTTTCTGTTAGTGACAGAAAATGGAAAGTGACTGAGAAAAAGGAGATATAGGGTGAAGAAGAGTTTACAATAGAACAAATTCCAGAAAGTACATTGGAAAGTAAGGGTCATGAACAATAGGGACCTAAAAGGTTAGAGATGAAAATAAAAGAAAAAATATTTTTGCCCTGACAGACTGTGATATGAATCATAAAGATAGGGAATCACAAGATCAAAATTTCTTAGCTATGGAATGGAAGAACTACTAGTTGATCTCAGGATATATTTGAGGCAGTAGTGTTTGAGAGGGTAATATGGCGATGGCATCTTCATATTTTATTCTTCAGTCCCTTATCACTATTAATCCTGATGAAGTATCTGAACCCCAATGATGGTAGTAATATACAGTTCTTCATTTTAGTTCAAATTGCTCTTACCTTCCTACGTCATGTAATAAAGGAGTAGAAAATCAGTGCTATATGTCTAACCTCAAATCTCTTTCCCCCTTATTCTCCTCATGGTTACACCTTGCCAAACACCAATCTTGGGTTGTTCTCACCATCCACTTTGCTCCTACTCATGTTTCTAAATCCAACTGCAAGAAATCATGCAACCAGATGGACTGAGACCTTTACAAGTAGGTGATATCTCAGCACAACTGAGTCCTTTTGATAGCAAGACAATGCTTTTACTACTCCATAACCAATTCTCTAACTTACTTCCTGCAGAGGATGTTCCAAATCTTCTTTTTTCTACTCAGATCTCTTACCCCAGTTCTTCTTTTCACCCTCAGAGATGAAGACAGCACACCATACTTTACTAAGAAAATAGAGACCATTTGCCAGGTCTCTAAGAGACCACTTGCCTTACATACTTTTCAAAATTCCAAGATATCATCCCCCATTCTCTACTTTAGTCTTTGATGAAGAAGATATGACTTTTTTCCTCAGGAAGACTAGCCCCTCTACATATTTCCTTGCTCCCATTCCCTCCTATCTTCTCCAACATATTGCCTTCCCAATCATACCCCACTTCACCTTCAACCTCTTCTTATCTATTTGTGCCTTCCCTGATGAATACAAACATACCAACATCTCTCCCTTCTTTCAAAAACTTTCATTAAATCCTACCATTTTCTGCAAGCTATCATTCCTTCTTTTCATAGCCAAACTCCTTGAAAAAGCTTTCTGTATTCACTGTCTCCATTTTCTATATTTTCACTCACTAGTCAGTCTTTCTCAGTTTGGCTTCCAACCTTAACACTCAACTGAAACTGCTCTCTTCCAAGTTTCAGATGATCTCTTAATTGCCAGATCCAATGACTTTTTCTCACTCTTCATATTTTTTGGCCTTGCTAGTGTTTGACACTATTGACCACTCTTTCCTCCTGGATATTCTCTCCTCTCTGGGTTTTCATGACACTATGTCTCAGTGCTCCTGTTACCTGTCTGATTACTCGGTAGTATCTTTTGTTGATTCATTATCCACATTGTGCCCTGTAACTGTTGGTCTATTTGAAGGCTCTGAGGTAGGCCCTGTACTCTCTTTCCTCTTTGTCTATCTCTTAGTGATCTCGTCAGCTCCCATGGATTTAATTATTATATCTATTATTTGAATTATTATATCTATCTGGACGCCCTGATTTACATGTCTAGTCCCAGTCTGTCTCCTGAACTCCAGATGCATATCTCAGTGGCCTATTAGACATTTATTAGATGTTCTTTAAGCATATAAGCATCTCAACTCAGTATATCCAAATCTGAACTCAGTGTCTTTTTCCCTAAACTCACCCCTCTTTCAAACTTCTTTAATTTTGTTGAATACATCACTATTCTTCTAGTTGCTCAGTCTTGCAACCTTGACATTATCCTGGACTTTTCACTCTTTCTCATCCCACATATCTAAACTGTATTGTTATTTCTATCCTCACAATATTTTTCATATCTGTCCCTTTCTCCCTAATCATATAGTCACCAATCTAATTCAGGTCTTTATAACCTCTTCCCTGAATTACTTCAGTGGCCTTCTAATTGGTTTCCTTGACTTGTCTCTTCAGTTCTATCCATTTTCCACAGAGCTACTTAGGTGATTTCCCTTAAGTGCAAATCTATAATCCTTTTAGATTCAAATATATACTTCTCTGTTTGACATTTAAGACTTTCCACATTTTTACCCCACCTACCTTTCTAATCTTGTTATATATTACTATCCTTCCTGTGTTCTTTGGTCTAGTCAGACTGGCCTTCCTACTGTTTCTCACCCCTAACATTGCGTCTCTTATTTTTCTGTCATTATTCTTTTCCTCCATATAAAGACTCCTCTCTCTCCTCACCTCTGTCTCTTAGAATCCCTTCAAAACTCAACTCAAGTTCCGTCTTCTACATAAAGCCTGATTTTTCAGCTGGTTGCACCCACTCCCCCCAGTTACCTTGTAGTTATATAACTTATTTCACATGGAGTTATGTAGTATGTGTTGTTTCCCCTGTTGGAATATAAGGTTCCTGAGGGAAGGGACTATTTGTTTTGTGTCTTTGTACCCAGCACCTAGCACATATCTGGTACTTAGTAGGTGCTTGGTAAATACTCGTTGACTATTTAGTATATTTCTGAGATGGAAGTCATTACAGGGTGAGACAGGAAGGTAGATGGAAGTGATGTCAGAGAAGTTCTGAGGGTAAAGGAAGACTCCCATCCTGGGATGCAGAAGCAACCAAGTCCTTCTCTGCCGTAATCCCTAGGAGAGACTAGGGGGTGGCAGTGCTATGACTTTCCAAATGAAGGACAGAAGAAAGAGAATCCTATTTTTATCTGCCATTTCCCTTTTTGTGCTTCTATGATGTTCCCCTCATTCTGCCCAAGGCAGAGGCAGCCTTATATTTCTGAGAATACATTGGTCCTTTGTCCAGCCTTGGCCAAGGTTACTTACCTGGTAAACCAGAGGGACTAGGACTTGAACACAGGTCTCTTGACTCCAAATTTATTCCTTTTCCATCTTGCAACACTATCATAACTGAGCATGGAAGATTTAGTCAGAACAACAATTTTCTACCAAAAAAAACTCTTTTAACATTTGAGTTGATCAGACTTTAATACTAAGCAAACCTATTCTGAATTGGGGTGGGAAGCAAAGATTCATTGTATTTCATTTAATGTTTAGTGTCATTAAAGTAGAACATTTCACACACACACACACACACACACACACACACACACACACACACACACACAGAGTAGTTTGATTTGGGCCTGGATCCATGATTTCATCAGCAGAGGAATTCCCTTCAAAGAAGTGGATTGGGAACTCTTCTATAATTTATAGTATTGGTCTCCAGTGGATAATAAGAGGTTAAGTGATTTGCCTGTGGTCACAGAATAGTTATGTACACCCAGGTCTTCCTGACTCCTAGGCCAGTCTTCTCTTTGCTTCACCATATTGTCCTTCAATGACTTGGAGATAGTAACAACGATAATAACAGATATTCGTATAATAGTGATAGTTTGTGCTTTTATCCTTTACGAAGAAGTGGTTTACAAAGCATTTTCTTCACCATAACCCTGTGGTTTAGATATCATGATCATTACTGGGCCAATTTAATAGAAAAAGAAACTGTCTCAGAGGGGTTAAGCACCTTCTCCAAGGCCATACATTTAGTAGGTAGACTACCTGGAATCAAGACCAATGTTCTCCCTCTTTAGATCTGACCCAATGATCCTTCCACCCCATCATGCTGCATAGCACTTTAGGGTTTGTAAAGCTCATTTCTCATAGCAACCTTGTTAGGCAGGTAATGCCAGTATGATGAGCCACATTTCACAGATGAGGAAATTGAAATTTGCAAAGGTAAAGTGCCTTTATTTTTTCCCCCATTTTTTATAGCACCATTGACCTCTCCCTTAGAACTATAAAAGATATGTGTGGTAGGTCACACAATATATAGATACAGCTTTACTGACTGGCTCCGGGATAGATCCCTTGTCTGAAACCTGACCTGCCGTGAGAAGCAAAGAACTGAAACTATAATTTCTACCTTTATAGAGAGTCTGACAAAGGTTCTTTCAGGCTCCAAAACCAGCCTAGCAGGGGAAAGGCAGGAAGTGTCCTGTGTATCTGGCCACTGGATCCAGATGACTCTGGAGGATAACTTTGCACTTAAATCTAATTTACTTGTATAGCATGGCATCATGTCCAAGATGACAGGGTCCTTCATCTTCTAGAACAGAAGAACAAACATCAATCTATGGTCAAAGATACTCAGAATAAAAAGCATTGTCCCTAATCACTGTCAACAAGGAGGGTAATACTTGCTCTCACTTGCTATCTTTCTGTTCCTTATCCAAAAAGATGGTTATGCAAATGATAGTCAACAATATCTAGTATTCCTCTTTATCAAGACAGGCGGTAAATAGAAATCTGTAATGGAGATTAGAAGAGGAAAAAGAATACCACAGGTCTATGAGCTCCTTGAGGTCTTGATAAGACCTTAGCTCTCAAGGAAAGACAATGATCCCACTGATGGGGGTGCAATGGAGAAGAGTTCCAGGTATTAGCTATCTCTAGCGATGCAGATGCTGGTGGTCACTTTTTTCATATACTTCAAATTCATCTCAATCTGAAGAAAGTTCTTTCTCCTAACTCACATACGCAGCATATCAAGCTCGTAAGTCACGTTTCCCCCTGTGTATGTAGCTCTGAATCACAGTTGTAGCTCTGAGGAAATTGCCCCAGGCTTGAGCAGAAGTAAGGTTACATAACAAGAAAAACAGTGAAGCAAAACTGACCAACAGACGAACCACATCAGGCAGTCATTTGTAACATTCCACAACGGAGAGAAGGAATCTGTGTGTTCGTCCTCTGTTCTCCATAACCAAGATTACACATTTTAATTAATCTGTATTCATCTACTTTTGAATAATGTTGTTTTCATTTACATTACTTTAGTCATCCTATATATTGTTCTCTGAATTTTGCTTTCTTTCCTCTGTACCACGTCATACCATGATTCTCTGAATTCCTCAATATTAGTTGTGACAGATAGTGTGTCCTTAGGTACACACTGTGAAGGAGTATTCACCTATACCTGGCTCTTTATCCTACTTTGGCAGTACCATTTAAGGTATAGCTAGCACACGTCAAGAGCCATTCCCCAATAGATAAGTGGACAAAGGACATGAACAAACATTTTCTAGGAAGAAAATACAAATGATCAGTAACCACATACAAATGCTCCAAATCCCTAGTGATAAGAGAAATGCAAATTAAAACAACCCTAAGTTTCACCTCTCACCACATCAAATTGGCAGATATAAAAATAATCAGGTAGCTAGCTGGTGCAAGGGACAGAGTGCCAGGACTAAAGTCCTGAAGACCTGAGTTGCAATTTGACCTCAGACACTTACTAGCTATGTGACCCTGGACAAGTCACTTAATCCTGTTTGCTTCAGTTTCCTTATCTGTAGAATGAGCAAGAAGAGGAAATTGCAAGCCTCTACAGGATGTCTGTCAAGAAAACCCCAAAGAGGGTCACAAAGAGTCAGACATGACTGAAAAATGACTGAACAAAATAAAAAAGTGAATATCGGAGAAACTATGTGAAGAGAATCTGACATATTGTTGGTAGTGTTGTGAACAGGTCCAACTGTTTTAAAAGTCAATTTGGAAAATTTCCAGAAAAGTCATTAAACAATTGAGAGGCCTTATCTGCAAAGTGCCACTACCGCAATCCAAGCCCCACCTTGGTCATTGGCTAAAGCAGATTGCCCCTTGGTGGACAAATTACGTGTTGCATTCCCTTGCTGGATAATAAATAGGCTGCCTGTTTTGTAGATTTTATTTTTTCCTCTTTGGTCTATATCTTCATCTTTGTATGTTGAAATATTTTATTTTTGTTAACAATTGTTAAGTTTACAATTTTTAAAAAAGTAAAAGAAAAATAATGCAAGTCCACTGCAGATAGTTATTAACCATCAAGGGAATGTAAAATATATTTTGCCACCAAGCGGAGATCTAGTCTAGACAGTGACTAAGGAGTGATCACTTTTTTCATATATTTAAAAATTATTTTCCAAAATTGTTGGACTGATTTCACCAGTTCCATAGTTCTACCATTATTATACAATCTCCTTAACATTGACCTCTATTATTTATTTCCTTTTCAGGTTGCACTGCAGACTCATTTCTCCTGGACCCTCACCACTCTGTCATAGAAAACTTTTCCCCTAGAAGGTCATTTTATCTCTGGACCCATTAGAACCCTTACTTAGTAACCTTTGAATTCTTCCTCTGATTGACTGGTTCCTCCAAGAGTCTTCATTTTAAGGAGGATCAAGTCAGTCATATTTTCCTTCCTCCAGGCTGTACCGCTGACTCTTCTGCACCTGACTTACTCTACCGTACCTCCAGTAGGCACCTCTCATCCTTCCCTTCAGTTCCCCTTTATGTGTTGTCTTCCCTTCTTAGAATAGAAATTGAGGGCAACTGCTTGTATTGATATTTCACAATGTACAATGCCTAACATATACTAGTAAATGCTTAATAAATGTTTCTTGACTCTTCTCATCTTTATCAATGGGCATAAAGAGAAACTGAAAGTTGTTTTAATGTGCATTTCTATTATTAATAGCTATTTAGAGCATTTTTAATGTGATTGCTCATTTGCATTTCTTCTTCCAAAAAGTATCCTTTTTTTCCTATCCTTTGGTCGCTTATGTGGTTCTTGGCCTTACATATAGGTTGTCCTGAAAGTCTTAGTGCAGTATTAAATTATTAAAACTTTAATAGCTTAAAACTGCACTAAGGTTTGTGGGGTACCCTGTTTTTATATCATTTCCACATATTAGATATAAGATTTTTTTTCTAAGCTATTTGATTCAAAGATTTTTCCCCCAGTTAACAACTGCATAGATTTTCTTTTAATTTTATGTAATTGAAATTTTCCATTTTTTTAAAAGTAATCTCCTTAGCACTTGCTTAGTTAAACATTCTCCCACTAAACACTGATCTGAAGGGTACCTCCTTCAGTTTTTAGTCTAAGTTCTTTGTGATATGACCTTTTATGTTTGTTGAGGGCCAGGATGGAGTGCTGTTGGCAAAGTTCAGGATAGATCTTCAGGGAAACTGTTCTTTGAGACTATGCTCGTTATCTTCCAGAATGACTCTCCTGCCCTCCACCCCCCATGTTGCTGTCTCCCAAAACAAGAGAACTACAAAATACAAAGGATATGTAAAATAAATGCCCTCTAGGCTAACAGTCTTTAAGACAATAAGACTGGCCTAATTACTGGGATGGGAGATGAGTAGAATGTCTGTAGACTTGCAGTGTCTGACTATAAATACCCTGACCCTCAGATCAATGAACAGAGTTGCCCTATCTTCTTCCGCCTGCCCTGTCTTTCTTTTTAACCCCTGTCACTGAGCCATATGGGGATGCAGGCCTTCTGCCACATATATTTTGGTCACATATCCATTTGGAGCTTATTATGTCATATTCTCAGTGCCTTCGTGGCAACGGTCTTCCCATGCTGGAAATCCCATGCTTCTTCACTTAGAATACTTATCTTCTTTCAGAGCTCAGCTCAAGTACTATCTCCTCCATGAGGTCCTTCCTGATGCCCCCCCACCCCATTGCTTCTCCCCTGAAATTACTATTATGTTTATTATGTATATATTTTGTGTTTATTGTGTATATATTTTGAATGTGCTTATGCATGTACATGTCATTTCCAGTGAGAATGTGTAAACTCCTTGACATAAGAGGATGTTTCATTTTTCTTTGTATCCACAGAATTTAGGATAATGACTGGCACATTGAAGACATTAATAAATTATTTTGAATTGCTTGGTTGATTGAGATGGTGTAAGATGTTAATTTCCATCCACTTGCATTCCAGTTTCTCCTGCTGTTTTTTCAAATATTAATTCCTTCCTCCTGTGTTCTGTATTTGAAGCAACTTTCTCATTTTTACATTACTAAAAAGTGGTTAGGAACAAGTTTGAAGTCCAAATTCATTGCTCTTTTTCCTACATTAATTTGCCCCAGTCCCAAAAGCTCTCTTTGGCCTAATAGTAAGTTTTACATAAATTGTTTCTTTTTAAATCTATCTTTAAAAAAAAACAAAATCCAAGTCTCTCTCCCTCCCTCCTTCATAACATGTACCTCACCATTTCCATTACAAGAAAACAAATTGAAAAGACTTAAAAAATAAGGGAGTAACTAGATAGCACAATGGATAGAGTACCAGTCCTGAAGTCAGGAAGACCTGAATTCAAATCTGGCTTCAGGTGCTTACTAGCTGTGTGATCTTGGGCAAGTCACTGAACGCTGTTTACCTCAGTTTTCCTCAGCTGTAAAATGAGCTGGAGAGAAAGGACCGAATAACAAGAAGAGATGACATGATTATTGCCCTCAGTTATTTGAAAAATTGTCATGTAGAAGAGGGAATAGGCTTAGACAGGGAGGCAGATATTTGTTCACTAAAAGAAAGAACTAGAAATGTGCAACTGTAAAATAATGTACCTTGTTAGGATAGTGAATTCCCTGTCCCTAGAAGAATTCAAACAGCCTGGTTGCTTATTCATCAGAAATGTTGTAGAAAGCATCACTGAATCGGACAGCCACTTGGACAAGAAGGCTTCTAAGAACTCTTCACATTCTTAAATTTTATGACTTTAAGCGAGAATGAAAGAATTAGCATCATTTTTATCCTCCAATAATGAATTTAGTAAAGGAGGCCACATAGATCTCATTTTCTTGACCTGTAATCATCTAAGTGTTTCTCACAAATTATAACAAATTATAAATACACAGACATGCATGTATATATGATGAGGTTTATGGGTGAAAGGACCCCAAAATACTGACTGTCCGGGTCGTGCTCAAATGAATTCGACTCAAGCCTTCTTAAAGCTAAAGAAAACAAAGTTTATTAAAGATTTGCCTAATTGGGTTGCCTCTTAAGGAGCCTAAGCATTTGTAACGGGCCAAATAGAATCCCAGCTAGACAGCATCTGAGCTGGATTGAATCTGAGCGCCTGCATGGAGGCCAGATGGAACTTAAATACAGAAAAGAGTATAGGAGGGATCTGGTGGGGTGGTCTGGTAGTCCAGGGTGATGGGAGGAGGGGTTTAGGAAGGGTCTAGAGGAGAAGTCCAAGGAGGGTATCCAAGGAGGGTCTCCAAGGAGGGTCAAAGGTTGGAAATAGCTGGAGGCTATCAGGAGATATCAGACAATGGAGGGTTTGGGTGGGAAGCAGGTGGGGCAATCCAGAGATTTTGATAGGGGCAGTATGGGAATGTATACAGATCTTGATGGCAGCCTGGGGAATGGGGTTTTGATGGGATCAAGGGTGGGGAGTGCAACAGAGACCTGAAATGATAATGAAAAGCCCATGGGCTTCCTGAGACTGCCGGAACAAATGGGAAGATTAGATTTGAGTAAGAAAGACCAGATTAAGTGGGAAGACTGAAGGGGAGCTCAAGGAGGCTCCCAGAGTCTGAACCTCATCATATACATGTTTGTGAGAAAGAGACATAATGATAAATTTCCATTATACCCAATAAAATCTGTTGTCTTTCACATACTGTAACAGCAAGGATCCTGGCATACACAGGAGGGCCTGCTATACAGGTTCTTAGATCTGATTTTTGAAAAGGAAAGCAACTTTTGAGGGGTCAACAATCACTTTAATCAAGCACATATATCATTCACTTAGTTCAGGGGAAAAGTCAACACCCTGAACTTCAGAGAAAATACGGATGTAAAGACCAACAGACAGGGCTTGCAGCTATCTGACCATAAGTAATACATCACAGATCAACAGACAGATCCAACTGTTTGACCATTACATACATACATAATTACCAGAGAGAGAGGCACCAACATCTGAGTTTTCAAAGCTGGAGCACTCCTTCGCAACTACTCAGAGTCTCCTCTGGCCAAACAAACACTTCCAACAAGTAAGCCCCAAAGTAAAACCTCACCTCAGAGTATTTATATACTTTTCAGAGCTGAAGGGCACAACCTCTGACCCAATGCCTCAATAGAAATAAACAAAAGGTATTGAGGCCTATTAATGGGCAGTGAAGATCTTTAACTCTCCCCCCCATTAACCTTATATTAACTTTACACATACAAGATTATTCCACTAGCCCATGTACTTGAGTTTCACTGAGATAGTCACACTTTTTCTTTTTAAATAGCATTTTATTTTTTCCAATTTTATGTAAAGACAATTTTTAACATTGATTTTTAAAAAATTTGTGTTGAAATTTTCCACCTCTTACCCTCACCTTCCTCCCTCCCTAAGATGGTAAGCAATTTGATATAGGTTATAGATGTGCAGTCATGTAAAACACATGCCCATATTAGTCATATTGTGAAAGAAGAGACCAAAAGAAAAAAGAAATGAAAAAAATCACAGACAGGGAAAAATGGTATGCCTTGATCTGTATTCTAATTTCATCACTTCTTTCTCTGGATCTGGATAGCATTTTTCATTATGAGTACTTTGGAATTGTCTTGGATTCTTGTATTACTGAAAAGAGCTAAGTCATTCAGAATTTATCATTGCACAATATTGCTGTTACTGAGTCACACTTTTTCCACTGATTTCCCTTGTATAATTATTTCTCCCCTTAATGAATTTACTGGCTAGAGGTTAAGGGAAATTTTTACCTCTATGCAAAACTGACTGAAGAATATCAAAATCAGACCCAAGACCTGAAAAGCTATGGGAAAAGCAGAAAAAATTGTTGTTTTTTCATAAAGGTCTTTTTCTCTGAAAAACTGAAAAGTATCGATATGTTTTGACTGTTTTTTTTAAAGAATAATGATAATTATTAACAGTGGAGAACATATTTTAAAATAAATTTTTTGCTCTCAGTGTTTATTCTTTAAGGATTATTCCTGAACATGTTTAATTGGAGGATTTTTATATAAAACTTAGGATCTGAGGAGAGAAAACATTGCTGAACAGAGGATATTTTCAAGTATTTGGTCTGGGAATATGGCCTGGTATTCCTCCAAGGATATCCTTAATGCAGTATGGGAGCAAGGTCTTTGCACAACAGAGCCCTTATATTCCTTGCTTGACTTGAACCTACTTCATACAACCCTTTAATCCTAATGAGAGAAACTTACTGGACACCTCTCCAGAATGTTCTGAGTCAGAGGAGCCTGGGGCCAGATATTTTCACAGGCTGATTCTCATGGTGACCTGAGAAAACCTAGTCTAACCTGGCCTGCTCCCAGCATCCAGGAACAGACACAACAAAAAGGCCCATGACCAGTTTTGTTCTTGCCCGTCTCACACCCAGACACAGGATTTATCCTTTGGGTCAAAATTCCATAGAAGAAAACCCAAGGAAATGGTACACACTTGTATATAAAAATATTTAGAAATGAAAACTCAAGCCCATCCTGAGAACAAGACCCCATTCACTCCTCCATTCCAGGTTCTTATTTTATTCTATTATATAAAAAGTTATAATTTCTGTGACATCTTCTCCTTCAAAGGACGCCCAGAATAGCTACCCCATATGGGTTCAGTGCACTCTGTGGGTCCACACACCCTCAAACTAGTAATTCACCAACCTCCACTGATGTGTTTATTTTCCCTTTTGTCCACCAGAGGAAGCAGTTCAAAGCAAAGGTACTTAATAAAATATAAGAATCTATCAATCAGCCAACATTTATTAAGCACCTGCTGTGTGCTGCACTGTGCAAGGTACTGGTGATACAAAGACAAAAAACGAACAGTTTGACTGTAAGGAGCTTATAAGTTTGACTGTAAGGAGCTTGTATCATAAAAGAGGAGACAAAATGCACATCTGTAGTATCTACAAATTGTATACAAAGCAAAAACAAGGGAACCTTGGAGGGGAAGCCATGGGGGTGCTGGAAACACCATGCAAAAGGTGTCCTTTAAGCATTAGAACATCCCTCCCGTAAACCAAGGACAGAAACACTGTCCCTCAAACATATTCACTATGTGTGGGGAGAGTAAATATGTTTGGGAATCATTCAGAGGGATAAAAAGGGGAAATAACAACTCACCCTTCTGTTGAGGCAGTATCCTTTGCCACTTCATGAAGCGGGAATATATAGTATATGCAAATATCTTCAACGTGTATATTCATGTTTGTATGTAGATGAGTATATGTAGATATGCAAAAGGGCAACTAGATGGCACAGTGGATAGACTGCTAGGCCTAGAGTCAGAAAGACTCATCTTCTTGAGCTCAAATCTGGCCTCAGACACTTACTAGCTATGTGATCCTGGGCAACTCACTTAACCCTGTTTGCCTCAGTTTCCTGATCTATAAAATGAGGTGGAGAAGAAAATGACAAGAAAACCTCAAATGGGACCCCGAAGAGTCAGATGTAATTGAAGACAACTGAACAACAAATACATGCAAACCTGTACATGATGCACTCATATTTGTATATGTGTCTGTGTATACATGCTTGTGACTGAGTACATGTCCTTTTTTTCTTTTTGTGTATGTTCCAGTTCGTTTTTTTTCCTGCTAACCCTGCCCACATTTCTCTTTGCCTGTCTTAGAAGATATATGTTTCTCTGTTTTCTTCATGTCTTGTCTCCTTAATGTTAAGACACAGGTTTTCCATTGACTTTCTCCTTTCCTCCTAGGCTTTGCGGTTAGGTAGCTCTCTTTGAGGTAATTATGGATTTAATGGAGAAGATTTTGTATTATTTTAGGACAATTTAATTAGTTCAATAATACCTGCAAATAGGCTCATTTAAAGATCCTTGATATCATTAAGAAGTTTCTTCTATTTGACATTCATACTACTGCTGGATGTCTCCCTGTTTTGTGACTGTGATCATTTGCTATTGCTGTTCAGTTGGTTGTTAAATGTTATTAAACAGTGTTCTCTGTGAGGTTGTCCTTTTCATAGAACCTTATATAATTTTTATATGTGTCTGGAAAATACTCTGCCTGATGAGTCTTTAAGGTTGTATATTGTTCTACTCAATCAAAAGTTCTTTTAAAAAATATCAACAAAAAATAGAAACATTATTTTCTACACTTTATATGATGGGACTATGAAACTGTGATTTGCGATAGAAAATTACCTGAAAAACTTCCCCTTCTCATGTTTTAATCAACAATAAGTACTCTCAAGGATATTCTCAATGCACACATATGTTATTTCCATAAAAATAGAAATAAGAAAGAGAAAAAAGTAGAGTATGTGGGTCTATAGTTGCTGATGTTTTCCTTTTTTTTTTAGGTTAATAGTACATCCAAGATTTTTTCCATTCTTTTGGAACCTTCTCCACCTTGAAGTATCTTCAAAATCAATCCCTAAGTGCCTTTGAAATTGTGTCATCTCCAAGAATGATGACACAATTTTCTTCTGTATATATTTGGTTAAGTTTAGTTTTTTTTTTCATTTGAAGCGCTGTAACTTTTTCACATAATACCAGAGGTTCTAAATTGGTTCCACTGTTATTGATAATGAGCCTAGACCAATGACATGTGTGATTTATTGCACTTTGTTACCATTTTTCTAGTTTCACCTAAAATGATTTGGAATGATCTTAGTTGGGATCATGCCATTCTTTCTACAGCCTTGGTTTCCTCTCAGTTGCTTTTTGATAGTTATGTGGCAATATTACCTCTATTTTTCCAGCAAACTCCTCTATAATGTTTTGAAAATGAGATCATTTTGTAAAGGAATGGTGTGTTTGGCTGCTTTGTCTCAGTAGAGGAACAAGATCTTGTTACTTGATAGATAGATATTTTTTTCAGACTATTCCAGCCTCTTCCTTGCGGTGCTTTGTGGTGGATAATCTACTCTAAGAAATGGCATGATAGTCTTTGATTTTGTCTAATCCCCCTCCCCCTCCCCCTTTGCGGGAGGATAATTATACACAATACCTTCTTCTTATGTTGTTTTTTTCATGAAATTTGATATTTATTTTTACCTCTGTTTTAGTTAGTGGATGATCTGATTGTACGGAAAACTGACTATAAAATGACTCCTGTATCAGCAACCACTCATTTCCTGGATGCTAGTACATGGTTGACTTTGTTTTTTGTAATGATGCTCAATGATTGCCACATCCGGTGCTCTCTGATTCCTTTTTCCTCAGTTTTAAAAATATTTTTATTTAATGGCTTGAGTTTCAAATTCTATTCCTCCCTCTCTCCCATCCCTCCCCCTTCCCCTGAGATGGTAAGCAATCAGATATAGGTTATACATGTGCAATTATGTAAAACATTTCCATATTAGTCATTTTGTACAAGAAGACTCGACTAAAATAAAAAAATGTAAAAAGTAACATGTTTCAGTCTGTACTTAATCAATATAATTTCTTTCTCTGGAGAGAGATAGTATGCTTCATCATTAGTCCTTTGGATTTGTCTTGCATCACTGTATTGCTGAGAATATCTAAGTCATTCACAATCCTTTATTGAACAATATTGCTGTTACTGTGTATAGCATTCTCCTGGTTCTGTTCATTTCAGTA
This sequence comes from Bettongia penicillata ogilbyi, assembly GCA_023548195.1. Lineage (NCBI taxonomy): Eukaryota > Metazoa > Chordata > Mammalia > Diprotodontia > Potoroidae > Bettongia > Bettongia penicillata. The sequence goes on from JAJHZJ010000145.1 coordinate 807,449, forward strand.
TGCATCAGTTCATGTAAATCTTTTCAGGATTTTCTAAAATCATACTGTTTGTCATTTCTTATAGCAAAATAAGATACCATTACAATCATATACCACAGTTTGTTTAGCCATTCCCCATTTGACAGGCATCCCTTTGATTTCCAATTCTTAGCACAAAAAGAACTGCTAGAATTATTTTTGTATGAATAGGTTCTTTTCCCTTATTTGGAAGTCTTTGGGATATTGACCTAGAAGTGGTGTTGCTGGATCAAAGGGTATGCACAGTTTTATAGCCCTGTTGGACATAGCTCCAAATTGTTCTTTAGAAAGGGTGGATCGGTTCACAATTCCACCAGCAGTGCATTAGTATCCCAGTTTTCCCTCCAATATCCAACATTTTATTTTTTTTGTCATATTAGCCACTCTGAAATGTATGATGTTTTAATTTGCATTTCTCTGATCAGTAATGATGTAGAGCATTTTTTCATATAACTATAGATAGCTTTGATTTCTTTGCCTGAAAACTGCTTGTTAATATCCTTTGACCATTTATCAATTGGGAAATGACTTGTATTTTTATAAATTTGGCTTAATTCTCTATATGTTTGAGAAATGAGGCCTTTATGAGAGATACTTTTTGCAAAATTCCCCCCCCTCCCCAGTTTTCTGTTTGCCTTTATAATTTTGGTTGCATTGGTTTTATTTGTATAAAACCTTTTTAATTTAAAATTATCTGTTTTATATTTTGTAATGCTTTCTATATCCTCTTTGGTCCTAAATTCTTCCATTCTCCAGATAAACTATTCTATGCTGTCTTAATTTGCTTATGGTATCACCCTTTATGTGTAAATCATATATACATTTTGACCTTGTCTAGGTATACAGTGTGAGGTGTTGGTCTATACCTAGTTTCTGCCATACTGTTTTCCAGTTTTCCTAGCAGTTTTTGTCAAATAATGAGTTTTTATTTCAAAAGCTTGGATTTTTAGGCTTATCATATACTAGATTACTATGTCATTTACTATACTATAATTTGTACCTAATCTGTTCTGATCCACCACTGTATTTCCTAGCCAGTACCAGACTTCTAATTCTTCTTGAAAAAATATTCATGATGTTCCTGAGTCTCTGAGCAGTCTGACAGCCACTTTGTTGTTTTTTTTTTAATTTCTTGAACACAAGCCATATTTTCTAACATAGCTTTTCCCCATCTTTCCTTGTGTCCACTTTGGCACTAAAAGTCAAAAGGGTCAAAGATACATACTGATTTAATTTGAAGAATCTTGTCAAATTTTTGATATAGTGTCTTTACTTCATAATTTCTTTACTAGATCCTCTACAACTGTTGCTCATGCAAAAGCTGAAACTATCTTCAAGGTGATCTGTTTTTCACACCTATTATGAACACTGCAAGGTGAGCTGACCTAGTATTAGGTATTAGGTCAGCTCAGTCAACTACTCCATTCACTTTTTGGAGGAGAACCTGTGAGTCACCATTCTGTTTACCTACACTATCTACAGTTAAAATGTCAATATGAATATGATTCAGTTCTCTAATAGTATATCAGTTTGTTACTGATTATATTTGAGTGCCAACAGTTTTATTAATGTTTGCATTTTTACTGGCTATCCCCTACTCCTGTCATACTCTCCTTCATCTCTGCCTTCTGACTTCCTTTAAAGCCCAGCTAAAATCCCACCGCTATAGGAAGCCTTTCCCAATCATTCTTAATTCTTTTGCCTCCCTCTCTTGATTATTTCCAATTTATCCTCTATGTAGCATGCTTATATAGTGTTGTTTGCATTTTGTTTTCCCATTAGACTATAAGCATGTTGAGGGCAGGGATTTTTACCTTTGTATCTATAGCATTTAGCACAGTGTCTGGCACATAGTAGGTGGTTAATAAATGTTTATTGACTGAATGATCGATAGTCCAAGAACTATTTTATTCTTACTTCTCTCTTTTTATTCAATTTTGACCTTGAAGAAATAGAAGGGAGCCACAGAAGTCTGAGTACTATTTTGTAATTTTATCTGTTTCATCTATTATAAGTTTTGCCAATTGCAATATGAATGTTGCACTAGCATTCATGAAATATTGACCAACCTAGAGAAAGGCTTCTAGCTTATTGGGTAGATCCTGTTTAGAGAGTTTATGTACAAACATAGAAAAGCATCATGCAAGAGGAAAAGACATCAATGGATTGCAATCTGGAAAAATGGAAGGAATATCCATATCAATGAATGACATTGAGGATCCATCAAAGTGTCTATTTTATGGGTTGTTTTGGCTAAAAAGTAATTACCTAGTAGTCAACTCTTTGGGGATTGTCCTTTCCATACTTAGGCTGATCCTTGAGAAGACATGGTCTAACTGGTGGGACTCTACTTGAAAACTCAGTATTTGGATAGAACCTACCAGAGTCTGAATTTTATTGGTATGACTTTCAGGAACCTAGGATCGTCTTCATGTTATAATGAGGCCCTGGAGTAAGATTTTTGTGGAAAATGGTACTGAAAGACATTTTTAAAAAAATCATTTGTTTTAGTTTTTGAATGCTAGTTCTGAGTCATTAATTAATTTTCACTCATTTTCAGCTATTATCATACACTGTTGTGTAAGTTGCTTAAAGATAAAAAAAGAGAACCCTAATCAATTCTATAGTTTTAAAATATCTTTTGCAAAGAGAAAAAGGAAAAGTTGCTTTTTACTTGTAGTCCATGATTGATTTTTTTCCTTTGTGTGGATGAATGGCCTCTGGCCCCACCCCAGCTCTAAAACCTACCCAAACACTTCAGACAAATAAGGGCTTTGCCCTAGCTGATAAATAATGAAAAGAATGGTGAGGTGTATAAAAGGGGGTGGGGAGAGAGGAGAGAATCATTTTTAGGTTGTGTAAGGCCCAAGCATTGATTTTAGGTACTGAGGCAAGCAGCTGCAACTGTCAAAAGTTTAGCTTGCATGAGAAAATGGGGATTGTCTATTTTGGGGTTCCTACCACAGTTGAACAGGTGCTGATTTCTAAGAATACCACTATTTACCTCCCAGGAGTCTACTGAAGCTACTATAAGGATGGGGATCAAGGGACTTATGAATGTTATTGGGACGGGGAAGGGGATGAGACTAGCTTGATGCCCCAAAACAATTTCAAAAGAACTTTCTGAAATAGTTGATGAGATGGGCTCCCACCCATATTAAAATTAGAATTGCACCTGCCACATGGAACAAGTGTTACGCTTCTGAAAATACTAGAGAAGTAAGAAGACAAAAAATTCACACCAGTGTCCTTTTGAGAAAATGGTTCTGCAACCACAGTTTGTGGGTGTTGCAGATAATGGTAATGGTGAAATGAATGCTATTAGTTTACTTTTATATAGCAACAATATATTTGATCTGTCTATTTTTTGATTTGTGATTATTTATGTGAGTTCCCATGTGAAATCACAGGTCTGTCCTATACTTACATACATTTAAATGCAAGGTTATAAAAACATGTATGCGTATATACATATAGTATTTTTTTAGGTTAAAGAATTTTGAAAAGTGACAATTTATCTTTTCTTTTTACATTACTTAAATGTTCAGTTTAATTCAATTGAACACTCTTGTCTCTTTTACTTACTTTGCGGAAGATTCCTTGAGTATACTAACTTAATTAGAAGGTTTCCCCCACTTCATCTTAAATAGCAGTTCTGAAATAAAGGCATGGTATGAAATTTTGAGAAATTTATATAGCAATGAGATGTACTAGAGCATATGTCCCAACATTCTGATATACTTATATTTAGTGAAACACTATATTTAATTGTTAGGAGCATCTGCCACCATCCTCACTACTAATCTTGAACATGTGGTAAGTGCTAACAAGAGAGGGAAACTATGGTAATTAAAAAAATGTATCAATAAAACTTATTGTAAACATTTTTTAAAAATGTTAATAACAACTGATTCAGGATTAGGCTTAGACTGACACTTTATATCATATTACATAATACATTCTAAATGGGTAAATTAATTTAATATTAATTTCAATTAATATTAACATTAAATTAATATTAAATATTATACTATTAAAAAATTAAAAGAGAAACATTATATACCTCTCATAGCTATGGGTAGGAGATATATTCATAATCAAATAAGGGATAGAAAGTAATTACAAAAGATAAAACGGATAGCTTTGATTACATGAAACTGAAAAAACTTGTGTACAGACAAAATGAATGCACCTAAGATAAGAAGGAAAGAGGTCAAATGGGAAAAAACAACCTTTGTATCAGATATCTCCAATAAGTGTTTGATATCAAAGATACATGAACAATTCACATACACACATATAATACATTTTATGTGTACATATTTATGTACATATATAATGCCAATAACCATTCCCCATTAGATAAGTAGTTAAGTGATATGAACAAAACTTCTTGGAAGAATTGCTAAGTATACCCAACCACGTGAAAGAATGTTCCAAATTACTAATAATAAGGGAAATGAAAATGAAAAGTTTTGAGGTTTCATCTCACATCCTATAAATTGGCAAAGGTGAAAAAACGGCAACAGTCCCTGCTGGAGAGGTTGTAGGAAGATAGCCATACTAATGTATTGTTAGTGGAGTTATCAATTGGTGCAATCCTTTTGAAAAACAATTTGGAATTATGCAAATAAAGTGACTAAATATTCATAATCTTTGACCTTGAGATTCCATTACTTGACTTTCATCCAAAGAAACCACTGATAAGTAGAAATATACCAAATATTTATAGCAGCACTTTTTGTGATAGCAAAGAAATGGAAACAAAGTAGGTGGCTGTTCATAGGGGAATGACTAAACAAATTGTGGTACATGAATGTAATCGAATATTACTGTGTTGTAAGAAATTGTGTGTTGCATACAAAGAAGCATAGAAAGATCCACAAGAACTGATGCAGTGGAATAATCAGTCAAGAAAACAATATATGCAATGACTAGAATGATGTCAACAGAAAGAACCACCGTGCATGCGTGTGTACACACACACACACACACACACACACACACACCCCAAAAGTGAATGTTGCAAAACTGTAAAGAATAAGCCTGACTCCAAAGAAGATACATGAGAGGATACTTCCGATTCATCCCTTCTCAGAGGTGGGAGGTTCACAGGTTTTCCAACTTTTTCAGTGTATTGATTGGTATTGTGCTGATTTTCTTTTCCTTTTATTTGTCTTAAAAATATTATTTCTTATATGAGATGACTCTCTTGAAAGGGTACAGGGAGTGATACTGAGAAAAAACTATAATGACACAACAAATGAGATTAATAAAAACTTATAAACAATAATTTTTAAAAAGCCAAGAGGTGACTCAGGGATGACAAAGAAAAGGACAAGGAAAAGGGGAAGAGAAAGAAATACTGGGAGAAAGAAAGAAAAACAGGTTCCCCAGGCAAGATGGGCAGAGAAGGAAGAAGGAAGCTCCTAGGGATTGAGCTGGGCAAAGGAGAAAGGGCACAGGTAGGTACGTAAGATCATTCCTGCCACCACCCAGGAAGTGTCCCCAGGAAGGTATTATTAGTACATTAAATTATCTAACCTAGGAAAAATACCAGCTGCCCCGCCCCACTTGCAATTCTGACATTAACAAATTACTATATTGTTATTACCCTATAAAACCATAGAGTCCTTTTTCTCTAGAGAATCATTTTATCTGTTTTCCATTTCTCCATCCCTCTCCGTTTTCAAATTACAAAGGTTGTTTTGAGAAAAGCTTTATTTCCTTAAGGAAGGAATGACTTAGATTTTAGAAATTTACTCTGGAATCTTAGAGATGTCAATCAGTTGATATTGTTCTCAGGACGAAAGTCCCTTAGACATTCCAAAGCTAGTTTGCCTTAAAGATAAGGACTGCTGCAGGCTTGAAGGTTAAGCTCTAGAGCTGTGTCTCACCTCTGTATTTGCTTTGGCTGGAGGAAATTTGAGTGGGTGGCCTTTGGACCGGGTATATCTCTGATTTGATCCAACCCTAAGCTATAGGCTCATATGCTTATGTAACTTCCCATGTTCCTTTTTTCTTCTTCTTCTTCATCAACTGTGATGTTGTATTGCATATCAACATGTACAAGAAATTATAATCACCAACTTAGCTTCCCTCCCCATACTCCTAGTTCTTATTTCCTCAACCAGAGTCCCCTTGCCAATTTGCACCATCTTAATCCCTTTATAGCCTCTACTATGCTAGCACTGAAAGAAAACCGCCCGCCCCCCCAAAAAAAAACTCACTCAAGCCTTTAGGTTTTCTTGTGTTTGCCAAAGCACTTAACATTTCTAGCCACAACCAGAGAATTAATCAGCCTCTAGAGTATCTAAAGCAAGGGTTCTTATCCTTTTTTTTGTGGCATGGGATCCTTTGGCAATCTGTAAAACATATGACCCCTTCTCACAATAATGTTTTAAGATAACTGCTAAATTTCAGGTAGAGATTAGTGAAAGTAAAGATGTATATTTTTCCTTATCTGAGTTTCTAGAACTCTTGAAATCTATCCACAGGAACCCCAGGTTAAGTACTCCTAGTCTAAAGCTAAATATCCCTCCAAAATGGTGCCTTATTATCTGTCTGCATAAAATGGTTGCAGTAAGAATGTCTGGAAGTTACAAGGTGATTGGTCAATGGGGCATGTAAGATCATGGGTGCTGACTGCCTTGGCTAGATAGAGCACTGGACTAAAAGGGGCCAAGATAATGACTTTGATCCCTGTGTGGCCTCTACTTTTGGGAGCCAGTCCTGTTAAAGCATAGAAGCTTGACTTTACACCTGGAAGGGACTTTGGAGATCATCTAAATCCAAACACCCTCTTTTTGCAGATGAGGAAACCAAGGCCCAGAGAAATCAAATGACTTGCCCAAGATCACACAGGTAATACATAGCAGCACCAAAAATTGGACCTCTGACTAGGATCCAGAAATCTCTTCCACTCTACCACTGCCTCAGCACAGTTACTCCTGGTTATGGGGATCTCAACAAGAGGCTGGTATCAGTCATCTTTTGGTGAGTGACTAGTTTTGGGTCAGGCCAAGCATTTATTAAACACAGTGGGTATATAAATATAAGCAGACAGTTCCTACCCTGGAGGAGCTTATATTCGGAAAGACAACATATTAAAGGGACTGAGAAGGGGGTGAGGGAGATGAAGGAATAGTATAACTTCTAGCATAGCATGGAAGAGAAAATCTGGAAGGTCAAGGGCACAGCCTGGAAAGTAATGAAGATATAACTGGCCTGGGCAACCACCTCAATCAGAGGTTTTAGGAGGAGTCATCCAATTAGAGGGAAAGGCCACCGGGTGAAAGGTACTTTCCATGTGAGAAGTACAGGAGTCCAATGAACTTCCAGGGTGAAGTGGTTTCTAAATGACCTGGTAGAGAAAGTCTCCAGAGTCAGGGGTGTAGCTTGAAGGTGAAAACCATGATATAATAACAACAGTATTAGTAAAGTTTATAATTGCTTTTCATTTTCACATTATACTGGAAAACAAAGACAAGAGGTGATCTGGCTCAGAATGTAGTTGAATGTGTGAATGCGTGCCACACAAATGTAAAATAACTCTGGACAGTTTTGTGCAAAACTGGAAGTTGTTGTGAGGGTTTTTAAGTGCATCTTTATTTATTTATTTAATTTTTTTATATTTTAATTTAATTAATTTATTTATTTAAATTTTTTACATTCATTTTCACAAATTTTTGGGTTCCAAATTTTCTCCCCTTTTATCCCCTCCCCCCACCCCAATACCCCAAGCAATCTAATTTTCCCTATCTCCAATCTGCCCTCTCTTCTGTCATCTCTCCCTTCTCTTGTCTCCATCTTCTCTTTTCTCCTGTAGGGCCAGATGACTTTCTATTCCTCCTTAACTGTATGTCTTCTTTCCTAGTTGCAACAACAATACTAAACAGTTGTTCCTAAAACTTTGAGTTCCAAATTCTCCTCATCCCTCCCTCCCCACCCATTCCCTTTGGGACAGCAGGCAATTCAATATAGGCCATATCTGTGTAGTTTTGCCAATGACCTCCCTGATAGTCGTGTTGTGTAAGACTAACTGGATTACCATCCCTCCTAACCTGCCCCTCATTGTTTCTCTTCTGTCTTTTGATCCTGTCCCTCCCCAAGTGTTGACTTCAAATTGCTCCCTCCTCCCTTTGCCCTCCCTTCCATCATCCCCCCCCTTGCAATATCTCTTTCTCCCCCACTTTCTTATACTGTAAGATAGGTTTTCATACCAAAATGAGTGTGCATTTCACTCCTTTGTTTAGTCAAATGTGATGAGGGTAAACTTCTTGTTTTTGTTTTTGGTTTTGTTTTTTTTTCTCAGCTCTCCTCTTTTTCCCTCCACTAAGAAAAACTACCTGCCTCTTAAATGACATATAGTTACACCCTTCCCTTTCCCTCCCCCTACATTTCTCTCTCACCATTTACCCTAGTTTCTTTTAAGGTATGGTCCCATCCTATTCAGTTCAATCTGTGCTCTCTATCTCTGTATGTGTGTGCATGTGTGTATGTGTGTGCATGCATGTACATGTGTATGTGTGGTCCCACCAACTACCCAGATACTGAAAAGTTTTAAGAGTTACAAATATTGTCTTTCCATGTAGGAATGTAAACAGTTCACTCATGGTAAGTCCCTTAAGACTTCTCTTTGCTGTTTACTTTTTCATGCTTCTTCTCATTCTTGTGTTTGAAAGTCACATTTTCTTTTCAGCTCTGGTTTTTTCATCAAGAATGATTGAAAGTCCTCTGTTTCATTGAAAGACCATATTTTCCCTTGAAGTATTATACTCAGTTTAGCTGGGTAGGTGATTCTTGGTTTGAGTCCTAGTTCCTTTGCCTTCTGGAATATCCTATTCCACGCCCTTCGATCCCTTAATGTAGAAGCTGCTAGATCTTGAGTTATCCTGATTGTATTTCCACAGTACTGGAATTGTTTCTTTCTAGCTGCTTGCAAGATTTTCTCCTTGAGCTGGGAGTTCTGGAATTTGGCCACAATGTTCCTAGGAGTTTCTCTTTTTGGATCTCTTTCAGGTAGTGATCGATGGATTCTTTCAATACTTATTTTGCCCTCTGGTTCTAGAATGTCAGGGCAGTTTTCCTTGATAATTTCATGGAAGATGATGTCTAGGCTCTTTTTTTGATCATGACTTTCAGGTAGTCCCATAATTTTTAAATTGTCTCTCCTGGATCTATTTTCCAGGTCAGTTGTTTTTCCCATGAGATATTTCACATTCTCTTCCATTTTTTCGTTCTTTTGGTTTTGTTTGGTGATTTCTTGGTTTCTCGTAAAGTCATTAGACTCCATCTGTTCCATTCTAATTTTGAGAGAGCTATTAAATTCAGTGAGCTTTTGAGCCTCTTTTTCCATTTGGCTCATTCTGCTTTTGAAAGCATTCTTCTCCTCGTTGGCTTTTTGAACCTCCTTTGCCAATTGGGTGAGCCTATTTTTCAAGGTGTTAATTTCCTCAACATTTTTTTGGGTCTCCTTTACCAAGGTATTGACCTGTTTTTCATACTTTTGTTGCATCTCTGACATTTCTCTTCCCAGTTTTTCCTCCACCTGTCTAACTTGCTTTTCAAAATCCTTTTTGAGCTCTTCCAGGGCCTGAGCCCACCCACCACCCCCCTGGGGTGTCTGGGGTACTGAGGCCCTGCCCTCCACGTCTTTCCCTGATGGCAAGAATACGTCCTCATCTTCGTCAGATCCGAAGGTCGGGATCATTTGCATTTGTTGGAAAAAACTCTCTAAAGTCTTATTTTTCTTCCCTTTTCTAGGCATTTTCCCAGCCAGTTAACTTATCTTCTGAGATTCCTTTCCACCCCTGCCTGGATCCGCCCAGCTAGTGCTTGGCCTCTGAGATTTAAATGGGCTTTCCTCCTGCCAGCTGTCAATCAGTGAGCTTTAGTTCAGGTGCTGGGGTGGGGCCCGGGCTGCCTCCGAGACTCTGATCCCTCGGGGGGCTTTATGCAGAGACTCTCAAGAATGGAGCGGGTGGGGGCGGGGTGGGGGGCCCGCCTCCCAATCTCAGCTCCCCTGGGGGTCCCGAGCAGAAGCCTTCAGCAACAGAGCGGGGTGGGGGCAGGGCCGTCTCCCAGGCTCAGCTCTGTCAGGTTTTATGCGGGAATCTTCCGTAATGAAGATCCTCCCTGCTGCTGGGGGATTCCTGAGCCCTGGGCCGCTGCCGCCTCAGCCCCAGCCCACGCCTCTGCCTCCGCCACTTCCTGCCCCCATCCCCGCTGCCGCCGCTTCCTCCTGAGGGGGCCCGAGTCACGGAGACGCCCCGCTTCCCCTCTCCTTCAGCCCGGCCTCTCTCACTGACCTGCTTCTGTGGGCGGAGGGACTTTCCCGGCTGCTTCAGCTTCCGTCTCTGAAGCCTGCTCGGATCCGCTTCTCTGAGGCCTCGGCCAGGGCAGTGCTGGGGGTCGGGTTTACTCTCCAGGGCGCGCCGGACCCTGGGGATGGGTCCTCAGGGCTCCCTGGAACGGAAATCTCCTCCACTCTGCCTCTGCACACCTTGCACTCACCCAGAATCTATGGGGGACTCTTTCTACACCAATTCTATGGGCTTTGGTTTCGGAGCTCGTAAAAGTGCGTCCTTCTACTCTGCCATCTTGGCTCCGCCCTAAGTGCATTTTTAGATACACATGTATATGTCTATAGGCATGTAGACATTTATAGATAAATATATGCATACATATTCTGATCTTGAGCAGGTCATTTAATTTCTCAGTGGCTCAGATAGCTAAGACTATAAATTTCAGACAGGTCTCAAATTTACAGGGAAGGAGTTTCTAACTGGGAATACCCAGTTTCTAACTGGGAATGTGAATGAAATTGCAGGCCTCAACCCTATTGCTCTACCCCCAACAAAAAAATAAAAAGAGAGAGAAAAATGATTTGTTGATGGCTATACTGCATTCTGTGATTTCTACAGATCAGAATTTTCCACTCACACCATTAAAAAGTGGGAAACTGAGTCAGAAGAATTTCACTAGAAGTTAACACAAATACAGATTCACCACCCTAGGCACGAGCAAATCTAGAATGTCTTAAGAAGGCATTTCCAAACAAGCTGCAATGAGATAATTTCAAATTTAAAAACTTTAAAGAGGGTGGAGACAGAAGTAAAAACATCTTGGAGGAGTCAGAAAACATCTAAAAATTTATTAAAGTTACAAAAATAGCAGAATGATATTTACAGAAGCTTAGATACTTAGATCAAGTCACATGATCTATATAGTTTGGGAATTTTAGAAAACAAAACATTCCTAATATTTTGTTTTATAATTTCAATTTACAGTACTAAAAATGTTTCTAATTTGGTTGCGTTCCCATTTCAGAAACTGGCATGAAAGTGTCAAATAGATAATCTGGCAACTCTGAAAACTTATTAACAGTGTTTAAGCTTCATTTTTCTGAATTAATCGTAATTGATCTTCTATATAATTGATTTTCACTTTATGCTTCATTTTTTTTGCTGTCCAAAATCCCCTGCCTGCCCCGCCCCCCCCAAATCTAATTCTTTATTGAAAATTTTCCAACTTGAACTTTGTTTACCCAAAGGTGAATTTAGGAACATTTGAATCAAATATGTTCATTTAATTTTGAAGAGTAGGAAGAAGAATCTGGGGGAAGGAATAAAAACAAACCCTTGCGGATATTTGTTTATCCTAGCACACTCCCCATAGAAGCTGTTCCAAATCTTTCTCACTCCCTTCTCATTTTATTCTCTACGTATAATCTTTCTTTTAAGGCTGAGGAATTGGGTCCTAGGAGCTGAATCTGGCAGCGGGGGAAAGTTGAGGTGGCAGCAATATAGAGCCTGAGCTGTAACAGAAGAAATTCTACATAGACTCTCAATTTACAAATGATTTTCTCCAAACATTTGTCTTTAACTCTGTTTAGAACTCAGAACTTTTTTTTCTGCATATAAACAGTGGTACAATGGTACTTACATTCCCAGGCTAGCTCACAAAAACCTATTTAAGTGTTAGAGTTAGAAGGACCTTAGAAATCCTCTAGTCCAATCCCCTTCATTTTATGTAATGATAAACAAAAAGTTTCAAAGAGGAGAAGCACCTTAGTGCACCTGAAATAAGATGTTTTTATGATGAAAAATGGTAAAACAAAAATGAAAAAGCCATGCTACTGGGAATACTAGTAAATGTATTCATAGTGGTGGAAAAATTATTTTTAATAATTGTGTTTGCTAGGTTAATAAAATGTTAAAAATGCTAAGAGGAATGCAGATTTAGTAAAGAAAAGCAATTCATTATTAGAGAAGTAGAGAGATCCCCATGATGGAGAAAGAGTCTAAGTAACTTAGTGGATAGAGTGGTATAAGTAACAGTAGATAGAGTGTTGAGTCTGGAGTCAGAAAGATCCGAGTTAAATCCAGCCTCAGACACTAGCTGTGTGATTCCAGGAAAGTCACTTAACCCTGTTTGCCTCAGTTTCCTCATCTGTAAAATGAGCTGGAGAGGAATTGGCAAACCATTCCAGTGTCTCTACCAAGAAAACCCCAGAGGGGGTCATGAAAAGTCGGACACAACTGAAAACGACTAAAAAAACAAACTCCAAATTTGACTTTTAAAGCCTGACTCCAGCCTGTCTTTCTTTACAAGTTTACTGCATATTACACTCTTTCATGCATTCTGCACTCCAGCCAAACTGACTTCATTACTATTCTCTGCCACCATCCCTTTATACATTCTGTTCCCTATGCTTAGAATTAATTATTCAATCAATAAGCATCTATTAAGACTTATTATATGCCAGGCACTGTGCTAGGTGCTAGAGATACAAAGAAAGACAAAAATACAAAAACAGTTCCCATCCTCAAGGAGCTTACCTACAAATGGAGGGGACACCATGTAAAATGTATGGGATGTAAAAAATACAAACAGAGAAGGAGGGTAACTTTAGAGGGGAAAGGGATTGGGATAAGGGGCTTGGGGAAATTCTGAAAGTAGAGTTTGATCTGGGATTTAAAGGGAGTCAGGGATGTCAGTTGACAGAGGTGAGGAGGGAGATGGCATTTCAGGTATGGAAGACAGCCCATGCAAACGCACAGAGATGGAAGATAATTGAATATTATGTACAAGGAAAAGGATGGTGGCCAATATAGGTGGATCAGAATGGAATAAAGTATGAGAAGACTCGGAAGGTAGGAAAGGGCCAGATTATCTTTCCCTCCAAATCCTCCTCTCTTCTGAACTTCCCTATTACTGTTGAGGGCAGTAATAATCTTCCAGTCCTTCATGTTCACAACCTTGGCTTTCTCCTTGACTTATGTACACACACACGTGCGCGCGCGCGCACACACACACACACACACACACACACCTGGCCAAACTGTAGAGGCTAAACAGAGGACTTTATATTTGATCCTGGAGCTAAGTCACTGGAATTTATTGAGCAGGGCTTGATATAGCCAGATATATACTTGACATCTCTGTGGATTACAGATTGGAGTGAGGAGAAAGTAGAAGCAGAGGAATCAATTAGAAGGCTAATGTAATAGTCCAACTGGAATATAATGAGGGTCTGATCAAGGAAGGAGACTGTGTGAGTGGAGACAAAGGGACATACATAAGATATGTCATGATAATTGAAAGGAAAAGATCTCGCAACTGATTGGATATGGAGGGTGAGTAAGAAGTCAAGGAGAAGACCAAGGTTGTGAACCTGGGTGACTGGTACTGCCCTAAACAGTAATAGGGAAGTTCAGAAGCGGGGAGGGGTCTGAGGGAAAGATGATGAATTGTTTTGGCCATGTTGAATTGGAAATGATGAAGGGACATCCAGTTCAAGATGTCCAGCAGGCACTTGGTGGTGTGCTACTGAAGTTCCGAAGAAGAATGAGGGCTGGATTTCTAGATCTGGGAATCATCTATGTAGAGATCATAATTGAACCCATGAGAACTGATGAGATAACCAACTGAGATAGTGATTCTAAAGGGAAAAGGGAAGAACATCCGGAACATCCTTGGGAAATATCCATGGCAGTCAGTGTGACATGGATAAAGATCCAGGGAAGGAGATCATGAAGAAGTCATTAGAAGACAGGTAGGAGAAGTATGAGAGAGAGAAACATCATCAAAATGTAGAGAGAAGAGAGTAGCTGAATGATGCGGTCAGAAGCCAGATTGCAGACAGTGAAGAAGTGACAGGAAAGAAAGTGAAAACACCAAGTAAAAATGACTTTTTTAAAGAAATTTAGGATGATAGTTAAAGGTCACAGTAGGATCAAGTGAAGGTTTTTTGTTAATGGGGGAAATGTGTTATATTTGTAGGCAACAGGGAAAGAACCCATAGAGAAGGATAAATTGAAGATTAGAGGAAGAGTGGAGATGAAGGTGGGAACAATTTCCTGGAAAAATAAAAGAGGAGATGAGATCAAGGGTGTATTTAGAAGGGTTGGCCTTGGCAAGGAGAAGAACGAGTTCTTTATTAGATGGGCATGAAGGAAGAGATAGTAGGGGATGATGTCAAGAGGATCTAAAAAGGAAAGAGGTAGCTCATGGAGAATGGCCTCAATTTTTTTGTGAAGTATAAGGTGAGATCCTCAGGTGAGGGGATGCCATGGGATACTTGAGGTAAGATAAAAAAAGTGTGGACGGAGAATCAATTAGAAAGGAACAGAAGAATTGCCTTCCTGTTATGAGGGTTTAGCTGAGAGTAATGACATAAATTAGTATCAGACCCAATCAGCAATATTTTCCTCCAGCTCTGTTTGGTAGTCCATGAGTAGGAGCAAAGAATTATGGCATTATGGCAGTAATCTAGGTTGATGTTTGCTAAAGTGGGATTGGTGATAGGACAAAAGCAGATAAGGGACTGAGTGGAGACAATAGGGTAGAGGTGAACTGGTTCACCAACGGGTTAGTGACTGGGAAGGGAGAAAAATATAAATAATTCATGGGTGATAGGCTGGGAAAGTACTGAGGGACCAAGGGACTGGAAGTTCTAGTGAGGAAGAACTGTGTTAGTAATTATAAGGCATAGGGAAAGATGGAACAATGAAAAATTATGATCAGATAAAGAATTTTGGAGTTGATTAAAATGAAAGTAGAACATTTGTGAGTGACAGCAAGATGAAGGGTATCTCTGTGTAATAGGGTGGATTAGGGAACTAGAAAATTAGGAATATAAATGTTTTCCAACTGCTTATGGAACTTCTCAAACTGCATGTCTTGTAGACATCATAAGGTCAACATTTCTAAAATGAACTCATCCTAACTTCCTTATTACTATGGAGGGTACCACCATCTTCCCTGTCATCTGGGCTCGAAATCTAGGTGTCTATCTCAGCTCTTTACTTTCTCTCATCATATCCAATCCATTGCCAAATCCTGTCTTTTCTATCTTTTTAACATCTTTCCTATGCACCCCTTCTCTCCTCTGACACTGACCCCATCATGCTCCAAGCACTCATCTTGCACCTGAACTGTTACAGTAACCTTCTAATGGACTCTCTTCCTCAAATCTCTAATTTAGTTCATCCTTCATTCAACTGTCAAATATGTAATTTCCCTCCCCAGTAGCCTGATCATCTAATTTAATCAATTCCAGAGGCTCCTTGTTGCCTCCAGAATCAGAGAGAAAATCTTCTGTTTGACTTACAAAGCCCTTTGTAACCTGGCCTCCTCCGATCTTTCTAGGCCTCTTACACCTTACTCCTCTCCATGTGATCCAGTAATGCTGGCCTCCATGATGTTCCTCATACATGACATATTCCATCTCTGTCTCTTCTTCATCTCCGTCTTCCCCTCTTTTTTTCTCTCCCCCCTTTTCTTCCTCTCCCTCCCTCCCTTTCCTCTCCTCCTCTCTCCCTCCCTCTCTCTCTTTTCTCATCTCTGCCTCCCAGTTTCTTTGATTTCCTTCAAATCTCAGCTAAAATTCCACCTTCTGCAAGAAGCCTTTTCTGTGCATCCTAAATGTGACTGCTTTTTCTCTTTTGATTATCTCTGATTTATCCTGTCCTTATCTTATTTGTACATAGTAGTTCACATGTTGTCTTTCTCAGATTGTGAACTCCTTGAGAGAAGAGACAGTCTTTTGCCTTTCTTTGTACTCTCAGTGCTTAATACAGTGCCTGATACACTCTAATAAAGGATTACAGACTGAATTTTAACTTAAAGTCCTATAAAGTGAGGTCATGGGTTCTCGTGGAAAGAAATACAATGCAGCGTATACTGAATGCATTTCATTGCAGTGTGACTTCTGCCTTATAGGAGTCAAAGAAAAGCCTGAAAATCAAAGCAAACTGTGGAAGAAAGGCAGGAAAAGTAACGAAGTATTATGGAAAATGATTTATGTTCCTATTCTCTTGCTCACTATTGCCTGATCCCTTTGACACCCATGGATTTCTTGCATTCCAGCAACCTGTTCAGAACTTCATCTTGTCTTTGTATCTTCTAGTAGTGTCTTCCAGGGTACCCAATACCTCCCTGCCTGCTTATGTACATCTCTGCTCACTTCTGGCTTTCTCTCACTTCTGCTCTCTGTGCTTGTCTACTGGCTTCTTGACCATCTTATCATATAATGTGGCTATAAGTCTGGTCCTAGTTCCTTTCCCAGAATCCACCACCTGATACCATCTATTCTCTGGCACACTGTGGACTGGGGAACTGATGGAATCCAGGATCTGACATCTTAGAGCTCTTCCAATGACAAATGATACATTTGGAATATCAACAGGGAAGGTAAGAGAAGGCCAGTTCAGATTTGGAACATAGAAGTCTGGGAGACAAGCCAGATGAGATAATATCTGGAGATGAGGAGTATGTGAATCTACTTACTTATACAAGAAAGTTGGGATGCTGAATAAACCAATCATCTATAGATCTAGAATACGTGTGTATATGTGTATGTACCCATATATGAGGGCAGCTAGGTGGCACTGTAGTGGACAGAATGCCAGGCTGGGACTCAGGAAGATTCATCTTCCTGAATTCAAGTGTGGCCTCAGACACAACTGTGTGACCCTGGGCAAATCACTTAACCCTGTTTGCCTCAGTTTCCTTATCTGTAAAATAAGCTGGAGAAGGAAATGGCAAACCACTGCAGTATCTTTGCCAAAAAAACCCCAAATGGTGTTAGTCAGATACAACAGAAATAACTAAACAACAACCCATATATGAAGGCATAATGATATACATTAAATTCAACTAATGCTTATGAAATGCCTACCAAGTACAAGACACTCTGCTAACTAATAGGGATACAAAGACAGAGGCGTTGTCCATGCCCCGATTCCATCATAAATAGATTGGTCATATAGGATAGGGAGCTTTGAGGGCAAAGAGAAAAGTACATCAGGAATGTCTGATGAAAGAGAAAATGTTTTCAGTCTGGGGTGGGGTCAAAGAAGGTAAACAGAAACTATAGCATCTGAGATAAGCCTTTAAGGACAGAACAAGCAAGGATCTATTAAGTGCCTAATATGTACCAAGTCCTGTGCTAGGTGATGGGGATACAAAATCTAAAGCAAGAGTCCTAGCCATTATTGTTATTGGGATGATGATGATGACGACGCCAGTAACAATGACAATATCTAGTGGAGCAGTGAATAGACCACTGGACTTGGAGTCAGGAAGATGTCAGTTCAAATCTGGTCTCAGACACTAGTTCTGTGATCCCGAGAAAAGTCAGAGGACTTGGGTTATAATCCCAGCTTGGTTACTTTCCATCCTTTATCAGCCTGGACAAATCACTTAGCTTTTCTAGGCTCAGTTAACTACTTATCTGTGAAATGAAAGAGCAGGACAAGATAACCTCTGAGTTTCCCTTCCAGTTCTATCAACGAGACTATAGTTATGGAAGGTTGTAAAGGGAAGACGAGGGGAGTTTGGTTTTTATCCTTGTGGAAATGAAGGTTCTACTGAAGGGTTTTTGAGCAGGAGAGTGAAATGGTCAGATCTGTGCCTTCTTTGACAATTGTTTAATAATGTATTGGGGAGGAAAAGCAATTAGGAGGCTCTTCTCTAGAAGACGCATGACACAGACCCAAACAACGGTGATGGCAGTGAGTAGAGATGGGATACATGTAAGGGACAGTGTAGAAATAGAATAGCAACTGATTGGATATGGGAGGAAAGTAGAAGAATCAGCTCTAATTCAGGGGTTTTAAACATGAGCAACTCAAAGGAGAAATCACTAACAGAAACAGAGACATTTGGAGGATATATATATATATATATATTATACGTATGTACATATATGTGTGTGTGTGTGTGTGTGTGTGTGTGTGTTTACTGAGGGAGGATTGAGGCTTCCAAACTGGATATGATGAATTTGAGGATATACAAGTAATTGGAGATAGGAGACTAGAGTCCAGAAGAAACACTAGCCCTGAGATATCTAGGAAAAGGTTAAGTTGGGTGTGTTTTCTATAGAGACTATAATTGTATATAGACAGTTATTGTCATGATGTAGCCAACCAAGGATTATTATATTAATACTCAATATATAGCAACTATATATTAATATTAATTATATTAATACTAATAACATATTAATAATGATTGCTGCTTTTTTTTTAAATTTAACTTTTTACATTCATTTTCACAAAATTTTGGGTTCCAAATTTTCTCCCCTTTTATCCCCTCCCCCCACCCCAATACCCCAAGCAATCTAATTTTCCCTATCTCCAATCTGCCCTCTCTTCTGTCATCCCTCCCTTCTCTTGTCTCCATTTTCTCTTTTCTCCTGTAGGGCCAGATGACTTTCTATTCCTCATTAACTGTATGTCTTCTTTCCTAGTAGCAACAACAATACTAAACAGTTGTTCCTAAAACTTTGAGTTCCAAATTCTCCCCATCCCTCCCTCCCCACCCATTCCCTTTGGGAAGGCAGGCAATTCAATATAGGCCATATCTGTGTAGTTTTCCAAATGACTTCCCTGATAGTCGTGTTGTGTAAGACTAACTGAATTACCCTCCATCCTACCCTGCCCCTCATTGTTTCTCTTCTGTCTTTTGATCCTGTCCCTCTCCAAGTGTTGACTTCAAATTGCTCCCTCCTCCCTTTGCCCTCCCTTCCATCATCCCCCCCCTTGCAATATCTCTTTCTCCCCCACTTTCTTATACTGTAAGATAGGTTTTCATACCAAAATGAGTGTGCATTTTATTCCTTCCTTTAGTCAAATGTGATGAGGGTAAACTTCTTGTTTTTTTGGTTTTTTTTTCTCAGCTCTCCTCTTTTTCCCTCCACTAAAAAGTCTCCTACTTGCCTCTTAAATGACATATAATTACCCCATTCCATTTCACCCTCTTTCCTCCCACTACATTTCTCTCTCACCATTTACCTTAATTTCTTTTAAGATATGGTCCCACCCTATTCAGTTCACTCTGTGCTCTCTGTCTCTGTATGTGTGTGCATGTGTGTATGTGTATGTGCGTGCATGCGTGTACATATGTGTGTGTGGTCCCACCAACTACCCAGATACTGAAAAGTTTTAAGAGTTACAAATATTGTCTTTCCATGTGGGAATGTAAACAGTTCACTTCTGGTGAGTCCCTCATGACTTCTCTTTGCTGTTTATTTTTTCATGCTTCTTCTCATTCCTGTGTTTGAAAGTCAAATTTTCTTTTCAGCTCTGGTCTTTTCATCAAGAATGATTGAAAGTCCTCTGTTTCATTGAAAGACCATATTTTCCCCTGAAGTATTATACTCAGTTTAGCTGGGTAGGTGATTCTTGGTTTGAGTCCTAGTTCCTTTGCCTTCTGGAATATCCTATTCCAGGCCCTTCGATCCCTTAATGTAGAAGCTGCTAGATCTTGAGTTATCCTGATTTTATTTCCACAATACTGGAACTGTTTCTTTCTAGCTGCTTGTAAGATTTTCTCCTTGACCTGTGAGTTCTGGAATTTGGCCACAATGTTCCTAGGAGTTTCTCTTTTTGGATCTCTTTCAGGTGGTGATCGGTGGATTCTTTCAATACTTATTTTGCCCTCTGGTTGTAGAATGTCAGGGCAGTTTTCCTTGATAATTTCATGGAAGATGATGTCTAGGCTCTTTTTTTGATCATGAGTTTCAGGTAGTCCCATAATTTTTAAATTGTCTCTTCTGGATCTATTTTCCAGGTCAGTTGTTTTTCCCATGAGATATTTCACATTCTCTTCCATTTTTTTGTTCTTTTGGTTTTGTTTTGTGATTTCTTGGTTTCTCAGAAAGTCCTTAGACTCCATCTGTTCCATTCTAATTTTGAGAGAACTATTCTCTTCAGTGAGCTTTTGAACCTCTTTTTCCATTTGGCTCATTCTGCTTTTGAAAGCATTCTTCTCCTCATTGGCTTTTTGAACCTCCTTTGCCAATTGAGTGAGCCTATTTTTCAAGGTGTTATTTTCTTCAGCATTTTTTTGGGTCTCCTTTACCAAGGTATTGACCCGTTTTTCATACTTTTCTTGCATCTCTCTCATTTCTCTTCCCAGTTTTTCCTCCACCCGTCTAACTTGCTTTTCAAAATCCTTTTTGAGCTCTTCCAAGGCCTGAGCCCACCCAACATCCCCCTGGGATGTCTGGGGTACTGAGGCCCCGCCCTCCACATCTTTCCCTGATGGCAAGAATATGTCCTCATCATCGTCAGATCCAAAAGTCAGTATCATTTGCATCTGTTCGAAAAAACTCTCTATAGTCTTATTTTTCTTCCCTTTTCTAGGCATTTTCCCAGCCAGTTACTTGACTTCTGGGATTCCTGTCCACCCCCGCCTAGATTTGCCCAGCTAGTGCTTGGTCTGAGATTCAAATGGGCTTTCCGCGGCAAGCGGCTGCTAATCAATGTGAGCTTTAGTTCTAGTGTTGGGGTGGGGGCAGGGCCGCCTCCCAGTCTCAGCTCCCTCAGGGGCTTTATGCAGAGACCTTCAGAAATGGAGTGGGTGGGGCAGGGCCTCTCCCAGGCTCAGCTCCCTCAGGGGGTTTATGCAGAGACTTTCAGTAATGAAGATCCTGCCTGCTGCTGGGAGAGTCCTGGGCCGCCGCCGCAGCTGCTGCCTCCACCGCAGCTGCTGCCTCCACCGCTTCCTCCCGAGGGGGTCCGACTCACAGAGACACCCCGCTCCCTTCTTCCAGCCATGTCGTCTCTCTCACTGACCTGTAGCTTCTGTGGGCGGAGGGACTTTCCCGGCTGCCCGGAGCGTCCATCCCTGAAGCCTGCTCAGATCAGCTTCTCTGGGGCCGCAGCCAGGGCAGCGCTGGGGTGGGGTCTGCTTTCTGGGGCGCGACGGACCCTGTGGACGGCTCTCCAGGGCTCTTTGGAATGGAAATCTCTTCCACTCTGTTTCTGCACACCTTATAGTGATCCAGAACTTATGGGCATCTCTTTTTACATTAATTCTATGGGCTGTGGGTTTGGAGCTTGTAAACGTGCGTCTTTCTACTCTGCCATCTTGACTCCGCCTCGATTGCTGCTACTTTTTGACTCTATTGTAAATTGTATCAATCAGTAAGCATGTATTAGGTGTCTAATTATGTGCCAGAAACTGTGCTAAGCCCTGGATATACAAACAAAACAGAGAGGCAGTCCCCACCCTGAGGGAAAGTACCCAAAAGATCTTGACAGGCTAAAATCGAAAATGGGCTGAACTGAAGATGAAATTTAGCAGAGATAAATATTCAAGTCTTACCCATGTTTAAAAAATCAACTTTACAAGGATAAGATGGGGAAGAATTGGGGAAGGGAAAGGAGAAGGGAATAAGCATTTATATGGAACCTACTAGGTGTCAAGTACTGTACTAAGTACTTTATAAACATTATCTCATTTGATCAGTATGTTCAAAATGAGGCAGCAATGCAACACGTTGGTGGGGGCAGGGTGAGGAAAGCTATTCTGATTTTCAGCTATATTAAGAGGGCAAAGCTTTCAGAAATAGGAAGTGATCATCCCACTATCATCTGCCTTGGCCAGATCTCATCTGGAGCATTGCGATCGGTTCTGGACATCATCATCATTATAGCTGACATTTCTACAGTACCTACTATGTGCCAGGTACTGTGTTAAGCATTTTATAATTATTATCTTATTTGATACAACAGCCCTGGGAAGTAGGTGCTATTATTATCCCTATTTTACAGATGAGGAGACTGAGGCTGAGGTTAAGTGACTTGATTACACAGCCAGTGTGGGGGGACCCTGTCTTATGCACTGCTCCACCTTGTTTCAATAAAAAGTGATAAGGTGTCCAGAGGAAGGCAACCAGCATGGGGAAGGGCTTGGAGTACCACTTGAGGATGAACTGAAGGATACAGGATGTCCTAATAAGTCTGGAACTTAAGGCTTTAGAATATGTCTCCAAGGACTTGAAAGGCAATCATGTGATTGATTAGACTTATTCTGTTTGGTACACAATGGCAGAACTGAAAGCAATTGGTAGAAGGGATAAAGAGGCAAATTTAGTCTTGGTATCAGGAAAAACATTATCAGAGATAAGATCTAAATAACCTACTTCATAATGGGTGGCATTGATGCCACAATGAATAGAATGTAGGGCCTGAAATCAAGTAGACCTGAGTTCAAATCCAGCCTCAGACATTTACTAGTTGTGTGACTCAGGGTAAGTCATGCCACCTGGGTCTGAGTATTCCCTTCCCTAACACCTTTCACCTCCTGGCCCAGGGGCTTCCTGTCATTGGAGCTTTCCAAATAAAGACTGGATTACCACTTATTGACTCTCACATGGAACATTTTCCTTTTCAGGCATGTCTTGGACTAGATGACTGTTAAGGTCCCTTCCAACTCTGAAATTCTGGGAAAGTCTGGAGAATAACCTGGAGTTTGGGACATGTTTGGTCAGGCCGTCCTTCCCTACAGCATAATGGGAGGGAGGTCTTGGGGTCTAATAGGCAGCTGCTCTTCTGTCCAGCCAAGTACAACAAGGAAGTCACCTGGTACTTCCTCCTGTTGCTGCATTTCTGCCCAGGGAAATCAACACAAAAAATATCCTTATGAGACTACGCAGTAGTGGAAAAGGGAGGGAATGAACCACAGCATTGATTCCTGGGTCATCAAAAGCCAGCCACAAACTTAAAATTTGAGCAATTTAACCTACATTGTAAATGATATTATCTGGTGTGGGACAAGCCAGTCAGGTGATGCACAACAAACTGTAGGAGATGGAGGATTAGAGCTGGGGAGAAAGGACAGTAATGAAGATAGCTATTTGAAAGCCAACAGAATGAAAGCAATTATTGAAACAAAGTGAATGAATTTACCAAAGCAGCTCATCTTTAGCAAAAAAAAATCATATCCCAAAGGGTTTTATTTCCTTTCCCAAGCCTTTCTGACTAGATTATTATTATCATTATTTATCAGATACTGCTTCTTGGAAAAGTAGCTATGTTTTGGGGAAATTATTTGGATAATTACTACCTCTAAATTATTTTTTAAAATAACTTGAATATTACTTCAGATTTGGAGAAGAGAGTGAATAAATCTAGTAAGAGGAAATTGAATAAACACTAGTTTTTGGAAAATTTAAAAATAATTTTAAATCTCATTTAATCAGGTTCATATCACTATCATATAATGAAAAAATTAATTTTTATAGCAAGAACAAGTTTTAGTGACAAAGAATTTTTATGCGCTAGTTCTTTGGATTAATGTTAAGTCATTTCATTATTTTCTGAGATATTTTTTCCAGAAATGTGTACTACATGTCAATTTAAGTCTGATTTCATCCATGCTCAGAAATCCCTGACCAATATTTTACTCAAGTTCCCTGCTGTGTTGTGGGTTCTTGGAGGTTAAGCCATGACACTACAAACTCTTACAGGTCTGAGTATGGGCTTAGCTACAGAATATTGGTTGCATTTGATGTAATGAATCATTCCAGCCACAGCAAATAGCCAAGATCATCCTCCAAGTAACTGATGGGTTATAATACTTACAACCTGACTGAGGAAATCAAAGAAACAATGAAATACGCTTGGGAGGAGAGAGAACAAGAAATGTACCCTAGGATTGATTAATCAGCTATTTTCCATTTGGGGCTTATGGTTAAAAAAATGAGGTATTTGTTATTTCATGAAAAGAAAGCAGCTTATTTTTAATATTTACTTTTATTAGTGCTTATGAAATAAAAACATCTTAAAATATTTTATTTTTCAAGAAATAGTAACAATCTCTGCAAAATACATATGCCAAAAATAGCCTTACAACACACAGGCCTTTGCATATTTTAAATATTATAAGCTCTCCTTTAAAAAAAAACCCACAAGCTCTAAAGTAAATTCTTCAGAGTTCCAAAAATGGAGGACTGAAGCAAAAGTCTGCAGAGGCAGGAACCTTTCATCATGATCTCCTAGCGATTACATTACACTGATAAAATCAACTTTCCATGTGTAAGTTCAAAGTGACTTAGCTTTCAGGATCCCAGGGGACCCTGCATAGGATAAGATATTTATCAGTACATTCCCTATGAGGCTTAATTTACCTTTGGGTAGAATATAGAGTAGTTTACTTACCTTCCTTCATCATGGTATTAGAAGTAAATACAATAGGTAAAAAGACCTAGGGGCAAGTCAAATCCTCTCTCTGGATATGTAAGGGGATGGGGAACAAGGGTTACAAGCAGAATAGGTCAGTGGGTTCTCAAATTTTTGAGTTTCAGGACCCTTTAAGACTTTTACAAATTAATGAGGACCCCCAAAGAGCTTTTATGAAGGTTCTATAATTAACATTTATCATATCAGAAATAAAAACATTTTAATTATTTTTATAAAATTAATTTTGACCCACAGATCCCCTGAAAGGGTCTCAGCATGCCCAGGAGGTCCTCAGATCATACTTGGAGAATCTCTGGATTTCATCATTTTTGAAATCCTAATTCTAACATGATTTCAGAGACATTTCTGCAAACATTTCAATGGAAATATTATGGGCCAGGGGAGTTACACAGGCAAAAATTAATCTTTGCTCAATCTTCACTTGCAATTCTTCAGTGAAGAAGGACTGGGAGGGGAAAAAAATGTATTTGCATGATTATTTCCAAAAATGAAAATAACACCTTATAAAGGCATTGGAACCTCAAATCCCTGCTCCTTCAGAATAAATGACCAGAAAATGGAAAAGAAGTTATATTATTCCAACTCACTGGTTCAAGGGTTATGCCAACAGGAAAGTCAGCTTGGGGTAGTGAGAGAGTTAAATGTCATCCTATACTCATTAGAGAGGTGCTTAGGACCAACACAGAGATCATACTACTTTCAGGAGATTTGGAGCTAGAAGTTCTACAGGTGGAGAAATAGAAAGCTCAGAGGTAAGCGTCCTGGTCAGGGCTCAAAAATTATGAGCAGCAAAAACCAGAATTGAAAACCAGGTCTTCCACCACCAAATCCAATTATTTTACTTTAAGTTACTTAGCAAGCAGGCAAGCTATTAAATGGTCTTCTGGATATTATGGTTTCTTCCATTTGAAGGCATGGTAAATTCTGGCTTGACAGAATGCTACATATGAAATGTTTTATTTAAAACCCTGGTGCCATTTAACTCAAATGGACTTAATGCATAAAACATAAAACATTCCAGCAATTATTTATCCATCATTTTTATGTGCAGTGAAATATTTATTTTTTCCATTCAAGGTGTCATGAAGATAATGACAAAAGGTTTTAACATTAAAAAAATAAAGAACCATATTCTAATTCCAATGGGAAAAAAGTCTGCTTTCTTTCACAAATTAAGATGACGAATGTTGCCTAGAAAAGTTAGCTTTTAAAAGTACACCAAAGTTCTTGAAGCCATGTTTTTGGTTTAGAGGTTATTATAAAAAGTAATTTTAAAAAGTTACCTAAAATCCTGAGAGATTTCCACTTGGTATTGCTTTAAATATCTAGAACAGATTTATAGAAAACTATCTTTTCTGGGGAAGAAATCACTTTAGGCTGTAAATGTGGCTAAAATATCTTGCCTCTTTATGATTTGAAAAACTGAAATGAGAGACCATAAACCTCAAAATCTGAATGCAGTTTTACATAATAACATAGGAAAATTAAAATTGTAGGCTGTAGCTATACTTACTGTGGCTACTTAAACATCTGGCCAAATTTGATTCAAGGACTTTTTGCTTTTTAAAAAAATGTGAAGCTTTTGCTTGTTCAAATTCTAGTATTAGCATGGAAAGGCACTTAGATATAGGCTTTGGTCTAAAAAAACAGATTTACGCTATTAAAAAAAATCAAGGCTTCTATTTTAAGTTTCTGCTTACTATGCTAAAATTTACAAATGTAAATATTCACTTAATTTATATAATGCTAACTTGGCCATTATGTTGCTTAAAATATTCTTAATTCCCTCACCTACACAGGTGCTCACAATAAAGACATTTCTTTTTTTCTTAAAAGCATTAACATGTGCCTTTTTTTGTTCTAGTCTTGAAAAAAACTTGAATCAAATTCTTTTCTTTTGATAAAATTCATAATATCTGGGAGAGTCAACTAGCCAAGTTATTTAAAACTATTAAAAACATATGGCGTTTTCAAAAATTATACTTCTATTCTTAAACTTATAAACTGCAAGACCAATTAATAAAAATATACCTTAAAGTTTTCTGTGTTATTGGGATGAAGTTCTACCCAACAAGTCTGTCTTAACACTAATGTCTCACATGGGCATTGTCGTACCATTTGCGAACGACAGCTCCAGAGCTGCTGGCTACCACACAAAGGGTGCCACTCACTGTCCACCACGTTGGTATTTTATGAAGGAAAATAATCTGAAGTAGGAAAGCAAAGACTACATCCATTGTTCTCATGATGGCCACAGGCCCTGCTTTTTCTATCTGAACTGCTTTAGTGAGAAATATCTGTCCCCCCAACCCAAAAAGTCCTATTAATACCAAAAACAGCCTATCCAAACCACAATGAGGTAGGCGCCAGTCACCCATTACAGTGAGTACGATGATAGATTCCAATAGTCCAATCACTACATAATACCAAATGTTCAGCAGATAGTGTACAGATTTTCCCACCTTTCGTAGTATAACAAGAGTCAGAGCAGCACACATTGCACCACCTACAGCTGCTAATGCTCCTCTGAGGTGATAGGAATGATTTTCTTCTATCCCTGCTGTGTTGTAGCCAAACAAAAATGGCGGTCTTGCAATAAGTACCACACCAGCAATTGCAAAGAGAGTGAAGAAAAGATCCCAAAGACTGTATTTTTCCTTGAGATATATCCAAGCAAATAGTGAAGTGAAAACTGGTGTAGTAAATGTAATAACAGTGGCATCAGCAATGGGCATTAACTGGAAAGCATAGTAGAGAAGGATCATCGCTGTGGAACCAAAGACTCCCCTGAGCAAAAGGAAAATTCGTTTGCCTTTTGGTCCCAAAAAACCCGTTCTGTAAATTAAAACAAAGAAAAGCATGTTACATTAACTTAGTAATGATGTGCAAATTTCAGCTACTCTGTAAAGAAAACTCACTTATGAGTAATAGGTACTGTTAGCTAGATGTGTGTCTGGGAAGGATATGCTATACAAGAGAGGCTAATACTACAGAAAATATGATATATAAAATGGAAAAGAATTGAAGAATTAAAATGTTTTAGTCAGAATCACTTGACCAGATGCTCACTTTAAATCCAACTACATAACTTGAAAAACTTTCTGTAATATAAAGGACTTAATCAAACAAGCAAGCATTTATTATATGCCTACTGTGTATCCTGGGAATACAAGTACAGAAAAATAATCCCTGCCTTCAAGGAACTGACGACAACCCTCAAGGGCAGGGGTTGTCTTTTGCCTCTTTTGGTATCCAAAGTACATTTAATAAAGATTTATTGATTGATGCTGTTATTATTATTATTAAACAGATGAACATATTCACAAATAAGTAATCATAGGATAAAGTACTGATGATTGGTATCAGAGCTACATACCATTTTAAGACTAGATTTGTCTGTGACTATCTGGCATTAGCATTGGGGGAGGTGCATATCTTAAGAGGCATTCTTAGCAAAATCTCAGTGACACACATGACCAATTAAGAGGATTACATTGTGCCTTTAAAGAAACTGAAAAGGAAGACTAAAATAAAATTGACATAAAAAATATAGTTCCACAAACCATCACCCTGCCTTCACAAACACCCAATGTTTACCAGATTCTTAGTTGGCTATCAGATCTAAAATACAAAATGTACCAAAAGTACAATTTTTGGAAACCTACATTTTTTAGATTTTCAATCCTATTCACTAAAAAATTAAGACCCACAATTTTTATATGGCATTGAGCAACAAAGTTAATTAGAATCTAGATCTACATATCTCTTGTTAATTTCTTAATGTCTGACATGAAAAACCATTTTAAATAACTGTCCTAAACAATCTTAAAAAAATGGATTGTCCTGTGTCTTAGTGAGGCTAGACAACCCCTGCTCAGACAATAAACTATTATACAGAAAAATCATTTCATAAAGAAGGAAGATGACTGAATTGACTTCTCAGGTTCTGTATACGATACAGGATTCTCTGAATGTGTGTTTGTGAGAGGGAAAATATTTTTAAGTAATTGAAATATATAGTTTACATTAGGATTTTCTTTCAAGCTTTCCACTTAAGAATTAAGCATCCCTGCTCTCAAAACAATCCAAAGAATTCTAACTCATTGTCTGCTTCTCCCCCAATAGCATTCTTTTGAGATTTAGAAGGTTACAGTCTGATACTCCTAACATAGGGAAGGCAGAAGGAGAGAGTGGAGGACACGTGTGGGAGCAGATTGGTAGGGACAGAGAAATCAATACTGACCAGCTTCTCTCTTCCTCACATAAGCATCAAAAGATCCGTTAACTTAAAACTTTTCTATGTTCTACATACAAAATATTGTTATTATATCACACAGAATAATATTATTCTATTAGAATAATATTCTAATTATACTAGTACACTAGTCTATTCTACTATATTACTACCACTACTATACTATTCTAATATTATTTTATTATATGGTGATTAGAATAATAATAAAATGAAACATTTGGTGGTAGTAGAGATGGGTGTGAGAAGGAACGAAACCATTACTCAGGAACATACCATCTATACAAAATGTGTGCAGGTATGTTTCATATAAGTTAGCTAGGTGATGCAGTAGACAGAGTGCTTGGACTGGGGTCAAGAAGACCTGAGTTCAAATCTAGCCTCAGATACTATGTGACCCAGGACAAGTTATTTAACCTCTGGGTGATTCAATTTCCTCAACTGTAAAATGAACATAGCAACTGTACCTCTCTCATAGGATTATTGTGAGAATCAAATGAGATAATACTGTAAAGAACTTAGCACGGTGCCTGGCACATAGTGGCTCTTAAAATATGTTTGTTCCCCACCCCTTTGTTTGTAACCTCCCCCTCTCCACTTTATGGGGATAAGAAAATAAAAAGTGTGCACTGTACGTCCTTTTGGTTTTTATGGAAATTGGGGTAGGAAATCTCTTACAGAAAGATATATTCTATTGGCATAAGACAGTGAAAACTGGTACTGGATAGGAATACTGACAAAAAGATTATCCATCAATGCTGGTGGAGTCAATGAATATTCTATAGACAAAAAGACAAATTTTAGATTTGACAACTGTGAAAAATTAAGTCCCTCATTTTATAGTTAAAAGTTATACTTACTTTTTGTATACCAAGCATGGAAGAACAAATAACATTTGGAACACACATCGAAATGCACTAATTTCTGATGAATGGATATCTTGTATTTTTTTTACTAATAAAGACGCCACTGAGAAAAAGAAGGCAGACAATAATGTATAAAACAAGCCAAGTCCAGGGCAGGTAGCTTTCTTCTTAGCTTCTGAAAAAAGATTAAATGCCAATTAGTTTTTGTTTTCATAAATACTTCTATTAATTACAAATGGTTATTTCAGTTAGAAATCTGGGGAACATTCAAAAGGTCAATGAGTTCACAAACTTTACCTCTTAAGCCATCCACTCATTATCCCAAGCATCAATTTTCCCCATGTCTGATATTTGTATATAGCCATTTTTTAAAATTATAGAAATACCATTCACTCCTCACATTGTCTGTGTCATTAAAACAGGAAGCTCTTTGCCAAGACGACAGGAAAATCCCTGAAAAACGGTTTGGCAACAAAGCAGGGGAAAATTTCATTAGGCCTTCTGAAAACATATATTTACAGCTTCTCAAATGCAAGAAGTATTCTCTAACTACCATGTGTTATAAACAAAAATGTATTTCATAAAAGCACTCTATGCAAGGCAGGGAATCACAGCAACACTAGGAGGCAGCGTTAGCTAATAAATAGAGATCCTTTCTTCAGTTATCTTGAAATGTTAAATTTAGCTTTTCATGTATCTCTCTGGTAGACACTGAAGGATAATCCTATACTTCTACGTAATTCCCACAGGGCCAATTTTAAAGCCTTTCACATAAGGACACAACTATTTCATTTTTATTTAAATGAGATTTGACTTTTATTACCTGAAGTTTATATGAGGTACGCTGGATTTGAAGTCAGAAAACCTGGGTTCAGATCCTTTATGTGCCACTTTCTACCTGTGGGACCTCTATTGCTTCCCTCATCTATATACAGTGAGGAGGCTGCACCAGACTCAGATTCCTGTCTGCTCTAAATCTACGAATTTAGGATTCTTGGCTCCCTTGCTGGTCATAGGAGCTTTAAACTCAACCATAAATGTCTATATCCCTTTATATTCATTCCCATAAAAGGGGGTGGGGGGTGATAGCAGTAGCAAAGAGCCTTCTCTTCCTGATGGTAGTAAAATTTGCGGCACAAATAAATTAGACCTGGGATAAAGAACATAAAGTACCACAAACTTTTAAAACTATTAACAATAAAACCATTTAGATTTTCAAAAGCAGCTGCCTTGAAGCACTTCACAGTTATGTAAGAAACAATTTCCTACAACACTCAGTTCTCTGAGTAAGAGGTGGAAAGTCAACCACATGATAAACTTTGCAAACTAGAATTATAATTTTCAAACAGGAATGTACAGGGTTAGCCACTAAATACTACTGCTTAAAATTGTTGCTAGTACTCTGTTAAAAAAAAACAAAACAGCAAACTGCTCTATTTCTATAAATATATGTCACTTTACAATTCTAAATACCAAAGAATTTGCATGTACATTTTAACTTTTGAGGACCATTACTTTTTTTTTTTTTATGAGTAAGGTAATTCACAGCCTGGACTGTAAGCATAATTATGTAAACAGAGTTTCCAAGGACATTTCTGAAAATTTATCATTTATATTTAAGAATAGGTCTCACTATAGACACCTGCGTGCATAAATTTGGTTGCAGACTAATTTGTCATTAAAGTATGCAGCCAAAACTCCCTAATTTATATTCTGTATGAAAACAAAAACTAGACATAGTTCATCCAGAAGAATTAAATTTAAAGACTGTTGGAAATTAACTGGTGTGAAATACATACCTCAGTTGTGGTTGGGACTTAGAAATTACATTTTTGAAATTTCATACTTCAGGTCCAAAAAAATTAGATTCTTTTTTAAAGAAAAACATTCATGGAGCCTGAACTCCTAGGTTAGAACAGGAAAAGGAAAAAAAGGAAAAAAACAACAAGCCTAGGATAGAAATACTTTCCTTTTTCTGTAGGTCCACAGTTATAATCATTAATGCCTAATTTTATTACATTTTCTTCAAGAAATATTTTAACTTCATAAGAAATCCTTTTAACTTAAATTGTATATTTTGGCTCTAATCACACACCACACAAATATAATACAATTCTATTCATAATTGGGACAAGTGGAACAGGATCAAGAAGTCAAGTGGGGAGTGGGTAGGTGGGATTGGTTATATAGAGATAATAGGTGAGGATTACTCATGTTCAGACTGACAGATACTAGTAAACTGCTCATCAAATTATCACTGACCTCTAAACTGCTTCAGATCTGACTGGGAAGCACATTAAACAACTAGAGAACATCTGGAGTCAAGTAATTTGGAAGGCAATACAAGAGCTGTCACAAGGCATGCAAGTGCTAAACAAGTGATACTGTGTTATCAGATTTCAATGGAAGAGGCTCCTAGGAACTAGAATGATCAGAGAAAACTTCATGGAGGTGGCAGCACTAGAACTGGGCCTTTTGAAAAGTGCTAGGTTTTGGAAAGGCTGAATGAATGGGACGAAGACTGATGGAATGGCTCATCTTCTTTCCTATTAGATTATAAACTCAAAGACTCGAGCTCCGAGTATTTCTATATCTCCTTTAGCACTTAAGAGTATTTTCCATAAGATAGGCATTTAATTAATAATAACTAATTATATAATATAATGTAGTTATTTAATCAA
Organism: Bettongia penicillata ogilbyi; assembly: GCA_023548195.1. Classification (NCBI taxonomy): domain Eukaryota; kingdom Metazoa; phylum Chordata; class Mammalia; order Diprotodontia; family Potoroidae; genus Bettongia; species Bettongia penicillata. The sequence goes on from JAJHZJ010000145.1 coordinate 839,763, forward strand.
TGATAATTAATAATAAACTGAAATTGGCAAAATGTCTATAAAGGTGGTCTGGAAAAAGTTGTGGAAGGCCCTGAGCGCATCAAGTAGAAGGGGAATGAACAGCCTAGACTGATTAGACCCTGGTAACTACATTCACATTTCAATTACTGGCAATAACAGACAGAAGCAATGGTGGAGATCACCTAAAGTAGTATTTGGCCTTGTAATGCATTTCTGTGTTTTACTTGAAATAGGAGAGAACATTCTTCTAAAACAATGCTTGAAACCAAATAATGAAAGCCATGTAGTGAAGTTAAGTCAAAGCACTCTATTATAAATTTCAGCTATTATAATGTTCAAGTTTACAAAGAACTTAGAGATATTAGATTATCTGCTTTTTAAGAAAAAACTTTTTTAAAAGATTTGTGGAAATAACACTAATTGACCACATGTGGGAAGGAAAGGGAGAAAACACAACCAATAAGGGCATTTAATCTTACTTTTTAAAGGCTTGTTCTCTAAAATGACTTTTTTGTTTCAACCAAAGAGCCTCAACTGCTTCAACCTGAGTAGTTTCAATAAACCTACTAAATGCTGTTTATTAGAAATGGCTACTGAAACCCTAAGCAAAGGGTGTCCCCAAAGTCTTAGTGAAGCTTAAACTATCAATGTTTAAGACTGCACTAAGACTTTTGCAACATGTATTTTTAAACTTTTCATCCTGTCTCCTGTTTTTTACTTCATCATAGGTATCCCCAGTATCCCTTCCCTACCTCCTTCCAGAATGTCATCCCATATCACAAACTGCATTTCTTTTAAGGAGGAAAAAAAAATCAGCTCACTAGATGGATAACACTGAAAAAAGTTCAAAAATATGTGCAATGTTTTGCGATGCCTGTGGACCTCCAAGGGGAGGGGAAGAAAGCTGGGGGTACACCCCGTATTTTCTTTTTATTTTATTTATTTTTTTAATGTTCTACAATCACTACCATAAAACTTAGATTTTTTTACCCCCCCACCTACCCCCTCCCACCTTCCCCCCTCCCCAAGACGGCATACAATTCTATATAGGATCTACATACACACCCCGTATTTTCAACTGATTATTTAGCTTCGATCAGCTGGTAATACAGTAATCATTTCTGAAATGAAGAGTGATCACTATTATCTCCCCAAAAGATAATTAAATCTCAGCACATTATTTCACAGAATAAGCAATTTATTCGCTTTATGCCACGGTAGAGAAAAGTACAGAGTTATTAGGGAATTGCCGGCAATAAATACAATAAAAACTTTTATGAGTTTGGAAAATAACCCACTCAGCATGACACGCGGTCACTTGTCAGGTAGATAAGGTGGCCAACTTGTCAGCGGAAGAGTTAAAGGACGAGCCGCACCCTCCCCCCCACATCCCACCTTAGCCACACAGTGCAGGCTTCGTGCCCCGACGAGGGCTGGAAGACCCTCCGTGCAGGAGCCTGTAACCCAGCAGCCAAGCAGCACTCATTCCGACCTGCCCGTTCCACAGACGAGCAGGAAAGGGAGTTGTCCAGGGTCACACACAGAGCGGGCCGGTCCGCTCCCAGCTCGGCGGGCGCACCCCGCCACGCTCCAGGCTGACCCCGCGCGTCCTGGAGAGGAGCTGCTCACACCCGTGCGCTCCCACCGCCTTCCCGCTTAATCCCACCCATTCCGTAGGCTTCTCCTACCTTCCCTACCTTCCCTACCCCCGACCCGCCATGCGGCACCTACCCGGGCGCTGCATCCAGGCTGCAGCCCGGACACGGGCAAAGGGGCGAGCCAGCCGACAGCGGCACGGTCCGCTCCCGCCCAGACCCCTCTCCGCCCGGGGCCGGGGGCTGCCGGCGCCGCACGCGCGGGGCAGAGGGGCGCTCGGACGCGCTCGGTCAAGTTCAAGTCCGGGCGGGGGGCGCCCGCGCCTTCCCAGGGCTCGGCTGCCCTGACCCGGGCGGCCCCGTGGGGGGTCCCGGGGGCACAGCACCCTCCCGCGGGGGGCCGGGATGCTCCGTCGGTGCCTCGCCGGCCGCCCCAGCCTCCTCCAGGGCCGCGGGCGCCCACAGCCGGACGCCGGGACAGCCCACCGCACTCACCGGAGCTTTCCTTAGGGACCACGCAGGGGCAGCAACCGCCAGCGGCGGGCTGCGGAGGGGCCGCGTGCGCCGCCTCCCCCTCCGGGGGGCCGCCCGGCCGCAGGGACTCCTCCTCCGCAGCCTGCAGCGCCGGCTCCACGAGTTCCGGCTCCCGCGGCTCGGCCGTCACAGCGCCCCCGCCGCCCATCCCGTAGCCCCGGCCGGCCGGCACTGGCGGCCGCCGGCCCCGCAGCCCCGGCTCTTCCGGCAGCCCGCGGAGCGGCGCATGCGCGCGGCTGCCCCCCCGCAGCCCCCCCCGCCCGAGGCTTCCCCTCGCGGGAGGGGGTTCCCCGCACGCTCCCGGGCCGCCCTGTCCCGCCGCCCCCGCGGTCTGCTGGGGCCCTGGGAGCCGCCTGGAAGCTACACACTAAGCCGGAGCCCAAGCCTGCGCATTGATGCGCCGCGTGTGCGGGGGGGAGCGCACCCTCAGCTAGCTCGGTGGGGGGCGCCCCCATCCCGCCCCCGCGGACTGAGCCCCCACCTCCGGGTTCCCCTTGGAGGGTCAGCCGGGGGACACCTGGAGCGGGTGACGAAGATGCTCCCCGCAGTGCCGCAGCAGCAGACCGCCCCTCTCCAGACACGGGCGTTTTCATCGCTGTCCTCCGCGCCTGCGATCCTCTCCCGGCTTCCCTCCAGGGCCAGCCAAAATCCTGCCTCCAGCAGCAAGCCTTTCCAAGTCCCCGTGGGTGCTGGTGCCTTTCCTCTACTGATTATTTCCACATTATCCCGTGCACATTTGTTTGGACATTACTACGGGGTCTTCTTCCTTCCTCCAGATTGGAGGCTCCTTGAGCGAAATGGTTTTGGCCTTTCTTTGCACGCCCTCCCCAAGTGGGCATTTCAGTACCTTAAACGTTAACTCGTTTACAGTCGTGTCTGACCCTTCATGACCCTTTTGGGGGGTTTGCTTGGCAAAGATGCTCCAGTGGTTCGCTGTTACCTTTTCCAGATGAGGAAACTGAGGCAAACAGGTTTAAATGACTTGCCCAGGGCCACAGCTACTAAGCATGAGGCAGGATTTGAACTCATGAACTTCCTAATTCTAAACCCAGCGATCCACTGTGCTACTTAGCTGCCCTCTCTATTGCGTCATCCAGCTATTCTTAAAACATAGTAGGTGCTTAATAATTGTTTTTTTCTCTGGAAATATAGGACACCCATAGGTTTCTAATGAAAAAGTGATATGGCATACATTTGGCCAACATTACCTACACCTTTAATGCCCCTTGCCCTCATGTTTTATCCGTCTTCTCCAAATTTTGTTGGAGATTCTCCAAATCTCGTTGTTTTTCCTGGTGTCCTCTGTGTAAGTTGGTCAACCAGACCTCTGGCATTGCTCCCGCATTGGGTTGTGGTTCTCCATTGCCTGGAACTTTCAGGCTTAGCTGAAATCCTGCCTTTAGAGTACTGTTCCACACTTATCAGGAAGAACCAGGGCTCTAGGACCAGCCCTCAGATTTGCTGTCTCCCAAGCATGATCCTTCCCAGGTGCCAGCCTCTTAACTCCTCTCAATTCCATTGGACTCAACTATGCCAATAGACTTTACAGCACTGGATGTGATCATGTGCTTCTCAGTTGCAAGATGTTGTTGTGTGGTGAGAAGGGAAAAGAAAACTCCTCTTCCCCCAGGGGCTGTACTCTCTAAGAAGCTCAAGGAAAAAGAAAAGTAAATTTTTTTCCTTAAAGCTCCCCACCCCCACATAGCAAAACTCTCAAAGACTCTCAGTCTCTCCCATTTATTCAGATCAGTGAGCAAAGGGAGAAAGTACATGCCCAGGGGCAAATCTATTGTTTGGATAAATCCACAGTTACATTTCTTGAATCTGACTTATGCAAATATCTATTCAAAAGTCTCAAACCCTCCCCTTTCAGCAAGTGAATCAGACAGACTGTTACTGATCAAGGGTCCCCAGATTGATCTGCCATATGCTATTTATCTGTGTTTCCTTTGCATCTCCAACATTTAGCTGTACCTTGTATATAATAGGCACATAGAAAATATTTGTTGAATTCAGTTGAATTAAGGTCAAATACTTTTAGATATATTTAGATCTATTTTCATTATATCTAAAAGAGAGAAGAGTCCAAAAAAGTGGAAAAGATCAGGGGCAGGGCCAAGATGGCAGAGTAGAAAGATGCACTTACTCTAGTTATTCCCCCACAGCCTGTAAAATACCTGTAAAAAATGGCTCTAAACAAATTCTAGAGCAGCAGAATCCACAAAATGACAAAGTGAAAGGGATTTCCAGCCCAAGGTAGCCTGGAAGGCTAACATGAAAGGTCTATGACACAGGGCACAGAGTGGAGCACAGACTACAAATCCCAGCCCAACCTTGGCCCCTCAGCACCAGTAGGAACAGAACTGGAGCAGATCTCAGGGGCAGAATCCCTGGCAGCAGTAGTGGTTCTCAGATCCCTCAACCCATAAAATGCCAAACACAGCTTCAAAGGTCAGTGAGAAAGCCTTTTCACCTGGGTGAGAAGGGAGCAGGGGCCTCCCCTAGTCCTGACTCCAGGTGGCAGCAGTGGCAGCAGCAGACCAGTAGCCATGGCAGCAGCAGCAGCAGCATCCATTTTTGGAGCCCTCAGCCTAAAGACCCTGGGGGAATTGAGCCACTGATCTGCATCTCAGCCCTCAGTGGCAGCCCAGGGGTGAGGAAGAGTGCTGTCTGGTAGAGCTGGTGGAGGCTCTGGAAAGGGAATTCTACTTGTAGATCCTGGGCAGAAAAGTTTTAGTAGCTCCCAGACTAGAGCGCAGGCCAGGAGAGGAGTAAAGCCCTCTCCCTTAATTGTGCCACCTTGAAGGAACTGAGAACTCACAGGTCCCCAGAGTATACCCCCCTCTTGACAAAGGACTCAAAAGTCAGATAACTGGCTGGGAAAATGCCCCAGAAAGGGAAAAAAATAAAGCTATAGAAGGTTACTTTCTTGGTGAACAGGTATTTTCTTCCATCCTTCAGATGAGGAAGAACAAGGCTTATCATCAAGGCTTCTGCATCCAAAACCTCAAAAATAAATATACAATGGTCTCAGGCCATGGAAGAGCTCAAAAAGGATGTTGAAAATCAAGTAAGAGAGGTGGAAGAAAAATTGAGAAGAGAAATGAGAGTAATGCAAGAAAATCATGAAAAGTGAGTCAACAGTTTGCTAAAGGAGACCTAAAAAAAAGCTGAAGAAAATAACACCTTTAAAGATAGGCTAACTTAATTGACAAGAGGTTCAAAAAGCCAGTGAGGAGAAGAATGCTTTAAAAAGCAGAATTAGTCAAATGGAAAAGGAGGCTCAAAAGCTCATTGAACAAAATAGTTCTTTAAAAATTAGAATGGAACAGATGGAAGCTAATGACTTTATGAGAAACCAAGAAATTATGAAACAAAACCCAAAGAATGAAAAAAATAGAAGATAATGTAAAGATAATGTTTTCATTGGAAAAACAACTGACTTGGTAAATAGATCCAGGAGAGACAATTCAAAAATTATGGGACTACCTGAAAGCCATGATCAAAAAAAGAACCTAGACATCATCTTTTATGAAATTATCAAGGAAAACTGCCCTGATGTTCTAGAACCAGAGGGCAAAATAAATATTGAAAGAATCCACCAATCACTTCCTGAAAGAGATCCAAAAAGAGAAATTCCTAGGAATATTGTAACCAAATTCCAGCGTTCCCAGGTTAAGGAGAAAATATTGCAAGCAGTTAGAAAGAAACAATTTGAGTATTGTGGAAATGCAATCAGAATAACATAAGATCTAACAGCTTCTATATTAAGGGATTGAAGGGCTTGGAATATAATATTCCAGAAGTCAAAGGAACTGGGATTAAAACCAAGAATCACCTACCCAGCAAAACTGAGTATAACACTTTAGGGGGAAAATGGTCATTCAATGAAATAGAGGACTTTCAAGGATTCTTTTAAAAAATTTTTTTTGACATTTTATTGTTTTTTAATTTATTTTCAGTATTCTACAATCACTACCATATAACTTATATTTTTCCCCTCCCTCCCCCACCTTCCTCTTCCTCTCCCAAGATGGCATACAAGTTTATATAGGTTCTATACAGACATTCCTATTAAATACATTTTCACCATAGTCATGTTGTGTATAAGAATTAAAATGAATGGGAAAAATCATATAACAAACCAAAACATAACACAAAAAGAGAATGATTTGCTATATTCTGTGATTGAATTTGATAATTTCTTCTCTGGATGTGGAAGGCATTTTGCCTTAAAAGAACATTGGAAATTTTTTAAGTCCTTGCATTGCAATGAAGTTCCAAGTCTACCAGAAAAAACTCTCACACACTGTGGTCGTTGCTGTGTACAGAGTTCTCCTGGTTCTGTTCCTTTCATTCATTATCACATCATATAAGTCTTTCCAGGCCTCTCAGAAGTCTTCCTGTTCATCACTTCTTATAGCAAAATAGTATTCTGTTGCATTCATATACCATAATTTATTCAGTCATTCCCCAATTGGTGGGCATCCCCTTGATTTCCAGTTTTTGGCCACTGCAAAGAGTGCTGCTACAAATATTTTTGTACATATGGGACACTTTCCTATTTTTATGATCTCTTGGGGATATAGTCCTAGAAGTGGTATTGCTGTGTCAAAGGGTACACACATTTTTGTGACCCTTTGGGCATAGTTCCAAATTGCTGTCCAGAATGGTTGGATCAGCCCACAGCTCTACCAGCAATGAATTAGTATTCCAACTCTCCCACATCTTCTCCAACATTTATCATCTTGCTGTTTTGTCATGTTAGCCAATCTGATAGGTGTAATGTGGTACCTCAGAGTTGTTTTGATTTGCATCTCTCTAATCAAATGTGATTTAAAGCATTTTTTCATATGACTATAGATATTTTTAATTTCTTCCTCTGAAAACTATCTGTTCATATCCTTTAACTATTTATCAACTGGTGAATGACTTGTATTCTTGTACATTTGACTCAGTTCTCTGTATATTTTAGAAAGGAGACATTTATCACACTTTCAAGCATTCTTGATGATAAAACCAGAGCTGAAAAGAAAATTTGACTTTCAAACACAAGAATCAGGAGAAGCATGAAAAGGTAAACAGGAAAGATAAATCATAAGGGACATACTAAAGTTGAACTGTTTACATTCCCACATGAAAAGATAATATTTGTAACTCTTGAAACTTTTCTCAGTATATGGGTAGTTGGAGGGATTATTACACACACATGCACATGCGCGCACACACACACACATATAGACAGAGAGCACAGGGTGAGTTTGAATAGAAAGCGATGATATCTAAAAATATAAAATTAAGGGATGAGAGAGAAATATATTGGGAGGAGAAAGGGTGAAATGGAATGAGGCAAATTATCTCTCATAAAGGAGGCAATAAAAAAGTTTTTCAGTGGAGTGGAAAAGGGAAGAGGTGAGAGGGAAAAAATGAAGCTTACTCTCATCACATTTGGCTTAAGGAAGGAATAAAATGCACACTCAATTTGGTATGTAAATTTACCTTACACTACAAGAAAGTAGGGAAGAAGGAGATAAGTAGGGTGGGGGGATGATGGAAGGGAGGGCAAATGGGAGGAGAGAGAAATTAGAAGTAAACTCTTTTGTGGGGGGACAAGGTCAAAAGAGAGAATAGAAGAAATGGGGGGCAGGATAGGATGGAGAGAAACATAGTCTTACACAGCATGACTATTATGGAAGTCTTTTGCAAAACTACACATATATAGTCTATATTGAATTGCTTGACTTCTCAGTGGGGATGGGTGGGGAGGGAGGAAGGAAGAGAAGTTGGAACTCAAAGTTTTAGGAACAAATGTTGAGAATTGTTTTTGCATACACCTGGGAAATAAGAAATACAGGTAGTATAGTAGTACTTGTGGGACCTTTGGCAGGTCATGTTATCTCCATGTTTTTATATCCTCATGTGGAGAATGAAGGGGTTGAAATTAAGATTACTTTAAGATTACCCAGTTCTAAATCATTTATCCTATGATCCTTGGTGAATTAAAAGACAACATCAAAGACATGTAGGATAAGAAAAGAAAGTGACCCTTTCATGTAGGTAGAGTGAGGTTTACAGATTCCCTGGTGTGACTGGAGTGGTATCTGAGAAGTAGTAAAAGAACCAGAGAAAAGTCCCCAGCACATTGACTAACTTCTTGATGGACTGCTATGAACTAGAACACATAGTTTGAGAAGGTGTCACTATAATTTGATGCCTCTTCTCTCCCAAACTTTTCTTTGGAGCCTCCGAAATACTAAGCTAGCTTTGACAATGCATGCATCAACCTCATTGTCAATGATACATCCCTGGAAAGTACACTACCTGCAGAAATTGAGACAAACAGGGTTTACAGAACAGTGGGAGCAATTAGGGGAAGAAGAGTGAAGTAAGTAAGTGAACTTATCCACAGCATTCAAAATTTCTTCATTTCTTGTAACTGATGGTTTCTGCATATGGATAGTGCGGTGGTGGCTGATGGAGCACCTGTGTTTTCTTGGTGTTAATTATGAGGCCAAAATTAGCACAGGCAGCAGAGAATTGATCCATACTTTGTTGCATCTCAGCATCAGAGGCTGCATTGAGTACACAACCAACCAATCCACCAATCAACTGTAATCTGAACCTGAAGAAATATTGTTGTTCAGTTGTTTCTGTCATGTCCAATTCTCCATGACCCCATTTCTTGGCAAAGATACAAGAGTGGTTGGCCATTTCCTTCTCCAGTTCATTTTACAGTTGTGGAATCTGAGGCAAACAGGTTTAAGTGACTTGCCCAGGGTCACACTGCAAATAAATGTTTAAAACCAAATTTGAACTCAGGAAGTTGAGTGTTGCTGACTCCAAGCCTGGAACTCTATCTACTGTGCTATCTAACTGCCCTGAAGAAGAAGTAACCACATCAAAGAGATAACAGATATAGCAAACTTTGGAAGTTGTAAAATTTATTTGTTACATGGGTTTCATACAACCCTGAACCCTGCAAATATTCCAAATTCAGTGTAAGATTATTTTATTAGTCAGCTGTGTCACTTATAACAGGAGCCCCCATCCACTGCATTTTTTACTGCCAAACCATACATATGATATATAAATTAAATAGCAAAATAATTGATATGTAAAATAAATGCTAATAAGAAAAGAATTAAACAGCAGAGTCAGTCTAAGCTTCTTACACAAATATATGTAATCTCCTACACTTCCCCACAGATGGTTAGATTTAGATACCACATAGAAACTTGCTAGAGAAGATTAATGAGGAGATGGGGAAACTGTCCCTCTACATGTGGACAAATAAGATAAGAAAAATATGAATCAGTCCCCAGTCTTCCTCTCAGCATACTGGCAGTGTCAGGCACTGAGATCTACTAACCTGGGGGAGGGGAAGGTGAGAGACGAAGAAATCTGTTGCTCAGGAGTCATCAGGTTTCTGCCTGACCTCTTCTGCCCCTACTTGCTCCCACTGTTCTGTAAACCCTGTTTGTCTCAATTTCTGCAGGTCTAGCCCCATGCTCACAGGACAGTTGTTCAGTCCAGTCACCTCTCTTCTCTTCTCTCTATGTGTCTCTATTTCTTTTCCAAATTTTCTTGCCTGATGCAATCCTCATATTCAAGTAAGATATTCCTGGGAGTCTCATGTCCTATAGGTCACTTCTCCAATGAAGAGCAGCTCCCTTCTATCATAACTATGGGCAATGGAAGCTTTCCTGGAGCTTTTCCTTAACTATCCAGGTTGGCCTGCCTATTCCATTTATATCTATGAACTGATTTATTATTTTCAAACCACATTCACTGTATACATAAATGACTCTGCCTGACAATACAGCACTTGTGGAACAACTTCAACAGTAACATTTTGTTATCAACTGTCCAAGTAGAAAGTCTAGACATTGCTATGCCTACCATATACTTTTCTTTCAGTAATAAAATGTTTCATCTGTTTTGCCCAAAGTAGTTTTGCCTATTGGCACTTGCCTGGGAAAAGAACAGACTTTATATTGTTTCAGATAGGAAAAAACCCCAGGATTATAAAAGCATTCAGGGACCTTAGTGATCATCTAGACCCACCCCCTCTGTTGTGGTCTGGGAAAACCTCTAGTTCTTCTTGCCAGATTTTTCTGCTCAATAGGCTGCCTATTCCTCAGACATGGTTCTTTCTCCTTACTGATACCCCCTTCCCTTCTGCCAATTCCACCTTTGTTCCAATAGATAGAAATCTTCTATGCTTGGAACATTCTATACTTGGAACATTCTAGACTTGAAATGATCCGTTTCCTAATTGATTGTCAGTCTCTCTGCCTGTGACTTTAAGGTTAAAAAAAAAACCCAATTAAACTCCTCTAAGTGATATTTCCCCTCCCTATAAAAATGCCTGAGTGATTCTGATCTGGAATCAGGCTGAATATCTTAGCCAATACAGGAGATGACCTATCCCTAGAAATGTTTGAGTTACTCGAAAGCATAGACCTTTACAAACTTCTTGCTATGGCCTAAAGTCCCTGATTTTCAAGGTTTTCTGAAGGCAGCCTCTTATGGGATTAATATTCTAACTTTCTCTTTGTCATGCAAATTAAGCCGGTTTTTCCTTGGAAGTTATTGAAACCATTCACAATGCTTGATTGACTCAGGGAACTAAACCTTCAGAACATTGCCTGGTCCTAAGCCTAACCTTCCTTTTGGTCCTCTGAGTCTAAGAGTTATGCACTCTAGAGGTACTCTGATGCTTGGATGCTAGACCACTATGGACAACTCAGGCCGGGGAAATTTGCTTAGCTGAATCAACTTGGAGTGCCCTCAATGCATATCCTTGTTGAATATCCTTCTAACTAGTAGGGGACTGACTCAAGTCAGGACTGGCCCAGAACATACCTCTAACCATAGTCTTTCCTGGCCATTCCCAATCCCACTTTGGCTGCGTTAGGTCCAGCATCAGTGTGTGTATGTGTATGTATGAGAGGGTTGGGTTTGCGGAGCAAGGTTAGTGAGAGATCCGCTATACTAGGGGTAGGTGAACTACACTAGTTTGGAAGTGTCAGTCTTCAGCCCATTGTTAAATGTTTCGTAAGCTGCTTTAGTTTGGAGGTTGAAAGAAGAGGGGTCAATGTGTTTTCCTAATATCTTTCCCCTGTCCCAGCTTCCTACTTTCTTGAGTTTCTCCAATTTAAATCCTATGACATTCCCTTTAAACATAGATATCCACCAGAAGTCTATAAGCTGGAATCCATGCTAGAATTTGTTGGAAGTCAAACAGCAAAATCTGACTGAATATTCAGACTCAGTTGGATAGTGATTAAGATTCAGGCTCATCCATCTTTCTTGGTCTATGCTGCGTTGGAAAGTGAACTTGGTGGGGCTAATGCTATGTGGAAAGTAGTTTTAAGCACACCCTCCCCAGAGAGCAGGGTGGTATAGAGGAGGGTGTAACCCCAAGTATTGGAGGGAAAATTTGTATTTCTATTTTTGCTAGACCTTAGTAAATATCTCTTAGCAAAAACTTAAAACACTATACCCATAAGGTACTGTCGTTTTCTTCCACAGGCATTTTATTTACTGAAAAGGTAAGGGAAAGGACACTTTGTGTGTGAACACAGGGGAAAAAAAGCAATTTGAAAGGAAACATAAAGAGTTCTGTGAGCATCCCCTCAGGTAAATGTGCTTGTGGAGAGATACAAAGTTCTAAGAACACTAGAGTAAAAGTATGCCTTAAAGGACTGACTCATCATAAAACTAGATGCAGTATATTATTTTCTAGCACTTAATTTACATATGACTTTTTTTTTGAAATCCTAAAACTGGGAAACTGAATTAAAATAAAGTTTTTTTGGGACTACAGAACTACTATATAATAGCTATTTGGCTAGCAGCAGATAGAAATAAGGACTTGGGGTTTCTCAACCTAAGTTAGAGATGAGTTAAGATCAGAGGTCACTGAAGATGTGACTAGAAAAGCCAGTGAGGGAGGAAAGATAATAGATTGATTCAGGGAGCTAGTCTGATTAGAGAAAGTAATGTTCCATGCCTTGTAAAGAGCTGATTTGCTCTCAAGAGCTGTCTCTAACTTGGGCAGGTAAACCCTTCAGAAGATCTCCTATTGAAAATCCCTCAAAGTTAGTGGAAATCAGATCTGAATAGCCATGAAGATAGCATGATTAGAAAGTACTACTTTTATTCACTGAGTAATAATGATAACAATAATTATTATCATTATTACAATATAGGGCAGCTAAGTGGAACTATGCATAGAGTTGCCAACCTGGAGTCAGAAAGATCTAAGTTCAAATCCAGCCTCCGATACCTACTGTGTGACCCTGGGGAGGTCACTTCATCCTGTTTGCTTCAGTTGGCTTCTGGTGAGAGAGAGTCACCAGAAGTGCAAATATCATCTGTAAAATGAGCTGAAGAAGGAAATGGTAAACTATTTCAGTATCTTGGCCAAGAAAACTCTGAATGGGGTCACAAAGAGTTGGACACAGTTGAAACCACTCAACGACAATAATGATGATGACAACGACAGCGACAAGGAAGAGAGAACCTAGAAAGAGTGAGTGCCTGCTACTGTGCCCCAAGGCTATACATACAGAAATGGCCTATTGCTTTTAGCATTGCTTTTTAAAAGAATTATTTATCTTTAGTTTTCAACATTTGCTTTTATAAGATTTTGAATTCTAAATTTCCTCCCCTCTTCCCTCCCTCCACTCCCTCTCTGTAAGACAGTATACAATCTGATATAGGTTATACATTTATGATCATATTAAACATTCCCACATTAGTTACGTTGGGAAAGAAGAATCAGAATAAAAGGGAAAAACATGTGAAAGAAAGCACAAAAACAACTCAAAAGAGAAAAGGGTATACACTGATGTGCATTCAGACTCCATAGTTGTTTCTCTGGCTGTGGATATTATTTTCCATCAGGAGTCTTTGGAGTTGTCTTAAGTTCATTGTATTTGCGCTGCTTTTGCGAAGCTCTTTTAGTACTAGCAAGGAGCACCCTTACTTTACCTAAGATACTTTCTCAACTCACCCTCAAGTTGCTGCTCTCCTCTGTTTGGAGGATAGGAGGGGCATGGAACACTAATCTCCCAAAGCTTGATTTATTGAGGGCTCACAGCTTTCCTGGTAATTCCACTTTCCATCAGTTGCTCTGCTTGGTCTTGAATCTATGAGCTGGTACCTTCTGTTCCCCATCTCTTTTCAGCATTGTAGGACACAGGGATATATTGCACGCTCCTCCAGTTTCATTGCTTCATCTACATTAGTTCAGATAGCCCTTCTGTGATTTCTTGTGTCAATAAGCTGGTCTTGAACTGTCACCATCAATTACTCTGTTTCCACAGACAAATCTTCAGGGTACAACTCTTTGTTGAGATATCACTGGCTGGTTTTTAGCATTATTATAAATGCTATTATTATTACCTTTGCCAGTATCTCTTAGACCCTGCTCTTCCTTACTACTCCCACTATAACCTCCTTGTTTATTCTCGTGTCTTTTCATCTAAGCTATTGTAATACCATGCTAATCTGTCTTCTTATATCTATCCCTTCTTCAATCCATTTCCCACATTTTCTTCTGATTAATCTTTCTAATGGACTGCTAGGATGATGTCATTCTTCTACTGGAAAACCTTAAGTGACTCCCTGCAGCCTCTTTAATAATGTATAAACTCTTGACCCTGACTTTCATTCATTCCAATCTGGTTCCAGTCCTCCTGTCCAACTTCGTCATATATTCCTCCCTCTCATATATTTTATGTTCTGGTTAAACTAGACTACTTCCTGTCATTTGTTCTTATTCACATCATCACCCACTCCTGGAATAGTCGCTTTCCCTGCCCCAATTTTTTGTCAGATTTCCATTTGTCCATCATTTTGTTCAAGACCCAGCAAAGATGTCACTTTATCCATGAAACTTTTGCTTCTTCCAGGTGAAAGCAAATTCTTCTGCCTTCCAATTTTTCACATTAGTTTGCCTTTCTATTAACTTAACTCCCTCTAAGAGGTTATTTGTTTTTGTAATTGTTTTCTCCCTGTTAGATTGCAAGCTTCTAGAGAGCCAGACCTATTTTAGCTTTGAATCTGTTTGAATTCACAGTGCCTTACACACAGTGGAGGCTTAATTAATGTTTGCTGAATGAAAGGAGAAGCTACAGATAAAATACTGCATTTTAATGTGTCAAAAATGAAAAGGAACAGAATTTAGAACAGAAAGGTTTCTTAAGAGTTCATATAGTCCAGCACCTTCATTTTGCAGTGGAAGAAGCGAAGCATCAGGAGTCAAGCATAGGCCTTCTGATGCCAAATTCAGTGCTGTTTTCTGACACTAACTACACTGCCTATCAGTCAGTCAATCAATAGTCAATCAAGAAACATTTATTATTAACATTTATATTAACATGTATATTCTGGTCATTGTACTAAGTGGTGTCACTTATGAGCACCTACATGTACATTGCATAATGTACATTGTTCTGAAGCATGTTTGTTTTGTGATGGTCTTCTAGCATAAAGGAGTCCCTCTGGGAGGACATAGGAATCACCTATTAGCCCTTGCTTTCCACATGTGGGCTCACAGTGCCATACTACCCCAGTATAGGTGGAGTTGTTAATAGGTTAAGTCATTGTCTGAGTATCAAGTTTATGTCTAAGGAAAAACCTGTAAAACAGCCAGAGACACAGCGGAAAACAACTCCTTAAGGAGTCTGGGTTCCAGAAAAGCATGTAAAACAATGGGAATCAGTTCTAGGCAAAGCTTTATTGTAAACAAGAGGGAAGAGATAGAAATGAAGAAGGAGCAGGGGGCCTGTTTACAGCTCAGGCATGCACACTAACATAGAGTATAAGTCATCTAAGAGCAGTGGTACTTTGGGGAGCACAGAAACATGGATCCATTTAGCAGTAAGAGGGTACTCCAGCAAGAAGTGCTCCAGCAAGAAGGTACTCCAGCAAGGGATGCTCCTTTTGGAGAGGAAGGTGTGCTCCAAAGAACCCTTCTGAGAGTGGGGTTCTTATCTTCTGATTTTGGATGGCCTCCTTGAAGTTGGTCACTTTGTATGTTGAGAATCAAGGTAGGTATTATATTGGAGGGTTTGTTATCAGGAAGAAAAAAATAAGCTAGTGCTAGACAAAATATCATCTTGGAGATTTGTATATTGGGGAAAAACAAACTGGTGGTAGACAAAATGTTGTTTGGGGGAACACAACTCTACTAACCTTCAAAAAAACGTTATCTTCAGTATTTTTCCATGAGTATGTTCTATAAGCATACAGCCTTCCTTAAAGGGAAATGATCATGGTGGGCTCAAGACCATTAGGCCTAATCTTATAACAGCATTTCAAAGACAAATATAAACTAGTGGTGAATCGTCTGTTGTTTGATATTACCCACCTGCTTTACCACGAGCATGTATAATTTAGTGCACATTACACACCTCACAGAGCTAGTCTAGGGAAAATACTTTGTAATCCTTAAAGTACTATGTGATATGTAATTCCTACTAATCTCCAAATCCTTTTGGAAGGCTCTACTTCACCAGGATTGTCAAGGTGTCTTAAAAAGTAGTATACAAAACATGGAAAGACTTGCATGAAATAATGAAAAGTGAAATGAGAAGAACCAAACGAACATGGTATATAATAACAGCAATATTGTTCGAAAGATAATTGTGAACAACCAAGTTATTCTGAGCACTATAAATATTTGAATAAACTCTAAAGGACCTATGAAGGAAGATGATATACACCTCTGGAGAAATAGAAGTAAATAGATAAATTATATATATGATAAATATCTACATCATAATATATATGATATAGATATATATCATATATTATCATATATAAATATGTGTCATATATGATAATTATGATCAATAGAAGTGTGTATAGTACGGTTTTATATATGTAATTATAAATCTGTATCATGTGGTGGCCTTCTGTAGAACAAGGTGGAGATAGAGGGAAGGAAACACTTTGGAATTTAAAATATAGCAAAAAAAAGTAGTATGCAAATAAAGTTTTAATTCAATAGTGTCATGTTCCAAAAGATTCCCAAAGCTTTGTTTTTCAAGTGATATCACCACATATCTAAACCTATTCATTTTGTAATAAATTTAGTTCAGACCTGTTGAACTAGAAGATTTTCTTTACTGGTTTAGTACTTGTCTAAACTTGTAATTTATTTGCAATGTGTGTAGGTGTGTGTGTGTGTGTGTGTGTGTGTGTGTGTGTGTGTGTGTGTGTGTGTGTAAAATCTCTTAGCTAAAAGTACCTCTGCTACTCAGCACTTCACACCTGTCTTTTCCTCTGCATTTTCTGGATCTTTAGGCAGCAAAGTGAGACGAGGCAGAAGGGGGATGAAAACAAGAATTAATATTAAGTATCTACTATCATATCTTACAATGAATACATGGGGTATTCAGGGAGGACTAACACCCTTGGTGAGAAAACTTGCCAAGACCTCTTCTGGGCTGCTCTTCCATCTTCGTTGTCTTTGTACACTCAACTCTCACGTATGTCTCCAAGATGTTGTGGCATGCAGTGGTCACACCTCAGTAAAACTCTGCAGATGGGTTAAACCAGGTTGAGGGTAATAGACAGACGTCAAACCAATTGGTGAGTTGGAGTGGGGAATCTACCCCAAGCATGTGAAGACTTCTCCTGGTGGAATGGAAGGATAAGAACAATGTGTTCCAATAGCCATGAAGATGACTGAAACAGGCACTGGGGAGCATTTAGCCCTTGATCCGAAATACCAAGGTCATCCCAGGCCATCACCAATTGCCCTGACCTTTGTCTTGCCACTTGACTTTGAAGACTCTGTGAGAGAACAAGGCTGCCAACTTTGTGCAACTCTGCCTCACTTAAATCCAATTCACATGCAAATCAAGGCATCATCCTTTGTTGTCGTCAATCCTCTTCAAAAATAAAGGATAACTAACTATGAGCCAACCATGTGCCCAGCACTGTGCTAAGCTTTTTACAAACATCTCATTTGATCCTCAAAACAATCTTTGAAGATTGGTGCTATTATTATCATCCCCATTTACAGTTGAGGAAAGTGAGGCAGATGACTGTTAAGTTATATGAACTAAGAAGTTTCTGAGGCTGGATTTGAGCTCGTTTTCCTGACTTCCAGCCCAGCCTTTTATCCATTTTTATCCACTGTACTACCTAGTTAGAAGTAGAGTGGAAGAATAGCCACCGTGGAATCTAAAGTTCAGTGGGTAGTCACTGTTCTTTTACTCTGCCTTTATCACTAAGACCCAGAATAATTGATTACAAAGGTCTACAAATAGCCTTTGGGAGTTTCTGTTCCTTACTAGAGAAAGGCAGGAGAGGGTTGGGGAGATCAGAGATGCATAATAGCTGTGCTACTCAAGCCACTTCAGATTTTAAAGTAGTAAGCTTCATCTAAGCTAAATGTCAAGTGAGTACATTCCTGAGAATTTATCTTCAGTAGACAAAGCAAGATTGGGAACCTAAATGGAATGAGAGCTGAGCCATCTGATGTTATGATTTTGACTGAATTAATTCATATCCCAAGTTTTGAATGCATCCAGAACTCTTGGAAATGTATAGAGTAATTAGAGTATGGGAGGTGCTTTTACATGAACTTAGTTTGCTTGAGTTAGCACAGTTCTAGCTATGAATGCCACCTGGTGGCAACTGCTTCAAAGCCCACTCCTAATGGGAGAAACACACCAGTCATGTGGTGTACCTGGATATTTATTTAATATATACTCCAAATCTTGTGATACTATTAGCACTTTACTACTACTAATACTACTACTACTACTACTACTACTACTACTACTACTACTACTACTACTACTACTACTACTACTTTAAGAAATACATTATAAGTACTAGTAAACATTCATGTAGTATTCAACTTAAAAACTGATTGGAACTCAGAATACATTCTCATTTAGAAATTATGTTATAAATGGTGGTTAGGTTCCCAAGGTAAGTCACAAAAGTTCATTTATCCTATATCTCAAACGAAATATAGGACTAATATATTTTAGATCCTGGAGTATAATCTAGAATCCAGAGCCTAATTATGATTTATAATTTAACTTCTTTGGGAAAACATCCTGAATTTGAGTTTGGAACACCAGGAACATATCTTCCCCAATGCAGCCAATACATTCCCCAATGCAATAAATGAAGGGGTAATTGTGGACAATAAGACTCAGCTATTCATAAGGAAGAGTCATTCATAAAACCAATATTTATTACTTCTATACTATTTGTATTTTACATTTTACTAAAATATTTTCTTGATTCATATTGATCTCATGACGTAGTAATAGAGTTGAGAGTGTATTCACTAAGTTTGTAGATAAAACCAGTCTCTTGGGGCCCATGTGTACATGTTTTGGGAGTAATCTGACAACTTTTTTGGATAGGATCAGAATGGACAAAATGACCTTGGTCAAGCAAAGAGGAAACTTCAAATTTCAATAAGAACAAGGATCAAGTGATGGTCTATTGGGAAGAAAAAGTGAGCTGTTCCAATAAGATAGAAAATGACTAAGTGCTGTTTGCTTATGCTTTTTTTTTTTTTGCTCCAGCTTTTATTTACTGACAAATTATATATTATGTATCCAACTCTGACTTCATTTGCCAGCCTTGTTTGACTCAGTGTTACTATTTGGATGAGATACCTGCTGAGTTCTCCTGCAACAAAACAGTTTGTCTTTCAGGTCTACTGGACTTCATGTTGTCTTTAACCATGCACACTGTCCATGTATTGATGGTCAGTGGAATCGCGGCAAAAATTTTTGAACTTCTTTTTTGTGTTTTTGGCTGCAAGTGCCTGCTATAGTAAGCAGGCCAGGGTTGGGTGAAGCAATTTTTAGGGTATCTTTTCCAGACCCTTCTTCATCCCAGGAGATGAGCAGTATGATCCTTTACAAAGGTTGCTCAGACACCAAGGGCACTGCCAAATGCTACTGCTGCTTCAGTCCATTGAGAAGATGACTCTATGGCAGTGGAAATTTGCCTTTGACCTCAGTCAGAGAACGTGGGTTCTAATTTACAATGTGTTACTTTGGGCAAATTAGTTAGCTTCTCTATGCCTCATTTTTCTCATACATAAAATGAAGTAGATGACCTCTACATTCCTTCCAGATTTATATATGCAATCCTAAGAAGGGTGGAATCAGTCAAAAAGTTCTGATAAATAGAATTCACTTGAGGTAGATCCGTGATGTGCACAAAGACTTATGAAATGAGATAGATTTGGAGCCATTCAAGGAAAAGTCTCATGTTTAGGGAGCAGAAAAATATAGAACATTTCCAGATCCACAGTGAGCTGTCCTACCCAGATCCTTGACTTGATTGGGGAGGACAATTAGTGGTGGCCTGCCTGTGCCAGGGAAGATAAACTGAAAAGGAGAGTCAACCAGCCTCATGTGGAAACTACATATTCTTAGCATCATGTCCTGCCTCAGACATCAAAAGAGAGGGAGAAACCAGGAAGTTGTTTTAAGGTCTGAAAGTTACAAAGGTAACAACAGATACAGAGTCTAGGCAGAACATGAGAGCAATCGGTTCACAGCCAGAACAAGGATAGGAAAATACAGGGGCGAGGGTGGACTGAAAAGATGAGTGCTGTCTCATTCAAATCTCATAATTCTGAGGAAGTATACTTTAATGTGGGGGTGGGGAACCTTCATCTCTAGGCTACATATAGCCCTGGACTGAATCCAAACTTGAACTGCATTCCATTCTTCTAGAATAGAATGAGATACTTTATCAAAAGCTTTGCTAAAATCTAGGTAAATTTATATCCACAGCATCCCCCTCATCTATTAGTTTAGTGATGCTGGGGAAAAAAGGGGAAACGGGGTTACTCTAACCCGATTTATTCTTGATGAAGCCCATGGCAGCTCTTTGTAATTACTGCTTCTTTTTCTGGTTATTCACCAGCTATATCTTCAACAATTCATTCTAGAATTTTCCTAGGAATGGAAATCAAGCTCACTGGCCTATAATTTGCCCACACTTTTCTTCCCTTTTGTGGAAGAACAGTCATTTACCACTCTCTAATCTTGTGTTCCCTCTCCTGTTCTCTATAACTTTTTAAATACAGGGTATTCTAAAAGTCTTGGTACATTTGATATCCCATGTTGCTGACCGGAGCTCGCAATAACATCTGCCAGTTCTAACGATGTAGTTCATTGGGACAGGTGACTTGCATTCATCAAGCCTACATGTGTCTGTGGGAACTAAGAAAAGTAGGTCTGCTCCCAGGTTTAAGCCATAAGTGGCTCGCATGTATAAAACTTTTAGCCTTTCTGTTTCTGTGTTCCCGCTTTGTGTTTTTCTTACCCTATGCTCAAATATAAAAAAGAGCTATTATTTCTGCAGTGGGGACCATCCCCTCACATGTGACCTGGGGGCATCATTGTGACTCAAAGGAAGGCAGTTTAGACATCTCCAGCCTCTTCTTCCTCCACTGTTCTCAAACAGAGGCTTTAATTCATGCCAAGAAGGGAAGCAGCAGGTTGGGCCCAAAAGGCTAAAACTATTTCTATCTGCTCCCTTAAATATCATTAGTCTAGGGGATGTAGTTTTCAGATTAAGCTTAAAAATGCTCATTTCTATTCATTAATGAGAAGTAGGATTCCAAGCTTTATGTCCTTGGCTTGACTCTGTTCCAATACCAGTTGTACAGTGAACACACAAAGCAATTAGCAAAGAAATCCATTTATTCAAGTCCACAAGAAAACACAAGTCAGAGAAAATATACATAGGAGAATATATATACTAGACCATACAGAATAAAGAAACTCTCCCATTGGAAGTCAAGTAACTCAGCTCATGCAAGAGCACTCATGCAAAGGGAAGTTCTCTACAATTGTTAATGTAGCAAGCTGGGAATGGGGACATGGCAGAGACTGCTAGGTCTTCTCATGTCAGCTTTTCTCCAGTCTTATTTTTCCTTCAGTAACCTAAAGTGGGGTTGGCATCATACATCTTTTCTCTTGCAGTTGAAAACTAGAAACATCCAAAGCCTAAAGAGACTGAAGACCCCAAAGAAACTCAAGCATAGAGGCTGGCACATAACAGGCACTTAATCAATGTCTTGAACTGAAGAGACTCTAGAGACTGAAGTTCTCTCTACAGCTTTTGTCAGCTATGACTTGCTTAACCAATCAAGCAGTTGTGAGGCACGGATCTCTATCAGTGAGGAGAGAGTCCCATCCCAATCAGTTTGGGGACCCTAGTTATATTCCATCAATGTGGGAAATTCCTGATATGGGAACACCCTTTATCAACACAGACAACTCAAGAGTTGCCTGAGGCATCTAGAAATAACTTGAAGAGTGACAACTAGTGATGAGGTGTATTGAAGTGAACCCCAAAATACTGACCGTCCGGGTCCTGCTCGAATGAATTCGACTCAAGCCTTCTTAAAGCCAAAGAAAACAAAGTTTATTAAAGATTCGCCTAATTGGGTTGCCTCTTAAGGAGCCTAAGTATTTGTAACGCTTGTATTCACAAGTGGGCCAGATAGAATCTCAGCTAGACAGAGCCTGAGCTGAATTGAATCTGAGCACCTTCACGGAGGCAAGATGGAAATTAAATACAGAAAAGAGGGTAGGAGGGATGGGGAGTGGGAGTGGGAGTGATCTGGTAGTCTAGAGTGATGGGGGAAGAAGTTCAGGAAGGGACTCCAAGGAGGATCAAAGGCTGGAAACAACTGGAGGTAATCAACAAACATCAGACAAGGGGGCGCCTAGGTGGGAAGCAGGTAGGGCAATCCAGAGATAACTGACAGTGGTCACAGATTTAAGTATGAAAGGCCAGATTCTGTGAGGGGATACAGGGAGAGCTCAATTTGAGTATGAAAAGTCAATTTAAGTAAGGAGATTCCAGGGGAGCTCAAGGAAGTTCCCAGAGTCTGAACCCCATCAACCAATAAATGCCATAACGTAGAAACTGAACCCAGGTCTTCATAATTCCAAACTCAATTGTCTATCCATTTTATTCCAGCTAAGTGGTGTAATAGGTTTATAGAGTGCTTGACCCGAAGTTAGGAAGACTCATCTCCCTGAGTTAAAATCTGGCTTCAGACACTAGCTGTGTAACCCTGGGCAAGTCACTTACGCCTGTTTGCCTCATTTTCTCATTTGTAAAATGAGCTGGAGAAGGAAATGTCAAACCACTCCAGTATCTTTGCCAAAAACCCCCAAATGGAGTCACAAAGAGTAGGTACAATCAACAACCACTACTACTCTTTTTTTCCCAAATGTTTTGTAGTCAATTCTGTTTTTAAAAGTGAATTATTGATCCTGGGTGCTAGAAAACCCAGGAAAACTAAGGGGAAATCTCAGTAAAGATAGTGTGATATAGTGGATGGAGCAAGGGGCCTGGAGTTAAGAACATCAGAGTTTAGTGAGTGCCTCAGACACTTCCTAGCTATGCAGTCCTGGGCAAGGCACCTAACTTCCTTTCGCTTTAGTTTTCTCAGCTGTAAAATGGAGATAACAATAGTGATAAGGTTCAGACTCTGGGAACTTCCTTGAGCTCCCCTGGAATCTCCTCACTTAACCTGGCTTTTCATACTCAAATCGAGCTCTCCCTGTATATCCTCCCAGAATCTTTCCTTTCATGTTCATATTGAGCTCTCCTGGTATCTCCCCACAGAGCCGGGCTTTTCATACTCAAATCTGTGACCTTTTTCTGTTATCTCTTGATTGCCCCACCTGCCTCCCACCTAGGCACCCCTAGTCTGATATCTCCTGATAGCTTCCAGCTGTTTCCAGCCTTTGACCCTCCTTGGACTTCTCCTCAAGACCCTTCCTAAAACCCTCCTCCCATCACTCTGGACTACCAGACCACCCCCTCCCCGCCCAGATTCCTCCTACACTCTTTTCTGTATTTAAGTTCCATCTTGCCTCCATGCAGGCGCTCAGATCAAGCTCAGACTCTGTCTAGCTGAGATACTATCTGGCCCACTTGTGAATACAAGCGTTACAAATGCTTAGGCTCCTTAAGAGGCAACCCAAGATGGGAATCTTTAATAAACTTTGTTTTCTTTGGCTTTAAGAAGGCTTTAAGAAAGCACGACCCGGACTGTCGGTATTTTGGGGTCCCCTATCACCCCTCAACCTTGTCAATAGTAGTGCCTACCTCACAGAGTTACTGGGAATCTCAAAGGAGATAACATTTATTTTTTTTAGAAAAGTGCTTACCACATTTCCTGGCTCACAGTAGGGGCCACATGAATGCTTATACCCTATTCAGACATGTCCCAATCTTTCTAGAAGACAAAGAAGGGAAATTTACATCCCAATATTAAGGATGCTGGGGAATAATTGGTAATGGCTCCTCTGTCCTGAAAGGATAGCTAGGGGGTAAATCTGGACTCAGACACTAGCTCTGTGATCCTGGGCCAGTTATTTAACCCTGTTTGCCTCAGTTTCCTCATCTGTAAAATAAGGTGAAGAAGGAAATGACAAAACCACTCTAGTATCTTTGAAAAAAAAAAACAAACACCATGAACAAACCCAAATGAAGTCCCAAAGAACTGGACTTGACTAATCTACGGAGCAACAACAACCTACCTCCCCACTCTGCAGATCTGGGGCCTCCTTGAACCGAAAGAATGAAGACAGGGATGAAAATAAGGAAGATAGCAAGTAAGAAAAGCAGCAGAGGAGAGTGGAAAGGGCATATGCTTCACAAGACCTGCATTTAAACGCAGTGATGCCAGAGCCAATTCTGCCCTACACCTAGCTATGAGGCCTTGGACCAACAGCCTCTTCAGGGTAATTTTTCCTCAGCTATTAAATGAGACTAGACCATCTGGTTATTCGAGGTAAAATTGTTTATTCTTGAAGTCCAGCGTGGTGTGATGGTTCCCTGGTAACTTCTTACATTCTCCATCTAAGGCAGATCAGAGGACTAGCAGAGTGGGAGGAAGTTGCTTCTTGAAAATCCCATCTCTAGCTCTCTGCGTCTCTCCTGACCTGATCCGTCATAGTTCCAATGTTCTGTTGCTCTAACCGAGGCACAAAGCGCATGATAACTCCGAATGAAGCTAAGAATCAGAATGGTGGGGAATGGGAGGAGAAAATAAGAAACTAATTGCACATTTGTTATCTTAAATGCAACATATGAATCCTTTTGTCCTCCCATAGCCTTCCCTACTAAGAAAAGAACTTCTGGCATGGTGGAAACAGAGATGTGCTTAGATAACCTGGATCCTGGTGCCAGCCCCATCATTTATTAGCTAAGTAATTTTCTGTAAGTCATTCTACTTCTCAGAGCCTCAGTTTGCTCATCTGTAAAATGGTGATAATACCCATCACCTTACCCTCCAGGCAATGCAGTCACAATCATGTCCTAGCTGTATGACCTTGGGCAAGTCATTTAACCACTGTGCCTCAGTTTACTTAATTGTAAAATGGGGATACTAATAAAACATCTATAATATTTTGAGTAAAATGTTTCTCAAGCTAATTTATGTTTGTTGCTTTAGAAAAATCCAGAATATTTGACCTTGTTTTAGCTAAATGAAATAAGTGTCTATTATTTTGGAGTCTTTAATATACATTGGCAAAAATACCCTTTAGAAAATGAGGATAAAATAGCACCTCCCTCTCAGTGTTGTTATCTGATCAAATGAGATAATATCTATGAAGGGTTTTACAGCCTTTAAAACCTTATATAAATGTTAGCTGTTATTGTAACTATTATTCTCATACTCATGATTAAATTTAGGGATTATTTGACCTTCCAGCGTTTTCCTAAGTATCTACTTCAGTTAACCTTGTTATATAAAATAACCAAACAATACTGAGCTTTCTAATATAGCTGCAAAATCAATCTGGAAAAAAATGTCTAACAAATTGCTTTTGTACATGAGAGAAAGGGTCACTGCATGCAGGCAGACTCTTTGTTCACCCAGCAACAGCAATTCTGCTGTTTAATTTTAATGGGCTTGTGTCTGCTGGCACAACCTTGAAATGATCCTGCTTGTTTACTCTTTTCCTATAACTCTAGTGACCATTAGTTACAGTGATATGGCTGCTACTTGTTACTTGGCATGTACGTTTGGAGGTTACAATTAACCTCAACAGTATGAGAACTGTCTTTCAGTTCCTCCAATTTCTCTTTCTTTCTTTCTTTCTTTCTTTCTTTCTTTCTTTCTTTCTTTCTTTCTTTCTTTCTTTCTTTCTTTCTTTCTTTCTTTCTTTCTTTCTTTCTTTCTTTCTTTCTTTCATTCTTTCTTTCTCTCTTTCTCTCTCTCTCTCTTTCTCTCTTTCTCTCTTTCTCTCTTTCTCTCTTTCTCTCTTTCTCTCTTTCTTTCTTTCTCTCTTTCTCTCTTTCTCTCTTTCTCTCTCTCTCTCTCTCTCTCTCTCTCTCTCTCTCTCTCTCTCTTTCTCTCTCTTTCTTTCTTCCTTCCTTTCTTTTTTTTGGATACAGTTAGGGCAAATCAGGATTGTCCCAGAAAGCAAATTCATATTCATAAATAATAATGTTAGCCCAAAGCACAGTGATAGGTAAGTTACAGCATATTCCTAATGAGGAACTGTGCAGAAAATCAGTGTAAAAGATATTTTTAAAGAAATGTATAACCAAGAAAGGAAGCAGGCTGGTTATGTATGTGAAAGAGACATAAATTGATATAATAAATGAGTGAATGAATGAATGAATGGTCAAAAAAGCATTTGGTAAGACCTTACTTGAGTAAAATGTTTCTTATGCTAATTTATATTTATTGTTCTAGAAAAATCCAGAATATTGAATCTTGTTTCAAATAAAATAATTTAAATATTGATTGTTTGGAGTGTTTAATATAGTTCGACAAAAATAGCCCATGTACCTTACATTAATATTCCTACAACCTCAAAATTGCTAATGGAAGACCACCAGCCCAGTGTATGCACCTCTTATTTACTAAAGGATTTAGACTAGTTTTCATTTAGAATGAGAAGTATGCATTGGTTCTTATTGGTACCTTGGGAGGAAATACCTGCATCAGTGAGATCTCAGATCAGGAAGGATCTGTCAGGTAGGGGTGATCATTTGCATTAGGGGTACATGTAAACCTTGCTTGCATTGGACCTGTCAATCAATCAATATTTACTGAACTGATAATGTGTATAATC
The DNA here is from genome assembly GCA_023548195.1 of Bettongia penicillata ogilbyi. Taxonomy (NCBI): domain Eukaryota; kingdom Metazoa; phylum Chordata; class Mammalia; order Diprotodontia; family Potoroidae; genus Bettongia; species Bettongia penicillata. The sequence goes on from JAJHZJ010000145.1 coordinate 866,017, forward strand.
ACTGCACTCTGCACATTGAGGGATGCAAAAGTAGAATATATGAACCCAGCTTTAAGAAGTTTATATTCTAGTCGGAGACTATTACAGATATCCCTGAAAACAAGTGGATATTAATTTGGAATTGTTCGAATAAAGGGATTACAATTTCCATACCCTTTGATCTAATACTCCACTCCTAGGCTTATGTTCCAAGGAGATCATTGATATTTTTGTTAAATACTCCATATACACCAGAAAATTGATAGCAGCAGTTTTTGTAATTTCAAAGAAATGGAAACAAAATAGATGCCCATTGACTGCGGAATGGTTAAACAAATTGTGGCACATGAATTAATAGGATACTATTATGCTATAAGAAACAACAAGCATGACGAATAGAAAACATGGAACAACATGAACGAATGCAAAATGAAGTAAGATGGGCCAGGAAAACAATATATACAATGATTACTACAATATAAATGGAAAAAACTGCAACCACAAAACGGTTGAAATCATAAAGAATAAGCTTGACCCTCAAGAAGAGAGAGATGGTACTTTCCCCCATCTTTGTAGGTACATGGACATGGGGGTGCGCAGGTGTGGAGCACTGTATAAAGTCAGATTAGTTTTCATTGTGATGATTAGATTTGCTCATATTTTCCTCTTTAAAAAAATTATTCATGGTTATAAAGAAGCTTTGTTATAAGGGATGGTTGTTTGAGAGGAGAAAGGAAATGGGAGAATGTAGGTGATTGCAAGATAAGATATGGTAATAAAAACCGAAACATTTTTAAAAAGGCAACAGATGCTCCAGATACTTCAGCAAAGCAGATGACCCCTCTTATTTGATGGTGCCCTTGCCTTTGATCATGCTAATTGAGTTGCTGGGTTACTATTTTGACTCGATTCTGCATAAGTCTCAAGGAAGACATACTTTGAATTCCAACTTCTCTCGGTCCTTTCCTCCCCACCCATCCCCACTGAGAAGGTAGGCAATTCTATACAGGCTATATATGTGTTGTTTTGCAAAAGACGGTTGATTTGGTGGTTTTGCTGACCTGTATTAATGGAATTTTAGCTATATTTTCAGAGAAGCTCCTGGCCTCTTTTGAGTTTGCATGCCTCTTGACCTAGAACTTCACCCATAGGTAAAACCTTGCTTTGTCTTACAGGGTTTGCATATTTATTCAGTTTAACTGTGAGTAGATTTCCAGGTTAACCATTCCCTGAAAGACAACAGGCCAGGACCAGGCCTGGTGTGATAGGCACTCCTAAGCTTTGTTGAGTGTACCATGTGACCTTTATACTCCTTCCTTGAAGACCTTTTATGCTTTTCATCCTATCAATACTGTAGATATTTGATGTTGCTCAGTTGAGTTCTAGGTGGGTGAAGCTGTAATTGGCCAAGAATAGATGCATTCAAGATAATAATGACTGACTTGCAAAGGAGTTTTATATATTTCATTTAGTCTTTACAATAACTTGTGAAGTCAGCCCTATAACTACTATTATTCCCATTTAACTGGTGATATAACAGACTGAGAGCAGTTCAATGACTAGACTAGGATCATAAAGGTAGTAAGTACTTTAGGTGGAACCCAAGACATGAACCCATGTCTTGACTGCAAGTGCACCACTCCATGAACACAAGTCAAGTAAGGTTTTGAAGTAAATGACATAAAGAGAATTGGAATTTACTTTCCACCCCACCCCCAACCAGGCAGAAGAAAAAGCATGAACAAAGCCTTTCTTGATTTCCCCTTCTTCCTTACTCACTCTCCTCCACCAGCTGAGAATATTCTTTTCTTCCTTAATTTTTTCTGGAGTACTCTTGCTAAGATTTCTTCTTTGTCCCATTGCAATTCTACTCTCTTTTTAAAAAAATTTTTAAAAATAGTTTTTATTTACTTGTTTTTAGATTTTGACATTCATTTCCACAAAATTTTGAGTTCCAGTTTTTCTTCCCATCTCTCCCCTCCCCCACCCCATAACACCTTGCATTCTGAATACCTACCCTCAATGTGCCCTCTGTTCTATCACACCCTAACTTTCCCTTATTCCCATCTTCTCTCTTTTCTTGTAGGGCAAGGTAAATTTCTATATCCCTGATTACCTGTATTTCTTATTTCCCAGTTATATGCAATAACCATTCTCAACATTCATTTCTAATACTTTGAATTCCAACTTCTCTCCCTCCTTCCCTCCCCACCCATACCCACTGAGAAGGCAGGCAATTCTATACAAACTATATATGTGTTGTTTTGCAAAAGACTTCCATAATAGTCATGTTGTGTAAGACTAACTATATTGCCATCCATCCTACACTGTTCCCCATTTTTTCTATTCTCTCATTTGACCTTGACCCTTCCCAAAAGTGTTTACTTCTAGTTACTCCCTTCTCCCATTTGCCCTCCCTTCTATCATCATCCTCACCCCACTTGTCCCCTTCTCCCCTACTTTCCTGTAGCGTAAGACAGATTTTCATACCAAATTTAGTGAGCAAGTTATTCCCTCCTTAAGCTATATGTGAAGAGAGTAAGCTTCACTTTTCCCCTCTCACTTCCTCCCTTTTCTCCTCCATTGAAAAAGATTTTTCTTATCTCTTTTATTAGTGATAGTCTATGCCATTCCATTTCTCCCTTTCTCCTCCCAATATTTTCCTCTCTCACCCCTTAATTTTATTCTATTTTTTTAAAGGATATCATCTCTTCTGATTCACCTGAACTGGTACTCTCTGTCTATATGTGTGTGTGTGTGTGTGCGTGTGTGCGCGCGTGTGTGTCTGTATAATCCCTCCACCTACCCAAATACTGAGAAAAGTCTCAAGAGTTACAAATATTATCTTTCCATGTAAGTATGTCAACAGTTCAGCTTTAGGAAGTCCTTTATGATTTCTCTTTCCTGTTTACCTTTTCATGCTTCTCTTGATTCTTGTGTTTGAAAGTCAAATTTTCTATTCAGTTCTGGTCTTTCATCATGAATCCTTGAAAGTCCTCTATATCATTGAATGGCCATTTTTTCCTTTGAAGTATTATACTCAGTTTTGCTGTGTAGGTGATTCTTGGTTTTAATCCCAGTTCCTTTGACTTCTGGAATATCCTATTCCAAGTCCTTTGATCCCTTAATGTAGAAGCTGCCAGATCCTATGTTATCCTGATTGTATTTCCACAATACTTGAATTGTTTCTTTCTAGCTCCTTGCAATATTTTCTCCTTGACCTAGGAACTCTCTGAAATTTGGCCACAATATTCCTAGGAGTTTCTCTTTTTGAGCCTCTTTCAGGAGATGATCTGTGGATTCTTTCAATATTTATTTTGCCCTCTGGTTCTAGAATATCAGGGCAGTTTTCCTCGATAATTTCATGAAAGATAATGTCTAGGCTCTTTTTTTGATCATGGCTTTCAGGTAGTCCCATAATTTTTAAATTGTCTCTCCTGGATCTATTTTCCAGGTCAGTTGTTTTTCCAATGAGATGTTTCACATGATCTATTTTTTTCAGTCTTTTTGGTTTTGTTTTGTAACTTCTTGGTTTATTGTATAGTCATTAGCTTCCCTGAACTCCATCCTCATCTTTAAAAAACTATTTTGCTCAGTGAGCTTTTGAACCTCCTTTTCCATTTGGCTAATTCTGCTTTTTAAAGCCTTCTTCTCCTCATTGGCTTTTTGGACCTCTTTTTCCAATTGAGTTAACCCATTTTTAAAGGTGTTATTTCCTCAACATTTTTTTGGTTATCCTTTAGCAAGCTGCTGACTTGCTTTTCAAGCTCTTCTATGGCCTGAGTCCATTTCATATTAATTTTGGAAGTACTGGAGGCAGAAGCCTTGACTTCCTCTGACAGTGTGTCTTGTTCTTTCTCATCTTGAAAGGATAGAAGGAGATACCTGTTCACCAAGAAATTAACCTCTTACGGTCTTATTTTTTTCCCTTTTTTGGGCATTTTCCCAGTCAGTTACTTGGCTTCTGAATCCTTTGTCAAGAGGAGGGTCCTAGTGCTCCTCCTCTCCCCAGGACCCATGTTCAAGGCTGAGATTCAGATCACCTCCTCAATTTCCCCAGGGGCTTTAGGTGGGGCTGGGGCTGCTATTGTGGGCTGAGGTTCAGATCCCCTGCTCAATTACCCCAGAGGTTTTAAGCTGAGCTGCCTGGACAATGGACCCAGCTTGCTGCCATGGCCACTCTAGCCGCTGGCCACTCACTGCTGCTGCCGCTGCTTGGGGCCATTACTGGGGGGACCCCACTCTCCTCTTGGCCAGCTGGGAAAGCCTTTCCACATTGACCTTTGAAGCTTTCTTTGTTGCTTGTGGGTTGAGGTATCTGGGACCCTCCCTGCTGGGGATTCTGCCTTGGAGGCCTGTTTGGGTCCTGTTTTTCCCTGTGCCACTGAGCCAGGGCTGGGTTCCACTCAGCATCCTGTGGGATAGACTCTTCCTGTCAGCCTTCTGGGTTACCTCTGGCTGGAAATTTCTTTCACTCTGTCATTCTGTGGTTTCTGCTGCTCTAGAATTTGTTGAGAGTTATTTTTTACAGGTATTTTGTGGGCTGTGGGGGAAGTGCTAGAGTATATGCATCTTTCTACTCTGCTATCTTGGCTCCTCCCCCTGGATTCTACCTTGTACCCCATTTATTTGTGTACATTTCCTATCCTCCCATTAGATTCTAAGCTCCTGGAAGGCAACTCTTTTCCATCTTTGTGTCTACAAACAAAGCCTTGCACGATAGTGAATACACAGTTATCATGGATTGAATTACTTGAGGAAGAAATACCACCCCTCTCCCCTGGAAGAAAGGGAGGTGGATTTAAATGAGGATTGTAACAAAATGAAGTTGGATGAGTGAGCATTGGAAGAATGAGCAGGTTAACTGAGAGACTTCTTGTATGACAGAATGAGGAATTTAGAGTTGACATAATAAAAAATTGAAGATTCTCCTCCCCTCACCCAATACTCACTGAAGCCCAAGCTCACTCTTTTCACTAGTTAGGAAGGTGTTGTAACAGTTCAGCCATAAAGTCAAAATTTCCTCTTTGGTTCCAAGGGATTGCATTCAGTTTTCTCTGCCAAGTATCTCAAAGGATACATCCAAACTTAAGCAGAGTGAGGCAAAAGAATTGTTGGCTACCATTAAATCAACAAAATAGCAAATTTGGAACTACAAAATCTATTTGAATTCAAAGTTTCTCTATGAAAGAGGTAACGATTTTAAGGTCGCAGAAAAATGTCATCATGGAAAAATGCAAATGAAAAGTCAAAATAAGGAGACAGTTTCAGTTGTGCTGAAACATCAGATTTAAGTATAATAAACAGGGAACTTTTTGCAGTTCCTGGAATTTAAGGAAATCCTTCTGAATCTCCCTGAAGTGCCTGCCAATGAAACTTGACCTCGTATGACAGGATGGCTACAAGACGGCAGCACCAGTGGGACTTGTAGACTCTTGGGAACTATTATCACTTGTTGCTTGACAGCTTATCTCAGCATTCACCTGTCCTACAAGTTGCCATTCTTTTTCTGCAGTATTTATGCAGGGAATTTTCCATTCCAGTTTTCCCCTTTACTTGTCTTGTTCATCTTGGACATCTTACCCTATCATGGCTATAGTGGACTCAGCTTGGACTCATATTTATGTTTCTATCTGCCCCTCTGGTCTGCTATCTTAGTTGTCCCCATCTCCCTTGCAGTTGGTCAGATCTCCTGGGAATGACAATAGTGAATAACTTATTTTCATTAGGCACATAACTGGAGTGAAGTGGCCTCAGGGCAGCTGTGACAAGGCACCATATGCCCTTAACTCTATCCTCCTCACCGGAGCATATCTTCATGATGGTCATTCTACTCCTTTGCCAGAACGAAGGGAAAAGGGATTCTGTGAAATTCCTCATTTTAATAACCCCCTTTACCTTTTCATAAAATTGATAGGCAATTCACTTTCTGTAAGTTCAGATCCTAGTAATTGCATAAAACCTTTGGCTCTCTAGTAGGTGCAGGAAACAGACCTGTTTTCCTCTGGATTTTTTCACGTAGGAGGCTAATTTATAAGTCTCACAGGTTTTTCCACTCTTGAATTACACAAATGAGATTATAAAGATAGATTTTCAAGAGGTAGGTCAGGAGGAGAGATGTGGCAACATGGCAATGATGATCACTTTTCTTCCTCCTCTGCACCCTGGCTTACTTCTGCCACTAATAAAAAAAAAAATCCTATTCCACCAGAAGAAAAGATAGGGTATGTGAACAGTGGAGCTAATGAGGAGTACTATAGAAAGACAGTGAGGGTGGAGTTGAGAATTCTGAATATCATCTAGCAAAGAGCAAGGATTTCAGCCTTAAGTCAGTGTAGACTATTTGAGTGATTTAAACTCACTCCTCTTTGTGCCCATGGCTGCTGGGAAGTTTGCTTAAGTCCTGACCTTTCTGTTTACTTCTCCCTGAAATTGGTACCAAGCAAGGCTCTACTCCAAGAAGACCAGGAAAATGGCGATGGCTGCTGCTTTTATGATACACACGGTTCTGCTTATTATTATTTTTTGAAACTACCTTTTAATCTTATCTGATTAAAATTGCTTTCTAAAGGTCCTATGGACAGAAGTTCACAGATTGAAGAAAAGAAATAACAAGAGGGGCATAAACCAAGAGATTAGATTAGTGGTGTGCAGGTAAATGTTTAACAACTGTCTCTCAGAGAAAAAATTGTATGTACAACTCATTTTTAAGTTTATTTTGCATTATTAACATTTTCTCCATTTTTCATGAGTCTAGTCAATAAAAAAAAAGTCAGATTCTGATTCATATTATTTCTCCACTTCCCTAGATGTAAATGTTCACACTGAAAATTTAACGTTTCAAGATGGCTCCAGTACATCATGGTCTAGACCTACATCAGAATCCAGTGCTGCCCAGGACAGGAGGTGAAGTATATGGATGAGTGACAGCCAACTGCCCTTTGGGGCCTGATCAAGAATTTGTCAGTTTGACTAAAGCCCATAGTGTCACCTAGTGGCTATGTCTAAAGCTACAACGTGGTTCTGTTGGGGATAATGGAAACTGGACTGGATATTACTCTTAGATAAAAAGAGATGACTGATGATTACGTATTTTTGTATTGGTGCATTTGTGTTTGTGGGTGGAATAAACCATAATATCAGAGGTGTATTTTTGATGGCTGGAAACGCACAAGAGATTGAATGAAGAGAACTTGTCTTTCCTGCAGGAGGGAGAAGTCATGATTCTGGGTGATCAATGTTAATCGTCAACTGACTTAATGATATTTCATTCTCAAATTTAAAATCTTCTTGTTATCTTTCTTAGTGTCTTTGGACTTTACCTAAATGTGAGTTTTAAAGATTTCATCTTGAAGTTCTCAATTTTTCATGCAATGTATTACAAATTTTATAATATAAATAAAAATAAATAGATGTGTGTATGTGTCTACATATGTATATAAACATATAAGCATAAACTCATAAATATATGAGATTTCTTATTCTGTAAAATGCTTCCATCTATCTGCTTAACACTATCTGCGTAATAGTGTTAGCATGAGTATTGAACTAGATATGAAAATGACCTTTTAATGCATCTTCAACATTGTAATAATGTTCCTTGAAGTAAATATTTTACCTGTATTTTCTTTTAAAACATCAAGAATTTGTAGGTACCCTCAAAAAAGTGTTATCTCCAGTGATAGTCTTTGCTTATTTTTTACTATACTTTTTGAGCTCTTCATAGTGAAGGCCTGCATATCTTTTGGAATATTAGGTATTAATAATAATGATGATAATTTTGTTGTTCAGTTGTTTCAGTGTCCAAACTCCTGATTTGGGATTTTCTTGATGGAGATACTGGAATGTTTTGCCATTTTCTTCTCCAACTCATTTTACAGAAGAGAAACTGAGGCAAACAGAATTAAGTGACTTGCCCAGGATCACATGGCCAATAACTCAGATATTCCTGACTCCAGGTCCAGCACTCTATTTACTGTACCACCTACCTGCCCCAAGATAATAATAGTTAACATTTATATAATGCGTACTATGAGTCAAGCATTGCATTAAGAGCTTTACCAATGTGATCTCTCATTTAACCCTCACAACCCGTGAGGTGGGTGCTACTATTATTGCCATTTTGTAGATAAGGAAACTGAGGCAAACAGAGGCTAGGAGACTTTCTCAGGGTCACACAACTAGAAAACGTCTGAGCCTGGATTTGACCTTGTGTTCCTGAGTCCTGGCTCAGAGCTTTATTCACTGGGTCATCTAGCTAAGTTCTATTAAAGATATTATTTTAATAACTTGTCTTTTCTACCAATGTATATTTCCTTCAGCTTCATGATCACTTATTTGCCTTTTTTTCTTGCTACAAAAATGATTCGCAATACTATATATCAGCTTCGTGATTTTTTTCCCTTCTGATTTCTTGGTAAATCTACTGCCAGAAAACTATTGTTTTCTGTTCTGCTACTGAATGTTCTTGTGTTTCCTTCCTCCTGGCTGTGTCTTACTCTGAGGTGCACTGTCTCCTTACTAATTTGAAAATCAGTATTTACTTTTTACAGATGTTTATGTTGAATATATTTCAAGGATTCATGCTTTGGTTGGCATCAGTATTGCCTTCACTGAAGAAAATTACAACATCTCTCTGACTTTGTAAAAGCTCTTTTAGAATGACTGTAATAAAAAAAAAATTCATCCCCACCCCTACCCCTCTTATCAACTTGGTGATAAACCTTTCTAAAATCAGCCAAATTGGTTCTTGAACAACAGGGATACAGTTCATCATTTGTATTCTGTATTGAAAGCCTTTCCATTTTGGTAGTACCTGCCAACATTTGCATTTTTCTGGCATGGATTAAGAACTCAGGGTTATCTTCACACATCATGCTAAGGTATTGGAGTAAGCCTGTGGATTGCCATAGAGATCATAGTTAGTAATAGAATATACATAAGTACATAAATCCAACTGATTACTAAAAGTTAGCCTGGGATCAAACTGCACTCTTGAAAGAGGCAACACTAAAGATAATTTTGTTGGATGACCATTGGCTTATTAATATCAATCAAGGAATAAAACAGAAATCCATGATCTCTAATGTTGTTTGCCACTGCCTGGGAGGATGTCAAGTCCAGGAGGAGAGATATCTTATGGTGGGTGATGTCCTTCTAATCCTTTTGTCTGTGGACAGCAATGTGACAATTACATCAAATCCTGGAACATTGTAGCAACTCCTAAATGAGACACATAATCATTCAAAATTTGATTCAACTATTCAGAAAGGAAAAGCCTAATTGATTAATAATGCCTATTCTCTAAATCCAGAGGTATAAAATTCTCTGCCCACCAACAGCCAATGGCCCACAAAACTCTAAAGCAGAGTTTGAACCAGATTGAAATGTAACTGGGAAATTTTTAACAAGTAAATATACAACATAAAAAATGTTAATTTGTGATTTTCTAAGTCAAAATGAGGCCTGCAGAGACCAATTTCTGTTGGAGTTTGACACCCATGGACTATGAGACACAGTTGGACCATCTATAGAATTCATCCATGTACATGCAACTGGATGTAAGTGGGGCCGTTGAATAGGTAGAGAAGAGTATGCTAGATTGCCTTTGGGAAATTGTGTAATGAACTGATTCTAAGCTTCTTTCTGAAACAAAAGTTCATCTTCTCAACATCAGTATTCTTCCTGTGATATTTTATGGACTGTGAATCTTGGAATACCAGAAGGTCCAAATAATAAAAGTTATGGGCTTCCCCAAGGGCAATGGAGAAGCATATGATGGGTATGACCAGGCCACAATACATTACAAATGAAGAATTTATTCAGGAGAAGTGGAACAGAGAAAGATGTCATAAAAAAGATGTGTTGCTTATAGAATTAGTGGATAACTGGTGGATAGCTCATATGCTTCACTGATATCTATGGACTATCACTATGGACTAGAGAAAGATCCTTGATAGGAAGAGTAGATGACTTATAGAACTTAGACAAGAATAAAACAGGAGAGATTAAGGTTTGTAAGAATTAGAGTCATTCACCAATTAATGATCAAAGGATTTAAACAGGACTTTCTTCAAAGGAAGAAATCTAAATGATTAATAACCATATTAAAATGCTCCAGATCACTAACAATTAGAGAAAAGCAAATTAAAGCAACTCTGAAATTCTATCTCACACTTGTCAGATTGGCAAAGCTGTCAAAAAAGGAAAATAATAAATGTTGAAGGGGCTGTGGGAAAACAGGCATATTGATTTAGTGTTCGTAGGATGGTGAATTCATATAGCCATTCTGGAAAACAGTTTGGAACTATGATCTTCTTGAGTGGGCCTGAGTTGGCCCACACCTTTCGTTAATGAGGCACTAGTTCTCAAGGGCTGTGACGCCCTCTGACTATAAAAAAAAGGTATAAATACTCTGAGGGTGAGGTTTTACTTTGGGACTTAGTTTTTGGAAGAAGCTTTATGTGCCAGATGAGACTCTGGGAAGCTGCTAAGCAGCCCCCCAGCTTTGAAAACCCATATGTTGGTGCTTCCTCTCTGGTAACTATGTATGTATGGTCAGGCAGTTGCATCTACCTGTTGATCTATGAAGTATATATTGCTTATGTCAGACATCTGGAAGCAAATCTGTTGGCCTTTGATTTCTCTGTAATTTCTCTGAAGTTCAGGATGCTGACTTAACCCCCTGAACTAAGTGAATGAAACATGTGCTTGATTAAAGTGATTGTTGACTCCTCAAAAATTGCCTTTCCTTTTGTAAATGCAGATCTAAGAACCTATGAGGTTCTACCACATATTCCCTAAAAAAGTGACTAACCTGTGCATACCCTATGACCTTGAGACACTACTATTAAACCTATACTCCAAAGAGATCAGAGGAAAATACAAAAATATTTATAGTAGCATTTTTTCCAAATGGCAAAGAACTGGAAACTAAGGGTTGCCAAAGAAATCATATACATATATATGAAAATAATGAAATATTGTTGTGCTATAAGAAACTTAGGAAGACTTCTATAAGCTGATGTAGAGTGAAGTGAGCAGAACCAGGAGAAAATGTACATAGCGATAACCTCCTACAGACAGATAACTTTGAAAGGCTTTGAAGCTCTGATCCATGGGATGCACAACTCTGACTCCATGGACCCATGATGAAGCAGTACTATCCAGCTCTTGAAAGAGAGGTAATGGACTAAGGTGCAGAATGAGGGACATTTTTGGACACTGCTAATGGAAATTCATTTTGCTTGATATTTGTTACAGGGGTTTTGTTTTTGTTTTTCCCAACTGGAATAGAGTAAGAAGGAGAAAACATAAATGCCTGACAAGTAGGTATCGAACCTTTCCTTGAAGACTTCCAGTGAAGGGGGCCCCGTTACCTTCTGTGGCAATCCCTTCTACTGAAAAATGCCTCAAATTGTTGGGAAGTTTCTCCTTCATCAAACCTGAAGTTGCCCCTTTGCAAAATTCACTCAGCTCTCTATTCACTGTGCCACCAGTGCATTAGCTTTACTTTTTGAATCCAACTATTCAACCAGTACTGAGTCCACCTGCTGTACTATTTTCTGTCTTGTACTAGCCAACTACTTGTACTATCTAACCGATAGTTGTACTATTTTCTACTTTACATCTTCCCATCTTTTCAACAAGAATAATATGAGATACCTTATTAAGCTTTGCTGAAATCTAGGTTAAACTTTATCTATAACATTCTCCTTTAGACACTCTGTCCAAAAAGGCAATAGCATTAGTCTAGCATGGTCTGTTCTTAATGGCACCATGTTGGGTCCATCTGGAATATGAGTCACACACATCAGGCTCTATTCTGTAGACTCCTATCTTTCTTGTTTGGAAATTGGGACATTTAACCTTCTCCCGTTCTGCAGAGACTCTAGTTCTCTATGTTCCTTCAAATAACATGAATAATGATTTAGTAATCACATTCGCCACATTTTAATTCCCAAGAATATAGTTCATCTGAAATCATCAAATGATCATCAAATCATCAACTTTGCAAACCTTAAAGTGCTATACAAATGCTAGCTATTATTATTATTGTTGTTGTTAGAAGTAGAGGTAGGTCAGGCAGTGGACAGAGCACTGGTCCTGAAGTCTGGAATACCTGAGTTCAAATCCAGCCTCAATCACTTACTAGCTGTGTGATCCTGGGAAAATTCACTTGATTTCTCTCAGCCTCCATTTCCCTATCTGGAAAGTGGGGCTAATATAGCACTTATCTCCCAAAGCTAAAATGAGATATTTGTAATGCTGTTTGCAAATCTTTAAGCACTATATAAATGCTAGCTATTATTATTAACAATAAGAACTCTCCCATTGTCACCTTGCTTATCTTGGCTACTTGAGAGAAGTTGGACCTATGAGAGACAGATTTCTGTGTTAAGCTGTGTCAAAGCTAAGCTAAACAATGAAGCAAGGTATCTGGAATTCACCTACCTGCATTTTAAATGTTAAGTATAGAGGATTTGCCCAGGCATTATCTTGGGCGCCTGTGACTTCATCAATCTGACTCTTTGTTTTGACATTGTTAATGTCTCCATATTAGGTGTCCTAATGGTTCCCACTGATGGGAACGCTTATTTTGGCATTGATACTGCCTCCTCAGCAAGGCATGAAATTCTGGGCTCTTTGATAATCTATGTATTCCTTTGACCCTTGGTACTTATTTTGTAATACCAAACGGATGATGATTCGCTGAACTGCATCCATGAGGCTTGACTTTAAAAAGAGGACTAGTTACCAGAATCAGCAAGAGCTGGGAGGTCAGACAAAGAGGCAGTTTAGATATATATGAACTTGATTTCTATGTAAATTGAGCACCGTTGCCTTTTATTCCTCCCTCCCAATGGAAAATGGCCAGAGTTATTCCTCCCAGACCACACCTATCTCTTCTGATGGACAGGCTTGGTGTGTACCCTTTGCATTGTCCACCATTCTTTCCTCACACCTATTCTCCACGTTGGAGGCAAGGGGTTTTTGCCTCCTCTCCTCTCCCCCATCAATGTTCAAAACTTCGAGAAAAGGAAGGTGAAAAGAAAAAGATTTTGGAGAGTCCTCAGTTCTTAAAGGGATAATCACTCAATAAAATGAATGCCAGTTCTTCACTTCATAAAACAGACTGAACCTAAGGTCAGCCTGCCATGTTTAGCCCACAGTTTCTTTCTTTTTTTGGGGGGGAGGGGTTGGGGAAGAAAATTTCAATCTTTATAATGATATCAGTTTTCTTCCAGCTGCAGTTTAGCTACTGCTTCTGTCTCCTTCCCTGCCTCAGTGCTCATTCTCCCTATCAGATCTATCCCTCTCCTTAGTTCTGTTCACTTGTGGACTCATTATTTGGATAGCTAGTATTCTCCCCAATCAGGAGAATCCCATCCCCTAGCTCAGAGTCCATGATTGCTCAGCCTTTTTCTGGGATGGGAAGACTATTTATCTCAGAAGTCCATATAGCTCTTTTGAAATCACTCCTTAACATGCAGGAATTGATTTCAATTTGAAACTGTGCTCTAAGATGGAGGTCAGCACTACCATCTGCCTAGTCCATGGAACTATGAACACGGAACTGGGGAAATAGGTAGTCCCTAAAATGACAACGGGCCTTGTAGCATTTGAGTGGTGAAGATTTCTGGTCCAGTCTAGGAGCTGCAAGAATGTGAGCCATCAACAATCAGGGAGAAAAGATTTCCTGGACCAAGCGTCCAAGATCCAGTGGAGAAGCAACTACCAGGGTTGGGGAGCCTGCCGCCTCAAGGCTACCTGTGACCCTCTAGGTCCTTAAGTGTGGCTCTTTGACTGAATCCAAACTTCATAGAACAAATTCCCTTAATAAAAGGATTTGTTCTGTAAAATTTGTACTCAGTCAAAAGACTGAACCCAAGGACCTAGAAGGTCATGCGTGGCCTTGAGGCTGCAGGTTCCCTACCTTGGGCACTAGACTAAGCTGAATTCCTGGACCAAGCAGTGGCTCTCTTAGGTTAAGCAGGAGCTAGAGCTGGGCAGCATGGTACAGAAAAAGCCAGAGGAGTGAACTGAGCCCCTGAGGCCTGAGGAACTCTCTAAACACCTTGAATATTTTCCTTTTGTGGGTACCTTCCCCTTCTCCTCTCCAGATAGTCCTGGAAAAAGTCATTGGCTCAAGGTTTGACAAAAGGAAGACAAATAAATACTCTAGGTTTGTGAACCAGCTGTGAATCATCATCAACTTGGTATTACAAAATAAGTACCAAAGGTCAGAGGAGTACAGAGCTTATCAAAGAGCTCAGAATTTCATGCCTTGCCGAAGAGGCAGTCTCAATGCCCAAATAAGTGTTCATCAGTAGGAATGATAGGACACCTAAAATGGAGACATTAACAATATCAAAGCAAAGCCTCAAAACAAAAGAATGGTGGTGGTGACAGCTCCATCCAGGTTAGTAATATAGATCTGGAGGACAGTGTTACTAAGGCTTTGGGTTTACCACAAGGTTAGGTTGCTAGACTCTGTTAACTTGAAGAATTTTTCTATTGGACAGTAGTAGGGATTTATCTAGGATCAACTATACCTCTAGAGACTACAGGTACCTAAGAGGTAGGGATTACTAGAGGGAGAAGAAAAATAGTTTTGACTGTTTTTGATTTGGACTATGAATTCTCTGTGGGTGAATGTGTTTTATTTTGTCAAATAAACTTGTTCCTCTATTCAATGACTTGTTAGTCAGGATTCTTGAATTGAGACTAAGGATCTCCCTGCTTTTTTTAGTGAAGACCTACACATTAGCCAAATTTTGATGTTTCTAGGGGACACTCTAAAATGTTTAAGATAAAGCTAATACAGCATGAACGTTGGGAAGTCCTTAAAAGTGAACTGAATGAACGCAAACCAAGAGCTTTGGTTCTGGGTAACAAAAATAACATAAGGTTTTGTTACACTATAGCAAGGTGTACTCTATGTGGCTGAGAGAGCATGAGAAGTGTTGCTTGCCTATACTGGTAGATGGTGGGGGGGCAGCACAATAAAAATAAGAGGCAAATTTGCAAACCAAAAGGTTGGCTCCTAAAGAGAACAAAATCTTCCTTTTTTTTTCTTATGGGGTGGTGACAGAAATGAGCAGAAAAGAATGAAAGAGATTTTTGTTTGGCAGTGGTTTTATTACAAGGTCAACTCTGCAAAAGGAGATAAGTTCCAAAGAAAATCTCCCAATAGACTGAACTGAGAACTTTTAGTGAGGAAAGACTTGAAAGAAGTAGCCTCCTTCAAGTCCCAGCTAAAATCTTCTACAAGAACCTGTTCTGGATCTGCCTTACTGGTAATGAATTCCCTCTATTGATTATTTTCAATTATCATAGATAGATAGATAGACAGACATGGATAGATTAGATAGATATAGATAGATAGATTGCTGTGTTTGTCTTTTGTTCTCAGAGGACCATGACATCAAGATGATGACCTGACTTGCAGTTGACTTTGATTTAAGTGAGGAAGGGCTGGGAAAGGTCACAAACCTCACTTTTTTCTCCTGAGCCATCTGGGTCCAGTGGCCTGATATTCATCAGGATGACTGCAGATGACTCAGGATGTAATGTGAGACCCTGGCCCTTTCAGGCTAAGTCTTATTACATTCTCACTTTGAGTGAGATACACCCATTCAATGAATAGGCTTGCCTTCCCTTGCCTTCCCCTATCCTTTCCCAAAACTTTAAACCTATGGCACTCTGAAACTGGGACTCCAAGGGGCCCCTGCCAAAGGCTCCTTGACCCCTTCTAGCTTTACAGTGATTATCAATAGTAACTATTGCTGTTTCCCACCCAGTATGATGTCTTTGTTTTCATGACCTCCTTAAAGGGACTATGCCCTGGCCACTTCTTAAACAGGCCTATTCAATGAATGACCATTGACTCACCCTAAGTGAGTACCTGCAAAGACCTTGGCCTAAAGGCCCCAAGGTCTCCCAGTGCATCCTGGCCCATCTCCAGTTGTCCTGAGGAATATCTGGTCACTGGATTCAGACGGCTCTGGAGAAGAAGTGAGGCTGCTGACCTAATCTGCATAGCCATCCCTCACTCGAAACAAAGTCAAGTCATGTCATCATTTCTCTGATGGCATGGTCTTCTTCGGGTGAAACACAAACATGATCCTGTGAGTAGATGCAGCTGGCTGAATGCTAGTTGGGTACCTCACTTCCTCCTCTCCTGTCTGCCTCTCCCTCCCCTTCCTTCTCTCCAAAGGAAGGTAAATTTGGATGGCCAAAAGTTGCCCATTTGACCTGGGTTTTACTGCCTCCTTTCCCTTCCTTCCTTTTCCCTTCCTCTTTCCTTTTCCTTTTCCCTTTCTCCTCTCCTCCCTTCCTCTCCCTTCCTCTCCCCTCCCAGTGATTATCAATAGTACCTGCTGCTGTTTCCCTCTCCTCCTGATGTCTTCGTTTTCTTGACCTCCTTAAAGGGGCCATGTCCTGGCCACTTCTTAAACAGGCCTATTCAATGAATGGCCATTGACTCACCCTAAGTGAGTACCTGCAAAGACCTTGGCCTAAAGACCCCAAGGTCTCCCAGTGTATCCTGGTCCATCTCCAGTAATCATGATGAATATCTGGTTTCTGGATTCAGATGGCTCTGGAGGAGAAGTGAGGCTGGTGACCTGTACAGCCCTCCCTCACTCAAAACAAAGTCAAGTGCAAGTCATGTCATTATTTCCCTGATGGAATGGTCTTCTTCATCAATGAAGGACAAGCATGATGATTCTTTAAGTTACTCAAGGGATGGCTCTTTTAATTAAAAAAAGAAAAAAAATTTAAACTGGGAGGGGAAGACCCTCAGGGCTCCTGGGTAAAAGAGAAACAATTACTATTTAGTTATTACATCCGTTCTGTGCTAGGTGGGTGGGGACTTGTTGTCCAGTCTATGAGCTCCAGAGTGAATTGGGTTTAAGATTTGATATTTGAGCAAGAAATGTAGCCAGTAAACCCAAAGGAAAAAAAGTAGCTTTTGGCCATGGAGTTTACCTTCCCCCTGCTGCAGAACACCAGAAAAAAGGACAGGAGAGGGAAGAGGAGAAAAGGGGAGGGAGGGGAAAGAAGGGGAGGGAGGGGAGGAGATGAGAGGAGAGGAGCTGCTACTCACTCACAGATTGTTTGTCTTTCATTCTCAAAGAAGACCCTGACATCAAGAGGATGATGTGACTTGCAGTAGACTTTGATTTGAGTGAGGGAGGGCTGTGCAAGGTCACCAGCCTCACTTTTTTCTCCTGACCTGTTGAATCCCAGAAAGGTGATATCTATATATATCTATATCTGTATCTGTATATATATCTATATCTATATATATGGATAGATTAGATAGATAGATTGTACACAATTGTTTTCATGACTGTGAGCTCCTTGGAATAAGGACTGTTTTCACTTTTAATTGCATCCCTTGCACTTAACACAGTGTCTAGCATATAACAGGCACTCAGTAAAGGCTTTTTGACTGAATGATTGGTTAGGACTGTGACCTGAGGATCACTGAAATAACATCTCCTCCATCTGCTAGGAGTTGTATTCTTTATCTAAAAGCTTATTTCTTCCAAAGTAGCTTCTTCATTCCTACTTCAGTTAAGAAGCATTCAGTTTTTCTTCACTATTGTTCATTCACCAAATCTCTTTGAACCAGAGGAATTTCTCTTTGGTCTGAAAAAAACTCTGATTTCATACTCACTCTTTCTCCTTTGATTTACTCTTTTAAAATGTTTAATCTCATACTTGTCCAGTAGGTGACAGTATTCAACATTGAATAATCTGTGTCCTGAAAATTCCTTGAAGTAACGTAAAAGACAATACTTAGTAACTTCATTAATTTTTAGAAGTTTAACTTCTATATTCACCATCTCATTTACTTTTAAAAGAGCTGTATTTATAGGCATTAGTTTACATTTAGAATAAAGAACAAACATTTTGTAGAAAAGGCTTATCATTTCTTTGTTTTAATAACATTTTTTCCCACTTATATGTAAAGACAATTTTAATTTTCACTTAAAATTTTTTTGAGTTCCAAAATTTCTCCCAAGATTTCCTATCATGATAAAAGAAATTGTATGTGCAAACATCTTTAATTTTTCCCCCCACTAAATTTTTCCCACTTTGGGAACTGTTTTGATGGACATGACTTTCATTCTCTTTTTCAGTTTGGAAACATCACGGATCAATACAAGTGTTTACCCACTCTCAGTACACTAGTATATTGAAATCTGCACTTACACAACAGTGACCTGATAAGAACTAGTTGTTTCTTGGGAAGATGCCATGAAAGTTACATTTTAAAAGTTAAATTTTTTCTTTATTACTATTAAGAGAGATAGTGGCAAGAAAATAACAGATTCTTGAAGCATTTTGTTTGATGTTGATATGGTTTATACCATAGTAGTTTGTAATATGTCTAGTAGATCAAGGATTCTTAACCTTCCTTGGACCTCTTTACTAGTCTGATGAGAAATTCATAATTAAATTTCAGTTAGAAGTTAATGAAAATAAAACTGTATTTTTTTTTCCCATCTAAGTTCACAGAACCCCACAGGTCTGGGGTCTATGGATCCCAGGTTAAGAACTCTTCTAGAAGATGGCCTTCATAAGTCTTGCTATCAAAAAAGTCATCCTGCTGAAGGCAGCCATATAAAGAACCTCTCTGAATTCTGCTAGGCTGTCCTTGGACCACAGATCCCCACTTTGAGACTTTCCAGCCTGGCAGGCTGTCACAGAGTTTTCTCCCTTGCTAGAGCCCCTATCATCCCAACAGAAGCTCTTGTCTGTTTACTGTACTCTGCAGGCTGTTCTTTGTCACCCCTTCACCTCCTGAGAATGCAGATCTGGGCCAAGTTAATCTTTACCCCCTACGGCTTATTGCAAGGGTGTGGAATAGATCAGGGGTTCAAACAGACAAGAACCTCAGATTCTGGGTCCCATCAGACCTCCTGACTTTACTCATCCTGAACTGAGCCTTCCAAAACAGTACCATCTCAGAGGATATTGACGCAGCAGTCAAGTTCAATGGGGCTGCCACTGTGAGAGTAGCTGGTATTGGAGCTGCATTCGGAACTTGCATCGTTGGTTATGCTAGGAACCCCTCTTTGAAGCAGCAGCTCTTCTCCAATGCTATCCTGGGTTTCCCTGTGTCTGAGGTCACCACAGGAATTTTTTTTTTTTACCTGATGGTAATCTTTCTTATCCTCTTCCACATGCAAAGTAGCCATGTCTACTTATCACCATTTCTCCTACTCCTTCTTTCTCTTCTCTACCTCATGGGTGCCCTTCCCCTTTTCCTCTCTGGACAGCCCTGGGGAAAGCCATTGGCTCAGGGTTTGACAGAAGGAAGGCAAATAAATACAATACAAATAAATGCTCTATAAGCTGCTAAAAAAATCATGACCACTTTCATACCACAAAGAGACATTAAGTATAGCACTTTGGTGGACGCCACGAATGTGTGTAAGTTAAGAACTGAGAAATGAGACAGATCAAAGGTTTGTAGGCCACATAAGTCCTAAGTCTATGTGTCATGAATATGTCCATTTCCCTAGCTTTGTCAAATCTATCCCTTTACCTAACTTGGTTACTACTGCTGATGTACTACCATATTTCCAGTCACTCAGGTCTGTGACCTCAGAGTCATGCTTTATTTTTTGCTTTCCCTCAATTTCACCACTCCATATCCAATCTGTTGCCAAGACTTGTCCATTCTACCTTCGCAACATCTCTGTTGTTTGTCTCTTCTCTACTCCGCTACAATCTTAGTTCAGGACTTTACTGTCTCTGGCCTGGATGATGTATGGCACAGTCTACTAATTGGTCTTCTGTCTTCCAGTATCTTCCCCCTCTAATCCATCTTTCACTCGATTGCCAAAATGATATTCCTAAAGAATTCGGGTCTAAGTGACAACAATTCATAACTCCCCCAACTTCTATCCAAGAAACTTCAGTGGCTTCTAAGTCTGTATCCCAAAGATACTAAAAAAGCAGGGGAAAGGACTTATTTATAAAAAAAAATATTTATAGCAGCTCTTTTTGTGGTGGCTAAGAAGTAGAAATCAAAGGGATGCCCATTAATTGGAGAATGACTAAAGCTGTGGTATATGATTGTGATGGAATAGTATTGTACTACAAGAAATGACAAGCAGGATGATTTCAGAAAAACCTGGCAAGTCTTACATGAACGGATGCAAAGCGAAGTGAACAGAATCAGGAGAACATTATACACAATGATGGGAATATTGTATAATGAAGAACTGCGAATGACTTAGCTATTCTCAGCAATACAGTGATCCAAGACAATCTTGAAGGACTGATGATGAAGCATACTATCTATCTCCAGAGAAAGAACCAATATTATTTGAATACTGACTGAAGCATGCTATTTTTCACTTTCATTCTTTTTTCTTTTATTTGTCTTCCAATACATAATGACTAATATGGAAATGTTTTAAATGATTGTACATGTATAACCTATATCTAATTATTTACTGCCTCAGACAGGGGGTAGGGAAAAAGGGCTAGAATTTGGAACTCAAAACTAAAAAAAATTTAAAAATTGTTTTAACATGTACTTGGGGAAAAATAAAATATATATATATTTTTTTTAAAAAGAAGCTTCAGTGGACAAATCCTTCTTTCTGGAGATGTTGTTTGCATTCAAAGACACAGGACAATTGTAATTTATTATATTTGATCTCAAAATAATCCTGCCCCCCTTGCTTTCTAGTCTCACCTAGATTTTCTTAAAAGTAATAATAAATAGCAATGTTTGAGACAAACATCTTGAGTTAATGGTTGATAGTGGTTTTCCTAAAGCAATCATCCAAAGCAGTAATTACCAATGCTCTCTTTCCCTCTCTAAGATAATCACTAAGAGAGAGTTGCTGCTTCCATTTTGGAATTATGAGACCACTATCCTCACCAAGAACTTGGACAGAATATACAAGGATGTTAGGTAAACTATGTCTTTCCATTATCCTAACTTTGTAATTCAATACTGGTGCCGTGTCTATTCATGAGATAAAGAATGTAAACCAAACAAACAAGAACGAAAAAATCCCCAAACCAAAAAAATCTCAACTAAGAGTAACATGTCTTCCTTTTAATGGTTCTAAGCTTCTCCCTGAAACAAAGGCCTATTTTTTAAAAAAAAATATTTTGTTGATGTATGACTCTGAATCATGGAGGATCTCATTTTCTGATGAACTAAAGTTGAGGGCCACTCAAAAGATAATGGATAGGTATATGACTGACATGAGTAGCCCATAATGTATTACCTGCAATATATTGCATGAGAGAAGCATTGTAAAAGAGGTAGTCAGTGATGTCTATGACCAGATAAGAAGGTGGGTCAATCAGATGGCAAGAACAAGGAATAAACAATGGAGTGCCCTCTGCTCCACTGGCATGCTTACAATTTCAAGAGATGCAAGGAAGGTCCAAGCACATTGAATGGATTCCTTATAGAAAATTTACAGGAGATCATGGATAAAGATCTTATAAGATGGGTAGTCTGATGAGTTGCAATCTGTACCATTGGAGGGAGTACCCTATTAATGAAATCATGGATCTATCAAGTATCAAAATAAGTCATAGTTATGTAGAGTGATTGTTTTACAAAATGCTTTGCTCCCAACCATCCTGTGAGGTAGCTAATTCAAGTTTTATTATCATTATTTTGCAAATGAGGAAACTAAGATTCAGAAAAATCAAGTGACCATTCACAGTCACATAATTTAGAAGATGACCTTGGTAGAACTTGGATTCAGATTTTTTACCTCTAAGTCTAATCTATTTCCACCATACTATATACTACCTTTCAATTTAAAACCTGCTCTGCTTAAGATACTATGCTAGAGATAGAAAACATCAACCTGTGAAAAACTGAAATAAAAAGAGGCTATAAGAGAAATATT
Organism: Bettongia penicillata ogilbyi; assembly: GCA_023548195.1. Classification (NCBI taxonomy): domain Eukaryota; kingdom Metazoa; phylum Chordata; class Mammalia; order Diprotodontia; family Potoroidae; genus Bettongia; species Bettongia penicillata. The sequence goes on from JAJHZJ010000145.1 coordinate 887,904, forward strand.
AATATACTAATTAAATAGCAATTCGGAGATTTCAAAAAAAAAAAAGAAGGTATGAATGAAGCGTCTTTGACATTTCCCCAAGGATGAACTTCTATGTATATAATGCCAATATGTTCTGCCAAATTTTCTTCAGGAAGAAATTGCTCTAAGAATAGAAAGAGACAGTCTATGTTTTCAAACTAGTTCTCAGTAAGAAAACTAACAAGATACTGATAAGTAAAGCATGAGCTACAGAAGGTAAACCTAAAAATGTTGCAAAGCGATACTTTCTGTAAATATCTTAAGTTAGTTACTTCAGTCTCTCTAATCATCAGCTTTCTTATGGAGCAGAATGAAAAAGCATTTATTAAGCACTTACTGTGTGCCAAACACTGTGCTAGGTACTGGGGATTCAGATAAAAGAGCAAGTTTCTGCTTCCCAGGAGATCACATTCAAGGTGGGTGAGACTATATATTTAGTTTCATGGCAGATGGAAAAGACATCTATAAAATGAAGGGGTTTGACTAGGTGATCTCTTCTCTCTCTAAACATAGATTATAGCTGGAAGGGACCAGAGAGGTCCACTAGTCCAATCACCTCATTTTACAGATGAGAAAACTGAGAAGCTAAATGATTTGCTCTAGGCTACACAAAAGTAACAGAGGTAGATTTTGAACCCAAATCCTCAGACTCCCAAGTATGTCATTTTTTCTACTGTCACTGCTTTAACATGACTAATCATAAGATTCCCTTAAATATTAAGCCCTTGAAGGGAATTTTAAATATGAGTTAGTTTGTAAAAGTTTGGTTTGTACTCGACTTTTCAAGAATACATCTACTATGTAAAATGATGTATCCATTCTTCATCACACCTCTGGCAATTCTGTTTTTCTTACTTCCCTCATGACATCTGCATCGTGCTTTAAGGTGTACAAAGTACTTGACATAGATTATCTCACAATCCTATGGAAGGAAGATAGTTCCTGTGCCTTCATTTTATAGGCAAAGAGACAGAGGCTCATAGGAATGAAGTGATTTGCTTACAGCCTCAGAGCTAATCAGTGGCAGCTTAGATTCAAACAAAGCCTACTGTGCTTTCCACCACAAGGTAGTGTACTCATTGATGGCAAGGACCTATATCCTTTATATCCAAGGCAGAGGCTAGCCCAGTACTTTGGCTACAGAAAGTGTTCAATAAGCATTGAATGAGTGAAGACATCTGCTGCTCATAAATGGTACTACACACTACATCTTTACCAACTGAGGAGTACACATTTAGAGGAGAGTTGGGAAAATGCTATCCACATTCAGAAAAAGAAACATGGAGTCTGAGTGCAGATAAAAGTGTACTATTTGCTTTCTGCATTGTTGCTGTTTCTTCTTTCTTGTGGTTTCTCCCATTGGTTCTAATTCTTCTTTACAACATGACTAATAGGAAAGTATGTTTAATATGAATGTATATGTATAGCCTATATCAGATTCCCTATATCAGGGATAGGAGAGAGGGAGAGAATATCTAGAACTCAAAATTTTATGGAAGTGGATGCTAAAAACTAAAAAATAAATGATTTTTTTTTTAAATTAAGGAGAGATGGATTTGAACCCCTCTTTTGTCATTGATTGCTGTATGAGTTTGGGCAAGTCAAGCAGTCATCAAGCCTTTGCTAAGTGCCTACTAAGTGCTACAATGCTGGAGATACAAAGAAAGGTAAACGGTAGAAGACAGACCCTGCTCTCAAGTTGCTCACAGTACCACATACAAACTTAACGAGATAATCAAGAGAAGAAAAACACTAGCATTCCATTCCTCTGGGTCTTGTTTTATCCATCTGCAAAATGAGAGAAGACTAGATGAGCTCTAAGGTTCATCCCATGGTTTTTATAGTAGGATTTGGTATGCCTGTCAGTTTCATTAATCTTTGCTATCCACAGCTTTCTTACTTCATCAAATGTGTCTCGCACAAACTGTTATTTAAGGCTCTTTCCTAGAGCTCATTTGAACTTCAGGCGGCAGAGAGAGACATTTTCTTACTTTCCGCTTTGCTTTTTTATTTCCCTTTCTGTTTATAGGGCACTAGTCACTTTTTAAAAAATTTTCAACATAAGTGTATTATTTACTCATTTTTAACATTTCTTTAAAAAATTTTGAGTTTCAAATTCTTTCCCTCCCTCCCACCCTTTCACCACTCACTGAGAAGGCAAGCGGTATTATATGAATTACACATGTGAAAACACATTTCTGTATTAGCCATGTTGCAAAAAAAAAGGTGAAAAAATTATGCTTCAATCGGTACTCAGAGTTTATCAGTTCTCTCTCTGGCAAGTGTCATGAACAGGATTTATACCCTGTACTCTCTTAAGTCCAAGTCTAGCACTCTTTCCATGGCATCATGCCAAATGACTAATTCTTTTTGGCAGTCCAACTGCTAAGTAGACAGAATGAATTGATCAATTTAACTCCTTATCCTGGCATTCAAGGAATGCACCCTCCCCCCCAAAAAGCAAAACAAAACAAAAACCCAACAATCTGATTCCAATCTACCTTTCCAGCCTCATTTTCCACTACTTCACTTTCCTGTGATCATCATCTAGCTAAACTGAAAAACAAACTCATTCCATGATCTCCCCGAGCCCATTTCTGGCTCAGTAAGTTAATGCAGCCAACTCTCCTCCCATCTCCCACAACAAGTTCCCCACAACCTTCCATCTCTCTCCATTGCCAGGAGCAGCCCTGCAGTGATAGCTTTTTTAGAACAAAAAACTACTTCCATGGTTTATGTAGATTTAAAGTTGCAGGTGGCAAACAACTGCTGTTAGAGATTAAGACCAGTGGCTGCCCAGACGTTAGAATGCATTTAGAATTCCTTATTCTAAAAACAAACAAAAAAGCCCAAGTCCCCCAATTGAGGCCAAAAAATGTATGAAGCCACTTACGGAATTACTAGCATCCTGTGGTCACTTTGTGGACCACTTATTACCTTTCCTGCTTATCTCCTCTGATATTCATCCATCCTTCTACCAACTCACTCCTACCTGGTTTTCAGGTTCTTCTGTTTTATAATGATACCTTGATTAAGGAAGCCCAAGAGCTCCTTGAAATTGACTTTGTTAAAAACAAAAACAAAGACACATCTTCCTAAATTGTGTGGGGCTATATGCATTTGCAGCAGCAGAGGCATCATCCATTTATCTAGATGCTATAGAAGGTAAAAAAAAGAACTGCCTTAGGCAAAACTTGTGAAGGCTTTTTACAAGGTTTGTCAGTTGGATCCATAGCTTCCTTTTTTTCTGTAAGTCTTTCCGCTTTTAGGGGAAAAAGTCTTCCCTCTTTTTAGGTAGGTGCCTAGGGTCTTTTGGCCCTCCTTATCTCCTTTTAACAAACAAATTGGGAAGAATTGGTCATTTAACTTGATTAGTTTTACTTTACACTAAAGTGTTGCCTCAACCGAAATTTATACTTTAAACCTTTTAACTTTCCTATCAGTTGAAAGGCTTTGATCCTTTTCAAAATAACTTCAGGAAATGACAAGTAGGTAGGAAATGTGGGGACTGAAGGGAGTGGTGCTGAAATCCTGTTAGGCCTTTCATAAATTGCTTTTTAAAAAATTGCATAATAGATTCAACATGTTACTTTCAAAGCTGTCCGCCCTGTCTATATTTCCCTCTAAACTTCCTTCTATTTTCTTCTGTTCATTTTGAAAGATACTTCAATGACTTTCTTTCATTTCTTTTCTTCAACTCTAACCATGAACTTTTAAATCAATTCAATAAATACGTATTGAACAACTGCTACATACAAATTTTCTCCTGGTAACTGCAGTGTAGAACAAGGGAAATGATGATGAATATGATATAATTTATGGCTGTAAGGAGATCACAGGTTTGTAGAAAACAAATCAAATATAGAAATAGCTATATTACAGGGTAGAATATGATATGTGTCTCAAGAGGTATAAGGTGCTATGAGTCTTCAGAGAACAGAGGGATTATATTCAGTTGGTTGATTCAGCAGAGTCTGTTCAGGGGCTGGTATCTGAGGTGGGTCTTGAAGAATGCATATGACAAATTGGTTAGATATTGGATGAGAGGCAGGAAGGGGAAGAGATCACTTTGGTAGAGGGAGCATGTTCTTCAAAGGCAGAGAATTATTCAGCACCCAGGCATTCAAGGAGCACTTAATGATTTTTGGTGCAGTGGATAGAGCACTAGTGCAAGCGTCAGAAGGATTTGAGTTCAAATCTCACCTCAGACACTTGACACTTACTAGCTGTGTGACCTTGGGCAAGTCACTTAACCCCAGTTGCCTCATCCTAGGTCATATCCAGTCATTCTGGTAAATATCTGGTCACTGGATTCAGATGGCTCTGGAGGAGAAGTGAGACTGGTGACCTCTCCCTCACTCAAAACAAAGTCAAGTGCAAGTCGTGTCATTATTTCTCTGATGGCATGGTCTTCTTCAGCAAAGAAGGACAAACACACAATGATTCCAGCACCTAGTTCAATACCTGGCACATAATGGGTGTTTAAACGTTTATTGATTGATCCAATTTGACTGGAATGAAGGGTATGTAAAAGGCAGTTTTGAGTTACTGGAACAGGCGATTGATTCATAGTGTAGAAAACTTTGAATGTAAATCTGAGGAATTTAAATTTAATCTACTAGTTAATTGAGAAGGTAGTGAAGATTTTCTGGAAATTTTTTTTTAGCAACACAGTGACAATCAGAAATGTAGCTTTGAAATGATTAATTTGGCAGTTGTATGCATTGTAGGGGGAGATAATAGAGACAGGGAATTTAATTAAGATTAGTTAATCCAAGTGGCTAAATTCACCTACGTTCACCTAAAAACCCAAAACTCAAATCTATTCCTTTCGTCTTCAAATGAGTTTTTATCTTTAATATGTGTTTGGATCCGAGTGATTTCACAGTTATATACTTTCTTTTCTTCATTTCTTGAATTGCATGAGCAATTTTCCTGGACTTAGAAGCTTGTCAAAATACTTCCTGGCCCACTTATTTCTCCTATTTACATAGGCCTTCTGGGCACAACTGATGGGATTATTCAAGTTACTCTGGGTTGCTTCCTTCAAAATCCCCTGTAGGAAAATGAGCAGGATGCAACGTCAGGGGATACCAAGTACCCTCCTAGCATTATTGCATTCCAAGGAAGGGGGGGAAATGTGATCCTACCACATTCATTGGTAGTAGCAGTAGAATAGAGTAGTCCTGGCATGTCAAGACCCAAGTTATGTTCCTGAAGTTGATCTTTTGACTGGAATGTACCCTCTCAAATGTAACTTTCATGTTCAAATCCCTCGTATAACATTAAAGACTGAGCTACAATTTGGGAAATTTTTCCCATTACTTGTGGGCCTCAATCAGAAAATCTGGGTGCTTCATTATATAGTACCACCCATAGGATGGATAAGAAAGAAGGCTGGGAGAATTAGAATGTTCATTGACTACTAAGCCTTGAATAAAGGAGCTAAGATGGGTTTGTAGAGTGTGGCTGTAGAGTGTGGCACAGAGGATAGAATGTTGAACTTGGAATCAGAAAGACTGCTTCAAATCATGAACTCTGCAATCTCAGAAGAGTTGAATTTTCAGGTAACATCAAGGGTGAAGGAAATGATTATGGTATGTCCTGCTGCCCCCACGATAAGCTCATCACTTGGAATCTCATCACCATGGAGACCGATTCAGCTTTGACACTCAGCACCAATTCAGCACCTTCAATTTCCTTTCCCCTCCAATCAGAAAACTGGAAGAAGGCAGAAAAAAATTTCTCCCAAAATAACCCATAATAGAAGGCTCAGAATTTTCTAGCTACCTTCATTTTCCATCAACTGTCCTGCTTGGTTTTGATTTCACAGAACATTATGACCCTGGGTCAGGCAACCCTCTGGTTGGGGAAAGGTGGTCACTTTCCTTTGTGTGTTGTTTTCCCCCAAAAGATTATAAACTTCCTAAGGACAGGGACTGTCTTTCCTTTCCTTTCCTTTCCTTTCCTTTCCTTTCCTTTCCTTTCCTTTCCTTTCCTTTCCTTTCCTTTCCTTTCCTTTCCTTTCCTTCCTTTCCTTTCCTTTCCTTTCCTTTCCTTTCCTTTCCTTTCCTTTCCTTTCCTTTCCTTTCCTTTCCTTTCCTTTCCTTTCCTTTCCTTTCCTTTCCTTTCCTTTCCTTTCCTTTCCTTTCCTTTCCTTTCCTTTCCTTTCCTTTCCTTTCCTTTCCTTTCCTTTCCTTTCCTTTCCTTTCCTTTCCTTTCCTTTCCTTCCTTTCCTTTCCTTTCCTTTTCCTTTCCTTTCCTTTCCTTTCCTTCCTTTCCTTTCCTTTCCTTTCCTTTCCTTTCCTTTCCTTTCCTTTCCTTTCCTTTTCCTTTCCTTTTCCTTTCCTTTCCTTTCCTTTTCCTTTCCTTTCCTTTCCTTTCCTTTCCTTTCCTTTCCTTTCCTTTCCTTTCCTTTCCTTTCCTTTCCTTTCCTTTCCTTTTCCTTTCCTTTCCTTTCCTTTCCTTTCCTTTCCTTTCCTTTCCTTTCCTTTCCTTTCCTTTCCTTTCCTTTCCTTTCCTTTTTCTTCCTTTCCCTTTCTTTCCTTTTCTGTTCTCTTTTCTTTTTCCTCAGGGCTTAGTGTAATGTCTGGCATAAACCAGCATTTAATAGATGTTTGTTGAATGTTGGCTATTGATCAGATACTTTATTCTTTGGTTATAGGACAAGGAGCTCATATTTATAATATCACTAGTTAAATTATTCTATAAAGTGGCTTTAAAATTGTGATATAAAAATAGTAGGAGTGAAAAGTCTATAGCATATTGCCCACAATGATATATATATATATATATATATATATATATATATATATATATATATATATATATATATATATATATATATATATAATATGGAGTAGAAGATGTGCATGGAAAAGGAGGTGGACTACTTATATGGTGAGAATTAGATAACAGATTATCACAGTACTCTCTGTGATTGGAATCCTTATCATCTCTTGCCTAGAGGATTGCAATAGCCTTCTTACTAGTCTACCTTCAATCCATCCTCCTAACAGCCAGAATGGTTTTCCTAAAGCTCATGCCTGATCATGTTATTTTCTTGCTCAACAGACTTCCATGGCTCATGGTTATCTCTAGAGTCAATATAGATTTGTCATTTAAACCCTTTAAAAACTACCTATAATCCACGTTTCCAGCTTTAATACACATTACTCACCTTTGTACTCCCCACAGTCCAGTCGAATTAGCCTTCTTTCTGTTCTTTACGTCTAGAAAAGGACTCTCTCTCCATGCCTTTGCACCAGTTGTCTCCTTGAGTGGATTCCCCATCCCCTACTTCCCACCCCTGCTAGAATTCATTTCCTTCTCATCATTCACTCTTAGAATTCTTAGTCTCTTTCGAGACTGCAAAAATTGTGAAACAGTTGAACAGTTAATAACCTTATTAACCCCCTTGATCTGCTTGAGCTTCCTTTCTATCCAGAGAAGGCGAAACTGACCTGGGAATCAGAATCAGCCAATCGGGAGGCAAATTGAGCATCCTGAGCATCCATAACTTCCTGAACCCAGAAATCCCTCAGAAAAGGATATTACTGATAATGCAGTTGCATTGTCTCTCCTTATCCTGATGAGCCCAGACCCAACGTTGAAAGGAATTTAATCTAAAATGGAGAAGCCCATTGTATTCTACTGAAGTTTTGGTGGAGACAGATTCTTTTGTCTAGATAGCCCAAGGTGGAGGGGTGGTCTGGTAAGACATATTTTCTCGGTCCTGATACGAAATGATGATGGAGAGACATCAGCCCCTGTTAGAAGGGTGCTGTGCGGGAGCTGAGCTTTTGTCTGAAGCTCAGTATGCATCCTGCACCTAGTTTGAGAGAAATAAATGTACAAACAACCTAATTCCTAGCTCAAATGCTACCTTCTATAGGAAACCTTTCCTAATTCCCCCAGCCACTGTGTCTGTCACCTATCTTCCACCTCCCCCTTCACCTTGTATCTTTTTTAGTACATATCTGTACATTAGAATGTAAGACCCTTGAGGACAAGGACTGTGACAGTTTCAACGGTGTATCCCCATTGCCTAGTACAGTGCCCGGTATTTAATAGATGCCTGTAGATTGATTGGTTTTGAATACCTGAATCAAGTGACATCAATTTCAACTCACCTTTTTTCACAGGATCACATAATTGAAAGGGACCAAGAGGTCAAGTAGTCCAACACTTCTTGTTTTACTGAAGAAGAAACTCTACAAGGTAGCAATCAGTGAGTACTGGAGCCAGAGATAAAACTGGTCTCCTGATTCCTAGTTCCAAGTTCTCACTACGTATTGAGTTTCAAACCTGGTTTTAGTCAAACTCGGAATCAGAATATACTTTAATTGAAACCTAAATCCAGGCTGGTATTTCCATGGCTCCGTGCTCTTACTGATGTCAGTACTTCATCCAGTGGTTCGAGTTGCAGCCCGTCTACATTCTCATCCTGTGACATTTTTGTTCATATCCCTTCATCCTATTAATTTGCTAGAGAGGAGAATGCAACACGTTAGAAATTTCATCTTTAAATGCTTTTGGAATGGCCTAGTTTAACTGGGTGTCACATCAAACTTTGTGCACACTTGTTCCATGCCCAGTTTCTCAATGCCTAATGAAGTGGTAGTAGTCCTAATCCTCAGCCATCTTCCTCCGTTAAGATTTTGCAAATAAAGTTATAGTCTACGTCAAAGTTGCCCTTGGCACCATATTTCTCTGCTAAGTGAGGAGATGAAATGTTTGTGGATGGGTACATTTATGGAGCCTTTTTGTGTCAATGGCTTTATATCAGTTAAACTGCTATAGAAAATAGCACTTTACAATGGGTAATTATCCCATTTTTTAAAAAGCATCAGTAATTTGACTAATTGTAATGGCATACCATATCTCCTTTTCATCTTGATCTTTTCTTCTGACTTGGTATTAGTTTTAATTTTGACTCTAACAAGGCAATGGTTTCATTGTCCAAAGAAAACTGAATCAGAAATGACTACGTTACTGACCAATCATTTCTTTTTTTAAAGTATAATCAATTTCATTTTTTGGCTATTGCTCAATGCTTATTATGTTCAGCTCCCTCCACCTATTTTTTTAAATAAAGTATTCATGATATAAAAATATTAGCCTTTTATACCACATACAAGTCTTTGGTTTCTCATGTTCTTAGTCTTGAGTCATATTTTCTAACATTTTTCATTAACTTCTTACTATCTATCTTTGCATTGTAGTAATTGGTTATTAAGGTATAGGCTAGCTTAGTTTGAAGTATTGTATTGCATTTTTCTTTTTAGCATTGTGCTAACTCATCCTCTGCAAAAGATTTTTGAGTAAGAAGAAAATATCTTTTTTTTGGCTTATATTCATTATGAACAACATGAGGAGAGATGTCCAAAGTGTCTCATGGAATATTTCTTGTTTCCTTTGGACACATGATGAAACCATCTCTGCCAGTTCCTTTATCTGCTCCTCCCAGGAGAACCTGTAAGTCATCCTTCAATTAAATTCAATTTCCTTATAGTTTCTGGTTTCATTTAAAGTGAGATGTCAATATCGATATGGATCAGGTACTTTAGTAGTATGTCAATTCTTTGGTAATTGGACAAGGAGTTCACATTAAAAAAAAATTTTTTTTTTACAAAGTTTGTACATATAGTAGGGAAGATTTTCTTTTTTTTCAACATTCACTTTTATAAGATTTTTGAGTTGCACATTTTTTATCCCTCCCTCTCTCACCCCTCCCCAGCAAGTAATTCTGCACAATCATATTAAACACATTTCCACATTAGTCATGTTGTGAAAGAAAAATCAGAACAAAAGGAAAAAACCATGAGAAAGAAAAATTTTTACAAAAGATGAAAATAGTTTGCTTCAATCTGCATTAGTCGTTTCTCTGGATGTGGATAGCATTTTCCATTATGATTCTTTTGGAATTATCTTTGTATAAAATTTGTCACTGTATTGCTAAGAAGAGCCAAACCTATCAAAGCTGATCACTGCACCAGGTGCTGTTACTGCACACAGTATTCTTCTGGTTCTGCTTATTTCACTCAGTGTCACAATTCACATCTGTTAGTCTTCCCAGGTTTTTCTGAAATCTTCCTGCTCATAATTTCTTATAACACAATAGTATTTCATGCATAGTGTATATATAACACAACAGTATTTCATTCATATACTACAACTTGTTCAGCCATTCCCCAATTGATGGGCATCTCCTCAATTTCCAATTGTTTGCCACCACAAAAAGAGCTGCTATAAATATTTTTGCACATATGGATCCTTTTCCCATTTTTATGATCTCTTTGGGATTCAGACCAAATAGTGGTATTTCTGGATTAAAGGGTACACACAGTTTTATAGCCCTTTGGGCGTAGTTCCAAATTGCTCTCCAGAATGGTTAGATCAGTTTACAAGGAGTTCACATTTATAATATTAGTTAAACTACTTTATAAGTGGCCTAAAAACTGATTCTTTATTTCTTAAGATCATACAGCTTACAAATGGACGTAATTTCTATGATGACAGTGAGTAACAACTATAGTCCACAGATCTACTGATTATGGAAATAACTTGTATGTGGACAAAGTCCAGGGAAATCTTGTACTTGTTTGCTAGGAAGATTATGTTGTAATCAGATCAGCCATTAATTTAGATGTACTGATGGTAGCAGGCTATGGATGAAGGGCAAGGAGCCAAGACTTGGAGAATTTAACATAGGCCAGTATCATGGCAATGTTAGATCAGCAGGGGAAGGATGGATATTAGAGTCAGAGTAAGCCAGAAACCAGCACCAGAGGAGGATATCAGGAGAAAAAAGTATGCGCCAGGAATCAGAGATAGAATAAACAAAAAGGAACTAGAAAACCAGAAAGATGCCACACAATATCCAACTGGTACAAGAAAAGCCAAGGCTCTGGTTGAGGAATTGCTGTAGGGGCTCAGGTGACAGCAAAGAGAGAGGTACAAGCCAGGAACCAAGAGACCTGTTCACTGAAGCAACTTCCTGCTTCTTGCTTGTGGACTTTCTACGGCACATAATAAGTGCTTAATAAATGTTGACTGGAGGGAAAGGAACGAATTCCGTTAGGACTGCTTTAAACTGATGGTGGGAACATGGGATTTTTAGGCACCTGGCTGAGGTAAGGAGCCGGGAACCAGAGAATCAGCAGCAAAGTTTTTCTTTTTTATTATGAACTTGACAATCATGAGCATTTCAGTGTACAAAAAAGAATAGAAAAAGAGGGTTTGATTTGAAGCTGTGAATTTTGATTACCTACAATTTAATATATTAACTTGAACATGATAGTAGCCAAATTACCCTATTATCACTAGCCCTTGATAAGCAAATCCTAACCGCCACGCCTGCTCCTAGGCTCTCTTCTGATAAGTAAGCATAGATCTGTTATAAAAACCCCTTTGAAAAATGGTTTGCTCTAAATAGGACTTTTTAAATTGATACTCAATTTCAGATATGCTAGTTAGGAGACTAGTAAGGTCTGTACAGTAGTAGCGGAGAATATAGGAAACAAAAACAGAGTAAGCTGGGAAGTTGAGAATTGGTAGTGGCTTTTTTTAAAGTAAGAAGTCACACATATTGTAAAAATGGGGAGAATACAGAGACAGAAATAGAGGAGAGAGACGACCTTGAATTGCAGGGAACAGGTAAAGAAATGTACAGAGACAGGAGAAAGCAAAGCCAAGATCTTAGACTTGCACTGAGAGAAGGAACTTTTTTTTTGTTTTTATTTTTTATTTTTTTGAGTGATATAAGGAGAATTTTTTCAGTAATGGTCAGATGTCACAAAACTGACTTTACCATCGCCTTCACGCAATTCAGATCCGATGACAGTAGGTGGCAGTGAAGAATCATTTTCATATGGTCCTGGTTGTAAGGGGCCTTTCCCTACCTCATCCCACATCTCCCCAACACCTATGGATAACCACAAATTTCCTTTTCATCATAACTATCTCTTAATTTAAATTTAAACTTTAAGGAATATTTTAAAAGAATCTAACCAAATTAAATTAAATTCCTAAGTATAGCTTTTATCTTTTATTTCCCTCTTGGTCTTGCTATGAGGAAAGAGCTTTTGTAAGCATTGAAGTGCTAAATACCTGTTGTCTGTTTATTGCTGTTTTTATTATCTTTCTCATTTCTTACCGGCTACATCCCTTAACTCTTTCCCTCTTTTAATCCTGTCCTCACATTCCAAGAAGAGAACTTCCGTTCCATTCACTCACCTCCATGAATGCTTACTCCCTTTCCCCATTCCCTCTTCCTCCATCAGCTCTGTCACTGTGGGTACTTAGGGAACTGGATCAGTTCAGTGATGCCCTCTTACCACCTGCCTCTGAAGCTATTTCCCCAGCGAATTTCAAGACCACTCTTTTTCTGTGTTCCACATCCTCTTTCCGAGTTATCTATCTCTGTTTTTACCATCTTTTTGAGAAGGAAAAAGGCATGAGAAAATGATATAGCATCTCTCTTAGGTTTAGATATCAAGTCTATTTCTCTCTTTCCCCGATTAGAGGAAGCTTCACTTTCTGTTATTTCTGAATTTTACTGCCTCGCCCCCTTATTTTTGGGCAAAAGTCATCTGAGTCTTCTTTTCTCCCCCCTCAAAAAAAAAAAAACCAACTGGTGTTTTACTTAAGTGGACATAAAATACTTATTAGCTAATCATGAGCCTGTCAGCCATGTTGCCTTAGCAACACTTAGCAACTACCTTTATTAAAAAACTGTCTTGAATCCAAAAAGTTTAAAGTGCCAATGTCCCTTACAAAAGAATAGCACACCGAACAGAAAAGAAAACACCATATCATCACATCAGAGTGGAGAGTGAGGTCAGCTAAATGAGTAGGACTTTTTTAGAGGGTGACAGAATGTTAGAGCTGGAAGAGACCCCAGAAATCATCTAAGTCCAAAATATTCTTATTATAGACAAGGAAAATGATGTCTAGAGGTTAAAAGGAATTTTCTACAACCAGGTTCCAAAGAGTAAGGATTACCAAGTAGCAAAGATAACTTTAGAAAAGTATGGGCATGATGAAGATGAATTAGCAGTGAGTGTCTACGATGAAATGCACAAATTCTATCTGTGCAAATGGGCATATCTCAGAAAGGAAGAGTAAAAGTAATGTTGAGAATAGGAGGAATGGAGGGTTGTGATGGTTATGATGGAAAAAGTGGTCAGGTTCTGGTCTTCACCTTTCAGGGGTTAGAAACTCAATTTGATTAATCCACGTGCTTGTACTTTTGTTAACTTAAGGATCGTTTTGTGAATTAGGTAACTTTCCATATCCTGTAGTCTGTCAATCTTCATATATTCTGCATTTATCTGTAGTAATTATGCAAATATCCCCACAAAGGAGGAGGTCAGAACTAAATTCTAGTGCCTTTCATCTCATATTATAAAACTGTTCACCAAACCTTTGTACTCTGTCATCTCCAGGCTAGTCAACTCAATTCACAATGATATTGACTAGCATACCTATGGTGCCCATGCCATCTAGCAAAACTGACGTGTCTCAACGTTGCTTTCTATCGGAGATGAGACGTGCACTCCTTTTTTCAGGAGCACATTTTGAGGTGGCCAATATCACAGAAAAGCTTATGTTCATCAGAGTCAGGATGATTTGCATTTCTGAAGGTCAAGAGGAGACATTAGCGAAGAAGAGATGATCTCCTCTTAGAGAAATGAGATGAGAATGTCTTGATGTCACGCTTTCTGTAAAAAAAAAACTGGTACTTTATTATGGGTGCCCACTTCACCTGTGCCCTTGTACAGACTGCAGAATGAGAGCCTTATTAGATATGTTCACTGAGGTTGTTTCTAAAAGGTCTTCACGTCACAGACTCAGCCTTTAATAGAAAACAGACCTCCTGCCGTCTGGGAATGAAACCAAGTGCTGCCACAGAATACTAAATCCCTAGGGAAAGGAAAACAAACACAACATACTATTTTCTAGTTGCCTTGCTTCCATTTAGCACCCTGGGGAAGTCTCCTTAGGAAGCTGAGGCAATGCCGTGGCAGCTCTTCCCAGAGGATTGCCTGGGGTTCACCGGCATTATCAACAATCCAAAAATACCTGAAAACACAGAAATTTGGCAGCCTAATTAACTAATGGAAAGTAATAATAGCAATTCTTTCTTCTTATATGTCTAGTTGGTGCTGATCCTGTAGACTGCTAAAAGAACCATGGCGGACATCTGACCAAGATGGTTGCCTGAAACTGGAGGCCACTCAGCTCCCAGATCTCTACTCCAGCCAAACCCCCAAAGTTTGTGCAAGACAGAATAATGATCAAGTAATATGCTAACGTATTCCATCCCAGAATTGCCCAGAGTCAACAGGAAGAGCAGGGGAAATAGGAAAGGGGGAGCCTTCTAGCAAAGCCAGGGCCAATGCAACCACAGAGAAGGCCTACATAGCCTGAGAGGCAATGTGCTTAGAGATAGTGAGAGCGGAGGGCCTCCTTGAAAAAACCCCAGAGTGGGGACCATGGAAGTCAATTTTAAATAACTGAAATGATCCATTTTATCTTTTATGATGTCTCTTATCTTGTTTAGTAAATGATTGTCTCCATCATAATTATAAATGGTACCTCCTTCCATTCTCCACCAATTATTTTTTATATTACCTTATAATATTTGTGTCATGTTTCATTTTGAGCTGATTGTATCATATGGTATAGGGTGGTAGTCTAAACCTGATGTCTATCAGACTGCTTCTTGGTTTTCCTAGCATTTTTTTTTTTGTTTTAACATGGGAATCTGTGAATTTTTTATAAAAAATATTTAATAGCTACATTTCAGTATCACTGGTCTTCTTTGTAATCCTATGCATTTTATTTTATACATTTAAAGACATTCTAGGAAGGAAGTCCATTGGCTTCACCTGATTGCCAATGGGAGGGAGTCCATGGAAGAAAAAAGGAATCAGAACCATTCTAATAGGGAGTTTTCACCCTAGTAATTAATGTTCTTGAATGTATTTTGTACTAGTTTGCTATGTTTGACAGCTTCTAGACCTGGCTTCTAGTGGGTCTTTTCCATTAATTGCTTTTTCTATTTTTTTTTTAGTCAGTACTAAATAGTTTTTGATAATTACTACTTTATAGTGTAATATGATATATGGTTATGCATGTCCCTATCATTTCTACTCCCCTCCCATTATTCCCTTTGAAACCCTTGACCTTTCATTCCTTCAAAAGAACTTTGTTATTGTTTTGACTCATTTATTCTTGTTATTTTGAGAATGAGTTCCTCTTTCTCACCCAGGCTGGAAGTACAGCTGCCTCCTCCCAATGCTGATTGGCATAGAGGTTTTGACTTGCCTGTTTCTGATTTGGTGAGGTTTTCCTGTCTTTAGGCAGCCTGGTGCTCCGCCCCGCTCCAGTTAGGGGTGCCAGATTGAGGGAAGACTCCTGATTGACTTAACCTTTTACAGCTCAGAATGCCCAAACTCAAGGGATCCCCTAGTCCCAGGCTCCTGGTAGTAGAGATTACAGGCACATATCATCTCCACTTCTTCATGCTGGCTAAGGAAAGTCACTTTCTGTTCCCCTTGGTTTTTTTAAGGTTAAGATTAAGGTAACCATAGCCCACGGCACAGCAGTATGACCAATGCAGCACCAACAGTTCATTCTTGCTGGGTCACTACTTTGATAGCCACAGTCTGCAGTTCTTGCACTTGCTCCCTGAGTTTGTGACCTACCAGTTGCAGTTCCCCTAGAGTGGCAGAGAAAAGAAGATTGGTTTTCATTGTTACCAAAGAACTTATAGAGTCCAGGAATACGTTCTATATTATGCACAAATGCAGTTGGAGCTAACTTGGAAAGGTCTCATGCAGGCTCAGCCCTTACTGGACGAGCGATTCCCTACCACTCAGGAATGGGTCCTAAGCTGTCATAGCATCCCATTTCCTCCAGAAGCTTCAGACATTCACTTTCCAAATCTGAAATCAAGGGGAGGTCAGATCGATATAATACAGATATGGTATACCATATAGAAAGGATCTGATCTTACAGTTTTTTATAGTGCACATTTCAGAGTTTTCAATGTCTTTTGTTTTAATCACCTTATCTGAACCTCAGGCTAACCCTATAAGATAGCTACTATAGATATTATTAGCTTCATTTTACAGAGAGCAATTAAGTGTCTCCCATTTTTACACAGTTCCTAAGTGGCAGAGATGGGATTCACACCCAGGTTTCATCTGGTTCTGGGTACAGCACTATGTACAGTCACTATGCCTCATTGCTTCCAGGAGCACAAATGATGCTGTTACTGTAGCTATGTGATATATGGGTAAGGTTGGCAGTTCGTTTCAGGCTAAGCATCATGTAGCATCTTGATTTTGGTGGAGTGTCATGGTTCTGGGTTGAATCTTCAACTTTTCAGCTTTGGAAGCTCAGTTTTATTTATTTGTCCAGGGATAATCAGGTTCTGGAGAAATAAATTTATACAAATCAAGTTTATAGACAGTTGTTTGGTAAGTCATAATTTGAGAAACATTACTGCCAGCTGGAATACTCACATTGATTGATAAACTCAGACACTTCCTATAAAGAGAGCGTATTTGAAAAACTAAGGTAATACTGCTGGAACAAAATTTTAATAAAAAGAAATGGATGATTTTAAGTATAAATGTGATAGAGTTAGGACAGCTTGATGCGTCCTTCTCTACTCTGTGGATATATCTGCGAATATTCTAGTTGGGATGACTCAAGGTGCCAAGTTAAAGTTCTCTTTTTCCTTGGATCAGATAGGTAAACACTTAGAAATATTTTTTTCTAGTTCTCCTTATCTGTCATAAAAATTCAATTTACACTGGCCCTGGCAGGTTGGGTCTGCAGGAGGGTAACTGTAACCTCAGATTCTGAAGACAAGCCTTAGGGTGACAACGCTTCAATGCTGTAGCTCATAAGTGTGCACCAGCGTGCTTCCCCTAATATGCAACCAGCCTTCTCAATTGACTTTATAGAAAAGGCATTTGCTCAAATAGTATAGCAAGAATGGTAGTTACAAAATATTTCCCCCAATTTTAGGTGAACTCTCCCACAAACACTTGCAGAGATAGTAGGGTGAGGGGAGGAAGTGGGCATGAGCTTAGATTACAAGGGTGGTGAAGCACATATGTAGGGAACACACATGGCCCAGATAACAGAACTCTGGAACATTTGGACTTCAATGTCCTTTATTTCTCCTTTATATGACCTTTGTATCTCTCTTCTCGCAAGAAGTTCATTTTGAGGTGGGGTGTTGGTGATGGATGAGGGATGTCTCATTGCTCAGCTCTGCTTGCTCCTTGCAGGGAATAGACTCTGAATGGGTCATTTAGCTACATCACACAGCTTGCTCACTCACTGGAACCTTTGTCCCTGGACACATGCTAATGTATGGGTCACTCTGCTCTTGGGAAACTTCTCAAAGAAGTGTGATGTAGCTTCCTTGGCTTAAACAGACAAATCACTTAGCCTCTGGGTTGTAATCAAGGTATAACATCTCTACCAAAAGGGACAATCTGACGAACTCCTTGGACTCACTCTTGGATGGACACGTGCAGTCCATCCAGCCTTTGTTTGGGTTGGGTATTACAGCACTACTGTGCTTTCCCAGCAATGACAGTAACCTTTCACCTAAGAGGGGCGGATGCCCCACTTCTTTGACTCAGTAATTCAGACTTGAGGCTTGTCATCTCCAGGTAGGACTACATGGGAGATATCTAGTTCTTTCTGGTTCAGAAGTGGCTTTCCTCAGTTCAGAATCCTACTCAATCTTTACAATCAGCCCAATTTTTGCAATACTTCCCAGATTCCTATTGGAGTATTTTGCAGATCAGTAGTTGTGGACAAAGGTATGGATATAGGCTGTGTCCGAGGAAAAGTTCATTGCCTTCACTGGCGATTTCACTAATACTTGAGCTATCGAAGCCTCAGACCTTTTCTAGCTTGTAGAATGCTTCCTTAACATCTAAAAGAGTATGCTAAACTCCTTCGCAGTTCAATGTATCTGCCTTTTGCCTCAGCTTTTGTAAAGTTCTAGTGGGAACCTTTTTACAGGAGTTTTACCTGTGTTTCTAATTCTCCAGATAACAATTACATTCTTCATCTTTTAGACTCATCTTTGTGAGTTCAAATCTGGTCTCAGACACTTACTAGCTGTGTAACCTTGGCCAACACCACTTAGTCTTGTTCCCTCAGTTTCCTCATCTGTAAGCTGGAGAAGGTAAGGTCAAACCACTCGAGTATCTTTGCCCCCAGAATGGGGTCACGAAGAGTTGGACACCACTAAAACATCTTTTAGAGGGTTTGCTTTCTGAGTCCTTTGATTATCTCCAAATAATAATGGAAGTATGGTTCCTACAGATTTCCAGTCTCATGGCATAATGAACAGAGTACTGGACTTGGAGTCAGGACACATGGTTTGAAATCCTGATTTTAACAGTTGTGTCATAAGGTCAGTCATTTATCCCGTCTGGCCCTCAGTTTACTAAGCTGCTAAAATTAGAGATATTAATACTTTTACTACCTACTGTACAGGGTTGTTGTGAGAGAAGTTCTTTGGAACACTGAAAGTGCTCTAGGAATCTAAGCTGTTATTATTATATGGTATTATTATATGTGTGTTCTTTTTTGGAGGGAATTTTTAAAAGTTTATTTTTAAATGTATTTTTATAAGGTTTATTATCTCTTCTTACCACTTTCTCCCACCACAGAACAATTTAAAAAAAAAAAAAACTAAACAAAACCCTCAAAATAAATATGCAAAATCCAGCAAAACAAATTCTCACATTGACTATGTCCAAATATGAATGAATGTTTTGTTCTGGATTTTAAATTCATTCTTGTTCGCAGCATTTAGGGGAATGAAGTTTTATAGAATCATAGGTTTGGATCTGGAAGAGTGGGGGAAAAGGAAGGGAATAAGTATTTATTAAATATGCCAGGTACTGTGCTGCTAAGGACTTTACAAATATTATCTCATTTGATCCTTACAACAACCCTGCAAGGCAGGTCCTATTATTATCATCATTTTACAATTGAGGAAAATGAAGCAGACAGCAGTGAAGTAACTTGCACAGTGTCACCGATCTACTAAGTATCTAGGGCCAGATTTGAACTCAGATCTTCCTGACTCCAGGCCCAATGCTCTAGCCACTGTGCCACCGACCTAGTTAGATTTAGATCTGAAAGGGACCAAAGAAGTGATCTAATCCAAATTCTTTATTTTATACATGAGGCACTGAGGTCAAGAATGGTTAAGTGACTTTCCCAATGTCACATAGTAAGGGGAGAAACGGTTCTTCTCACTCCAGATCTAGAGCTCTTTATAACATAGCTCTCTTCGGTACCTGGCCTTATTTCTCTAACTTGTTTCTGGGATATGGTGTGTTTGAAGATCCATGAACCCATCCCCAGCATCACATGGCTGCAGTGTCACAGGAGTCTTACAACATAAATATTTAGCAATAATGACAGCAATAAGGAAGAGAAAGGACAAACTGAGAAGATATTCCATAACTCCTGGGAGAGCAGGGATTAGGGAGTCTTCCTAGCTCCTCAAATCTACCTTCTCTGATCTCCTTTCCTGAATTCAAAGAATGTATCAAATGTGAGCCTCTGGAATTCTAGCACTATTATCTGCAGCCACATCTCCGTGACATTTTAGCTTGGCAAGAGAAATCGTTTGACTGCTCCTATGATCCTTCCAGGTGCATGAATGTCGGTTTGGCTGTCAGGCTGTGTAAATGTGTTGTGTAATCCCTGAGGAGTACTCTAAAAGGATACGGTTACCACACATGCTCTCTCTTCTCCACTGCAGAGAAGCCTCTGAGCAGATGGATGTGTACAAAATTTTTTACACTTCACCCCCACACAAGTTTCAGTATTGTGAAAGAGGATGTCTGGCATCCACTGAATTTCTCAAGATATTCTCAGAATTGGACATCATGTATTTTATTATCAGTGTAAAATAATAATGATAATTTACATTTATAGAGTGCTTTGAGATTGTCCTCATGACAACCCCAAGAAGTAAGTTATACAATTATTATTATTGCCCTTTTGTGAGAAATGAGAGAAAAAAACTGAGAAATGGGAAAACTGAGGCCCTAACTAAGTCAATTGCCCAAGGGTTACATAGCTAGTTAGTGTTCAAGCCGAGATTTGAGCCTATATTATCCTAACTCCAAGTTTAGTAGCTGGGGACAAATGAATGGTCACAGACTAAATGAGCTCTGCTGGCCATTTCAATTCAGTTTGAGTTTTTCAAACTTCAGACCCTTTTTAAGTTAATCTAAAATGATTATATACTATTATATGTTGATTTGGGGTGGGGTGAGGAGAATACTACCTCTGTTCTATAATCAAGATTGCTATTGTGGCTAAAATTTAAACTAGGTCTCTGAAGGAGCTGATTCTGGTGATTTTAGGAAGATTGTGTACACATCTGTATGAGCTGAGTTGCCTTCTCTGTAAAATAAACAAATTGGACAAGATGACCTCCAAGGCCCCTTTCAGACTTAAATCTATGATCTTATGATTTTTCTGCCATCTTGGATGTCTAGTACATTACAGCAAGCATGTCATCAATTTCAATACTGTGATAAACTGGAAAAAGAAAAGGCTAGAGAGTCAGGAAGCCTGAGTTCTAGTCCTCTACCACTTGCTGTATGATTATGGGTAAATAATGTTATGTGTCAGAGTCTCAGTGTTCTTCTCTGAAAAATGGTGGGGGTAGTACTAGATGATTTCTAACATCCTTTCCAACTCTATGAGTCAAAGTTCTGTGTTCTATTAGAAAACATTTCTAGTACATAAAACTTTAGTACAAAATGTGTCAAATGTATGTGGGTGTATGCATGAGCCAACAGAAAGAGCCACCTCAGAACCTCATCATGCTGTCTTCTAGGAGACATAGAAGGGGGTGTATTTTTTAAGCTTTGTGGTGAAAACAAGTGCAAATATAACTTCATGATAAATGGAGAAGGAACAGTTTTTGCATTTGGTCTTGATAAGAATATAAAGCTCATTCTCAAGGCAGAATACAGACCTTGTGAATTCTGCCTAAGAGGAATCTACTCCCATTCCATGTAGTAAAATGGCATTCATGCCAAATGCTGCTTGAATATCCTCAGCCTAAACCTCAATAAAATGTTATTCTTCAAAAGGTCTCTCACATTTGCACTCTATAATCGACATTTCTAGTTCCTTTCCACTATCTTACCGGTGGTGTTTTATCTCTGAAACTACTTTCTGTTAACACTGGATATATCATGTATGTACAATATTCTGCCTCTTGTCTCCCCCATTAAAATGTGAATTCCTTGCCAAGTGTGGTGGTACATATCTATAACCTATGTTACTGGAGGCAACTGAGGCTGGTAGATCACTTAAGTTGGGAGTTTTAGGACTAAAGCCAATGAGGAGTCCACATTAGGTCTTGTACCAATATGGTGAACCCCTTGGGGGCTTACTCTAGATCATGTGTCTTCTACTGTGTCCCTTTGGGGGTAGGGCAGTGATCTCTGTGGTTACAGGCCACATTCAGCTCATGAGGAAGGTGAGAGATGGGTCATGAAGAATATCTGCCTTAGCAGCCGTACCCCTGACCAACTGTTGGAAAATGAAACCTCTCTAATAGCAATACAATATTGGACAAAAGGAAAAACCAGTTAGATTAAGTCAATGTGGTTATAAAAGCCATCACTCCCTCACCCTATTTTGTTTGCTCTTTGCAAGCCACCTATAACAAATCATAGTGGGTAATGCGATATCCTAGGGAAAAGCTAAGTCAGGAAAAACCTGTTTGCAAATGAGTCTCTAAGATTTCACTCTGCAATTCCAGCCTCAAGGTGAACAGGACAAAAGACTGCTGTCACTGCCATTGCTTGATGAAAATCAGTCCTAGAGAAGACAAGAAAAAGATTGAGGGATATCATTCTTATTCCCTTTGGGATGTGGGGTCATGGAATCAGTCAGTGGTAGCACGCACTCAGGGAAGCATCTAAGTTTAAAACAAGGTGACATCAGTTTAAATATTTTAAAACAGGATATGTCTGAGAAGACAACTTAAGATGTACATAGAAAATGTGGCTGTTGCTATTCATTAATAACGAATGAGAATGGAAAAAATATATCTTGCCAAATGTCAAACATAATCCTGGGAAACTTCTTCAGGTTGAGTTGGTTCACTTGGTAAGAGGCAATGTATTTTAAAGATACTTAAGTCTTAAATAGCACAAATTCTTAAATGTAGTACTAATCCCAGAGACCTGTGACATGAAGGATACAAATTTACCTTGAGTGTTTAACCAGAAACTTGGAAAATCTCTTTACTAGAGAGCTCCATAGGCTGATACCAACTGGCACTGACTTTAGTATATAATTTCACTATATCAAGGTAACAGTGTGGTGAAGTAGATAAAATGCTAGATTTATGATCAGGGGAACTTCATTCAAATTCTGGCTAATTACCATGGGACTGTGGGCAAGTCGTTTTACTTTGGGAAGCAGTTTCTCCATCTGTAAAAGGACAGGGTTGGACTAGTTGCCTTCTGTGCTCAATATCTCAACTCTGTATCTATGATGCTAACTCATTACCCATGGGCCCTTGGCCAACACCCTTTGGTCTCAATTTTCTCATCTATAAAATGAAGAGGCTGGATCTCTCAGATCTCCTCTAGTTCTAAATTTATGATCACAGAATCATATAATGTTGTAAGTGAAAAAGTCCTTGGACACTACCTTGTTGAACCCTCTCACATTTCAGAAGAAGAAGGAGGCTCCTCGTGGGAAAGTAACTTGCCCAAAATCACATGGCAAGTTAATGTAAGAGCAGGAACTAAAACCTAGGTCTTTGAGTCCACTGTTTTTTCTGTAACCTTATGTTTGTACTGCTACTAGAAGTTCTGCTCAAAGAAAGGAAAATCAAACCAGTTTTCACATTCTGTAGCAGGTAAGTCCCAGCAGCCTAAAGAATCATGGCATCCCTTGGTCTCAAAGTACCTTTTCTGTTGGTGTAAAAGTCATTCAAGAGCCTGATATTGCACTTGAAAGGAGGGGTCTTTCGTAGACATCAGTTTGTTTTGTAGTTAACAGAAAGAAAAGGCCCTTTCCTGAAACTTTTTGCTTGTGGTCTAGTATTGAAACTTGGTAGTGGAATGCTAAGCGTAGACACTATGAAATATTGGTCCTGTAGACAGTGAGAAGGAGTTCACAGATAGCAGGCACATAGTAGGTGCTCTCCTAGAGAGAAGAAAAGGAATCACCAAATTTCAGCATTGGAAGGGTCTAATCCATACCTAGAAAAATACATCAACAAATAAATCAGCATCCATTCTTTGCTTAAAGGCCTCTATTGAGGGCAAGTCTATTGTCTCCTGAGGCAGCCTGTCTCACTTTAGGATATCTCTGATAATTAAGAATTATCATTTCATTTATCATCAAGAATTAATCATTAAGAATGATTATTTTTCCTCATGTAAAGCACAAATTTATTTCTTTATAATTTCTACCTATTGCTTCTAGTTCTTCCCTCTGGGGACAAACAGAAAAAATCTAATCCCTCTTTCACAGGACAGCCCTTCAAATATTTGAATATGTTTCTTATGTCTCTCCTGAATCTTCTCTTTACTAGGATGAAAATTCCCTTCATTTGATCCTTATATGGCATGATCTCAAGGCCTTTCACCATCTTGGTTGAATCTCCTCTGGATGCTCTCCAGTTGATTCATTTTCTTCTTAAATTATGGCATCCAGAGCCAAACACAGTCCTCTGGTTATAGTCTGACAATGGAATGATCTCCTTATTCCTGGAAGTTATGCCTCTTACAATGCAATACAAAACTGCATTAACTTTTTCTGCTGCCAAATCACAGCCTTATTTTGCAAGTCTACTAAAACCTGATTATTTTTTAAAGACAAATTACCATGTAATCATGCATTCTTGTCCCTGTCTTGTACTTCTGAAATCAATCAAGGTGTAGCACTTTAAAATTATCCCTATTAAATTTCATATTATTAGAGTTGGCCCAATGTTCCTAGACCTTGAGATCCCTGTCTCAACATGTCTAATTAATAATAGATCAAACACTAGAACTCAAATCTTACAGGTTTTTTTGTTTGTTTGTTTTTACAATGCCATGCTTGAAATCAGCCTACTTGAGATATTCTTGAGCAGGTGAATCAAGAGAATCTGAAGAACCATACTATTCCTTGGTCTATCTATGTCACCTTTGCCATTTATTATGTTGAGGTAAGAAGCACCATCCAATGGCTTGATCATATCTGAGAGTATTTAGTTCAGATCTGGGTGACAGATGTTAGTATTGGAAAGACCTTAGGACCTTGTCTGGTCCAACCTCATTTTATAGGTAGGGAAGTTGAGGTTGAGAGATGGAAAAAGGTAATTAGCCAAGTTGAGTTCTTAGTGCATTAGCTATGCCTTTAAGATTTGTTTCATAGGCAAATTTCATAGCAGTTACTGAATAATGCCTAGTTTCAAGACCAAAGAGAAAACTGGAACCAAGCAGGAGTTTGGAGTTAAGGAGAAGTAAGAGACTGAGCCAGTGACACATGGGAATGTATTTGACTCTTGTTCTTTTTTGGTATTGAGAGTTATGTGAACATATTGGAGAGAAAGTAATCAACCCTCTGGCGCTATCCCTTTTCCAGGGAGTTTACTGAAAGTAATACTGAGTCAAGAGGAGAGTATAATTCCCTTGAGAAGATGGAAGCCTACAAGTAAAGGAAGGAGAGTTATTTTGTTTATTCATGGGTTTGGGTGTGAGTCTTTTGTGTGACATATTTTCCTTCAGATAAAATAAAGCTTGTCTTTTATTGGGCATATTGTTAACCTGAGTCTGGGAACTGAAGGCACCTTTTACATCTCCTATAGAGAATTAGAGACAAGCTGACATTCCCAAGGCAGAACCTCAACAGGGCAAAAACAAGTCAAATTCTGATTATTTCCCTCTTTTTTTTTTTTTTTATTAAGTCTGCCACCATGGATTCAAGTTTGTCTGGTCTGCTGATTAGTTTTGCGGTTCAGAATTTAAATTTTGCTTTCACAATTTTTATTTCTGTTTTATTTCAGAAACTTAGAAATTCACAAGATTCTCTGCCTCATTAGGTATGGATTCATTTTCTCATTTGTTTAGCTGATCTAGACTTGTTTAGGTGACCTACATATTCCCTTCTATTATTAATATTTTCCTTGTTTATCTGTATATACTCTTTAACTGAATGTCCTTCTTCCTGAGATTTTTAGTAAATCTGGCTATTTTTGTGTCTTATTTTCCACTATCATTCACTTTCCAACTCATTCCCCCTTAATAGCTGTTAACCCGAAAGCTGAGCCTCACAGCAAATGTTACATTCTGGCATCTTTCCTCAGTTTCTTCTATTCTTCAGTTCTGTGACTAAACCCTGCTGCAGTGCAGAGTATTTCCATATTGCAGTCCTACCCAGGGCAAGTTTCTCTATCCTTTGGTTTTCCACTGCACAGGGAATGGGAGTGGAGAGTGAGGAAGCACAGAGTTGAGTTTTGTTGTAAGCCCTTGGGTTAGTTTTGCAGAGTACAGTGGCTCATAAGGGAAGGGTTGCTGAGTGATTGACTTAGTGACTTTCCCTGCTGTTGTAATTACCAGTGCAGGTGTGAGACTAAAGGCATATCGTACAACTATGTATTGGAAATAAGTGTAAACACTAGGTCCAACTAATTACCGGAGATCTGGACTCTCAAAAGGGACTGATAATTTTAGAAATGCCTAAAATTTGAGACAAAGACACCAAAGAAAGGTTTTTAAATACTGCTGTTTAAACACTTTTTGGGAGAGTGTAAGGTACTGTGGGAGGTATCTGTGAAATAGAAAAATATAGTTGCTTCATTGAGTTAGCTACTTTATACAATGAAATCTTCCAAGATTCCCCGAAAGAGTTTCAGAATATGGAATATAGATCATGTGCCTCACAACACCATGGTATAACTTATCAGGATGGAGAATTTTTAACTGGAGGGAGAATATAAAAGGTGTGTTCAGAAATTAGCCTGGTACAAGGACAAGCCTTTGTCCTGGCATTGATGATATCTACTTGTACAACTTTATATTTCTGTTGATACCACTATTTGAGATTTTGTTATAGAACGGATGATGTCTCTTGATGGGAAATAAACACTCCTTGCCCCATGTCCTTACAGCTTATATTATTGATTTATTTTTATTATTTATTACTTACGTCACTTTCTGTGGTTCTTTACCACTAGATATAGCCCAACCTGCCCTTCTGCCTGAAAGCACTTTTGGTATCAGGTGAATCAGGCTTTCTACCATATATTACAAGCTTTGTTCTTCTGCAGCTTGTGACATTGAACTCTGAACAACCTAGAGCTATTCTTAAGTTATTGATGGCTTGTGTTGCTATTTTTATCTTGGAATTCAATATTAATACCAGAAACACTTGATAAAATATAGCCCTATTCTATGAATGTTTCCTTAACATGCCACTGATTGAATATTTCATTCATTCATTCAACACATTTTTTTTGAGCAACTGCTATGTGAGAGACACTATCATCTCCATAAATCTTGTAAATAATTACATTTGGAATGTGAAAGAGAAAATGTAAACATTTTATTTGGCAGTTGTTTCTGAACACATGAATAAATAAACAGAAATGTACATATTAATATTTCTTCTCATAATAACAGATGCCATTGCACACATATTTACACATTGTCAAGGCAAAGACCAGTTAAACAATTTAAATCTGTCATGTAAAAGGTAACTTCCAACACCACTAGACCTGACAGTTAAAGATGAAGATACTGGTAATGCTTGGCTCTAGCAATCTCGACTTTTGAAAGGCATTCATTTGGAAGTATGATTAGAGAGTCATCATGCACTTAGCTCATCCTGTCCACTTAACTGGAGAGAGTTTTTGACTGCAGCCACAGAATTGAATGTGTCATGCGCTTAAATCAACTATGACATGTGTGTAGATCTGTGTGCGTCCCTTAAAACTGGAAGCAAAGAGAAAATTATGCTTATTAATAGACACATGAGTGAAAGATCTTGGTGCCTGTATATTTAACTCTTGAAATTTCACAAATTTTGCTTTCTCTGCATCCCAGTTATACACTTGTGTAAAGGAATAATCACTTCCAAGAATTGCATATTGGTAATTATTTATCTGAAGAGGTTGGAACACCATGGATCCTCGGGATGGCATTCTTTGTACGTCCACAAATGATGAGCCTCCCCATTTCATTACTTTGGAATCGCCAATGAATCTTGTCAGGCAGATATACACATCACCTTTGACTGTGAAGTGCTTTACTGCATACACATCTTCCATGTTAGGGATGTCAGTTTGATTAGTAAATAGATTTGTGCTTTTGTTCCATTGGTAGATTACAGGACGCTGGGAACTACTGGACAGAATTAAGTGAGGTGTTCTGACTGTTTGAGGTGTCCTGGCTATTTCCAGGTATTCCACATCAGTATCTCTGTACCACTGGTGTAATGATTGATGGGAGTAAAATCCATTTCCATTCCACTTGTAAACAGTAGTGAAACCAGCTTTTGAACTGTCAGCAACCACAAAGTACCAGTTGTTTTCAATCTTGAATGTTTCAATGTCATTTGGTTTTCGGATTTTGAGAATTTCAATATCCTGAATTTTTATGAATTTGTTTGCGAAACTGTCTCTCTTATAAATGTGAGACCCTCCAAACAGCTGGGCCACAATAACATAGAGTTGAGTTTCAATGACTATAGGCTTGCATACTACAGTAGATGTTCCTGGGAAAAAGATAAATAAAGGATTAGTATCAGCTTTGGAACCAAGTGATATGAACTTTGCCTCTACAGCTGGCGACCAAATAAAATGTGACTGAGAGATTTTGTTAGTTGTATTTTCCATGGTTCAGCTCTATAGCAGTGTGATCTAGAGCTTTCAGCCCTGCCATACAAAGGACTCTTTTGTTAACAAACAAATCTTTCCATCACATCCAGTTTGTACAAACACAGATAGGGTGGGAGCTTTAGTCTTTCATATTTTGGAGAAAGAGAATGAATAACAGCTATATTCTAAGGAGTATCTATCTTCCCATTGCTATATGTTTGTTCATTTTTTGATTGATGGATTTTTATTTCAGTTTACTTCAAATTTATGTATTCATTCATTTTAACTCATGTTGAAATGTGAGAGTTCAGCTGTCATTCCCATAACCTGTCATTCAACTTAAGTGTCTAAAACAGGAGTGACCTTAGCATTTCCATGGGTTCCAGAGTCACCCAAAAAGTTCAAGTTGTCAAATAGGTGGATCTGTTTAGGAGGTAATGAAATATCCACTCAAGGCTTAGCTTGTCTCCTGGGCTACAGCAATAATTTCCAACCTTTTTATGAGGAGAAGTTTTCATTTACCTGAAATTGAACTTTCTGGTTCAATAGCTCTTCAAGGACTGTTCTACAGCTGTATACATCTGTAACTTGGGGAGAAACCTAGTCAGGACTGCTTGGAACCCTTCTACAATCTATTTGAACATTCTTAAGGAGAAAAAGTTAGAGGGTCATGAGGTCAATTTCCTTTAAAAAAAAAAAATGAAGGACCCTGAGGGAAATGTTGAAGTTAAAGGAAGATTTCTTAATGGCACTACCCACGAAGAAATACCCCTGATCCCTTTTGACAGTCCCATAGGCACTTAAAGCTATATGGGGATATCTATATATCTATATCTATATATCTATCTACATATATAGATAGATATATAGATATAGATAGATAGATAGATATACATTATTACTATCTATCTATACATATATCTATAGCAAGCCAACTAATTTGGGGAGTAGTGCGCTCATGTCTGTGCCACTTGCTGTAGGTGACTGGTGCCAGACAGGTCTAGATACCCCTCAGAAGCAAAGCAAAGAAAATAGAATCCTTGGAAGAGTATTTAAGCACATTTCAGTAGAATCACCAGGAAAGCTAAGTATCTGCAAGTCAACACTGTTAGAGGTTTAACCATTTTACCCTCCATACGCACAATAAAATGCAATTCAAGTTTATCGATGGCAAATGCTATTCAGATTTCTTCCTTTGCATTCCCAACTCTTAACATGATGCCTGTCTTAAAAACTTGCTTCAAAAATATCCATTGACCTAAACTGAATTAAACTGGACTAAGATATCTAAATATACCATTCCAAATATGGGAAAACTTTACATACCTGTAATGTTATCATAATTCCTGAAGGTTTTTTCTACATGGTCCCATTCAAGAAAGATGCATTTCCCATTAAAAGGCTGAGCAATAACTACATACTCATCATTCATATAAGTAAAAGTGTCTATGGACAGAGATTGGTAGGGCAGGAGTTGAGATGCTGCAAATTCTGTAAAAAGTATATAAACAGCTATATATAAATAAAGGTCTGGGAAGAACATTTTCCTTAAGTTATTAATTCTGTAGAACAAAGAAACACAAGTGGGTATATATTCATTTATTTTAAAGGATCACATTTAAGTAGTAATCTTATTTTTTTCCTTAAATTAAATGAACAACATTGGGCTTCAATTCAGGAGCAAAGTATTTGAGTCCCAATTCTACTACTTTCAGTCAGTCACTTAAATCTTTGAGTTGCAGTTCTTCATCTACAAAGAAGGGAGGGGAACAATTGTACTACCTGACTCCCAGAATTATAGTGAGAATCAAATAAATGGTAAAACACCTTACAAGCATAAAATCCTATAGAAACATCAACTATTACTATTCTTGATTAAAAAAAAATAATTTGCTTATTCAGCTTTCAGATTGGGGGAAAAAACCAACCTATTATTATTACTATCATTATCAACCCTAGTATTTATCTGGTCAAGGGTGATGATTTTGAATACATTACCTGTAATAATGCAATCGAAATCCTTGGAGGAAAGGCTACGGATTTTGCGCTTCTTATATTCTGGTGGGTTTTCACAGTAGATTTCTTCGACGGTTGCATTGGTGGTGTCTAACCACTCCACTAACCATTTCAGTTTGCAGTCACAATTAAATGAATTGCCTCTTAGGTCCCTGAAAAACAAACTTCAGCTGCTGTTGCTGTATCAGGACACTATCTATAAGGGGATTAATTATATTTCCGCAGGTTACTTGTACGGGGCATCTTTATCCTGATTTAGAGCTGTCACTTGGACTGGGAGTAAATAGAGGTCTGGTCTTGGATTTAGTAATGCCTGGATTCAGGCCCCATCTCTGACACATTCTGACTCTAGGCGAGTCATTTAGCCTCTTACTGCCTCTAAGAAACTCTCCAAGACTTACAAGAATTACAGTCCAATTACCAATTTACATTAATAGTGGGAAAGTCCTTACCAGAAACCCCTTAGACTGATGAAATCACAGCGTCAAAAACAAATATCAAAATTAACCTGGGTTTCACAGTCATGTTGGGCTTGATTCTCCCCTTTGAGGCTCAAAAGGATGCAAGGATGTAACCCCCCAAGCTATAGTTTTGGGGAACACAGACTTCCTCCTTGATTCTCTAAGGTACCCCTCCATTACATTGTTAGAAAATGTAATGAGTATTGTAACACATCGTTAGGGGAGTTATTTGTTATTAATTAGTCTTTTCTTTCGTTGTTCTCTTTGGTCTTATAGGGATATACATTTAATCTTGCCATGAGGCCATGTAGTCAAATGTCCTTGTTTTCGAGTGGGAATTTCCTTCCACACAACTGCAGCTATAGTATAACTCAGGTTCTTTTCAACTATATAACAGAACCATAAATATAAATTTATATGTATATATGTGTGCATGTATGTGTATATGTGTGTATGTATATATGTAAACACACATACATATATTCTCAGTCATCTGGCTCTATGGTATATGTAGACCATTTTTTGGCTCAGAGATCCCTATTCAAAATCTTATCTATCCTTCACAACCAAGCTCAAATTCCACCTCTTTCTGTGAGGCCTTAACCGATTAGCCTGCCTGAAAGTGATCTCGGCTTCCTCTAAGAGCACCCACGACATGTTGTGAGTAACCTTCATAGGGCACTGCCTTACATTCTAGGTATTTGTGTTTATGTCTTGTCTCTCTTGCTTAGCTATAGTCTGCTGAAGGTTAAGAAATGTGTCATTCATTTTTTCCCCCACTTGTTCTGGTCCACTAATCTTTTTTACTGTCATGGACCCTTTTGGCAGTCTGGTGGAGCTTATAGACTCCTCAAAAAAGTGGTTTTAAAATGCATAAAATAAAATACATAAGATTACAAAGGAAACCAATTTTATTAAAATACACATTTCAAAGTATCAAGAAAAGTAACTTCATGGACCCAGGTCAAGAACTCTTGTCCTGCTCCCTGCTCCCATGTCTTATCATGAGTGCTTAAAGGCTGTGCTTTTAGATTCCAAACTTTCAAAATACTTAGTACAGATTCAGCACAACAGACCATATAATAATGTGTCTTCTGAGGACCACCTGAGCTAAGTTTGGAAAGGTTCATCAGATCACCAGAAGATGTTTTTTCTTTTAAATAGTCACTCACGAAGACATGAGGAGGCTGTGAGTTATGCTGGGGAAAGAATATCATAATGATTAGCTACTGGGTCTTTAAAGGATCCCAGGCAAAGTTTTGTATGTTAAATAACTGTTTGAGGGAAGGAGTAAGGGAGGTAGATCTGGGGCTGGGACTAAAATGGATGTGGGGATAGATCTATATGTGAAAGTGGGAAACAAGATAAAGAGTGTTGTATGGTGGAAACAACACTGGACTTGGGGTTAGGAAGACCTGATTCTGAAACCCATTTTATGACCGTTGCTAGCTACATGATCCTGGGCAAGTTTTTTAACTGCTCTAAGTTGTTTCCTTATCTTTAAAATGATGGAGGTTAGAATTCAGTGATCTCTATGCTCTACATGTATGATCCCATGATCCTAGGACTGGGGATGAAGCAAACAGTAGGGTCAGGTCAAGGTGGGGTACAGGATTAGACTTCCAGACTCTCTGAATGTTTGCATATATGTTCTGATGACTCCCATTGATAATTAATATGGCTAGATAAGGTTCAGTTTGCAGGTTAAATATGATCCCTGACTTTGGACTATGTTTCTTTCTTTTTTGCTCCATATAATTGGACAATTTCCAAATCATTTGGAATTCTGAAGTACTGTAAAAAATGGTGTCTTCTCATCGAATTTAGAATGCCAGTCACAATTGTCTTTATTATTGTAACATAATCATTTAAATATTATTTCTGACAGAGCCAAGACGTTAGGAAGAAGGTCAGATGAGCTCCCCCCAGATATGTTGGTCTGGAGTATTGATCATAAACAGGCTAGCTTTGGTCAATTCTGATCCAGAAAATTCCTAGAAGACTAGATCAGTTTTTCCAATGTCTTAGTACTTAGTTGCTAAACAAGGTACTCACCTACCTTTTTATGGCTGTTGTTCTCCAATAGGGCAAATCTTCACAGTACTTTCCCCTCCCCCTCCCCCTAAGACATATTCAAGCCTTGGGTTGGTCTCAGAGCTACAAGCCTAGATTATAGGGACTCTCTGAGACCTAACTTATTACTGAGACATTTCTAGGAGACCAGCTTGATTTCAGATTTTCTCTTGGTCTGTTCCAGGGTTAGATGGAATGTCATCTGGACCCCCAATTGGAGCAGTTTCCAACTATTAAGCCATCTCCAAAACCAACTCAATCTTCTAAAAATTGTGTGGTTCAGAGGATCAATATGGACCAGGATAAATTACTATTGCCTGAATGTTTGGACCAAAATCCTAGAGATGATTTAGGACTGAATCAGACTTAAGGGTAGGAGTAGTAGAAAGAGGTGAATGTGGGCCTCCTTCACTGGCTTGCTGACACAGTATTACTAAGCCTAAAAAGAAGTGCCTTACCACCATACTCAGTGAAATAAAAATTGGTTTTATATTCTGAAGGTCTTGAGTAATCTCAGAAGATCATACGGCCATAAGATTTGCAAATGGATTACTATGGTCTCAGATACTCTTTACTTGTTTTAATATTATATTTTATTTGTTTTACAGAAATCAAACATATTAATGGAGTATTATATTTTTACTGAATTCCAGGCCTATAGAAGTTATATCTCTTGTTATTTTATATATATATTTAAATTTCTGTCCTCTTGGTGCAAAAATTTTTCATTATGAAGGTTTGTTTTTAAAAGACTTTTCATTGGGAAAGGGTCCAGGATAGAATTCCCTTCCTGGAGCTTAAGTCAAATTACTGAGGATAAAGCCTAAAGATTTTTTTTCCAATCAGAAAGTTGCTTTCTCTGTACCCCTCTTCAACTATTTTTATGTCAAATAACTGATGAATTTAGCTGTTCATCATTAAGATATCAGTTTCCCAGAATCCCTTAAGTTTTTCTCTGTCCACCTTCCTGGGTCTCTCATGAGGGGGAAAATATCTTTATATTTTAGGCTAATTTTCCTCACTCTTCTACAGGTTCACTGGATTAGAAGAATGTCTTTATACTGTGTATTCAGTTACTAATCACGATGAGGAACAATAATATTGTGAAATATTCCTTTAAAAAAGCTCAGACCAGAACAAATACTGTAGTACAGCAGAAATACAATTATCTAAACTGTTGGTGCCTAGTTTTCTCATTATTGTTTGGAAATTAATAATTGCTGATGTCTTACACATTTGTTAATGAGTCCAGGCCTTTGAAAATGTCTTTGGGGAGTGTTTGGAGATTGTTGTTTGCAAGACTCCTGGGGAAAAAAAGAAAGAAAAATTTCCAATCAGTCTGAATAAGTGTGATATTCAAATGATGTATCATTATAAAGATGAAATGCTATGAATGTAAAAGATCTGCTATGATCATTATATCAATTATTATTTATTATTCATTATTCATACATTGACTTGCAACATTATTTTTTCCTGCTAAGATATACTCTGCCATTGCATCTTCCGTACCTGCCCTCTTTGTTTCACCACACGCTCACCATGTCTAGCACTTATGTAAGATGGTAGAAAATGATTATTGGATGTGATCATCCTATAGAAAAAAGAATAATGATGACAAAAATAAAGATAGCTAGCATTTATGAAACATTTTAAATTTTGCAAAGCATGTTATCAATATTGTCTCATTTAATCTTTATATCATCACTGGGAGATGGGTTCTATTATTTACCCCTGTTTTACAGGTGAGGAAACTGAGGCAGATAGCAGTTGTGACTTATGGAGGGTCACACAGCTACTAAATGTCTGAAGTTGAATTTGAATTCAGGTCTTCCTAACTCCAGGTCCAGTCCTCTATTCACCATGTCATCTCAAATAAGATACACATAGGAATATAATAATGTATCCTTGGAACAAATTCCATGACCTTACTGAGATTTTTGAATGTTTTCTGGTATGACTCTTCCCCAAATTATAAAAACCTACCTTTTGAGTAATCCTATGTAGACCACCTTGCCTCCATATGTAGAAACTAAATTCTGGAAACTAATGGCACTACCTGTTGATCAGTACAGGACACTATTTAACCTAAGATCTCTTTCATATTAGTTTTATTTTTTAAAATATTTAAAATTAAATTTTATATTTAAAATTATCATATATTAATTTTTCCTCCCCACTTCATCCCTACTGGAGAAAAAAACAATCCCCTGGTAATAAAATTAATATAACCAAAGCAAATGATCATTGGCATGACCAAACATGTCTCATTCTGCATGTTGATCCATCATCTCCCTATTAGGAGGACACGGCTCCTTTCTTCTTCCTTGTGGCTTCTGGATAGCCTACACATAATAATCTTTCTTCTTCTCTTTATCACTCAGAATTTATTGAATTGTACCAGGCAATTTCTTCTCACATTTTTTGAACCCACTTCCTCCTTCCTTTATCCTAAGGAAAAATATCTGCTTCCTTTTCTTTCCACTTGTGAACCTACTCCCTCAAAAGCCCTCTTCATGGCTGGTAAGTATAAAGCTGGTGAGACATCTGTATCAAGGCAAAGAAAGCAATAAATTCTGAAGTGAAACTGGACAAGACAACGAATTAATGCTTGCCAAAATCCCTTGAAAATTCCCCTTGTGACCTTCAGATACTCCATTAAAAATCCTATTTCTTTGTCCTCTTTAAGTAAACCTCCTTTTCTGTCGAATATCAACATACAGATAAATAAACAAAATCGTTGCTTACTCAATCTTACTGTTTCATTTTAGTTGCAACACTATTGTTTTCTATGACTTTTTTTTTCCAGCAGGCTTTTCTGGGCTAGTTGGGGAGCCTACCCACTGCTTATAACATTGCTCCTAAAACAAAATATGCTTTGAACTCCAAAAAACTAATTTATAGACCAGGGAAGAACCTACAGCACATGTGGCCTTCTAGCTGGGTGTGGCCTTTTGACTGAGTCTAAGTTTTTCAAAACAAATTCTTTTATTAAGGGGATTTGTCCTGTGAAATTTGGATTCAAAGGGCCACACTTGAGGACCTGGAGGACCATGTGTGACCTTAAGGCTGAATGTTTTCCATTCCTATTATAGACAAACTGGGAACACAAGTCATGTGTAAGTTGGAGACTGACTGCCCTTGTCAAAGTAATGTTAGATCACCCATCCATACTAAAAATTGTCAGCTCCAACAAATTGTCATGACTTCAGTAGACATTGACTAAATGCCCATCTTAGTCTGATTGCTCCTGCCCCTGAGTGGGGCTGGAGAAATGGTACATATATCAAGAATATGTCTGCTGTAATTTATTGGGTTCTCTCCAACCAGGGCTTGCCAAGAAATCCCACATAAACCATAACTGGTGACGGGAAGGCTAGTTGGAGTAGGCTGGTTGTGAGCATTCTTTGTCTAGGTTCAAAACCTCACACTCTGGGAAATCTCAAGATAAGAAGTCAGTCTAGGCTTGAAAGGGGCAATGTGAGAATTCCCTGGACTGGTACAGATTCATAGTCTTGTAAAAATACTGGGAAATATAAAAGATATTTTACGTTTCTGAGATTCAGGATAGAGAATCATCAAGGACAGAGATGGGCATCATGCTCAACTAATGGGGGACATGAGCCCCTACTGCGACCTTTTGGTACTTCTGAGATTTAACAGTTTTTGCTCTTTCAGCAAAAATTGTGAGTGGAAGAAGATCTAACCACACTCCTGAGCACACTTGAGATACTTGACATTTGAAAAAGAGTCTAATGGGTATGTTATCTTATCTACTCATCTGGATTTATCTTATCTACTCATCTGGATTTTCCAAGTTCCATCTCGGTCAGGCCATTAGAAAGTCAAATACTCAAACTGCATTATCTCAGCTACTTGAAGAAATACCTTCACTAAGTTGTCATTTAGTGTTCTGCCCTCTGCTCTTCCAGGTGGTTGGGTCGATATGGATCCCTCGCTGCTGAACAGCATTTCTGCAGCTTTTGTGAAACTGTGATTGAGGGGGACATCATTCATTACACTATCTCAGTATCCTTTGTTCTAAGATCAATTCCTTCTTTTAAAAAACATTTGCCTCTGAAGATGAATTTTTAAGCTTTCTGTTTTCAGAAAGCAAAAATGATATAACTCAATGTTTTTCCTTTTGCCTTAGTTGCCAGAAAACTTCATGCTAAATTCATTGTTCTGGTGTTGTTACATTCTGCTAAACTAAGGTGCCTGGAAATATCTATTCCTTCTGCTTCTTTTCTACACTAGTTTATCTTTAAATGCCTTATCCTATGCTGCATTTACAATGGTAAGCAGCTTCAAGCCATTTTGGATATAGGTAAATACTTATGAATGCTTCTATATGTTTTATTAAATACATTTTTTAAAAGTGATCTGCACTTAGGAATAAGTTAGGCACTTGTGGCAGCTGCACTAATGATTTCAGCTCATGAAATTACCATTAATAAATAATCATTTCAGTACATTAAGCAGTATCCTAGCAACCCAAGACAGTGAACATAGCTTCCAAAGGTATCTAACCAGTACATTAAACAGTATCCTAGCAACCTAAGACAGTTAATGTAGCTTCTAAAGGTGTCTAACTCTCTATGAGGGAGGAATTTACATATTGCAAGATTTCAACTCATAGAATTGAAATCACCAAGTAATATAGAATAGTCTCTTAAGTGCTTAGCTGGAGGTAAGATACTGTAGAGCATACAAAGAAGCACCAGACAAACTATACACATATGAAGAATTTAATAATAAATACCAAGCAGGATTTGATTAAGTTCCAAATGAACAATGCTCATAAAAATGGAGTTCTGTAGTTCTATGAATCTCAAACTGAGGGAGTCACTCTTTTGTGTTTTTTTTCAATTAAAATCAAATACTCTAGGGAAAAGTGATACTATAAAACTTATTTTCTGGGAAAGAGTTTTGTTAGTCGGGTTTTTATTGGGCAGAGGGGAGAGAAAACTAGGGCTCCTAGTTGCTTGAGATAAGGGGAAATGGAGGAAGGGCACTAATGAGGGATAAAAATAATGGTTGCTAAAGCTGAAGTTTGCTAACTTCATAATTTTGTTAATTTTTTTCCCTGAACTTAACAAACACCAGAAAAAAATGTGTATTTCCAAAAATATAGTTGAGAAAAAGGCATGAATATGAAAATGTGAATCTCTATTATGTACCACTTACTTTTCTTTTAAAATATATGAGAAATTAAACATGTAACTTTCTTTTTTCTATTAAAATTTATTTAATATCTTATTTTTCAACAATTACATGTAAAAACAAATTTTAACATTCATTTTTAGAACTTTGAGTTCTAAATTCTCTCCCTTTCTCCCTCCCCCCCCTTATTGAAAAGGCAAGCAATTTGGTATAGGTTAAACATGTGTAGCAGTGCAAAACATATTTCCATATTAGTCATGTTGTGAAAGAAAACATAGACCTCAAAAAAACCTCTCAAGAAAAATAAAGTTCAAAAATTGTATGCTTCAATTTATATTCAGACACCATTAGTTCTTTATCTGGGGATGGATAACATTTTCATCGTAAGTCCTTCAGAGTTGTCTTGGATCATTGTACCGCTGAAAATAGCTGTCATTCACAGCTGATCATCTTACAATATTGCTGTTACTTCATACACAGTATATTTCACTTTATATCACCTAATATAAGTTCTTTTAGGTTTTTCTGAGAGCATCCTGCACAATAGTATTCCATCACAATCACACAGTACAATTTGTTCAGCCATTCCCCAGTTGATGTACATCCATTTCCAACTCCCTGTCACCAGAAAAGACAGAGCTGCTATAAATATTTCTATACATATAGGACCTCTTTCCTTTTGATTTTTAATCTCTTTTTGGATACAGACCTAGTAGTGGCACTGCTAGGTCAAAGGATATGCATGGTTTTATAGGATTTTGGACATAGTTCCAAATTGCTCTAAAGAATGGTTGGATCAATTCACAACTTCATAAACAATACATTATTCTCTCATTTTTTGCACATCCCGTTCAATATTTATCATTCTCCTTTTCTATCCTATTTGCCAATCTAATAAGTTTGAAGTAGTACCTCAGAATTGTTTCAATTTGCATCCCTCCAATCAACAGTGATTTAGAGCACCTTCTCATATGGTTATAGATAGCTTTGATTACTTCATCTGAACACTGTTCATATTTTCAATTGGGGAATGGCTCCTATTTTT
Organism: Bettongia penicillata ogilbyi; assembly: GCA_023548195.1. Lineage (NCBI taxonomy): Eukaryota > Metazoa > Chordata > Mammalia > Diprotodontia > Potoroidae > Bettongia > Bettongia penicillata. Next base: position 926,590 of record JAJHZJ010000145.1, read on the forward strand.
ATAAATTTAACTTAGTTCTCTATATATTTGAGAAGTATAAATTCTATACATATTTGACAAATGAGGCTTTTATCAGTGAAATTTGCATCAATTTTTTCACAACAATGATTGCTAAGTGAATTTCCCTCCATCCTGTTCTCCCCATGCTCTTTATTCTATTCTGTCTCTCTGTTCATCTTGTCCCTCCTCAAAACTGTTTTTTTTTTGTGACTACCACCTCCCCTAGTCTGCCCTTCCTTCTATCACCTCCCCTTCTCTTATCCCTTTTTGCTCCTACTTTGTTGCAGGGTAAGATAGATTTTTACGCCCAACTGAGTGTGTGTGTTATTCCCTTTGAGCCAATTCTGATGAGATTAAGGTTCACTCCATCTCCTCCCTCACCTCCCCATATTTCTGTCCACTGTAAATACTTTTTCTTGCCTCTTTTATGTGAGATAATTTACCCCATTCTACCCCTCCCTTTCCCTTTCTCCCAATGCACTCCTCCTCTTTCTCACCCCATAGTTGTATTTTTAAAAATATCACCTCTTCATATTCAACTCACACCTGTGCCTTTTGTCTATATATACTCCTAACTGCCCTAATAATGAGAAAGTTCTTATGAGTGACAAGAATCATCTTCCCAGGTAGGAATATAAATAGTTTAATTTTATTGGGTCCCTTATGATTTCCCTTTCCTGTCTACCTTCTTATACTTCTCTTGAGTCTTGTATTTGAAAGTTTTTCTATTCAGTTTTGGTCTTTTCATCAAGAATGCTTGAAAGTCCTCTATTACATTGAATATTCATTTTTCTCCTTGAAGGATTATACTCAGTTTTGTTGGGGAGGTGATTTTTGGTTGTAATCCTAACTCCTTTGCTCTCTGGAATATCATATTTCAAGCTCTCTGATCCTTTAATGTAGAAACTGCCAAATCTTGTGTTATCCTGACTGTGGTTCCACAATACTTGAATTGTTTCTTTCTGACTGCTTGCAATATTCTCTTCTTTACCTGGACATTCTGGAATTTAGTTATAATATTCCTGGGAGTTTTCATTTTAGGATGTCTTTCAGGAGGTGATGGGTGGATCCTTTCAATGTCTGTTTTACCCTCTGGTTCTAGAATGTCAGGTCAGTTTTCCTTGATAATTTCTTGAAAGATGATGTCTAGGCTTTTTTTTTGATCATGGCTTTCAAGTAGTTGGATAATTTTTAAATTATCTCTCCTGGATCTATTTTCTAGGTTAGTTATTTTTCCAATGAGATATTTCACATTATTCTCTATTTTTTCATTCTTTTGGTTTTGTTTTATTGTTTCTTGACTTGTCACAAAGTCGTTAGCTTCCACTTACTCCATTCTAATTTTTAAAGAATTATTTTCTTTAGTGAATTTTTGTGCCTCTTTTTCCATATGGCCAATTCTTCTTTTCAAGGCATGCTTTTGCTCATTGACTTTTTGTACCTCTTTTACCATTTGGCCTAGTCTTTTTTAAGGTGTTATTTTCTTCAGTTTTTTTTTGTGTTTCCTTTACCAAGCTATTGACTCTTTTTTCATGAGTTTCTTGTATCACTGTCATTTCTCTTCCCAATTTTGTTTCTACCTCTCTTACTTGATTTTCAAAATTCCTTTTGAGCTCTTCCATGATCTGAGACCAATTCATATTTTTCTTGAAGGCTGTGGATGTTGGAGTTTTGACTTTGTTATCATCTTCTGAGTATGTGTATTGATCTTTCTTGTCACCATAGTAATTTTCTACAGTCAGAATTTTTTGCTATTGTTTGTTCTTTTTTCCCAATCTATTGCTTGGCTTTTAACTCTTTATTACATTAGTAGGGTTCTGCTTCCAGGTTGGAGGGCCTACTACTGTCCCAAGCTTCAGGGGTTTTGTGCAGCTGTTTCCAGAGATACTTCTAGGAATCTCTAAGTTTTCAGTCTTTTCAAGGTGGCATGATTTAAGGAGAGATGCATTTTACTACTTACTCTCCAGGCATGTGCTCTGGTCTGTGAAGTATTACAAACATTCTTTTCTTCCCTGAAACTGTGATGAGGGTTCCTACTCCACTGTGGTTTCAAGCTCTGGTGTGCTAGTGCTTCTCCTTGCCTTGGGCCTGCCACCAGGACTGTGACCTCCATCTGAGTATAGGCAAAGCAACAGAGTCTTGCCTCAGTGCCAGCAAAGAGACTCCTATAATCTTCTAATGACCAGTTGTTAAACCCCCTTACAGCATGTGGGCTGAGAGCACCGGAAGCAGCTGCTGTTGTTGCTCATTCAGTGGCTCCCAAGGCTTACTCCTGATTGCTGGTGCAACCTGCACCGGACTATTCCTTCCAGAACCTTGTATTTGTGATTTTTCTCTCCTGGATTCCTCTCAAGTTCAGACAGTCAGTCAGTTTGTATGTGTTGAGCGCCTACTGTTCACCCAACCCTGAGAACTATCATTACTGCTAGTGACAGTTCATTTGTTTTGTTTGACTCCACTCTCACCCAGCTGCAGCAGACCTTTCCTGCCAACCTACTGAGTTGTCTTTGGCTGAAAATTGTTTCACACTGTCCTTTTGTGGATTCTGTCACTTCAAGAATTGTTTTACGGCATCACTTAAGGTTGTTCAGAGGGGCTTTGGGGAGAACTCAGGTGAGTGGCTGCCTTTCCTCCACCATCTTGACTTTGCCCCTCAACATGTAACTTTCAAAGTTGTGTTTTTTGTTATTCTATCCTTCCTTCTCCTTCCTTCCTTCCCTCCCTCCTTCCCTCTCTCTTTTCTGTTTCTGTCTCTCTCTCTCTGTTATCCCCTATCCCCACCTACTTTCTCTTCCTCCTGCTCTTCCAACCCCCACTTGGAAAAAGACGAAAAACAAAGCCTCTGTAACAAATATTCAGTCAAACAAAGCAAATTTCATGTTAGTCAGGTCTGAAAAATTTCCCATTCTGCATCTTGAGTGAACCACCTCTTTGTCAGAAGGTAGGAAGCATACTTTACTGTTGGTCTTCTGGAATGGTAGTTTAATCTCATAATTTTGCCCTATCTTTCAGGGATACTAGTGATAGTTCTCAGGGTTGGGTATACAGTAGGTACTTGACACATGCACATCGACTGACCGACTGTGTGAACCTGAGAGGAATTCAGGATCACAGAATCCTAGCAGATCCTGGAAGGAATCTTAAAGATTATTTAATCCAGCCCTTTCATTTTGTAGAAAGAGAGCCCGAGGTTCAGAGAAGTAAGATATCAAACCAGAGTCACACACTGTACTAATAGCAGAGCTAGGACTGACTTTTAGAATGGTACAATTACTGGCCTCCAAATAATTAACATGGCCTCCAAAGTAAATCTGACTTATATTGACATTGCAATTATTTCTTTTCATAGGATCCTAAATATAGAGCTAGAAGGGATCTTAGATATCATTTAGTTCAGTCTTCTACTTTTACAAGTGAGGAAACTGAGAGCAAGAGGGCTAAATGATTTGCTCAAGGTCACATAGGTAATTAGTGGAGGAACTGGGATTTGAACTCAGGTGTTAGAATTCTAAGTTTGACTCTCATTCCATTGGACCACACATGGACCCCTCCCTTGCTTTGTGCCCTGTACTCTATAGATCAGTTGCTATGTAAAATAATCTTCTGTCCATCCCTTTTTTTAGCCCTTGTAGATTAAGCAATTACAATCCTGAGCAGGCAGTATAAATGAAGTGTATATAACAAACCATTTTCTAAGCCTGCTCCACATCCTGAGCCAGGAAAGTATGTATATGGAGAGAGAGAGAGAGAGAGAGAGAGAGAGAGAGAGAGAGAGAGAGAGAGAGAGAGAGAGAGAGTGATTCAGTCCCCCTTGTTCTCTCTGCTGTAGAATTACTAGGTCAAACAAGAAAATATTCTTATCTGCTCCAAGTTGCCCCTGGACTCCAGAATGGAGAGGACTAACTGTGAATTATACAGCATGTTTTCATGGGAAAAACCAAACCAAACCAAAAACTCTGTCCCACCTCTATGTTACCTTGGGCAAATCCCTCTTTCTGGGTCTAAGTCAGCTTATCTACAAAATAAGAGGAGAGGGCTAAGTGGCCTGTAATATCCTCTCAAGCTCCAGAAAAGTCTATGATGTATCTCAAGTTCTTCTTCTAATTGATAATTATCTAATATTATAATTAGCTAATTAGCAATTAGTTTATACACAAAAATTTAGAAAGTACCCATATCAACCTAGCCTAGAGCTGGCTGTTCAAAAGCAAGAATGTACTTTGCTTGCGACCGCTGCTAATATTACTTTGGCCCTAAAACAGAACCATTTGAGATGTGTGCTTACCCAGCAAAAGGATGTACTGTAAATTAGAATGTTAAGTTCCTTGTGGGCGGGGCTAAATAAATCACATTTTTGTTTGTGTCTCTGGTACCTAGCATAGTATTTGGCACAAAGTAAATGTTTAATAAATGCCTATTGATTGCAGGATACAAAACCAAGACCATCTTTAGACTGGACATTTGATTACTTTGTTTATTTAAGACTTAAATTCATTGTTGGAGTAGAATTGCCAAATGCCTACAGACAGATAGCCTTTGCTTTCCAATAGGAATCAGGGTAATTCCTTTTATTTTAGTGTTCTCTTTGTTTACACGAGAGAAAACATCATCCAGATCTGAAAATGGGACCAGCTGTATCCCTCTCCCCACCCCCAGAACAGAACAGACCAGCTCAAATGGTACGGTTTCCTAAAATGTACTGTCAGGGCTATTGGGTTGTGTTGTTAAGAACGTACCGCCCACAGCCATATGTGCAGGCCTATTCTTCCCCACATTGTAGATAGCCTTGTCTTCATTTTTATCTCACTGAATCAGTGTTTCTTAAAGAGCAATCTTTTAAAATTCCAAAACATTTTAAAAATGCATAACCTCTGTAAGTTATCATTTTGACATTAAAGCTGCAGAATGGTTATTAAAATCCTCACTTGCAAAAAGAAAAAAAAGACCCAAGCAGGTTCTTTCCAGGTAGCTATTTATGTACACCTTTGCTGAAGTTCACACAGCATGTCATAGTGGATAAAAGGCTGGCTTTTGGGTTAGAAAGACCTTCATTCCTGTCCTGCCTCTGACTTATACTAAAAGTAGTGCCATGGGCAAGTCCTTTAACCTTTCAATGCCCCCAGGCAACTCTTTAAAATCTTGAGTTAAAAATGCAACCTGTACCAGTGTAGGGAGACTTCTCACTAGAGAGTTCCCTATTTAGATAGAATCATAGGTTGGGGTTGGGGGAGAGATGAGATGACGGAGAAGGAAAGAGCTATGAACTTGGGGTCAGAAGGCCTGTGTTTTAATCCTGGCACTGACATTTGGTAGATATGTTGCCTTGGGCAAATCATCTCACCTGTCTGAACCTCAGTTTCCTGATCTATAAAATGGAAATAATAATCCTCAAACCATCTACTCACCTTGCCCCCACCCAGGGCTGTTGTGGGACTCAGCTGAAATAATGTATGCAAAGCATTTTATAATCCTTAAAGCAATATGTTAACATAAGCTATTAAGGGGTTAACTGTGAGATGATAAGCATCTTGTGACAAAGACTTCTGGTGTATCTTCTAACATTCAATGTAGTGCTAGATACATGGTAAGGGTTTAGTAGATACTTGGAAAGTGATAAAAATTCTTCCCAAATGTTACATATAAACATATGCCAACAGTAATTCTTCCCCAGAGTATTGAATCACAGCCTCTCTGATGTGATAGCTTCAGAAATATTGCTAATAGCTCATGGGAATTGGAAGAGCTTGATGTGGACGCTTAGTATGATGCTATTAGTATAGGCTATAAGCTAATTCCAAACTGGTCTCTAAGGGCATGTTTAGAAGATTAAGCACTAGAAGATAGAATAGGGTTGTTGCTTAAGATAACTATTCAAAAAGCACTTATTAAGTACCCACTATCTTCCAGGCATAGCTGCTAAACACTGGGGATACAAAAACAAAAATGAAAACTAGCTCAACTCATTTTAGTTTCAGTGTGAAATGTCAAGATGCCAGGCAGGTTCCTTGGGAAGGCTTTACAGTCAGGCTGTGGATTCCAAATAGAGTCTCTGTGCCTATAATTGTCTAATACCACATCCCCTTATAGACTGGGTCTAAGCACAGACTGGCCATTATCTTGAGTTTCTTAGCTTTGGAATCTTCCATTTCCTCCTACAATATTCAATGTGCAAGTCAAGCTTTGAGCCACCTTAATCAATGTTTTCCTTCTCATTGGTTAACAGTTATATTTTCCTTACCTTAGGATTGTCTGTTTTCAATGGGGCTGGGAGAATAGGTCTAAGGTTGAAGAAGAGGTAGTATGGCCTATATATAGGCTGTGAATAAGTGGGTTCAGGTTCCAGTTCTAGTGTACACTGGTTGTCCTTAAACCTCTCAGCACTCTCTCTAGGAAACTCTAAGATTATAAATTACAAAGAAGGTGCTAACCTGCATTAGTAGAGGGAGTTTCCCAATGGGAAGTCCCAAATCAGTGAAATCATCATTCCTTTGCCTACATAGGTTGAAGGTTAAATTTATAAAGAAAAAATATATCAACTCCTGAAACAAGTTGACTTTGATATGCATAATGAAGGAATACTCCACCTGCAGTCCAAAATCTCAGAAATTCTGGGTTTCAGTCCTTACTGTGCCATTTGCTAACCTCAGAGAAGTTATTTTATGTATCTGGGTTTTAGTTTCCTCATCTATAAAATGAGAGGCTTCATTTCCAAGGTCCTTTCCAGTTCTAATCCTGTGATTAGCTTTAAGTCTTGAAGTAGAAGGCCAGGAAAAAAGGTATTTGGGTTCCAAAATACCAAGAGAATTCAAAACATTCCTCAGAAAGTAGGGTTTTCAAATATTGGCCAGAAGGAGAAATTGTAAAGGGATGAAAATCCCATCTAATTTTCAGTAAGTTCTCGTAACGGCAGATTACTGGCATGGAGAGACAAGTTAATAATCTCCTCACATTCAGAGTTTAGTAAATTCAGACAAGCAGAACCAGTTCATAGATTTATTAGCCAGTCCAAAAATGCAAGAACAAAGCTGGGAACAAAAAGCCAACTGAAACCTCTCTAAGAAAGTCACTGTGAGCAAAGAATAAAACAAGGAAAATGCAAATCAGTGAGGAACCTGGCTGTGTTGATCTTTTGATGGCGATTCTTTAGTGCCTTTTCTATTCTCAGACATTATAACTGGAGGAGGAGGACCTCTGGTTTGGCAAGAAGGCGTTGATAACTTTTCAGAAATCTTTAAATGCAGTTTTGAAAAGAAAGAGATGATTGGTCCTTCCCATTAATTAGTAACTGTCTATAGCCGAAGATGTTATGGTGTGAATTAAATTAGAGGCTAGAATGTCCACCTCATTTGATTTTTATGGTGACCACACCCAATTACCTTTGTTCCTTTGTAATATCTTCTGATGGCCAGGACCCTCAGGTATATACTGTATACAGCCCATGGTAACTGAGGTCCAGGGGTCTTTGCTATTCCCTCCCTCCCTGCCATTTTCTGGGTCAGTCTCAGCAGCCCAATATACTGATAACTTAGTATCAGCTTACTAGTGCTGGGACTGAGAAGGGCAGAAGGAGCCATGAATTAAAGGACTAGCCTTGTTCGTATCATCTTCTGCCTCTAAACGGTGACAGGTGCCAACATGGGACATTTCTCTTCTGTCATCTATTTCAAAGACTGGAGGGCTGATACAAGTGACCTTTCTCTGTTAAAATGCATCCAATGGTAGGGAATTTTATAGCTGATGTCAATAGGGCCTCTCCTAGAGCCCAGGAAGAAACTCTGAATTTTGACCAAATTTATGTTTGACTCCAATCCCTTTTAGTATTCCACTCTTCTATCTGCCCTAGGAATACCGACACCCTAGACTGTCCTTCCAGAACTGATTTCTTCTCTTTCCCCTCGGGTTCCCCATCAGAGCACCTTTACCTTTTCATTTCTTATTTGGCTCCATATAGATTCCCAAAAGAAATTCAAACTCCTTAAACTAGTGCCTTGTGCCTAGTCTTATTTTATGCTATTCACCTCCATGTGTATTATGTTTCCATCAAACTGGGCTATTCATTGTCCCCTGCAGACATCCTATGCTGTCCCACCTCCCTGCCTTCACTCATGCTGTTCCTTACACCTAAAATGCCCTCTCCACATTTGTTCTCCCCTTGAAATCTTCCCACCCTTTAATGCTCATCTCAGATGTCCTGTCCTCATTGTCCTGGTAAGTAATAATCCTTCACCTCTTGGATCTTATATAGTGCTTGACAAGCCTGTCCAGAATCATTTTGTATTTGTTGTTCATATCTGTATTCTTCTAAATCTTCAGAAATTTACAAAACAGCTTTTAAGGACCACCTCACAGCTATCAGAGAGGTTAATATGACAAAAACGGAAAATGTTGGATGTTGGAGAGAGATGCGGGAAAATGGAGACACTAATATTTGTTGGTGGAATTGTGAACTGATCCAACCATTCTGGAGAGCAATTTGGAACCATGCCCAAAGGGCAATCAAATTAGGCATACCCTTCGATCCAGCAACACCACTTCTAAGTCTATATCCCAAAGAGATCAAAAAAAGGGGGAAAGTACATATTTGTGCAAAAATATTTATAACAGCTTTTTTTTTGGGGGGGGGGGTAGCTAAGAACTGGAAATTGAAGGCATACCCATCAATTGAGGCATGGCTAAACAAGCTGTGGTATATGATAGTCACGACATACTATTATGCTATAAGAAATGATGAGCAAGATGATTTCAGAAAAATCTGACTTACATAAAGTGATACATAGTGAAGCAAACAGGACTAGAATGTTATACACAGTAACAGCAATACTGTTTGATGAAGAACTGTTGAATGACAATGCTATTCTCAGCAGCACAATGATCTGAGACAATCCCAAAGGACCAACGATGAAACCTACTGTCTGCCTCCAGAGAAAGAACTGATACTGATTGAATACAGACTAAAACACACTATTTTCACTTTCATTTTTTCTTTTATTCAAGTCTTCTTGTACAAAATGACTAATATGGAAATGTTTTACATAACTGCACATGCATATCTTATATCTGATTACTTGCCATCTCAAGAGAGAGGATAGGAAAAGAAGAGGGAAAGATTGAATTTAGAACTCAAAATTTTAAATAAAAATGTTTAAAAAAATTTGGGGAAAAGTAACAAACTATCCCAGGTAAATAGTAAAAAAGTGTCACTTTCATTTAATTTTCATTCAAGCAGAGCAACTGTTAAATTTTTGTACTTGTTTATAATATTGAGTATTTTACCTAGTATCATATGTATTTATTAATTTCTTGCAGTTAACCACAACAAATGTATGCATGATCTACTATGTTTCTTTTAATCAAAAATGTTTCTTTTAATCTTTTTCACTCTGATCAACTGATTGATGTAGACAATTTTAGAATGGTATTAAAGGTTGTTTTTAATGTAAAAAAAATATTGCGTTTAAATTTAAACCAGAAGGAACTTTCGAAACTCTCTAATTCAACCTCTTTAGTGACAGCTGAGATAACTGACATCCGTAGAATAAATGACTTACGCAAGGTCACACAGATAGTGTGAGGAGCAGAGCTAGCATTTGAACACAGGTATTGTAACCCCAAATGCAGTCTTCTTTCTATCTCACTGTATTCCTCTATAAAATTTTGAGATTAATCAGCAATGAGGACCATATTTTACTTAACTTTTTATGTAGTCGTATTTAATCTCACCCAGTGTTTAGCACAGTTCTCAGTACATAGCAAATGCTTAACAAATATTTATTATTGAAACTCTCATTTTCAACTTAAACTTATCTGCAGAGCATTTAGGTAGCATAGTGGCTAGAATACCGGCCAGGAGAACCTGAGTTCAAATCTAACCTTAGACACTTACTTGCTGTGTGACCCTGGGCAAGTCACTTAACCCTGATTGACTCCAAAGAAAAGAAAATTATCTACCCTGTGTCTCACTTCCTTGCTTTTTTAAGGAATCAGAGAGTCATAGAATTTTAGATCTGTTAGAGACTTTAGAGATCCTCTAGGTCAATCCCTGTTTTATATATAAGGAAACTGAGGCCCAGGGTGGGGGGTAATAGCTTACTGTAGTCACACAGCTAGTTAATAAGAGAACATGTAATAATGAGGAGCTGAAAAGACTTCATCCCACTTCAAGTTACTGCCATGAGGCAGCTGGAAAACCTTTTTTTCACCTACCCTGGAGTGACTTTGGTAAGGTCATGTTTCCCAACTATAGTACTTAGGTCATATAGTAGTCCTTCATTTGGCTTCCCTCACTGATCTTTCCAAAGAATCTTTGGTTCCTTGGTTCCCTGTGGCCACAGAACTGAGGATCTCAGTCTCCAGTCAGGAGGCTGTACTAATTTTGAATTACAGAAGGCAGGATCACTGGTCTCCTATCAGGATTTGATCTCCCAGAAAAGCTAATTGTGACTAGTACAATCTCAAGAGTACAGCAAATCAGAACGACTGTTCCGTGTCCTGGCTGTAGGGCTGGCTAGGAACTCAGTGGAGCAGCCAGTGCAGGGGTGGGGCAGTGGTAGGCAATGGCAGAACAGATAACTCCTGGAGATGGTCCTAAAAAAGACATAAGGTTCCTACATATAGTCAGACTACAACTCTTCCCAACACCAAGGCAAAGTAGACTAGTGAGGGAAGAAACTTAGCATGGAATGTAGGAGTCCTAGGTTCTAGTTCTAACTCTACAATACATCATCACTGTGTGACCTCTCTGAAGATCTGAGTTTGATCATTATGGATTAGAATATCTATGAGGTTCCTTCTAACTATAACAGCCTATGGTTCTGTAACTGCCTCCCCATGCCCCTCCCCCAGCCTTACTGTCTTTTCCTGATGACCCTTCCCCTTCTAGGAGATCCCTTGAGGGATTCTAAAGATTTAAGAAAAAAAATTTGTTAATCTTGCCCATTAAGTTCTTAGTCTGCATGAAATACAGATATTTAGAATGAGAGAAATGGTATAGTTCTGCCATCTTCTGCCCCCAGTTGGGCCGTATCTAGAATATTATGTCCTATTTTGGGCACTGCATTTTTAGTGAGAGACAAGCTAGAGCACATCCAGTTGAGGGTGACTTGAGGCTGGTGAGAAGGTATGAGGTTTGGCTGAAGGATCTACTATGGCTGTTTAGCTCAGAGAAAGAGAAGATTAAGTGTGTGGAGGTAGGTGTGGGGGAGAAGGGAACCTGTAGCCCTGTGGCTACATATGGCTTTCTAGGTCATTGGGTAAGGCTTTTTGGCTGAGTCCAAGTTTTACAGAACAAATAGGGCCACACCTGAGGACCTATAGGGCCACATGTGACCTTGGGGCTGCAGGTTCCCCACTCCTGGTCTAATCTCTTCTCTGGGATTTTAAAGAGGGAATTCTCACTTCAGATAAGAACTGAACTAGGTTATCTGAGTCCCTTCCTATTCTAAAGTTCTTTCATTCTATAAGCTATAAAGACCATAATTTCAGAGAAAAGGAACAATGTCTTATTATCTGAGCACCTAGGATACCCATATGCATATGGTAGGAGCTCCACAACATTTGTTAAATGAAATGGAATTATATTTCACTTGTATAAAAAGGTTGGAGGGTTGGAAAATGAGAAGAGCCTCACCTCCTGGGCTACCCTCAACCTTGCATCACCATTAGATGGATGGCCTTTGCCATGACCCAAATTTATCATTCATTTTGATTGGGTGACCCACGTAGAATGCTGGCAGACACAACTGGCTGATTTTGATGGGTTATTGAGCAACCCCCGTTAATACTCTTTAATAAGGACGGTTGAAAGAAACTCCCTTCTCACTTGTGAAAGGAGGTCTAGGTGAAGGGCTAAGGAGGATGATGTAGGTAGGATGCAGAGCCTGCCCTCCATGTAGACTGAGTGAATGGCAACCTCGACCCTGCCTGCATGACACTCCAGATTCTTGGCTGCCCAGTCACTCCCTAATTAGGTTATGAACTCCTGGAGAGCAAGGACTGTCTTGTACTTCTTTTGTCCCATCTGTTGAGCACATAGTTGGCTTTGTTGAGTTAGACTGAATGGAATGGAATGTGTTCCCAGTTAAAGTCATAAGACTCCCTCCATTCAGGTCTGTAGCTGCTTTAGAGTATTTGGGACACTGCTCCATTTATTTGGGGATGATCAGGTTCCAGCGGGAAGCTTTCCCCAACTTTCCTCTTTCTCGCCCCACTCACTCCTTTATCCCCAGTACCAGGGAGGGAAGGTGGGAGACACCACAGAGCAGAGTAAGGATCCTCTAGCCTCCATTGTTACTCAGACATTTCCAGAACAGCAGTGAATCCTTGGCATCTTTAGAGTGCAACTTAAGACCTTCTGTTTGTATTGAATCAGAATAGGGGGAAGAGAAGGAGAAAAATATATCTAATGACTTCGAGTGTTACTGCCGCCTCTATCATCAGCTTGCTGAGTTATGCTCAGACCAACTGCTGGGGTGTAAAAACCACATGTACCTCATCATTCTGTCTAGGGTGCCATTCAATTCAATCAGAAACCTTTATTAAGTATCTGCTGTGTGCAAGGCTCTCTCTAGGTGTCAGAGGTACGAATAAAAGCTAGCATTTATATAGCACTTTAAGGTATTATATCTGCTCCTTAGCAATTCTGGGAGGTGATGTTCTATTTCCATTTTACTGATGAGGAAACTGAGGCAAAGTGAGGTTAAGAGGCTTGCTCAGGGTCATGTAGTAAGTGTCTGAGGCTGGACTTGAAGTCAGGTCTTTCTAACTTCAGGTCCATTACTTTATTTAAGGAACCACCCAACCCCCTCTACTTATTATATAAAAAAACTCAAAAGGAAGAAGACATTTATTCAGTATATAACTCTGCTGGTCGCTTTACAAATATTATCTCATTCAATCCTCACAACAATCCTGGGAGTAGGTGCTATTATTTTCCTGATTTTACACATGAGGAAACCGAGGCAGGTGGAGGTTAAGGGACTTGTCCAGGGACACACATGTAAGTGACTGAAGCTGGATTTGAACTCAGGTCTTTTTGATTCTAGGCCCAGTGTGTTATCCAATGTGCCACCTAGCTTCCCCAGGAAATAGTACCTACTCTCAAGAAGTATATACAGTTTGCATTAGTAAAGACTTAATAAATGACAGCCTTATTTCTATTTTTACTTTTAGATATTGTTTCTGAATTCGTCTTGAAATATAAACTTTTAACATGAGTTCCAAGTCATTTTTTCTGCTTGGGGTCCTAGGCTCTCCCTGAAGAGGCAATCAGTCGGGTGTAGAACATAAAACACAGACCTGAAGTCAGGAAGACTTGAGTCTGAATCCCAGTGCTGACACTTTCTGGCTGTGTGACTATGGGCAAGTCATTTAAGCTAAGCATCAATTTCATCATCTCTAAAATGGGGATAATGCCCAGAGGATTCAACCTTACAGGGCAGTTGTGATGATCAAAGGAAAGCAATGTTTGCCACTTCAAAGCAGTAGAAGAATGTCAGCTCTCATTCGTGTCTGTAAAAGGAGGAGGCTAGACCAGGGCATCTTCAAGGTCCCTCCCTACTCTAAAACCCTATCATCTTAGGCTAGGATGTAGTTCAAGGCTCCTGTGACTCTCGAAGTGATTCGATTACTGGGGAAGGCTCTGTGAGGCACCAATAGGATTATTGGTTTGATTATAAATTCCATCCAGAACAAGTTTGCTTGGTGTCACTGAGAAAAAGCAACCATGAGGATGAATTTATTTTGTACTTTTTCAACACCTTTATTTACTTGCCATAGGGTGGTCGTTGCCCTTGGTTCTCAAAGAGGTCCAAAATGACATCACCATGATAAAGTGAAGTGTCAAGGTGTATGACTGTGGCTGATTAGACTAATACGAGCTCAGAAGGCTCTACCACAGACTGGGCACAGATAGTCCTTGCCATATAGACATGTGCCGAAGCTACATTTTTTATATGAGTTCATTCCAAGTTCAGGTTTACACAGATGGGAGAGCAATAACAAAATAAAGATTTAAATGGTCAGTCCTCCATTATCCATACTGATGGAGGTGGGCAGTGATTTTGGCAACCCCAAAATGATTTTTTCCTCATGATTTCTTTGTAAAAGACTGCTTTCCAGATCATATTCTTTAGACTAATATTCAAATTAATTTTTAATCCCTTGAGAACACACAAACGAATGCATGTTAGATGCAAGTGAGGACTGGAGATGGTCCAGATTCTAAAATAACCCATAACATCCTGGATAATCCCTATAGAAATAATCAGAGTTGACTGAATATTCAATCAGCAAGAAGAAGAAGTAACACACAACCTCTGTACTTACAGGTGGATTAAAGACTTTAGGCCCCGAAAACTATGTCTTGAGATTGACTTGATGTTGTTGTTTTCTATGAATCTGCAACAGGTTATAACTTTTTAGTCAAACAGTGACAGCAGCTGGGAAGCTCGTGTACTGAATTGTGATGAGAAACCCAAGAGGCTCACTTACAGGTACTCAAGGTGAGGGAGGCCGATGAAAGCGTCATCGCTGATTACATCAAAGGAATTGGATGTGAACAACCTGCAGAGAAGAAATAGGGTTTAAGATTTAGAACTGTGAAAATGGCAACAATCTCCAGGTTTTCTGCCTCTAATCCCTGGGCTGAGGGAAGCTCAGTATGGAAAACACCTGCTGGCTGCCTCTTATGATCCAGTCCTTTGGGTAATTTCTGAAGCAGTTTTTGTAACCCCAAATTGTCTAGCTATAAAAAGCTTATAGCACATGTGCTGATCCATCTCCCTCCCCATCTTGTACACACACACACACACACACACACACACACACACACACACCCTCTCTGTCTCTAGATCCCTGTTTCTCTATCTTTCTGTCTCTGTCTCTTGTCTCTGTATCTCTCTCTCTCTCTCTCTCTCTCTCTCTCTCTCTCTCTCTCTCTCTCTCTCTCTCTTTCTCACACACATACAGACACACACTTAACAGACCTCACTGCACAGACATATATCCTTATACTCAAAAGTTACAGTTCAAATTACATTAGAGGAAGGCAAGATCACTCAAGCCAAACCTATAGTTTGGAGGAGAAAATTATTCCAGAGATTCCTCTGCTTCATATTTCTGACAACCAGAGCAACATCTGACCAGTCAGTGGGGTTCCTGACCAGTTGGCCAGAGATGAACCAACATGGTGTCATGTTAAGTGGTGAGGTGAGAAGATGAGCAGTCAAGCCATCTGTACCAGTTAAATAAGTAATAATTAAACATTTTTTTTGAGAAGAAAGTCAAGTACAAAATGCAGGATGAAGGAAAAGAACATAAGCTCATTTTCTTCTTAAACAATGAAAGCACCGCTGGCATTTTGACAAACTGACATCCACATTCAGAATCGGCAGGAAACATTTTAAAAGCCACTTATGAAATGTAATATACACTGTCAACCACAATACGATGGCATTCTGCTCTTCAAAGAGTATTTCAGATATTCTGAAGTGGAAACTTGAAGACAGAAAAAAGGGGCTATTTTTGCATAGTAATATTAATCTGGAAGAAGTTATGTAGCATAAGGATGTAGAGCAGGCTTCCGAGTCAGGAAGCTCTGGATTCAAGTCCCACTTCAGACACATATTAGCTGTGACAGTAGGTGAGTCATTTAATTTTTCAGTGCCTTGGGCACATGCTAACGACTGACTATAAATTCCTGAGCAGGTACCACTCCCTGTGGGGAAAGGGAGTTTCCTCATTAGAAGTTCCTTAGCAATTAAATCACAGTTCCTTGAAAAATAGTAACTCATATTTTTATGTTGCTTTACATTTTGTAGAGCACTTTCCATACAATGATACTGTAGATAAGAATTTAGGCAGTAAGTTTCTGGAACTTATATCCCCAAAGGTGGTACAGATTGAAAATGTAGCTTCAAAAAGATTTTTAGTCAAACTAATAGAGGACATAATGGTTTCAGATAGAAGCTAGAATGTTTGGGGAATGTCCCTAATCTCTGGGGTTGCTTTCAAGAAAGACAATAATGATTTTCCCCAAGATGCGCCTGGGTGTCCTTGCCAGTAACTGTGATTTGAGAGAACTGTGGATCTGGTTCTGTCTGTCAATTCTTATGTCAAAATGATCCGTCAGTAGAGGACTCAGATTTAAGGTTGTGAGTTTGAGCTCTTTCTTTGGGCTCCACTCTCAGAGGCACTGTGGGGTAAAAGAAACCTTGGCCTGAGGTTCTGCTCCTCACTCTGTTAGCAATGCTACAATGGGCAGGTCACTATATTTCTCTGAGTCTCAGTTTCCTTCTCTATAAAACTGAGAAAGTTGTACCAGATGATCTCTTAATGTTTCTCTAACTTTAGATTTTTAAGATTTTGTGATTCTTAAATCCTTTCCTTAAAGTATTTTGATTAATCCCCTAACTGCCTCCCTCCTAATCTGGCCCTCATCTACTTTTTTTCCCATGGTTTTAAGCCCAAGGACTCCATCATTATCTGCAGAAGAAATAAACACAAGAGAACAACAACAGGGCAATGAAATATTTCTAGTGGATCGTGGGGTAAGAGTATGTTGATATTTCAATAACCCTAAATTCTTCCTAGTGGCTTTAGGGATCCATGGGAGTGTGTGTGGGAGGGGGGGTGGGGGGGTGGAGAGTGGCCTAAATGAGGATAACGATGCTAGAAAGAGAAAGCGATTGGATCCCTAGCTGAGGACTAGGGCAAGTGTCTAGCCTCTACTACTTCTTTGATTTGTCTGTTACCTCAGCTTAGCTAAGTGGGAACCTAAGGGTGGAACCACTTTGGGAATATGGGTTTAGGATAAGGGAGGAAGAACATCTGGGAGAAGCCTTTGTTGTAGGAGGGTCAGATTTAGGGGAATCTATCTTGGCCATGTCTCAAGGCCTACATGTCAATAGTTTGTCAAAGACTCAACCTGCTTCCAGAGACTGGGCAGAGTTGGGAGATGGGCAAGAAAAGGTGAGCTGCTTCAGCTGGAGCCAGACCGTGCAGAGATCCAGAGTACGGGTAAGGAGAAACTAAGCTCAGGGGAGAGAATTTTGGGAACAGATAAGGAATGCTCCTTTCTCACTGGGACTTAGGTGGCGATGGGCAAATGCACAATAGGCTTTCAGTATCTTTAGCTAGTGGGCTAAGAGTGAAGTGATGCAAGATGACAGTCAGGCAGCTGAGAAAAAAAGTATTTGCCTAAGAGCAGACTCCTGTGTGCCATATTGAAACCTGAGGCAGCCAAATGACTGAAGACCATGAAGGGCTGCCAGATTTCATCACCATGGAATTAGACTTGAGTTACCATAGAGTCCAAGAACCAATTAAAGAGTGACATTGATAGATTGGAGAATACACAGAGAAGGGTGATTGGGATGGCTAAATCAATGTAATAAGAGGAGAGGCATCGGGCTATTTTACTACAGAAGAAGGGACTTAGACATGACCTTAGCCAAATCTAAGTGGGGAAGAATTAGAGCTGCTTGTTCTCAAATACCTGAAGGTCTATCTATCATGGAAGAGGGAAGAAACTTACAATGTATGATTCCAGAGGGGAGAATTAGGAGCACTAGGGAGTAAAAAGAAAAACAAATTTGTCTCAGCCTAAAAAAGAATTTCCAAATCATTACAACCATCCAAAAATGGAATTGGTTGTCTAATGAGGCAGTGAGTTTCCCATCATTGGGGAAGTCTAAAGAGAAGCTGAATGACTGACTCTTCATCCAGTTTGTTGTAAAGAGCATTCATATATCAGGGTAGGGTAGATGGTCATCACCTATAAGAGCTGCTCCAACACTGCAAGTTCTATAAATCTAGTTTGGTTCATAATGTGGTCATTCCTACTACAAATACTACAGAAAGCAGTGGCAATATAACCACCCCCCAGAAACAATGAAACAATGAACAAAATCTGTTTTCTCTTTTAGTGTTTTCATCTCCGTTTTCACAAAGCAACGATCATTTGGATTCTCTCACACAAATATCCTATCCCTTTCAGTGTCTGAAAAAGGGCTTTGTTTCCATCTGTTTCTATTTTACAACTAGAGAGGGCCATTCCTTACTCACTGGAAAAGAGGAAGATAAATTGAGACGGGTCATATAACGAGCAACTCACTCACAGTCTTAAAGTAGAGCTCTGCTCTTCTCAAGAAATTCTTAGCACCACACTGATTAGCGTTATAGTATCATTCTAATATTATCCTCCCTTCCCTTCTTCAACCTGGATTCCCTTCTTCCCCAGTCAAGTGGAAAAAGCCTGGAATTTGGGATGTGAAGGGCTGGATTAAAATCTCAGCTCTGCTACTTTCTGTGTGACCTTATTAAAGTGACAGTCTCTCTGGGTGTCAGTTTGCTCATCAGTAACTCATGAGGTGGACTAGAGTTTTAAAATCCTATGACCTAAGGAAGATATGAGGTAGGAGGGCTTCAGGGAGAGTTGCAAATGCCTTTAGTTGATAGAGGACCAAGATTAAACTATGAAACCTTTGCAAATTGTCAGATGTTTCTGTCTATCACGGTGCCCTTCTCCTACTTTGTACAATTTCTTTAAGTATTTCAGAGCCATTTCCCCTTTAAATATCTAAAAAGTTGATATACTGTTATCACAAAGCAGGGGAAGGAATACGGTGAATCAAACTGTGCTCTACTCTTTGATGGGGGGCAGGGTGGGATTTAGGGGGGCAAGGCAAAGTGATTACATGAGTTTGAAACTTGCAAAGAATATTAATGAGCCAAGATCTGGCTTGCTGATGTGGGAGGGTGGATAGGAGGGGGAAGATAGCTTATAGGGTAAAGAAAATCCCTTGCACCCTTTGGGAACATAAACAGTGGTCCCTATTTTAGCTCCAAAGTTGTGTGTGTGTGTGGGGAATTTAAGGGATTTTGCAGGGATGAATTCCCTATATAATGGCTTCTCACCCCATATTCTGACATTTTAATTTTTCAAGTGACCAAGATTTTATCAATATGAGATTGCTTCCCCTGACAGAGATCACATTCCTTCTATACATTTGCAGACAGTTCTTTGTAGGTTGGTGTCATTGAAAATATTCTTCATCCATGGCCAAAGCCCTGGGGATGACTCTGTCAGATTCTACCAAGCTAGAAAGACTGAGTACAAGCTCAATGTCTGTTCTCTAAGACCAACCTGGTTAAGATCTTACCTCATGGTTTCAGAAAATAGCAAGACTCATCGCAAGTGATTAAGTGACTAAAGTGTGCTATTGTAGCCATCTCTAACAGCTTTCTGCAGCTGGGGACCTTTGATCTGTCTGATGTTGACACATTCTCCAGTGGTCAAGATGGAGGAGGAAAAGATAAAGACATGCATGGAAATTGTTCCCAGTCCCGCTATTGTGCAAAATTGCCTAAGAATATGCCAGTAATTTCAAATCAGACATTCCAAGTTGCTAGAGTAAACAACTCCCATTACAGGTTCTGCTTCTGCCCAATCAGTTCTCAAGGAGACTGACAAATTGGACATTTGTGGGCAGAATTTGGCCTAAATATTTACGTGATGAAAAAACAAACATTGCATTCAAGTCTTGGGGGACTATATGAATGATGTCCACTAAATAAGGAAGTAACAAGCCCCACAGTCTTTAAACTCTACATGTGGAGTTAGGAAATACTTCCCAAGTTCTAGATCTGTAGCATGTGATGCTGCACACTGTGCAAAACAAAATACTATTTTCCCTATCTTGCCCAAACTGGAAATGCAGCAGCTACTCATAGGTCCAATTCTAATGTAAGTTGCCACAGAAGCTTTAAACTGTTTTAGTTTTCTGACTTTGGTCAGATTGCCCCTTTTAGGGACACATGGCCCCTATAGGCTCCCAAATTGGTATTGGACTTAGATACAGATACCCAATCAGCTTTAGTCCTACTGCAGCTCAGATGTCCCAAGTTTGAGTGAACCACTAATCTTAGCTCTTCAGCTATAGGCTGCAGCTACAGGCTGAGACTACAGGCATGCACCAACCATGTCCCTATGCCACATAGAGGGTATTTAATATATGCTTACTGATTGATTTTTAAAAAATATGCTGTTATTTTTAATATGGACTTTCAAGATCAGATGTTTCATCTCACCTTCCTTTTGGAGGCAATTGAGGTTGTTACATTTTCTAAATACAGTTCTATATGCTTAGTACAGCATATCAGTTTACATGAATTGAATGAAGTTCTAGTCCATTTTTAGTTATTTTCTTTCAAGATATTCTAAAGCTCTTCAAAACTTGGCTCCAATCTGCCTTTCCAGGCTGATATTACTCTCCTCTATGTGCTCTGTTTCAATCAAATTGGACTTCTTGCTGTATTTCACACATAGCTTTCCACCTCAGGTCTCTGTGCCTTTCCTCTGCTTCTTAGAAACCATAATTTCCTTCAAAATTTAGCACAAACACCACCCTCTCCATAAGACCTTTTCCTAATTCCTTTAGCCCCTATTGCTTCACCCTTGAAATTACCTTATATTTAATTTTTATGTAGTAAGTATGTATTCATACATGTGTATTCCATTCCCAATCATAAGATGTAAGTTCTTTGTGGGCAAGGACTGTGTCATTTTTATGATATCTGTAGTACCTAGAAATGTGCCTGGCAGATAGTGGGCATTTCTGGCACTTTTTTGTTGTTCAGTAGTTTTCAGCTGTGCCCTATTTTCCATGACTGCATTTAGAGTTTTCCTAGCAAAAATACTGGAGTGGTTGGCTACTTCCTTCTCCAGATCATTTTACAGATGAGGAAACTGAGGCAGGATTAAGTGATTTGCCCAGGGTTACACAGCTAGTAAAGGTCTGAGATTAAATCTGAACTCAGGTCTTTTTGACTTCAGACCCAGCACTTTATCCAAGCACCACTGTAATGTGAATTAAAGTTAAAGATCTTCCCTGCCCATTAATAGGCCTCACCTGGGGCCCTTTAAGGGGAGCTTTATTATAGAAGGCTTGTTTTGTAGGAAGGCCCATACCTTTTGTTAGCTAATGAGGCACTGAGTCGTGATGCCTGCCGGAGATTTTGCTTTGGGAGCTTGGAAGAAGATTCATATGCCAGATGAAAGTCTGGGTAGCTGTTAAGGAACACCTCCCCCACCCCCAGGCTTTGAAAACCCAGATGCTGGTACTTCTCTCTCTAGTATGCATATAATGGTCAGACAGTTGGATCTCTCTGTTGATCTGTGACACATGTATTGCTTATGGTCAGATAGTCAGAAGCCCTGTGTGTTGGTCTTTATTTCTCTGCTTGTATTTTCTCTGTTGGTGAATGTAATGAAAGAAAATCAAAACTTGCTTTCCTTTTAGAAAAGCAGATCTAAGAAACTGTGCTAGCAGACCATCTTGGATGTGTGTCAGTATGCTTACTGCTACAACCACCTAGCACCCCTATGCCAAATGAGGGGTACTTAATATATGCTTTTTGACTGATCTACCAGGGGCCTGTTATAATACATAGTATTACAATACATGGATTTAGAAATAGGTCAGATCATGCCTTTCAACCATAATAACATCAAAAAAGCTTAATCTAACTTTGCTGACCTGGAAAAATGTTTTGATACTATCCTCTGACACCTATACCCTAAGAGATTTCTACTATCCTATAATACTACTGTAGTATAATACTATATACTACTATATATAGTAGTATAATAGTAATAATCAATACTATATACTACTAATACTATACAAATGAACTTTCTTCTCCAGCTCACAGAGCAGAAAATTATTCTTATACAAACCTGCAAAGGCAGGTCTCCATGAGTTTGTATAGACTGTGAGGTCCTTGAGAACATCTCCCATTATCCCCTCTTTACCTATGCACTTAGCATAGTTCCTGGCCCACAGCAAGCACTTAAATATTTGTTGACTAGGAGTGGAGATAAATTTGGTTTTTGTTCTATGTTGCATAGGAGCTAATGATATTGCTGCCACCCTGCTCATTGCTCATCTGCACAAGAATGAGGAGGATTTACCACATAGCTTGCATAAGCCTGGAATCTTCCCCTGGGGCAGTTCTATAACATCTCTCATTTTAATATTCCTGTGCCTACTTCTTAGGGAGTTTACAAAAATGTCTTAGCCAGCAACCAAATGAACTCGGTATGAGAGTAGATGGGAAATAGATGAGAAGAAAAACTTCCTTCCATACTTAGAAATTAAATGTTCCCCAGCACAATGGGGAGAATTGGGCAGATTTTTATAGTTGACATCTGTGAATTGTAGGTAGCAGCCCACTGTGAGATGAAGCTGTGGCTTGGTCCATTAGCCAAAAGAGAACAAATATTGTTTTGTTAGTATGGACATAACACTTATAATTTAACGAAAAAAATGCTGTGTAATAGATGCCTTCATAAATCCCTATCCATTTAACAGCAAATTTGCCATATATGCAAGGTGTAAAGTGATTTAGCATATAGATTGACTTGGATTTTTCTGTATAAAACTCCCAAGTTTTGACCCATATTTTTTTCAAGTTTTCCCTTAACTTTGGCAGATTGGGGGGAGCTGCTCAAAATAAGGGTGGGTGCTCATATCTTGGGGTCAGATCATATCTTTAATACTGTATTCAGTTCTGGGTACCATATTTGAAGAGAGATTTTGGCAAACTACAGTGTGGTCAAAGGCCAAGAGGATAATATGGAGTCAAGAAACAATGCCACATGAAAAACAGTTAAGGAAATATGGTCACTGAGCCAGGAGAGAAGAAAAATAAGGTGAGATATAATAGTCGTCTTGAAATATTTGAAAAAAATGTAAAATAGTAGAGGGAATAAATTTCTTCTTTGTTGCTTCAGAGAGCAGAATCAGGACTAATGGATAGAAGTTAGAGGGAAGCAGATTTGGAGTCAACACAAATAAGAAATTTATAATAATGAGAATCCTCATCAAATGGAATATTCTGTTTCAGTAGTGAATTCCTCATCATTGGGAATACTCAAACAAAGGCTGAATGATCATAAGGGATACCATAGAATGGATTTTGGAATTAAATACAAGGCCAAACTGAATCACTTCTAAGGCCTCTTTCAATGATCAAGAGTTCAGCTATGGGTATATTCATCTCCTCTGACCTTGATTCACCACGATGTTCTCTAATCTTCCTACTCTAAACCTAGAGTCTATGATTCTAACTCCAAAATCTACATCTCCACCCTAATCCCTGACCCATGCTCCAGTCCCATATAGCTCTAGCTGCTCAAAGACTATCTCCACTTGGATGTAACAATACCCCAAACATATATCAGCAGCAGGGAATAGGTACCCAGCACACAAACGGTCAAGTTAAGAAGCCAGAAGGAGAGGAAAGGTAAAGAGCCTAACCCCTAGCCAAGGGCCAACAAGGGAACTGATGAGTGGGCACAGTTATTAGGAGTTAGTGTCTGGCAGAAACAAAAGAAGATTCCACAGTGGGTTGAGGATAAGGGGAAAATATTTGGCCCAAGCCTAATGGTCTGGGATTAGGAGTCTATAGCAATGTAAAAGAAAAGATGGGCAGAAAGTAGGAAAAGCAGAAAAACAAGTCACTAAAGCATTGCTGCCCTTGTGGATTTATTCTAGGATTTCTTATTTCCCCTGCAGGTCAATTCCCAGAGGAACTGATCTGGGGTCTGGGAAAGAGGAGTAGTGGGTCACCTATCTGAGGTGAGGATGTCAGAGACAGAACAGCAGTAGTAGTTTCTAGTAAGGAATTCACAGAATGATAGGATTGTTCAGAGGCTACCTAATCCAACCTGTTTATGACATGAATCTGGTTTATAATCTTGTCCAAACCCTTCCCTACTCCCCATTGTAGGCATAGCTTTTATTTCAGTCTCTTGGACATTAATAATTGTCTTTTATCCCACTCTCTTCATCAATCTTTACACTGTCTTTCAGATTCAACCATTCTTGCTGCCACCACTCTGGCCTAGGCCCTCATCACATCATGGTTGACCTTCAAGTAATCAACTCCTACCCACATTTCAAGGCTTTCCATAATCTGAATGGATTATAAGGAGTCCAAGTGGTACATTTGTGTGTAAGTGAAGGACTCTGTCTGTGTACAGCATTGATTTTTAACATAGTCTTAAATATTTGTAATAAACTTCAACATGTGTTTCAAAATGTATTACTTTGCCTTCTGGGAAGTAATGTGTTGCTGGTGTGAGTGTAAATAAATGACATAAAAACAAAAGATAGGGGGGAGGAGTCAAGATGGCAGAGTAGAAAGATACACATACACTTAACTCTTACCCCACAGCCCATAAAATACCTGTAAAGAACTCTTAACAAATTCTAGAGCAGCAGAAGCCACAGAACAATGGAGTGGAGGAGATTTCTGTTCCAGAGAGACCTGAAAAACCAACGGGAAAGGTCTGTCGCACACTGGACAGGAGCAGAGCCCATCCCTGCCTTGGCCATGCAGCACTGAGGGGAGCAGATCTGAGCAGGCTTCAGGGACGGAATCTCCAGCAGTAGCTCAGATCCCTCAACCCACAGGGGCCAAAGGTCAGTGAGAGGGTCTTTTTGGTTGGCTGAGAGGGAAGTGGGGTGTCCCCATAACTCAGGCCCCCTCAGGAAGCAGCAGCAGAGGCAGCAGCAGACAGGAGTTCCCAAAGCAGGCAGTGGCCCTCATCCATTGTTGAAGGTCTCCTTGTAAACTCCCTGAGGGAACTGAACCCAATGTGGTAGCCCTGCCCCCACCTGAGCAGCTGAATTTAATCTCACACTGAATAGCAGCTCTGCCCTGCCGAAACCCCCTAAGGTTTGGGAGCAGTGCATTTGAATCAGCCCCCAAGAGCTGGCTGGGCAGAACTGGAGGTGAGGTGGGTGTGGAGAGGAAACTCAGAAGTCAAGTAACTGGCTGGGAAAATGCCCAAAAAAGGGAAAAAAAATATAAGACCATAGAAGGTCACTTTCTTGGGGAACAGGTTCTCCCCCCATCCTTTCAGATGAGGAAGAACAAAGCATACTGTCAGAGGAAGTCAAGGCCTCTGCCCCCCAATGGAACTTAAAATGGGCTCAGGCAATAGAAGACCTTAAAAAACAAGTTAGCAGCTTACTAAAGGAGAACCAAAAAAATGCTGAGGAAAATAACAGCTTTAAAAAGAGGCTAACTCAATTGGAAAAAGAGGTCCAAAAAGCCAATGAGGAGAAGAAGGTTTTAAAAAGGAGAATTAGCCAAATGGAGGAGAAGGTTCAAAAGTTCACTGAACAAAATAATTTGTTGAGAGAATTGAGTTCAGGGAAACGAATGACTATGAATTAAACCAAGAAGTTAGTAAACAAAACCAAAAATTTGAAAAAAATAGAAGATAAGGTGAAATACCTCACTGGAAAAACAAATGACCTAGAAAATAGATCCAGGATAAATATTTAAAAATTATTGGACTACCTGAAATCCATGATCAAAAAAAGAGCCTACACATTATCTTCCATGAAATTATCAAGGACAACTGCTCTGATGTTATAGAATCCAAGGGCAAAATGGATATTGAAAGAATTCATTGATCAGCTCCAGAAATAAACCCGAACAGAAAAACTCCTAGGAATATTGTGGCCAAATTTCAGAGTTCCCAAATCAAGGAGAAAATACTGCAAGCAGCTAGAAAGAAACAATTTGAGTACTGTGGAAATACAATCAGGATAACACAGGATCTGGCAGCTTCAACATTAAGAGACTGAAGGGCTTGGAGTGGGATATTTCAGAAGTCAAAGGAACTGGGATTGAAGCCAAGAATCACCTACCCAGCAAATCTGAATATAATACTTCAAGGGAAAAAAATGGTCATTCAGTGATATAGTTGAATTTCAAGATTTCATGTTGAGGGAAAGACCAGATCTGTATTTAAAAATTTGACTTCCCAAGACAAGAATCAAGAGAAACATGAAAAGGTAAACAGAAAAGAGAAATCATAAAAGACTCTCTAAAGCTGAATTGTTTACATTAGTACATGGAAAGAAAATATTTTTAACTCGAATCTTTTCTCAGTATTTAGATAGTTGGAGAGATTGTACATACACATACACACACAAATTATATCAGAAGAGATGATATCCACACACACAAACACAAATAAAATAAAATAAAAATTAAGGGGTGAAGGAGGAAAATTCTGGGAAGAGAAAGGGAGTAATGGAATGAGGCAAGCTATAACTCATAAAAGAGATAAGAAAAATCTTATTCAGTGGAGGAGATAAGGGAGAAGGGGAGAGGGGGAAAAATAAAGCTACTCTCCCCATGTGTGGCTGAAGGAGGGAATAACATGCTCACTAAATTTCATTTGAAAATTTATATACACCACAGGAAAGTAGGAGAGGAGGTAACAAGTGGAGTGAGGGGAATGTTAGAAGGGAGGGCAAATGGAAGAAGGGAGTCACTAGAAATAAACACTTTCAAGAAGGGACAAGGTCAATTGTAGAGGGGAAAAAGGGGGGAATAGGGTAGGTCAGAGGGTAATATAATTAGTATTACACAACATGATTACTATGGAAGTCTTCTGCAAAACAACACATATTTAGTCTGTATTGAATTGCTTCCCTGAGAAATTGCTTCTCAGTGGGGCTGGGAAGGGAAGGGGGAGGGAGAGAAGTTGGAATTCAAAGTATTAGAAATGAATGTTGAGAATTTTTATTGCATATAATCAGGAAATAAGAACTACAAGGATAGGGGTATGGAAATTTATCTTGCCCTTCAAAAAAAGAGAGAAAATGGGGATAGGAGAGGGGTGGGGTATGATGGAGGGGAGGGTACATTGAGGGAAGGAGTAATCAGAATGCAAGGTATCAGGAAGCTGGGTGAGGGGAGTGATGGGGAGAAAAATTGGACAAGTTACAAAGTAAGGTAAAAGCAATTAGTATTAAAACAATAGACTGAATTAATTACTGAGAATAAATTAATGACATCTTTAGTTTGGGGAAAAGAATTTTAGTCTAAATTTCCTAGAGGAAGGTAACCTCAGGTAAAATTTGGCATAGATGGAAAAGTTAAAGTTTTAGTGGTAAGTTTGATTTTATGATTGCCATTTAATCAGGAACTAGAACATGTATAGAAAGGCATGTAAGCCACGTAAGACTTGCCTCAAAAGATATTCCTTAGCCAAAGTGAAAATATAATAATATTTGAAACCTGGTTATTGAAATTTACCATTTTTAGATGCTATGGGACTATTAAGTGACTGTTATTCTGAGTCTAATTCCAGGTATGGGAAGCAAGAAAGGCGATCTGAGTCTCCAATACATGATGCCAGTAAGCTGATGAGATGCTGGTATGAAATGCATAGGTGATCTCGCAGCTGTTCAGCATGGGCTGAGGTGGGATTCTCCTGACTCAGTTTTCCCACTGACACCTGGCAGTCTTTAAGCCTGGCTGAATGCAAGTGGATAATCTGATCCTACCTGAAACTGACATGAAGTTGGGGTGATATTGCATCCCTGCAATGTCCTTACTCTTGGTGGCAATTTCCTATGCTCAAAAGGTTTGTAAGCTTAATACCACATCTATTCAATTATAGATTATGGGTAGGCAAACATCGGAGGTTAAGTCTAAAATTAAGCTATTAGACATAGGACTTTAGACCGGCAACAGTAAGTTAGGGTCCTTTAATTCTTAGTAATTCTGTGGAGACAATTAGGTCAAGAGCTTGTGAAGTCAGCAGCATAAATATTATCTGTGTCTCAGCTGGTTAATGTTTAAAAGAAAATTTTCTTTTGTGGTCCATATTGTAAATGCTTTAAAAAGAAGTATCACCTGACCAAAAGTTGGAATTGCTTTATCTGTTATAAACTATGTTAAAAATAAATTAATAATTAATAATAATAATAAAAAGTAGCAATAAAATTTTTTTGATGTTTTTAGAAATATATTTCTTTTTTTTTTTAGTTGACTTTTTCCTGAAGTAACTAGAGGACCAATGATGTATAATCTAGTCATGATGATGATGATGATAGCTACTTGCATTTTTGTAGTGCTTCAAATCTGAAGAGCACTTTATAGCCTTTATTTCATTTGAACCTCACAACTACCCTGTGATGCAAGTACTTTGAAGTTTCTGTCTTGAAACCTTACCCCATTTTGGTCCAAGGAAAGTCAAGGGTATAAGGTAGTTCAGGGCTGAGGTGACTGGGTGAGGAGTGAGAAAGTTAATGGAGAAGGGAAGGATGGGAAGACAGAGAGGTCACTCTGACCAGCACAGGGGCCAGAGAATATAGGATGGAAAAGTAATTAGAGATGGAGATGATTTTTCCATCCAATTCTGGACCAGGATAATAGAAAAGAGAAACTTAGTAGAGGAACTCTGAGCTATTTCAGAAAGCCAGACTTTTCACTGTGTATAGGTTATTTTAAAAACATGTAGGTTCTAAAAACAAAAGTGTTGGGTTTTGATATTCCATAACTCCTCTACCAGGACCTCTCTAGAGTCAAGAGGAAGATTAAGTTGCTACCAACCTCCTCCGGCCTCTCATTTTCCATTGCCATCATCCTTTAAAAGCTAATAAATGTTCACACTGTACCAAGCACTACACTTGAATGTCAAAATCCTGTGTTCTGTCATCCACAAAATAATGTTTTATTAAGGGAACAAAGGTAAAAAGATGAACTTTTAAGTCACTTTCCCCATTTCCCCATTTTCTTAATTTACTTAGATATAAGCTCTTGGAAACCATGAGCTATATTTTTGAATATTCTGTACTTGATTCATGTCTTAACTAATGAATCAATTTGAAGAATTGGCACTGCTGTACATATAATTCACCAAAATAACTCCTTTCCCCTCAATTATCTAGTTTATTTTAGGCAAGAGAAGTTTTGTGTCATTTGTCACTTCACTTTGCTAGATTTGGGTCTTAAATAATTAGTCATAAGCTCCCTTTCACATTCAGGAGGCCACCGAGACCTAGTCTAGATAGGACCATTACATATGCTTTACCCATTTACATATATATGTGTATATTATATATATATATATATTATATGTGTGCATTTATATGTGCACACATGCACACACACATATATGAGAGAGAAAAGCCTCATGCATATCCATTGGTCAATGAATCACCTGAACTAAGTGCATCCATTTTGCTATTTCTTCAAATATCTCATTCCTTCCATCTCTACAACTGTTCTTCATCTCTTGGAGGTTTTTTCTCCAACTCATCAACAAGTATTTATTAAGTACTTATATGTCAAGCACCGTGCTAAGTGCTAGGGAAGCAAAGAAAGGCAAAAGCAATTCCTGTCTTTAAGGAGTTCACAATCTAAGGAAAGAGACAGCCTGTAAACAATTATGTACAAATAAGATAGATATAGGATAAATTGGAGGTAATCTGGTATGGAAGGCAGTAGCATTCTGGAGGATCAGAAAAGGCTTCTTGTAGAAGGTGAGATTTTGACTGACTTGAAGAAAGTCAAGGGAAACAGGAGGGAGAGATGAGGAGGGAGAGAATCCCGGATCTTGGGAAATCCAGTAAAATTGGAGAGGGTTGGGAGATGGAGTGTCTTTCCCAAGGAATAGCAAGGAGGCTCTTTGAAGGTTATAAAGAACATGTCATATACCATTATTTCATTTACTATGTTTCTAGCTGCTGAATGAACTCTGACTGTTAATATTATTGTTAATATTATTTAGCCCAATTCTCTCTTTTGCATTTTAGAGAATAGAATTAAACCAAATGACAATTAACAATGGTCTGGTAATCCAATTATGTATTCATGCTAAAACAAACACATTTTAAATAAATGTACCATACAAGTCATTTAAATTTTTAAAAATACAAATTCAATGCATGTAAATATTAAATATAAAACAATACATAATCAAATTATTCACATTCTAAAAAAATTCTGTCATGGGAAAACAATCTCCCATTTAATTTGGCCAGAAAACAAGTACAGTGTGACTTCATATATCTGATCTTAACTTGGGGTTCACAAATTAGCAAGAGATCCATGGATAGATTTTAGAGGGACCATGAACTTGAATGGGAAAAAAATTACATCTTCATTTTAACTTTCTAACTAAAATTTAGTATTTCCTTTAATCATTCATAGCCACTGTTCTCTGAAGGGACAGCTAGGTTGCACAGTAGATAAGAGTGTCAGCTCTGGAGTCAGGAAGACCTGTGTTCAAATTTGACCCCAGAAACTTACTAGATGTAAGACCCTGGGCTTAACCCTGTTTACCTCAGTTTTTCACATATAAAATGATCTGGAGAAGGAATTGGCAAACCACTCCAGTATCTTTGCAAAGAAAACCTCAAATAGGGTCACAAAAGTTGGATATGACAAAACAATCAACGAAAACAATTCTAATTGGCTTCCAGAGGGGTCCATGACACGAAATAGGTAAAGAAAACCTAATCTAGCTCTAGACCAACTGGGACCAATCTTAATCCTACTCTATGATTATCTAAAAGTCTAGAGAGGAGTATAGAAACCTAGCTCCCATGAAATCACAATAATATATCCACAACAGCAAAACATTTTAAATGTTTGCTGGGACAAGGGCATATCTGTTCTATGTAACAAGGTTTATATGGGTGCCCACTAAGATTCAGCCTGTATTTGTAAAGGAAGACTATAAAATAATGAGACTGAATTTCTAGTGAATAGACCAGAATTTAAGCATACAAGTAAGTATTGTCCCCTTCAACCTTAGGAAACCATGATACTATTTCAAAGATTCTACCTTTTCTGAAATCATTTTTGGAATTCCTATTGGGAATTTCATTGAGGGCCTATGGCACATTCTTTCTCATTCCCTCAATGCTGGCAAATGTCTGTTTTTTGAGGCAGGAAAAAATTTTTGGAAGTAGCCAAATTCATTCTGAGTTGACTCATTGGGTTGGGAAAATACCTTGGGGGAATGGGGAGGGAGGGAGAGAGAGAGAGAGAGAGAGAGAGAGAGAGAGAGAGAGAGAGAGAGAGAGAGAGAGAGAGAGAGAGAGAGAGAGAGAGAGAGAGAGAAATATGAGGTATAAATATTGAGGCTCTTTATCTCATGAACTGTCTTTGAAGGCAATTTCCAAAAAAAATATTTTTAAGGAAAAAAGTTTTATCACTTTAGTCATAGCTAAAACATTTTGTACATCTTGTGTGTAAATTAATCAGGGGAATAAGCCCTTCTTCCATTGGTCAGGGTTTCTATGCAAGATAACATAGAAGAGATTCTGGTGAGGTCCCACTGAGTCAGCTTTTATAGCTGGTCTACTTTCTATAAACTGAAATGTATTATTGTCGTTGAAAAGTATCTTGCCACGTTCTATTGAATAGCTAGTATTTTGCTGCTGTACATATCATAGATTGTGATGAAAGGAAAAAATCATTCATTTTAATAAAGTTTGGATATTAAAAAATAAGTTTTGGTTTCCTTTCAGATAGGTGGAAAGGGGATTCTATTCATATATAGGAGAATGGCTAGAGAGGTCAACATTTGTTGATTTGCACAAACATTTTGATTCCTGTAATTAGAGCATAAAGCCCTTGATACCAGGGACCAAGTTATATATCTCTGTATGTTTAATAATTCCTAAAATAGGACGGAATACATCATAGGGGTTAGCAAATTAAGTGTGTGCATTCATCCTTCGTTACCAAAGAAGACCATGCCATCAGAGAAATGATGACATGACCTGCACTTGACTTTGTTTTAAGTGAGGGAGGGCTGTGCAGGTCACCAGCCTCACTTCTCCTCCAGAGCCATCTGAATGCAGTGACCAGATATTCATCAGGATGCCTGGAGATGACCCAGGATGAGGCAATTGGGATTAAGTGACTTGCCCAAGATCACACAGCTAGTGAGTGTCAAGTGTCTGAGGTGAGATTTGAACTCTGGTCCTCCTGACTCCTGTACTGGGTACTCTATCAAAACTGATTCTTGAAAGGAAGGAGAATGAATAGAAGGAAAAGATGTAAAAGATGTAAACTGTAAGGACCCACCAGATAGATGGATGGATGGATAGATAGATAGATAGATAGATATGGAGAGAAGTAGAGGTAAGAGGGAAGTGAGTGATGATATAGAGAGGAGGCAATGGGGCTAGAAAATAGCTTCTAGACTTTGCCAAATTTAGATTTAGAATCTGAACTGGGAGATATTATGAAGTGCTCTCCTGCTATTCCAAATCTTACAAAATGCTCAATATCCCCCAGAGTTGCACTTCTGTGAAAGCTGGCAAATAAATGGTTTGGAACCTTCCTCTAAAAAAAATAAAATGAAGGAGTCTTAAATCTTTGTAACAAAGCAGAACATCAGAGCTAGGTCCTGCTATGGAGAAGGATGGTCAGCTTAGCTGAATTATTTTGATTAAAGGCAGGTGTTAAAGCATTAAGTTTTAAGAGAAAGAGAAAAGGAATGTCCTGTTTGTACAGTAATTTATAACTTCTAAGCATTTGGCACAGAGTTGGGAAGAACAGAAAAATGAGGAGACTTAATGGGATTGGAAATAGTGGAATAATGGAGAGGAGAAAATTCATGACACAAAAATCAGGGCCACAGACAAATTTCAGTTAGAGCTTAAACAATGAAACCAAAAGGTAAAATTAAGTAAATAATCAAATTTGTAAATGGGTAATAATTTTGTAGCTGAGAGTAATAAATTTTTTTTTAAAACATGAACCAAGAACAACACTTCATAGTGAATATTTGAAGGTCTCCAGGATCAGTCTAAGAAAAAGGGAACCATTTCATGTTGGAAAGAAAGATGGGAGAGGAAGGCAAGGAATGTTCTGGTTAATAATTTGGAAGAATCTGATAGAATGGGTCTCAAAATGGAGTGTCAAGGGAGGATAGCATGAAGTGGAAACCCAAACAATGTGGGTGCAGGTGGACAGACAGGCTTTAGTGAAATAGTAAATCCCATCGTTTGGAGAAAGATGATGTGAGGGAGATTGTAAGCAGTAGTAAGGTTAAAAAGAAAGATTCATGTAAACTAGGACTAGATGAGATCTAACTTCATTAGCTATTCAGAAGCAGCGAAAGTAGAGGGAGTCGGAGGATTCTTAGGGTCTTAGAGAGAAATGGGAGAGTGAGTGGTAAAGAGGCGGAAGCCCAGGATATGTTAGAGCCTATAAACAAGGTAGAGGCTTCAAGAAGGGTCACTGGAGAGGCAGCTAGGTGGTGCAATGGATAGAGCACTGGTCCTCCAGGCAGGATAACCTGAGTTCAAATCAGCCTCAGACACATACTAGCTGCGTGACCCCTGGTAAGTCACTTAACCATGTTTACCTTACCAAAAGAAGAGGTCTAGAAGTCCTTGAGGAAAGAGAGATTTTTTTTTTTTTTACTGGGAGGTGGGGCACAAATTAAGCATTTAAAACTAGAATATTAATTTTAGATTTAAAAAGTAAACATTGGCATACTTTTAAAATAATGGTACAATTGGGTCATCAAAACTCCGAGAATCTTGGCCCTGGAACTCCTTTTTACTTTTTCCAAGTCCAATGTGGTTAATCAATTTTACAAATGTAAGGTGCTGAGATCATCAAGGAAACTATATTTTGCTAAAATGCACCACAGACAATGAAGAAATTTAAAAAATTTTCACAGTGAGTTTCTCTGATAAAGTGTTCATTCCTCAAATATATAGGAAACTATGTCAAATTTATAAAAAGAGTCATTCCCCTAATTGATAAATGGTCAAAGAACATGAGCAGTCAGTATTCAGAAGAAGGTCAAAGCTGCCTATAATTATGGGAAAAATGCTCTAAATCACTATTGATTAGAGAAATGTCAATTAAAACAACTCTGAAGTACCACTTCACACCTATCAGAAATGATAAATGCTGGAGGGAATGAGGGAAAATAGGGACACTAATGGACTGTTGGTGGAATTGTGAACTGGTCCAGTCATTCTGAAGAACAATTTGGAATTAAGTCCAAAAGGTTATAAAAGTCTGCATACCCCCTGACCCAGTAATACCACTACTATGTCTGTACCCCAAAGAAATCAAAGGAAAAGGACCTATTTGTAAAAAAAAATATTATAGCTCACAAAAAAAAATATTTTGTGCTCACAAAAATTTGGAAACTGAAGGAATGCTCATCAGTTGCGGAATGACTGAACAAACTGTGGTACATGATTGTGATGGGGTACAACTGTGCTACAAGAAATGACAAGAAGGATGATTTCAGAAAAAGCATGGGAAGACCTATATGAACTGTTGCAAAGTGAAGTGAGCAGAACCAGAGATCACTGTACACAGTAACATCATATTGTAATGGTGATCAACTGCGAAAGGTTTAACTACTCTGATCAACGCAGCGATCCAAGAAAATGCCAAAGGATTCATGATAAAAAAAGATGCTATTCACTTCTGAGAGAGAAAAATGATAAATTCTGGTTGTAAATTGAAGAATGATTTTCTCACTTTATTTTTCTTGCTTTTTTTTTTTTTTTACAATATGGCTAACATGTTTTGCACGATTTCACAAATATAATTGCTATCATATTGCTTGCCTTCCAATGGGGTGGGGGAAGGAGGGAGAGAATTTGGAACTTAAAAATTGTTTTAAAAGAATGTTAAAAAATAAAGAAAGAAAAAGCAAAAAACAAATGTAAAGTGCTTTACCTTTTGGATTTGGATAATTTTTGTTGTTTTTTAAAGGGATAGAAACACAAACCGTTTAGAGGGGAAATCTGCAAAAAAGTCTCTTTAAGAAAAGTTTTTGGGGAGAAATAATTCTGGGAGGGCCTGAGAGAAAGCAACCTTCAGAAAAAAAGGTCCTTCTTGAAGGAAGAGATGACCTATTTTGTTCCTCAGCAAATAATTTACATATGACTATTATGAGGACTTTTAGGTTGGTAGCTGGGACACCCTCACAACTTTAACTTTTAGAGACTATAAGAGAATTGTACGTTGCTTATTTATGGGTGTGTATGACAGAAAGCGAATTTTGCTTTCTCACCTTAAGGTAGAGGTGAGTCATTTCACCTAAGGAGACCCTACTTTTAGGTAAGAATCAGAAGAAGCAGTGGAGACAAAAGGAGCATCGAAGATAGAAGCCAAAGGACTAGAGGAAGAACACAAAAGTATAGGCTGCCCCCTCAAGCATGAAGAGAGTCAGACTCAGCAAAGTCCATCTGGGTAGATGGCTTACAAAAAATGGAGCTAAGCTAAGAATGGAAAGCTGAGAAAAGGGCTTATGACCTTCTCTGTGTCCTACAGAGCTGCCTGGAGGGAGACAGGCTGCTAAGGGGAGCTGCTGCTGAGAGGAACATTTTACTGTTGGAGTAGATTGCAGGAAGAAGAAATTGTTGCTGCCAACAGAGAGGAAAGGAAAGGCTACTCTGTCTTGGCCTGTACTACCACTTAGGCTTGAGAACGGGAGAGGCTTGTCAGCCTTGCCCCTCTCTGCCATCTATGACTTAAGAGGTGGATATCCCTCAGAGCCTAGCCAAGAGAGAAGACATGAAAAGCTTTGCAAGTTCAAGAATAGGGGAGCTGTTTTTGCTAAAAGAACACAATACTTTCTTAGATCCCAATCAAGGAGTGGTCCAAATAGAGCATTCAGAAGTGGCATGCCCAGTGGAAGCCTTGTTCCCTAAGGAATTTAAGGACATCAGACCCTGAATTTCAGAATCATGAAGTGCCCTGGGCATAAAAGTTTTCCTACTTCTATGTCTGTGTGCTAAATTTCTGTGTAGTTTGTGTCCACTCTCCCCTACAGATATTTGAGTGCATTGGTGGGAAAGTGTGAACCAAGTTTATAAACTTACTGTGATATTATGGTTATTTTTGCTTTGCATTGTTTCAGAAATGTTTAATGATTAAGAGCTAATTGTATAATGAGGGTTAAATGGGGAGACCATTAGTTGGGGCTCAGGAGCTACAGTTGTAAGATATATAGTTTCCCCACACCAGGGATTACTTCTAGAACCTTAAGAATGAATTGTAGCAGTAAGATACTGTTTCTGGCCACCTCCTCTACCTTCCAAAGTCACTATAAACTGGGCAAGCAAACCATCCCGGAAAGAAAGAAGAAAGGAAATTTGGTGATTTGATTTCCTGCCCATAGGTCACACTCATTCTATACATCATTGCTTGAGGCCCCAGCAGTGTAAAACTTTATTAATAGACCATGCATGTCACAAAATCAATAGTGAAAACAACCATGTAAATACTAAGAAGGAATGAAATAGAAGAATTATTCTCTGCCTCCATATGCAAATCGGTACAAATCTCTGCAGACTCAAGGGAAATTGTAATCTAATTTGTCCTCTAATACCTATAGAATGTCCTGCTCTAGCATATTGGGAGAGGGGCATAACTCATTTCAGAATTCATGATGCAATGGCAAAAGCTTGTTGAGTGCTGTCTACCTAATGGAGTTCCACAGAAGTTGCTTGTGGAAGACTAGAAAACTCGGAAGCCTCTTCCCTAAACTCTGGGGTTGGTAGAATTCTTCCAGGATATTTGGATAAGTAACATAGACGTAGAGCTCTATATACTCCCCCTTATGTCTTCTAGCTCTGATCATAGACTTCAACTTTTCTCTCTACCTCTTCTCCCTCCCCTTCATATCCCTAGAATAGATCTACTTTTTCCTTTAACTTTTGTTTCTTCTCCAGATGGCTTCCCCTCTCCTGTTTTCTTTTTCTAAGCATATATTGCCTTATATAATTCCCATTTCCAGGCACAAGGGACCATAAGATGGCAAAATCTTGAAATTTTCTCCTATGAAGAAACTCCCTTGCCTTGTCATTGTGAACACTTGAAGCCACAGTAGAGAGGTCATGTATTACATTAAAAAAAGACCCCAAACTTCCTTTCCTTTTTGCATGTGTTAGAATAGTCATCAGAATTAACAAATAGATTTGGAGAAATCTTAGGTGAAGAACTGCTGATCAGCATTTTTGTGTGTTCATCCCGATTGCTCAGGCAGTTGTGGCCCCACAGTATTTGAAGATTTACAAAACAAACAAAGAAGCAAAAACCTACTGATCCCTTTGGAAAACCACAGATGGCCCTTGATTGAACAACCCAAAATGATTTATTCACCAGCTAATTCAACAACATCAAAATAGATTTTGTGACTTCTCTCCTCCGTCCCACCACTTCTGCATCCTCAAAAATTTTCCATTCTTTCCCTTCATCTAAATATTCATATTTCCATTAGTTTGTACCGTATCTTAATGGTACCCACAAATTGTCCTGCAATACATTGCTCTGGTCAGATACATCTGGAATATTGTGCTCAGTTCTCAATGTCACATTTTAGGACAGATATTGAGAAGCTGGAATATTACCAGGGTGGTGAAGACATTTAAAGCCTTGCTTTTTATGAATTTGTTGAAGGCACTAGGAATGTTTAGCTTGAAGAAAAAAAAGACTAAGGGGAGACATGATTGCTGTCTTTTAAGTATTTGAAGGACTGTCATGGAAGATAGAGTAGATTATTATACTTGGCCCCAGAAAACAGAACAAAGAGCAGTCAATGGAAGGTGCAGAGAAGAAGATTTCAACTATATCAAAGAAAGAGCTTCCTAATAATTACGACAGTCTAAAAAATGAAATGGTTGGGACCCTTATGTTGTAGTGAATTCCTCAATTCTCAGGGAGACTCAAACAGTGGGACTGCAGAAACCTTAATGTATCCTGGCTTTGCTATTTGATTTTAGTGTCAGTCCTCTGTGGAGGAACCCTGAAGTCCTATCTACATACAGCAAATACCTCCATACAACTGTTTGTTCATAGGAAATAGAAGAGACTGGAGGTCATTCATTCTAATTCATAACTAAACAGGAATCCCCTCTATAACATACCTGACCAGTGGTCATTCAACCTTTGTGTAAAGACCTCTTAAATGGGGAGCCCATTGTCTTATGAGGCACTCATTCCATTATTAGAAAACTTTTCCTGACATCGTCTAAATTTGCCTTTTCATAGCTTCTACCTGGATCTGACTTCTAAGGCAAAATAAGACAAATCAAGACACTTACCCTATTGTAGTCCTCCTAATAATCGAAGATAGCTATAGTGTTCCCTAAAATCTTCTTTAGGCTAAACATTCCAAATTCTTTCAACCATTTCTCATATAATATAAGGTAGAGCTCCTTCTCCATCCTGGTCTCCCTCCTTGAGATATTGTTTAGCTTATCAGAGTTCTTCCTAAAATGTAGTACCCCAAACTGAACACACTACTCTAGATGTGGTCTGGCCAGAGTAGAGGAGAGCTGATTTATTATATCCCTAGTCTTGGATACTATACCCCACCTATTACAGTTTAGAAGAACATTAGCAATTCACTTTACACCTTTGCCTTTTTCTACAAGAATAACATGAGAGTCTTTGTCAAATACATTTGATAGGAAGTCCCCTGATCCACCAGTCTTGTTGTTATTGTTGAGTCATTTTTTCAGATGTGTTCAACTCTTTGTGACCCCATTTGAGGTTTTCTTGGCAAAGACACCGGAGTGGTTTGCCATTTCTTTTTCCAGTCTAGTAATACTGTCCAAAAAAGGAAACGAGGTTACTCTGGCATGACTTCGTCTAAAGGAAGTCATGCTTGCCCTTTGTAGTTACTACTTCCTTTTCTAAATGTTCTCCAGTCATTCCTTTAATAATAAGTTGTAGAACTTTTCCAGGATTCAAAGTCAAGTTCATTGACCTATATTTGTGGACTGGTTCTCTTCTCTTCTTTGAGAATCAAGGCAATGTTTGCCTTTCTCCAGTACTATGCCACTTCCATCCCCCAATGAATGAGGTATAGAAGTCAGAATACTGGATTTGAAGTACAAAAGACTTAGGTCTAAGTTTCTATCCTGCCACTTACTACCTTTTTGACAAGACACTTGGGCAAGACACTTGACCTCTTTGGGCCTCAAGTTCCTTATCTGTAAAATGAGGTGATTAGACTAGATGATCTGGGAGATCCCTTCCAGCTCTCAATCTATGATCTTCTCTCTTTGTAAGATCCCACTCTTCATGGATCTTACAAAGATCATTGTCAGTGTTTCAGGTATCCATCTGCCAAAATCTTTCAGTAGCCAAGGAGGTGGTCTGTCTAGACCAGGTTATGAAGGTCATCAGTCACAGTTTGATGTCCTCTTATCTCCCTACTATCTTGGATATCAACACTCAGGAGCCATTTTTGTTTCCCTTCTTTCCAGATCATATATCGTTTTCCTTGATAGAGGAAACAAAATAATAATAGAACAGTTCTTTTCTTTCTCCATCCTCCATTATCATTATCCCATTTGTATTGACCACTGGACCTATTCCTTCTTTGTTCCTTCTCTCTTCTCCAATATAGCTACAGCATATTTTTTTGTTATCCGTAGTTTACGTCTCCAACCTCAACTCACTGTGAACTTCAGCACTACTAATTATGTTCTTATGGGACTGTACTTACTCTTCTGTTTATTCTCTGTTATCTTCCCTTGGTTCTATTATCTGCACCTGTCTTTCTCCAAATCTAAGTTGACTGATGAGTTCCCTGTGCATTCACAACTTTTAGAAAATTTCCACTTTTCTTTCTCATTAGAGCAGTTTTCTTTCTGTCTTAACATAACAATTCTATTCTTGAGAGTTCCCATCCCTACTGATTTTGTTAGTGTGGGCATTATTTCTCCCTCTGCAAAGTCTTACACTTAACCCTCATCACATCATGGAATTATTGCACATTATACCAGCAAAGCAAAAACTGTGGATGTTCTTCCATGATGGAAAGGTTTTGAACGTGGCCTTGGGTATGGTTGGATTTTATTTGCCTGCCTAGCTAAGTACTGAGAAATAGGCTACCCACTTAGTGATGGATGCTGTGGTCACAGCAACCCACAGAACAATGAAAAATGCAAAACTATTCACAATACTCTATGGCCCACTTCTATTGGGAAAATAGAAGAAAATAGGGTATAGAATGCTGACGAGCACACAGTTTTTGACCATATCTAAATATTAATTTAGTCATTGGTATCCTAAATGAGAAATCTTTCTCCAGTGCCCAACATGCCTAGTCATCTTGACACCTTCCCTAAAAACAAATCCAGAAGACAAATGAAAGATAAGTGTAATTGAAACAATGGTTAACAGGTTCTTCTTGGAGAGAGAAATAAAGAAGTCAGGTTTTTTAAATTAGATTTTCAAAAGCAATGAGAAACACTATTTCATAGGCTCATTTGGTCATCTTGTCATGTAGTGCTCAGAATAAGGTTTTTCAAAAATAGCAGCTGGAAAATAATTTCAATGTGTGCACCAGGATTTGTTGCTGAGGATGAGGAAGAAGGAAAATTCTACAAAGAACTTGATAAAACCCTATATAGTAATTCAACATATATGCCTTGGTACTCAGTATCTTCCACGTAAAGATGAGAATGACAAAAAACATGTTGTAAAATATAGTCCAGAAGCAATGAAGAAGAGAGGATTACAGCTTATAGCTCACACAGAAGCCTCATGTCACTACATCTTGAATGAGAAAAAAATTGGGAGACATTATGGCAACCATTAAATGACATCACAAAAAATTGAAATTGCTTACATTTTACATCTTACAAGTAAGAATTGACTCATTATTGATGTGGGAGTCACTATTGATCTATCTTGTATAGTCAGACCACTGATTTGTTTGAGACAAACATCAGTTAATTAAAAAAACTATAAATGATAAAATATTAATAATTAAATAAAAATGAGAAAAATCTATCACATGCAATTAAAAATAATTCCATCTTGAATTATTTAGATACATATAATATTGATAGAGAAAAAGCCATTGATATAAATTATAAGAATTTCAAATGGAAGCTTAACTAATGTGTGTCAATCGTTATGATTATAAAATGAAGAAGATTATAAAAGCCTAGGAACTAGCACAATCAATTATGAGATATACTGTATGATGAAGTAAAAAGCAGCACAAGAAAAAAATAAATTTAAAGGTAGTTTAGAGAAATACCCAATTAAACAAAGTCTTCCTGAGGACACTTAAAGGTAAAACTTGGAAGAAAACAAGAAACAAAAATTAGAGAACATCTGTAAAGACTTTCACAGCACCATCAAAGATAGTGGAGGCGCCATTTTTGTACTCCAGTGTCCCTGTTCCAGATATGTATCTTGATGAAATTAAAATTATCCTGATGAAAACAAAGATGGACAAACCAACTGGACTATATCAAGTATATACAGAGCAAGACTGTGCTGAAAGTGACACAATTTTGAGAGAACTGAGGAATTGATTTTTAAGCTATCTTAAGGAAGAGAAAATATTAGGGACTTGGAAAAAGTCTTAAACTTCATTATAACTAGCATTAATAACAATCAACCCATGCATCTATTTTTGATTCTACTAATGAGAATAATCTATCCATATATTGCAGATATTCTTAAAGAAGATATTAGAAGGAAATTGGTAGATTTTCACAAGAAACATTACACATTTTTACCAATTTTACACAATTGGCTGAAAGGTGTAAAGAATAAAAGATTCTACGGTAGTTATTTCTGAACTATAAGAAAGCATTTGGTTCAGGATAACAAAATGTTCTCTTAAACACTCTCTTCCAACAAGATATTTCTATGCATATCATAATTATGCAAGATTATTTTTATAGCTGGTAAGCTTGTTCAGTGACCCTATGACTATTAATATCAAGCAAAATATAAGAATGGGGAAATGGCTGCTTGTCAAAGGTGTTTGTCACTGTCATGGAGAAGATCTAGGGCATAATACAAGTTGAAGAGTGACAGCATGTAGATGGTGAAGTCCTCATAGTATTCTTGTTTGCCAATAACATTGTATTAATTGCATCAAGGTCCAAAATATTGTTCAGCCTCCTAAATGAGATCAGCTATCACTCAAAAAAAAGTTTGGCTTAACTATCTACACAGAAAAAACTAAGTGGAAAAAGAATACTTATTGTCCAGACTATGCTATTCAGCTTAATGGACAACCTATGGAGTTTATCCACCTGTATCTTTGTCTTTGGGTCTTTGTCTCTTTCTCTCTATTGTGCTCTGTCTCTGTTTATCTTGGGAAGATTTTGCAAAAAGACATGAGTTGGGTCAAGAAACTGAACAAGAAGAGGAGAGTGTGAAAGTCAGTTGCCTTAGGAAATTGTAAAGCTTTTTAAATCACTCCAAGCTTCTTCTAGAAACACAGAACTATTTTTTGAACACCATTATGGCAGCAAATCATGGAACACCTCAGACCCTAAAGAACTGGGAATTGAGTCTGAAGTGGACACAAGAAGATTGCAATACATGTCAAACCAGGAATTAGGCACAAGATGTGATGTAAGGGATGCCAACAAATAAATGTGTGATGTGCTGTACATGTGGCAAGGACCATAGGAGAGTCCTCATAATGTCAAGAGAACACATGAAATGGATCTACCACTTTGTATAGACCTTTTCTGGAGAACTTAGGAGAGAACTGGGTGTCAGTTACCTGGAATGGGCAAGAATGGATAGGTTGTGATCTGCATCATTGAAGAAAATACCCACATTAATGAGACCATTAATATCATTGGAGAGTACTAAGAATTACTTCTACCATTGAAGCTTAAAATCTCACTCCACCTTGGGAATAGATGGTCTACATGAATTGGAATTATGGGAAAAAAAAGAATCCAAAACTTCACCTCGTAGTCAGCCACTGATAGTAAATCTTTCCAAACTTAGGCTGGTCCTCAGACAACAGATATCTAGACTACTGCTAGAGTATACTTGAAGTTTTTCTACTTTTATAGGAAATGCTACTGACATAGCCTATAATAGCTAAGCTAGAATCATCTCCATGCCACAGTGAGGCAACGGAACAGACATTTAGTGGAAGATGGGATCATGAAGAAAAGGACAAAAAAACCCAAAAAAACCCCAAATGTCTACTGTTGTATGAGCTGGCCATGTTTTTCCCCTAAGCGTGTTGCTAGGAGGAATAGCTAATATACTGGATGACAGTCATAACCTCAAAGGATATTGATATGCTAGAGCTTTTGATTGAACCTAATAAGATTAGATTAACATGAGATAAACGTAAAGTCATGCACTTAGATACAAAAAATCAATTTCACCAGTATAACATGGAGGAAATATGGATTGCTGGCAGTTGCTTTGGAAGAGGGGTGTAGTAGAAAAGGGGTTTGGAGGTTTTAGCAGACTCCAAGTTCAAAATGAACCAGCAAGGTGAGGAGATGGACAAAAAAGCTAGACCATGGGTTTCATTAATAGGGGCCTAGTTTCCAGGAATAGAGAGCTCCTGCTGTACTCTTCTCTGCTTAGCCCTCATCTGGAATATTATGGTCAATGTTGGGCACAACAGTTTAAGAAGGACATTGACAAACTAGAGAGTGCCTAGAAGAGGGAAATCAGTACAGTGAAGGGTTTTGAGATCATCACATATGAGTATCACTTGAAGGATCTGGGCATGTTTACCCTGGAGGAGTCAGGGGGAAGACACTAAAGCTATCTATCTTCAAGCATTTGAAAGTCTATTGTGTGTGTTTGTCCTTTGTTGCTGAAGGAGACCATGCCATTGGACAAATTATGGCATGTCTTGCACTCCTTGACTTTGTTTTGAGTGAGGGAAGGCTGTGCAGGTCATCAACTTCGCTTCTTCTCCAGAGCCATCTGAATCCAGTGACCAGATATTCATCAGGATGACTGGAGATGACCCAGGATGAGGCAACTGGGGTCAAGTGACTTGCCCAAGGTCACACAGCTAGTGAGTGTCAAGTGCCTGAGGTGAGATTTGAACTCAAATCCTTCTGACTCCTGCATTGGTGCTCTATCCACTGCACCACCTAGCGGCTGCCCCATGAAAGTCTATTATGTAGATGAGGAATAGACAAATTTAAGCTTCATACCAGGAAAAACATCCTGAATTATTGGAGCTACCCAAAAACAGAATAGGTCACCTCTAGGGATGGTGGTTTCCTTTCCTTGGAGGTCTACAGATATAGGTTGGACAACCACTTGTCAGGTGTGTTATAGTGGGGATCTCCTTAGTGTACAGATTGAACTAAATGCTACTGAAGTATCTTCTAATCCCCAAATCTGTGTGATCCTATCTAATGAGTGTAATTTTGTTTCTTGGGAGGAGTGGGATCTTTTTAGAGTAATGACACTGGATGGAAATGGGCTAGAAAGGGGAGTGGTGTGTGAGTAGTAAGTGTGATAAGTAGTAAGTGGGATAAATGGGGACCCCATTCATTTTTAAAACAACTTAGGTAGCTGATAATTATTTCTGAAGTTTATTTTTTTGTTTGTCATTTAGTTCGTTATTGTTTATTTATCTTTGCTAAGTTGTTGGTTGATTCGTAGATTCAAGAAAAGATCAAAGAAAAAATATTTCTAGATTTTCCATGGCAAATGATTTTGAAGTCCTTATGCAACCAGAATCTCAGTGGAATAACTAGGAATTTTGCCTATTCATATCGCCTCCTTTTATATCTAGTTTTTGAAGCCTGCTACTACATCCCAACCAGAGATATACTCTGTCCTTAGAGAATTCTCCTAGGAACCAGAAACCTTTAAGTACATTAAAACATCTCACAAACTAATGGTGATTTGGTCACACTTCCCCCTCTACAAATTAGAGTTGTTCCCTCCCTTTAGGGGATTTCAGAGAAGAAGAAAAAAAATCTAGCCTGTATCCAAGAGGGAATGGGGCCATATTATCATAAAAAAAAAACCCACAACAGAACACAGTATTCTAAATTGTGCTCACTCATGAAATCTCCTTCTTACCCACTAAGCTTTGAGGGAGAACATACTCTCAATGATTTTGTTTCATCATTGACTTTCATAAAAAACATGACTATAGATAGATGAATTTGCTTTGACAAATCTTGTTAACTACAATCTTGCATTGAGACATTACTTTGAATAATTCTTGCACAACCAATCTGTTTAATTTTCTCTTTGATCATTCTCTTATTCCCATTGGCAGATTTTTTCTTTCTCCTTTTCCAAGAGTGTGGATTCTTTTTTTTTTTTTTGGTTGTTCTTAAAAACAAAC
Source organism: Bettongia penicillata ogilbyi (assembly GCA_023548195.1). Taxonomy (NCBI): domain Eukaryota; kingdom Metazoa; phylum Chordata; class Mammalia; order Diprotodontia; family Potoroidae; genus Bettongia; species Bettongia penicillata. The sequence continues at coordinate 971,522 of JAJHZJ010000145.1, forward strand.
TGGCAGCCTCAGTCTCACATGATTCTTTCTCCACACATTGCCTAGAACTTAAGGAGGAATTGTGCCTGTTTCCCTTGGTACTCCAGCTTGACATTTTAAAAAATACCTTCCATCCTGACTTCTATACTCAGAAATCTACAAAAGCATTTGCTTCCACAATTTAAAAAAATATCTGATTGCTGTAAAAGGTGATAGAAATAAGTTGTTTCTTTCCTTCTATTCCTCATAGCACAACAGAGAGCAATTAATTGCCTCTGCATCTCAATAAAGTGATTTGATGCTGACATGCATCTATTCACACAGTATGACATGCCACCTAATTTGTTCTGTAACCTCTAACAATTTAACAGCTCTTTCTTGAATTAATTGCAAATTATGGGTAATAGATGGTATATCCCACAACTCTCACCTTGCTGATGATGTAGCCAAACATTACGAGAACCTTGGCTCATGTATGTACCAATCAGTTCCAGTCTTTTATATGGAGGAAGTAGTCACTGCCCTACTAGTGTGCTTTCAAGGTTCCAGAGGGTCTTTCTGCACCCACCTACCCTCTTTAATGCTTTCTAATTAATTTTCTGATGACCTAAATTGCACCCTTAGCTTTTTTGTGGCTTTAGGCTTTGTTCTCTATTAAAATGCAAATGCCTTTGGGAAGAATAACACTTGGAACCTTATCATTTATTGACACCTTAGTGTGAATGAGTTGATCAAATATTTTCCTGAAATCAGAGTTTGATAAGAGGGAGAGAACAGGAAGGAAATGATATTTAATAGGGTACATGGCAGAGGGAGACAAAGTTGGAGGAGGGGGGAGAAAAAGGACACTAGATCAAGATTAAATTTCACCTACTTTGCAATGTCATAGAGAATCAGCTCTGGTACCAATCCACCATTTTGATGCATGTCAGCATGAATTAGCTGAGGGCATAGAACAAGAGTTACTTGTCCTTTTGTTGTTTCTGAAATCTGAACTGCTTTTAGAAATAAGGGCTGGAATGTTCCATAGGAACTCAGAGCATGGAACACTGAAGCATGGCACATTCTCCAAGTAGGCTATTTAAAAACAAGTCACTTGGCTTCCCCCTGTGATTCTAAATAAGTGTAATTGCATTATCTGAGCAGCCAGGGTAACTATTTCCATGATGTTCTACCACATCTGTGCCTTCCAAGTCTAGGTCTATACAGGAAGAAATAGTAGAGATTTGGTAACTGGTTTATTTGATCAATTTCAGCTGTCTATGTCACAGCTAATATCCATCAAGGGTCAGGAAAATAGAAGGTTGGACTTGTGTTAACACTTCTGTTTTGAACTTTACTACTTGATTAACAATCCTCATTAGGGGCTTTTAGAAACCATAAAATAATATTTTTGAAAATGTTTCCACTCCCCCACTAAAAGTTTCTGGGGGAAAAGAGTAACCAGAAGCACAATTGCCAGATACATTAAAAAAAAAAAATCTATCATTGTCCCTATGGAAGTCATTCTTTCGTTGGATAGGAGATGACATTAGATGACCTTCCAACTCTAAGATTCTATGTCCAGTCCATTTATCACTCACTGAAGGATATTAGCCAGTTGGTGATCATTAGCTAATATATCTATACAACATCAAAACAACTGGCCAAATTAAAGACTTAGGTGAAAAACTCAATCAAGCCAGTTTTTTGATATCATATAGACAAAGTGATGGGTTGGTTAAATTTTTTACCTTTTATACCGATTGCATGGCCCTGTGCAGATAAGCATCTAAAAACCTTAGGCATCCAAACCAATCAATGTCTTCAGGCCAAAAGCATCCCTTTTGAACCCTTCATTATCCAATTAGGCTATCTAAATTATCAAAAGAGCCATGTGATTATAATATTTCCACTTTATTCTGTGTAGACAAACCCTGAGAATTGTTTTAAATGTGAGTTATAGAAAAGGTGAGCTCAGTAATGTAAGTCCCCTCCCAAATGTTACAATTCAGAATAAATAACCAGATAAATCACTACCACAGAGAGCTGATTTCTTGGTCAAATGTTATTTTTTGAAATGTTCTCAGGCATAGACTTGAATATGTTGGTCCCTGGTGGCCAACTCAAAACATACAGCCAAGGCAGCTACTCCTTTAAATTGCTAAAGATTAGCTAATGAGCAAAAGAAACCCAAACCAAATCAAAACAAAAAAACCCCTGTAAATTGAGAATTCTTAACAATATATTTAATTACCCATATAGAGAAAGGTAAAATTTGTCTTTTTTCCCATGGTAAATCCCTTATAGCAACTGCGTGCTTAATCTCCCTGAGAGTCAACATCTTGAGTACATATGCTGTCATGATTGGGTCTGTATTGACTAATTCAAGACGAAAGGGCAGAATTACCAAAGACTGAAAGCCAAAAATGAAAGTGAAATAGTGGAATGAAATTGGGAGAAATGTTGTAATGGTCAACCAACTTCAGCAATTGCCTCTCAAGTACCCCGTGGAACAGGTTAACAAATATGCCATCACCCCAGCCGGGCTATGCATTCTGTTTCCAGTGGGAGATGACAAAACCCCTATCTTTCCTATTTCATCTATCTGAAAGCACATATACATGTTATAAAACACATCCATGCCTCTCCTAAAACTAATACTCAGCTTTTTAGGGACATGGAATCAATGAGATATAATAAATAATCATGATATAAATATTTCTCACAGGAGCTGCAGAGATGGTGTGAGTATAAAACTCCCTTCTAAGATTTCAGTAAAACCAGATCTCACAAAGGATCTGAAAGAAAAAGAAAAAGAAGCTTATGTTAACCTAGTTTAGCATAACAGTCATTATATTAAAGACTATTTTATGTGACACAATACTGTTCTTTTCCAGATGAAGTCACAGGCAAGAATTCGCTACAGGTTTCTCATAACAATGAACAAAATAATCTAAAGCGAGTTTAAGATCAGCTAGGAGAGGAGGAAAATCAGGATTTTAAAATGCAGCTGGACTGTAATACTGTCAGAAAGCTTGGCATGCAGGAGGAATTTTCCTCCCTAGATCATCCTTCTTTCGGCATGTACAAAATACCAAATGCACTGGTTTATGTTTTTTTTAAAAAAATCACATAAATGAAAGAACAAAATGCTTACGGGCCTTACAGTGAGATAACATCAGGAGGAACGCTGCGTGGAATAGATCTGGCATTTTCACATAAAGCATTATCTTTGGTGCAAGTACACAAGGCAGGACATTTTGGCTTCGTTGGTTTCTTCCCTTCAGTCAGCAAAAGCACAGATAAAAAGCATAGGAAATAAGCAATTCTTTTCAAGGGGATGCTGGCATTTCTGGCACTTTCCATCCTTTTGATCTTTTCTGGTTCCATCCAGTAGAGAAAATATCCCTAAACATGAACAGAACGCTTCTGGATTCAGAGGGTGATTATCTTGCTCTCAGGCCAAGTCCAGAATCCGTCCACCCTTTTCTCTTTGCTTCTGTGCCTGTTTTTAAAAACAGGGACCTGCAGCTGATTCGTGAGCTGCTTCTCACTCAGGCAGTGCACAGCTCCGAGGGAGAGACCTGTGAGGTGCTCTAAGATGGGGAGAATCCAACTGGCTGGAAGAGAAAACAGACTTGCATCACAGCGACAACACTGAGCCCCACACAGCATTGGAGGGCAAAGTGATGTAAGAGAAAATAAACAGCTTTCTGCTTTCACAGGGAGGCCCTTTAATTGTTACCAAAAATAGGGCAGCATTATGGCTTATTAGTGGGTGGGTGGGTGGGTGGGAGCAGTCATCTTGCACTGGATCTCGCTGCAATCTCAGAAGAAACCTTGGGGAATTTTCTTTTCCCCATGGCAAGGAAACTCAGAAGTGAAGCTATATTTAAAGCTGACACCCGTTGGAAAATGAAGTTAGTGAAAACTCTCCCCATTATTGGAAAGCCTTTTGATGTTTCCTTGATTCTACCTTGTTCAAGTACTCCTACAAAGAAAAATGAGCCCAAGGGAAATAATGATTATAAAGTATCATAAATATTTGTTGATCAATACCAAGGGGTGAGTAAGCATTATTACCGAGGTAGGAGGGAAGTGTGAGACTGGATAGATTATAAGGTATGCCTCACTTTAACCCAAGCAAAATGTTTCCTGAAAAGTTTCCTGTAAATCAGGTTTTTATAAATTGAATCCTGTTTTAAATGGATGCTATATAACGGAATCATTTGAGTAATCAGGTTGTAGAAGTGAGGAATTCCTTTTTTTATGTGAATAAAGCACTTTTTAGCGGTGGAGTACAGTGGAAAGGGGCCCAATTTTTGAACCAGGAGATTTGAGTTCGAATTATGGTTCCAATACTTTGTGAACTTCATTTCCTCATCTATAAAGCTGGGATAGTCATACTTCTTTTACCTGTCTTTCTGGGCTCCACCTAGCCAGTCTCCTTCACCACCAGGTAAGATCCCTGTACTGTCAGGTTTCCTCTTCTCCCATTCCCCGCCCTTCCCCCATCCTGAGTATGAGGAAAGTGCTTTGTAAATTATAAAGCACCCATAATAATCACCATAATAAATGGCATTTAACGGGCATTTTAACGTTTGCAAAGCCCTTCCCACATGGTTTCATTTGATCATCTTAGGTGGTAGGTACTACAGGAAAACTAGACATAGTTTTAGACCCATATGTCTAGACCTGGAAGGGACCTCAGGAGGTAGTTAATTCAACCCATTCATTTTAGAAATGAAGAAACTGAGGCCCAGGAAGGTAAAATATCCTACCCAAGGTCACACAAAGAAGTAACTGGCAAAGGTGGGATTTGAACCTGTGTCCTTTGACTTCAAAATCCATTGTTCTTTCCACTTGTACCATGCTGCCTCTGTTATTATCCCCATTTTACAAATGAGAAAACTGAGGTCTTATTGGGGTTAAATGACTTGCTAATGCTCACATAGCTGGGATTTAAATTTAGGTCTTCCTGAGTTCAAGTCTCCATCTACCAACCCAAACTGCTTCTCACAAATATGACTTAATATTTATTTCGAAAGTGGAATATTCACTATACTGGGAGTCTGGAGACCTAGGTTCTACTCCACCTCTGCCAGTAACTAAGAGTAAGTCCATTTCTTTCTCTGAGCCTTAATTTCCTCACCTCTAGAATGAAGAGGCTGAATTAAATGGTCTCTTAAAACCTCTTCCATCTCAAACATTCTGTGATTCCATAATTCTCTGCAATCTAGAATTCCAGACTAAGACAGAGCACAAGCTACAAAGTATAGATCTTATATTTACAGTGAAACATCTATGAATTTATGATCTCATCAGTATAGATACTCCCTCCAGTGGTATAGTTCACAATCCACATGAAACTTCCCATTCTGTCTGAGTCTTTTCAAAAGTCCTCCAGAGAGGATCTAGCCAATGACCTGTTTGAAAAAAAATCCAGTAGTAAGTGTGCAACAGTAAGTTGATCAAACCCTCATTCTTACTATACAAATTCTCCTTTTTCAGTCATATGCCTTCTTAATGATGTCTTTTCCACCACGTGTATACAAGTCATCATTAGTAATATATTGCTAAAATATCAGCTCATTTATATTCATCGTATGTCTTTCCATTGCTCTTTGAGACTCTTGCAACTGATCCTCCCAAAATGAGATTGTTTCATGACTTTCAACCATATATCATGACCATGAAAATAAGTGTCCAAAAGAGGGATTTTGGCTGCAAGAAGTAGCTTGAGAAAGAAGGTGATGCAATTTTCCAAATGCAGCCCAGCTTGCTGTTTTCCTTCTGCTCGGTTCTGGGTCACATTCATAATCAATCTCTAAGGTCTGTCTGAGTTATATGAATTAACTCAATGGTCTGCCCATAATCTAGGCAATAGGTATTCCTTCTCCATTTGGGCTTCACTTTGGCTGTAGGCGGATTAATGCACCAGTCACTGTTTGAGGTGACTGTGGATCTCACTGAGGAGGTACTTCAGTGTTCAGAGGTTTAATGCAATCAACTGGTCATCTACAAGCGGGAACATCCAGAAAAACATCCCTTCTGATTTGGAATCCCTCTGTCACTTGTATTTTGTGTAGGACATTCTTTGTGATCATGGTGAGCACCTTCAGTGACCTTCTGTCAATAAGTTTTATACCTCACTGGATCCTGGTAACGGAGAGATTGCTGGACATCTCTTTGGTGGCATCCATCAAGGAATCTTGTATAATCTTAATATATGTATAGGAGACCTCATTGGAAAAACATCTCTTGAAATGGTATTTCCTCTATTGAGTCATATGCTCTTTTGTGTAACCAAAAAATAATAAACATAGCAGGATATGCATTCTTTATAAAATATATATATATATATATTATACTCTCTATATGTATCTATAAATGTTTATTTCCTCTCCTCTCCCCTCTCTGTACACCATGGTATTAAGAAGCCATGAAGGTGTATTTCAGAGAATTATCTGCCAAACACTGCCTATTCTATTTCTATGTTTTCAATAAAGATACTCTCATACCTAGACCATTCTAATAATGATGGTATAGGGATGGATACTAAATTTTGATTTCTTTGGTGAAAAGAACTCTGAGTGAGGAACTTCCTGATGTTGGCACCTTTTCAGCAGCTTTTAGGGCAACATCTAGGGTAATGACAGGGTTACATGACTTGTCTGCTGTCACATAGCCAGCGTCTTTAGTGATACTATTGTTTTCTCCTTATCTTTCAAATCGTTCCCTCTTTGAGATATTTTGAAAGTTGATCCCTGCATGTTACATGCCACTTAAGTACAGATTTTCTGTTAGGTCAAGCTGTGCTCCCTAATTTTATTTTGTTGAGGGCTATTTCCACTCCTTCAATTGGTACATTAGGTTTTAAAGAATTCCAGTCTAAATGTAGTGATTCCTCTGTCATCTGTAATGAGAATAAATTGCCATGGAAATGCTGGTAGTTCTGTTCCATTTTACAGCTAGTTGTTACTTTCTTTCCAATTTCATCTTGAAGTCTTTTGGGGATTTATTGGTGTGGTTAGCTCTCATGCCAAACTTTTTATAAGGTTCATTGTCTGTTCCTTTGTTTTTCTTTGTTTTGTCAGACAGTTCTATTCATATTCTTCCATAATCTTGTTCTAAAATGTTTTGCAAGTAAATTTGTATTCTAAACCAGTGTTGCCTTTGGATTTTATATTTCTCCACTTGGCAAGAAGATCAATTCTTTGCTGCCTGAGGTGGTTTCTGGTATTTTTCAGGCTTTCTGTTTCTGGCCAATATCTTATAACAGCTTAACTTCTCTATGAAATAGCTATAATGCGGTAGGGCAGGGAAAAGAATCTCACAATCGCCTTTGACTAAGAGTGGGAGAGTGGGAAGCACCACTAATTGTGTCCCTCTCTCCTTCTAAGTTCCCATATGAGTATTCTGGGAAGTGGTTGGGAAATTGTGCTATGAGGAGGACTGAGACGGGAATATCCCTGAATGGGTGTGTCAGGAAATCTAGTTGATTTGATAACTATCAGTTTGAGATCTTCTGCTAGTCCTTATCTGCTGGGTGAGAATTCTGGTGTGAAAAGAATTTACTACTGATGGGGTTATGTAGTTTAAAATAGATAAAAGATGAGACGGTGGATCCCTGGGTAATTCCAGGACGAAGTCTCCCCAGAGTCTGACAGAACCCGGAATTCCTAACCCTCAGAGTGATGTTATCACTAATAACATGCTATTTACTTTTTTTATATATACAAAGACAATTATATGGCAAAATCCAAACTCCTTAGTTTGCCACACAAGGCTCTTCACAAAATGGCTCCAAGAAACCTTTCTAGCCTTATCTTAAAGTGGTCCCTTCATATACTCTCTATTGCAATCAAATTGTTCACTCTCCTTTAAACACTTCCTACACTCTTATACTTCTGAACATATGTATGTGTGTGAAATGTCCACATTACAATTTCCAACTAGTAAAATCCTGTCCATGATTTAAGGCCCACCCAAAATACCATCTTTTCCATAAAGCCTTTCTGAATTTCCTAATTGTATTTTCTTCTTCAAATTCTTCAGAATACTTTATTTATAACTCTTTTACCTCTATGGACCTCTACAAAACTCATGGATATTCTGTTTTATATTTTATATGTGTCTTATTTCTATATTCAACTTAATTCTATTCAAGAAATAACTACTACTCACCTATCCTATGCTAAGCACAGAATAGGCAAGTGTTGAATCAGCAGAGAATAATGGGTAGAGTTCTGGAGCAGAAATCAGGAAGATCAGAATTGAAATCTGACCTCTGAAACTTACTAGCTTTATGATTGTGAGCAAGTCACAGAATCTCTTAGTCTTTTAGTTTCTTTATCAGGAAAAAGAACAAAAAAATCCCCTGTAATGTCTACTTTACAGGATTGTTAGGAGAGTCAATGAGATAAAAGTTTATAAAAAGGTATGAAAAATTTCAAGCACTACATGAATCTCATTTACTAGTATCATAGGCACTGAGAATATAAAAGCCGAAATGAAAGAGCCTCTGATTTAGAGAGTTTATAATTAAATGCATGGGCTAAGATGTGCAAGAATAAGCATGATAAAATGTAGAATGAGAAAAGTGAAAAGGAAAGATACAGAAAATGGATTCTAAGAAAATTTGAGTTGGGAGAGATCACTTTTGTCTGTGGGTTACCTGAGTAGGTCTTGTAGGAGAAAGATTAAAACAGATCTAGGCCTAGAGGCTTATCTCTATTAATGCACAAGGTTGATGGATGGGACAATTATAGTAGTTTGGTCTAGCTGGAATGGAGGGTGTGAGAATGGGAGAAATATGAAAGTGTTAGGAAAGGAAGTTGGACCTAAACTGGAGGGCCTTAAATACCAAGAGAAAGTGCTTATATTCTGTTCTATGGACAATAGGGAACCATGGAGATCTTTTGAGGTGGGGAGAATGGATAGTTGTTCTGTGCGTTAGGAAGGTCCTTATTCTGGGGAGAAGGTGTTCTATGGAGAAGATGTTCTGAGTACAATTCCTGACTTTTACTGCTATCCTGAGAGAATCAATTGCATAGACTGTGACAGCTGGTGCGAAGCCACTCTGTATGGGACATTTCTTGCAGGACGTATACCAAGCATGTCTTTGTAGTATTTGCTACTGTTGATCCATTATTCGTCCAGCAACATTGATATTGGTTTATGCCTATGTGACTAGGGTTTGAGATAAAGAGAAAATAAAATACTTATGGAAAAAGTCTTCACCAGATTTTATAAACTGAGGTGGGGACTCAAAGCTAATTAATTAATGAGAGAGTGTTTGCATTTTTAGAAAATTGTAAGGAAGTATTACAACATACCCTTTGACTGCTTTTGAGCCTAGGGAAAGAATCAATAAAAGGATGTGCTAATAGCAGGCTAAGGGGGAGGGTTTGGTATGTTTGCTTTCAACTACTCAGCATCTTTTATCGTCATCGCACCCCATCTTCCCCCCACAACACACGCACTATGGAGTTGTTTTATAAGGAGCAGCATAGAAATCTGCCAAAAGTAGGGGGCTCATATCGAAGGGGAAGGGGAAAGGAAGGGAATACACATTGATGTAGTGCTTACTATGGGCCAAGCACTATGCTAAGAGCTTTTTATAAATATTATCTCATTTGAATCTTACAACAACCTTGCAAAGTAGGTGCTATTATTATTTCCATTTTACAGTTGAGGAAACTGGAGTGAACAGAGTTTTTTTTTAAGTGGCCTGCCTAGGGCCACACAACAAATGTCTGAGGCCGGATTTGAACTTAGGTCAATCAAAGCAATGTGGTATACTTATGATGGCCACATCAAGGTGGGTAAATTACACAGACCCTAGTTTTGCAAATTTCAACCCTTGTGAGCCTCAGATGATTAATTTGATGGGAACTCAGTGAAGATGATATGTCAGCTTTATGACTTAAATTCCTCTTGTATCATCTCTCTAAGTAAAAAATACTAAGCAATGTGATAGCTGACTTTCAGTATTTGAAGGCTTATCACAAAAAAAGAGGAATGAGATTTAGTCAGCTTGACTTTAGAGAGAAAGACTGGAGCAGAGGGCAAAAACTGCCATAAGGCATAAGGAAATACCCCTAATAGACTGCCTTAGGAGGTTGAGGGTATCCTCTCACTTGAGGTTTTCAAGTAAAGGCTGGATAGTTGCTCCTTGGGAGTGTTAAAGAGAAGATGCCTGCATGGGAGTGGGTTGGTCTATCTGGTCTTCCACTCCTGAGGCTGTGGTCCAGGGCCATGATCAAGACCAGCAGCAGGTTCTGGAAAATTAGGGCAAGGGAAGTGGTGGACAGATGAGAAATTGTGATTAGAAAGGGGCAATTCTGAATCTTGGAACTAGGGCAGTACTCATGCTTTGTAGTCTATATATAAAATAGGGCAGGGTCTCTAAATGTCACCCCAGTGTAGTTAGACTTTGCATGGACCAAGACTCTCAACCCTAAAGGCTCTTAAGGAGGTTTCATTTTCAAAGAAAAATGTCTACAAATAGCCACCATTCATGAACTGCATTAGAATGATTTGAAGATGCTATCTGGTATCAGCAACAGCTGGCCCCTTGGTTTTTAGATGTTTCTATGATCAGTTCTCTTCCATCATATAACTTTCCTCCTTTCTCTTCTTCCTTCCTCTCTCCTTTTATCCTCTGCTGCCCCTTGCTTACTTTATCTTTCCTCCTCATCTTCTTTCCTCTTCCTTACATCTTTTTCTCATTCCTCTCCCACATTCAATTTTTTCAGATTGGAAAGCGCCTGACTTGATCCTAGTGGATCCTAGTATATCTCTGCTTACCGGTGCTGGGGGCAGAGGAGCATCTGTCAGGTTGCCATTAGTGCTATGGCAGGAGGGAGTAGGGTGAAGATGAGATGTAGGAAAGGGTTTGTAGAATATTACAAAGGACCGATTCAGAGATTGAGACGTGTTCCAAACAAGCCATGCTCAGTTCAGAGGGACTCCAGGAGATCTGCTGTTGAGTAGGCAGAGGATGCTAACTGATTTAAATATTAGCCTACCCTAGGGAATGAGCAAAATATAAGGTAGTAAATGTGTTGTAAAGAGAGTAATGGGATATGTTCCAAAGCCCAACAGAGAGAATGGCTATTCTATGGCAGAGATGCCATGATGCAGCTAGCATAGCCTTGCAGAGAAGGCAGAAGGAGCTACTTAAGAGAATATGGAAAGTGAAGATGTTTATATATATATATGTATGTATGTATATCTTCAAGGCCAAACAGAAACATAATCATCCTGGTTATGGTATCTGAGTATTGGCTCTCAGGCTGGGCAAATCTTCAAAAAGAATTTCCCCAAGATTTTTTAGGAAAATGAATGAGATAGAAGCAGTTCTACTCTCTTAGGTACTTTTCCTGGGAGGCAGGTAAAGGAAGGTCCAAACTCATTTAAAAAAGAAAAAGACTCACTGTCCCTTTTGTAGGAGTACAGAATGAGTATGCAATGATATTGGGCCCTTATGCAATCTAGGTATTCCTGATACCCTAGGTCAGCCCCAGGCAAAATGATGCTAGCTTTGAAATCCTTTGGGGCTTTATTTCCTACCCTCCCCTTCCCCAATTCTCTGATGCCTTAGGAGAACAACATAAGACTTCCTACTTTGGCATCAGAGGACCTGGGTTCTAATTTTGGCTTTGGAATTTTTCACTTGGGTGAGCTTTGGCAAATCACATCCTTATTGGAGCCTGGAGATCTGGGTAACTCAACTCTGGTAACTTATTTTGTGAACCTAGGAAAGTCACAGACCCCATTGGCTGGAGTTCATTATTTTGAAAAATGACAAAGTTAAATTAGATGGCTGCTAGGGAACCTCTTGCTAAAATTGCTAATGAGATAATTCACACAAAGGTGTTAATTAATGACAGGAAACGCCAGAGTGTTTTAGCTTGTAACTTTTTCTTTTCTCAACAGTGGTGTGTGTGTGTATGTTTGTCCTTTATTGCCGAAGAAGACCATGCAATAAATTCAAAAGAAAGAAACTCAAATTGTAGAATTTCAGGCATCAGCTAGTAGGGAGAGTATTTGAGGCCAAAGGGAATATTTACGTTTGAGGGCAAAGGGAATGCATCAAATCATCACCAGGCCCTAAAAAAGATGTGGGTCAGAGCAGGAAAGAGGAGTTAGCATCTAGCTGGTAGGATCTACCTTTTTCACTCATCCTGGCCATATAAGCACGAAGATGGCCGCTGGTCAAAAGAGGAGTTTGTCCCTTGTTATATAGAACAAGGAGAAAGGAGAAAAAGAAAGGTGGACAAGAAGGCCTCAGGCTCTGTTTTGGCCAAAAAGAGAAACTGAGGCCCAGACAAGGAAGTGATTTACCCAATGACACATAATTAATTAGCAGAATCAGGAGCAGAAACCTGGCAGCCTGACTCCCATCCACTTCCAGGGTTCTTTCCAATGATCTTTGTTGTGGTGGTGGTAGTGGTCAATTTGTTTTTGACCCAGACCTTTGATTTCACCAGTGGAGCGAACTCCCAGTTGTAGAAACTTCCTCCATAAATGCAAATTTTCAACTAGCCTTTGACAATTGTCTGGGGGCACTGAGAGGTAACTTCCCCACAGAGTCACGCTGCCAAAGTGTGTCCTTGGCAGGATCTCAACCCAGAGTTTCCTCATTCCAAGGTTTATCCACCACTGCTGGCTGCCAGTCACACGGTGCTGTTGATTCTATGCTAGGAAAGAGAAGGGTAAACAAAGGGGCAGAGGGTCATCTCATATTTGGAAGACCCCATGAGGGCACATTAAGAATATCTTTGGGAAATTCACGTGCATTAATCAATAATCCATTAGCTAAAATCAGCCTAAAAGCTGTCCATGCTGAGTCCAAGATAAATCAGATGATTTTTCTCTGGCAAGAATCATGGTGATTTTATCTCTAGGAAAGGGAAAATCTCATACAGAAGTCACCACCAGCATTTTTGAGTTCCTATTTTTTTAAAAAATAATAAAATTTTAGAATGGAAAAGTTCTCTTATTTTACAGATAAGGACAGGGAAGCGACTTGCCCAAGGATCCCAGAGGTGCTAAGGGCAGAATCAGGCTGAATTGAGGTCCATTAACTCCAAATCTCATGCACTTACTACTGTACTGTGATGTGTATGAAGTAAATGGGCTATTTCCTTTAGAAACGTTCCTAAGTTATAATGGAAAAATGGGGAACTGTGATCCCCAGATCTTCTCCATAAAACATCATTTCAACTATTCAGCATAAAGAGATAAATGTGATCGCAGTGCTGGCCCTGTACCTGACTTTTCTGTAGCTTTTGGTGTTCTTCAGGGGTTTTCAATCATGTTCAACTCTTTGTGACTCCATTTGGGGTTTTCTTGCAGAGATGCTGGAATGATTTGTCATTTCCTTCTCCAGCTCATTTTACAGATGAGGAGAATCAGGCAAACAGGGTTAAGTGACTTGCCCAGGGTATACAGCTAGTAAGTAACTCCTGACTCCAGGCCTGGCTCTCTATATACTATGCCACCTAGCTGCCCTTTCTATAGCTAAGGGATAGATTTCAGTCAGTCAGTGGATCATTATTTATTGAAGACTTACTATGAGCCAGCTACATTGCTAAACGCAGGAAATACAAAGAAAGGCAAAAAGATGGTCCTTGACCACAATAAGCCCACATTCTAAAGGGGGAAACAAGATGCAAATAATTGTGTCCATACAAGTTATATTTGGTCTAAATGGAAAGTAATCTCAGAGGGAGTACACTAGCAGTGGGAGCCACCAAGAGAAACTTCTGGCAAAAGGTAAGATCTAAGCTGAGTCTTGAAGGAAGCCAGGGAAGCCAGGAGAGGAAAGAGAGGATGGAGGGCATTCCAGGCATGGAGAACAGCCAGTGCAAAGACAGGATTCAGGAGATAGCGTCCTTGGAGAGGAACAGCCAACAGGCCTGCAGGGAGCAGAAGACCCATTTGGCTCCCTATGTGACTGACATTCCTCTGATTATGATGGCTCCAGAGGTTTCTAGGTCGGGTGCAGATGTCTTCAATCTACCTGTCTCATCACTCGTCTCCCCTGCACCTGACCTCCTCCCTACCTAGTTTGCCCCACCCCATCCCTAGGGCTTTATGGTTTAGAAACAAACAGCTCTCAGTCTAATTTCATAGAAATAAAACCAAGGTGAAAAAAAATGGTTAGGGCCTTATATTTACCCACCACTGGGTAGTTTGCAGTTTGCTTTTACTTCCATTGTATTATTTGAGTCTCACAATAACTCTGTGAGGCAGACAGGGAAGGTACACTAAGTATCATTTTACAGATGAGGAAACTGAGGCTCCAGGAAATGGAGTAAATCCCTCAGAATTATAGAGTTTTAAAATGGCTCGGTCTTTGGTTGAGTTCTGAATTCTTTCACGGTTACTTTTCTTTATATTGCTGTGGTTGTCTTGTAAACTGTTTTTGTTCATAAAGGTCTTCCCAAATTTCTCTGAATTCTCCATAATCATCATTACTTGTATACAATAATAGTCTGGCATATTAATAGACCACAATTTGTTCAGACATCCCCCATTTAAAAGACAATCACTTCATTTGTAGAAGTTGACTTTTTTTTTCTACTCTAACAGCCAGTATTTACACTGTGGTAAACATGTGTTAGGGATTGAAAGAAATGTGAAAACAGTCCCTTCCTTTAAAGAGGAAACAGTCTAATGGATGAGACAAATGAATATCTAGGTACATAAAAAATACAGCTACAAATCATCTCAGAGGCTGCTGGGGCAGTTGGGGACTGGGAAAAGACTCCTAAAGAAAATGAGAATTGAGCCGAGATGAAAGGAGCTACAGAAATCAAAAGGCAGAGGTGAGAAGGAAGGACATTCCATCAGAGGAGACAAATAGTGCAAAGTGCTGCCATGAATGTTGTTTATATTTATGGAATCTTTGCTCTGTTTGTGGTTTCCTTGGAAAAGATATCTAGAAGTGCGATCACTGAGTCCAAGTACATCTTCAAAATAGTAACTTTACTAGTATAATTTTGAAAACTCATCTTTCTATTAAGATCCATTCTTGAAGGGATCCAGATAATGAAGTTTTACTGTCTTTAGTGCAACCAACCATAGCATTTCAAAACTCTTCCACTAAAAATAATTCAAGTAGCAGATTTATTTTCCCTTAGAATGCCTTGCTAGTTTTCTGTTATTATTAGTGCTGGTCTGTTTCTCCCTAAAGAAAAACTGACAACTTTCATTTATCTGTGTGAGCCATATTGGTTTTGTAAATGAGTGGTAGCTAATTTCTAATGTGAAAATTTGTTCTCTGTTTTATCCAACATATTTCCAGGTTACCTCCTCATTATTATCTGAAAGTGTGTGGTCAGAGAATATGAGCTAAATTAAATATTGAACTAAGCAAAACTTAGGGAAGTTGCTTTGTCGCAAAGATAATAATGGGATGGATATATTCTAAAGCTAAACAGAAAGAATTTGGAATTATTTTGCATTTTGGAAAATCTGTAACTTGGGTACCCTGTTCCATTAGTATAAGTACTCGTTTTAGTGTTTTAAGGATTTATGATTTAATCTATGTAAGTACTTACTGATGCTGTCCCAGCTCCTCCATGTTGCCTACTTAGGAGTAGGCAGCTTAATGGGTTGCCATAACGAAACACAAAAGTAATTACCTGGTGGCCAACCCTCCAGTGACAAGCAGCTTTGAACTTAACTAGGCTGGTTCTTGAATGGTTTAGGTGTAATCCATCCTCAAGTTCATACTCCATACTTTGCATCTTTGTAGAATGTTTATCCACTGATAAGAAACTATGAAACACTTACTATGTGCCACGCATGTACTGTGCCATGTGATGAGGATACAAAGACATAAATGTAATGGTCCCTATCCTCAGGGAGATTACATTTCCTTTTGTGGTTTGTTGTTCGTTCATTTCAATCATGCCTGATTCTTCGTGATTCCATTTGGGGTTTTCTTGGCAAAGATACTGAAGTGGTTTGCCATTTCCTTCTCCTAGGGGCAGACAATCTGGCAGAGTTTATGTTCTGTTGGCATGGACTTTGAGTCCTTAGGGTCTTCTTTAAGCCCCACAGAGGTATTATAGTAGGATTTTCTCCCCAGATTTATTATTTGTTTTCAGTTTTCAACAATCACTTGCATAAGTTCCAAATTTTCTCACCCTCCCTCCCCACTCCTCTAAGACAGCATGAAATCTTATATAAGTTCTACACATGCATTCCTATTAAATACATTTTCACATTAGTCATATTGCATGGAAGAATTAAAACGAATAGGAGAAACCATGAGAAAAACAAAACATAAAAAAAGAGAAAACAGATTGCTTCATTCCATGTTCCAGATCCATAGTTCTTTATCTGGATATGGATGGCATTTTGCATCATGAGTCCTTTGGAAATGTTTTAGGTCTTTGCATTTCTGTGAAGGGCTAAGTCTATCAAAAACAGTCCTCACATACTATGGCCGTTACTGTGTATAATGTTCTCTTGATTCTTCTCACTTCACTCAGCATCAGTTCACGTAAGTCTTTCCAGGTTTTTCTGAAGGCCACCTGTTCATTGTTTCTCATAGCACAATAGTATTCCACTACATTCATATACCATAACTTGTTCAGCCATTCCCCAGTTGATGAGCATCTCCTTGATTTCCTACAGTAGAATTTTAGAGACGTCATAGATAACTTGGAATTACCTGTTAGAAGTAACAGATGAAGTATACATATTACCATATAACATTTCTTATAGAACAAACTTTTTCTTGTTGATGGTGGAAAATACCAAGTTGCCCCAGGTTCTTGCCAGTAGTCATTAAAAGATTGCTTGGCTGGAACCTCAAGAGCACAGAAGTCCTGTTTATGACAAGGAGGAAAAGGTCCCTCTGCAAGTCTCCTCACTGTGGGATCAGCTCACTCAAGTGCCTCACAATAGGTACCCTTGGGTACCCTGTTCAAAACTAGCAAGGCATTCTAAGGGAAAATAAATCTGCTACATTGCTAAACACAAGAAATACAAAGAAAGGCAAAAAGATGGTCCTTGACCACAATAAGCCCACATTCTAAAGAGGGAGACAAGATGCAAATAATTGTGTCCATACAAGTTATATTTGGTCTAAATGGAAAGTAATCTCAGAGGGAGTACACTAGCAGTGGGAGCCACCAAGAGAAACTTCTGGCAAAAGGTAAGATCTAAGCTGAGTCTTGAAGGAAGCCAGGGAAGCCAGGAGAGGAAAGAGAGGATGGAGGGCATTCCAGGCATGGAGAACAGCCAGTGCAAAGACAGGATTCAGAAGAGTATCCTTGGAGAGGACAGCCAACAGGCCTGCAGAGAGCAGAAGACCCATTTGGCTCCCTATGTGACTGATGTTGCTCTGATTATGATAAATTATGATAAATAAATCTGCTACTTGAATTATTGACTACTGTATAAAGTTTGATGAATGTAGAAACTGGTTATTATTTGGTGGATAAGCATCATCAGTTGGCATGAATAGATTCTTTGGTAAGAGCTCATTTTCGAGGAGTGAATGTGAGATGAGATCAGTAAAACTAGAGATATTATTGCTACTGTAATATGTGTGTGTGTTGGGGGGTGTATTTTGGAGAAAAGGATGTTCACAGAGTCAGTTTCTGTTTGAGTTCTTGGCTTAGGCTATTTTAGTGTCCCTGTTCTGCATGGGACCAGGGTGGGGAGGGAGGGGGGGAAAATGATAATAAAGCCATGAAGTCAAACCTGGTCTAGTACTGCTTATCTAAATTGTCCAATTGAATTTGCTCCTGATTTTCTATCCTTAGAAAAGGGCATCCAGGGAAACTAGGATAAAATGGAAGGAAGAAAGCAGTGGAAGCTGTCGTGACAGTGGCAGATATAGGACAAGCAGTGCTGGGGGTGGAGGGTGGAGGGTGGGGGTGTGGCAGTTTGAGTTGTAGAAAACAGCAATGAAAGACCTCAGTGTGTAGTCAGCCTCCTTACCATGAGATCTCATCCAAGGACTTTTATTCACTTCTTTATCATGTTCTAGAGTCAAATCATGAACTTATTCAATCAGTTGACAAACATTTATTAAGTATCTAATACTTACCAGGGGCAGTTGGGTGCTATAGTGGATAGAGGGCTGGACCTGATATCAGGAAGAGGTATTTTTCTGAGTTCAAATTGAGCCTCAGGAACTTATTCACTGTGTGACCCTGGGCAAGTCACTCAACCCTGTTTATCTCAGTTTCTCATCTATAAAAGGAAATGACAAATCACTCTAGTATCTTCACCAAGAGAACTCCAAATGGGAACATGAAAAGTTGGATACAACTGAACATTACTTACAACAAACATTACTTACTTACAAACATTACTTACCAGGCACTATGCTAAGTACTGCAGATAAAAAGAAAGGCAAAAAATAGTTCTTTTCATCAAGAAATTAGCATATACTCAAAAAGAGGAGACAATATGTATATAATTAGATAAACTTTATATATGTATGTACACATATATGTACATATGTGCACATATATGATATGTGTATATATATGTGTGTATGTGGGTGTACATATATGCATAGAATATATACCTATATAATAAACACACAGAGAATACATGAAAGGTAATCTGAGAGGAAAAGACACTAGCATGTGGGAAGTCGGATTCAAGCTGGGTCTTGAAGGAAGCCAGGAAAACCAAGAACAGGCCACTGCATTCCAGTTCTGAGGACATTCTAGAGAAAGTCATAAAGAAAGGAGATGGAGATTCACATTTCAGGAACTCTAAGTAGGTAAGTATAGGTAAACTGTAGAATAGGTGGAAGAGAATGAAGTATAAGTCTAGAAAGGTTGGAAGGGACCAGGTTAGGAAGATCTTTATACTGGATTTTTTACTGGATCCTGAAGGCAATAAGATCCATTTTGTGCATGTGTGTGTGGGGGGGAGGGGGGGCTGACACTTATGTTTTAGACAAATCACTTTATAGCTGAGTGGAGGATGGATTGGACTTGAGACAGGGAACCCACTGCAGTCACCTGGGCAGTTGGTGATGAGGATCTGAATCAGGGTTTTGACAGGGGAGAAGAAGGGATGTAGATGAGAGAAGTTGTGAAGGTAGAAATGATGAGATCTGGCAATGGATTATATAAATGGAGGGAGGAAGAGGGAAGAGTCCATGATGACATCAAAATAGTGAGCCAAGATGACTGGGGAGGGTGAGTACCCTTGACAGTAACAGTTAAAGGAAAGAGAATGAATTCTCTTTTGGATATGTTGAGTTTGAGATGTCTGTGGGACTTCCAGGTCCACGTGTCTAAGAGGCAGCTCAAGAGAGAATCTAGGATTGTATGTATACATTTGGAAATCATATGCACAGAGATGATAGTTGAACCCATGGACACTGATGAGATCCCCAAGAAAGATGATATAGGACCAAAACAGAAAAGGCCCAGGGTAAAGGCTTGGGGGATACCCATTGTTGGAGTGTGTGATTTGGATGAAGGGACTAGCAAAGGAGACAGAAAATGACACAGGCAGAGAACAGGGGAGAGCACTGTTCTGAAA
The DNA here is from genome assembly GCA_023548195.1 of Bettongia penicillata ogilbyi. Taxonomy (NCBI): domain Eukaryota; kingdom Metazoa; phylum Chordata; class Mammalia; order Diprotodontia; family Potoroidae; genus Bettongia; species Bettongia penicillata. The sequence continues at coordinate 991,025 of JAJHZJ010000145.1, forward strand.
ACTCAGGGAGGAGAGTATTCAAGAGGAGAAAGTGATACACTTGATAGAGTGCTGGTCCTGGACCTGACTCTAAATCAGACACTTACTAGTTCTGTGACTTTGGACAAGTCATTTAACCATTTTTGCCTCAGTTTCTTCGACTGTAAAATGGGGGATAATAATAGCATTTATCTCTCAGAATTGTCATAAGGATCAAATGAGATAATATTTGTAAAGTTCTTAATACACAATTCCTGGCACACATAGTGGGTTTTGTAAATGTTAGCTACTGTTATCCAATAGTGTTATTATTTTAGGTGTCAAAAACTATAGAGAAATCAAGGGGGAAAGTTTGAGAAAAAGTTATTAAATCTGGAAATTTAGAAATCATTGATAGCTTTGAAGAGGCTAGCTGATGGAGTTTGAAGCTAGCTTGCAAAAGAGAGTGAGAGAAGAGGAAATGAAACCTCTCCATGTAAACGAATTTGTCAAGGAGTTTAGCATGAGGAGAAATAAAGGCCAATAGCTAAAAGATATGGTAGGGTCATAGTGAGGGATTTTTAAGGAGTGGGTGAAATAGTAAGATTTCTAAGGCAGCAGAGGAGAAGCCAGTAGATATAGAGAAATGTTGAAGAGTGGGGGAGAAACAGATAGTTGCAACAACTTACAAGAGAAGTTGGGAGGGGGTGAGATTAGTCTTGACAAAAGTGGAGACAACTCTTCATCTGGAAGGAAAGAAAGAACGAGATAAAGAAAGAAAGAGGGAGGGGGAGGAAAAAGAAAGAAAGAAAGAAAGAAAGAAAGAAAGAAAGAAAGAAAGAAAGAAAGAAAGAAAGAAAGAAAGAAAGAAAGAAAGAAAGAAAGAAAGAAAGAAAGAAAGAGAAAGGAAGGAAGGAAGGAAGAAAGAAAGAAAGAAAGGAAGGAAGAAAGAAAGAAAGAAAGAAAGAAAGAAAGAAAGAAGAAAGAAAAAGAAAGGAAGGAAGGAAGGAAGGAAGAAAGAAAGAAAAAGAAAGGAAGGAAGGAAGGAAGAAAGAAAGAAAAAGAAAGGAAGGAAGGAAGGAAGAAAGAAAGAAAGAAAGAAAGAAAGAAAGAAAAAGGAGGGAAGGAAAAGGAAGAAGGAAGGAAGGGAGAAAAAAGAGACTCCTAAGATGGTAATAACTAGAAATTGTTTTTAATTGTTTTATGTGGCTTTTCTTTTGGGAGGAGGAATTTGGTAAGGGGCAATTTGTCTTTTAACAGGAAACCATACTTTGATCCAAAGGAATGAAAGTGATGATAGAATTCCTATAACAGGAGAATATCCAGCATGGGTAGTACCTTAGGGCAAAGACAGCTTTCCCATAATTCCTTAAGCCAGGAAGCAGAAAAGCCCCTATTCACAGAGCTGGTTACTATTAACTATGGGTTAATGGTTGACTCCAGTTACATATAGCCTTAGGCTCTTTCCCCCTACACTTTCCTTGCCTCAATATTTTAGTTAAAATTTGGAAATATGAAAATGCTGAAAGAACTTTTTTTCAATGTTTTCTTCGGTATAGTAGGTTGTGTGGCTCACTCATGGCAGCTCACTAAATAATTCAACCTCCACCATCATACTATTCAGACTGGAAGAGAATGAAAGCTAAAATGGAGCTGCTCCGAAGGCTGCCAATTGGAATGCTTCACACATCAGACTCATTTCAGAACCATTATCATGTTAATAGAAATGCTCCCCCATCCTCCACACCAATACATGGCATGCTTTTAGAAAGGCAGAGTTAAAAGAAAAGCGTGAAATTAATTTTAGTATCTGACTTCAAAATAAAGGCAAGAAATGCCAAAGTGAGTTGATATTGTGTCAAATGGGAGAAATCGTTGTTTACATTAAAATGGGAGGAAAAAAGTTCAGGTATCTAAAACAAAAGCAGTTCTTAAAGGCAGCATATTGAAGATTTTTTTGGCATTCCTTTTGTAAACAGTACCTCTTGGAATGGGGATAAGGGTATACCTGGTAACTAATGGGTTGCATTCCCTCTTCCCGTGGTCCTGCCATGAACAAACTGACTTCATGGGATTTCACCATGAATTATCCTTTATCTAACTAGGTAAGGTATATCCTGGCCTGCTGTAGAAGTCTCTAATGTGGTTCTAAAAATGCTAAGGATTTGAAAGCTTTCATCTTAGGGAATGGAGACAAAGAATCCTACCCAAATATATAGAAAAAGTGTTTTCTGATGAGGTGCTGAGGCAGTATGGCTCAGTAGAAAGCATGCTGGATTTGGGATCAGAAAGGCTAAAGTACAAATCCCAGACTTGCTTTTTATTACCTTGGTGACCTTAAGCAGATTATCCCTTTGGGCTTCAGTTTCCTCATCTATAGACTAAGTTGTTTGGAGATGACAATCGTTGAGCTCCCTTGCAGCTCTAAATCTGTTAATTGGAAGAAGAAAAAAAAGTCTCTTTCAGTGCCAGAGTAGTCATTCATTATCTACTCCCTAAAGGAATGTGTTGAGTCTCCAGAATGTGAGGGTACCAGCTAGATTTACCTAATGTATTCTATGTCTGCTACAGCCTCCTGGGAATTTCTATTCTCAGAAACTGAGAAATGCCTGTTAGGTGGGGATAGAGCATAACGTCTTCTCACCCCTCCCCACCACATCAAAATGATAAATAGAGAATTCTCACTTGGAATCCTCTTGCCTGGTGGAGGGCTCTGATTATACACAGCAGCAAGAATATTTTGTCTTCAAGTCTTCACAAATATACCCATGTCTGTGCACATATATATGTGTGTGTGCGTGAGTATTTATATACATGTGTGTCTGTATATTTCCCCCTCTGGAATCCCTTCCCACATGGTGGCTACTATTTTCACAGGTTCTACACAGGATTTCCCTGTGTAAAGCCAACTTATTACAACTATAATTCACAAGCCTTCAATAGTCTCCTTCCCATTAACAGTCAGCCAATAGATATAATTAGGGCAGCTAGGTGGTGTAGTGGATAGAGTGCTGGGCCTGGAGTCACAAAGAGTCATCTCCCTGAATTCAAATCTGGCCTTAGATGCTTACCACTTGTGTGAATCTGGGTAAGTCACTTAACCCTGTTTGCCTCAGTTTCCTCATCTGTAAAATGAACTAGAGAAGAAATTAGCAAACCATTCTAGTATCTTTGCCAAAGAAAACTCCAGATGAGGTCACCAAGAGTTGAACTTTGAATTGTAAGCTCTAGTTATCTCTTAAGGCCATAGCTGACCCTCTTCTCTGCTGCCAGGGACCCATTCCTCAAAGCAAAGTCTTACTATGAGTATAAATAACAACTGTTTTCTGTTCTGGCCAGAGGGCCAGAAGGAGGGTCTTCCTTCCTCTCCCAGACTGATACTTTTGTGATAGTAAATTAAGCCATCTTTTGCCTCAGTTGTTGCCTAACCCTTAATCATTGAATGAGCATTGCCTCAGACAAACTGAGACCTGGGAAACACCTTAATTTAGAAAGGCCAAGGTCTCCCACTGCATCCTGGGCCATCACCAGTCATCTTGACTTTTTGCCTTGCCATTGGACTTCCGTGACTCTGGAAGAGAGAATGAGGCTGACAGCTGCCCAGCCCTGTCTCACTTAAATCTAATTCATGAGCAAGTCAAGACACCACTCTTATAATGTCATCGGTCCTCTTCAAGAAGGAAAGATGAACAATGACAATTTCTTCCTTTAGTTACTGACTCTATATCCACATCTATCTGGAACATGCATCTCTGCTTCCTGCTGGATGCATTGTCTCTACAGATTGAGAAACTCCTTTTCAAAGCAACATGGACAATGGGATGTGGAAGTGTGGTAGGGTGGGGGAAAGAAAAAGCCTTTTTTCCTCCCCTCCCCCTGCAATTCTCTTTCAGGTTGGGTGCTTGCTCCACTTCTGGCTCCCTGCTTGGCCCAAGCAGCTTTGCTCATAGAATCGTGGCCCCTTTCTTTATTGTCCCTCAAATATCCCAGCTATGCGCAAGTTTCTTACAGATCCCCTTTCTCCACCTTCTAGTCATCCCATCAGGAACTAGGTTCCTCTTCTAGTCTGTTTTCTGAACTTATTAAACAGACTTTTAAAGGTCACCCAAAGGAGTGGCTTCTCATTCTTCATGGTTTGGTTTTACTTCCCTTCTGATTCAATCAAGGGACTCATTTGAATTCCATAAAGGGTTCCCCTGGCATAACTGTATTGTTATAGTGAATTTAATACCTCATTATCTGGCCCCTTTTCTGTGATTAGGTTTGTGAAAGACTAAAGCCTAGCCATAGAGATAATACCTTATATTTGCATAATGCTTTTAACTTTTCTAAGTACTTTCACATGTTAGCTCATCTTTCCTCATGACAATGAAATGTTCACAATGTTCTAGAAAAACTCAAAGGCATTTGTTTGCTAGTTTATTTCTATGCAAGGAAACCTGCCTTTTATTAATCTCTCTGGTTCTCTAAAAGCTCAGAATCTTCCTTTTAGAAATCTGATATACATCTCCTCCCTGAGATGGAGTAATCTGTTACTTACTTTGCACTAGCTAAACTTAACAGTGGTCCTCAGGTCAGTGAAGCTGATTGCCATGGTTACATGGGATCTTCTGTCATTTCAAACTCTACATGGTAGAAACATACAGGGCATTACTACATTCAGGTAAACACTACCTTTTCCTTGACTCAGAAAGCCCAAGTTAAAAATCAATAAGATGGTGCTTGTATGCTTGGACAATGAAGGTTATTTTCCCTCAAAAAAAACATAGCAACAAATCTAAATGAAGCAGTGTTGGGTTGTTGGCGGGGGTGATGGCGGATGAAGGATGAAGCAGGTGCTTATTTAATTGCTGCAGCTGGTACTGAGCGTTGTCTCCACTCTTGACTTCATTTTCAATTATTGGCTCTGGTATTCATTAACTTTTTAGTTGACGCATTTTAGGAGAGTCCAAAACAATTCCTCACTTCTCACTCATCTTTTTATAGAAAAATAAGAAAGCAGTACTTTGCTATGGTATATTTTTTGAAAATGACAAGTTAAGTTATAGGCCTTTTCTCCCTTCAACAAAAACGCTCCTTGAAAAAAAGAAAACTGACCTAGATGTAACTAGACATTTAATTGAATTCTGCCCAAATTACTATGGGCCAAATTTCAGAATCTGTTTGAAAAGACAACTTGGTAAAACTTGTCCAGTTCTATGTAACTGAATGGACAAAGTGATGAATGATTTGATTTGAGAATTATGTATTTGATTTGAGAATTATATATTTGAGATTATAATTTTCCAAATCCTTAAAAATATAATAGGTCCATAAATAGATATGTTAAATAACAAATACATAAAAACAGTAAGAATACATAAATAACTAAATAACCTTATTAGTTTACTGTCCTCTTTAAGGGCTGGAGCACAATCCTTTAAAAATCATTTAATTTTTAAAATAAAATCTAATTTAATGATTAAAATATTTCTATTATAAACTAAGTATTCCTAAAAATACAAATAAACAGAATATATGATTCAACCTCAAATAAAACCATAGAATGTGAACTTTATACATTTGATTTGAAAAAATAAACATATTTTTATATGATAGATCTTATTTAGGAGGCTCTGAAATGCTGATTTTATAAGCCCCAGAACAATATGATCCATAAATAGGAGACTATGGAGAAACTCACTGCCTGTAAGGGATCTGTCTTCCATTTGCCCTCTCTTGGACATCCTCCATAATGGTAGCAAAAACCTTTGGCAAGCTTGTATCTTCCTATCTTGTGCTTTGCTTGATGTTCATTGATCAGAAGGTTATTGAACAAAGGCATCTTTTTTGTGACATCTCTTGAGGGATCTCGTAAGATTTTTGATATGCAGGGTAGGCATCTTGTTGGAGGGCAGCTTATAAGATGGCATTATGCTATACAAAAAAAATTATAGAAAAGTACAGTGGAATTATGTGTTTCTTAAAACTTTCAGTTTATTGCATGACTACAAAAAAATGTCTGATGTAGGCTGTGAAAGCCTGACTACTCCCTTGGAGTTCCTTCATCATGGATACCCTCAATGTATGTAGAGATTATTAATGCCCAGACTAGAATGTGCAGCTGGAAGGACAACTCATAAGAACTGGTCTTGGGTGCGGACAAGCATTAAAGACAACTATGTCTTTGTGAGCTTTGAAAGATCAGAAGATTGAGCTACTTGGAGATCTGGGAACTGGACCCAAGCCAGAGTTTGCCAGTGGATGAGTCCATTGTGCTTGAGAAGTGTCCTTGACTGAGGTGAGCAGTAGATCAACACTGAAGTATCCTTTCCTGCAGTAAAGGAGCTTCTCATCCAGAATCTTAGGCTGAATTGAGGAGCAAATTTGGTGAGGTGAATGCTTCATAGCAACCACTTTAAGTTTGAACTCACTCTCCCTAGAGACTGAGGTGGCAGAGAGAGGAAAATGTGGGGCTTTTTTATACTTCCCAGCTTTGGTATTTCCAGAGTAGTAGTTTACCCTTTGTGAACTTTCCTCCTCTCCCCTCTTCTCTCTTTACTTGAGGGTGTTCTGCCCAAAGGAAGGTAAATTTTGATGGCCTAAAGCTGCCTAACTTGGGGTTTACTAGCTAAATTTCTTTCTCATAGACCAAAGCTTAAACCCATTCCACTCTGAAGATCATAGATTGGACAACAAAAGTTCTACTTAATGGCCATTTTTTGGGCCCTTCTGGCTCAGAATGAATGTAAATAGTAACTGTTTCTCTCAAACACAGCACCCACGAAAGACAGATACAATAAGGACACATACTTACAAACCACATGGTATCAGTACAGGTGGGGAGATAAGGACTGAAGCCTCTGTCCCCACCTAGAGGTTTACAGCATTTTGTCCTCCTCACTATAATGTGTGTGTTGGGGTGGAGGGGAGAGGCAGAAATTAAGAGATAGACACAGAGGGAGATGGAGAGAAAGAGACACAGAGAGAGATAGAGACACAGAGGCAGAGACAGAGACAGAGAGAGAGAGACAGAAAGAGAGAGAGGAAAGGAGGGAGGGAAGGAGGGAGAGAGACACAGCAGAGACAGAAAGAGAGAGGCAGAGACACATACACACAGAGGGAGAGGGACAGAGACAGAAACACACACATACACAGAGAGAGAGAGAGAGAGAGAGAGAGAGAGAGAGAGAGAGAGAGAGTAGTCAAACAAAAGATCTCACAGTGATAACATAGTAAGCAGACAGGAAACAATCACAGAGCATCGAACATTCTCCAAAGTAGAGCTCAGGACCCTCTGATTTACAGATAGATAGATAGATAGATAGATAGATAGACAGACAGACAGATAGAAAACCCTCTGATGCATGTGTATTTATGTGCTTAAAAGAAGATTCACCACCATTCATGTGGGGAATCCGTCAGGCAGCATGCAGTGTGCCTACTGCTAAGAAGTGGGCCCTCATTGGCCAGTCCCTCTTTGTACTTGGGTCTCCTAGCTCCCTTTGGGGCTCAGCTCAAGCATCACTTCCTCCAAATGACTCTTCCTGGTTTCCTAAGTTGTTATTGTTTCATCTCTCCAGTATTATTTTGCACTTATTTTGCATGCATTTTATTTACTTGTGTTTGTGCACGCTATTTTTCCCCAGTGGAATATAAGTTCCTTGTGAACAGGGACTGTTCTGTTTTTCTTTTTTTATAGTGTCTCACACATAGCAAGTGCTTAATAAATATTTGTAGAATTCAACTGAATTCCCAACGAAAAGTATTAAAATTTATTGTTTCCTCATAATTACATCAACATTAAATTTTATTGTATTTAGTTATTTATATCCTATGGATAGTTTTTTCATAAATAAAATATAAACATTCTTCATTTTTCTCTCATGGAGTGGTCCTTAAACTATTTTTTTTTTGCTCAGGCAACAGTCTTCTTTGACTTGAGGAATTAGAGCATACAATGTTTAAGTTAGTGACAAAGAAGGTTTCTTGAGCATTTTGGCCTCCTGACTCATTGTCCGTGGATCCTATGATTCCTCTGCTTTTCCTTTCCTTTTCCCTCCTCATTCTCTTCTTTCCTTCCTTTCCCAGGATCCCCAGTAGAGGAATCATCTTCGCACCTCCACAGATGGAACTTCTATCATGATTGATCTGAAGCCAAGCTGGGAAAAACAGGCTGCAAACTGTAGCTGGGGATGGTGGTTCAGGATTTCAAGGCACATTCTGGGAAAGTGAACACCACAGTCACACCATCTGGGAACTAGTGCCTTCACAGTACAGTAGCCACTGGAAAGTGTTTTCCAGAGAAATAACACACCGACTTTGTGAGTTAAATCACCTAGCCCCCTAGGGTCCCAGGCACCTCTTTAAGGGGTGATTGGAATTGGCAAAGAATATTCCTCAGTGGGAATGCCCTCCACTCATGAAAGTACTCAAATTGTCCAAATAAACACAAATATTCCTAAATTTGGGGGTAACGTTACTATGTTTTTCTTTACTTTGATTCTGAATAAGTATATCTTGTATATGCTCACTTAATGAAATATTAAAAATTCAGGGGCTTTCCTCTTATGTCTCACATCTTCTGTTGTGAGAGAATGATGACTGTTTTCACAAGGCAACAACTAGAATCCATACCTGAGAAGAGATAGGGCAAATATGGGGTGGGGGGTAGGGAGGTGATATGGAGAGGTTAACCCTCTTAAATAGCAAATTACCTTGTAGGCAACTACAGTGGAGACAGTGCTGGGCCAGAGCTTGGAAGATGAGCTCAAATCTGGCCTCAGATATTCACTAGCTGTGTGACCCCAAGCAAGTCATTTAGTCTCTGTTTGCCATAGTTTCTTCCACTGTAAAATGGGGATAATGACAGCACTTACTTTGAAGGGTTGTGATGAGAATTAAATGAGAAAATATATGTAAAAAAACCTCTTAGTATGGTGCCTGGCATACAGTAGGCACAATATAAATGCTTGTTCCTGAAAACCAAGGAGATGCCCATCAATTGGGCAATGGCTGAACAAGTTGTGGTATATGATTGTGATGGGATACTATTGTGCTGTAAGAGATGATGAGCAGGCAGAATTCAGAAAAACCTGGAAAGACTTATACAAACTGATGCAAAGTGAAGTGAGGAGAAGCAGGAGAACATTGTATACAGTAACAGCAATACTGTGCAATGATCTACTGTAAATGCTGTAGCTTTTCTCAGTGATACAATGATCTAAGACAATTTCGAAGGACTCATGGTGAAAAATGCTATCCATATTCAGAGGAGTAAGTGATAGAATCTGAATGAAACTAGAAGCATACTAGTTTTCATTTTGTTTCTGCATTTTTCTGTTCTTATGGTTTGTCTTCTTTCACAACATAACTAATATAGAAATGTGTTTAACCTTTATCAAATTGCCTTAAGAGGGGGAAATGAGGGAGAAAATTTGGAACTCGAAATTTAAAAAAAAATGAATGGTAAAAATTGTCTTTACATATAATTGGCAAAAAAATAAAATATTATTAATTCCCTTCCCTTTCTTGTAGAGAGATAGCAGTATACATAATGCTGTGATATGGCTTTATTTATGGCTTTATTTTATTTTTGATTTATTTTATTAATTCAAGGAGACTTTGAAGCCCGAAAAGGAGGACAAACTAGCAAGGAAAAATTTATGGGTTGGTTTATACTGTATTTAGTTGTAAGTGAAAATAAAGCATCCAAGATATGTGGAGTTTGTTCTCATAGGACAACAGAAGTGACAGTGGAGGGTGTGTGGAATGCAGGCCCAGGCTCAGCTGTGGGAAGAACAATGTTTCTCTTTTCCTTCCTCCTGCCTCATTCCCACAGCCCCCATCTATCTGTATTTTTTTAAGTGATAATTTTATTATATTAAGACTCAAATGAAAACAGTGAAAAATCATCTAAGTAGCTAACAGAGGGAATTTCACAAGTAGGGGGTTCAACAAAGAAACCATGCCAGGCTTTCACCACCTTGCGCCAAACGAGCTCTTCTGTTTTTCTCAATTTGCTTTAGTTGTCAGGAATCATGTCCTTCAAACACCACTTTCTCCTCATATCACTTTCATACTTAAGGATCTACAATGTGTCTTTATTGCTTATCATATCCAGTCTAAACTCTTCATTTAGGAATTAAAAGTCCCTGGTAGTGGGATGGCAAAGGAGAAAGGGCACTGGGAGGAGTCTCTGATTTATTTGCCTCATCTACATGTATACCCTTTGTAAAATCACATCTCAACTCCAGTTTCCTCATTTATATATTGAGGAGATTGGGTTACATGATTTTTAAGGTCCTCTTCATCTCTAAACTTCTATGTTCCCCATAAACCAATCTGGAGTAGGTAAATGTTATCCCAAGCACAGATAGAAGCAGCTAGGTGACTTATGGATGACGCTCTAGCCTGGGAGTCAGGAAGACCTAAGTTCAAAATCTAGTCTCAGATATTTACTACTTGTGTGACCTTGGATAAGTCACTTAACCTGTTTGCCTCAGATTTCCCATCTACAAAATGGAGATAATAGTACCTAACACCTAGGACAATTATGAGGATCAAGAGATAAGACTTGTAAAGTTCTTGACACATAGATGCTTTATAAATGCTAGGAATCATTATTACTGCTATTTTTTGCACCCATAATCCCCAATCCCCTTTCTATTTTCTTTTCCCCTTTACTGGCATCCTCTGTATTCCTCCAGGCATTTAACTCTCTCCTGAGTGGACCATTCAACTAGGCTCCCAGCTTCTGCTACTGTCTTACGTCTATATCTGGCACTTTTTCTGCTGTAAGAAGCTGAGGGGAAGGTCACACTCCTTGAAAGTGCTTACTTCTTCTGGTGACCATCTCTGAATCTGTAACCATCCTTAGGTATGTGCCTTAGGCTCCTGGCTGGAGATGGTTATTTCTTACTTGTCCAGTAAATCCAGTGATATGGCAGATGGGGCATCAGGAGGAGACCAAGTTTCCTCCTTACCATACCCCAGCCACCAGGGATCTCCTACACAAAATGTTCCTGAGCCTGGATTCCTCAACTTTCAAAACTGGAACTCAAACTGGGAATTCGTCCAGGCTATTTAAAGTTCCTACAGTTGGGGTTAGTGCTTTTCCTGAAGCAATTTTGCTTCTCTCTTCTAGGCTAATCAAAAAAGGATCCTTAGAAGTAGATGCATGTTGTTTGTATATCACTGTTATTCAGTCCTATTTGATGTGACCCCACTGGGGGTTTTCTTGGTAGAAGAATTGGGATGTTTTGACATTTCCTTCTCCAGTTTATTTTACAGATAAAGAACTAAGGCAAACAGGGTTAAGTGACTCGCCCAGGGTCACAAAGACACTAAGTGTCTGAAGCCAGATTTGAACTCAGGAAGATGAGTCTTCCTGACTCCAGGCTCAGCACTCCATCGATTCCACCTTAACACGGATGTCTACTTGAAACAAAGTAGAAAAAATTTTGCTTACAGGTAGGCAAAATAGGCAGCCAGTTGAGTGGCATAATTTTAGAATCTCCAAGAATACTTTTCTATGCCCTCAAAAACCTTTCCAACCTGTTCTCTCAGTCTGAAATTCTTTTAACAGGAGACAAAGCCTTTCATTCTAAAATTAGAGTTTTAAAAAAAGACAGACTGACTTAAATTCATTCACAATAAAGTGCAAATGCCTGAGAGCTAGTTCTGATGACAGGAAAAGGATAAAAAACTCTGAGGGCATGAATACCAGAAGATTTTTTTTTTTAATTTTACAAACTTACATAAGGAGGCATCTTCACTTAGATCAATCAATCAATCAATGCTTACTAAGTACTTGTAATCTGCCAGACACCAGTGCTAAGCTTGGGACATAAAGACAAAGCAAAAATAGCCCCTGTCCTCAGGTAGCTTAAATTCTTACGGAAGAACTAACCTACATAAATCAATGCAGATATACACAATAGCTTTAGAAAGGAAGTCACTAGCAACTGTAAAGATGTTAGCACTAGGAAAGGCCTGGAGGAGGTGTCTCAAGGTCAAATTAAATGTGTGTCAGAAATGAACTCATTACGCTGCATGTAAATGAGCTTTTCTTTTCAATGACCCCACTGCTCTTGGTGGTACCACTGTCCTTCGTATCCCCCAGGCTAGAATCTCCATGACCCTTTACTGTTTAACCCAGAACTTTAAAGTATCAGTTACCAAATCATGTCATTTTCTTCACTGAATTCATCCCTTTCCCTCCATGTCTAACACCTCGCACTTGGATCATTGCCACAGTCTCCTAGCTCCATGTCTCCCCACCCCCCCTCCCAAGATCCTGCATTATTGATGCAAGAATAATCTTTGTAAATGATCACTTTGCAAGTCTTTCCCCTCCTCAGAAACCTTTAATGGTGCCCTACTCTCTACAAAATGAAGTCTAAATCACTTCAGCTGGAATTTGCCATCTGGCTCTCCTACCTAATGTATCTGCCTCTTCAACATTCTCCTTTAGCACTTAAGTGTCTACCACTGCTAGGCAAAGGCATTTAATATACTGCCTTACCTTGTATTTATCTTCTCAATTCTAGGACTTCTCAGCTTCAGCCAAATTGAGTTACTCATTTTATTGCTGTTGCTGTCCATGACCCCATTTCAGGTTTTCTTGGTAAAGATACTGAAGTGGTTTGTCATTTCCTTCTCCTGCACATTTTACATATGAGGAAACTGAGGCAAACAGGATTAAGTGACTTGTCCAGGGTCACACAGCTAGTAAGTGTCTGAGACCAAATTTGAATGCAGGAAGATGTCTTTCTGACTCCAAGTCCACCATTTGGTGTGCTATGGTGACCCCAGGATGCATTTATTGTTTCACAAATTAACCTGCCATAGCTTTGCTTTTGTTCCTAGCTCACAACTCCCCCCACCACTGCCACCATTCCACCCTGGGCCTTCCTTCTTCCTTTCCACACACCTATGTCTCACTTTCTCCAGAAGGCCTTCCTAAACTTTCTCAACCTTCATTGTTCATTCTCTCCTCTTAATTCAGGTAATAATTCTTAGCTGGAACATTTATTTGGAAAATGTATAACAATGCAAAGTGGAATATATCATCTTTTTAAGTATATTCATTGATTGTCTTTCTAATTAGATTTTAAGTCCCTTGATGGCAGAGACTCTCTTACTTCTTTGTATCCTCAGTGCCCAACACAGTAGATAATAAATAAATGTTTGTGGTGCCTCATGGAGACGATGACATTATAATAAAGATAATGTGCTTTTTTTTTCTTGCATATTTCAGTTGTTCCTAAAGAAGCAACATCTTTGTTCCAGGATATATGATTTATCCCTAATACAGATTTTGTTTTCCAGTTGAAATTGCTGTCTCATTGGCAAAAATGAATAGCTTACACACAGTTCTAGAAAAATGACATTCCTTGGAACCACAACTTTGAATCCTAGGTAGATTGATTCAGCTCTGTGTTCTAAGATAGCCAAAAGTCAAAAAGAAAGGCAATGTCTCCTAGAAGTAACATAAGGTGCTGGGAGGCCTATATTCTAGTTTTAGCTTGTTCCTTAACTGGATGATTATTGACCTTAACTGAGCTCTAAGCCTTAGGCTCCTCAACTATCAAGTGGGGAAAAAAATGTAGCTGCCTTATAGAGTTGTTTTGAAGATAAATTAAGAGGTATGAATGCTTTTTGAAAAAAAAAAAAAAACCTAAAATTTTATGCAAAGAAAAAGGGATATAAAGTAAATTAGGGGCATATAGGATATTACATATTTGGCTCTACATTTATATATTTTTTCATATCACTACATATACCTAAGATATAGAAGCAGGATTAAAAAATTATTTCCATATCCTTTAAAAAATATAGATTATGAAAAAGTAAAATTTTCAAAGTTTTACCTTTAGGCAAACCTCTGACCTTTAAAATGCACTCTAGAGAACACCTAAGATGTTGTTGGCCTTTGGTTACTTCCTTTGCCCATAGAGAAAATGAGAGGATCTCCATGATTTAAATCTTTCTTTTAAAGTTCATTACACAATACACAAGTGTGTTGAAAAATACATATGCATATTAAATGCTGTTAAACAAATAGGTATGAATTGAATCATATGTGTGTCCATATATACACAGTGTGCCAGCTTCTTATTAAAGTCTTTTTATCTTTCGCTTAAGCCTCCTAACTCTACACTTGCTGTTTCCTAGGCACTTTAATCAATAAATCAATAACATCTATTAAGGCATTGCTATGTGCTAGGTACCATGCTAAACACTGGGGATACAAAAAGAAGATAGATGCTGACCTCAAGGAGTTCATAATTCAACAGGAAAGACAACATGCAAACAAATATATACAAATCAAGCTAAATAAAAAATAAATAGGAAATAATTAACAGAGGAAAAGCACTAGTATCAGGAGGGGTTGGGAAAAGCTTCCTTGAAAAGATGAGATTTTACTAATGGGGAAGGGAGAAGCTTTTATATAGCACCTACTATGTGCCAGTTACTATACAAGTTTTAGCTTACTTGAACCTCATGACAACACTGGAAGGTAGGTGTAACTGTCATTATTATGACCATTTTAATGTTGCGGTACCTGAGGCAGATAGAGGTTAAGTGATTTGTCCAAGGTCACACACATCTAGCAAGTGTCTGAGGGCAGATTTGAATTCATGTCTTCCTTGAATGGGAACAGATTTAGTGAAGACTTCTTAGGAATATGGAGTCTTTTCCCTGGAGTGGAAGAGACCTTAGGCCCAGGTTTCCATTCCTCCAGTCAGGTGATTTCCATATAAGGCTATGTATTGCTTTAGGATCAATGATTGGACATGACTCACTAACTCCTCACTGCCTAATTTGCATATAATGACATGCACTTTCTTGGGCTTTGTAACATCCAGGAGCAGGGAAATTTGAACCTGGTTTCAAAGGGGATTGATTAGATTTCACGCCAGTGAGAATAATAATCAGTGGTGGGAGGGGGATTTTCGAGTCAGGGTCCATATAAATTGCCATTCTGCTTCTGTAAGGTACCTCCCTACTCCAGCTTTACTGGTGAAGGGACCACCGGGTTTCTCCAGAGAACCGAAGGAGATTTTCTGTTTTTACCTTGAGATGCCTCTGAGCAGTCAATCTGAGTAAGGGGGTTCCAGCTTTCCCCACCCCACACCCACATCCTGAACCCAGGGTCCCAGCTTTCTATCCACTGTGACCCTTGGCTGACTCAAATGAGAGCTTTAGCACCAAAGGGAAGAAACTCTTGCTGCCCAAGGTTTTCTTACATTGGATTTAAATCTACCTCTGTGATAAACCCAGTGCTCTCATTTCTGGCTTTTGAGACCAAGCAGAATAATTCTAATCTTTGTTTAACATGATAATCTTTCAAATCTTTGAAGGTAGAAATCACATCCTATCCCTACACTAACCCCCTCCCCCATTCCTTCAAATGATCTTTAAAGGGCAGGCAGATCCAACAGCACCAGCATGCTATTACAATAGTCCAGAGAGGTGATGAGGCCCTGTACTAGAGGGGAGACAATGTCTGGGGAAAGAAGGGGGATTCTTGGAAACATGTTGCAAAGGTGAAATTGATGAGCCTTGGCAATGGTTTTGGATACATATGGCGGTGAGAAAAAGTGAGGAACTGATGATGGCACTTACGTTGTGAGCATGAGGGATGGGAGGATGGTATTGCCCTCTACGGTATGTTAAAACAGGCTCTGTAATGATTATACTTTATGCTAGAACTTCCCTTCTTTACAGAAGAGCAGGACAATGGAGTTACACAACCATTCAATTACAAGGATTTCTGAGGCTAAGCACTACTTGATATATTTGTGCTCCTTTGTGAGTGAACTTTAGCCAAATTTGGAGATGTCTGTAGCTGCCAGAAACCACAGAACCAGACTTGATCAGCTCAAGGGCAACCTTGAGCAGAAGCTGCAGACTTAAGACCTTGCTTGGAAGTTTCTAAACTTCCCTGGCTTATTATATCTATAGATGTCTTCTCCTTTAATTCCACCTCCCTGCACAAAAGCATCCAAAAACCATAATCTCATTCCTTTTCCACTCCTCTTTGAGCAGTTGAACTTCCTCCTCTCTGCTCTATTGTAGGATCTTCCCTCCCCTATAAGTCTATTCTCAGACAATAAATGCTATTAATTGGTGTATCAGACTCTATTTTATTTCCAGTTCCTTTATGGGCCTGGGGATCATTCGTTAACAATAGGGAAGGTGTGTATGTGGTTGTGAGGTTTAGGGGGAAAAGTCACAAGTTCAGTTTTGGACACAGAGTTTAAGATATCTCCTGGACTTCCAATTCAAGATGACTGAAAGGCAGTTGGAGATGTAGGTTTGGAAGTCAGCAAAGAGTTTGGGGCAGGATAAGTAGGTCTAAGAATTAACAGCATAGAGATGGTAGTTAAGTCCATGGGAATTGACTAGATCACCAAGTAGTATAGAGGGAGAAAAAAAGGCACAGGACAGAAACCTGAGGGACACCCATGGTTAGAAGGCATGATCTGGAGAAGCACCTGGCAAAAGAGACAAAGGAGATATCAGTTAGATAGGAAGAGAACCAGGAGAGAATATTTTCCTGAAAATCTAGGGAGAAAAGAGTGTGTGGGATGACTCCCTTAACAAAATTAGAATCTTGACCAAAAGAGTAAAAAGGAAAGATATTTATTCAGCTTTCTTGAGAAAGGGCACTCCTGTCTGTGCTTAAGATGGCGATGGCTGAGGAGGGCAAGAGTGTGCCCTGCACAGCAGTATTTTATACACCCTGACCACAATACCCCCATACTAACCCCCTTCCTCTTAGCCCACTGACTAATCCTTGAGGGTACAATCTATCCATGGAAAATCTACCCCAGCAACAAAGACAAGAGCCATTTTTGGCAAAGAGGGATAAGGTAGTCAAGGACTGTCACGTGACATAGGGTAATGTCTGGGAAAGGAGATAAGGGAGTGAACAAAGGCAGTCCCTGTCAAAAAGAATTATAAGAGAAACAGAATCTCTATTATTTGGTTTCTTAGGGCTGGGTGAGACAAAAGGGGCTGACACAAGGGGCCCCTGAGGGGTCTTCACCAAATATACCTATTCTACTCTCTGAGGGGTCTTCATTAAATATACTTATTCCATTCAGGGAGTATCAAGGAGAAGAGAAGGATCAACATGATGCAAAGGTTGCAGAGAGGTTGAGGGAATGAATTACATTGATTTTTAGAGAGGTGGTTTTTAGAGGAGATTGGTTTGTTATTGTCCTTCGTCTTCTAAGAGGACCAAAATGACATCATCACTGTGGCTCATCACACCAATACGAGCTCGGAATGCTCTACCACAGGTTGGGCACAGATAGTCCATTTGAACATTTGGGGTAGATATCCCAAATCTTCGTATCATGCGTTTACCTTGTGCTATCTCAATTCTGCTTTGCTCAAAGAGCACAGCACCTTCTCTTATGTGGGCATGCCATGCTGAGCAGTCCTGTGCCAGTGTCTCCCATGTTGCACAGTAAATCCAGAGTTCCTGAGAGAGACCTTGAGAGTGTCCCTGTATTGTTTCTTCTGGCCACCATGTGATCTCCTGCCCCACGCAAGTTCTCCATAAAATAGTTTTTTGGCAAGTGTACATTTTGCATTTGAACAATGTGGCCAGCCCATTGGAGTTGCGCTCTCTGAAGCATAGTTTGAATACTTGATAGTTCAGCTGAGCAAGGACTTCAGTCTTTGGTACCTTATCATGCCAGGTGATCCTCAGAATATTCCTAAGACAGTTCAAATGGAAGCGATTCAGTTTCCTGGCATGGCGCTGGTAGACTGTCCATGTTTCATAAGCATATAACAATGAAGTCAGCACAACAGCTCTGTAGACCTTCAGTTTGGTTGTCAATCTAATACCTCTTCTCTCCTAAATCTTTCTTCAGAGCCTCCCAAACACTGAGCTAGCTCTGGCAATGCATGCATCAACCTCAGCCATGTTGACAAATGCTTTCAATGAGGATGAACAAGGCATCAAGGTCAACTACAGTACTGATGGTAAATTCTTCAATTTTAAAAGGTTACAAGCCAAGACCAAAGTAGAGGGAGTGTTGGTGCATAATTTTCAGTTTGCAGATGATTGTGCACTCAATGCAGCCTCTGAAGCTGAGATGCAACAAAGTAGGGATCAATTCTCTGCTGCCTGTGCTAATTTTGGCCTAATAATTAACATCAAAACAACACAGGTGCTCCATCAGACACGACTACACCGTCCATGCATGGAACTATCAGTTACTACAAATGGAGAAGTTTTAAATGCTGTGGATCAGTTCACTTACCTTGGTAGTGTACTTTCCAGGGATGTACCATAAATTGGAGATAATCTTAGAGAAAAGGCATTTAGCATTAAGGGGAATCAGCAAGACCTTCCAATAGATTGTGGGATTTTAGCTGAGGCTTGAAGAATGACGGGGGCAAGTCAAATGCTCTTAGAAGGCTGCTTTATGCTTTTGACTAAATTACTAAATTCATTTAACATTCATTCCATGTTATAGTCAAACAACAAAGGTTTTTCAAGTGCCTACTATGTGCCACTGCTCTAGAGGTTGTTTAGCTATATTTTTATGAAAAAAGCAGATGACTAGACAATTATTTGACAGCTGGAATTTTTTTTTGTTTTGTGGAAAGAAGATGGGAAACACAGTGTCTGTCCTTAGATGACAGCTATACACTCCATCTGCCAGAGCTTACACTTCACTGACAGCCTTTGAGAACCCAGGATTTCCTCCACACCATGAAGATGTAGTGTAATTTCTTCTTAAGGACCCTATTAAATTTCATAGTATTAGAGCTGGTCCATTGTTCTAACATGTCAAGGTCTTTTTAGATCCTAATTCTGTCATGCATCATGTTAACTATCTCTCCAAGCTTTGTTATCCACAAATTTGATAATTTGAGTTTCTATGCAGTCTTCTTACTATGAAGGGGAAGCCAGGTAGCATAGTGTAAAGAAGAGCTTAGTTCAATCCAGTCTCGGACACATCCAAGCTGTAGGACTCTAGGCAAGTCATTTTACCCGTTGCCCCAGTTTCCTCGTCTGTAAAATGGGGATGATAACAGCACCTACCTTGTAAATTGTAAATTTACAATTGTAATTGTAAAGCACTTGGCACAAAGTAAGCAGTATCTATGTAAATGTTAGCTATTATCATTACTATCATTTACATCAGAAGAAGAAGACTGCGGGTAAATAGGAGAGCTCACAGACTTTCCCTGGAAAAGATGAGGCTCCTCACACACCTAAAGACAAAAAGAAACATAATTTGATGGGGAACGGGTGTGGGAAGGTAACAAGCATTTATTAAGCATCTACTCTGTGCCGATGTCTCTTACAAACGTCTTTTATGGCAGCGCTTAAGATTAAAGTATTTGAATATAACCCGCCATGGCAATAATTTCAGTTTATGCTAAAACAAAGTTGCAGATGATTGGAAGGTGTGGGGGAAGGGGGAAAAAAGGGAGGGGAGAGGAAGAGGGGAAGGGGGAACGAGACTCTATTTGCGTCCGTCCGAGCTTGTTCGACAACGGGCCTTTCTAAGCCAAAGCACCCTATGCTGCCGTGGCCGCTGGGCACCCGAACCGCAGCACATCGCCTCGCAGGCTCCGGCGCGAGAGCTCCAGGCCATCTCTTTCCGCACCCTCGTTTCCCACCGGTCCCTTTAGGCGGCAGGACGCGGCGGCAGCGGCCTTTCGGCTGAGCGGGACCGGTGACCGGTGCTTTTCCCCAGTGGCACCAGCGGCGGAAGAAGCCCCTGAGTTCCGGCGTCCCGGGAGAGCGAGGCTGGAGGGGCGGTTCCCGTGAGGCTGTGCGGCAGGCGACCATGGAGCCGGCCCAGCAGCGGCTCTCTCAGGCGGTGCGTGGTCCCTGCAGCGTCGGGGGCGGGGCCGGGGTGTGTGCGAGCTGGGGGAAGCCCGGCGCGAGCTGCGGGAGGAGAGGCGGGGGCGGCCATGCGGCCGGCCGCGGAGCCTGCGAGGCGGGCCCTGACCATTTATGGTTCCAAAAATCTAGAGCTTTTGGAAGCGGGAGCATGAGGCGGGACCCCGGCCGTCGGGGTGGGGGAGGGCAGCTGGAGCCCCTCCCTCATCCACGCCTCCTTCTCCCCTTCACTACCTAGCCCGGGAGAGGCTGGCCCTCACCGTGGTGCCGAGACCTGCGAGACCCCAGCTGCCCTCAGGGAGCTTCCTCCGGGCTCGGGGTGGGGGAAGGGGAGCGTCCGTGTGGTGTAGACGGAAGCCCGTGCGCTCTTGGGAGACAGTGACGTCATGGATGGAAGGCCGGCCTGGTTTCCTATCTTAGGAAACGGTTATTTTGTGGCTCGCGCCGCCGAGACCCCAAACCAAAACGCAGACGGACACGAACGCGAGGCTCGTCCTCATGGACACAAGCCGTAACCATGTAGGGACGTACCAGGACGCCGGAGAGAAGGGGAAGGCCTTGGCAGCTGGGGGAGGGGCAAGGGCAGGGGCCGAGCATCCCGGACACTGGGGAGGCGGGCAGTGTGGGAAGACCTGCACGGAGGCTGGCAGAACCCAAATGGGGTTTTCTGAAGAAAGTGCTTTAAAAACCTCAGGGTGCTCCAGAAATATGAACTATTATAATTAAGAACCTAAGAAGTTGTTTACATTTGGGACATAAGATCAGATTCTGTTATGGAGACCTCTAGGAGTTAGCACTGTGAAAAAGGGTTGATTTTTATTCACTCAGTTTCTTCTTTGTAACTTTTCCTTTTTACGCTGTATTTCCCTTGAAATACATTTTTTAAAAGCTTAGTATATTTTTTTAAATATAAATTTATTTGACTTTTTATATTCATTTTCACAAAATTTTGGGTTCCAAATTTTCTCCCCATTTATCTCCTCCCCCCACCCCAATACACTGAGCATTCTAATTTTCCCTATCACCAATCTGCCCTCTCTTCTATCATCCCTCTCTTCTCTTGTCCCCATCTTCTCTTTTGTCCTGTAGGGCCAGATGACTTTCTATTCCCCATTAACTGTATTTCTTACTTCCTAGTAGCAAGAACAATACTCAACAGTTGTTCCTAAAACTTTGAGTTCCAAATTCTCCCCATCCCTCCCTCCCCACCCGTTCCCTTTGAGAAGGCAGGCAATTCAATATAGGCCTTATCTGTGTAGTTTTGCAAATGACTTGGATAATAGTCATGTTGTGTAAGACTAACTGTATTTCCCTCCATCCTATCCTTCCCCCCATTGTTTCTATTCTGTCTTTTGATCCTGTCCCTCCCCGAGTGTTGACTTTCAATTACTCCCTCCTCCCTTTGCCCTCCCTTCCATCATCCCCTGCACCCTGCTTATCTCCTTCTCCCCCACTTTCCTGTATTGTTAGATAGGTTTTCATACCAAAATGAGTGTGCATTTTATTCCTTCCTTTAGTCGAATGTGATGAGGGTAAACTTCGTGTTTTTTTCTCAGCTCTCCTCTTTTTCCCTCCACTAAAAAGTCTCCTGCTTGCCTCTTGAATGAGAGATAATTTACCCCATTCCATTTCACCCTCTCTCCTCCCACTACATTTTTCTCTCACCATTTAATTTCTTTTAAAATATGGTCCCATCCTATTCAATTCACTCTGTGTTCGCTGTCTCTGCGTGCATACTTGTGTGCGCGAGCACTTAGTATATTTCTTTAACCTCACTTGACACTTTCCAACAATCAGTCTCACAGATGTCTGTTACTAAGTCAAATGGCATAGGGGACGGAGGGGTAGGGACTGAACATTTTAAGTTGTAGTTGCTCGGTTCGTTAAATTGAGATGTGTGTATAATAGAGAATTAGTTTTCATCACCGAAAACTGAATTGAAAAAGAGCATGTCTTTGTTAGAAAAAAAAAACAACATACCATGCAATGAAATACCTGGTTGGAAGCTGCTTTGTCATTTTAACGAAATAATTAATTTTGCAGGGATTCATTTAACATTTAATATTAGAGTCAGCAAATGTATTAAATGTCTACTACCCTGGAGGTTATTTAGCCTTATTTTTATGAGAAAAAGAAGCAAATGACTAACAATTTAACATTTGAGATTTTTTTCCTGTGAAAATTAACAGTTCCTGTATTGGTACTCATTCATGCACATATCCAACCCTGCCTCCATAGAGATTCATAGATTTGTAGCTTATTAGAGCTGTAAGAGACCTTAGACGTGATTATGAGTTTTAATGAAAAGATTATATATATGGCAGAAAGAGGTTTAAATTTTTTTAGATGGTGGGTAAAGGATTAATAAGCATTTTATTTTTGACTGGATAATATAGAAGTTATTGTATAGGATGATAACTATTTCACTGATTACGCAAGAACACCTGGGGATAGATTTCAGGGAGTCCACAAACTTGGATGGGAAAAATCACATCTTTATTTCAATATAATTTTTTTGGTAATCTTTTGAATTTTATGCATTTGAAAACATTATTCCGAGAAGGGATTCCTAAGTTTCATCACAACGGAGCCAGACACAGAAAAGGTTGAGCCATTGTCCTGCAACTAAATGATATGTTGAGAATCTTCAATCTCTAGTCTAGACCCTATGACAGTAATGCTTATCCTTTTAACTTGAGCACTTTAGTGGATCTCATTGATAAGAAGTACTTGTAGTAGTACAAGCGTAACCTGTCCCTACCTTCTTTGTTCATAAATCCACCACAGGAGGTCCCCCCCCTAAGTTCAGTTGGCTTTCCTCTGGACTTCTTAATATTGCATTAGTAGCAGTGAATTATGTGGCCTGTCTTTTGTCTCTTGGCTTGGCTATGTGTTAATAATAATAAGAAAAGCTAACATTCATATAGCTCTTTAACATTTACAAAGTACTTTGTATTTGTGATCTCATTTGATCCTCAGAGTAACCCTGGGAGGAAGGTACTATTATTATCCTCATTTTAGAGAGGAGGAAACTGAAGTTGAGAGAAATTAAGGACTTGAGCGGGGTCATACAGCCAGTAAATATCTGAGATTGGATTTGAACTCTAGTCTTGATTCCAAAACTGTCACTCTTATTAAATCACATTTTCCAGTCATATTTTTTTAAAATTAGATTGCTTCAAATGTACAGTTTGTCATTGGTAATATGTTATAGCCTGTGTATACCCAACATATTATCCTGTTATGTGAAAAAAGGTTTTAGTATACACAGTATGATTTTAAAGCAAGAACTTTGTTATAATGCCACATAATATTAATAATAATAATTTGTTAAGTCATTTGTCAGTCATATCCAATTCTTTGTGACCTCTTTTAGGGTTTTCTTGGCAGATGGTGGAGTAGTTTGCCATTTCCTTCTCCAATTAATAATAATAGTTAACATTTATAAAGTGCTTAAAGGTTTGCAGAGTTTTACAAATGTTATCTTGCTTTATCCTCACAGCAACCCTGGAAGGTGATAATAGGTGCTATTTTATTTTTTACAGATTAGTAAATTTGGGCAGTCAGAGGGTAAGTGACTTGCCCAGGGTCACAGAACTAGTAAGTGTCTTAGAATAGATTTGAGATCAAGTCTTCCTGACTCCATGACCAGCACCTCTATCCTCTGTACCAACTAGCTGCATTTTGCTAGATATTAAATTTATTCTGTAAAAATTGTCTCAAGCTAAATTTTATATAATTTCAGACACTATTTCAAATGTTAGTTCACATTGCCAAATAATTTGTTGTCAATTCCTTGTAGTAAGGTTACAAGCAATCAATTTCTCTCTTTTTAGATACATGACCATGGAAGCTATGACTCTGATTTTAGTGATGATGAGAACTGTGGAGAACCTAAAAAAAGAAAAAGGTACCTAAATTCTTATTTTAAATTTGGTGCAGAATATTTGCATGCTTCTGCAAATGATTCCATTTCTAATGAATAAAATTTCTTTCCAGTGAACTGTGATGCTTTGACTCAAATGCTAAGAACTGTTTTGAAAAATTAAGAAAATGATGTTGGTGCTATGGGATGGATTTGTTGGCAGTGTATGTTTTTCAGAAAACAGAAGGAAAAAAGATCAAAGCTGTTAAGTCCATCTGTTGCATATATTATTCATTTATGAAACATTCTTTGCTTAAGATTTTGTTAACTGAGAATTTGCCTGATCTATTTTTTTTCCTAATGCTTTGCTGCAAAATGAAAGCCAAGAGTAGAAGGCCAAGTTCAAAGGGGTAACTTGGATGAATAGACTGAACCTTTGATTGTAATTAAGATGGGTAGAGAGAATCTAGCTGATTAATTCAACTGGGCCTTTTAGGTGGCTGTACCTTGGCAAGATCACCATGTTCCAAGGTCCCTTAGCTTTGTAGGTTTGGAAATTTGACTTTATAAATTCATCAGAGGGTGGTCAAGCTTTTAGGGACTGATTCACATTAACCAAACTCAGAAGAGACTGACTTAGGTTGTCAGTTTATTAATGTATAATGGAAAATATATACTTGTTATAGTAACTGGGATCTGCCATATATACACAAGATACTCCTGGGAGATGTATTTACTAGTACCAAATTATAGTTAAAAAGGTTACTTATTGAGAAAAGAGTTAGGACAAAGGGAGTTTGATGTTCTTCTAGATGTATTTCTGTCACACTATGGTAGCTTGGTGAATTGCCTTTCCCCAGTCCAGAAATTTTCTATTTAACTTAACAGTATTTATTGTCTGGAATCTTGGAGTTTGTCTTCCTTTGGATTGTGCTAGAGAAACGTTATTTATTAAATTTCTGACTTTACCTGAAGTTACAGTTTCCCAGACTGCATCATCGTAAAGTAAAAAGGGCACTAGTTTTGGAGTCAGAGGACCTGGGTAGAGTTGTAGCTCTGACACTTCTTTGCTGTGTGACAATGAGTATGTCAGTTTCTTTAAACCTCAGTTTTCTCATCTCTAAAATGGGGATAATGGTACTCACACATTTATATATCTCTTTACTACGTCCCTCATAGGGTCAAGTAAACTGTTCACCTTAAAATACTGTCTAGAATTGAGTTACTATTATGAATTCCCTCTAGCTTTCTACATTTAAAAAATATGTCAATATGTTTATAGTTTCTTTCCTCACATATGTCAGCTCCTTGAGATCAGGGGCTATTTCTCTGTGCCTAGTACAGAGCCTAGTGCATAGTAGCATTTAATGAATGTTTGTTGCGTGTTTCCAAATTAAGGAGGTGTACCTTGTATGAGGTCTCTAGCTTTCACTGCACTGGCTGCTAATAATTTTTTTTTTAGCATGAGAACATGTTAAAGCCCTGGAGTTGTTCATGGATGTATGCTGCTGTCAACAAATTATATCACTTGACTTATACTAGACTAGTTATTAAATCAGTTTAAGGGTATTATCATACTTTATGTGCTATGTGGATTGCATTTTCATTACTAACCTCAACAACTGAAGTAAGATGTTACATTCCAGTAATTTTTGAGTTGTTTAACTGCATATATAGGTGTTTTTTTTACCCCAGAGCTTTCTACTATAGAAAAATGTTTTCATGATCTACCATCTTCTATTTGTGATGTTATCCAGTACAGCAGAACTATACTGATGTTCCATTTCTAGAATATTACAATTTTTGGAATATTATCTTACTATTTAGTATATAATAGGATCATTCTTAGAATCCTAGACTTAAAGCTGAAAAGGGGCCATAATGATCATCACATTCTTTCATGTGTTGCTCCTGTGTTTGTGTATGTGAGACTTGTCACTTTTCTAATATAATGATAGTACAAAATCCACTTTTCCCAGTTGTAAAATTATTGAAAAAATTGTTCATACATTTTGTTCTCACTCCTTTTCTTATTTCCCAAAAGCCTTCAATGACTTAATTACCAAATCTGAAGGCCTTTTTTGGGTCCATATTCTCCTTTATCTCTCTGCAGCTTTTGACACAGTTGACTGTTGCCTCTACTAGGTACTTTCTAATCTCTTGGCTTCAGTGATCCAATAGTCTCTTTTTCTGCTATCTTTATAACTGCTAGTATTCCCTTTCCTTTGTTGGCTCCTCATTATCATTCCAGATTCTTTGTGTGAATATTATTTCATATCTTGAGAGATGAACAAAAAAGTTAGATTTTAACATTTCTGACCTCTCGGTGGAAGTACTTATAATACAATACTTATGTGTGGACAATAGTAACCAGTAATTGAATGTAGTGTTACCAGCTCATGCTAGCAACAAAACATCAAAATAAGAAGTGGAAAACATACCAAAACTTTAATATAATTAATTTATTTGTTTTTAGTTTTCAACATTCACTTACATAAGATTTTCAGTTTTAAATTTTCTCGCTTTTTCACCCTTCCCAAGACATCGTGCAGTCTAAAATAAGCTCTACTTATACATTCATATTAAACATTTTCACATTAATCGTGATGTAAAGAAGAATTAGAACTAATGGCAGGAACCTTAAGGAAGGAATGCATCCATCTGCATTCAGACTCCAAAGTTTTTTCTCTGGATGTGGATAGCATTTTCTCTTGTGAGTCTTTTGGAGTTGTCTTAGATCCTTGCATTGCTGAGAAGAGCTAAGTTTATAAAGTCATTCATCATATAATGTTGTTGTTACTGTTGTGCACAGTGTTTTCCTGGTTCTGATCATTGCACTTAGCATCAGTTTGTATACGTCTTTCCAAGTTTTTCTGAAATCTGCCTGCTCATCATTTCTTATGGCACAACAGTATTCCATTACAGTCATATACCACAGCTTGTTCAGCCATTCCACAATGGCCACCATAAAAAGAGCTGCTACAGATATTTTTGTGCATGTGGGTCCTTTTCCCATTTTTATGATTTCTTTGGGATACAGACCGAGAAGCATATTGCTGGAGCAAAAAGGGTGTGCGCAATCTTAAAGTCTTTGGGTATAGTTCCAAGTTCCTGCCAGAACTTTAAATGAGTAGATATGTTAGATTAACAATTGAATTGTTCATTAGTTTTTTGACTAGTTTATGTGCTTTACACATTCTAAATACAGTGTAGTTCGTATAGTACACACTCAAATATTTGTCAAATTGAATTTAATTCATATATTGGTCAATTATTTTGTGTAAGGTGCTACGTTAGGTAGTGTGGAAGAAGAAGAAAGGGAGTAAATGAAGCATAGGCATAGAATGTGATGATTGGAAGGAACCTTAGTCATCTACTCTAACATTAACAAGATTCTTTTCTATAACCAAGGAGTCATTCTGCCTTTGCTTGAAAACCTCTAACCCATTCTATTTTTGGACATCTCTAATTATTAGGAAGTTTATTCTTATATTAAGAGTATTTGTCTTTTTACATGTGTGCCCTCTACTTCTGGTTCAGATTCTGGGGCCAAGGAAAACAAATATTCCTTTTCTGATCATAGCTCTTTAGATAATCATAGACAGCTATCTAGTTTTCCTTAAGTCTTCTCTTTTCTAGCTGAAAAGGAGTAGTTTCTTCAGCTTATTTATTTATGGTGTGTTCTTTGATCCTCTGACCATTTCTGGTAAGGTGGCAAAGGAAAACTTGTTTCTATTCTGAAGCTGATTATGACTTCCTTGCTAGGAGAACTACTTTATTGGCCTTTGAGGTTTTCCTGTGTCTTTCTACATCAGCAGTCCTAGTTTGTCATATTCAGGTTGAGGTTCGTAGTCCTTCCTTATTTTTCTTTCTGCCTTTTGAAGGATACAGTTATCAATGAGGCATGTCACAAATTTTCAGCTCCTCTCCTTTTGGTAGTGAGAGAGTTCCAGCAGATGTTTGAATAGTTTAAGTCATATACCACTACAATATCTCAATTTTGTGATGTTTTCCAAATTTTTCATCTAATTCTTCCTTCTGTTTACATAATATACCTAGTATATCCCTGCAACACTGTCACTTTTCATTTTTCCTCTTATTATTCCTTACCTAAAGAGACTGTACTGTATTTCTCTCCCCTGGCTAATGGATTTCTTCACAGGAGCTTATTTCATTAATATACAATATTACTTTACCTCCCTTTATTTATTCAGTTCCTTTTAAATAATTCATATCTTTTAAAGCCATATTCAAGTTCTGTATTCCATCCCATCAAGTGCCTGTGAGGTCAGATTTTCCTCCTCCTATTTGTATTAAGATCTCTAGTTGACCCTGTTTATTACCCCACACTTTGTGCATTTGTATATACATATCTGATGTCTTGAGTGTTATTGCTGGCCCTCTTCTTGGATGTTGTTTTCTGTGAATAACTGATCTTTTCTTCTGGTATTCCCAGAATAATAGGATTACAGAAGTTTTAGGAACTTCTCTGTCCTAGTCCAATCCATATCTGAAAAAGAAATACAACTACAACACACCTAACGTGATTACCTAGCCTTTGGTTGAAGATCTCTAATTAGGGGGAGAACCTAAGGTCTCTAGAGGCAGCTCATTTCACTTTTGGATAGCTCAGAATGTTAGGAAGTTTTTCCTCATATAAAGTCTAAATTTGCCTTGTTGTAACTTCCACCCACTGGCCATCTGGGGCCAGATAGAATAAGTCTAATGTCTCTTCCACATGACACTCTTTCAGGTTCTTGAAAATAACTCTCTTGTACCCCTTGAATCTTTGTTTTCCATGTTAAACATCCCCACTTCCTTTAGTGGATCCTGATGTAGCTTGAATTTGAGGCCTTTCATCATTCTAGTCACCTTTCTTGGAACACTCACCTTCCTAAAATGTGGTGCCCAGGACTGAACCAATACTACTAGAAACTTTCCCTACTTTAATGCAGCCCAAGATTGCATTAGTTTTTTTAAAGGACAATAATATCACATTATTGAATGAGTTGCTAAATGAATGAATGAAAAAGAAATTGAGTACCTGCTATGAGCCTGCTACTTTGCTAAGTGCTAAGGGCAAATATATGAAAGTAAAACAATCCTGACCTTAAGGAGTTTATATTCTAACAGGGAAAAGAATACATATTAGGCAGAGATGACCAGAGAAGGCAGGGAAAGGAGTTTTGATCTTTGGAGTCAGAGGGATTGGGAGTAGAACCAAAGGGTAATAAGTCAGTTGTCACTTCTTTTTTAGTAGCAGTGGTAGCACTGATTTTTTTTTTATTGTTCCCAGAGCAAGAGATGGAAAATGCATAGAATATACCTGTTATTTTTAGTTTACTTTAAAATCTACTTTCCCAAAATTTAGGGTGTATGTCAGATTATGGCCTCACCTTTCATAGCACAAACTCTATAACTGGTGGTCAGTTCACATCATTTTCAGTCTGGCAGTCAGTTCTTTTTTGTTGGTGAGAATCAGATCTAGAACTCTATTCTGGAACTCCCTTGTTGGTTCCTCTTCCTGTATTGTACCTGCTACTCCATGTGGAACTAGGCTTTTCAGATGTCCATGGGCTGTTCTCCCTTTCCCTCCCCCTTTTTTAGTTTAAAGCTCACGTTTTTAGATTCATATGACTTCAAAAAACCTTGAAACTTATTTTAAGCTGTGATTTAGAAATTAAAATCCTATTCTTGGATACTATCTTTTTAGTCTGTTCTTCACTTTTTCAGTTCTTCCTATCTTTTCTGAATTTCCTACCTTCAGTCAAAAGAAATGATTTTTAAAAACCCCAACAACTTCGTATATGCTTCCAGGGTCTTTAATTTTATTGTCTAGGAGTTCATAACCCTTAGCTTTAACAAAGTGCTTTTCATTTCATGGGTTTCAGAGGAAGGAGAAGCAACAAATGGTTGGGATATCAGGGAACACTTCATGAAACAAGCAGTATGATTTATCTTACAAGGCTAAATAAGGTCACCTAAACTAATTAAGTAGAAATTCTGAAGTTTTTAAGAAATTCTTCATGAAAAAAAATGGAATGAATTATACATCAGTGATTAGCTTCTTTACCATGATAGGGTTTTGCACAGTAGGCTTTGTATGAAACAATTTTTAATGAAAAATTAGTGTTACCTAGTTTGATGATCCATCTTATTTGACACATAGATCTGAATTGCCTTCAGCCTCATCCCCAAAGGATAATGATTTACCACCTTTTCAAAAGATTTTGTTGCAAGCCATGAAGAATGTTACAAAAGGAGCTCCAAAAGTGTTTTGAGCAACAGTAGCTTCATTGGAATATGTAAAGTCTACCAAATTAGTTACTTTGAAGGGAATAGTGTGGTATGTACATTATGGTGTGTTTGCTTTTTAAAAAAAATTTACTAGCAACATGTATGGGCTACTGATTGTTCTCTTAAACTGAATGTTTAGACCTGCTAATGATACTGAGTCATTTCGCAAGAGCTAGCATAGTCTTATGGTCTAATGAATCATGGAGTCTTAGAGTTGCAAGTGATATTAGAAACCATCTAGTCCAACTCCTACCCAAACAAGAATCTTCTGTATGACATACCTGACAAAATGGTCATTCAGTCTTTGCTTGAAGTTTATATACTATTAGGCTGCATTAAGGAATAACTGCATAATGTTAAGAATTTTTACTTAAATAATGTTAAAGGTTTCCATCAACACTATTAAGCTGAAAACAGCTAATCATTTCTTGTATTTTAGTATCATACTCTTTAGTGATGCAGTGATATAAGAAAGTGTAAAACTGAATCTAGGTTAGCATGTCCTTTTGGTAATTGATATGGTGTGGCATTATTAACACTAAGTTTCCAGATTGAAGATTCTTTGTGCCTACTCCTACTTTGTATCTCTCCCTCAGTTTCATCAGCATCCTCTCTATACTAGTCTTAGTCACAAGACAAATCTATCAATGATAAGTTTCTAGGATATAGCCAGTTTATTGATATCGAAGCAAAGTGTAGCACTGCATATCTCCTCTCCATTGAATGTGTACAGAAAATGTATGATATAATAGCCAAGAGTAAATGTATGGCAAATGAAATAGGGTAACCACAGTCAAGGAGGTAAAAATTCTTCAAAAAATGTATTAAGGCTAAGATTAAAAATGTGTAGTACAACTGTACCATTTACAAACAGCATAGAGAAATTCTTGGTGAATGGCATTTAGAGATGGGGCAGTTCTTAGTTTTAGTAAATATCAGTGATTAAATTGTGAGTCTGAGGCAAGAGTAGTAATCTGTAACAATTCTTTAAATAGCGGCTGTAACTGCAAATATAAGAATGATCTTTGTGTGTGCAATGTAAAGGTTACTGACAAAACTTTGTCTTCATTATACCTGCATATGTAGCCCACAGCAATCATTAACAATAAAATAATCTTTTAAAATGTGTGTAATATGTTTATAACTATTCAAAAGACAGCTCTTTGCTTTCATGGGAAGCTTTATCTACTCCAGTAAAAATCATCTTATATTTAAAGATAAGAAGGAAGGAAAAAGAAAAGGAAAAGAAGATGAGTTGGTCACTTAGCAGAAATTAGAGACGACAGATGGACAGCCAGAGTGTTGCGCAAGTACCTTTGCAGTGTCAGGAGAAAATGAGGAAAACTTCCAGTACTGATGGTCACCTTCCTGGAGAATTTATGAAGGACATAAACAAGAGTCACCCCCAAAAAGTGGGCATAGATGGTTTACAATCCACATATCTGGAGGGATTGGAGGGATCACAGATCTGTTTGAGGATAGGTGACTTTCAAAGAGAGAAAAAAAGTCTCTGTTCTTAAAATCCTAATTACTACTATTAGTGTTGTTACTAATGAAGCACAGTATGCTAAAGCTAGAGAGCCAGCTTCAGAGCCAGGAGACTTGAGTTCAAGTCCTACTTCTGACCATACTGGTTGTTTGAACCTCAGAAAGTCATGTAAGCTGTTCATGCTATGGGCTGCTCTTTGCAGAGAAGGTGCTGACTTGCCGTTGTAGAGGAGTTTTCTAATCTAGGAGTTCTCTGCACTAATTACAGGTCTAGCTTCTGTCTTCTATCCTACTAAATATCAAATAGATGAACTATAAGTTGACATGTGTATTGTGCTTTGAAGTTTATGGAGTACTTTTCTTGTGAGTTAGATAGTTTTATTATTATTATTCCCATTTTACAAGTGAGAAAACTGAGTAGTAGAAAGGTTAAGTGATACGGTCAAGGTCACAGAGCTTGGACTCAGTCCAAGGTCTTATGGCTTGAACTCCAGTATTCTTTTCCTATAGCATGCTGCCTTTCTAACATGTGATTGAGAGAACTGAGTCCGAAACTCAACTAAAGTCAGTACTCATTTATTAAGCAATTCCTATGTTCTGGGCGCTGTGCTTAGCACTGAGGATACAAATAGAAGTAAAAAGACAGTCTTTGTCCTCAAGGTGCCTTATTTCCTAGTGTGGGAAGACACACATAAAAAGGAGTTTAAGTGGGGGAGAGGGAAGGAGAAGGGGAGTAACACAATTTGGAGAGCAAAAAGCAGAACCGGGAGAGGAATGATGGATGACTGACTGTCACCCTTCTTCAAAGCGGATGGTCTCTGGGAAGAACATACCAGTGGGAGGAGGAGACTGTCTGGGCAGAGGGATGCTCCAGGATAAGAAGACCACAGGTACTGACAACTCCAGGGTGAGAAGACAGCTGAGGCGTGGTGGCAAAGTCTGGAGAGTCAGAAACAGAACTAGAAGGGAAAGCCTAGCAGCACATTGTCTTTCTAATATATTATTGAGAGAATCGAATCCTAGACTGAGGCTTATGGATCATGTCTAATTTATTTTGATGGTCAATTGAATAATCTTGCCCTTATGTAATCCTCTCTATGAAGGAATTAAAAATGCCTAAAGAAAGCTCATCATCCTAACTTGATAGGATTTGAGAGCTGGAAGAGCTCTCTAAAGATCTTTATTTATACGTTGAACCACCCTGTGAAGTAAGGATGTGGTAAATGGTTTTTTTTCCCCATTTTTAGAAGTATGAAAATTTAAGTTCTAGAGATAGGAAATTATTGTTTCAAGGTCAATAGTTTCATTTTTAGGCCAAATATTGAGCTCCTATCTCATTGGTTTGGAATTTATTGCTGAGTGTCCTAAAATATGTTACCCATTTGCAAAATATAAAATGCCAGAAAAACTATTTTAACTAGAAACATTTATTCTGTTTTCTTACTACTTAATACA
This sequence comes from Bettongia penicillata ogilbyi, assembly GCA_023548195.1. Classification (NCBI taxonomy): domain Eukaryota; kingdom Metazoa; phylum Chordata; class Mammalia; order Diprotodontia; family Potoroidae; genus Bettongia; species Bettongia penicillata. The sequence continues at coordinate 1,023,955 of JAJHZJ010000145.1, forward strand.
CTAGGACAATTAATGAAGATTCATTGCTCAAAAAGCCATTTCAGAAAGAAAAATATGCAAAAGTGCCTCATAGACATGTTGCAGCAGAGGAGCTAGATCGGTAAGATATTTTATTGTGAATTTTTGAGTTTGTAAATTTTTTTCATGTTTTATATAATGTTTATATAAACCTAGGGAATTTGATTATATAAAAATTTTAGAACTTTTATTGTTCTTAAAATTCTTTTAACAGGGAAGAAGCAAGAAATAGGAGATTTCATCTAATAGCTATGAGTGCTGTATCCTTTTAATGGTTCTCACTCCTTTAATGAATAATGTAACATTGAAAAATCTTAAATTTTTTTTTTTTATTTCAATGAAATCTTCTCCAGAAACTTAGAGGTATATGTTTCATTACTGAATATATATATATATATATATAATTTTTGAGCTAAAATTTAACTATTTGTCCTAATGGATAGCATTTTGTATTTTGTTAACACCTAAAGTTAAATTAGTGACAAAAAGAATTAAATATTTCTGAAACCTTAGAGATTTAAGAAATTTACTGGCTTGAATAATAAGTTTTTTCTTGTCTTTCCTACCTCATTTTATCTGGTCTGTAATGACCTTTCAACTCATGATCTTTCAGATTTAAAACTTCGGCAGAACCTGTACCTGAAGGCTTTAGTTAGGTCAGTTTGTGGTATGTTCCTAGTCCTGCTGTGGCTTTTGACCCCCAAAATAGCTTTTTAAAGTTTCCGTCCTTCTACAAACCTCATACCTGAAACAGCTTGGTCCCAGTTCAGATTCTGCATGGGACTGGCCCACATTTTCAGTTTTTCCTTACTACTGGTCAGTCCATATTGCTGTTGAAAATACTGGGAGATGAAAAGAACCTGATTGAAACTTGATGTAGGTCAGGACAACTATTTCAATAGCCAGGTGTGGGAAGTGTCAGTGTTATTTAGATGTTTTGTTTTCCCTCTCTTCCATTTTACTACATCGCCTGAGTCAGTTTCAACTTACTGGAGGTGGGGGAGGAAGTTTGGGAGGGAGGGAAGAACTGATGCATAAATGAGTGAATGAATTACTATAAGTGCCTCATCTATGAGACATCTTCATTGATTTTCCCACTGTATTAAAGTACTACTTAAATGTGAGTATTATTTATGAATTTTATTTAAAAGACCTCATGCAAAAGATATTTCCATTTACAAAACTGAATGGATGACCACTGTTAGGGAGGTGTGGTAGAAGGATTCATAGTTCAGGCAAATTGGACTTAAATGCCTTCCGAGTTCCCTTTCAAATGTAAAATTTTGTGATTCTAAGTTAAAGGTTGATTTATAAGCTTTATATATATATCTATATCTATCTATCTATATATATATCTTTAGAACAATTTAAATCACACTCTATTCCGAAAACAATTTTGCTTTTGTTTATCATTTGTAAGTAGATTTTTATTTCACAAACCTAATAGTGAGATTGTTTTTATTTAATTAATTTTATTTTCAGTTCCAAATTCTCTTCCTACTGTCCTCTTCCTCTCCTCCACCCATTGAGAAAGCAAAAAAACTAAACCTGCTACATATATATATATAGTCACATTGCCACATTAACCATGTCTAAAAAAATGTATCAGTCTGCATACTAAGTCTATCACCTTTTCTGTCTGGAGGCAAGATAGCATGTTTCATCATAAGTCCTCTGGAATTGGTTCCATTGTGTTGTTCAGATTTCTTCAGTGTACAATTCAGTTTTAAAAGTTGTAGTTTATCCTCTCCAATCTTGAATTGTGCCAGGTTAGCTGACTCTTATTTTTCTGGGCAGAAAAAGGGAATTCTTCTTATGTTTTTAGAAATTAGAAGTTCCCTATTTCATTATTTGGTTATGAGAATGAATGGCATTATGAAGCATTATATCATTCATTAATGAAGTAACAATAGCTCTTAAGGATAAAAATTCCTTAATTTTTCCTATTTCAGTATGAAAGACATAAGAAGTTGGTGAATGATTATATTTTATATTATGGTGGTAAAAAAGAAGATTTCAGACGTTCAGGGTAAGTACTGTAATGACAAATTTGTGTAAATTAGAAGTGTTATAGTTTATATATCTTTACTGAAGGTTACATGAATTAGAGGTATAGCATTTCTTAGTTTCGTTGCCTCGAGGATGTGTTGTACTTGTGTCTGCCTTGGTCCTTCAACTTATCCTTCGGGAACCCAGGTTGCCATTGCCCTGTTTGTCCCTTATCATGGTGCTATTCTTCTTCCATCTTCATCATGTCAGAAATTTGGACTTTGCCCCTGGATTCTCAGCTCTGATAGGTGAATTTTTTGCCTTGTCTTGCTGAGATCCAAGTCTCCATGCCACTTTCAGCCGCCTCCCCACAGTGCTTAGCACATAGAAAGTGCTTAATAAATGCTTTATCTTTTTCTTGATCTGTTAATCATCATAGATTTACAAATTGTTCTATATAGGTAGCATAAGGATCTGTATAACATCGCAACTTTTGTTCCAGGAACAACTCTTGGACCCCTTTTGTTCTTTCTCTGACCAAGTACTGTTGCAGTAGGAAATTTTTATAGTTGACCATGCATGTTTGTGATTGTAATGTCTGCTTAATGGCCTCTTTTGGATAAGTTCACCCCAAATGCTAGTGAATCTGGGCATGTCCTTTTATTTGAAATTATATTTAAGTTAAATAATTCCTAAAACATTACCTTTTCTAGGGAAAATGACAAGACAGACTTGGATGTTATAAGAGAAAATCATAGATTCCTATGGAATGAAGAAGATGAAATGAACATGACTTGGTAATTTTTATTATATGGGACATGTCACATTGAGGTTCTTTGATGGTTAATTTTCAAATTCATATTGTTACCTTTTTTTTGGAAAAGTAGGGAGGAAAATGCAAAGAAGCAATTTAACCTCTTCAACAGTTTGGTTTATAAAAACTTTAGTAATTCAGAATAGAGCCTTGGAAGTGGGGTGATAGAGTGGAAAGAGCTAAGCAAGAAGTGAGGAGAACAAAATTCTAGTCCTAATTCTATTACTAATTACTTATATGACTGGGCAATTTCCTCACTTCTCTTCATTATCCTCCCTGATGAAATAACGGGGCTGGTCATGACATAGTGAATTAAAAACAACAGATTGCTGTACAAGCATTGAACCTCTTAAATATTGACAATATAAGATTAAACACGGAGGGCATTACTTTGAACAAAAAAATTTGAAATAATATGGTCAGAGGAGATGCTTTTGTAAGTTCTGAGGATCTTTATCCCAAATCACATTTGCTTCTCATGGGGAAAGCCAAAATCCTCTTACTGTGTAGGGTTTACAGCATTATCTTTTTCATCAGAATAGTAGCCACAAATAAAAGAACTGTAACAAGAGCCTTGCTTTGACTTGTTAGTGCCTTTTGACATCCTACCCCTACCCCCACTCCCACCCCAAGTCTGACTCCATAGACAATTAAAAGGTCTTTCTTCACTATGTGGTTAGTCGACCAGAACTAGTTACAGAGTGCCTCTACATGCTCTAAATCAGGGAGTAGGGTCCTTTCCTTATATGCTATCTGATGCCCTTCTTTAAGCAGCCTTCCATCTCTGTCATGTGGGAGATACTGGATCTGTTCACCAGCCCCCCATTCCATGTAGTGTAAAGCACTTTTCAAATTTTTGAAGTGCTATGTAAATGTCATTATTACTGGGTCCAGGTCCTCTGCTTTCTGATAATATAATATAAGATGTCTTGGTTGAACAGTAGAGATCTTTGGTCATAGTCAGTTGATCATTATCTTCTTTAATAGTAAGCAGAGCACAGATAGTCTGTGTTTTTGGTTAAAGAAAATGTTGTTTCCTTTTGATACAAGAATACCCAAGGTGCCATTTTGTTATGAAAACTTAAGAGCTGATTTTAAATTCTAACCTGGACAGGATGCGAATTCACTTCAGTAGAAGTGTAGACAAGCAATAATACTTCAGGTAGAGCCATTATTTTCCTCAGAAAATGGACTTTTGATATTTTCAAGTTCTTGACTGGGATCTTAATGTTCTGTGTCAGTATAGAAAGGATTGCTTTAGCCTGAAAATTTTTTAGTGCAGGTATTAGCAGTTCACCATTTCATCCACAAAATAACTTTATTATCACTGCTATGGAACATAATTTTAAGAACTGCATCCTTATAACCATGCCCAAAAAGCTGAGTGAATTGACTTATTGAATGTGGTTATTTAATATTGTTTATTTAAATGGTGATAAACACCTTTAAAATGAAGTTCTTTTAATTATGGTATACTTGCTGTTGAGCTGTTCCTGTAACTAACTGTTGAGCTGCTCAAATAACTAGCCAACAGGCCCAACTATTTCTTGGACTTTCTCCTAGGCAAAGATTAGAACATTTTAAGATATGACTGTTTCTTGGGTCTTTTGCTAGTTACTGGAAATTTTGTTTAATCTTTGATTTATTTGATTTGCAGCTTTAAAAAGTAATTTATTAGATTTCTCAATAAAATTATATTTGTAATGCACTTCTATGTATGTCTTTTAAAATCAATAATTGTGTTTTCTGTTTATGTTGTTTTATTTGACCTTGCTTCCAAGTAATAATTTTGGTTGGATTTCTTAAATTGTAATATTTATATATTTCTGGCTCCAGGGAGAAGAGGCTTGCAAAGAAATACTATGATAAATTATTTAAAGAATACTGCATAGCAGATCTCAGTAGATACAAAGATAACCAGGTATAGCTTCAAAATTCATCATTATTATGAATTATTTTTCTAAATTTGATTTTTATTTGAATAAAATGTTAACTTCTACAACCTATTATATTATTAACCTTTTAAAGATTCTGATTCTACCCAAAGTAATCTTACATTTCTGCATGTTCACATGGAACGTGCAGATTACAGTATTGGAGTATGTAATGTATGCTGAGATGGAACACTTTGTAGTAGGGTTGTGGTAGGAGAAGCCTACGACTGAATGCTTCCTGTGAAGTGATTTCTTTTGTTTTTTTCACATGGGACACTGGGAAGTAGAAATTATTCTCCAAATTAAGGTCAGGCAATTTATTCTTTTGCACCTGAGCTTATTCAAGTACAGTTAGCTCTTGATTATTTGTGCTAAATAGCAACGGTAAATTTTCTTCCTTATGTTACATTTTATATATACTAATTTAAAAATTAGTTTGCATTCTTTAAATTATTAACATTTGACTGCTGATGTAATTTAGAAAATCATCTTAATTTATTATTGTCTAATCCATTTCTCTCCATTTCTCTGAAAGTATAAGATATTCTATCAAAAGCTTTTCTATTATCTAGGAAACTATAACCACAGCTTTCTTTGCCTCTACTAATTTTGGAATCTTTTTTTTCCTTTGGATTTCTTGATGAAGACTCAGTTTGGTACATTTTCTAGATATTTGTGGAGGAGTTGTGAGGGAGAGCTTGGCTGGTCTTTCTTGCTACTCTATCATCTTCTCAAGCAATTTTTCTAAAGCATAGGTCTGACTGTGTCACCATCCTTCCATTCCCCCTCAGTAAGCTCCAGGGGCTCCCCATTCTAGGATCAAATATGAAATTTCCTGTTTGACATTTAAAACTCTAAATAACTTGGCTCCTTCCTACCTTTCTATTCTTCTTACACCTTAGTCACCTCCATACCATCTGTGATCCAGCTACACTGGCCTACTGACCTCCATCTGCTGTTTCTGTGCCTTTTTATGCCTGTTCTCCATGTCTAGAATGTGTTCTCTCCTCCCATCTGACTCTTAGGTTGCTTAGATTCCTTCAGGATTTAGCACAGATCTCATCTTCTGCAGAAGGCTTTTTCTGGTCCCACCAGCTGTTGGTGCCTTCTCCTCAGATTATCTTCCATCTGTGCTTTCTTTATTTTTATTATATCTGATTATTTACATATTGACTATTCTATTTGAATGGAAACTCCTTTAGGGCAAGGACTGTTTGTGCTTTCTTTCTGTCCTCAATAAAAACTCGTTGAGATTGGGTATGGTGGCTAGTCTCTGTTAGCTGCTACCAAGGAAGTTTAGGCTAGTGGAGCTTTTGAGCTAGGAGTTTTGTGCTACAGTGGCCTAAACCAAACAGGTCTATGCACTTAGTTGGACACTAATAAGGTGATCTTGGTGGTGGTAGGTGGTGGTAGGGGTAGTGGGGTGTCCTATAAGGTTGCCTAAGGAGGCCTGAAATATACTATCTTGGAAACAAGTTATAGCTGTACCAATCAGAGCCTTAAACAGCCCATGCACTTCCAACCTGGGCAAGATAGAAAGACCCAGTTCTTTTAAAAAAAAAAATACTTGTTGACTCTACTGACTGTGGCTGATGGAAGTGGCCCAGGAACATGGATTAGTAGACGTTGGAGAAATATTTTAGGATTAAAAATTTGTTATGGAAAATCTACATGTACATAATTTGAAATCAATTATATTAGAAAAGATTATCTGGGATTTGCTTATTCTGAGAGTCTTTTTATGTTTGTTCAAGTGATAATTAGATTTTCACTGGAATTATGCTTAAATGAAACTGTGGTTTAATAATAAACGTTTATAGTGCCTAATTGGACTTTTCACCTCTGTCAAGAGGAATTGGAAAGGACCAAATAAAAATAGTTAGGTACCTGTAGAGTCGAGGGCATTTAGAATCGAGCGCATAAGAATGGTCTGAGAACACCTGGCTTCTTTCCCAAGTTCAAGTTACCAGTTCCAAATATATTACATCCACAGATACTAAAAAAAAATTGTCCAGTGTGATTGCTAATTCACTGCCAATGATCTGTAAAATATTGGGGAGAGTAGGAGAGGTGCTATGACCTTAGTATGACAGGAGTATTTACTGCCAAAAAAATCTAATGTGATATTATGCTTTATTAAGAGAGGTGCAGTGTCATGGCTAGGATGGTAAAAGTTCCACTGTACTTGCTCCTGGTCATACCACATCTGGAATGTTGTGTTCTGTTCTAGGCACCGTATTTTTGGAAGGACTTTGATAATCTGTACAGTGTCTAGTAGAGAACAAACCATGGTGGTGAATGTCCTTGCTCATGAATACTATGACGTGAAGTTCATTTAGAAGAACTGGGGTTTGGTAGAAGAAGAGAGCTTTTGGGTTGAATCTTTTGTTTCTCTTCTAGTGTTTGATGTGATGTTATTTGGAAAAGGGATTAGATTTATTCTAGTCTAGAGAAGATAACTAAGAATTATCTATGAAAGTTGCGTAGGGACAGTTTAAGGTTCAATTACAGGAAAAATTTAGTTAATTGTTAGTCGTCATACAAAAGGGATGTGGGCTATCTTGGAAAGTTTCCCTCACTGAAAGTCTTTAAGCAAAATCTAGATGACCATTCATGGATTTATTAAGTATCTACCATCTGCCACGCACTGTGCCAAGTGCTGGGGAGACATAGAAACTCAACAGTCTTTGTCATCAAGGAGATTACATTCTTCTGGTGGAAAAAACAGGAAAGCATATGAGTACCCAAAATATGCAAAGTAGGTAATGATTTACACTGGGAAATGGCACTAACAGCTGGGGATTAGGATGAACTTCCTGTAGGAAGTGACACTAAAGATGAACTTTGAAACTCTTAGGTGGTAGGCAGCTCCTAAATATATTTATAAGCCTAGTTATAGATTTAAATTGATCTGCCTCAGGTTTTTTGTTTTTTGTTTTGTTTTTTTGGCATGGACTGTTCTGGATATTCTATTAGGTTCAAATATTTATTAAATGCCTCTTATGTGCAAGGCACTATACTAGGTCTTGGGGATGCAAAGGCAAAAACAAAACTTTCTCCCTTCTAGGGGCTTACATTCTCTGAAGGGAAACCGTATGTAAGTAAATATGTATGTAAACATGAGTAAATGTAGAGTAAATACAAGGTAATTTTGGTGGAGGTGAGAGGAGGCCCTAGCAGCTGGGAGGAATTAAGAAAGACCTCATAGATTACATGACTCTTGAGCTGAACTTTTGACAGAAGCCAGGGATTCTAGGAGTTGGAGGTAAGGACAGGCATGGGGGATAGCCTTTGCAAAGACAGAGAGAAGAGATGGAATGTTAAGTTTGGGAAAGAGCTGGGAGGCTAGTTTGACTGGAACATAGAGATATGTGAAGGGTAATGACAAAGAATTCTGGAAAGGTGGGTGAGAACTAGATTGAGGAAGGCTTTAAACAGTCTGAAGAGTTTGCATTTTATTCTAGTATTTCATTTTTGTTGGGCTTTATACATTAAATTTTTTTACTTGTTTTCTTTATTAACATTTAATGTAGAAAATAGAGTGCTTACTATGTACTAGGCACTGTGCTAAGCAGTAGGGATACACTACAAGCAGAAAGACAGTCCCTGCCCCAGGGAGCTTACACTCAAGTGGGGGAAGACAATACATAAAACAACTAAAAAGGGAGAAAGGTGCGCAAATGATGGTATCCATAGTGGAAACATGGTATAGAAGGTCCTGTGGAAAATCAGGAGTGCATCCTGAAGAAGAATGACAATATGATTGGCCTGGGCCTCCTCCTCAAAATGAGTGTTCGTGGAGGAATTAGCCAGAATTGACCAGTCAAAAAGAGAGGCCTCAAGGGTAGCATGGTAATTCCAATGTGAGAAGTAGTCTAAGTCTGGAAGCAAAATAGTCCTAGTTCCCAAGGAGCTAACATTCTAATGGAGGAAGACTGCATATGAAGGGGAGCTGGAAGAGGGAGGAGGAGTATAGGAGAAAGTTGGTAAGTGTTATGGAGATCCTGGCAAAATAAAATGGAGTAAAAGAGTCCTGAGTAGAAAAATAGATCATTTGCTAAAATTATAATTAAAATGATATGTGAATGTGGGAGTTCTTGGAAGAAAACATGACTAGCTGTTTGGAGTAAGGGTGGGAATTGTTACTTTTTCACCAGGAGTCCAAGAATGTTTCATTTCTTTTTCTTGACCGTATTTGGCCCAACTTTATGGGGAAAAATAGGAGTCTACTGAATAATAGCAAGGCTGAGGTCAATAAAATGCCTTCCCAGCTGAGGTTGCTTAGACCAAGAGTTTAACCTGAACTTTTTAATTTCAAAATTTCTCTTGATAGTGACAGTCATTTGATTATTTTCTCTTTGTTTTTAGCTTGATGTCATCACAGCACCAACATTTCCATATTAACAACATTGAGAAAAATGTATTATTCACAGAGCTAACCATAGAGGGCATGAACAGATACTTATTAACATCTGTAAACCCTAGTAGTTTCAGTGTTGGGTTGAAGTAAGTAGAATAAATGAGAAATGATAAGTTGATAATGTATCCTCCTGATTTCACAGAAAAAGAAATGCTGTAGCTTTTGTGATGAGTTATCTTTTTAATTAGATTGTAATGTCTCATTCTAAATCCAGGCCTCATGTTTAGTTTGATTTTAAATGTTAAAATGTGTTTCTCTTTTAATATATTTTTTTCTTGTTAGTTTGGATTTCGATGGCGAATAGAAAAAGAAGTAGTTTCAGGAAAAGGTAATTTTTTCCCCTTCAACATACAGGCTATTTATTGTGCTTCTAAATAGCATTGGTAAGGGTTATTTCTGGGCTTAGACGATAAATATCTGTAGGACTATATAGAAGATGTGTTGTTTAGTTGTTTTTCAGTTGTGTCTGACTCTTCATGACCCTCTTTGGGGCTTTCTTGGCAGAAGTACTGGAATGGTTTGCCATTTCCTTCTCCAGATCATTTTAGGGATGAGGAACTGAGGCAAACAGGGTGAAGTGACTTGCCCTGAGTCCCACAGCTAGAGTTTGAGGTCAAATTTGAACTCAGATCTCCCTGATTCCAGGCCCTGCATTCCATCTACTGCACCACCTTGCTGCCGTATAAAGAAGATGCACGTGATACACAAGCAAACAAGTATAAGGTTATTTTACTTTTCAGCAAAAATGTAATAAGCATGTTATTCAACATGTTAATAAACTTCTTACTATAGTTATTCCTTATCAGATAGCTTCTGAATATTTATTTTACACCTTTTTCTCAACAGTTTTTCTCCGTTATAGAATTTTATAAAATTGCTGTGATCTCTAGGTTCTTAATTGATTGATCTTCCTCACTTTTTTGGCACTTTTTTGATCGTACTCTTTTTTACATTTGTTTCTTCTAATTTAAGCAGACTTTTGGAACCTGTAGTTAAGGATTCTACACCCTAGCTTAGGAAATATACTTTAGTTTTTCTGTTGCCTTCTTGTATCTCTTTCAGAGGCCAAGTTTGTTTTTTTATAATTTTATAGCCTTCATTTTTAGTAGTTTTATGGTGGTGGTTCTTTCCATTTATATTGTTGTAGTTATATATTTTATTTTCCTGACTTTTCTTACTTCACTTTAAATCAGTTCATGTATTTTCATGCTTCTCTATATTTATCATGTCTGTCCTCTTAAATCACGATAATATTTCTTTACATTCATGTACACAGCGTATTTAGCATTCCTCAATTGATGGGTATCTACTGAAAGTCAGAGTTTTCAGTTCTTTGCTTTCCATAAAAAGTATTCCTATAAGGTTATCACCATTTCTTAAAGTGTTTTAACTAACTGTAGGAGCTCATTCTTTTTTTTTTTTTTAAATATTTATTTATTTATTTAACTTGTTACATTCATTTTCACAAAATTTTGGGTTCCAAACTTTCTCCCCTTTTATCCCCTCCCCCCACCCCAATACACCAAGCAATCTAATTTTCCCTATCTCCAATCTGCCCTCTCTTCTGTCATCCCTCCCTTCTCTTGTCCCCATCTTCTCTTTTCTCCTGTAGGGCCAGATGACTTTCTATTCCTCATTAACTGTATGTCTTCTTTCCTAGTAGCAACAGCAATACTAAACAGTTGTTCCTAAAACTTTGAGTTCCAAATTCTCCCCATCCCTCCCTCCCCACCCATTCCTTTTGGGAAGGCAGGCAATTCAATATAGGCCATATCTGTGTAGTTTTGCAAATGACTTCCCTGATAGTCGTGTTGTGTAAGACTAACTGAATTGCCCTCCATCCTATCCTGCCCCTCATTGTTTCTCTTCTGTCTTTTGATCCTGTCCCTCCCCGAGTGTTGACTTCAAATTGCTCCCTCCTCCCTTTGCTCTCCCTTCCATCATCCCCCCCCTTGCTTATCTCCTTCTCCCCCACTTTCCTATACTGTAAGATAGATTTTCATATCAAAATGAGTGTGCATTTTATTCCTTCCTTTAGTCAAATGTGATGAGGGTAAACTTCTTGTTTTTTTTTTTTCTCAGCTCTCCTCTTTTTCCCTCCACTAAAAAGTCTCCTACTTGCCTCTTAAATGACATATAATTACCCCATTCCATTTCACCCTCTTTCCTCCCACTGCATTTCTCTCTCACCATTTACCTTAATTTCTCTTAAGATATGGTCCCATCCTATTCAATTCAATCTGTGCTTTCTGTCTGTGTATGTGTGTGCGTGCATGCGTGTACATGTGTGTATATGGACCCACCAACTACCCAGATACTGAAAAGTTTTAAGAGTTACAAATATTGTCTTTCCATGTAGGAATGTAAACAGTTCACTTCTGGTAAGTCCCTTAAGACTTCTCTTTGTTGTTTACTTTTTCATGCTTCTTCTCATTCTTGTGTTTGAAAGTCAAATTTTCTTTTCAGCCCTGGTCTTTTCATCAAAAATGTTTGAAAGTCCTCTGTTTCATTGAAAGACCATATTTTTCCCTGAAGTATTATACTCAGTTTAGCTGGGTAGGTGATTCTTGGTTTGAGTCCTAGTTCCTTTGACTTCTGGAATATCCTATTCCACGCCCTTCGATCCCTTAATGTAGAAGCTGCTAGATCTTGAGTTATACTGATTTTATTTCCACAATACTGGAATTGTTTCTTTCTAGCTGCTTGCAAGATTTTCTCCTTGACCTGGAAGTTCTGGAATTTGGCCACAATGTTCCTAGGAGTTTCTCTTTTTGGATCTCTTTCAGGTGGTGATCCAATACTTATTTTGCCCTCTGGTTGTAGAATGTCAGGGCAGTTTTCCTCGTTAATTTCATGGAAGATGATGTCTAGGCTCTTTTTTTGATCGTGACTTTCAGGTAGTCCCATAATTTTCAAATTGTCTCTCCTGGATCTATTTTCCAGGTCAGTTGTTTTTCCCATGAGATATTTCACATTCTTTTCCATTTTTTTGTTCTTTTGGTTTTGTTTGGTGATTTCTTGGTTTCTCGTAAAGTCATTAGACTCCATCTGTTCCATTCTAATTTTGAGAGAACTATTATCTTCAGTGAGCTTTTGAGCCTCTTTTTCCATTTGGCTCATTCTGCTTTTGAAAGCATTCTTCTCCTCATTGGCTTTTTGAACCTCTTTTGCCAATTGAGTGAACCTATTTTTCAAGGTGATATTTTCTTCAGCATTTTTTTGGGTCTCCTTTACCAAGGTATTGACCCATTTTTCATACTTTTCTTGCATCTCTCTCATTTCTCTTCCCAGTTTTTCCTCCGCCTGTCTAACTTGCTTTTCAAAATCCTTTTTAAGCTCTTCCAAGGCCTGAGCCCACCCAACATCCCCCTGGGATGTCTGGAGTACCGAGGCCCCGCCCTCCACGTCTTTCCCTGATGGCAAGAATATGTCCTCCTCATCAGATCCGAAAGTCGGGATCATTTGCATTTGTTCAAAAAAACTCTCTATAGTCTTATTTTTCTTCCCTTTTCTAGGCATTTTCCCAGCCCGTTACTTGACTTCTGAGATTCCTGTCCACCCCCGCCTAGATCCGTCCAGCTAGTGCTTGGGGTCTGAGATTCAAATGGGCTTTCCGCGGCAGGTACCGCTGTTATTCAATGTGAGCTTTAGTGCTGGGGTAGGGGCAGGGCCACCTCCCAGGCTCAGTTCCCTCAGGGGCTTTTTGCAGAGACCTTCAGAAATGGAGCGGGTGGGGCAGGGCCGTCTCCCAGGCTCAGCTCCTTCAGGTGGTTTATGCAGAGACTTTCAGTAATGAAGATCCAGCCTGCTGCTGGAGGAGTCCTGGGCCGCCACCTCCGCCACCACCCCCGCCTCTGCCTCTGCTGCTTCCTCCTGAGGGGGCCTGAGCCACAGAGACTCCCCGTTCCCCTCTCGGTCAGCCCAAGCGTGTTTCTCACTGACCTGTAGAGTCTGTGGGCGGAGAGACTTTCCCGGCCGCCGGAGGTTCCGTCCCTGAAGCCTGCTTGGACTGACTTCTCTGGGGCCGCGGCCGGGGCAGCGCTGGGGTGGGGTCCGCTTTCTGGGGCACGACGGACCCTGGGGATGACTCTCTGGAATGGAAATCTCTTCCACTATGTTTCTGCACACCCTTCCATGATCCAGAACTTCTGGGGAACTCTTCTTACATTAAATTTATGGGCTGTGGGTTCGGAGCTCGCAAACGTGCGTCTTTCTACTCCGCCATCTTGACTCCGCCCCCAGGAGCTCATTCTTGAAAGAGACCTAAGAGGTCATCTTAATTCCCTGAAGGATGAAAACAGATTAAAATAATTAATCTTGTTCTTAAAGTTCCTCCATAATATACCTGACAAGTAGACATCCATTCTTTGCTTGGAGATCTCCAGTAAGACAGAATCCTCTCTCCCAAGGTAGTCCATTCTACTTAAATAATTAAAACATTTTTTCTTTGCATCAAGCTTAAATCTGCCACTGGAAGTTTCACCAGTTGCTCCTAGTTCTGTGCTCTCCTGGTTCTGTGTTTTCAGGCAATCCCTCAAATATTTAAAGGCAGCTATCACGTCTCACTTCGCTATTCTTTTTCACACAAATAAACATCCCTAATTACTTCACTTGTCATGCTAAATGAAATTAAAATCGTTGCTGTCCTGGTTTCCTGACTTTGCATACTCCTATAGCTTTCCAGTGTTCTTAATATAACTGAATAGAATACTCCAGATGTGGTCCAACCAAAGTCTGCTTAGTTTAGACTATCATCTTCCTAGACACAATGCTTTTCTTAATGCAGCCTAAATTTGCATTAGCTTCTTTTGGTTTCTTTTTCAAACAAACAACTACATAGTTATTACCTCCCCAATCTTGTGTTTATGAATTGATTTCTTTATTTATATAATTTACAGTTATCACAATAATTTCATATTATCTGGTTTGAAACAGTTTTCTAGTCTGTCAAGATTCTTCTGGATCCTGTCATGTAGTGTGTTAGCTATCCCAACTAACTTTGTGTCATAATGCCATTAATGCTTTTCTCCAAGCCTTTGTTAAATATTTTAAATAGCAGAGAGTTAAGCACAGGTCCCTGGGGGCTCTGCCTTAGGGACCTTATTCCAAGTTGCCATTGAATTATTAATGGACATACTTCAGGCCTGGTCTGTTGACAAGTTTCTCTCTTATTTTGACCTAAGCATTTTTATGGATATCTTTTTTTTTTTTGCATTATCTTCATTTCTGTATACATTCCTTTCTCCCCTCTGCAGAGAGCCATGCTATATTAACAGTTTAAATAGGAAGAAACTCATCTTGGCAAAAAGAAAAGGAGATGTATTTTCGGAGGGGTGAGGGACAGGCTTGCTCATTATAATTATACTGTGTTCAGTTGGAGTTTTTTATTGTTACTCATTCCATTTGTGAATTTAAATTGTTTTCCTGGTTTTGTTTACTTCATTTTGCATCATTATCTCCCTAAGTTTGTCTCTTTTCTTCATTTACCTTTTTTCCAGTTCTTTGTTCCTACAGAAATGCTGCCATCAATATTTCTTGTGTATATGGCACTTTTCTTTCTGCCTTTGACTTAGCAGTGGTATCTCTCTGTTACAGGATGCTGTGAACACTTTAGTTACTTTTGTAGCATAATTAAAATATTTTTTGAATGATTGAACCAGTTTATAGGTTCTCCAGCAGTGTATTAGTGTGCATGTCTTTGCACAATTCCTCCTTACTGCACTATCATTTAGCTCATATATTTCTCCCCTTCCACCCAAAAATATCAGAAAAAACTATCAAAATACTTTGCCAAAATCTAGATAAATTCTAGCTAATAATCTAGTAATTCAGTGGTTCAGTCCAGTAACTATCAAAAAAGGAATTAATATTAGTCTGGTATAACTAATTCTTGATAAAGCCAGTTACTTGTTAATTAACTGTACTCTTAATAATATGTTATAGAATTTTGTCAGGAATTGAAGTCATGTTGATTAGCTAGTAGTTTGACTCTTTCCTTTTTTTTAAAGTCAGGATATTTGCCCTTCTCTAATCCTGTAGTATCTCTTCCATTCTCCTTATTATTTCACAGATTGCTGCTAGAGGTTTGGCAGTCTGTTCTTTCATTACCGTAGGATGTAATTATCCAGGTCTAGTACCCTGAGCTCCTAAAGGATAGCTTTTTTTTTTTTATTGTCCTCCTAATTATCATTCATATTAGTTCCCTGTTCTTTCCAGTTCAGAGAGCATTTTCCTTAGCACAGAAAACAGAAGCAAAATAATAATTGAAAAGCTATTCTTTCTCCATTGCCCATCACCACCATCCTGTCCTTTCTTTGCTGTACTTCTTCCCTCCATATAATCAAAAAGTTAATAAAACAAAACACTTTTGTTACCCTAACATTTTTTCCACCATCCTTAGTTTTCTTTGATGACCATAGCACATTGTGAGCTATAACGTTCCTGTCATTAGTCTTACAGGACTATACCACTTACTCTTTAGTAGTCATCTTCTTTTCCTTGCCCTTTTGTGCATGTTTATTTTATTTACTTATTTTTTCTTTAATTTTTAAGTTGGTTTAATTTTAAATTAATTTTAAATTTAAATTTTATTTGTTTGGTTGATGAGTTCCCTTTGTATACACATCATTCTCTTTCTCTTTTCCTCATTGGAATTGTTTCTCTTATTATTTTCAGAATTTACTAATCTTTAGTGCTGACTTCCCTTATAGAATTATAGTTCATAGGATCCTAGCTATCTTTTCTAAACTGAACCCTTTAAAATTTGCTCTTCTAAAATCTAGGGTGTATGTCAAACCATGCCTGGCTTTCTTCTTGTGTTATAAAATTTAAAGATGGAGCAGTCACTTTCCCTTATGGTTTCAGTCATTTCCACCCAAGCAACCAGTTTTTCCTTGTCAGTGAGAATTAAATCCAGTATAAAAGTTGCCCTGGTTAGTTCCTCCTTTTTTTAAAGGGTGAAATTAGTATTAAAGCAAGTCAAGAAGATATTAGTTCCAGTTTCAGCCTAAAGGGCAGATATATGAGTAATTGGAAGTCTTCCATCACTTACTATTATCATGCCTCTGTGTTAATCTTTGATCCGTTCCTCAGTCTTACCTATTTGTACTTTTTGCCCCAGTGGCCTCTTTAATACGCTGGTGACAGTATTCCTTCTGTTCCTATCCCTATTGAGCTTCACTTGATATTTGCTCCATGGTTCCCCTTAAGAGTTCTTGTATTTCTTCACATGAGTATGTTCTCTTAGAGTATGCAACTCTGCCACACCAACACTCCCTATTATCTATCCTGTTATTTGTGAATAAGATAGAACCTTCCAGAGCCACATTTCAGTAGTTGTTCTCATTCTACCAGATTTTAATGATACCTATAAGGTCACTTTTTTTTTTAGTAGGAATGCTAAATGTCTTGCTTGTTAACTCATACATTGTGTATCCAAGACTGTGATTCTTTTTTTGGCATTTCATTTCCTGGGAATTTCTGATTATCATTACTCCTTTTTTCCTACATTGTCAGCATTGCCTGTGGTATCTAGCTTTGTGGACATGCCTAGGCAGTTTTTGCCCTCTCTTTTTCTTTTCCATTTTAAATAATTTTTGTATTTCATGATGCTCCTTTTATATTTCAAGCTGTGTCTAAAAATCTAAATCCTGTCCTCAGATGGTATTTTCCTCCTTTTTTGATTTGACAGTTTGTTATGTCTTTTATTGTTTATCTTATTTTATCTTTTTGTTTGTTTTTGCATCGTCTTTAAAATTTTCAGATATATCCATATCCCTACCCAATAAGCCACCACCACCAAAATGTTACTATAATAATAATTTTAGCAGAATATGCAATAATACACGTGTGTAGTTCCCCAGTGTGGCAAATGAGAAGGAGGTACATACATTCAGTTCTTCTCTGAAGAACTGAAGGAGGTACATACATTAAGTTCTTCTCTGAAGAACTGAATTATAATCTCATTATAATTCTACTTGTTTCACTTTATTTGTTCTTTGCATTGTTTTAGTCATTGTGTATATTGTTTTCTTTCTTCTTACTTCATTCTGTATCATTTCATTTAAGCCTTCTTATGCTGCTCTGAATTCTTCATATTCAGTTTTTTCTTACAGCTTAGAATATTCCATTACATTTATGTGCCACAATTTGGCTGTTCCCCAATCACTGGGAGAGTCCATCTCCTTAAATAACTGTTCTCTTTCTCCTCCAAAGCCCTCACCTTTGACTAATGGCAGCAGTGAAAATATCACCTATGTCCCAAGTTTTTGTGCTGAAGACTGCCTTCTGTTTAGAAATGCATTGTAGATTCTGTCTGGTGTTATATATGTCCATGAGAATTACTAGAGGTAAGTGAGAAGTCCTCTGGTTTGGTAGTTCTTGGGAAGGACCCTGTCTCATGTTGTTTATGTGCCCCAGGAAGATAGAAGAACCTGCTCTCAGTATCAGATGACAAATTACCTTCCCCAGTCTCTCTCAGCCTGGAGTCACGAGTCGTTATCTCTTCTTGTGACTGTTCCTGGGTTCTCTTTACCCTGTAACCCAGTGGTGTCCTGCCAGCCTCCTCTTCAGGCAGGGCTTTATAGAGATCAATGGGACTGTTCTTCTGTTTTGTCTTCTTGGCAGGACTTTTATTTTGCCTCTGCCACTCCCAACAGGGAGCAAGATTCCCTTCTGCCTCTTCAGATGCCTGTGTGTTTTAGTGAGCAGAGAGAACAGTGTCCTGGCTGTGTCAGAAATACAGGCATTACGCCTTCTGTACGCGCCATGGCAAAGGCCTCCCTGCTCTCCATTCATGCTGCACTTGTTCCTCGGTATGGTTGCTGTGGGGCTCACATTCAGTTTTGCCTCACCAGAAAGTTGTCCCTTTCTCGTACCACTTTTATGCCTCCTTAGGATTTTCTTGTCCCCTTCACTTTCTTGTGCCTTTTGTGTGCACTGTCCTATGTATTGCTTTGTCTTCTTGCCTAATCCGATGACCTGGTCTTTCCAGTTTCTCCCTCTTTTTCCACAGAGTCCTCTCAGGTCCTTCTCTGTCTTCCTGTTAGGTCCTCACATTCCCCTTCCTTTGACTTGAGCCCTTCTCTCAGAACTTTTCTAGCTCTCCCAAATTTCATCTCTGGTTTTCTTCTTAAGTCTAATATATATCTCCTCTTCAGTTCAAACTTTTCTCCCTTCCCTGTTACGTCTGGAACCATATCAGATGCAAACTTCACCACCTGGGATTTAAAGTTCTTCACCTTTGCAGCTTTATTTCATATTATTGCTTTTTATGGCCTCTACTTCCTGGCCCTACTGAGCTATTTGATGATGCACAAACAGTCCACCTGCTGCTTTCCATTTACAGCAAACTTTCTGTGCCCAGTGTCTTGCTAAGTGCTGAGCTGGGAAGACAGAAGTGAAAACATTCCAGGCTTCACAGGGCTTACACTTTGTTGGGGTTGGATAGGATAACATGTACACATGTAAGTCACTACCTGTATTTGCCCAGGCCTGGAGTGTGCTTCTTCCCCATTTTTGCCTCAGAACTCTATTTTTTTAAATTTCAGGTTAAGATCTCTACTTAAGTCTCTCTCTCTCTGCATTGTGTTCCTACAGTAGCTCATATTCATAAGCTCTGTGAGGGCAGGAATCATTTCCTTGTTGTCTTTTTATCTCTAGCTCATGTAGATCTTTGACAGAGTAAGTTAAAGGTTAATTGATAAAAACTCAGAGAAAACAGCCTCACTGATGAGTATTCTTGCACATTTGATACTATTTTAGTTTGTATCTTATGCTGTTTTTATAATGTGATGCTCCTCCCTCCCCCCCTTTTTTTTTTTTGACATCCTGGCATACATGATTGTGCCACCTCTTACTTTTTTCTCTCTTAATGGTTTCTGACAACAAAGTACGTTAATGGATCCTGTTTGCTGTACTAATAGAGGTATTGCTGTATGATAGGCAAATCCACATTTTGAAAACAGTAAATATTATTTTAATATTAATGGGTCTTCTAGACATCCTGGTTCCTATTGTTTAGAAAACGGTTCTATTTGATTATTTTACGTTATCTACAGAGGAGCAATTAGACTCCTGAATCACCTGTATTACCTCTTCATAAACTTTCACCTAAAGGTTACATCAGTATAGTGTTTCAAATAGTAAATAATTAGAAGTAATTATTTTTGTTCAACATTTATATCATGATATTTTAACATCTTTACTAATAGCTTACATTTGTATAGTGCTTACATGATATCCCTGTGTGTGAAATCATATAGAGACCTTTACAGTGTTTTGAAAATATTATTTTTATTAAATTGAAAATCCAGGTTAAAAATTTTAAATAAGTTGTTTTTATTTAGCCTGTCAGCATTAGTGTCTGTTTGATATTGTCCAAAGTTAAGTACATGGAGTAAATGCTTTGCTTGTATCAAGTATGAAATTAGCTGTGGAAAGATGCAAGCTAAATTGAAAGGCAGGAAATCATTTAATGCTAGAGTATTCATTTTGCAAGGGAATTGAAGAAAATATAGCTGATTTTTTTGCTTTTCAGCTGGTAATTTTGACCCTGATAACATAGTACATTTTTTGTTTATGGGAGTAATTTGGGCCTGAAATTTTATTAGGGTAGAGAACTCCCAGAAAGAATTCTTTCTATCAGTGCAGATTGGCATGTCTTGCACAACTTAACCTTGCAGAGGGTCCCACAGCCAGAATGTGTTGGGGGCAGAACTTAAACCTAGATTTTTCTAACTTCAAGACTGACCCTGTATCCTAGACTGCCACAGCATTAAGAACGAGTGATATATGATTTAACATGGCCAGTTTTGTGTGTGAGTTTTTGGAAAATTGACTTTATGTTGCCTAGGATATGTTTCCATTTCAAATCTGGATTAGATCTAAACTATTTTTAGATATGGATTTTAGATTTAGGTAACAGCTAATGCTACATCATGCCGGAGAAGGAAATGGCAAACCACTCTGGCATCTTTGTCAAGAAAAACCCAAAATGGGGTCACAGAGTTGGACATGACTGCAAACGACTGAACAACCTTTCTACTTTATACAGGTCAGAAATGAAACATAGGCACAAACTATTTTAACTGATTGCTTAAGGATAATTTTCTGTGTGACTTTTACAGGTCAGTTTTTCTGTGGAAATAAACGATGCGATGAAAAAGAAGGATTAAAGAGTTGGGAAGTGAATTTTGGTTACATTGAACATGGTGAAAAGAGAAATGCACTTGTGAAGTTAAGTAAGTTGATTTGAAAAGGATTGTTTTTAATTTACCGTGACGTCTAACTAGAACTACTTCTTAAAACTATTAATGTTCATTAGCAGATAAGGCAAAATTGGAAATAATATGTCAGTTATTAGAAAATGAGTTGATTTCTAATTACAAGTTAAAATTAAGCGACTTCCTAAAAATTGTCGTTTACTTCATGATCTCCAATGGACTTCTTGGTTCAAGAAGCTCTAGTGCCTTTTTTTTCTCCTGGCTCCCTGTTGCTTTTAAGTTAAAACGAAGTCTTCTCTGTTTCATATTTAAAGCTCTTCACAGTCTGGCTCTAACTTGTCTTTACAGGTTGATTACCTCTTATTCTGTATCCTCATGAACCCCCACTCCAGCAAAATTGGTCTACTTCTTGTTCTCCATTTACAACATCCTTTGGACATCCCTCTATATCTGCAGCGCTTCACTTACTATTTTGATCTCTTGAAACCTTTAGCTCCCTTTAAGGCTCAGTTTAAATGTCACCTCCTGTAAGAGGCCTTTTCCGAGTTCCCAGTTATTATTTGTTATTTTGTTTAAATATGGAGTATTCCCCTCCGAACACAAACTCTTCAAGAGCAAAGACTGTCTCAATTTTGTCTTTGTGTTCCTAGAACCTACCACATATTAGTTACTTAATAAATTCTTGTTGTTTAATGAAGAAGTTAGCATGTTAATATTGTGTTATCTCTTCTTGCTACTACTAAATGTGTGCTCATCTCACAGGATTGTTGTAAGGATCAAATAAGATAACTTACATAAAGTGCCTTTTAAACCATAAAGCATTATGTAAGTGTCATCTTATTATTCTTATTGTTGATAACTGTACATCAGTAATTTGTAAAAATAATTCTTTATCTGTCAAAGTGTGAAGTACCACTGGTTTTAGGGTTAAGATATATATCCATGTGATAAGGTTTAGGGGAAATTCCAAGACTGGAATTCCCTGGGTGGGCCATCTGGAGAAGAATTCATGGACTCAAGTATTATTTAGGTCAAGGTAAAAATTTATTACACTTCTCAGCAGGCAAGAGTTCGTAGGGAACCTGCAACCTTAGAGGGGTACAGGTAAAGTTTATATAAGATATTCTATAGTGAAATGTGCTAAATATGCTAATTAGTGATTTAGGGTGAAATTGGTTAAGGGGTGATTAGTTCTTAAAGGAACATGCACTTTTGGTATCTACTATGCAGGTAGTTTACCCAGAGTTCATCGAGAAATAGCCCAAGACAGGGTTATGTAGAGATGATTTTAGGTCTGAAATGTCTCTAAGTCAACTGATGATCAGGGCTGGCTAAGAAATAACAGGCTGCATTCATCAGTGTCTTGTTAGACAATATAATTGTAAGGGAGTATACATATGTCTACGTCTAGGCTACTTGTGATTGATCAGTGAGGAGTCAATGTCGATATGACCCAGTACACAGCCAGTTCAGTCAGTACTTAGCTGGTTCAAACAAATAAGTTTGGTAGGTGCTTAGCTGGTTCAAACAAATAAGTTTGGTAGGTGCGGGCTACTGTAGCAGGAAGGGAGATAATAGTTGTTTCTGGGGCATCCTGTACCCTTGGGCTGGGGAGAAATTGCCTAGTATAGTGTTTTGAGGCTAGGGAGAAATGTGATTTTTAAAGAGATGTGATTTTAGAATTGGGATCCAAGCACATGCACCCAAGCACCCTATCACATATATTATCAAAAAAAAGCCCCTTTTAAAAAAGTCAGTTCTTAATTGTCTGCATTTATAAAGGGGAGCATGGATAATCTAAAAATAATTTCTGAAAGCATGGGACTTTGTTAGTTCAAAAAGGCATGCTTCAGTTTAGAAAGTATTCTGAGTTTACTTGTTCACCACTCATGTGCCATAGTGGAGATAAGTCACATAAGTGCAGTGAGAGAAAACTGTTTTATAAGATATGGTTCACCATCTCTTGACTGGCAAAGTGGAACTGTCACAAGAGATTTTGGAGATTAGCATACTTAGTTATCTGTGCATTGGAGGGGAGAGGACAAAAATATGGATAATATATAATAGTAGATAATTCAGAAATCTTTTAAATACTTGACTTTGGAGATCATTCGGAGCATGCACATTCAACTGTTCATATACTACACCAACTTTTCATATATGGTCCCAGACCTGGTTTGATTTGGCCTTCTTTAGGACCTGGATGGACAGGCTAGGAGGTAAGCTAGCTACCACTACTTTTTTCAAGTGGGAATACTAAATTGGAAATCAAACAACCAAGGTTCTAGTAATTTACCACATAAATCTGAACAAGATATTTAGTTGCTCTTGCTTTACTGTTTCTGGGGCACACGTATGGGAATAGATCTTTGTCCTTTCCTGAGTCATGTAGACATTTTGAAGAAGAACAAAGTAGCATTCTATTACATGTATTAATGGACTGGTTGATACTGTGGATAAAAGAAGTTCATAGATAATCTCCAAATTTTATTTTATCAGTGAAAAAGCGTTAATATTGTGTCCACTAAGCACTAATGGCCACTATTTGCTGGTAAAAAATATTTTTTTTTTAAAAAAAGAAGGTATTTGAATCTTATCTCTATTCTTTGCTTCTGATCATTTCTTAGTGTTATTTCATCTAAAGGTCAGCCAGTTGGATCAAGAGCAAGGAGCCTGGATAATTAAGCACCTAAACGATGGAGCTTTAGCTGTATTTGCAAGCTCATTAGTCTCATAAGAGTAAATCTATCTATCTATCTATCTATCTATATATAGATATATCTGTATGGTTGTTCTTAGATTTCTTTGAATTGAAACAGGTTAGTGTTGGCAGCAACCTCTGTTAATTTGTTTATCAGATATACTGATAACCCTTCCCCTTTTAATCAGTTGGATATGCTTATCTAACTTTATTTCTACCCCTTCTTTTGGTTATGCTTATGACATCTTTCTGAGTTTAAGAGAGGCACATAATATGCCCATTATTTCTTAAGCAGATTATTTCCATTAATACTACTTGAGAAAAAACATTTGGGGGAAAAAAAGAGAATCCGCAAAGTTAAAAATGGCATGATAATTTGTTTATTCAAATTCAATTAAATAAATTCTACCTCATATTTCTTTTAGGACTATGCCAAGAATGTTCCTTCCGACTTAATTTTCATCACAGGTATTGTAATCTTTAAAACATTTCAATTGGCCATTTCAGGTAGCATATGTACTACTTGATCAGTACCCTTGAAGTAGGTGTTTATTTACCTACATTAGGTGCCTAACTAACAACAAAGGTTGTTTACTTGACCAAATCATTGGATAGATATATAGAATGTCAGTACTCCTTTAAATGCCCTTATAAGCCAGGGGTATGGTGCTTGTTCATCATCCATTCTTGATCAGTCATTGAGCAAGCATTTATTATGTACCAAGGACTGTGCTAAGTATTTTAAGTATATGTAGTCCTATACAGCTCTAAGCTCTGTATAAGTGCAGTGGATGGGTGTTGAAATTTTTGGTGGAGAGACTTTTCTCAAATAATATAACAGATAGTTCCAGCTTTTTGGTTCAATGCCTTTCAGGAAATTATGTCATAAAACATCTCCATTTTACATTTCAGGAAATTATGTTATAAAACATCTCAGTTTACATTTTTCTATGAGAACAATGTTACAGTTGAAGTGCTTTGTTTTTGATTAAGGACTGCTGGCCTTAGATTACAGATAATGACCACTAGTATGTCCTAAAATCAAAGATAGAAAAACTGTAAAACTCAACAGTCACTTAACATAATAAAATTATGGACCAAATCCTGTAAAATGGCTACTCATTGTTTAAGAAACCCAGCATATTATAGAGGACTGAGCACATAAAAAATAATATTCTTGTATGTCACAAATTTGACCTATCTACAGATGTTAAATGTCATGGATGTTCATTCATTTGCTTACTGCTTTAGAGTTTATTAGTATTTTTAGTGAGATTTTAGATGGACTAGGTCTCTTAAAAAGCCATTAATGGAAATGTGAAGTAATATTTTCTTTCCCTTTTAATAAATTTACTTGCAATGAGTTGTGACATTCAAAATAAATACATTGACATTAGAGATCAGAGTCATCGCACCATCGAAATATTTGGAATCTTCATTTAATATTCTACTTGTTAGAGTTTGGAAAAGAAGAATTTCTTCAGGCTAGTCTTCTTACTCATTCTTCCCAACACCATCCAACCAACCAGCTTCCTGATGTCAGGAACAACCTAGAAAGGAAAAATAAGTTAAAGAAGGTGGGTTGGGGTTTGGGCAGGTCATAGTGTTTCAGTGTGTTTTTCACTCTCAACTGGTATTGCCTATTTCTAGTAGCATAGTTTCTGTGATAGAAACCTTTCAAACTAACATTAAAATATGATTACATTTATAATGTTCTGTTATTTCACTTGCATTTTTAAAAAGGCAACTGTTTTTTGGTGTCACACAGGATAGAGTCTGGACGGACAGAAAAACTTGAGTTCAGATATTACCTTAGATACTTAACTAACTCTATGACTCTGGGCACTTAGACTCTTTCTGCATCAGTTTTTTCCTTTGTAACTTGATGATATGATAACACCTACCTAATAGTGTCAAGAGTACTGAATGAAATAACGTATGCAAAGCATTTTGCAAGCTCTAAAGCACTATATATACAAGTGCTATTATTATTACTTAATCACCATCATTATCATTATTTTTCCCAATTCTTAATTGATACTTTTTCACACATTGCTGCTTCTTTGGAAAAATCAATATAAAAATCTACTCTTTGTTTAATTTTTAACATAAAGGAGAAAGGAAGTTAAACCAAAAAAGAAAAGGGATAGAACTGAAAAAGATTGTGAAGAATCATCACATAATAAATCTACATTATCTTCTTCAAACACGCAAACTTCGAAGAAAGAGAAGGGAAAAGGTATGAGGAAATCAATATGTAATTTATGTTTATAAAAAAATTTAAAATGTATAAAATCCATTTATGAACATAAAATTGAACCTGACTTCTATTCTTCAGATGTAAAATGTAAAAGATGTAAGGTGAAATTCTAAATGTCTTCAACATGTCAAAAAGTTGTAATTTGCCAGCGGGAAGAGAGTCCAGAAAATTGAATCCTAATCCTACCTTTGCTACTTTCTGTGTGGCTGGGCAAGACTCTTCTCTGTCAGAAAAGGGAACTGGACCAAGTGATATCTGAGGTTACTCCCACATCTAAAAGTTGAGGTCTACCTTTAAAAAAATTTCAGATAAATTTTAAGTCTCACTCTGAGAGTAACTTTTTTTTGTTCTGTGGGCCCATGATGATTGTTTCTATGATTTGTTGTTTAACCCACTCATTCTTTAGGATTAGATTTAGTTTCCAATTAATTTTTGGTCTTTCCATGGTCTTTTATTGCATATAATTTTTATTGCATTATGATCTGAGAAGGATGCATTGACTATCTCTGCCTTTCTGCACTGGATTGTGAGGCTTTTATGCCCTAGTACATGGTCAGTTTTTGTATATGTGCCATGTACTACTGAGAAAAGGTATATTCCTTTCTGTCCCCATTCAGTTTTCTCCAGAGATCTATCATATCTACCTTATCCAGAGTTTTATTTACCTCCTTAACTTCTTTCTTGTTTATTTTGAAGGTTAGGTTTATCAAGTTCAGAGAGAGTGGGAGGTTGAGGGCCCCCACTAATATGGTTTTGCTATTTCTTTCTGTAACTTCCTTAACTTCTCTAAGAATATGGATGCTATACCATTTGGGCATATATTTAATAATGATATTGCTTTGTAGTCTCTGATGCCTTTTAGCAGGATATAGTTTCCTTCCTTATCTCTTGATTAGATCTATTTCTGCTTTTGCTTTGTTTGAGATTAGGATTGCTACCCCTGCTTTTTTTTACATCACATGAAGCTCAATATATTCTGTTCCAACCTTTTATCTTTACCCTGTGTATCCCCCCCATTTCAAATGTGTTTCTTGTAAACAACATATTATTGGATTATGGTTTTTAATCCATTCTGCTATCCTCTGTTTTGTGGGAGAGTTCATTTGTGGGCCCATTATGAAAAATGGACTTTAAATTCACTAAATTCCCCATCATTATAGTGAATAATCAATTGAAACAAGCAGACAACTTAGAAAGAAAACAGCTTAATGAATTTGATCCTGTCCCATGCTGTTGTATGAATTTCAAAGCTATGGCTGAATTATATCTTTGGACAGGAGAGGGCTGTCTTGTTCTACTTATGGAAACATGCATACCGCATTTTCCCCTTTTTATTTCTAGTGAATTATTCCGTGGTGAAGTGTAGGAGTCTGAAGACCTATTTTGAAATTAAGTCCTGATGGTATGTTCTACCTGAGATCAGTAATAGTTGTGCTACCCTAGATAAGTCAAGCCTTTGAGTATCACTGATAACTCTCTAGGATTCTCAGTTATAGGTGACTTGCTAGTCTGCATTAGTAACGGGTGTTTCCACATTGTGAATTCCCCACACTAGTGAAATCACAAGTCTGGAAAATAAAAGCAAATACTAAATTATAAATGCCCCTTCATATATTTTGACCTAGGTTTAAGCTTGACGAAGTCATCTAAACTGTTGAATAAACATATCATTCACATTGTGCTAAGAAATAGGGCTAAGAGCAGAATTCTCATTTTGTCTCTTGTCTCTCAGCCTTTTTTACCAATTTAAAAATAATAATAGGAATTGTAGAGATTTATTCATTCAACATGCACATATGTACATTATAATTTTTAATAAAAATTTAAGTGGTTTAATTTGGAGTGATCAGTCAGTTCTTAATTATGTTATAAAAATTAAATTTTATTAGTTTAGGCCATTTTACTTTAGGGTCATTAATAGCCATTCATGTGCTCACTATTCTACATACTACATTTTTTAGAGCCCCTGCCTTGTGAGAATATATATGATACCTATAAAGTAGTTAGTCAACAAGGAACATTTTGGATCTCCCTAAGTTCATGTACATATACATAAAGAAAGGTAAGTTATTGTTTGCAAGTGCTAGTTTGGTCGCAGGATTAAGGAACTAGATGAAAATATATCTGAGAAGTTTGTCCCAAGCTTTATCTGGGTTTGAGGGGCCAGGAATGTAGGTAGAATGTGTTCTAAGACCATTTCTGAGATTCAGATTTACTCTGAACTCTGAACAGTATAGGATGTTGAATAAATGAATAACATAATCAGGTTGGCCTTCTTGTTGTTTCTCCATATCAAATTACCTCAGCCTACCCAAAATTATAGTATACATATGTGCTTATTATTATTATTATTATACATATGTACTATTGAATGAATAAACCTTTTTATTAGGTTGTTGCCAAGTGTTTACCGACTTTTTATTTGCTTTGTTATTCATATATGGGAGAAAATGAGCAAGAAAAGAACATTTGTTTGGGTCTTGGCAGAGCAAGCCATACCTACCTTACAGATTGGTGCCTCTGTCCGCTATTTCTCTCATACAGGCCTTAAAGGGGCCATGCCTGCTGAACTTTGACCTATGAGGCATCCACTTGGAATAGAAGGTGATTGGGGAAAGCAAAACTGTGCTTAATATTCAGGGGAGATCTGACTCTCTGCCTTGCTGCTAGTTTTGTTTGCTTAAGTAACTTAGAGTGGAGGTGGGGAATCTGTGACAGGTTCCCCACCCCTGTCTTTTAGAGTAACCTATAGGACATCTAAATGGCACAATAAATAGAGTGCCAGCTATGGAATCAGGGAAGATTTCATTTTCCTGAGTTAAAATCCAGCCTCAGACACTTACTAGCCATGTGGCTCTGGGTGAGTCACTTAACTGTTTGCCTCAGTATCTATAAAATGAACTGGAGAAGGAAATGGCAAACCACTGCAATATCTTTGCCAGTCAGTCATTTTTTCAGTGGTGTCTGACTTTGTGACCTCTATATGTGGTTTTCTTGGCAAAGATAATGAATGGATAAGTCTTCCTAATTCCAGGCCCAGCACTCTATCTACTGTGCCACCTAGCTGCCCAAGTATCTTTGCCGAGAAAATCCAGATGGGATCACAGAGTTCAACCACTGAAATGACTGAACAAAAACAACAAAAGATTAACAGCTGAGTTCTGTAGAGAGCCTGGTAAGAGGATCAAATGAGAGACCATATGTAAAGCATTCTGTAGACCTTAAAGTGCTAGCTATTTTTTTTTTTTTTTTTGTAATTTTACCTCCTTTAGGAAATGCAATGGAGTGATTTCATTGGTTTAGGGAACTCCCAGATCAGGGAGGTCCTTATACTGATTCAAGTCACTACCTTCCTTGTAACTGAAATTCTTAAAAAATTGCCTATGGAAGTGAAGGCCTTTGTTTTGTGCCTCCAATTGTGTATCCTACTGACTGTTATTGAAAAACAGCTCTTGCCTCTAATGTCTTTGGGGTGTTATGAAAACTAATGTTTGTTTGCAATGTACTTTAAGGATGCAAAAATTTCTCTAGAAATTTTTCTAATAGTTGTGTACAAGCATAAATGTTTTTGAGGCAGAAATAAAAGTAACCACTTAAACTTCCTTTTTTATTAATGTTTTCTGGATGTTTTTTTAAGGCCAGATAACGTATTTATGTGGGGACAGATAAGGTGAAATGATTTTAGGTGGAGGTGTGTGTATAATTATAATCTTATATAATGAATTTTCCTCATGGCTAGGAATAATCCCATTATACAGAAGTATATAATGTGATAGTCCTTTTATTGCTTTCTCAAGGCTTATCTGTTCCCACTCAGCCTACCTCCATTTTGTACTTCTCTTGGGATATACTTCTGAGCCCCCAAATGTCACATATGATTCAAAGAAATGATAAGTAGGCACTTGTGTAAACAAATATTAGAAATTCCACTTTGAATACTCATAAATAATAAATAAATAAAACAATAAAACCAACCAGCATCGACTGTTTGACTTCATTTAGAATTAGAATTGGTTTCATTTCCATTATTGTTTTAATCAACAAGCATTTATTAGGCACGTACTGTATGCTAGACATGCTAGGACCCAGAGATATGACAGACATGAGCACAGTTTGCCCTCAAGAGACTTTCATTCTTTTGGCGTATATCTTATTTTAAATCCTGGTTCATTCTCCTTCATTTCTTTTAAATTTTCATGGTGTAAGTATTGTTTTTCTGGTTCATACTCCTTCAGTTCATTTAAATTTTCTTGGTGTATGTCTTGTTTTTCTGGTTCATTCTCCTTCGTTTTATTTAAGTTTTCTTATGTATCTCTGGATTCTTCATATTTGTTTTGTTATGTTTTGATTAAGTAATATTCCATTATATTTGTATAGCTTAACTTATTTAGCCATTCTGCAGTGTGTGGTTTTTTGCTGTGTTTCTGGTTTTTTGTTAATTTTGTTTTAAGAAGTAAAAGATCTATATAGTATGGACAGGCAAATGGCATCAACTATAGTTAGATAGGTGTGATCCCTCCCCCCATTGAAGCTATTAATTCACCTTGACTGCCCCGTCAATAAGTGCTTGTGGCATGTCTAACATAAGTTCTGAGGTCTGTGCCTTGCATTCTGGGAAGCAGATGTACACAAAAGGGATATGAAACACAGGCCTTTGAGGAGCTTTATATTTTAGTTGGGAAGACACAACTGACAAATTTGAAACATTCAGAGAACAAAGAACCTAAATTTCATGGTACAGCTTATCAGTACCATAGCATGTTATTGCAGAAGTGTTGTATAGTAAAGCTTTAACAAGTGTGCAATTTTCTTTGCAGAACATTCTCCCTCAGAGAAATCAGAAGGGTCAGATAATGGTAAGTATTAGATTTGGGTTATTCCCATGGAATTCTAAAGATTTGAATCGTGAATTATTAAGGGACATTTTAGCATACTGATTGGGAGGGCTTCATTTGGAATCAAAAAGACTTTGAATTTTTCCTCTGATGCTTATTGGCTAGGTGACCTTGGTCACATGACTTAGCCTCTGTACCAAAAGGTAACACTCTAGGTCTGATAAATATAGTTGAGTTGTAATTTGGTAGAGCGTCCCCATTCTGGGAATTCCAATGATGGTGAAATCATAGCTTCTTTGTTTGTTTGATCAAGTTAATAACTTTCATTTTGGAGTACTTGAATAGTGTGGATCATTTTATTAACTGTGACTAAAATTTATTCTAACATTTAAAAACATGTCGGATTACCTTGTCTTTATTTTTGAAAGATTTTTAGCTGCTTCATTCTTTAAGATCTCTACAAATTAGTGGAGAAATTTAACCAGGAACATTGGGTGATTAAATACAAAGTCAGTAGATTCATGTCAATTCTAGAGACAAACAGAAAATGTAATTTGAGGAGTTTTAAAGAGCTGGTAGAAATAGGGAGGGAGCAATGAATATATTTTTAATCGTCATAACATTAGAGAATAGCAGGATTTTAACTATTTGAAGATAGTCCTAAATTATCAGGAGACTTAATTTGATTAATTCATTATCCTGTAAAGTATGTGTACTTTCTAGGTTCATATGTGCCTTTGGAGCATATTTTCTCATAACTCCAAAGTGACAAAAAAATGTCTCTTCTCTTTCCTTGAGACCTTTTCCCCATACTTCTTTCCCCTACTTTTTAAACAATCTTTTCTTATAACTGTGGGAATCTCCTTTCTTGTCAGAGGCCACCTAAGCAATACATTTAGTAGTATATGTGGCACTAAAGTGAACAATATCTAAAGTCCCTGTTTGATTTTTGAGCAGATTAAATTTAGAGCAACAGGTTATCTCGGGCCAATTAAAAAAAAATAAACCTTTAAATAAGAATGTTTAAATTGTTAAAAAATAGGTGATGATTCATCACTGCATTACAGAATATAAGTGGTAGCTAGGTGCTGCAGTGGATAGAGCAGCAGTGCAGGAGTCAGGAGGACCTGAGTTCAAGTGTCACCTCAGACACTTGACACTCATTGGCCATGTGACCTTGGGCAAGTTACTTAACCCCAATTGCCTCATCCTGGATCATCTTCAGTCATCCTGATGAATATCTGGTCACTGGATTCAGATGGCTCTGGAGGAGAAGTGAGGCTGGTGACCTGCACAGCCCTCCCTCTCTCAAAACAAAGTCAAGTACAAGTCATGTCATTATTTCTCTGATGGCATGGTCTTCTTTGGCAACGAAGGATGAACACACACACTGAATATGTGTTAATAAATCCTTATTGAGTGTCTGGTGCTTTGTAAATATTTTGTAGAAATGTGTTGAGGATTTAATTGTAAATTTCTAGAACACAGGTAAAATTTGTAGTTACTCTTAGAGTTCATCCTTAGGGGATGGATAAAATTAAATTGGTAATTTCTTGGAAGTTAATGAAATTTCTTTTTTTTTCTTTTTTTTTTTAAATTTATTTAAGTTTTCAACATTCATTTCCACAAAATTTTGAGTTTCAGATTTTCTCCCCATCTGTCCCCTCCCCCCTAAAACACCATGCATTCTGATTGCTCCTTCCACCAATGTGCCCTCTCTTCTAACACCCCTCCCTTTCCTTATCCCCATCTTCTCTCTTGTCCTGTAGGGCAAGATAAATTTCTATACCCCATTACCGGTATTTCTTATTTCCCAGTTGTACGCAGTTGTTCCTAAAACATTGAGTTTCACCTTCTCTTCCTCCCTCCCCATCCATCCCCACTGAGAAGGCAAGCAGTTCAATGTAGGCTATATATGTGTAGTTTTGCAAATGACTTCCATAATAGTCATGTTGTGTAAGACTAACTATATTTCTCTCCATCCTATCCTGCCCCCCATTTCTTCTATTCTGTCTTTTGACCTTGTCCCTCCCCAAGAGTGTTTATTTCTAATTTTTCCCTCCTCCCATTTGCCCTCCCTTCCATCATCCCCCCCACCGTGCTTATCCCCTTCTTCCCTACTTTCCTGTAGTGTAAGATAGATTTTCATACCAAATTGAGTGTGTATGTTATTCCTTCCTTGAGCCAAATGTGATGAGAGTATGCTTCACTTTGCCCCTCCACTGGAAAAGCTTTTTCTTGCCCCTTCTGTGAGAGATAATTTGCCCCATTCCATTTCTCCCTTTCTCCTCCCAATATATTCCTCTCTCACCCCTTAAATTTTATTTTTTTAAATATGATCCCTTCCTATTCAACTCACCCTGTGCTGTGTGTGTGTGTGTGTGTGTGTGTGTGTGTGTGTGTGATCCCTGCAACTACCCAGATGTTGAGAAAAGTTTCAAAAGTTACAAAAATTACCTTTCCATGTAGGAAGGTAAACAGTTCAATTTTAGTAAGTCCCTTGTGATTTCTCTTTCCTGTTTACCTTTTCTTGCTTCTCTTGATTCTTGTGTTTGAAAATCAGATTTTCTTTTCAGCTCTGGTCTTTTCATCAAGAATGCTTGAAAGTCCTCTATATCATTGAGTGACCATTTTTTCCTCTGAAGTATTGTACTCAGTTTTGCTTGGGGAGGTGATTCTTGGTTTTAATCCTGGTTCCTTTGACTTCTGGAATATCATATTCCAAACCCTTTGATCTCTTAATGTAGAAGCTGCTAGATCTTGTATTATCCTGATTGTATTTCCACAATACTTGAATTGTTTCTTTCTAGCTCCTTGCAATATTTTCTCCTTGGGAACTCTGGAATTTGGCTACAGTATTCCTAGGGGTTTATCTTTTTGGATCACTTTCAGGAGGTGATGGGTGGATTCTTTAAATATTTATTTTGCTCTCTGGTTCTAGAATATCAGGGCAGTTTTTCTTGATAATTTCATGAAAGATGATGTCCAGGCTCTTTTTTTGATCATAGGTTTCAGGTTGTCCCATAATTTTTAAATTGTCTCTCCTGGATCTATTTTCTGGGTCAGTCATTTTTCCAATGAGATATTTCACATTATCTTCCATTTTTTTCATTCTTTTGGTTTTGTTTTGTAATTTCTTGGTTTCTCATAAAATCATTAGCTTCCATCTGTTCCATTCTAATTTTTAAAGAACTATTTCCTTCAGTGAGCTTTTGAACTTCTTTTCTATTTGACTACTTCTGCTTTTTAAAGCATTCTTCT
Source organism: Bettongia penicillata ogilbyi (assembly GCA_023548195.1). NCBI lineage: Eukaryota > Metazoa > Chordata > Mammalia > Diprotodontia > Potoroidae > Bettongia > Bettongia penicillata. Next base: position 1,057,409 of record JAJHZJ010000145.1, read on the forward strand.
CCTCATTGGCTTTTTGGACCTCTTTTACCAATTGAGTTGGCCTATTTTTAAAAGTGTTGTTTTCTTCAGCATTTTTGGGGTCTCCTTAGGAAGCTGTTGACTTGTTTTTCATGATTTTTTTGCATTACTCTCATTTCTCTTCCCAATTTTTCCTGCACCTCTCTTACTTGATTTTCAAAATTCTTTTGGAGCTCTTCTGTGGCCTGGGACCATTGCATATTTATTTTGAAGGTTCTAGATGGAGAAGCCTTGGCTTTTAGGTCTTCCTTTGATAGTAAACATTGTTCTTCCTAGTCTGAAAGGGTGAGAGAGAATGAATACCTGTTCACCAAGAAAGTAATCTTCAATAGTCTTATTTTTTTTCCCTTTTTTGGGCATTTTCCCAACCAGCTACTTGACTTTTGGGTCCTTTGTCAAGAGTAGGGTATACTCTGGGGACCTGTAAGATCTTACTTCCTCCAGGTGGCACAATCAAGGGAGAGGAGTTTACTCGCTGACAGGGCTCCAGGCTGAGATTCAGATCAGCTATTCAGTTCATCCAGGAGTTTTGGGGGGAGGCAGGGCCACTGCTGCTCCCTGGGGCTGGGGCTGGGGAGGAGCCTGCTCCCTTGTCACAGAGGTGAAAAAGCCGTCTCACTGACCTTTGAAGCTGCCTTTGGTGCCTGTGGGTTGAAGGATCTGCGAACCTCCACTGCTGCTGCTGTTGCTGCCACTGCTAGGAATTCTGCCCCTGAGGCCTCCTCCAGCCCTGCTTCTCCCAGCTCTGCGTGGCCAAGGCTGGGTTGTTCTCTTCTCTGTGTCCAGTGTGACAGACGTTTCCTGTTGGCCTTCCAGGTCACTCTGGGCTGGAAATATCCTCCACTCCATCATTCTGTGACTTCTGCTCTAGAATTTGTTGAGAGTCTTTTTTTACAGGTATTTTATGGGCTGTGGGGGAAGAGCTAGAGTATGTGTGTATTTCTACTCCGCCATCTTCTGAAATTTCTAATAGAGGTCTTGAGGTTTGAGAAATGTTTTCTTCTTAACCCCTTACAATCTGGTTTCCAACCTCATCTTTCCATTGAAGCTGCCCTCCCAAGTTACCAGTGATCGCCTGAATATCCTTTGCTTGATCTTCAGTCTCTTTTGCCTCTCTGCAACCTTTGACATTGTTGAACAGTCTCTTCTCATTGATACTTTCTAGGTTTTCTAACCATTCCTTCTCAGTCTTCTTTGCTGGATCGTCTTCTCTAGCCCTGAGTGTCCATCATGGTTCTTGCTTGAGCCCCTTTTCCTCTTTCTCTGTACTATTTCACTTGGTGAATCTCTTTGCTCCCATGCATTTAACCATTACCTCTATGTGGACAAGTCTCAAATTTACCTATCCTGCTTTAACTTCTCTGCTGACTTCCTGTCTTGCATCTCCATCTGCTTTTCAGACTCAAAATGGATATCCAGAAGGACATCTTAAACTCAACATGTCCAAAACAGAATCTTTTCTACTAAATTTTCTAACTTTCTCTAAATCCCTTCCCCCTCCTTCCCACTTTCCCTGTTGCGGTAGGGAACATCATCCTCTCAGGCCCTCAGATTTGCAACGTATGTGCTATCCTTAACTCCCCACTGTCTCTCATCTTCCTTATCTAAGCTGTTGCCAAGGCCTGTAGATTTCACCTTTTAATCTCTCTTTGTATCTCTCTATAGGTATATTTGTATATTTCTTGAATATACCTCCATTTCTCCTCTGACATTGCCACCACTCTGGTACAGATCCTTATCACTTCATACCTGGACCATTGCAATGGTCTACTATAGGTCTGCTTGCCCAAAATCTCTCCCCACTCCAATTCATCATCCATTCAGCCACCAAAGTAATTTTCCTAAAGTGCAAGTCTGACCACATCACCTTTCTTACTCAGTAAGCTCCAGTGCCTCCAGGAGCAAATACAAAATGCTCAAAGCCCTTTGTAACCTAGCCCCCTCCTACCTTTTCAGTCGTTTTATACCTTTACTCCCTCAACAGCCAATTCAGTGACACTGACCTCCTGGCTATTGCAGGAATAAAATACTGCAACTCTTGGCTCTGGGCATTTTCTCTGGCTATTCCTCATAAATCCTATCTTTTACAGGAAACCTTCCCCAACCCCTCTTAATTCTAATGTATGTCTTCTCTTAATTATTTACTATTTATCCTTCATGTAGCTTTGTTTGTACATATTTCTTTGCTTGCTGTCTTCCCCCATTAGATTGTAAGTTTCTTGAGGGCAGAGACTTATCTATTGCCTCTTTTTTTTATCCCCAGCACTTAGCACCATGCCTGACATGTACTTTATAAATGTTTGTTGACTGAATTACCCTACTAGGAAATACTCTTTCTATAAATCAAGGTCATAAAAAGACTTCATGAAGGATAAAACTAACTTTGGATTTTAAGTATTAGAATGCTAAAACATAACACTTGTTGCATATGATTTTAATACTAATAATTATCTTACTGCTGTGGGAATCTGTTGCTGGTGTTATTTCTGCAATTACCTCCCCAGTACTAACAGATTTTTAATCTCTCTCTAGTTCATTGTGTTATTTTAGTTTGGTATTTTTTGCATTCTCCTGAAATCTACATTGATCTCTATTCACAAAAGATTGAGATTGATCTAGATCTGTCTATCTGTCTGTCTGTATATCTATCTATCTATCTATCTATCTATCTCTTTATCTATCTATCTATCTATCTAGGTTGTCTTCTGACACCAGAGGACATGATCATTTTCTCTAATATGCTTAAATTTAAGTGTGCTTTCCTGCCATTAAAATCATCAGAATTAGTACTCTAAAGGGAAGACAGTTCTAATCAAGGCTCTTTCTTGGCCTCTCCTCTTTCTGCATAACTTCTTTTACTGATCTCATCAGTTCCCATATTTAAGCAGATGACTCACAGATATCTAATCCTACTCTCTCCACATCATCAGCTACTTATTAGACATCTCAGATTGGATGTTCCAGAGACATTTAAAATTCAACATGTCCTAAACAAATTTCTTTTTTCCCCCTCCAAACCCATATCTCTTCCAGACTTCTAAAGAAACCCATGTATCTTCCAAACTTATTCCAAAGAAACTTATTCCAAGAAAAATTCCTTATTCAAGGAATTCAGAGCTGAGTGGCTTAGGTCCTCCCAGACATGGTCTCCGGAGGCCCAGTATGGATCCTCCAGTAGCACAACTGGCAGGGTAGGATGGAACCATTGTCATGAGTCTTGTAATCTAGTCATTATCTCTCCAATCTCCAACCCAATCGACACTTGATCACTTATCATATTGATCTGTATTATTATTGTGATTGTTGGTTTGTTAGTTTTTCCTCATCTCTGAAAACTGGGTTGTATGTTGAACTGTGTACACATCTTGTTCTTTGGAATGGAGTTGTCAGCTTTTTGATGATATGCACCATCACCATATACTAATGAAAACTGAGTAACTATAGGTTATCTTAACTCAAACTGTGTGGAAGTTTAATGTTCCATTTTTCATAACTCTTCTTTGATAGGCACTAGATGACCTTAAAGATCTTCTAGTCAAACCCTTTCATTTAAAGATAAGGGAGATAAGTCCTAGAGAGATGTGGTGACTTAACCATGGTCACAAGTGTTAAAGCAAAGATTCAAACCCAGGTTCTCTGACTCCAGACAAAGTATTGTTTCTATTATGCCTGTTTTTTTTCTCTGAGCCTTAAAGATATAAGGAACTTCAGGAGATTATCTGGTTCAGCTTACTCATTTCTAAAAGGTGACATATTATCCTCACTTTGCACATGGTTGTCCACCAAGATCCAGAGGGGTCAAGGTAAGAATTGAGTAAGGCCATGTAGTTGGCAATTGGCAAGACAGGGGAACCATCAGAACTTTAGTTTTCTGCAACTTAGCACAGTAATCTATGCCATATTGAATCACACTCAGTAAAAATAACAGGAAAATAAGAATGATGGTGATGATAATGCTATAGAATAGAATTTAATCTGAAACATACCTGATAAGTATGGCACCTTAACCCTACTGGAGACCGAAGAATGAACATTTCCTTTGGAAATCTTGAAATTTCATGGGCATATGGAACATTTCTTTTTTAGTGGAGAAGAATTTACAAATTGCAAAAATGTTGAGAATAGCAATAGTATTAAAACCAGTTTAATGGTTGAAAACAATGGATTTTATCTAAAATAGAGTTTCAAAATTTGATCTCCTCTAGTAGAATAAATTAAGTTTTGGATAATAGTTCCTATGTAGGCATTTCTAATGTTAATGACACCATTTTTAGAAAATGAAGGTGTAGTCATCTAATTATCTTTCTCATTTCACAAATAAGGAGAGAGCAGGTTAAATAACTTGCTGTGGTTAGTCCATCATTATCTTGAATTTTGCATTGAATTCTCAGTGCAGTTTTTAGATAGGAAATTGTTGTGTCGTGTTCATCCTTCATTGCTAAAGAAGACCACGCCACCAGAGAAATGATGACATGACCTGCACTTGACTTTGTTTTGAGTGAGGGAGGGCTGTGCAAGGTTACCAGACTCAAGTGACCAGATATTCATCAGGATGACTGGAGATGACCCAGGATACACTGGGAGACCTTGACCCCTTGAGGCCAAGGCTTATTTGGTATTCACTTAGGGTGAAGTAACGCCCATTCAGCGAATAGGCCTGTTTAAGAAGTAGTTGAGGCAAAGAAAAATAACTAAATCAGGCTGAGGGGGTAACAGCAACAGTTACTAAAACAATTTGGAGTACATGTAGAAGAACATGCCAGCAATTATTAGAACTCAAAACCATGCTGAAGATCATTTGAAGGAACTGTAAATGTTTAGCCTGGCCAAGAGAAGTCTTTGTGGTAAGGGAGTAGAGGTTGATGATGGAATAGGATCATAGGTTTAGCTCATTTTACATGTAAGGAAATTGAATTCCAGAGAGTTAAGTGATTTGACCAAGTACCAGAATCAGAATTCAAACATCAGTCTTAACTTCAAAGTCAGCCTTTTTTCATTGGAGTAGGCTGTTTCTCCAAAAGCTAATTTTAATTATTTGTAAAATTATATAAAAAAATTAATTTTCTGCCATGTGGAAGTCTTTCTCTGATTGTTATTGTGTTTGTCCTTCGTTGCTGAAGAAGACCATGCCATTAGAGAAATGATGACATGACTTGTGCTTGACTTTGTTTTGAGTGGGGGAGGGCTGTGCAGGTACCAAGCCTCACTTCTCCAGAGCCATCTGAATCCAGATACCTTATATTCCTCAGGATGATCATACCCAGGCTACTTCTTAAACAGGTCTATTCAATGAATGGGTATTGCCTCCCCAAGTGAGTGCCTGCAAAGACCTTGGCCTAAAGGGCCCAAGGTCTCCCAGTGCATCCTGGGTCATCTCTAGTCATCCTGAGGGATATCAGGTCTCTGGATTCAGATGGCTCTGGAGGAGAAGTGAGGCCGGTGACCTGCACAACCCTCCCTCACTCAAAACAAATTCAAGTGCAAGTCATGCCATCATTTCTGTGATGGCATAGTCTTCTTTGGCAATGGACAAACACAATCCTGTGAGTAGATGCAGCTGGCCAAATGCTAGCTGGGTAACTCACCTCCTCCTCTCCTGTCTGCCTCCCCATCCCTTTCCTTCTCCTCTCCAAAGAAAGGTAAACTTGGATGGGCAAAAGATGCCCAGTTGACTTGGGTTTTACTGGCTCCTTTCCTATTTCTCCTTCCCTTCCCCTCTCCTCCATATATATGCATAGAGGGGGCTTTGGATTCTTGATGGCTGTTTTGGCAGAAGTATAAGCTCTGGCAGGTCTTCCATGCTCAAAGAGCAAGCATCCTAGCAAACGTATGTGTTCTGATGACCAGTTTAACTTAGCATGGAGAGGATTGTCTCCAATTGCTTGGACAAATTGCAACAAATGCAAACAGTAAAATTAAAAAAAATACAAAGTGACTTTCAGTCCTATGAGGCTTATTTCTGCTTCTGTAGTAATGGTGGAAGAATGATGAGACTGGTGGGTAGAGAGTGCTAAAAATCTCAGTTTGTAGACTGGAAACATAACTACTGAGTAGCCTTCTCTGCTGTTAATTTATCAAATTGTTATCTCATTTGGCTTCTTGGTGTCCTAGACTGTGGCGACAACTTGAAATTGCTTTTTTCTCATGTACATAATTTCTGTCTTGAAAAGGTTTGAGAAGTTATGAAGATTGGGAAAATGTCTAGTCTTCCATCTTTTTGGTCACATGACCTATAAATCTTTTCCTTTAGGTTTTCTAAGTAAAGCATGATAATCAATATGCATTAAAGGGCACACTGGATGAAGGTGTAGAGGGAAACAGGTTTTCAAAAATGGCATTCTATAGCAGATAGCAACAACAATAATGATAAGTAACATTTATATAGCACTTACTGTGTGCCACGTGCTTTACAGTTATTTAGTTATTTGATCCTCACAGCAGCCTTGGTAGGTAGGTGCTAGTATTATTCCTATTTTACAGATGAAGAAACAGGCAAACAGAGGTTAAGTGACTTGCCCAGGGTCACATAGCTAGCAAGTGTCTGAGACCAGATTTGAACTCGGGTCTTCCTGCCTCCAGGCCTTGCTCATTATCCACTGCACCACCCAGCTTTATATTTAATTTATCTTTATATTCAGTCAGTTAGTGAAAAGTCTTAAAGAATACAAGATTCTACTACTTTTTTCACTATAAGAAAATATTTGATTTGTCAGAGCAGAAAACTGCCTTAAAAACTCTAACAAGGTATTGCCTATGCATATGTCAAAATCATATACAATATTCCTAGAAAGATAATAGAGCAGAGGTAACTTTGTTCAACAATCCTCTGGTTATTAAATCAAGTGAGGCATGATAACAATAGCATGAAGGATCAGTGTAAGTCCAAATGGAAGAAGACTTCCCAGTTGACAGATCCTCCAGAGGTGCTTATTTCTGGAGGATGACTTTAGAGTGACTGCATCTAGCCCTGCAATATTGCAGAGGCCTCCTAAACAAGGATTCTTTGGGGAAACTGGATAGTATTTTTGATACCCTAAACTTTTCTCTAAATAAGCCTCCATCTTTTATTTTTTCTTTTCTTTTTTTTACCATTTTTTTTTTTGAGTTCCGTATTTTCTCCCTTCCTCCAGCCCCTCCCCTACCCATTGAGAAGGCAAGGAATATGGTGCCCATTTTATAAGTAAAGTCATGGAAAGCATATTTGCTTTTTAGATTTCTTATTATTTATTTTTAGCACTCTTTTAAAAACATTTTGAGTTTTGAATCTCTCCCTTTGCCCCTCCCCCATGTATTGAGAAGGTGAACAATGAATTTCTCAGTTACACATGTAAAATCATGTAAGACATATTTCTATATTAATCATATTGCAAAAAAAGCAAAAATAAAATGGAAAAATTATTTTCAAATTTGTGCTCAAGACTTTCTCAGTTCTCTCTGTGGAGGTGGATAGCATTTTCATCATGAGTTCTTTGAGATTGTCTTGGATATCTTGGATTGTGTTTATCAGAGTAGCTAAGTCTTTCACAGATGATCATCATTACAATATTGCTGTCCTGTGTACAGTGTTCTCTTGGTTCTACTTACTTGTACTTTCCATCAATTTATATGTCTTTCTAGATCTTTCTGAACCTATCACCTTTGTCATTTCTTACAGCACAATGGTATTCCATCACAATCATACATAATTCATTCAGCCATTCCCCAAATCATGGACATCCTTTCAATTTCCAATTCTTTCATATAAAAAGAGTTGCTGTAAATATTTTTAATATATAGATCTTTTCCCTTTTTCTTTCATCTCTTTGGGATATTTAATAGTGGTTTTGTTGCATCAAAGAGTATGCACAATTTTATAGGCCTTTGGGCATAGTTCCAAATTGTTTTTCAGAATGTTTGGTCCAGTTTGCAACTTTACCAATAATGCAGTAGTGAACCTACTTTTCTAAATCCCCTCCAGCATTTGTCATTTCCCTTTTCTGTCATGTTAGCCAATCTGAGGGGTTATGAGGTGATATCTCAAAAGTTGTTTTAATTTGCATTTCTCTGATTATTAGTGATTTAAAGCATTTTTTCATGTGACTATTGATAGCCTTGATTTCTTCTTCTAAAAGTTCCTGTTCATAATACTCTTTGACCATTAATCAGTTGGGGAATGACTCTTGTTTGTATATATTTGGTCCAGTTCCCTATATATTTGAAAAATGAGGAATTTATCAGAGAAAGTGGCTATCAATTTTTCCCTCAGTTTCCTGTTTTCCTTCTAACTTTGGCTACATTGGTTTTATTTGTACAAAACCTTTGTGATCTCATGTAATCAAAATTATCCATTTTACCTCCTGTGATCCTGTCTATTTCTTGTTTGTTCCTAATCTCTTCCCTTATCCATAAATCTAACAAGTCCTGATTGGCTTATGATATCACCCTTTATGTTTAAATCAAAATGTAGTTTTATTTATCTTGGTATATGATATGAAATGTTGATATATGCTTAGTTTCTACCAATATGCTTTGTAGTTTTCCTATCAATTTTTTGTCTAGTAATGAATTCTTGCCCCCTAAAGCTTATATTTCTAGGTTTGTGTTCGTCCTTCATTTGCTGGAGTTCTGTGGTCATTTGCTTCCATATGTTGTGCACCTACCTAGTATTTCCCACTGATTAACCACTCTCTTTCATAGCCAGAATCAGACTGGACATCCTTGCTTCACTCCTGAGCTTACTAGGAAGGCTTTTAGTTTATTGTTCTTTGTCATTCATTTTTGAAGAGGACGTCTTCACTCACACATGAATTATATTTAAGGGAGACAGAGTTGCAAGAAGTCATCAGCTTCACTCTGTCTTCCGGAGACATCAAAATCCAGTGGCAAGACAAAAGTCAGGATGGCTGGCAATGGCCCAGGATATAGTAGATGATGTTGGCGTGTTGGATGACTGACCAAATTTAAGCACTCTACAGTGCCTGCTTTAGCCACCTTCATGGTCATTAGAGCAAATTGTTCTCATATACCTATTCTACTGGAGGGTATTCTTCAGTGCTTGGGGTAGATACTCCCCTAACTCACCAACCAGCCCATTGGTTACCCTCAGGTTCCTTTAGCCTGTCTGTTGAGATGGTTTACCAGGGCATGACTACTGTGCATGTTGCAGCTTTTTGGAGCCAAAGGTGAGAGTTGAGTGCCAGAAAAATACAAAGGGCTTGACAAGCCTTCCTGTTAGAGGTGCTGGTCCTTGAATACCCCATTTAAGCATTATAAATAATGCTTGCTCTTAGTTTTAGATAGATTACTATTTATCATTTTAAGAAAAGCTCAAATTTATGAATTTGTCTCTTCCTGAGTTTGGGGTTTTCTTGTCAAAGATACTGGAATAGCTTACCATTTCCTGCTTATTTTACAGATGAAGAAACTGAGGCAAGTTAAGTGACTTGCCTAGGGTCACACAGCTACTAAGTGTCTAAGGTTGGATTTGCACTCAGGAATTCCTGACTCCTCCAGGCCCGGGGCTCTATCACACTGTGTTACCTAGCTGGCCCAATTCAGTGGTTTCTGCTTTGTAACATAATTTGGAATCTGGTACTGCTAAGGCCACTTACCCTTGCATTTTTTTCATTGGTTATTGATATTTGATAATTCTCTTTCCTTCACATTTTTTCATTGCTTACTTCGATCATTCTTGACCTTTTATTCTTCCAAATGAATTTTATTATTTTTTCTAGTTCCATGAAATAATTCCTTAGGTATTCGATTTGTGAGAAACAATAAGTAAATTAATTTATGTAGAACTATCGTTTTTATTATGTTGGCTTGGCTTACTCATGAGCAATTAGTATTTCTCCAGTCTCTTAAATCTATCTTTATTTGTGTGAAAACTGTTTTGTAATTGTGTTCACGTAGTTCCTGGCTTTATGTTGGCAGGTAGACTTCCAAGTATTTATGTTGTCTACAGTTATTTTAAACAAAATTTCTCTATCTCTTTCTACTGAGTTTGTTAGTAGTATGTAGAAATGCTGATGATTTCTGTGAGTTTATTTTATTTTCTGTAACTTTGCTAAAATTGTTAATTGGTTCAGTTAGTATTTTAGTTAATTCGCTAGAGTTCTCTATAATCACCATATTGTTGCCTATTCTTATTCTTAACAATCTGATATAATATTGAGTAATAGTGGTGATAAAGCACATCCTTGCTTCACCCCTGATTTTAATGGAAAAGCTTTTATATAGATACTATTTATCATCTTAAGAAAAGCTTCATTTATTCCTATGCTTTCTAGTGTTTTGAATAGGAATGGGTATTATATTTTGTCAAAAGCTCTTCCACTATCTATTGATCTAATCATATGTTTGGTTTTTTTTTTTTTGCGAGGCAGTCAGGGTTAAATGATGACTTGTCCAGGGTTACACATCTAGTAAGTGTCAAATATCTGAGACTGCATTTGAACTCCAGGGTCAGTGTGACATCCTCTGTGCCACTTGACTGTTCCAGTCATATGATTTTTGTTGCTTTTATTGATGTTAATTATGCTTGTAGTTTTCCTGATATTGAACCAGCCCTTCATTCCTGGTATATGAATTCTGCCCGATCTTTATGATGTATTAATACTGTCTCCCTGTTAGTATTTTATTTAAAATTTTTGCATTGATATTAGTGAAACTGCTCTGGATGAGTTGCAGTATGTATAGCTGAAGGAAGTACTTATGCTGATGAGAGCATAGACCTGTCAGTGTATTCAAGTTAGTTGTAGGAGAGAATATTTATTTTGCTTGACTTCATAGAGCAGAATGTGGAGCAACAGTTGGAAGTTACAGAAAGGTAGATTTTATTTGATATGATGAAGAACTTTCTTATAGTAAGAGCTAGCCAAAAGTGTAACGGTTTGCCCAAGGAAAATGTTCCATTATTGAAAGCTTCAGTGGAAGCTATTGGATCACTTCTTGGAAATGTTGCAGGTGGAATTCCTTTGGAGGTTTTACTAGATGACTTGTGAGGGCTTCATACCCAAGAAAAAACAGCTAGGAAGTTGAAGAGCTGAGACTGAAACTTGGGTCTTAAGAGCTAAGCAAGTCTTTGAGCTCTATCAGTCAACCTAGTTGAGCACCCTTATTTTTTACCTTATCTAACATTCCCCCTTTGAACCTATGATTGTAGAAATATTTGCCTAGTGGTAATTGGTTGTATAAAAACCTAGTGGTTGTATAAAATCCATCAAATCATCATGCTGTAGGCACCAGTTAAAGAGACTTCTTTTGCAAAATTTTGGTGAATGTTTTTTTTATTCCCACATGTATGCCAGTGGTTACCACAGTAGGTTCTCTTCATCAAACAAGCATTTATTAAATCCTTACTATGTACTCGAATGTTGTACTGGACACTGGGCATAAAAAGATACAAAACAAAACAGTCCTTGCCTTCAAGGAGCTTACAGTCTACAGAGGGAGTAATAATAAGGACAACCGGGTATGGTAGATAGAGGGACAGACGGGGAGCCAGGAGGACATGAGTTTGTATCTTGCCTCAAAAACTTAGTTGTGAAAGCTTATACAGGTTGCTTAACCTTTTAGCCTCAGTTTCCTCATCTATAAAATGGGTATTATGTAATAGTACCTGCATCAACAGGGTTATTGTGAGAATCAGGTAATATTATATCTACACAGGTGCATTGTGCAGATATGTATGTTATATTATTATTCTCTGTGCCTCTGCCTCTTTTTTCTGATGCCTCATTCAATTCAGAGAGCAGCACATACTTTGGTCATGGAAGAAGTACTTAATCATCGAAGAAGTACTTAATCATCAAAGAGGACTACCATTCTGAGACTGCATTCTTTGCAGCATGACATAATTTAAAAGTTTTAGCTTATCCCAAAAAGGATCCTCACAAAATGATTTCAAGTGTATTCATTTTTCTGTTTGAGGACAGACCCAGGGCTCACTCATTGAGTTGTTTGTTAATGTATTATTAACTGGAGATTTTAGTAATTTCTTCACTAGAATTAAAACATTTTCATATAAGCTTCATTTGGTCAGGTAAAGGTATGCATATTTGCCAGTAATTGCTGAGTAGTTTTGAAATTGGAGTATGACTCCTGCTTTGAAGTGGACATTGTTTAGCCATTGTTTCCATAGTAACACCATTCCCAAATTCAACAGTTAGTAGCAGGCACTGTTGTGATAACTTGAAACTACTGCCATTTTTGAGGAAATCTTATATCTTTGTAAAATTGGTTCTTTGAAGATACTTAGCCATGGTCTTGTGTTTATAACCCTTCAAAGTAAAAGAGGTGTCTGGCAAACCAGGGAGGGGGAACGGTGGCCCTTTAAGTCCTCAAGTATGGTGCTCTGAGTGAATCTAAACTTCATGGAACAAATCCCCTTAATAAAATAATTTGTTCTTGTAAAACTTGGACTCAGTCAAAGCACCTAGAAGGTGTGGCCTCGAGGCTGCAGGTTGCCCACCCCTGCATTAAACTGACCTCTGCTTATTTTCTTCATTCAACTCAGATGATGTGATTCCTCTCCTTCCCCAAAACAAACTGATTCCTCTCCTTCCCCAAAACAAACTGAACAAACAAACAGGAAGACTGCCTTCAGGGAGGATCCTTGGGAAGGATGTAGAGAGATGGAGTGGTCAGGTTATTAGCCCACTGAAAGTTGGTTCAAGGACTCTTGGCATGAGAACTTTCAAAAGTTTTCTAAATTTTTCTCTAGAGAATTGAGTGCCTTTACAGTAATTGCTTGACGAAAGGACCAACTCCTCAATAAGTACCTTTTTCTTTCTTTACCTTATTGCAGTGAGCTTTAGTAGAAATGGAATAAGTAGATTTTATGTTCTCTTTTCATGTAGTTCAAATTGAAATGCTAGTAATTCCCATTTAAATGCTCATTATTGAGTCTGAGATTGATTATTTGTTCTCAAACTTTTATTATGGTATTTTCTTTGCATTTAGATAGTCAGAGTGTTCAGTGGTTCTTTTTTCCTATCTATTTTTGTTATTGTAATTGGCATTCTGTGCCAGAAACAGACTAGGTTAGGACCAAAGTTCAGATACTTATGTTTATATAAGGATCGGAGTCCAACAGATTTAGGGCCACCATGGCAAATCAATACTACTTTGTTTTCACGGTGTATTAAACTAAGTAACATTGTGCATTGACAAAAGGAATTCTTGTTGACTCCTTTTTTGTAAACATAAATGGTTGTTATTGAAAGGAAATCATTCCCTAATAATTGCTTTGTGTAGGCATAATTTTAATACTGTACGATATAGTACTTAACATTTTGTAATGCTATTTAATACAGAAAGGACCACCTAAAATTAGTTGTAAAAATACTTTTTTTCTTGGAAATTTTATCATAATAAACTATGGTAATTTTTTTCTAGAGCTTCTGGAATCTTTGCCTAGAGCTAAGAAAATCAAATCCCTTAAATGTTAATTCTGCTGTAAGCTTGAAGTCTATGGAAATAGTTATTTAGAGCCTACATATATTGAAACAAAACCCATAAAAGTAAAGCCCAAAACTATAAAATGCAAGCATCCTTTGTGCATGGCAGGTAGATTGCCACTCTCAGAACTTCGTTAGTAAAACAATTGTTATAGTTACGTTAGCTCATTGAAACTTGGAACATTCCATGAGCCACTAAATCTTTTATCTTTCTACTGAGAATTTCAGTGAAAGAGCTGATTGGTACACACCTATTGTTTTACTTAATTTTTTAACAAGGTACTTAATGTTTATTGGCTAATATAATAATAATTAAGTTTGCAAGATGCTACCAGGATAGAGACCAAGTTGCAATTAGATTCAGAGTTAATTTAACATGTCAGTGGTCATAATGTGAACTGTCAAATTTTAATTTCCTCAGAAAACAATGATGAGGAAGAAGGTACTTCAGAAGCAGAACTGTGGAAGGGTCCTCTTCAGGAAACAGATGAAAAATCACAGTAAGTTTTGTTATTGACAAACAAAAGCCTGATCTGAAAGTTATGATCCTGCCCTGTCTTTAGCAACTAATACAGAGGTTTAGTATCAAAAATGGCTGCTTTTATGGCAGAGATGACATGGCTTAGGGAGACCAGAATCTATTCTACATTAATTGTCTGTAGCTACAAATAGAATAAAATAGAAATGATCCCAGCTTCTGTTATAAATATACACCTCTTGGCTGTGAGGCCTGTCTGTATATAGTAGCTGTCACAAAAAGTGGACAAGGTTGCGTGGAAGACCCATGGACTCTTAGAGCTAAAAAGACTCTGACAGGTGGCCATCCATCCACTCCTTAAATCTCTCTAGTATATACTTAAATAGTGTATAAATAGTATATATTTTAAAAACTCCTAGGATAACCTGTCCCATATAGAAAGAAATGGTAACTGTCACCTTCATTTTCCATTCCATAGGTTAAAAATCAGATTATTATAAAGATTTCTAGGAAAATCTCTAATTTTTTTTTTCTTTTAACAGGGAAGAAGAGTTTGATGAATATTTCCAAGATTTATTTCTGTGAAATATCAAGGATAGAGCCTTTATTCCTTAATGTGAAAATCTTCCTTGAACCTCTTTTTTTTAAGTAGATTTTTGTGTTTTCTCTATCAAGTCAAAACTTAAGTAGTTTCTCTTTAGAAATAACCAATAATCCAGTTATATCTGACAGTAAGGTATTTAATGTGACATATTAACCCTGTTACAGAGTGCAGTTTTGCATAATCCTTAGAGCTAATTGCTTCTGTAGAGGCTTAAATCACTTGGCCACAAAATCAGTTTTATCTCTGGTTAAATCTGGACAGATTTTCAAGAAAGATGACGTGATTTATTTTATTCTCGTTCATAAGGAAATACTGTTTGTAGAAGGGAAAGAACACCTTCCTGCTTTGCTTTCACCCCAGATTTCTTCCTCAAGTCCAACTCATATTTGACTGTAGAAGATAGTTCTTGTTTTGTAGCTATTTCTCTGTAATATTATGAAAGCGTATGAAGGAATCTTATAGTTAGGAGTGGAAGTCTACTGGAGAGAACCATAAGAAGCATACTGGTCTCCTATCTCTGTCTTTATCAATACATTCCTAAATGGATTTTGTTTTGCTGAGGAACGGAGGAGCCAACTGGTTCTTGCAGAACCTCTACTTGAGATGGAGAGGGAAGTGGGTCGTAGGAGTTGGGGAGCGATATTGACAAGATAGTCTTTCCCTTCTGTTAAATTTACAGAGGATTATCCGTAGAAAGTCAATTTTGGTATGTGTTTTGTTCCTTGTTGTTAGTATGTCCTTTGTTTAAGTTACTACTTGGAAGTGAGGCACTTTCTGAAGTGTGTTATAGGTGGTCATTCTATAGGGAATATCATCACAGTGAGGTGTGGCCAAGTGCACTGAAAGCTGGCCTCTGTTTTCAACAGAAAAGCTTGGTTTAATGTCTTGCCTCTGACACATACTGGCTCTGTGATTTGGGCACGTTGTTTAACCTCTCATTGCCCCCTAGACAAATCTCAAGACTCCCATGTTGCAGAGCAGATGTCAGTCTGCATTAGTAGAGGGTTTTGCTATACCAATGAAGTCACAGGTCTGGTCCATTGCTATAAACAGAAGACTCCATCTTATGAAACTGTGGGGATAGCCTAGGGAAGTATTTTTTTCTGGTTTGGTTAATTGCCTCCAAAAATATCCTACCACAAAAATTCTTTCTCTGATCTCTCTATCCATGAAATAGTCATTTTCTGTAAAAGTTTTGATTTTATAATGTTTATGGGGAAGAGGAAAAGAGGGGTAAGCAGTTACTTCTACCCCCCTTCTCCCTCCTACCTAAATTCCTAGACCATTTACTTCAGTAAAATAATAACACAAAAGGTTTTACAGACTTGGAGGTGGGTGAAGAAGTTTAAACGACTCTTTTTACTTAGTAATTTACTTCAGAGAATCAGAAGCTATGTTTCATCCCTTAATTCTTAGTAGGAGTATGATTTCTAGTGGTGTAATCATAATCATATTGGCTCACATACGTAATTCTGGCTTATTTACCAAGTGTTGTTGTCACAAAACCCTTATGAAAAATGTTATCAATAAATACAGCATGGTTCCACAATTACTAAAATATTTCCAATATTTTTTTAACCAATTCAGACTGGTTTTTCCTGTTGCAGTTATTCCAAATTTTACTTACTCCGAGTTTTGTGGAGGCAAAATTAGGAAATAAAGTCAAGTTTGTCTTCTCCATTCCCCTCTCATTTCACTTTTCGTGACCCACTCCCCCATAATTTTGGCATCTTCTTTTATGCACCTATTTCTGTCTAGTCAGGGGTTATGTCTAGCAGTCTCTCACTTTAGGCCTACCTTTCCTTGCCTAGCATCCTCACTGTCTTTCCACATTTAGTACCAAGTGAAATTTGTTGCAATGGAATTTAGCTTACAATAAATCATGGGCCACTGAGATCCCATGTACAAAATTATTGCTGTTGTATATTTCAAACACTAGTTATAATCTTGACCTCCAAGAGTTTGTGTGCTTTCAAAAGTCCTTGCCTCTGAGAAAACAGTTTCTATACACTGAGAGAATTTAGCTTATATACATATATATTCTTGGATGTATATAATAATACCGATAACCTGTAGGAGAGAGTAGGTTGGTAGATAAGTGATAGATGGTAATGAGAAAATGGGTTGGAAGTGACTACAGAATTCTAGTAGTTTCGTTGAAACCCATATCAATACCACATTAGCTTTTAAAAACTTTTTTATAGAGTGGATCAGTTATTATTATATTAAACCATAAAATATATAATTGAATCTTTTTTTTTTTTACTGTTCACTATACTCATTTAGTCATCAGGTATAATGTATCAGGCACTGTGGAGGACAATAACATTATGCAATTTGTTCTATGCCATTAGGAAGAAGTAAGTAGTCCATTCCTGGGTTAGTTACTATAGTATGTGATCTACATTGTGGTAAATGACTTCTCTGCTCAAATTACTATTAACCTATTGTAGTGATTTTAAAAATGTGATTTTTGAGAATAGAAAGGATTTGATATGTTTGTAAATAATAGGAATAAGATATTACTAGTTGAATATACAATAAAAATATTTTACTAAGATACTCACATTCTTTGTATCTTCAATACTGAAAAAGAGCAAAATTCCTATAGTAACTAATTGAAAATCATAATGGAAAAGATGATTTTAATAATTTGTTAATATCATAGGTACAGATTTTGAATGACATTTTTTGAATGAAAAAATGAAAAATCTTTAGGTTTGAAGACAGATTTACTGTTAATTGGACAAAAAGGTGGGGCCAAAGTGGCACAGCAGGAGGGAGCAATGCAGCTGAACTCCCATCCACAAAACTACTTCAAATTGTTCTAGAAATTGCACCAAATTGAATCCTGAGAAGGAAATTCCAAAATTCCAGCTCAGTCCTTGAGTCCTTTTTAAAGCCAGTTTCGGTATAGGAAGAAAGACAGGTCTATGGATACTGTGGATGGGTCAGTTCAAGAGCACATCATGCATGGAACACTATAGTGCCTAGAGAGAGACTGTGTACCAAGATAAGAGGAGGTCATAGACCCAAACAAGTGTGCCCCCTACCCATATTGGGGCACTGAGATGGGGACAGGTGCCAACTGACAGATTTGTCACCCACGACCCAGTTCTGGGTCACCTTTCTAGGGCAGACAGAAATAACACCTGCTCTAACAGGGCATTTCTCGATAGACCCTGGGCCATATGCTGAGAAAGGAGGAGATTTATTTAGAAGGAAGCAGCAGCTATGTGACTCAGAAAACAGGAATATTGCAGGATCCCAGTCCAGCATCTAACCCAGCCTTTGGAGGTATCAAAATGTAAAGTATTTTATAACTAAAATAAATGATCTGGAAACAGGTCAAGGAGAAAATGTTATGAATCATTGGATTCCCTGAAAGCCATAACTAAAAACTGAGCTTATACATCCTATTTCAAGAAATCTTAAAAAAAAACCAAACCCTCAAATTTCTTCGAACCAAAGGGCAAAGTGAAAACCACAGATCACTTCCTGAAAGATACGTCTAAATGAAAACTCCAAGGAATATTATAGCCATAATCTAGAGCTTCCAGGTCAAAGGAAAAATTGTTTCAGGCATTCAAGAATTCAAGAACCAAGGAGCCATGGCCAAGATTACGTATGATTTAGCAGCCATGATCATAAAAGAGCAGAGAGTTTAGAATAGGACGTTCTAGAAGGTTAAGGATATAGATCTGTTACCAAGAAGAAAATGAGTATAATCCTATGGGAGAAAAAAAAATTGACATTTAATGAAATAGAGGATTATACATATGTAGTTGATAGTACAAGGAAATATTTAAGTTATGTTTATGTAATGGAGAAAATCTACTTAAAGACCTCTTTAAAATAAGCTAATGGATTTAAAGGTTAATTCTTTGTTATATCACAAGCTTTGCTAGAGCTTAATCCAGTGGCCAAAAGACAGTTTATCAATGGATCTCTGGGGACTTTTGAATTAATCTGTTGCTATTTTGTGCTGCAAAATATGTAATCTAAATACTTTGAGGCAGAAGGTGAGGATAAGACCAGGAAACTTTTACAATACTTTTTTTTGTTTGTTTTGTTTTGTTTTATAAAACTGTTGTTTACAATACTGAATACTTCATTTCATAATTAGAAATTTAAATATTTATTGAAGGCAGTAGTGATATAAGTTGTGACTTAGAAATTGCCTACAGGGACTGCAACACATGTTTCTGAATAGTCCCAATGATAGCAAACTTTTGTGTTTTGAAAGTAAAACGCCTACATGGTGTTATAGAAAAACTGCTAGACATAGGCTACCTGATTTCAGTTTCTGACTGTAACTTATTAGCAGTTTGACCTTGAGCCTGACATTTTACCCCTTTCTATTTCTCTATTTATAAAATAAAGGAGTTGGATTAGATGACTTAAAAGGTCTCTTCCAGCTCAGGATATAAGTCAGGATATAAGATTTGACTTCTGGATACAGCCATGAATAAGGTGGTGGATCAAGTCAGTCAACATCAAATTGGATTTAAATGAGGTATAATTAACAAATGAGATTGATTTTATGTGGTCCATTAGCTGACCCTGAAGGCCCAAATAATGTTAAATCTTCCAAATGAATGCTTCACAGGAAAACAGTCTTTTAGATATATACATTCTGTGTTTTGAGTATTTAAAAAAAATTAGTCTTGTTACTTCAGATTGTGTTTATTTCATTGATGTACCATTGAATAGAGGATAAACCAATTTTAGGGTATCAATTACTTGTACTCCAGTATTTTAAGGGAGTTATGGTCTCATTGGTACAACTACACCCCATTATATTAGTAGATTTTGCCACCGCTCTTTATCCTGTGCATTTTTTTCCAGGTTTTCCATTAAATCCTCCTTGGAATATCTTCCAAGTTTGAAGAAAACTTTCTTTTAATATTGTATGCATACCAGTGAATTTAATCTATTTCTACTTCCCTATCCAGTTATACATGTCTTTAATGATTCTATATTAAAGAATATTAGGATGGGAATTTGTCAATAAAGCTTTATTTTGCTGCTTAAGGTAAAACTATTGGTGCAGAGTAGGATATATTTACATTCATTTCTAAAAATAAAAGAGTCCTCCAGATGTCTTGAATTGCTGTCTGTCTATTCTAATTTAGAAATCTTTTGACATTCATAAGTCTTTTTTTCTGTCTTAGTCTGAAGTAGATTATTTCTGTTTATTTTTAGCTTTAAGTTACTGTGGACTCAAGAAATTTACCATATGTTCAAAGTAATGTTTCCCCCAGTTTTATTTGTCAAAATAACACTTTTTAAATGTCTGGCAAATGATACAAGAAATATTAAAAATTTTACATAAATACACATTTGTATGTATATGAAGCCGAAGAGATGATAATTTTTGGTGAGGACATGAGCTTTTTTTAACTTAAATATTGTCACAAAGGTTCAAGCAATAGGAAAGATACGCTTTGAGCTTCTGTTGGCACAAAGCTATGATTTATTATAAACTGCTGGGAAATTACATAATCTAGACAATTAAAGAATCAAGTGAGAAATATGGAGGAAAAACGGATGATTTTTATTCCAGATGGAGGAAATCTTGAGTAGTAGCTATCTTCGTCTTGTATTCCTTGTTTCTTATATCCAAACTTTTGTTGACTTGAAGAATTTTGACTGTGGAAGCTGACTTCAGGTATTAAAAGGAAACTGATTTCTAACAAATAGTTTATTAAAAGTTTTGTGGACATGACTTAATTTTAGAACCTAAGATTTGAGATCCAAAGGTTGTACCCATTCTTTGTACATTGTACTTTTGCTAGTTTTGATGGTTCTTTTGTTTTGCTGTTCTGTACTTAGTTAAAATCCACGGAAGCTCTTTGATCATTTTCAGTTTTTCTCCTCAGCCAGGAATCTTTGTGACTTAGTCCCATTTTGGATTACATTACAAAATTTGACATGTTTTGGACTTTTTGTCATCACCAGTACTTCCTAAATCTTCTTCAGCTAGTAAAAAACATAGTAAAAATATGAAGACAAGTTAGTTTACATACATCTTTTAAATGTCAGTAACCTTTTAATCTTTGCTTTCTAAAAATTAACTTTAATATCCAAATTAGTCATTTAATTTTGAGGAGCCACAGCATTTGACTAATCAAATTTGACTAAGTTGAATTCAGATTCACTAGCTGTAAATTTTAAAAAATGGATTAACTGGATAAATGGCTCCCGTTAGAGGATGCTGTATTCATTGACATCCTCATTTTTCAAAAGACAGACACTCTCTGAACTCTCTGTATTGGAAGAGTATAATAGATAAAATACTTGATTTGGCATTTCAAAAAGTATGATAAAAATGTATATTTTTTAATTATTCAAGGGCACTTTGTGTGTGTCAATATGTGTGGTGAAACTTGAGTAGAGAATTAAATTAAAAGATGCAGAGGTATCACTTCCAAAAGACAAAAATGAATCAAGAAAACAAGACAGTTGAGTTAAAAAAAAATTAAGTAGTTGGTATAAAGGGTATGTGACCTGCTTATTGACTGGAGAATTAAAAAAAAATCCATTTTCTAAGAAATTATATTGCTTATTACTAATAAAGCACTATGTCCCATTTGAAAGTTTAGTAAATGTACTTTTCCTAAGTGTTAGCATTTCTGAATGATTCCACAGATTTGATTTTATTGGTCTTATTTATGTTCTTTTCAGTGGAAACTGATAATGTTGGTTGCACTTACGTTAACATAGCAATATCAGAATTAAAACTTACATTTGAAAGCTGTGGATCACCATGTTAATAGGTTATTTTCGACCCTTTCCACCTGTATTAAAACATGTCACATAATCAGTCTCCTACTTTGGGAAACATTTGGCTATATTTCATAGAATGACTGAAACTGATTAATTCTACTTTAGCTTTTATATGTATGTTGAACTTTCCACTGAAGTAGTTCAGCAGAAAAGTAGACCAAGATAATCAAAGCTAAGTGGATATTACCATTCAGTTCCATGAACTATGTATTACGTGTTTTAAATATTTTTTTAAAATATTTATTAAAAAATTAAGTCTCCTTTCAGTTTTGGTTTTGTCCCATCACAGAGTACTTTCAGTTACTGCAAGGGCCATCATGAAATTTTCTAAAAATTGTCTTTTTTTAAAATGTATTTCCTCTTCAGTACATATGTGTGTGTATGTGTGTGTTTGTAATGAGATTTGAGAAATGTTAAAATCGTATAGAGATATCATTACCAAAAATCTTACCAACAGTCATAGCTGCTATCATAAAACCAATTGTGTTTTCCTTTAAAATAGATAATTTATTCATGTGCAGTAAAACAATATAGCACATATGATAGGACAACTAGGTAACATAAGGCTGATTCTTGTTATCCCATAATCAATGAGAAGGGGAGGGGGAACACTACTTATTAAACACGTACTATGTACCAGAAACTGTACTAAATTCTTTACAGATATCTCATTTGATCCTCACAGGTACCCTGGGAGGTTGGTGCTGTTATTCTCCTTGTCTTACAGTTGAGGAAACTGAGGCAAATGGAGTGACTTGCCCAGGGTCACACAGGTAGTTATTTAAGGCCAAATGTGAACTCAAATCTTCCTGATTCTAGGTATGTTTCTCTATCAACTATAACACCTAGCTGTCTCAATGGATATCTGCTGATTCAAATTTTTATTTATTTTAATCATTTATTTACATTAAATACCTCATTATGTGGGACATTGTGTTAAATGTGATGGGAGATATAAAAACCAATAAAATGTTTTAAGATGCAGAAATCTGTACATATCTGGTAAGCACCATTTGAGCGCTATAGGAATTCTAGATGAAGAGGAAAATAATTTCTGACAGTGGTAATCAGGAAAGGCTTCATAGAGCAGAGTAGGGCATTTGAGCATGGTCCTGAAGGACAGATAGAATGTTTATTTCAAAAGGGAGTAGAGGAGAGAGAGGGGTCTGTTTATGTCTAGGAGTGTGTGTACGTGTAGCAGCATGAACAAAGGCACAGAATCAAAGAAGTAATGAATATAAATATGATTAGCTAGTTCTATCAATGCAACAAGAGGATAACTTTTTAAACTAAAGTAATGATTTTATTTACAAAACAACACAATTGCCCATGGAAAGAAAAAATGTTTTAAAAAAATGATAAGTAGATCAGTTTTGTGTAAAGGGTTCATTTATTTAAGTAGGAATGAAAATTGGTGGGTTTAGTACCATTAAGTGTTTTTAATAAGGGGACTGATGTGATCAGTAGATTTTTAGGAAAATTAATCTGGCAGCAGTGGATTGACTAGAAGAGAAACTAAGACTTCGGGATACTAGTTAAAAAGCTATTGGAATAGTCCAGGTCTAAGATACAGAAGTTTGAACTACAAAGGTAGCAACAGGAATGAAAAAACGGAGAATGCATGAGACATAGTCTATGAAGAATCATCAGAAACTGAGACCTGGAAAAAGATGTTAGACTGCCACAGGAGGGAATACAACCTCCTTACTATTCTCAAAAATAGCAATAGAAGTGATCAACTTAAGGAGAGTCCAAAAATAATCATAAAATATAATGGAAGAAAAAAAACCACTAGAAGAAAGATATGCTGAAAAATAACACTGGAAACAAAGCAAGATACCTTTCAAGATGTAACAATGGATAGTGTACATGATGAGGGAGTTAAAGGAATGAAAGACAGTCCGAAGATGAGAGAAAAAGGGGAACTAGGTGAAGCTAAGAAATCTCAGATGTCTTAAGTGATGAACCTTAGGAACTTAGAAATCTACGCTACAAATAGAAAATCCTCAGGAGAAGCAGTGAAAAAAAGCTATGTTGGAAGACGGGTTGGTAGAAGACAAATTTGAAAGAGAAGAAAGCCAAGAAAACTGGCAAAAGTTTGGGAAAGGATGCAGATGTAGCTCATAAATATAAGCCCAGTGTTGTTGAGGTGCTGGAAAATTTTGAAGAAGATAAATAATTTGACCAATATATTTTAGGAAATTGTACAAGAAAACTTCCTGGAAATATTAAAAATAAAACAAATACTAGAATTGACAGGACACCAAGGAAGAACTCAAGATTAATCTCAGGCAACTATATCATTCATAAATTTCAAAACTACTCTGGAAATGAAATTAAGAAAATTATCAGTCTAGTGCCAACAGAATTGAGATTCTAAAATAAATGGCTGAATTTTTTAAGAAAATAATTGAAAAAACCTGGAATATAACAACCAAGAAATTATCGAAGTATCTATTAAATGAATGGAAGAAATTATTGGAGGCAAAAATAGATCTATTAAAATACAAAAACAAAAGTTATTTTTGTACAACAAAAGCAGTATGTCTAAACTAAGAAGAGGAAAAACAAGATATTGGAGAGACATCTTTACAATAAATGTATCTGATAATAACCTGACATTCAGTATTTACAAGGAACTCTCAGGAATTTACAAGTTTAATTCCTATCCTTGACAGGATACAAATAGTAGTTTTTGAAGGAAGAAATGCTATTTTTCCACCTAAAAACTTCAGTGCAAGTTATTCCACTTGGCAAAAATGGCTTAAAAATAATAAAATTAAATATCGGGAAATTGAGTCAGGGTAAGAGGGAACAGAAATGCTGTTACATTGTTGGTGAAGTTGATTTGTTGTCACTTTGGAAAGCAACCTGATAATATAATAAGAATGGCAAAAACCAGTCCAGTAATCCGAATGCTAGGGCAATATACTTAAGGTTTAGTGTTGAAAGGGGAATAAAGACTTATTTGTACAAAAATATTCAGCATCTTTATTTGTAGTGGCAGAAAACTGAAAGTAACCTCTTTGTGCAACAGTTAGGGAATAGCTCAATGAACTTTGCTGGACTAGAGTAATAGAATATTTTTGCAGTAAAGAAATGACAAATATGAAGTTAGGTCAATAAACATTTAGTAAGCAGTTACTCTGTACCTTTGCATTGTGTTAAGCACTGGAAACAAGGAAAGGCAGCCTCCCTTTTCCCTCTCCCCTCGCCCCCTCTACCTCCCACTCCAAATCACTGTTTTCAAGGAGCAGACATACTAATGAGGGAGGCAAGATGTAAATCTTAGCTACATACAAAGATAACGTGTGGAGTAAATGAAGGTAATAAAACATTAGCAGTGGGGCAGAGCAAGGAACGGTGTCCTGAAGAAGGCTGAATTTGAGCTGAGTTTTGAAGGAGGCCAGATAGTCTAAGGGAAGGTAAGAGGGCAGGGTGTTTCAGGCATGGATTGAAGGGAGATAAAGGTTGTATTGGAAGACATTCAAATAGGTCGGTGTAGCTAGGGAAGTAAGATGTCAGGAGTCTGGAAAGTTGGCAGGGGCAAGATTATGAAGAACTTTGATATGAAGGGTACAAAGAAGTATGTAAAGACATGGGAAATGCTACAGAACAAAGAAAAAGCAGAAAAATGACACTGCCACTCTAGAAAAAGAAGCGATAAAATCTGATAAGTAGATGAAAGGAGAACAAAGAAGCAAGTATTTTAGGGTGTATATGAATACATACATGTATGCACTCATATTCTTGCCATCTGCTAAATAGTACTTATAGTTTCACACATGATTTAAAAATTTTTCATATTTTATTGAGTGAGGTTTAAATTTTTTGTTTTGGACTGGATTTCACTGGTGATTTCACTGGTATTTGGGCAGATAACTGGCTCAGCTGTTAGAGCACCAGGCCTGGGGCCTGGAAGATCCGAGTTCAAATCTAACCTCAGACAGTTACTAGCTGGGTGACCTTGGGAAAGTCACTTAACCTCTGCCTCAGTTTCCTCATCTGTAAAAATAGGAACGATAATGGTGTCTATACCTGCCAGTATTGTTGTGAGGGTCAGACGAGATAATGATTGTAATGCATCTAGCATAGGACCTAGCACATAATAAGCGCTATATAAATGTAAGCTATTGTTATGGTTGGAACTTGGGTGAATACACCCACTTCCAGTGCAGATAGCCACCTGTTTTGTAGCTTCTAGTCTTGAAGAGTTGCCTGAGAGTTTAACTGACTTACAAAGTCCCAGAGCCTGTTATGTGTCAGGCTGTAAGTACTTGGCTGTAAGTACTCTCTGCTGCCCCTCAAAATTGATGCATCCTGGACTGGGATCATAAAAGTGGACACAGCTCAAGCAAGCAGTCTCTGGCCTAGAATCAAAGGCCAAAACTTCATTTGTCAGCACTGATCTTGGGACAGTGTCACGCTGGAAAGAAATCACAAAGGGGCAAATTTAGACTTGGTCACAGGATCACAGGTTGAGGAAACTGGAAGGAGTCTTAGAGGCCATCAAGTTCAACGCTATTATTTTGAGGAACTTAGGGAAACTGAGGCCCAGGGAGTTCAAGCCACTTTCCCAGGGACACACAGCTAGTATATATCCAAGACAGGATCTGAACTCAGGTCTTTCTGACTCCCAATCCAGTGAACTCTCCGCTACACTGCCTCTCAATGTAAGGAAGAACTTCTGAACAGTTGAAGGCTGGATTTCTTTTCACTGTAAAACCCTAATGATGTCTTGTTAAGTATGTTGTTGACAGAGGTACATCTGTCATGGGCCAGACATGCTGGCACACCCTGCAACCAGCCCTACTTTTTCCTTGGAGAAAGGGAGAAGGATTGTTTGAGGGAAATCAGAGAATCTTGAAATGGTAAAGTATCCCAGAACCATAGGGCATCTAGGTGGCAGAGTAGATAGAGCTTTGGCCTTGGAATGAGGAAGATTCATCTTCATGAGTTCAGATCTGTTTTAGACACTGACTCTGTGACCATGGATAAGTCAACTTAACCCTGTTAAAATGAGCTGGACAAGGAAATGGCAAACCACTCCAGTATCTTTGCCAGTAAAACCTCAGATGAGGTCACAAAGGGCTGGACACAACTGAACAACAAAAATCCTGGAATTGTAGGCTGAGAATTCTGATCTATCTGGCTTCTACTTACTACATACTTATGATTATAGAGGGGTATTGATCTTCAGTTCTGATTGGGACTAAGTAGCCTCTGAGGTTGTTTCCTAGACTCAGATCCTGTGTTCTGTGTTTCTGCGACCTATCCCTTGTTCTTCTGTGACTTTATCTACTTTCCCAGACCCTGAGCTCTACTTTTCTTTCTGGATCCAACTTAACCATTTCATTGTTTCTTGCCTTGATCTCCTAGGCTTCCTTTCCTACTTCCATCTATTGTATACTTCACTGCAGCCTTACTATGAAAATTGATGCTGTGGTCTTAACTCTTTGTCTGAAATATTCATTCATTCATTCGTTCGCACTCTGGTGTGACCTAACCCAAAAGCTTCCATTCTATTTGGTAGTTAGGTGACTCAGTGGATAGAGGGCTGGGCCTGGAGTCAGGAAGATCTACATTTGGCTCTGACTTCAGACACTTACTAGCTATGTGGCCTTGGGCAAATCACTTAAACTCTGTTTGCCTCAGTTTCCTCAACTGTAAAAAATAGGGGTAATGTAGCAGTTACCTCCCAGGATTGTCTGGAGGACAAGTGAGAAAATATTTGTAAAGTGCTTAACATAGTGTGGTACATAGGTGCTATATAAATGTTAGCTATTGTTATTATTAATCCTTTTTGCTCTTTGTAGATGACTTTCTCAAAGAGTTTAGTCAGACATGTGTAGTATGATAGCCAGTGAGGATCAGTGGATAAAATTAGTAGTTTTTGAGGTTTTAGACAGGGAAGCAGCCAGTACATAGGGAGGGATTTAAATAAGAGTGGTGTGTATATATACATATGTATATATAAATGTATACATACATTCTTGCCATTTAGTAAATAGTTTGGCATTTATAATTTCATGTATAATTAAAAATTTTTCATACTTTATTGACTGCTAATGTTTGGGGATTTAAATTTTTTGTTTTGGACTGGATTTCACAGTGATTTCACTGGTATTTAAGCAGATAACTGGCATAGTCATTAGAGCACTGTGAACAATATGCTGGAGGGAAAGATGGGATGTGCATGTAGAGGGATTTGCTTTGGTAATGAGAAGGGCCACCTCTTGAGACTGAAGTGAAGGAGATGATAGTTCTAGAAGGCATATATATGATGTGAGATCAAGAGAAGGGGAGAAAAGGGAGCTTTTGGTTAATGGCCTCCATTTTTCAGTGAAATAAAGAGGCAAGGTTTTCAGGTGAGAAGGTGTGGGGTAGGAGAGGGATGGAAAATTTGAGGAGAAATGGAAAGGTTTGGAAAAGGTACATGATCAGTGGAATGAGATTTCATTAGTGAGATGTAAAAGGATTCCCTTGCTGCAGCAAGGTCCCAGTTGAGATTCTGGTAATCTGGACTCTTAGGAAATGAGGAGGAGAGATAATATTGCTTGTATTAACTGAAATTCCTTATAAATAAGTGAATTAACATCTTAGAAATTTACCAGAGGCTCCTAAGTGGCTTGGCACACTAGATTTGTGTACAATATCTACCACTTCAATTATGCTCTGAACAAGTATCGCCTTCACTGACAGGAAGCTAGACATCTCTCTATTTTTCAGTTCATGTGAGTTGAAGGGGCCTTTTAAATTCTTTTCTAAGAAACCCAGATTAATCTTACAACACCAGACTAATGTGTTTATTTTGTAAGTAGTTAAACTTAGTACAGTCATCAACATCACCCTCCCTCCCCACTGCCCTTATCACGTCAGCACCTAACAAAATGATCACATGAGGACCATGATGACCTAGTTGCCCTAAGGTCAGGACATCAAAATCCTATTTGGACACCAAGGGGCTAATGTCTAGCAGGAAAAAAATAAAGAGTATATTTACTACTTAATAGTCTGTTTACCTTTCTGTTTTCAGCTCTAATCTTTAGCTTGGCATAAGCTCTCTAGCCTTCACTAGGATCGTTATTGCAAGGCAGTAGATCATAACCTTCAAATTCTACCAATTAACCTTCTACCCACTTTGTGTTTCCTGTAAGTTCCTTCAGTATTTTAAATTAGTGATACTTACAAATGAAGCATAAAATCTCTTCTTAACCTAACAAATTTTTATCCATCAAGGGATGATATGCATAACTGCAATTAATGACTGTGTCAGTTTTTACCAGTTAAAGATTAGCCATATTTGGTTTTTAGCAATGCTGTATAGCTGCTGTATTCTGCACAGTGTCAAGCATATAATAACAACCCTAAAGTTGCACTGTCTTAAAATGTTACTGAAACACAGAGTGTGACTTTTAATTAATTTTTTTCAGTGAATATTTTCTCTCTAGTCAATAGTCAATAAATCTACCTACTATGTGCAAGGCATGTGCTAACTGCTGAAGATATAAAAAGAAGCAAAAGATATTGCCTGCCTTCAAGAAGCTCAAAATCTAATGGTGTAGACAAGCAAACAAATTTGTACAAATAAACTATATACAGGATAAGTAGGAAATGATTAAAAGAGAGGAGGCACTAGAATTAAGAGAGGTTGGGAAAGACTTCCTGTAGAAGATGAGACTTTAGCTGAGACTTAAAGAAACCAGGGAAGTCGATAGGTGAAGGTGAGGAGGGAGAACATTCCAGGAATGAGGAACAGCCAAAGAAAATCACCTGGAGCTGAGAACTGGAATGTCTTGTTTGTAGAACAAAAGCATGGACAGTGTCACTCTATCAAAGAGAACATGGAGGTATGTAAGGTGCAAAAAGACAGGAAAGATGGGATGGGGGTAGGTTATGAAAGAATTTGAATACTCAACCAAGAATTACATATTTGATCCTTGAGGCAGTAGAGAACCACTGAAATATATTGAGTGTAGTGGGGGAAGAGGGGAGATGACATGGTCAGACTTGCTTTTTAGGAAAATCTCTTTAGTGGGAAAAGACAAGAGGCCCCAGAAAACCTCAGATGGAATCACAAACAGTCAGACATGACTGAAAAATGACTTGACTTAAATAAGCAACAAAAAAGAAGAAAGACCACTTTATCATGTGAGATGAGTGAAAGGGGAGAGTGGCAGAAGGTATCTGAATGATAGAAGATGAGAATAGGAAGTTCACAGGAAGTATCCTCAACCTTTTCTGTAAAATACTGTGCATCATATTTCTGTAAAACCTGAGTCTCTCAGCTGACAGACTAGGGTGAGGGGGACTCAGGAAGTCTGAAGAGAGATGAAAAGGTTTGGAAGTAAAAAAACGGTTTGAAAGCACCCCAGTGGAGAGTAGGAGAGAGAATTGATAAGAGTTATAATAGTATTGCCTAGCATCAGTGAGGGCCCAATTGAAGTTACATAACATAAAGTTTTAGTGGATATAGTCAGAATTGTTGCATGGTTTTTTCTACCTTTGCTCAGTAACACATATGTAGGACCAAAAGCAATGAATGGCTGAGGCTTCAGTGGGCATAATCAGCGATATGATAAAAGTGCTGGAGATTCAAGAGAGGAAGTCAGTATAACTGAGTTGAATCGATTCAAGGAGTCAAAATGGGGAGATGAGGAGAGTGGTTAATGCAAGGGAGATGGCCTAGTAGATAATTGAGGTGTAAGAGGATTGAAGGTCATGGTATATATGAAGAATGGGGTTTGGTAAGAAAAGGCAGAAAAAGTAAAAAGCCAATAGATGATGGTCAGATAAGGGGATTTCAGAATTCATGAACATGGAGATGGCACGTTTGTGGGTGACAGATCAAGGATGCGATCATCTTTGTGTGTGACTAAGGTTGGGTAGAGGAGTAGTTCGTGGGAAGTGAATAGGATGAAGAACTAAGTGATTAGAGTATTTGAGGGATAATTAATATGTCTGTTGAAGCCCCTAATATGGGAGCAGAAGTTGGAGAGAAGAGAAAAATTGTCAAATTCATTGAGGAAGGAAGAATGGCATGGGGATCTATTGACAACAGCTACCAGGATTTTGATGGGATGATAGGTAGGGATAGCATGAAACTCAAAGGAAGAGAGATCCATTAAGGGATAAAGGAAGGGGGAGAACCTGAAAGTGGCAATGTCGTGAAATGAACATTGCAAGGTGCAGCCAGTATTGGAAAGAGCAGCCAGGGAGGCTGTATCATCAGGACGAAGTCAGGTTTCAGTAAAAGATGAATAGACTTAAGATGAAGGGAAACTTGTTGCCTGTGGATTCCCGAAGGCACAGTGGAAGAGCAGGGTGGTGTTAGGATAAAACTTTGGGGTGAGAATGAGGAATCGGGTGGTAATGGAATGTGTTTTGGATGGTGATCTACAGAAGTTCGGAATCACTGGGATATGATGGAGATGACTAGGTGTGAAATTGAAATTGTTCATCATTGAGTAAAGGGAACGACTCCCTCAAAAGACAAGTGCAGCAGAAGATGAGAAGCCTAAAGCCGAAGGGAGGGTTGCTCTTCTTTACACAGAATGTTATCTACATCCTTGCTTGGAGACTGGACTAGCAGCAGGAAGTGACAGAAGTCATGTGCTCGTGCAGATGGAAAAGCCAGCTTTGGGACATATGGAAGATGCCTGGACTGGCCCCAAGCAGGGGACACCTTACAGGATATGGAAGGCTCAGAGCACTTGTTTGTATACATGGGGTTTGAGATCTTCTCACCTGAGAAGTCAGGATGGAATGAGATTGCTTATGCAGATGAACACATTAGCCTAGTTAAGGAATAAGGTCACTTCTTCATGTGAGACAAGGGTGAAGGAGAAGGGAGTGGCAGAAGGAAAAGGGAGAAAGAGGGAGCTCATAGTCAATGTTTTCAGTAAAACACAGAGTAAGGTTTTCAGCTGAGAGGGAGAGAGTAGGGAAAGCCCTGGGAAGTTTGAGGAGGGATGGAAGATTTGGAAGAGGCACTGTGGACAGTGGGAGAGGGAGTTGATGAGGGAGCTATAGTAGGACTGCTTGGCCACAGAGAGGGCCCAGTTAAGGTTGTGTACATAAATTTGTAGTGGACCCAATTAGAATGGTTGTGTGATTTTCCCCCACCTTTGTTCAGCGGCATGTATAAAAGTGAGGTAGAAACTTGGAAGGATGCAATTGGTGATATCAATGAGCTAAGGATCAAGAGAAGAAACTAGTGTAGAGTTGAACTGGTTTACTAAGGGGTCAAGATATAGAGAAGAGGAGAGAGTGGCCAGTTCAGGGGTAATGGCCTGAGAGACAGCTGATGGGTCAAGGGATTAGAGGTTACAATGTGGATAAAAATTAGGATTTGGCAAGGGAAGTCAGAGGTG
This sequence comes from Bettongia penicillata ogilbyi, assembly GCA_023548195.1. Lineage (NCBI taxonomy): Eukaryota > Metazoa > Chordata > Mammalia > Diprotodontia > Potoroidae > Bettongia > Bettongia penicillata. The sequence goes on from JAJHZJ010000145.1 coordinate 1,089,110, forward strand.
GAAAATCAGTAGACTATGGTCAGATAAAGGGCTTTCCAAGTTCTGGAATATAGAAATGGTACATCTATGGTATGTGGTTGAGGTGTGGGGGAGGAATAGGTCATGGGAAATAAGCAGGTTGAGAAACCAAGCGGTCAAGGCATTTGAAGGAAAAGTTAATGTGTATATTAAAGTTCCCAGTAAAAAGGCAAGAGTTGGGAAAATATAGAAAAATTGTGAGCCAGACTTTTTGAGAAAGGAAGGGGAGTGATCTGGAGGTCTGTCCAACAACTACATGACTTCTGACTGGTAGATATTAATTGCATGAACCTCAAAGGAGAGTGATGGAGGTAGTGGGAAAACATGAAAATGGCAATGAGAAGCATGGAGTATGCCAACCCTCTCTCGCTCTGACCCCCATCCCCAACCGGTGAGCAAAGGTGCAGCCAGGAGTGGAAATGGTGGCCAAATAGGCGGGGTCATCATGGGACAGCCAGGTTTCAATAACAACTAGAAAACAGAGTGGGAGAGGAAAAATTTTAAGATGAAAAGAAGTTTGTTGTCAGTGGAACAGGCATTCTAGAAGACTCAGTGTGAAGGGCGAGTGGCATTCGATTGCAACTTTGGAGTGAGAGGGTTGAGGGGAATGGGAATAAGGAGCTGGGTGGTGGAGGATGGGGAATGGGGTTTGGGCAGTGGCATACAGGGTTCAGAACTACTAGGATGTGTAGGGTCTGACTAGGTGTAGTAATGTTGAGCAGTCAATTGAAGAAAAGTGCAGATAAGAGGGAAAGCACAGTCAGATGATTACATAGGAAGAGCCATTTCACTGCTTCTCTTCCTTCAGAGTCTGGAGATTAGCAAGAAAATGGTGCAGTAGGTGATGGAAATCCTTGTTCCCCACTGGCTTTGTTCTTCCTCTACTCTTAAGGGGCTGATACAGCTAGAAATCACTCTACTAGATTCTGGCCCCTTCAGAAGACCTGCACACAAGAGATGGAGGACCCAGGCTCAAAAGAAGGCCTTGTTCCTCTTCTTACCCATGACTGGACATGAGGCAAGTGCAGTAGGACATGAAAGTCTTCTGGGGCAGGGGGAAGTCACTGGGACAGATGGAAGTTGTCCAGCCAGGCCCTTTGCTGCCTTCCTTCAGAGGACACGCATAGCAGTGTCCCTCCCATCTTGAACAATTGAAATGTGCTTCATTTGGTGCCACTCCATATTTTTTTAAGTGATTTTTTTTCCATCGCATACATTTCCCACTACATCCCCTCCCTTATAGCATAGATTTTAAGTGGAAAAAAGAAAAAAAAGTTTTGCAGAACTGACCTGTTCCCTTCAGATTCTGTAGTTCTTAATGTGGAGTATACGAGAGCTCTCTCCCTCTCTCCCTCTCCCTCTCCCTCTCCTTCTCCCTTTCCCAGAGTAAAGACAGTAAAGCTCAGAATAATGGAGCATACTAGAAACCAAGTCCTGTTTGTATAATATAGGATATCTCAAAAGTCTTGGTACAGTATTAAGTTTTCTTTACTTGCAACTTTTTTATTTTTAAGCTTAAAACTACACCAGAATTTTGCGGGCCACCCTATTTATTCTGGTGATTAGAAAAGAAGTTTCACATGACATTTTTTGAAAGTCTCACCCTTTGGGGCTGTGTCAGCTTCTTGCTTTTTCTTCTCTTCTATCACCTTCATTTTTTCATCGTATTCATCTGCTCGGGATTTCCACTCTACTCTGTTGTTCTGAAGACCATCCAACATTGGTGTAATTTCTTTGTGAAATCGGGAAAATTCCTAAAGAAATAATTGTCAGTGGGAAATTGTACAATTCAAACCTGAAGCTTTTTTTAAATTTAGAATACTGGCAGGTGTCACTTGGGGGTTAATAAGCCAAAGTTCAGGACTGACCTAGAAGCCCAGGAACAAAGGTATGGCAAATGTTGCTTTCCTATACAAAGGTCAGATGATCTATGGAATGAACAAGAGCTAGGTTCAGATTCCAAATTTTCTCCTGGTTACTCTGAGTAGTCTCTTATACTCTCTGAGCCTCAGTTTCCTTTTCTGTAAGGAGGGGATATTAATGTTTGTACTACCTCCCTTGGTGGTTGTGATGATGAGGTGAAATAATGCAGATAAAACAGGGTGTCCCAAAGTTTTAGTGCAGTCTAAATCCTATTGTAGTTGAAAACTGCACTAAAAACTGTAAGCTGTTTTTTGTATTTTAGACCTGACAATAAAAGGCTAATCTAACTGTCAAGTGGGCAGCTAGGTGAAGCAGTGGATGGAGTGGTAACCCTGGAGTCAGGAAGACTAATCTCCCTAAGTTCAAATTTAGCCTCAGACATTTAGTAGCTGTGCAATCCTGGGCAAGTCACTTAACCCGGTTTGCCTCAGTTTCCTCATCTGTAAAATGAGCTGGAGAAGAAATGGCTGATCGAGTATCTTTGCCAAGAAAACTTGAAATGGGGTCACAAAGAGTCAGATATGACTGCAACTGAAGAAATGGCCTTTCCAACAGTGATAATCACAATAAAAGAATCAAACTGAGCCTTCTTACCTTGTATACAAAAGTACACACAAAATCGATGAAGCCAACTTGGAGCTTGGGTAGTTCATCTCCTTTTTCTCTGTCCATCATAGGCTAGAAAGGAAGACATTTTCTTATTTACTATTTCTAATTTTTCATCACTAAGTAGACTGTCTTATCATGACTGTTTTTGGAAGAATGTGATGCTGTAATTCTTTAACTATCTGTGATTCATTGTGAGGTTCCCGTTTCCACCAGTGAAGATCCCACCGGTTCTGTCCCTTAGCAAGAGGGTGTGTGGGAGCTGCTGTGGCTAAGAAATTCACCACCCTCTGATGAGGTGGCCAACCTGGGAATGTGCCTGTCTGAACTTAGCTAGGCTGGTCCTCGAAGGACAGACATACCATTTGTCACCTTGCCGGTTCTCACCCTCCAGCTTGCTAGGATCTGGCAGAGATTATGCTCTGCCGGCACAGTTCTGGAGTGCCCAAGTGCTGCCCCATACTTTGTGAGGCATCAGGGAAGGATAAAATGGAGACTTCCATAGTGATTTTGATTTTTATAGGATATTAACGCTAGTTAACACATCAAACCCCTTACAATTGGTTGTTGTTGCAACACTGTTCTCTCCAGGTCTCCTTGTTCCCAAAATTCATTTGCAACCATGAGGGCTACCTGCAAAGAAGAAAGGTTGAGTTTACCAAAATCTAATTATTAACAGAAAAAAAATGTCAGTTGAAGAGGCAGAGTTTGAACTCAGATTTTTGTGACTCCAAGAAACTTCTCCCTCTTCTTCCCAGTCCTCTCTTCCAAGACCAGTTGGAACAAATGTAATCTCTTTTCTATTCATGAGGAAAATATGCTTCATGAGGGCAGGAACACCTGATTTGTAGTTGCATCCCCATCAGTACTTTGCATAGTGATTTCATATGGCAACTTGATAAACAATTATTAAGTACCTACTGCGTACAATGGAGTGAGGCAACATAGCATAACGTCAAGAGAACCTGACTCAGATGTAAATTCAAGTCCTACCTTTGACACATATTGCCTTTGGAACCATGGGCAAGTCACTTAACTAAGTGCCTGAGGTAACCTCCCAAACCTATAAGTTGAAGTGGGGCAAAAGAAGGGAATAAACTTTTATATAGTACCTACTATGTGCTAGGCACTGGGCTAAGTGCTTGGCAAATATTATCTCATTTGATTCTTGCAACACCCCCCTATGTTAAGTCAAAATTCTCCATTTTATAGTTGAAGAAACTGAGGCAAATCAAGGTTAAATGACTTCCCCAAGGTCACATAGCTAGGGTCTGAGGCTAGATTTGAACTCAGCTCTTTCTCACTCTAGGCCCATAGCACCTATCTGCCCTTCGCTGAAGAACAGCTATGAAAAATAAAAATAAAAAGAATCACTGTAACCTCTGCATCTGTGGAAAGGGTTCTTTACCAAAAATTTCCTACACCAGTGAAATCATAGGTCTGAACATGTCCTCAGTCTACTTCTCCACCCTCCAAAGAATATGACACCATGTTAGGTTCTAGGGATGCCAGGGCAAATATGAAATAGCCATTATCCTCAAGGAGCTTACATTCTCCCGTACATGTATGCAATTAAATACAATACATAGAAAATTAAGGTGTGATTAGTCCTAGTATCCGGAGGCATCAAGGAAGCCTTCTTGGGGGATGTGTCACCTGAGCAGATTCCCAAAGGAAGACCAAGATTTTGGGGCATAGATAAGGAAGGAGTGTTTTTATGCACATAGGACAATCTATGAATCCATGAAGATGGGAGACAGGTGGAACAGCAAATCTGGGGAATACCTAAATAGGTCACCTGGGCTGGAATAACATGAAATAAAGCTGGAAAGGTAGGTGGGAGTCAGAGTATGAAGGATTTCAAATAGCAATCTGAAGAGTGTTTTGGGAGAGGAGTTAACATGTCTGTGCCTTAAGAAGATTACTTTGAGACATATGGAAAATGGTTTCAAGAAGCAGAAGGACTCCAAGTGGGGAGGCCATTTACAGCCTTGAGGATAGCAAGAAGGGGACTGAAGCAAGAGATATTAAGGAGTTAAAACCAGTAGGATTGGGTAACTGATTGACATGGAAGGTAAGAGAGAAAAAAAGAATCAAGGTTCTCCCTGAGGCTGCAAACTTGGGTGACTGGGAGAATGGTAGTTTCTTTGATAGAAATAGGGCAAGATTTAAAGAGGAATAAGTTCCGTTGGAGTTTGAGATGGCTATAGGATGTCTAAACAGAGATGTCCAGCAGGGAGCTGCTTAATAATGCGTAACTGGAGTTCTCAAGAAAGAGAACTGGATACATACATACATATATTCACATCCATAAATATATGCATATATACATACATATATGCATACACACACGTACACACAAGGCATTTGTATAGAGAAGATACTTGAACTGACCAGAGTAAAAAATATCACCAAACTGGTTGAGGAAATTGAGGTAAATTTTTGCATAATTCCTTGGGCACTTCCCACATCCCACTCAAGTAGTGAGAACATACCAGCCCTCATGTTGGCTTTCTTCCTTAGATGATGCTTCTGTTTCTTAGTCATTGAAGAATCTTCAAGGTTGAATTTCTCTAGATCCTCCTTTGAGCTGGAATGTCCAGGGTTTCCTTGATGCATCTCACCAGCATTTCTTCTATCTTGTTGTAAACTTCCACAATGGAGACTTGGACTGTTGGGATTATTTCCCAGCCCCTATGCCTTTAGGGCTCTGCTAGTGCCTTGAATGGGCTAGTTGGTCCCAATCACCAGTGAAAATCCAGAAATGTTTGCTAGTTATAGACATATAGAGGCTAGAGTATCTGTCTCTTCCTGATATTTGCATCTTCCCTAAAGAATGCCAAAATGAGCTATGGCATAACCCAAATATAAGTGTTATTCTTGTTCAATATGAAAAGGCTCAGTTCCTAGATGGTCATAGAAGTGTTCACTGTAAGTGCCCTTCATAAAATGACTGAAATAGAAGTGTCTTTTGAGATAAATGTCTGGCACAACAAGCATCATCTCTACCCCTTCCAACCTAACTATCACTGCCACGTAGACTTCAGTGACTCCTGATGTAAAGGATCCAAAAAAGGTTAATGGGATGGATAGATGGGAAGTTCCCTTGGCCTAGGGCAGCCCATGTCTCCCACCCCCTCTATATTTCCTAATATTAATTTAGTGGGACTCAACCCTTCATTCAGAAATTGCAAATACACTTTATCCAAAAAATACACAAAGTCTTTCCAAAAAACCATGTCCAGCTAGTCTTCAGTTATGGCAACTGAGGGCTGCCTGTCCTCTTTAAAGGTGCTGTATGTGGATGCTGATGAGAACAGCCTTGAACCTCTACAAATAAGGACTCAGGCAAACAGGAAGCTTGACTTGACTTTACCAGCAAGACTGGCATCTACTTTGGTCTCTAAGGACCATAATGGTGGGATCACTTTTCATTGCCTTAACATACCTGTTCTCTCCATTCATATGCTTTTCCTTTACTTCCCATGTTGGCAGTTTTCGCTTTGAGTGACTTTTCCTACCTTTTATGCAGCTCCAGGTTCATTAATAATAGGACTTCATGACCAGTCCTCCGAGCCGCTGAGTCAGCCCTCTGTGTTCCACATATTCCATAGACCCTACAATCCAAATCATGACTTTTCTCCTCCTGTTGAGCAGTAGAGAGGCACTTCTAGGCATCCTTGGTGTTCTTATCACTACCAGATTAGCCACCACTGACTAGCGTCCTAGCAACATAACCTCAAGGTCTGGTTCCCTAACACTCTCTAGTTATTGCCCCTTTCTCTGTTTCTGTCCCTTGTTCCCCTTGTATCATGTCTGTGGTATGGTCTGTCAAAAAGCTATCAAAAGCTTTCTCTCCATGTAGTATCTCCTTGAGAATATTCTTAATTCCCTAGCTCTACCATCCCTCTACTTGGGTGCCTGGGGATGTCCCAGTTTTGGGCACCTCTGATAATACAATATCATGATCCTTCAGCTTTTTATATTCCCCCTAACCTCAAATCCAAAATGTTACATCAAAACCTTCTAATGTCTGCATCAATTACGGTCCCCCACATCAAAGGTTCTCACTGAGGTCCTGGTCTCACCATGGAGCAACAATTCTCAAATACCTGTCTAGTCATCCCAGGCCACAAGTATACAATGTATAATGACAATTCAATCATGTCACCTCAACAAAATATACACTTTAGCATGTGTATCAATGTGTCTGTATGGATACTTGGTGTCCATCTTGTTATCTGTATGCTCTTCCCCCTCCTCATTAGAACCTAAGTTCCTTGAGGGCAGGGACTTGGTCTTGCCTCTCTTTGTATCCCCAATGCTTGGCACAGTGTCCGGCACATAATTGGCACATAATAAATTCTTGATTGATCATCAGGTGCCTTTAATCAGTTTGGCTAGATTGCTAAGAGAATCTGCATTGGAAAAAAATTGTCAAACTAAAGTCTAGACACTAAAAAAATTAAAATTGTTCAATCAGTCCTCATATTATATACACATATATTTTATTATATTATATATCATAACATATAAGTCAAATACTTCCAGATTGACCCAATAACAAACATAAATATTAATTGTCATATATAACATAGATGAAATCCCATGAATGGAACATGGGATCCAACTCAGTTCTGTAGCCCCTTACCATGAGGGTTCCATGAGATTGTTTTGATAATCTTAAATATACAAATATAGTCATTTGTTATTCAGTCATTTTGGTCTCTGTTGACTCTTTGTGAGGTTTTTCGTAGCAGAGATACTGGAGTGGTTTGCAATTTTCTTGTCCAGCTCATTTTACGGATGATAAACTAAGACAAACAGGGTAAAGTGACTTACCCAGGGTCACAAAGAAGTGTCTAAGGCCAGATTTGAACTCAGAAAGATGAGTCTTCCTGACTTCAGGCTCTATCCACTCTTTGTCACCTAGCTGCCCAGATTGGCAGCTAAATTAGGGTTACAGGTTCTGAATACATATATGTACTGCAAAAAACATGTCTTTGTAAAGGAGATTTCAGTTTTAAAAATCGTGTTTGAGTTAGAACACACACAAGATTTGTTTGCTTACATGATCCATTTTATGAGAAGCCTTACTGTCTGGGTCTCTCATTCTAACACAGTTAAGATAACAGTGATGGAGAAGGTACATAAGCATGAAAAGTCCCATAAGATTAATAATAGCCAATATTTATACACCATACCCCCCTCCAGAAGGAAGAGGCCTGTTACTGCTCTTGCTGAATTCAAGTGATGGGACTGAGATGAACCTAGGGCCCTGAAAGAATTAGCCTTTGTGATTTTAATATCTGAAAGATCATAGAAAACAAGAGTGGATGCTTTCTGTCCTCCAGTGCATTAGTCAACCCTCCTAGCTTTGTGCTATTTTCAAATCTAAGGAGACATCAGATCTGTGGCCTCCATCTATATGTCTTTATCCAAGGCACCGGTAAAGATGTTGTATAAAGGTATATAGACAAAAAGGATCCCAAGTGATCTTAACAGAGCCAGAACACTGAGATGGATAAAATGAAATTCAACTGGATAAATTAAGTCTTATACTTTGGTTAAAAAACAAACGATGCCAAAAGTGAAAGCTGAGGGAAGCATAGACAGTGGTTTGTCCAAAAATGATCTGGAGATACTAGCAGACCACAAGCTCAATATGAGTAAGCAGTATGTTATGACAACCAAAAATACTGATATGAACTTTAGTCACACCAAGAGAGGCCCAACTTTCAGGAAAAAGGAAGCTAGTCCCCTGTTCTCTGCCCTGGTGGAACCACATCCAGAGCACTACATTCTGTTCTGAGCCCCATGATTTAAGGAGGATGTTGATAAACTTAGGAGTGTTCAGTGTAAAACAGTCAGGATGGTGAACGTTCTCATGTTGGTGTAACAGGAGAATCGGTTGAAGGAACTGGAGAGCACTAACTTTTTTTTTTAAGAGAAAATTCAGGGGAAAAACATGATAGCTAGAATATGTTCAATTTTTTGAAGAGCTGTCATGTAGATTTGTTCTGTTTACTCCAGACAACAGAATCAGGTCGCAAAGAGGCAAATTTAAGATTAATCTAAGGGAAAGCTTCCTAACAATTTGTTGCAGTCATGTCTGACTCTGTGACCCCATATGAAAGATATTGAAGTGGTTTGCCATTTCTTCCTCCACCCATTTTACTGATGAGGAAACTGAGGCAAACAGGATTAAGTGACTTGCCCAGGGTCACAAGGCTAGTAAATATCTGGGGCTAAATTTGAACTCAGGTCTTCCTGACTCCATGCCTGTTGCTCTCGATCCACTGCACCACCTATCACGGTAGTGTTATTTTATGTGGCATCCTTTCCTTCTCTACCCATCTACTCCAGTCTGATTTGTTTACTCAGTGTTCCCTTCTCCACTTTTTAAATCCTTTACCTCTCAGAATACATCTCCTCTATTAGTCCTCAATTTCTGATGCAACAATTCTACATCTAAACCATGTATCTTTGCATCACAAACTTCCAGAAGCAGGCTCACCATACGTCCATGTGGGTCCCTTGGGCATGCTCCCAAGACTGGTTCCTCATTGGACAAGCCTCCATTACACCTATACCTTAACCCAGATAACTCCAGACCCTCTGTTGCCTGGGTTTCCTCCATGATTTCATTATTCCTCTAAGGGTTCTATTTTTGGGGGACATAACCTTTGTCACAGACTGAGCACGTTTTTATACTTAGAAGTATTCTTGAGAGACAGTGTGGTACAATGAAGAGAGTCCTTATCATGAAGTCCAGAAGACCTGCATTCAAATGTCTCTGACATTTCCTGCCTGTGTGTCTATGGGCATTTAGCCTCTCTGAGCCTCAGTGTCCTCATCAGTGAAATGGACATAATAGCTACAGTACTCACCTCACAAGGTTGCTGTGATGACCAAACGAGCTTATGTATGGAAAATACTTTACAAACCTTAAAGTGAAGACCTACCACTACACTAAGAACAGACTCCTTTCCTGTCCCTGACCTCTGATCTCTCAGAACCCATCTGGGCTGTCTGACTATTCATATGGCTTGGATGAGATGGTCATCACCAACTCTGTTCCTTCATGTGAGATGGAAACCTTCAGGTCTTACTGTCTACCCTGCAGCTGAACTTTCTTTTTTATGTCTTGTCACCTCCAATTAAAATGTGAGTTCCTTGAAAGAAGGAACTATCTCAAGTATTCCATTTGTATCTCAAGTGATTAGCACAGTTCTTGGGATGTAGTAAGTGCTTAACCAATCAATCAATCAATCAATAAACATATTATTGAATATCTGCTATGTGCCAGGTACTGTGCTAAGTGCCTGGGATACAAAAAGGGGCAAAAGCCAGCCCTTGTTCACAAGGAGCTTACAGTCTAATGGGAGAGACAAACAAAAGAAAAACATGTACAAACAAGCTATATGCAGGATAAATAATTAGTAATTAATTTGCCTTATAATTATTTATTAAATTATTATTATAGATAAATCATAATGTATACAATTATATAATAAAATATAAATAATGTAATTATTTTTAATATAAATAGTAAATTAAATATTTATGAAATAAATAATTAGATAAATGATTGCATAATTAGCAGAGAGAAAAGGCACTGGAATTAAGAGGAGTTGGGAAAGCCTTCCTATAAAAGATAGTATTGTAGTTGGAACAGGTAGAGTCGCAGAAGGAGAGTGTTTCAAGGGTGGGGAGAGTCAAAAAGAATGCCCAGAACTGAGAGATAGAGTGTCTTATTCATGGACTAACCAGGATGCCAGTGTCACTGGATTGAAAAGTATATATTGGGGAGTAAGATGTGAGAAGGCTGGAAATGTAGGAGAGGGCTAAGACATGATGGACTTTAAAAGTCAAATAGAATGCTTAATAAATGCTTGTTCATTCATCATTATCACCATCACCATCATCATCATCAGTGGTACAATGGAAAAAAGCCTTCTGGGAATCAGGAGACTTAGGTTCTTGCCTTAACTCGGTTACTAAGCAACAAGGTGATCTTGCTTTGTAAAATGAGGGATTAGGGGAACTCAGAGGTCCATTCGGGCTCTGATTCTGAGAAGTAGCATGGGGGAAGGTATTGCTTTCCATCCCTGCCTACTTGTGGCCCAATGTAACTGCTCCTCCCAAACAACTCTGAAATTCCCTGAATGAACTTCAAATCCATTTTTATAATCTGTTCCATCATTGGTAATGCTCTCAGATAAGCTTTTATGGTTGTTAGCTAGGTTACCCAGGGAAACCAACCTCCCCTCCTGTTTTCCTTGGCCAGGATCTGACCTGATGACCTGTCGTCTCCCTGGTGCTTGAAACTATCCCAGTGCTCTTTCACATTTTGTACTCACGGAGGCATGACAGAAAAAAAAAATATCTTCTTTCTAACTAGACCTGACCTATTTGTCTCCCTCTTCTTCCTCTTGGCTGAAGAGACAAACTTAAGCCAGGCAATACAGCCCTCATAAAGGACAAGTGTGCTGAAAATTGGATGGAATAGTCAGATCCCCTAGATAAGACTTGGGCGGTAGCCAAGAAAAAACTAGAGGAAGAGATTCCGACTCACCTGACTTTGAATCTCCCAAGGCTTGGTTATAGCTGAGAGGTCACACCCTGTCATCATCATTGCCCTTTGTGAACAAAGCAAAGGAGGGATAAGCAAAATCATGGAAAAATGTAGATTCACGTATAGCAGCCTGGAATTAAAGGCCGACCACCTACATGATAACCTCCTTTTTGGTTGGGTCAATGGATATGTACTTAATGACCTCCTCCTCGGTTGCCATTTGTTCGCAAGTGTCAATAATCTTCTGAAACATGGTTCTTTTCCTGCAAAAGACACAAATGTGTAGGTGTGACACCTGGGACAAACAGGAAAAATGACAAGGTATTTCGCATTCTTGAGCATCGGACTTCACCGACACATATTTAATAATAGTAATAATAAATAATACTAATAGCTAACATTTAGATAGTGCTTATTATGTGGTAGGCACTATGATAAGCAATTTGCAATTATAATTTCATTTGGTCCTCACAACAGCCCTGGGAGAAAGGTGCTATTATTATCCGCATTTTACAACTGAAGAAACTGAGGCAAGCATGTTAAGTGACTTGCCCAGGGTCACATAGCTAGTGTCAGTCTCGATTTGAACTCAGGTCTTTCTGATTCCAGACCTGGTGCTCTATCCACTGTACTGTAACCTCAGCACTGGGATGTCCATGGATGGGAAAAAAAGTCAAATCCTCAGGGGCCCCAGTAGGAAAAGAGGATCTAAGAGGGAGATGAGATAGGAGAGTTGAAAGATAAGGAGTGGCTGGAGATTTGTGACATGGGTGGGGTAGCATTATAGCACTAGTAAAGTAGGGAAACACACCTTGTAAATTTAGAGCAAAGTATCAAGATGCGAAATGTCATCAGATTTCACACAGCTTTTTTTTTTCAGGTCTCCTATTATGGAATGTTGTGTGTTCTACAGGTGTGTGTTTATGTCTTATTTCCCTATTAGGCAGAAAATTTCATGAGGGTAGGATCAGTAAATCTTACTGAACTTTAAATCTTTCCCAGAGCATAGCACAGTGGTCTGTACACACTAGGCACTAAATAAATGTTGGCTGAATGAATGGTCTTATGGCTAACTCATTGTATGTGTATGCATGTGGTGAGTTTGCCATGTAGCCTATTGGTCTACCATATTGTTCCTAGAAAAGCCTACCTATTCCTAAGGTGAGTGAGTTAAAGATTCCCATTTGCTAGTCACCATGAAGGGTGCTTCCCTTCATCTAGCCCATCTAATGCATTCTTGAGGACCTAGTGGGCCAAATGTGGTATTGAGGCGGCAGGTTTCCCACCCCTGAGTTATTCCAGCCAGACGTTAAATGGAACAAGCACTAATAGTAGAACCAAGGAAATTTATTTATCTTGTTTGACCCAGGAAGGGATCAGTGGCCTGATGAAAGAGTTAAGCGTTATTCTGCACTATCCTGTTTGTGTTGGGGTTTTGGAACATTTGGATTTTGCCACATTAACTGCATCCCTTAGTGGATTGAAGGAGAAAATTAAGCTTACTCTGAATTAATAAAAAATTTCATCATCATGCTCAAAGTGCCATCTTGTATTACATCCCGGTGGTCTCAGCATCAGGTCTAGTGTGACCTTATTTTCACTGTTCTACTCACACATTTCCTTTTGCCTCTTCTGGGGAAGGTGTAGATGTGAGGTTCTTATCCTTTTGCGTGTCATGGGCCCCTTTGGGAGTCTGGTGACACCTATAAACTCCTTCTTAGAATAATACTTTTAAATGCATAAAATAAAATACATAGGATTACCGAGGAAACAAACTATATTGAAATAGTTATCAAAATTTTAAAAGAACAAGTTTATAGACCCCAGGTGAAATGGCCATGTTCTTAGCTGGTTTTAGAAAGTATGAAAAGGTGAAAAGATCTTTTGGGGCAGGGGAGAGCAGTGTTAAGGAGTGGGACCTGTTCTTTATTTTTCAGAACAGGACATTCAGAAAATAGGAAACCCTATTTTTTGTACTCAGGGTCACGCTGGATTTCTATACCTTTTTTTGTGAGTTAAAATCTCTTTTAAAGAACTGAAGATTATACTTTACAAAGACTAGGTGTACATGAAAATTGTCTCGAACTCTATAAAGATCTGTCTAGTAGAAGACAAGATTAGGCCTATTTGGCTTGACCCAGAGGGCAGATTTTAGCGACAATTCAGGGCTGTCCCCAAACAGAAAGGTTCACCTTACTGAGAACTCAGGAGGAAAATGAACAAGTCTGTTTGCTTTAGAATAAAGCCTTATAAACATCCGCTCTGCAAATATCTCAGGGAAGAAAAAACTCCAAGATGAAAAACATGGCTTAGTCTCAGGGAGACATGCAAGGAAACTTATGGAGACCTAAGGACTTACTTGAAATATAAAGCCAGATCAGTTGCTATTATTGCCACTTCAAAGAGATGAATAACTGTTTCAAATTGGCGCTTATTGAGATTCTGGAAGATGTTTAAACTCTGTAAGGTGGAAAGTCACAACACGATGTCATCATTCATGTCTTCAGTTTTCTAAACCAAACCAGATAATGATGGTAGCTGAGATTCCCACAATGCTCCGAGGCTGGCGGAGTGCTTTGTGTACATGATTCCATTTGGAGTTACAACAGTCCTGGCAGGAAGACAGGACTGAGTGGGTTTTGTTACCCCACCTAACAGTATTAGCATCTCCATTTTATAAGTGGTTGAGTGACTTGCCACAGGCCAAACAGAGGACAAGAGACTCTGATTTAGATCCTCTAGGGCATCCAAATCATTCTATGTTGTTGAGTCATTTCAGTAGGGTCCAACTTTTCATGACCCCATTTGGGATTTTCTTGACAAAGGTACTGGAGTGGTTTGCCATTTCCTTCTCCAGCTCATTTTACAGATGAGGAAACTGAAGCAAATAAGGTCAAGTGACTTGACCAGGGTCACAAAACTAGTAAGTGTCTGAGACTGGATTTGAACTCGGGCCCTCCTGGCTCTAGAACCGGCACTCTATCCACTTTACCACCTAGCTGCCCAAAAATTATTCTACACTCTTGATAAAGACTTATTAATTGGTTGACAAGGGTGGCTAGGTGGAGCAGTGGATAGAGCTTTGGGCCTAAAGTCCGGAAGACCCGAGTTCAAATTCAGCCTCTGACACAATGTAACTCTAGACAAGTCACTCAACCCCTGTTTGCTTCAGTTTCCTCATCTGTAAAATGAAGGAAATGGCAAACCACTCCAGTATCTTTGCCAAGAAAACCCCAAGGGGGTCACAAAGAGTCGGACAGGACTGAAATGACTGCACAACCACAAAAATTGATGAAGATAGTCGTTGTTGCACTTTAGAGAAGAAAAACCCCAGCACCTCTTTATTTTGGAATTTCCCTTGAGGAATGAATCGGAATGTCCCCACACATACCTCCACATTTCATCATCCTCTTGCACTTACAGACTCAAAAAATGAGGTTATGAAAGTCCAAAGACTCACCATCCTGTGGACCCTAAGTAAAAATAGGTTATTTTACAGAACAAGGATATCATTTTTGCTGTGAACACAGTTATGTAACATAAAAGTGGTGTGGTGAACCGTGACCTGACTCCGAAGTCAAAAAGGCCTGGGTTCAAGTCCTGATGCTGACTCATATTGGCTGTGCGATCCTGGGCAAGCCGCGTAACCTCTAAGCGTCCCAGACCCGAAAGTTGCTGAGCAGGCATAGATCTGCTTAGGTAGAAGGCTATTCTTCAGCTGGAAATTACTTCTAGCAGGGAAATCACAGGTCCATTCTCTGTCCTCATGCTAAAGTATTAACAGCCCCGGGACTAAATTCACAGCCTTGGATGAGCAAATAGTAATCCTTTCCATATAATCCTTTAAGACTTACGAAGTGCTTCCAGCAGCCTAATTTGCCAATGAGATGATCCTTTGGAATAAAATATAAATTCCTTTGTTTGATTATTAAAGCTCTTCACAACCTGGTTCCAACCCATATTTTCAACCTCACTGGGCATTACTCCTCCTTCAGTCTTTGATCTAGCAAAACTGTATGTTCCTCACATACAACACTCCATCTCCAATTTCCCACCTCCATGCCTTTGTACTGACAATCCGCCATGCCTGGCATGTAATTCCTCCTCACCTCTGCCTCAGAGAATCCTTCTCTTCCTTCAGGACACAGGTCAAGCACCACCTTCTACATGAAATCTTTCCTGATTTCCCCCAATGGCCAATGTCCTTCCTCATTAAATATCTTATAGTTGACCAGTTTGTAGTTTTTGTATTTTTCTTTGAAATTTCTTATTTTTTATCACATGGGTAGCTTGACTTCACTGAAGGGTATTTGAACCATAAGTGTGTTTGAATTCATCTTAAATGCTAAAACCCCACTGACTTGGTATCCTACTGTATTTTTGGTCTTACCATTGATGACATGCTGTTGCCTTTTATGATTTGTAGCTATAAGTCTCAAAAAGACACAACAGTTTCTTTACAAAGTCTGGAATGTTTTTCTTCCTCTATGTTCCTACACTACTACCTTCTTCAGCTAACCCAGGCCCTCTTTGCCTTAAACCTGGACAAATGTGTCATCCCCTTGGCCTAACTTGATTCTAGTTTCTACCCATATCACTACCCCTTGAGTATACTGGACACACCAATGCCAAATTCATTTTCCTGAAATACTACTTCCAAAATGTCACTCCCACTCAAGTTCCTTAACACAGGAAAGGATGCTGGATGAAACTCCACTGTTTTATAAAACAATACAGTTCCTACTGGTTGCTGTCAGGCAAAGTTCCACTGGGCAAAGGGTTGGAGAACTTATCTGCTTCTGGCTTTTGACTTTAGCATTATCTTTTCCCTAAGTGAGTACCTGCAAAGACCTTGGCCTAAAGGGGCCAAGGTCTCCCAGTGCATCCTGGGTCATCTCCAGTCATCCTGATGAATATCTGGTCACCTGGATCTAGATGGCTCTGGAGCAGAAGTGAGTCTGGTGACCTGCACAGCCCTCCCTCACTCAAAACAAAGTCAAGTGAAAGTCATGGCATCATTTCTCTGATGGCATGGTCTTCTTCGGCAATGAAGGACACACTTTATCTTCTTTATTGCCTGTATATGTTTATGTGTCCTCTTCCTTGTTAGAATGTGAGATCTTTGAGAGTGGGAATTGTTTTTCTTTGTATTTGTAATCCCACCTGACAAAAATGATCTTATTTGATTCTTACAACACTGTGAGTTAGGTGCTATTATTATCCCCATTTTACAGTTGAGTAAACTGAGGCAGACAGGCTAAGTAACTTGCCCAGGGTCATGTAGTTAACAAGTGTCTGAGCTGGATTTGAATTCTAGTCTTCCTAACTAGAGTTGGTTAGTGCTCTATCCACTGTGCCACCCAGCTGCCCATAGATTTTTAATAAAAGCTTGCTAATTAATTGAAAAAATAGTTATTGTTAGAGTTTAGGGAGGAAAAAACCTACTTATGGCCTTCTTTCTCAGCACCTTTTTGCTTTGGAACTTCCCTTGATGAACTGTAAATTCAAGATATATATTTTTTGAATTGGACCTGTGACTTCATTGTCACATGGAACTCTCCAGTGAGGAAACTTGCGCTACTAATGTAGATCAATGCATGCTTGGTAGTTTCTAGGCTTAGGCTGAGTGATTTGTGCAAAGTTTTGATGAACAGTTAGTTGAGCGGGTAGATGGCACTATGGATAGAGTGCTGGGCCCAGAGTCAGGAAGTCTCCTTTTCTTGAGTTCAAATCTGGCCTCAGACACATACTAGCTGGGTGACCTCTGGGCAAGTCACTTAACCCTGTTTGCCTTAGTTTCCTCATCTGTAAAATGAGCTGGAGAAGGAAATGGCAAAACACTCCAGTACCTTTGCCAAGAAAACCTCAAATGGCATCACAAAGAGTCAGGCGTGAGTGAAAAATGACTGAACCATGATAGCCAGTATGTTTCAGGGGTGGGATTTGAATCTGGGTCTTCCTGAGTCTGAGGTGAGCTCTTTATCTTCTACCCCACATTGCCTTCAATATATAAACTAGAGACAAAATAAATACAAGGTAATTTGGGGAGGGAGGACACTTGAGCAGACCTTCCAAGATGCAGATATGTAGAAGTTCATGCCATGCTGGGGACAGTGGGATAAGGGGTGGGGAGCCTTTGCAAAGGCCCCAAGAAGGCTGAAGAAGGACTGACATGTATGGGGAACAGACCAGTCTGTTAAGAACACAGAACTGTGAGGGGGAGTCATGGATAAAGGCCCTGGCAGCATGATCTAGTGAGAAGAGGGCTAGCCTGGGAGTCAAAGGCATGGGGTTTGAATCCTGAAGCTAACCTGGGAATCAAAGTGGGGGGAGGAGTGGTTTGAATCCTGCCTTTGCCAAGTACTAGACAGATGACATGGGGGAAGTCGCTTCAACTTTATGGGTTTCAGATTCCCCCATAAGATGAAAAAGTTGGACCAGTCCCACCCCAAATCAGAAACTATGATGCTGTGGGGTCATAGCCAGACACTTGGCTTCCCTGGGTGGGGGAGTTCAGACAAGACTGCCTCCTGGACTCTGGATGTCAGACTCTACCCAGATTTGGTAGGTATTGAAGCCAACCTTGCACCGCCTTCCATGAGGCACCTTTGTCAAATGAACCCCAGCCCTGAGACGTCATGAGGCAATGGACAAATTCTGCTCAAAGGAATGCTCAGGGTCTGAGCCATGGTGAGTCTGGAGTTTTCCTTTCTAGTAGCTGTGGTCACTGTGCTCCTGAAAGGACAGTCAGTGAGGAATCCACCTGTTAGTATTTCCCTTGGTGTCCTGTGTGGCCCACTGCATGGAATATAGACAAGAGGGGATCTGAGCAATGATGGTAAATCCTGCAGAGAACGGTGGGGGTGGAGTGGAAAATAAACCTTTATATGGTACCCAGTATGTGCAGGCCCTCTTATTCTCATTTTACAGCTGAGGAAACTGAGCCAGACAGTGGTCAAATGACTTGCCCAGGATCACACAGCTAGCAACAGTCTGATACCAGACTTGAACTCAGGACTTCCTGATTTCAGGCCCAGCTCTCTATCCACTGAACAACTAGCTGCTTGACATCACTGTATATCTGATTTTTTACAGTTAATAAATCATCAAGTACCATGCTGGGGATACAATTACAAAGAATGAAAGAATTCCCTACTTGCAAAGAGCTTACATTTTAATGGAAGAGACAAGAAGGACTCTCCCCCTACCTTTCTCTTCATATGTATCTATGTATGTATGTATGTGTAAATATGCATATACTTGTATGGATGTGCATATGTACATGTGTGCATATATAAATACAAATATTCATTCATATGTATATGTGTATGTATGAGCTCAATATCCCATCTTTGGGGAAGACTGCCTAGAAGCGTAAAGCTTGGTGAGGTAGATGGAACAGAGATGGTGTGGAGGTGGGTTTGACAGCCTTGGTACCTAATATGGGAAGTGATGGAAAGTCCAGCTTGACTTTAAGTAAGGCACAATGAATCACCATTCTGCCCCTGACAGAAAGACAGCATTTATTATAGTTAAAGAATGCCCCAGGGCAGACCAGGTTCACTGTTTTTAATTAAGAACTCTCTAGATCCACCGATTAGCTCCTTGTTTACTCAGTTAATGAAAGAATCACAAAGATCAAAGTATTAAATTATAACCTTCAACTTCTTCTGAGAACCCTGATTCCCCATTACTGTCAGCATTCGTTTTTCTAAAACAAGGACTCCTCACTTCAAGGAATCAGATTATGGTTATAAAACTTAGAAAACAAAATTCAACCTTATAAAACCTATCCACTGGGGGTGATTTGTCTTCGTTACAAAGGTGGATACCTCACTTTATAAAGGAATTTGTCCCTGGTTTCTTTTTTTTTTTTTTTAAAATGCTCCCAGACTCACAGACTTTGAGAGTTGAAAGAGATCTCAGCTTCAGGTCCAACCCAAATGTGACAAAACAATCTCTGCTTTGACAGTGGATCCTAGAATGATTGATTTTAGTGCTGGGCAAGTGGTTAATTATCCAATCGCTGCTCCAAGACCTCCAGAGGAAGGGGAACCCACTATCTCTCATTCCATTTTTTAAAAAGCTTTAATTTGGAACTCAAACAAATACTAAAAATTGTTTTTTTTCTTGTAACTGGAGAAAAATAAAATACTAAATTAAGGCAAAAAAATGAAAAGCTTTACTTGTTAGTAATAATAATAAGAGTTATAATTTACATTTATATAGCACTCTGTGCCTGGCACTGTGCTAAGCCCTTTACAGTTAAAATCTCATGTGATCCTCACAACAGCTCTAGGATATATGTCCTATTATTTTCCACATTTTACAGATGAGGAAATGGGAATAAACAGAGGTTGAAATAGGTACTCATTATCTCCATTTTACATATGAGGAAACTGAGACAAACAGGGTTAAGTGGCTTGCCCAGGAGCACACAGCTAGTAAGTGTCTGAGGCTGGATTTGAGCTCATGTCTGTGCTAGCCAACAGGCCTCCAGCGGCTCTCAGTTTTCCATCACATCCAGACTAACCTGGCCTCTTTGTAACTTCCACCCGTTGCTCCTGATTCTTCCTTCTGGGTCCACATAAAATAAGTCTTATCCTTTCTACTCATTAGAGCCCTTAAATAATATATCTGCCATGTCCTCTTCCTCTTTGGGCTATAGATGTCCAGTTTCTTCAATTGATTCTCATATGACATGGGGTCAAGACCCTTCATTAGTCTGTCTGTCCTGCACTGGATATCCTCCAACTTATCAATGTCTTTCTTAAACTGTAGGGCCCAGAAAGGTACATAGTATGCCAGATGAGGCCTGACCAGGATAGAGAACAACGAGACTCTCACTTCCTAATTCTGGAAATTATGAACCTCTTAATGTAGCTCAAGATCCCATGAGTTTTCTTGACTTTGAACTTGTTGTCCACTAAAACCCTCAGATCTTTTTTAGAACCTCTATCTAATCAAGTATCCCTTGTCTTGCCCTTGTGAAAGTGAGCCCAAATGCAAAAGATTACATTTATCCCTATTACATTTTATCTTATTGTGATTGCTCAGTTATTTCAGACTATTCATGACCCCTATTTGGGATTTTCTTGATAGAGATACTGGAGAGGTTTGCCATGTTCTTCTCCAGCTCATTTTATGGATGAGGAAACTGAGGCAAACAGAATTAAGTGCCTTGCCAAGGGTCACACAGCTGATAAGTGTCTGAAGCCAGGCTTGAACTCATGGAGATGAGTCTTCCTAACTCCAGATCCAGAACTCTCCAGTCACCTAACTGCTCCACTTTATCTTACTAGATTCAGCCCAATTAATCCTGATTAGGATTTTGGATCCTGTTCCAGAGTGTAAACTCTCCCTCGTAACTTTGGGTCCTTTGAAAAATCTGATTAATGTGTCATCTATGCTTTTATCAAAGTTATTGATAAGAGTGTTAAACATTCTTGACCTTGTGGGCCAACCACAGTTCCCTGATGGACTCTGCTGCACATCTGTCACAATGACACAGAGCCATTAATAGCTTTATCTTGAGTCTGACTGTCCAACCATTCCAAATCTATCCTATTTTATTATTCTCTAATCCAGGGGTGGGGAAACTGCTCTAATCCACCTCTCTCCATCTTCTTTACAATCATAGTATAAAAATATTTTAATAAAAACTTTGTTAAAATCTAGGTAGGTTATATCCACAGCACTCTCCTCATCTACTGGCTTAGTTACCTGAGACATTTAAAAAGTAGTTCAATTCACCAAAAATAATGGTTTTGGAGATATATCTATTGCATTATATATCAGATGACTCTCACCTCTTTCTTCTTCTGTGAAGGCCCTTCCTTTTCTGCCTACCCATAGAAAACAGACCTGAGTGTCTTATTTTTTTTTTTTAGTTTGACTAATGCTGGTTTCTCTTATAGAAGGAGGGAATGTCCTCCTAGACTAAGGAAAGCATTTAAAACAATTTACAAAAAATAAGATTTTTTTTCGTCCCACTCAGTGATTTTATCAATGATTTGGATGAAAGTACAGCTCTACATACCGATGACCTGACATCAGGGGAATGGTCAGTATGACTGAATTAGAATTCAAAATTCGGACTGCAGTGTATGCTAGGTCAAAAGCAAAAAGCTGAAATTTCCCAGGGAGAAACACGTAGTTTTGCATTTCTAGCTTTCATTACCTAGCCTCCTCCTGCCCACCATGTCCTCTTCAATCCAGTGACACTAGCTAGCCTCCTGGCTGTTCCATGAATAAGACCCTCCGTCTCTCAGCTCTGGGCATTTTCTTGGCAGGAATTACTTCCCTGGAAAGTTCTTCCTCCTCAGGACTTCCCTGGCATCCTTTAAATCCCAACTAAAATCTCATCTTCTATAGGAAACTTTTCCTAACCCCTCTTAATTTTAATACAATTCTCTCTGCTAATTAATTGCTACTACACTTTATGTAACTTGTTTGCATATTTATTTGCATGTTTGTCTCCCCATTAGAGAGGAAGCTCCTTGAGGATAGGATCTTGTCTTTTGCCTCTCTTTGTAGCCTTGTCACTTACCACAGTGAAAGGCACATTGTATGTGCTTAATAAATGTTTATAGATTAATTGATCAACTTAGATTTCAAAAGCTAATTGCACAAATATAAAAAAAAGAAGACACCTGTTTTGATAATAATATTATGTGAGAAAAAAGACCTGGAGGCTTTAGTTGACCATAAGCTCAATATAGTTAAGTCATGTAATGCAGATGCTATAAAATCAAATACCACGTTGGACTTCATTGATAAAACATTCAGCTCAAGGAAAATTATAGCTCTACTGGCCCTCAGTTTTTAGTTTTATTTGGTTTTGGTCAAACCATAATTAGAGGATGGTCTTCAGTTCTGAGCACCATATATTTTTAATAGCACTTACAAACTAGGGAAGCCCAGAAAAGGATATTGAAGGTTCATGTAACTAGGATGCATCAAGAATGGTCGAAGGAACTGGGGCTCTTTAAACTGAAAAAGAAAATATTCTCATTGCCAACCCTAATTGTCTCCAAAGAAATGATAAATATTAGATTATCTCTATGGGCCATTGGTGGTACAGTGGATAGAACACCAGGCCTAGTCAGTAAGCCCCAAAGTAGTCAACAGACATGGCTTCCTCTGTCTGACCATAATTCAACAGACGGGTAAAGCTGTCTAACCATAATTACCAGAGAGGGAAGCACGACATCTGGGTTCTCAAAACCAGGGGGCTCCTCAGAGTATTCCTAGAGTCTTCATTTGGCACTCAAACTTTCTTACCAAAAACTAAGCCTCAAAGTGAAACCTCAACTCAGAGGATTTATACCTTTTTTTAGAGCCAGAGGGCATCACAACCCTTGAGAACCAGTACCTTATTAACAAAAGGCTTAGTTCTTCCCACAAATCTTCCCTAATCAAATTCCCCTTAATGGGTAGGCACATTTATGTGTGGGGACAATCTTTAATCACTTTAAAATAATTAACAATACAAATACATATACTATTTCTAGTTAAAGAAACTCTTGCTTCTGTAATTTACTCCTTGTAAAGACTTTTGCTTGATAAAGGCAAGATTCAATCAGAGGAACTTAATTATACTAAAACAAAAACTGCAAAAGATCCTATTTTAATCGCCATTACAGTCACTTAACCTCTGTGTGCCACAGTTTCCTCATATTTAAAATGCGGATAAAAATAGCACCTACCACACAATGTGTTGTGATCATAGAAAAAGATATTGTAAAGTGATCTGTAAACTTTAAGACACTATAGAAATGCTAGTTATTATTTTTAGTACTAGTAGAGGTACAAATTCAGCAGTTGAAATGATAGAAGGGGTGCTGCAAAGGTATATGGGAGACCAGAGGGAAAAGGGATGAGGATTCTTCCATCTGGAAAGATTAATACATGGGGAGATATGATCAAAGTCTAGGAAATCATGAAGGGCATGGTTAAGGTGAATATGGACTTGTTTGAACACTAGAATGAGGAAGTTTACTTGCTGCAGTTTAAAATGGAGAAATATGGGACAAATTAAAGGAAGTGTGATTTTATACAGCTGGTTGTAAAACTCATGGAAATCTTTGCGTTGGAGAAGTGGTGCTGGTTGAAAATGTCATTGTGCTTTCAAAAGGATGCGAGGAGCATGGTGCATGCATTTGAAGTTAGAAGGGTTCACGGAAACCATTCCATCCAACCCCCTTACTTTACAGCTAAGGACCTGAGGCTTGCCTAGGGTCAGACAGCCAGTCTATATTGCAGCAGGCTTTGAACCCAGGATTTCTGAACTTGGGAACAGTTCTCTGTCCACTATAGATGACAACTCTAGAATAATTTACTGATGGAAACATATTTGCATATGTGGGGAAAAAGATGGTGGAATGGTAAATGGACCAAAAATTTGACCTAGAGTAGTCATTTTGCTACCTCATACACATAGGATACCTGGGTTCTTGTTCTAGCTCTGTCTTTAAATGTAAAATGGTAATAATAATCCTGTCCTACTCAACTTTCCAGGTTGTGGAACATTAAAGAAGGGAATACATATGAAAGTTCTTTTCAAGAATAAAATATTGCATCCATATATATTCCTTTAATCACGTAAAGCCTTGCCTAGTGTTTTGTGGAGAATTAAATCCTTGATGAGTTAAATTCTTTGATTTCTGAGTCACAGAAATCACTGACATCATTTCTCCTTTAATGCATATGAGTTTGGTTTTGTATTGAAACTACAGTCAACTCAGCAGTCAAGTGCTGAGTGGTTGACATAGCAGGATAGAGTTGGCATAGCAAGCATCTTTCATGCACCCCTTCTGGGGTCCAAGAGTTTATAATGGGATTTAGGAGGCTTTAAAAGTCTTTCATTTGTTCAGATTATTTACTCAGTAGTCTGAACTGACTCTGATGGGCATGTAATGACTTAATTGTCTGCTCTAAAAAGGAATATTGCCTACCAATAATCCATAACACCTTCGACAGAGCCTCTCTGCAACATGGCTCAACCAGCTAAGTGCCAATTTGGAGATCATTGTCAACAGTGTTGCTGGGCACTGGGCTCATTCAAAGCTTATCAACATGTAGTAAGTTTGAACACTAAACTGCTTTGAAGTTTTTAGTCATTAAACAGTCCTGCTACATTTTTGGTAAACAATATTCCTCAGTTTCTTTTTTTAACATTACAAAGACAATGCATTTAACAGTTGTCAAACTTTGTTTTAAAAATAAAGGTAAATTCTTAGAACAGATGCAGTCATAGATGAAATGTATTCTAATTACACAGGTAATTTTTTGTTTGTTTTTATACTTCATGTTTGCAACTAAAAGTCTCTCCAAATCCCTTGCATTGCGAAGTGTCAGGAACATACATGATCTGAGGCATATGATGGACCACAGCCCGACCAAAGTTTTTCAAGTGCCTCATTGTAGAATGACCAGAGTCACCTTGCAGTTTTGAAGGCCTGGCCAGGAGGTGTGACAGGAGGTCCTAACAAGCTGGAAGAGGCTAGTGACAGACTGTCTGATGTTGAAGGACATCATCCTAGCTAGGTGTGGAGGGACTCACCAGTTATAGCATAGACTGGCCACCAGGTGATGAATTTTTTGCCTATGGTGACTCATCATTGAAGATGTGGAAGGTTCATGATCTTCATTCCTGGAAGCTACATTCACTGTGATGACATCACAATTTTTAAAAAAGTATTTGAGGTAATGGGCCATACTGTTGTTGTTTTGTCATTTTTTTAGTCATATCCAACTCTTTGTGACATGGGGGTTTTCTTGGTAAAGATACAATGGTTTGCCATTTTCTTCTCCAGCTCATTTTACAGATGAGGAAACTGAGGCAAACAGGGTTATGTGACACAGCTAGTAAGTGTCTGAAGCTGAATTTGAACTCAGATCTTCCTGACTCTAGGCCTGGTGTTCTATCTACTGTACCACCAATGGCCCATAGAGATAATCTAATATTTATCATTTCTTTTGAGACAATTAGGGTTGGCAATGAGAATATTTTCTTTTTCAGTTTAAAGAGCCCCAGTTCCTTCGACCATTCTTGATGCATCCTAGTTATGTGACCTTCAATACCATTTTCTGGACTTTTCCTTGTTTGTAAATGCTATTCAAAACATATAATGCCCAGAACTGAAGAGTATTCTCTAATTATGGTTTGACCAAAACCAAATAAAACCAAAAACTGGCCTTTTGAAGGCCAGTAGAGCTTCAATTTTCCTTGAGCTGAATGTTTTATCAATGAAGCCCAATATGGTATTTGATTTTACAGCTTCTGTATTACATGACTTATTATATTGAACTTATGATCAATGAAAGCCTCCAGGTCTTTTTTCTCACTTAATATTATCATCAAAACAGGTCTCTTCTTTTTTTTATATTTCTGCAATTAGCTTTTGAAATCTAAGCTGATCAATTAATCCATAAACATTTATTAAGCACATACAATGTGCTATTCACTGTGGTAAGTGACAAGGCTACAAAGAGAGGCAAAAGACAAGATCCTGTCCTCAAGGAGCTTCCACTGTAATGGAGGAGACAAACATGCAAATAGATATACACACAAGTTACATAAAGTATAGTAGGAATTAATTAGTGTTTGCTTGGCCAGATGAGGATTCTGGGAAGCTGCTAAGGAGCTCCCTGGCTTTGAGAACCCAGATGTCATGCTTCGCTCTCTGGTAACTATGGTCAGGCAGTGGAGGTCCAATCATTTGTAGAATTTGGGCAGAGGAAGCCATGTCTGTTGATCTTTTGATTTCTCTGTGTTTCCTTTGAAATGCGGGGTTCTGACTCCCTGAACTAATTGAATGATATATGTACTTGGTAAAAGGAATGATATGTGTGCTTGCTTAAAGGGATTTTAACCCCTTGAAAGTTGTTTTCCTTTTATGAATGCAGATCTAAGAACCTCTGATAGCAGGCCCCCTTGTGCATGTTGGGGTGCTTACTGCTACAGTGACTTGCCCAAGGTTACACAGCTAATAAGTGCATGAGGCAAGATTTGAACACAGGTCTTCCTGACTGCAGGCCTAGTACTCTATTTGCTGTTCTTTCTTGAGATCTGTGTATAGAATTCTAGTCAACATGCACTGAGGTCTTAAAGGACAGATAGCAAGATACTATTTGCAGTTTTTTTTTCTCAACATCTGATGATGATGCCTTGAGTTTTGCTGGCCTTTTGAAGCTACTCAAAGAGACTGTATGGCACAGCAGAAAGTGTTTTGGACTTGATTCCACTTTACACAAGTTGTATGGTCATGGGTAAGTCACTTAACTCCCTCTGAGCCTCAGACAGTTCTCTAAAATTTCTATGCTAATGTTATAATTGGACTGTGATTTTCTTCAGTGGAGAACATTCCTATACAAGAGAAATCACACTGGTGGCTGCTTGGTGTATTCTGATGGGAAGAATTAAGAAAATGGGATGGAAGAAATACACAGTTAGCAATCATAACTGTGAATGTGAATGGGATGAACTCACTCATTAAGTGGGAGTGGACAGCAGATTGGATTAGAAACTAGAATTCAACACTTGAAACAGAAGAAGGACACATGCAGTGTTAAAATAAAGGGCTAGAGCAGAATCTAATATGCTTCAACTGAAGTAAAAAGGGCGGGGTGGGGGGTGTGGTAATCATGATCACAGACAAAGCAAAAGCAAAAATAGGCAAAAGAGATAACCATGGAAATCACATTTTGCTACAAGGTACTACAGACAATGAAGTAACATCAAAAAAATTTATAGTATGTTTCTTTGATAAAGGCCTCCTTTCTCAAATATATACTCAGTATGGAACTGAGTTAAATTTATAAATATAATTGATTCCTCAATTGATAAATGATCAAAGGATATAAATAGTCAGTTTACAGAAGAAGAATTAAAAACTATCTATAGTCATTGGAAAAAAATCTCTAAATCATTAGAGTTTTATTAGATTAGAGAAAGGCAAATTAAAACAACTCTTAGGTACCATTAGAAATGACAAGTACTGGAGAGGATAAGAGAAAATAGGCACATTAATAAACTGTTGGTGGAGTAGTAAACTGGTCCAACCACTTTGGAAAAGAATTTGGAACGAGGTCCAAAGGCATATGAAAACTGTGTGCCTATTGGCCCTGGAATACCGATATATATATATATGTGTGTGTGTGTGTGTATATATATATACACATATATATGTATATGTATATATATGTATATACTGCTATATACCATCTATATCCCAAAGAGATCAAAGAAAAAGGACCTATAGGTACAAAAATATGTATAGTAGCTCTTTTTATAATGGAAAATAATTGGAAATTGAGAGGATGCTCATCGGTTGGAGATTGGCTGAACAAGTTGTGGTATATGATTATGATGGAGTACTATTGGAGGTACTATAAGAAATGACAAGGAGGAAGGTTTCAGAAAAAACATGGCAAGACCTTTATGAACTGAAGTGAAGTGAAGTGAGAAGAAACAGGAGATCATTGTGCACAGTAACAGTAATGTTGTAATGGAGGTAACTGTGAAGAATTGGCTACTCTGATCAGTACAATGATCCAAGACAATTCCAAAGGACTTGTGATGAAAAAATGCCATCTACCCCTGCAGAGAGAATTGATGAACTCTGAATTCTAATTGAAGTATAGTTTTCTCACTTTATTTTTCTTGCTTTTTTTTGCAATATGGATAATATGGAAACACATTTTGTGTGCTTTCACATGTACAATTGATACAATATTGCTTGCCTTTTCAGTGACAGGGAGAGATTTTGGAACTCAAGATTTTTTTAAAAAAGTTTAAAATTAAAACAATTTTTAAATTAAAAAAAAAAAAGACTTAGGAGGGATCAGACAGGTAGGAGTACCAGAGCAGAAGGAGGATCCAGGAGGAAATGGAGGTCATCAAGGCATAGTAAAGAGAATTTTGAATCAGGAGCTGGAGGATGCGAGTATGAGTACCATGTCTGTGACTTAGGGGCAAAACACATTCTCCCTCTGGTCCTCAGTTTCCTTGTCTGTAAAATGAGGCCATGTGACTGGATGACCTCTGAGATCTCTTTCACCTGTGAATCTATCAGTCTCTTGGACCATTTGTCATTCAATTGTTTCAGTTATATCTGACTCTTTGTGACCCTGTTTGGAGTTTTCTTGGCAGAGATACTGGAGTGGTTTGCCATCTCCTTCCCCAGCTTATTTTACAGATGAGGAAAGTGAGTAAAATAGGGTCACCCAGGGCCTAAGGCCAGGTTTGAACTCAGGTGGATGAGACTTCCTGACTTCAGGTCCAGCACTCTGTCCACTGTGTCCTCTAACTTCCCGTGCACCTGTGATGGAAAGAGCTGCAAAACTTCTGTTACGAAATGTATGTTGTTTCATTGATGTCTTATATTAGGTTTATAATAAATCAGTTAAAAATAGTATGAGAAACAAACATGATAGATAGATAGATAGATAGATAGATAGATAGATAGATAGATAGATAGATGGATAGATGGATAGATAAGAAAGTTTACTACTGGTGAGCTAGTAAGTATATTAAGGGCCTACTATGTGGCAGGAACTTTGATAAGTGCTGAGATGCAAAGAAAGGCCAAACCAGCTTCTCCCCTTGAGAAGCTTATATTCTAATGGAGAAGACCGCATGTATGAAAAAAGATCCATTCATAGTAGAGAGAAGATAACTTCACAAGTCAGCCTTCTGCAGTTGAGGGGACCTAAAGAAACTTTCTCTAGAAGGTCACATTTGAGCTGAGTCTTGAAGAAAACCAGAGATTCCTAGAGGCAGAGGCAAGGGGATGAAGGCTATGCCAGGCATGAGGCTCAGCCAAAGCAAAGTCCCAGAGGTAAGAGATTGAATGTGGTGTGGGAGAAATGGAAAGTCATTATGGATGGATTGTAGAGAGTTCAGAGTGGAGCAAAGACTGGAAAAGTTGGGAGGAGTCAGGTGGTGAAGTGTTTTAAATGTCTTACAAAGGACTTCATATTTGAGCCTGGAAATAACAGGTAGAGAGTGATGTGATCAGATGTCAAGAAAGGTAGGTAAATCAATTTACTAGCAAAGAAAATTAAGGGAAACATTCAGAATGACCAGAAAAATGTAAAGGAAAATTCTGAAAGGCATCAGAATTCAGATCATTGCCAATGCCAGCAGAGCACTGATGACGCTATGTTTCCCCTCCTCTCAGAAGAGAAGTGATGGCCTACCGATGCACAATCTGTTTATTTGTTTTTCTTAACTGTATTTCTTTGTTTATAAGAGAGCTTTCTATGAGAAGAATTTACTAAGAAGTGAGAGTTATATTAAAAGAAACCTCACCAAAAATTATTAATAAAATATTTTAGGAAAAAATTTTTAAGAAGCACATTGAGCAACAGTCTTCAGGACTTTTCCCAGACCACTGTTTGCTCAGAACCCATTATCTTATTACAAGCATATATTAAATTGTTTTCTCCTGAATCCAGTACTTTCTCCATATTTGGAATAGAGGGCAAAAAAACCTGCAGTTCAAGTTCCATCTCTGCCATTCCCTGACTGTGTGACCTTGACAGATCACTTAAATTCTTTAACTTAATCATTTCCTTATCTGTAAAAATGGGAATAATAAGAAGGATCTGATTCACAGGGTTGTTGTTTGAAAAGCACTTTTGTAAACAGCGTCACACTATATCCATATAAGCTATGATGATGATATTAAAAATTATTTACTACTTTCTTCTAAGATCTTTTCACAATTTATTCCCATCTGTTTGATTTTTTTATGTCTCAGAAGAGTAGTGACATTTGAAAACCTGCTTGTTTTACTGGAATCTCCCATTTCCTGAATATTTTTTTTAAGTATGAAGGCTATCTTAATAAAGAAGTGCAAATTGCTAACTTATTCCTATCCATGAATTTCCTGTCTTTTAAAATACTCCCCACCTATGACAAAAGAACGTTTTTTCTACTCCCGTTAAGAGTACTTTTGTGAGAACTCATCAAAGGTTTTTGAAAGTATAAGTAGATTACATTCACTGATCCCTTCTAGCCACATTATTTTCAAAACCCTGCACTTAAATCTAATAATTTAAAAAGGTATGACTTACAGAAACTATTGCTTTTCCTGTAGAAAAAAAGTTCCTTGCCTGTTTCTCAATGTTTTCTCCACTCTCACCCCAAACCCTCAGAACTAAGTGAAGGGATGCTTGTCTCTCTTGTATTACCTGAAGGAAGGCAAAGTGATATATCCTTGAGCTCCTAAATGAAGTGACTCTGAGACACAGAGACACAGAACTGTTACCTTTAAATTGTAGAACAACATGACTAATACAGAAATATGTCTTACATGATTGAATATATATAACTTATATCCAATGGCTAACCATCTTAGGGAAGGAGAGGGGAAGGAAGAAGGGAAAAAATTTGGAACTCAAAATTTTATAAAAAATAAAAATTGTCTCTACATATAATTGGAAAAAATATAATACTATTTAAAGAAAAAATATTTTTAAAATTGTGGGAATCCAGGAAGGGGGGACCGCTGAGTTTGAAGCCTACTAGAACTCTCTGATTCCCAGGTAGTACGAATCTAATGGAAAGTATGGTAGATTTGAATTCAGAAGACCTAGTTTGAATCTCAGCTCTATGACTCTGGATTAGTCATTTCCTTTTCTAAGTTTGCCTCCAGTTTAGATCCTACAACATTACTGGACACTATCATTTCAGTTGTTTAGAAGCTAATGGTAAATAATTCATTAATTGGTATGTTCACATTTTAATATTTTCTTTGTATGTTTGTTTTGCCCATAGGTATACTCCTTAACCTAAAGCCATCCCAAGGGCAAGTTATCAGATTTTCCATAGACTCTCAGATTTTTCTCCCCAGACAGAATTTCCATACCTCATCATGCAGCAGAGTCTTACTGAACTCCAGGTGATGTCTCTCTAAAATGGAAGATCCATGAAGCTTGGCTAAGGGGGATGCTGATCTAGAAAGAAAACAATGTGCCACAAAATTACAGCTGTGCAAAAATTATATCTACATTCTGTGGGAGTATCAGATGCCTAAGACATTTTCCTAAGAATATCTGAAACATTCTTGGTTACACGAGATAAAATGGGAAAAGCATCATAGAATAATTTTGGAGTTGGAAGGAGATCTCAGCAGCCATCTAGTTTAATAGCCTTCCCACCCTACCCGCCCAAAAAAGATTTCTACTGAAAGAATACAATAATAGTCAACCTCCCCAAATGAGGGGGAACCATACAAAGTAGACCATTTATTTCATTTATGAATGGCTCTACTTGTTAGAAAGCTTTCTTGACATTAATTTTAAATTCACATTTTTGCAAGGATAGAAAGGAGTTATCCCAAAGCAACATGATCTAGTAAAAGAGATCACTGTATCAAAAGTCAGAAAACCTGGGTTCAAATTCTGGTGCTGTTATGTACTACATGTGTGACCTTGAGCAAGTCAGTTCATTTACTCCTTTGCTTCAGTGTTTTCATCTGTAAAATGGGAGAGTTGGACCAAATGATATCCAAGGTTCTTTCCAGCTCTTTATCCTATGATCTTAATTCTTTTTCTTCCTCGTGATTCCAAAAGAGACCAATCCCTGGAACAGTGCTTTGCACGATAATTATTTGTTGAATCTACAACAACAAATTAAGATGCCTGGTCCCCTATTCCTAGAGAATTTAGAAGTGCAAGAGATTGCTCAGGTCATCTAGTCAAAGATTCTGTGTTACAGATAAGAAATGTGAGGCCAAGAGAGGTTAAACAATTTATCCAAGGTCATCCAGGAAATAGGGATAAAAGGTCTGAGGTTCAAGTAAAAAAATCAAGTAAATGGTTGTGAAAAGCTGAGCACAACCTATCACTTTATAAATAGGACAGGGATAGTGATAGGGACCGGTATATGGAACTCCCAGGTGAGGAAACGCCTACTATGGATGCAGAATGCGTTCTCAGCAATTTATAGACTTGAGAGTTACCTAAAGTCCCCTCCTGGGGTCACACAGCCAGTATGTGTGTGGGGCAGGACTGGAAGCCAGGTCTTCCTGGCTTTGAGTCTGGCTCTCTAGCCATTACCCAATGCTGCCTCTCATGGTCAGACTTAAGTCTCCCTTTGATATCTCCTCATGACTTGGTAGTGGTACCTGGGTTCTCAAAGGTAGGTACCAGTGAGACTCGAACCCTGGAAGGTTGCACCCAGTCAAAAAAAAAAAAACTTCAAGAATAGCAACTAAATGGTGTAATGAGCTTGGAGTTAGGAAGACCTGAGTTTGAATTCCCCCATGGATATTTACTTTCCATATGATACTGGGCAAGTCACTTAGGGACTCAGCCTTAGTCTCTTTGTCTGTAAAATAAGGTTTGATTCGATGGTCTCTAAGACCCCTTTTCGATCTAACCTCATGATCCTTTTATCCTAAGGGTATATTGCATGTCTGTCATCCAAGGATCTGGCTAAGCTTGAAAAGACTTATTAAGCGTCTACAAAATAATGCCTTTTTTTTTTTTTTTGCATTTCCCAGAGGTCATCTACTAGAAGCAGTTAGATGGTGCGGAGAAAAAAGCTCTGGGCCTGGAGTCAGGAAGAACTGAGTTCAGACACTTACTAGCTATGTGTGACCCTGGACAAGTCACTTGACCTCTGTCTGCGTCAGTTTCTTTAACTGCAAAATAGGGATAATGATAACGTATGCCTCCCGATGTTGTGAGAATCAAATGAAATAACATTTGTTAATCTCTTAACAAAGTGCCTGGTATGTGGTAGGTGATATGTAAATGCTTGTTCCTTTCCCACCAACTAAAATGTAAAGTATCTGCGTCAGTGTAGTGAGCAATATTACACATTCTTGGAGTATTGAAAATAACACCTAGTTTTGAAAGATTTTACCACCCCAAAGAGATCAGGGTTAAAATCCATTAAAGTAAATACCATTACCATGAAAATATCTGAATGGCAAAATGACTTTCCAGATAGCAGCCTGCTTATTGTGAGCAACATTTAAAATAATCATATTTCAGGTGCAGCTCAGTAGTTAGGTGATACTTTAGTTTTCAAAGTGTGTAGGTAGGAGTGATAGAAGAGAGAGGAAAGGCAGTGGGTGGGAGGGGTCCAGCCAGGTCCATTCTAGCTCCTCCTTTCTTCTCTACCTGCCCTCTTTCTTTTTGTGACTGGTGAAAATATAAAGATGAGTGAGATACAACTCCCATCCTCCAAGAGCTAATATTCAAGCTGTAAGGACTCCTTAGTTAGAGAAAAGAATCTTTGTTAAAGGGCAACAACCTTGAATATCTTAAAGAATACTTGACTTGAAATACACAATGTTGGAGGGAAAAGGAGAAGGAGAAGAGTCTCTTGGCTGACCTAGGCTTTAACAATATGTCCCCAGAGCTAGGAAGAACCCTCAAGATTGCTCTGCTAAGGACTGGTTAGGTGGGGCTGGGAGGGGGGCTTTGTAACTAAGGGAATGATTAAATGTTCCTACTCATCTGTAAATGGTTTCTATTTCCTGAAACCTCATTAATTCATTCAATCAAAAAATGTACATCTAACACCTACTGGGATCACATCCTTGTACTGGCCACTATGGGAAATACAAAGAATGAGATAGGATTTCTGGACTTCATTACGCAAGTAGGAGTGATAAAGTGTATATATAGATAACTGTGATACAGAGTATAATGTAAAGATGTAATAAGAGAGGTGGAAAATACATTTAACACTAGATCTTTAAAGTAATCTATCATACTGGTTCTTGGTTCACTTTCAAATCTGCTCTTGATGAAGGAAAATGTCCCTAGAATACAGAGGCATGACCAGGAATGCCAGAAGAAAAAAAGGGGGGGGCACTTCCCCTTATAGATTTGAGTGTAAATCCTAGTTCTGACACTTAATATATGAGCAGTCACTTAATTTCTCCAAGCCTCAGTTTCCCCATCTGTAAAATGGGAATGATATAATAATAGCTGACATTTATATAGGTCTTTGATGTTTGCACAGCACTCTGCATACATTATCTCATATGATCCTCTTAATAATCCTGAGAAAGTATTATTCCTACTGTTTTATAGATAAGGAAACCGAGGCTCAGAGATTTCGAGTGATTTCAAGGTCACATCTAATGTCAGGCGTCGGATTCCTCTAACTCTGATTTCAGCACTCTCTCCACCATGTCATTCTGCCTCTCAAGATAATAATCCTCCACTACTTACATTGCTGAGTTGTTGCAAGGAAAGGACTGTTTAAGTCTTAAACAATTCTCTAAGATTGTAAGTCACAGAGAAGGTGTTGAACTGCATTGGTAGAGGGAGTTCCCTTACTGATGAATTCCCTATATCAGTGGTGGCATCATAGGTCACAGGTCTGGTTCTTAATCATATCCGTTTGTGTTAGTATAGGGACAGTCTGGTTCAGTGGGTAGACTGCTGAGTTTGCACTCAGATCTGAGTTCAAATTCCACTTAAGGTATAATCCTGGGCTAGTCTCAACTTCTATGCTTCTCAGTAATTCCTAGGACCTATTTCGAAGTGATTTGAATCATAGCTTTAGAAGTGGAAGAGACCTCTGAAATCATCTAGTCCAAGACCCTGTCTTACAGATGAGGAATGTGAGGACCCAAAGAGTTAATAATTTGCCCAAAGTTATCCAGAAAGTGGGTACAGAAAGATTGAGACTCAAGGAAGCAAAAGTATAGAAACAGCAGACAAGACAGGGTCAGGACCATAGAGAGCATGGGGCAAGAGGTGGGGGGGGTGGGGTTTGGTGGGATATGGTCTACTTGAAATCCAAGAGACGAAGGTGTGATCTCCTCAGAGTGTTTATAGCATCACCTGAAGCTAGACTCATCCCTTCCTATTTTTTGGAATTGGCAGGCAAGGAACCAGAAGGGGCAGCTAGGTGGTACAGTGGATAAAGCACAGACTCTGGAGTCAGAAGGACCTGAGTTCAGATTTTATTTCAGATGCTTGATATTTGCTAGCTGTATCACCCTGGGCAAGTCACTTAACCCTAATTGCTTCCTAATGATAATAATAATAATAACCCAGTATCCCTTGTTTGAGGAGAAGACTTTTGTCAGGACCAGTGCTGTACAGGTTCATCTGGTGATTCTGCATCAAAATATTTAGAATAAAATTGAAAGCATGTGTGTACAAAGAACAATGAACCTAGAGCCAAAAAAACTGGGTTTGATTCCTAGTTCTATCCCTTATTGGTGTGACTTGGGAAGGATCATTTCTCTGAGTCTCACTTTTTTTCCTCTATCACTACTTTCACAGTTCTATGGTTTTACAAAGCGCATTCCTCATAACAGCCTTGCCAGGTAATAGTACAAGTAGTATTGGCCCCATTTTACAAATGAGGAAACAGAGTCAGAGAGTATATGACTTCTCCATCATTGTATGACTAGTGTCAGAGCTGAATTTCAATGCAGGTTCCTTTTCATACCATTATGTTACTTTCTGCCTCTCAAAAATGATGGAATTTAAGTAGTTTATTTCTTGTGTTTCTAAAATCTTATGACTCCATGTCTTATGTGAAAGACCTTTAAGGTCCCTGTTGAGCATTTATTGGGATCTTACAGGACTTCTTCAAGGGCCATAGTTAGTATCTCCAGATCATCCCTTGGTTCTAGCGTCTCCCAACCAAGGTTTAGGACAGTAATTTATTTCATCATTTAATCATGTATTACCATGTGCTATTACTTTAAAAGTATGTACAAAAACTAACTATAAAATCATGATGTTGATTTAAAAGAAATGAATAGATCAAAATTTATCTATCCTAATGAAAACTGTCACCACTGGCTGCCATGTGTTTATTCCAGTAATGTTACGATCACTCAAAACCCATTTGTGTAACTCTTCTTTGTTTATAGGTTGACAGACAAAAGACAATCAACATCATGCTAAAGAAGTATGCCTGATTTTTTAAAAACCTAAAATAGTATTTTCCAGCTATCTTATTTACCAGAATTGGCTTTGAAAGACTTTGAACTCTTTTCAAAATTCAAATCTTTATCTATCACCATATTTGCAAAGAAGAGTTCCAAGCATACTCTGGGAAGCAATAGAATTATTGGAATAAGCTTCACCAGAAGGCTATTTTGAAAGAGATACTTCATGCTTCCAATTTCACCTCTTGGATGATGTCTAAAACACCCACACTTCATTTCTTCCCCATTTTTCTGATTATTTGTTCCTTTGGTGTCAGAAAGGATTAACTTCAGGTTGAAATCTAAATAAATTGTAAGCAGCCTAAAATGATCTGATTTTCACTGACTGACTTTCTGATTCAGTTTCTACAAACACATAGTTCCAAAATATGGAGAAAGCTTGTAGAAAATCTAGGGTATTTGCTTGAAGAATAGTCATATCTCATAAATGACAACTTGGCATTGAGAATATATATTCACTGAGGACAGTCTAGCAGTGCTAGGTGTATATTAAGGTATATGAATACATGAAAGACCTATGATTTCTCCTTCCCCCAGCAAATCACAGCCCACTGTGGTAGATTGGAATACAACATTAGATTTAGAATCAGATGTTGTTCAGTCGTTTTAGTCACGTCTGACTCTCTGACTCCATTTGGAGTTCTCTTGGCAAAGATACTAGAGTGGTTTGCCATTTCATTCTCCAGCTCATTTCCTCAGATGAGGAACCTGAGGCAAACAGGAGTAAGTGACTTGACCAAAGTCATACAGCCAGTAAGTGTCTGAGGCTAGATTTGAACTCAGGAAGTTGTTTTCCACTTCAGGCCCAGGGCTCTATCCATTGTATCCACTTAACTGCCAAAATCAGAAGACTCCAGCTCAAATCCGAGTCACCCAGGCTCACAATCTAAGTATAACGCTTGATGCCTCACTCTCTCCACACTATACACCCCATATACAATCAGCTGTCAAGTCTTGTTGATTTTACTTTTGTATTATCTCTCCTATGTGTCCCCTTCCCTCCTCTGATACTGCTAGCACCCTGGTGTAGGTTTTCATCACCTTATTCTTAGCCTGCTGATGAGTCTGCTTGTCACAAGGCCCTACCTTCACTAGTTCACCTTCCCCTCAGCTGTCAAAATTGATCTTTCCTAAGCACAGATTTGACTATGTCACCCTCAATGGCTCCCTATTATCTCCAGAATCAAATATAAATCATTCCATTTGAATTTTAAAGCCCTTCATAACCTGGTTCCTTCTTACTCTTCCTGTCTTCTACACCTTACTCCCCTCCAGGTACTTGGCAATCTAGTGACTCTTGCTTTCTTGCTGGTCCTCACATAAGACACTCCATCTTCCTACCTCAAGCATTTCCATTGATTAGCCCCCATGCCTGGAACTCGCTCCCTCTTCGTCTCCGCCTCCTGGCTTCCCCAGCTTCCTTCAGCTAAAGTCCCAACTTATGCAAGAAGACTTTCCCAATCCTCCTTAATCTTGGTGGTTTCTCTCTGAGATCATCTCCAATTTATCTTTTTGTACAATATATATATATGTTTGTACATAATTGTTTATATGTATATATTATTGTACATAATTGCTTACATGTTGTCTCTGCCTAGACTGTGAGTTTATGAGATCAGGAGCTATTTTTTGGTCTTTCTTTGTATCCTCCATGCTTAATACATTACCTGGCACACAGTAGTAAGTGAATAAGTCCTTCTAGACTCACTAATATTGACATACAGCTCAGTGGGGGAGGGAGCATTTGAGTGAAAATACAAAGGGTCCCTATTTGGTCCTGAGTTCCAGCAGGATTTGTCAGCCTCATTCTGGTGTACAAATTGTTGTAACAGAAAAAGAATTACTCTCATAGATAGAAACCCTGCTAATGTGTGACCATGGACAAGTCATGTAACCTTTTGGGGTCTCAATTTCTTATCTATAAAATAGGAATAATAATCTATGTCCTATCTATCACAAATAGTTACTATGAGGATCAAGTTACCCAATATATATAAAACACAAGCAGACATACATATATACATATGTATATGTATATGTGTGTGTGTGTGTGTGTGTGTTATAAATGTGAGTTATTATTGAAGCAAACCCTTTTAACTCTAGTGCCTTCCCTTGGTTAATTATTTCCTATTTATCTTGCATAGACCTTGCTTTGAATATATTTATCTGCATGGTGTCTCTCCCATTAGATTGTGAGCTCCTTGAGTTCAGGATACTGTCTTTTGACTCTTTTTGTATCCCTTGCACAGTGCCTGGCCATAATAGGTGCTTAATAAATGTTCATTGATTGATTGAAGCAATGTAGTATAGTGGAAAGGTCACTGGTCTGGAAGTCAGGAAACCTGGATTCTAGTCTCAATGTTGCAAACTATGTCCCGATGATAGGGTTACAGTGAGAAGTACTGTGGTGTTGAATTTAGTGTCTGACTTCAAATCCCAGCCATGCTACTTTCTCCCTGTGAAACCTCAGTCCAATCACTTAACCTCTGTGGGTCTCAGTTTTCTTATATGTAAAACAGGGGCATTGGACTAGATGACCTCCGACATCCCTAGCATCCCTAGCATTCACTTATTTTAAGATTCTAACAATAGCAGGAATAATAATCAATAAGAAAAACTCAGGAGTAGAACAGAAAAGGATTTCTTTTTTTTTGGCATGAGTGTTCCTTGTTTCTTCAAAAACCCATCAGTATACATCAACATGGCCCTCTGTTAGCACTTACTTCATCTGATACAAATTGTTGGTGCCTCTGTGATCAATATCATGGCAGAAAGCAGCTGCAATCATAGCAAAGGCTTCCAGGTCAGTATAATACTTCTTCAGTTTTCCTGTCTGTTTAAGGAAACAGAGCTGGATCAATGGAAATAGTCTAGTAGAATGGAAAGAAAACTGAGCTAAAAAGTCAAGAAACTGAGAACCCCAGGCCAGCCCTGATACCCACTAGCTGTACAACCTTGGGCAAGTCACCTTATTCTTCTGAGACTCAGTTTCCCTACCTATAAAATGGGAATAAAAATGTTTCCACTTGAATGGTCGTTGTGAGGACAATGCTTTGTAAACTCTAAAGGATTATTGTAAGTTGTCATTATTATGATCTACTTCCAGACCCATAATTAGGACAAGGCAATTGGAACATTGTTCCAGGATGCCAAAACTTAGAAGGTGCTGACAATGTTTATATTTGTTTATTATCACAGAAACAATAGATCCTTAGCTTTATTTA
This sequence comes from Bettongia penicillata ogilbyi, assembly GCA_023548195.1. Taxonomy (NCBI): domain Eukaryota; kingdom Metazoa; phylum Chordata; class Mammalia; order Diprotodontia; family Potoroidae; genus Bettongia; species Bettongia penicillata. The sequence goes on from JAJHZJ010000145.1 coordinate 1,128,403, forward strand.
GCAAGAATAACAAGTTAAATCAAATGGCAACTTCCAAGTGAGTGTCCTGATTCCTCCCTCCCCATCAACCTATGGCAATAGTTTCCCAGACAAGCGCCCCAGGGTCTCTTTCGAGGGATCTGGAATTAATGTACCCTACCTCCTCCAAAAGAACCCAAATAACAACAACACAAAAAACCCCTGACTTTGCCTTTAAAAGTTGATTTGAACATGTGCTTTGCATTGTTTGTTTCAGGGTGGGGGGGACACAAGTAACAACCTTTTTAAAGGTGAAGAGTGCTTTTTAGTGTCAAAACTGTCATAATCCAATGATTATGGCTTATATGGAAATATGTTTTGCATGACTGCACATGTATAATCTATATCAAATTGCTTACCTTCTCAAGGAGAGAATTTGGAACTCAAGATTTGAAAAAAATGAATATTAAAAATTTTTATGTACATGTAACTGAGAAAAATAAAATAACATAAAAACTGTTGAAAAAATAAGTAACACTTTCAATTATTTTATTCTGTTATCTATAACAGCATCTACATACATTTTAAAAATTTCTTGGAGTTCATCAATATTGTTCATCAATTTCATGATGGCATGTTTGTCTGGGTTACGGATAATGGACAAAGCTCTCATGCCTTCCCAGTCACCAATGGAGTGGAACAGGATTGTGTGCTTGCTCCTGGGCTTTTTTAGCATGATGTTTTAAGCCATGTTGACAAATACTTTCAATGAGGATGAACAAGCCATAAAGGTCAGCTACAGTACTGATGGTAAGTTCTTCATTTTGAAAAGGCTACAAGCCAAGACTAAAGTGAAAGAAGTGTTGGTGCATGATTTTCTGTTTGCAGATTATTGTATATTCAATGCAGCCTCTGAAGCTGAGATGCAAAAAAGTATGAATTAATTCTCTGCTGCCTGTGCTAATTTTCACCTAAAAATTAACACCAAAAAACACAGGTGCTCCATCAGCTACCACCATACATAGAACCATTGGTTACAACAAATGGAGAAGTTCTGAATTCTGTGGGTAAGTTCACTTGCCTTGGTAGTGTACTTTCCAGGGATGTACACATTGACAATGAGGTTGATGCATGTATTGCCAGAGCTAGCTCAGTGTTTGGGAGGCTCTGAAGAAAGGTTTGGGAGAGAAGAGGTATTAGACTGACTACCAAATTGAAGGTCTACAGAGCCATTGTGCTGACCTCATTGTTATATGCTTGCGAAACATGGATAGTCTACCAGTGCCATGCCAGGAAACTGAATCGTTTCCATTTAAACTGTCTTAGGAAGATTCTGAGGATCAGCTGGCAGGATACAGTACCAGACACTGAGGTCCTTGAGCTGAACTGCCAAGTATTCAGACTATGCTTCAGAGAGCTCAACTCCAATGGGCTGTCCACATTGTTCAAATGCAAAATGTATGCTTGCCAAAAACACTATTTTACAGAGAACTTCCATGGGACAGGCGATCACATGGTGGCCTGAAGAAATGATACAAGGACGCTCTCAAGGTCTCTCACAAGAGCTTTGGATTCGACTGCAACAGGGGAGACAGTGGCACAGGACTGCTCAGCATGGCATGCCCACATAAGAGAAGGTACTGTGCTCTTTGAGCAAAGCAGAATTGAGATAGCACAAAATAAACGCAGCATGCGCAAATTTGGGATATCCACCCCAAATGTTCAAATGGACTATCTGTGCCCATCCTGTGGTAGAGCATTCCGAGTTCATATTGGTCTGATCAGCCACAGCTGAACACACTGAAATTTCACTTTACAATGGTGATGTCATTTTGGTCCTCTTGGAAGATGAAGGACGACAACCAACAAATAATTCGTAAGATCATAGACTTAGAGTAGGAAGGGACCTTGGAGGTCATCAAACCCAACTCAGTTATTTTGCAGATAAGGAAATGGCAGCCCAGAGAGGCTGTACCTTACTCAGGATCACATAGAGTCTGAGATAGGATTTGAATCCAAGTTTTCTTGACCTCAAGTCCAGTGCTCTATCCACTACATCAATTTGCTGTGTGAAACATATTTATGAGGAGACAGCCCAACATGGTGGATAGCACCATGTCTGATAAGACTTGGAGACAAGAAGAACTGGGTTCAAATTCCTCTCTGATATTTATTAGCTTTGTAACCTTGGACAATTCATTAAACCTCTCTGGACCTCAGTTTCCACTTTAGTAAAATTAAGGTACTGGACTAGATAATCTTTAAGGTTCCTCCCAACTTGAAGTCTATAATCATTGTGATTCTACTGGTGATTTCTTTCATCAAGTTTTCCTTCATGTTGAACTTCTGACAAAGTCAAGAAGAAATCTATAAGCCTTGAAATGCTGAAGAAATGTCAAGTGTCATAATAATAGTAATTATTATTATATCATCATCAACACCATCATCACCATCACCACAACCACCACTGTCATCATCATCATCAATTATCATCATCAGCCATCTTTACAATTATCTGTAAGGTTCCCGAACCCACCATTAGCAGGGTAAACATTGTCTGTCCTACATTGAATCCATGCCGCCAATTGTGATAGGTGACAGATCGGTAACCTTTTCTCACTGTGTACATCCATCTGGTAAGGACCTATGGAAAAAAGGAAGGAAAAAAGAGAGGAACAGAAGAAGGAAGGAAAGAAAGAAAGAAGGAAGGGAGGGAGGAAGGAAGGAAGGAAGGAAGGAAGGAAGGAAGGAAGGAAGGAAGGAAGGAAGGAAGGAAGGAAGGAAGGAAGAATTAAGAATGGAACAAAAGATCTTTCAGACTTTGGAATCTAACCCCTAAAGACTAAGAAGGTCTGGGATGGTGTAACTGACAATCTGTCTTATCTAAAAAAGGTCACTTGGTCTTGTTTAGGTAGATTTACACAGAAATATTTGCAAAGTTAGTAATAATGCCTCTCTCTCAAAACCCAAACTGAAAATTCACTGTTTCTAAACACAGAAGACATTTGGTTTGAAAACTATCAGAACTGCTATACCTAATGATCAAGTTAATGATATCTGACCTCCACAGGCACTTTGAACTTTTCCACGGCTTTTATTTCAAAAAATAACTGGATCCCACATTTAATCAATCCATGCTCTGTAATGGGGAAGTCACTGAAGTGGAATTCGTAAAGTTTTACGTCCTCTGGATTTGGCAGCTCCTCTTTCTGTTAAAACAAGGATGATATAGTCCAGATAAAATTGACCTTCCAGTCCTTTTAATACTCACAGATCTCAAACATTCACAGAGAGATGTAGGGCTGATCAATGGGAGTCCCATCCAGCTATGAAGTGGAGAGTGGAACCGGACTGACAGCCTCCACATTGTGCATGGCACCAGGCAACATACTGTAGGTTCAGATGATGGGACTCCCATTGACCAGTCCTCTGTAAAAAACAGCAAAACAAATTGCTTGGATAAAATATTTAAAGCTGTTAGCAGCTAGTGAGTGCCAGTTTCCTCTTTCTCCAGCCCCCATGTTTTCCTATTGCTCCATTATTAATTATAGAGTAAGCACTTCTGAATTCAATTGTAATTATTTATAAAGTGCTTAGGACAGGACAGGCCCTGAGCTGCTATAGACAGTTAATACAAAGGACAGGAATTCCTAACCTGGTGTGTGTAAAACTCATTTTACACACACACACACAGACACACACACACACCCAGTATTTTAATATAATTGGTTTCTTTTGCAATCCTATGAAGTTTACTTTATGCATTTAAAAGCCTTATTCTGAAAAGGTGTTCATAGGCTTTATCAGATTGTCACAGGGACCATGACATAAAAGAGGTAACAAACCCCAGTTCTAGGAAGTCATTCTACTTGGTGAAAATAACTGGTATTCACAACAGTAAACACAACATATTTACTAAGTAAACAGGAAGTAATTCAAAGGGGAAAGAGCTAACATTTGGGGATGTCAACAAATGATCTTAGGTAGAAGGTCGAACTTAAGCTGATCCTTGAAAAGAGTTAGGGACAGCAAAAAAGTGCCTACTATGTGAAGAGTACAATCCAAGGCACTAGAGGGGAGAGAAGGGATGGATACATTGATAAATATAATAAATACTTGGGAGGATGTGTTCTTTCTAGAAATGAAGATCATAACTTATCTACAACTGGAGTGTGTCTAACTCCTCATGACTCCATAGACCAAGGGTAGGGAACCTGCAGCCTCAAGGTCACATGTGGCCCTCTAGGTTCTCAAGTGTGGCCCTTTGACTGAATCCAAACTTCACAAAAGAACTCTATTTATTAAGGGGATTTGTGAAAATCGGCCAAAGCCTTCCAGACCCTTCTATCTTCCACCATCTCTCAAAGTCTTTCCAAGTTCATGTTCATTGTTCGAGAGATCTCATCCTCTGCCCTCTCCTTTTCCTTTTGCCCTCAATCTTCCCCAACGTCAGGGTCTTTTCCAATGAGTCCTATTTTCTCATTATGTGGTCAGCTTTGGTATTTGACCTTCCAGCAAATAGCTTGAATTAATTTCTTTAATTATTGACTGATGTGACCTCCTTGATGTCCAAGAGTCTTCTCAAATGTGTTCTCCAGCACCACAATTTGGAAGTTGTGAATCTACTGCGCTCAGCCCTCCTTATGCTCCAACTGTCACAGCTATGTCTTGCTACTTGAAAACGCGTAGCTTTTGTCTCCCCGTAAATCCTCCATAGGACGTCCTCCCATTAAGCTGGTGCCCTTTTTCTAGTTCCCTTGACATTATGTGGCTACCACTGGAGGCATTCATGGAGTATCCCTCATTCTGGCTAAGTGACTAGTCTATTTTTTTTTTCAATCATATACTTCCTTGATGACAATCTTTAAGTGACTTCTCTTGCGCAAATTCGTCATTTATATAGTGTTGCCGATGACTAATGCTTATGCACCTTTTAAAGTTCAGTACATTTTCCACTAAGTGCTTGAGAGACATATAAACAAAAACAGATGAGAAAATCATTACGAGTGGAGAAATAAGTTGGAGATTTTTTAGGCAGGAACTACATGTAAAAAACATCAGGACAGAGTGAGAAAGTATTGGAATAAGAAAAAGGGACATTGTAGCTAAGGTTACTATAAGTCTTAGCCTTTCCCCTAGATAGATAGATAGATAGATAGATAGATAGATAGATAGATAGATAGGGAAGAGAGAGAGATACATTTATGTATAATTAAAATAAACATGTCTTTGACCAGAGGGACATCACAAACTAAAACAAGAAGTACTAGCCTGGGAGTCAAGAAGACCTGAATTCAAATCCTACCTATGTCACATACTAACTAGCTCTATAAGCATGGGAAAAATCAATTAACCATTTAGTGTCCCTGGGCAATTAATCTAAATTATTTGGGTATGGATGAGTTTCTGATCTGCATTAGAAAAGAGCATTTCTGTACCAGAAAGTTCCTTACATGAGTAAAAAAAATCTATATATAATCTTAGATTAAAAAAAAAAATCCTAACCAAGATGGGAATAGGGGGATTTGGTATGAGAACTAGAGCTGACAGGATAGAATAAGAAAAGTCAGAGGAGGAAAAATTCCTCAGAATATGCTAGAAATTTCAGTCCATAGTATTCCCTTAGACTCAAGTAAACCATCAGTTTTAAGGGATCAGGCTCCAAGACTCCCAGCCACAGGCAAACTGCAAAGTACTATGAACCTTCCTATGTCATTGACTACCTATGTAGCTTTCGGCAAGTCAAACTCCCTCCTCTCTAGGCCTCAAATTCCTTATATTAAAATGACGACAGTGGATTAAATGCACTCTGAGATCCCTCCCAGAGGGAGTGTGAATTTTACTACTGAGTATGAATTCCAAGTCAGGAGAATATGGTCTGGACCCCATTGTATGTAAGGTGAATTTTAGTGTGAGGTGGATTTTAGTATGTGTGAAGTATATTTTTGTTATTATTTCTCAGAGTTCAGTTTCCCGGGATCCATAGCCATAACAATCAACGGTTCTCAAGTATTACATATGAGTTCCCACAGTCATTGTTCAAAACTTCTCCACCACGCTTGCTCATAATTATATAATGGTAAATAACATAAACATCCACCGCAGCTACACAGTGAGATACAGGGATGAAGTGATGTAAACTTGGGAGGCTATTGCTGGCAACATACCTACTTTGTCTGTTGGCCTTTAAAACAGGTGGTCACTAGACAGTGAATGGAGAACTCTTAGGGTTGAATGCACAAATGCTGTGTGTGCCTCAACTGGCCCCCATTGAGCCTTGCGAGGAACCTTAGGGTTGAATGAACAAGCTGGAATGCTGTGGTGCCTTGATCGGCCCCCATCAAGGCTTGGCGGGGAATCTGTATTTTGCCTCAATTGGCCCCCATTGAGGCTTAAGGGGATTTAGGGGAAGCACAAGTTGTGCCTGTCTTGACTGATCCCATCAAGAAGTAGGGGCAGTTGTCCCCCATTCTTCCCACCCTGGTGAGAAGGATGATTAGGGAATGCTGTAGGAGTTTGTGCTCTTACTATCAGCAACCTCTTCTGAGAGAACTAGACTAGAAGTAAGATTAATTCCTTTTTAGTGTCTTTCCTGTCTGACCAAATCAAGAGTGAACCTCTTCTAGCAGCCCCCAAGTGTGCTGTGCCTTCTCTGTCTTATACCCATGTCCTGTAAAGACTAGAGCTAATTGCCATTAACACATCTCTGCTCTGATCCACGGGGTCAGAAATGGCTAGATACTGGAAAGATTGGGAAAGGAAGGGTGTCTGCTTTCAGGTGCCATTAACACAATTAGACAAGTAGATTTCATGTTCTTTGACTCATCTGGAAAGTCATATGGTTGAAATATTACTTTTCAGAGGACACAAAATCATGGAGGAAACTGAGATGACAATTCAGAGCTTTTGGGGTTTTGCTGAGTTGATTAGATTTCCAAACCCAGCTTGATAACACGGATTAGGACTCATGTGTCAACAGACAAAAAATGTACTTGTTATGTAACCATAATGGGAAATACCTTAAACCCCTGGATGTGGCAGTGTGTTCCTTCCTGAAAGGAAAACCTTAGAGCCATCAGGTTTTCCTCATTGCACAATAATGTGAAAGAAATCAGCTGGGCTACTAGTGTCCTAAATATGGTTGGGCCTGAAGAGTTAATCAGTAAGGAGTCATAATGTGGAGGCTTCTATATCAGCATGTAGAAGGTTGACCAGATTAGCCAGGGCACGATTTGGTAATTTCATTCTTAACTCTCCAGGGGACAGAGAAAACATCTACGAGGAGAACCTCCATTGGACTGACTCCTTAGAAACGCAGCTTGAGACACAAAGGGGCTGGGGGAGGTCTGAGTTAAAGAATGTTCTTCTTTGGCTAGCAGTCATCTGTTGGTCATTCTCCAACTCTCCTGCTGTAGGGGGTGAACGGGTTGTGAAATTTTCATTGTGAGCATTTGCACCACAGAAATCATGAAATACTACAAATCTGGGCTTGGTTTACAGTTTTGTCGATTTTCTAGACATAAGAAAGTGAAGAAAAATGCTAAAAAGGCAAATCAAACTTCAAAGGGTATCTTGCATACATTCTCCTCTCCCTCAGTGAAGACTGTTGGGGACTTTAACTTATTGGAGTAAGTTGGAAAGTGCTAGAGAATTAATGTAAGGCAGGTGTGCAATCTACATGCTAAGACATATGTTTGTTATGCAGAAAAATTGGTGTGTAGGCCTATTTGTCATGTGGTATGTAATGGGGTAAGTGCTTGTAGAATTGTAGATATTTTTGAGTACATATTCAGAGCATGTGCATCAATAGGTACAAAATGGGGTTTTCACCTTCATTTTGTTTTCATTTGGGCCTCTTTTTTCTTCTAGGAAAAGTGATTTGGAATTGGCTTACAAATGAGTTATTCTAAATGTTAATTAAAAGTTGGTTGTTTGGGACTTGGAATATATTTCCTACATAAGCAATACTTAGATTCTTGAGTTTTCCTGCAAAACTTTGTCTTACTTATAATATAATATATACACAATATGTAATAATATGATGTACTGTTATATGTAATTATATTAATTATGAATAAATCTATAACATATAATTATATATCATATATAACATAATACATCATATACAATATCAATTAAATATACTATTATCTAGTGCCATAGAACCTAACTAATAAGAATTGTGACCACTCCAAAGAGACCACCCAAGCCATCTGTGAAGGAAAAACCAAGTAGAAAAGTAATGTATGCTGTCCAGTTTAAGATAAGTAGTTGGATGGGCAGTCCATTGAATTTGTCCATCAATATATGTATTTTGGGCAGGTAGACAATGTGGACACTGATCTGAGCCTGGAACTGAATACAAGTAGAGGTAGATTGCATCAACACAAAAGTTGATCTTATAACACCAAACATCCCTTAGGCATCCTCCAGTCCTCCATTGTGGTGTGCAGGTTTTCTCAAAGGCCCTTGTAGCAAGTCACAAACTCAGGCAAGGTCTCTTCTGTTAGAAAGGCGTTGAGTATGGCCCTGCTGAAACAGGGATAGATGTGAACCTGGTCCTCCATGGGAGCTGATATTTCCTCAGATAGAGGTTCCCAGGAGACACTCACCATTTGGAGCAGGAAGGCAAGTATTTAAAGTAGAGTGTCTGTCACATAGTAAATTCTTAACAAATGCTTTACCTAATCGGATCTACTTGCTCTTCTTGGATATTCTGTCTTCTGTCTCCCAGGCCTGGAATGCACTTCTTTACCTCTGCTCTGTAGAGTCCCTAACGTCTTTCAAAAATCAGTTCAAGGGCCATCTCTTGTATGTTGACTGTAATGAATTGGCCAAAGACAAAATTTGTATTTATTTTGTGGTCACTTGTTTTACCAATAGAATATAAACTCCTTGAAGGCAGGGACTGTTTCGTTTTTGTCTGATGCCTGGTTCGTATTAGACATTTAAATGAGTGTTGAATGAATAAACAAATAAATGCTTGAAAAAATTAGTAACTGGGTGAATGAATCCTGGGTGAAACAGAGTAGCGTAAACTGTATTAGTATATTCCTAAACTGCATGTGGGCAGCAGTCATCAGTGGATAGAGTGCTGGGCTTAGAATTAGGATGACCTGAGTTCAAATCTGGCCTTAGACACTTACTAGCTGTGTGACCCTAGGCAAGTCACTTAGTCCTGTTTGTCTCAGTTTCCTCATCTGTAGAAGGAAATGGCAAACCACCCTAATATCTTTGCCAAGAAAACCCCAAATGGGGTCATGGAGAGTCAGACATGGCTCGACAACAACAAAACTGCATGTAGACTGTGCATGTAACACCCCGAAGTCTTTGTTCTATAGGATACTTTTTACGCACTAATATATGTGCTGGACAGTGTGGATCAAATAAAAGAAGGTTTGGGACAAGTTCAGTCTTCGATTAATAAGGGTAATCTCTCCCCACATGCCCAGGGTGCTAGGAGGTGGCCTGGGGAATTAGCTCATGACAATAGGAGCCATTTCTCTTAACACATAGTAGCACTTTTGCCTCATGAGGCCACTAAACATAACAGGAGAGGACTTACCAAAATCTGGATGAGTTGTTTTTCTTCACAGTCTTCGATAATATTTGTATTCAATTTCTCTTTGTATTTCTAAAATGGAAAAGTCTTTGAGACAATAAATTTCTCTGAAGCAGAAATTAACCCCTACTGAATTCTTCCAATGCTATTAATAACAAAAATATTGGTAGGTTTTTAAGAGGAGGCCTGGATCTGTGAGTTTCTGAGAAAGAACTATCATCTTTTCATCCTGGAAGAAATATGAGAACTCAATCCACTGGAAAATGTTTTCCTTTGTTACCTTACAATATCATAGCGCAAGCTATACTGTGTGGAACTGAAGCCAAGGGGAGAGGGGTGTAATTTTAAGTATTTCCTCATCCTCCTGAGGTGCCTATTTTTACCCACATTCTCTCAGAATATTCATCTTTCCCTCTTTTCTCCTCACCTTCGTTTATACTCTCTCACCATCTGTAGAGAACAACTTATTTGGCAATTTTCCTGCTGACATCTAAAGCAGTAATTCTCAAGATATGATCTGTGGACAATTAATACTCCCCAGTTATCATCTGAGCTAGTTCCTTGCAGGAAGAATATTTCTCTTCTGGAACATCATCAGAAAGTTACTCTCATGGGATTGTGCTATGAAATTATCCTATGTTTATCCTGGGTTATGTTTCAGATGGCCTTTCTAAAAATGAGAGGGAAAGTAAAAGAGAGATAACAAAATAAAAAATAAGAGGGAAAAGATCTGGACTCTTGCCTATAAGATTTTAGAACTAAAAGGTACCTTAGAGATTATCATAATCTAACCCCTTCATTTTATGAGACTCGCCAAGATCACATAGCAAGCAAGTAGCAAAACTACTAAGACATAGTTCAATGCTCTTTCTATGAACAATTCTGCCATTTTGTTACTGCCTCTATGATCTAGGACAGGTCTCTTGACCTCTCTTATTTCCCAGTTGCCCTATCTGTAAAATAATAATAATACTTACCCTATCTACCAGGCTTATTGTGAGGATCATGAAGAGCAACATATAAGAAAGCATTTGGAAAAGTATAAATAGCTACAGATAAATATAAGGGTTTTTTTCTATTCTTTTATTATTAATGTGCAATATACTATATAGCATAGGGCTTGTGTAGTCAAATAAAATATTTTCTTATATTATTTTTACTCTTATTCTTATCATTATTTTCTAAGATATTCAACTTTTCAGTGTGACCATTGTCCAATAAAATTGTACAAATTATAAATATTTTAACCTCAAAGATATCTGTTTCTCAACTAAAGAATTTCATTTGCAGATGTGTTTCACTTAAAGGACTATTTTCCCTTTACTTGTTCATTTAATATTTATTTATATGTTTATATATCCTTAAAGTCTTATGTTGATGTTTCATAATAATATATACGTAACTTTGTGTTCTTATAGACTATATCAATGGTTCAAAAACTCTCATGATTATGGAAAAGCTTAGTATATGTTGCTGGCAAATCTTTTTGTCTGAAAATTGAGGACCAACCTAAGGAATTTTGTAAAAATTCATTAAGAATTTGACTTCCCAGTGATGGTGATGATTTTTATTTTTTTCTACAAAAGTAACTCAGAACACATTTAAGTTACTGTGTTTAGTTCTGAGCACCACACTATAAAAAGAGTATCAATATGTTGTTGAGCATATAAAAAACAAAAATATAGTGTTACTATTTGAGCTGCAAATAGCTACCTTAAAAGTGATTTAATTATCATGTTTATGAAAGCTCCTATTTGTTAATCAGATTATTTTATAGCTCATGGCAGCACATGGGAAAAAAAGTTGCAAAGATTACAAAGATAAATTCAGAGGAAGACTCTTGGGTTTATCTTCAAGAATGTTGTTGAAAGGACCCACACAGCCCTCCCTCACTCAAAACAAAGTCAAGTGCAAGTCGTCATTATTTCTCTGATGGCATGGTCTTCTTCGGCAACGAAAAACGAACATACTGAAAGGACAGTGTTCAAACAACAGAAATGTAAGCTGTTTGGCTTAGTAATTTTCCTTAGTAACCACTGCTGGAGCTGCACTCACCTTCTATAGAGTGAGCCAATGGATATTTGGATAAAACAAATATAAGATTTTAATATTAATAAGTCCCCTTGAACAAAAGTGCAAGATTTTTCCATGGTAGATTTCATTTACCTTAAATTCCATAACAACCTGGTTATGGGAAGATCCCTAACCTGCAAGACGGGAGGAGTGTGCTCTAGTCTCATTCCTGGAATTGGCTAATTTTGAGACTTTGGGCTTTTGGGGGGGGTAATCAGTTTCTTAATAAAATGAGGGCTGACTCCTAAGGTTCTACGAATGGCAAGTTTCCAGTATAATGTGACAGCGTCTGCAGCACGCACACATCCGCCACCCTCACTTCATGGCTTCAGCTATTTACTAGCTGTGTGACCCTGGGCACGTCTCTTAACCATCTTTGCCTCAGAACTCATCAGTAAAATGAGCTGGAGAAGAAAATGGCAAATCACTCCAGTATCTTTGCCAAGAAAATCCTAAATGGGGTCAGGAAGAGTCTGATATAGCTGAACAATAACAGCAATTTCTGGCATTGGCAAGTTGAAGGAGTTGGAATCTTCTCATCATGGATTCACAAAGGACAATGCTGCATTCACCAAAAAAAAAAAAAAAAAAAAAAAAAAGTTGAGTTCAGCTAATATAGGTTTTTATCTTATTGGATAGATCCATAGGAAATGATCCTTTATGTGTCAGTCCATCAAAGATCTGTGATTCTGTCTATAGAACCAGAGCACATTTTATCTATAACAACAAGTAATAGGAGAATATCAATTCATTGAGAGTAGCGGTTGGTTTCCCCACCACCGGAGCACTATGCCTAGCGTATAGTAGACTATTAATAGGTGCTTGCTGATTGATTGGCATGACCTATTGGATCGGTCTCAGAGTTATCTGAGGCTCAGAGAGATTAGATGATTTGCCCTGTTTACAGAAGGCAGAATTTCAACTCAGATCTCTTGCAAGTCTGATAGCCTATTCATTATTCTTGCGGCTTCTTACTCATATCATGGAAATAGATTTAGTTGTGCTTTACAAATGAGATCCAGAGATGTTAAGTCACTAACTGAAAGTCAAATATTTATAATAATTGTTTTTTAGCCCAATCTTTATATATGCAAATATTTTCTAGTCAATTAAAAAAATCCACACTATTTTAAATCATGAGTAGGGTGGCCACACCTTGCTATCTCCGGTGTTTGACTGTTGGTATTCATGTGGAAAGCGTGATGACTTGCTAGCTTTGGGGACAGAAATCTGAGTTTGAGTCACATCTTTGAGACTTGGAGCTAGTTACTTTCTTCTCTGGCTTCAGTTCCTCTCTATAGAATGAGAAAGTTCAATAAATATAAGGTCCCTTCCAGCTCCAACATTCTTTCTTCCTCTGATTCAGGAGCTAAGAAGAAGAAAGGGTTAGAGGTGGTCTGGGCGTGGAAGTTCCTTCCTTCTTCTATTAGACCCCATTCTTTTAACTCGCTAATGAACTTCAATGAGCCTGTATATTGTTTTGTTTGATCTCTAGCTCCTGAAGTCTGAGTATATAACATTTCACTGTGTTTAATGAAATTCCATTATAGAAATTCTGAATGGCCTGATGCATTTATCATAGAGGAATTTTTATCTCTGGTAAATCTTCTCATGGCCATGTTAGCTAGTCTTCCTCCATTTCATGACCTCTCAGTAGTGGACAAATCACATTCCATGATAGGCATGTTAACACACTGAGGGGATTTCAGGGAAAACAGGTAGGTAGTTAACTGTTGGGAAAACTAAATTACACACTTACCAAAATAGACTCAATTTCACCAGCAGTAGCTTTGGTCTGGTACATGAGCATTTCATAAGCAATGTCCTTCCTGTTTTCAAGTTTATTCATTTTCTCATATGTGTCAGTATTTAAAAGAGACCAGCCAAGAAACTGTGTGAGAATCTGAAATAAAAGAAAACAGTTCACTCCTGAAGATACCTAGAAATAATGATTTGGGCATGAACATCTTGGCCCCCTCTCAGTGAATGTCCTTAACCACCTGATTTCTTGTTCTGATCAAGCAAGAATTGTCCTGGTAATTATCACAATAAATAGGGTTAGCCTTGATTGTAGATGAGAGGCAGTCAGGTGGCATAGAGCCCCAGGCCTGGGGACAGGAAGATCTGAATTCAAATCCAGTCCTGGAAATTTACTAGCTGTGTGACCTTGGGCAAGTCACTTAACCTCTGTCTCAGTTTCTTCATCTCTAAAGGGAAGATAATAATAGAATCTACTTCTCAGGGTTGTTGTAAGCATAGAATGAGATCATATTTGCAAAGCATGTAGCAAACTTTAAGTACTATAGAATTTTAATTGCTCTCTATATAGTAGATATTACATATCTACTATATATACATATATATATAGTGCAAGTTATTATTATTCAATGGAGGTTATGACTGTAAATTCAGGAATGGTATGCTTCCATCCCCAAATTCTTTTCTATCTGCCGGTTGCTGCCTGAAGTTCCACCACTAACACTGAGCAACATTCACCTTTATTTTAAGGTTTTGATTCCTATTAGACTGAAAATACTTCTAGGAGAGATTTAGGTAATATAAGCCTGAATAAATCAAGCATTTAAGAACAAGTTTTGTTAGGGGACATTCAGTGTACATGGGAAGACCTGGAGAGTTGGAGAGGGTGCCACCGAATCTGAAAAAGTGGAAAGGGGTGGGAAAAATGGGGGAGGGACCTATTTTATAAACAATGAAGAATATAAATGTGAGCAATCGTTATAATTACCTATTACTCTGCCCTATTACTGCCCCCGACAGTAATATCATAACATATTGAATGTGAAAGCTACAAAGGAATTTTCATCCACTCTGCTGAAAGGTGCTTTTAGTCACATGAGAATATGAGATGATACAGATTCAATTCAACTGAACAAATATTTATTAAGGGACCACTATATCCAAGGCACTGTGATAGGTGCACACAAATAAAATAACCTTCGAGAAAGTTGCATTCTTCTGGTGGGATAACTGTTAAATACCTATGTACTAGGGGAATTTTACTGGAGGTGTTAAAGATGTCTATCACCAGTGAGGTGAAATAGCCTGAGATGTTAGCAAGAAAAGAGAGGGAAAAGAGGAGGGGGGAGCACCAAAAGGATACAAGATCATGTATCTAAAACTGATAAGAACCTTTCAAGTGGTCTTCTGGTCTACCCTTTCAATGAGCAGATGGAAAAACTGAGAGATTGATAGAGGTAATGTGATTTGTGCAGAGTCACACAGTTCTCTTAAAAATGAGAAAATGAGAGCTGGGAAATAGGATGATTATGAGACCATAGAAAGGAGAGGAAAGAAAGAACAGAATGAGTTGTGTGTGGCAGCCACTAGTTAAGTCACCTACCTCACAGAAGGAGGTAGAACTCTCCTCTCTTCATTACCCAATTTGGGGAAACATCCTGGCAGGCCCACATTTTAAATTCTGACTACAAAATGTACCGTAGGCCGGATACAGAAGTAACAATTTGTGGAGGTGGTTATTTTGGGCATTTGTGAATCACTACATAATGAAGCTTTCAAAGGAAATCCAAGCACACCAAAGCAGTCATTAGGCACTTAGGCTACGTCTGTTAGTTCATGAGACTCACCTCCATGATCTGCTCGTCATACTCATCAAACGGCTTTGCGTCTTTTCGATTGTAGAACGTCATGACTCCCACGATGTCTTCCTTCTTGTTGACTATGGGTAGGGAGAGGACATTTTGAATAATCCAGCCTGTTTCATCAACGGGTCCTTTCTGTAAAGGATAAGAACTGTGGTCATTCATTGACAGGTAGGGTGGAGAAGGGGTCAGGGATAGCTGGGGGACAGCTGCCACCCTATTATGAAGGGCCCTAAAGTGAGATTTTTTTGGAGACCAGGTCATTTATTTGAATAAAAAGATGCCACCAAGGGCAGACTGTCAGACACTAGGAATCATATGCCCAATGCTTCAGGGACAGCAGTCCATTCCTTGCCAACCCTGTTCATATAATTGGGT
Source organism: Bettongia penicillata ogilbyi (assembly GCA_023548195.1). NCBI lineage: Eukaryota > Metazoa > Chordata > Mammalia > Diprotodontia > Potoroidae > Bettongia > Bettongia penicillata. The sequence goes on from JAJHZJ010000145.1 coordinate 1,143,994, forward strand.
GTCACAGTACTCAATGAGAATGAGCCTGATAGATACAGGGCCTCCCACCCACTGGACTGACAATCAAGAATTCTAGCCCCAGCTTTGCTACTAATTGTACGACCTTGAGCAAGGTCACTTCATCTTTGTGTCTCAGTTTCCTTATATGTAAAATGAGGAAGCTAGATTAGCTGATGCAGCTACCTGGTGCTGTAGATAGAATATTAGACTTTGAATCAGGAAGACTTGAGTTCAAATCTTGCCTCAGCACTTACTGGATGTGTGAATTTGCATAAGTCATAACTTCTCCATGCCTCAGTTACTGCATCTATAAAATGGAGATAATAACCCACTTCACAGGATGGCTGTGAAGATCAAATGACCCGACATCTGTAAAGTGCTTTGTTACTGCTAGCTGCCACGGTGATGATCTCTAACATGCCTGCTAGCTTTGAAAAGAGATGCTTTTCATGATTCTCTCCTAAAATGGAAACTAAGAAGAGTGGGCAGCCAGGGAAAGGGGTGTGAGTAGAGTTTTTCCAGTGTCACCTTAGTTTTCTCACTCCAGGTTCTGATTGCTGAAACAATCTTCTTCCTTGGTCCTGAGATGCCTTTCTTCTGCACCTCTCCAATTCACTTATCATGTAATATTGTACACCCTACTCAGACCTGCTGATGTGATATCCCCTTTTGAGACTGTAATCCATAAGGGCAGGGACCATGTTTTACCTAAATCTCAGATCTTCCCCAATATCTGGCACAGTGCATTGTGCGAGGTAGGTATTTAATAAATATCCATTGAATGATTTGATAGATTCTCTTTAGGCAGAAATGCATTTAGGAAATCTGATCATTTCTTCCTCCTTTGCCTTCTCTGAGCTCTGATAGAAATGATCCTGCTGATCAATCTTTGCCTGACCATGGCCCCAGACAGGCTTTGGTTGCAAGGAGCAGCTACAACCATTCCCTCCTTCTGGTGTTTTCATGCTTTCCACATGAATAAACAAGTAGATTAGCAGGTGGACCAGCTAGATACTTTTCCTGGGACTGAACTAGCATGAATGCATGAGAATGAATACATGTGAGTGTATGCTAGTGCGTGGCTCATTCATTGGCCAGGCCACAGAAGGCGTGGTTTTGTTGTGAAGAAAGCAATGCATTTTCAACAACTCAATAGACATTTATTATGTGCAAGGCACTGTGCTAGGCTATAGAAAAACAAAGAAAAAAATAAACGTCTCTGCCCTCACAAAACTTCCATTCTATTAGGTGACACAGGATATACAAATAAGCAAATACAAAATAATTAGAGGACAGAGAGAGGGAGGAAGCACTAAAAACTAGGAAGAACAGGAAAGGCTTGTTGGGAGAGAAATACTAGAACTGAAGCAGGAAGATAAAAGTCCTGAGAGGCAGGGATGAGGGCAGAAGGAATTCTGGGTGTGGGGGAGGATGCCTTGTGTGAGCTTTATGGGAGGGAGGGAAATGCTCATCACTATGGCCGAGAAGAATGGCTTTGAAAGGGTTATGTTTCTATGTATTATAAGTTATATTTTGTAAGTTATATGTCTATATTATAGGTTATATTTTATAAGTTGTATACCTCTGCATATTATAAGTTATGCCTATATGTTATGTATTATAAGTTATGTCTCTATATAAGTTATACCCTTGTAAGTTACGTTGCTGTGCTTGATCCTTCATATCAGGAGAATGATGTTTTGACTTCAGAGTGAATTGGATTTAAGTGAAGTAGAGCTGTGCAGACTCATCAGTCTCACTCTCTCCTCCAGAGCTGTTGGAGTCCAGCGGCATGACAGGTCAGGGTGACCAGTTATGGCCCCGGACACAGTGGGAGGCTGGCCTTTTTATATTTTGGCCTTTATGATTATAAGTTATATGTCTATCTGTTATATGTTTCTCTGTATTACAAGTCTCTCTCTATTATATATATGTGACTGTATACTTAAGTCTATATATTATAGACTTAAAAAGAAAAGCAAGTTGTACATAAAGACTTGTAGTTTCATGTATAGTCTTCTTTTCCAGTTCTACTATACATATATGGAAATCTTTATTTTAATTGTGGTTAAATTCTGAATAAGTAATGTGGATATATTATATTACATTACTTATATATTCTATCATATTATATTGTACACTAATTACATGGAGGAAAGAGACAAAATTTTAAGTCCAGAAAACAGCTCACCATCCAGCTTGGTTGTGGTACAGAGTAAAGGAAAAATGATAACATGAAGCTAGATTGGAAAGGTAGGTTATGGAAGATGTCATATTCCAGACTGAGAAGACTGTATTTCATCCTAGAGACAACAGGGAACCACTGGAAATATTTGAGCATGGGAATGACATAGCCATGCTTTTGCCATAGGAAGATTATTTTATCCTTGTGCATTGCGTTCTTGCCAAGTACAGACATGGACTGAGTGTGTATGTGTCTCTCAGGCTTCTTGGATGTCCCAGACTTGCAGAAGGGTTCCAAGTTTCAGCTTTGTGCCCCAGGGAGCTGTTAGTCCCTGATATCTGGGAATGGATCTTGTATCTTTAGCCAGAAGATTGTTAAATCTAAGAGAATAAATCCCAGATAGAACACGAAACCTCCCAACATCAAGGCCAAGCTACCTGTGATGGATCCAGAGGGCTCATGAGGTCCGCCACTGATGGGAGATGAGGAAGAAAGGAGGCATATAATCTGAGAGATTTCACCAGACCCATGACTGAGGGGTGGGGTGCTGTTTGAGGGGGAAGGGTTGGAGTGGGTTCCCAAGGCTATGTCTATCCATGGGAATGATGGTAGAAGAAACAGGGGGAGATGGGAGAAGGAGGTAGTGTAAGAATTAGCATTCTAAGACTGCCCTGGCTGTAGTGAGGCCCCAGATGGGAGAGTTATCCTAAGGAAGGCATGATGATGAGTAGCACGAGAGGGTAGAATATCACGCAATGGAAGCCATATTTTGGAGTGAGGGGTGAGGAATTTGACAGCAGCAGATGTTTAATTGGCTCAATGAAAACTAAGCAACTTGAATGCAACCAAAGAACCATCAAAGGGAGTTGATTTCAGGATGAAGGAGGCATATTCTACCATTGGGAGTAGGAAAGAATGGCATTGTGGTAGGGCTACAACCAAGCCCTCTCTAGGACACAAGGTCCTGGGTACCAGAAAGAAGAGATGAGTATATTCCTCTCCCTCTTTCCTTTCTTTTTCCCTCAGCTGTCTCCCTCTTTTCTCTCCCTCTTATTTCTCCTTCTTCCCCCTACTCCCTCCTCTTAACTGAGGGAAGAAACTAATTTGTATCCTCATCATGTGCTTTTTCTTAATATGGTTTTTAATAAATGTTTGTTGATCAGTTGCTAGAAATGAACCCAATTTATATTTATATTGCTAAACCTGTCACTCACTCCCAGCCACCAGCCAACAAAATTGCTGTGCCAGTTAAATTGGACCTAAAAAGAGAAGCAGGGAAATGATGAATTTGGAATAAGAGGCCCAGGGTTTGAATCAGAGCTCTGCTTCTTAGCGCTCCTGTGACTTTGTCAAATTACTTCCTCTTTCTGGGCCTTCTTTTCCTTATCTTTGAAAGGAAGGGGTTGGACTAGGTGATTTCTAGGGTACCTTCCTGCTCTAAATCTTAGCATCTATTAAGAAAAATGTGAATCTTATTGCCTCTGGGGTAAAGATGGGGAAAAGAAGGAGGATGGAACTGGATAGTCCCTTACCTGAAATGTGAAGTATTCATCTGCTGGTGCATTCATCATATTACAAATCTGCAGGGAAAAGAAAGCATCTTCAGAAATAGTGGGACTGATAAGTAAACGAGGCAGCAAAAACTCAGGTCAAATACAGCAAATATCTTTAGTGCCACTTCTTTCAAAGTTAAAACACTTAATGTTAACAATCAGTCAATTACCAACATAGCCAGTGACATACACTAATAGCCTTAATATTAAGGGTTTTTGTTTAACTGTTTTATGGGAGTATTTTGTAGATTTTGTTTAGGTATTTATCTGATGTGTCAAAACAAAATTATTAATTAAAATAGTGTCATGAATCATTCACACCTACCTATGTGAGAACTGAAGCTGATTCATTTTCTTTCAGGGTACACCGGGGGTCTCATAGATGCCTTTATGGAGTTATTTCTTAATGAACCAGACAGATTTTTCAAATAGCAGCTTATCTATAGCAAATACCCAACAATTTCTTATCGACATTAACATTTATTCTGCTTAATTAAGTCATTTGTTGACATTTATCACTATCTCTGTTGACTTATACCTCTACACGCAAAATGATTTAGAAGTAATCTGAAACCGAAGCGTTTTATTTCCCTTCTCCAAGGAAGACAAGGATGGAGGAGATGGAGAGTGTGTGTACATGCGTGTGCGTGCATGCGTGTATGCATGTGTGTGCGTGTGCGTGCATGCGTGTGTGCATGTGTGTGTGTGTGCGCGCAGGGGCAGGGGTGAAGGAAGGGAAGGGAAGGGATGGAAAGAAACCTTGCTTAGACAGGTGCTTTGTATTAGAGGATGCTAATTTCCAACACAGAATGGGATTAGGGAAGAAGGAGGGAAGGGCAGGTCTAGAAAATTAACTTCCCAGCTCCTTCTGAATTAGGTTTTCACAGTGTGACTTCATTATTTTAATTCTCAGAACACTAGACTTATTTATATTTAAATGTATGCGCAAGATGACATTCCGTTAGCTGCTATTTTTGGTTCCCAAATAGCAGATAATGGAGCTGTTGCTCAGCTTGGAGTATGTAATTACTTGCAGATTTCCTTTCCTCCTCTCCTCTTTCCAGTCCTACTCATTCCTCTCCTCTGCACTACCTTCCTACTGACCCACCCAGGCTCTCTCCGATCCTCCCCTCCCCTCTCTTCCCTTCTACCCTTCTTTGTCCACCCTTATTCTGTCCTTCTTTTTATCTTCCCCTCTCCCTTTCCTTCATTCCCCTCCCTTCTACTCCTCTTTCTTTCTCCTTTGCTTTCATTTCCCTTCTTCCATTCCCTCCCCTTTCTCTTTTTTCCTTTCCCTCTTCCCTCTTTTCCATTTCTCTCTCCCTTCTCCTTTCCTCTTCCCTTCTCTACCCCTCCTTCTCTTTCTTTCTTCTTCTTTCCTTTCCATCTCCTCCCCTGCTTGCCCCTTCCTTCTCTTCCTTTTCCTGTCCTCTCCCTTCTCCCCTTCTTCCATTTCCCCATCTCTCTCCCCTTTCCTTATTTCCTTCCTTTAATAGTCTATTAAAACTACACTCCAAGCATAGAAAAATTACCCACAGAAGAAAAATATCAAAAGGTCTCAATTCTAAATAGGTTCACACTGACTGCTTTGTAAATCTCCATGAGTCATTATGAGTCACTGAAACTCTCAACCCAGGTGGCCAAAATTTAATGGAGGCTGCCAAAGGTGTAGAGAAAATGTTAGAGGAAAAGGAGAAATCATGCAAGTGAGCACAATAAAAACACACTTCGGGTGTTGGATTCTGAAAGGCAGAGGAGAATCCATGGTAACTAAAGGAAACATCTGACTTTGGTGACCATGTTTTGAGAATGGACAGACTTTGATACAGATGAATGAGGAGTCAGACTCTGGAAGGAGAGGGATTGACAGGAATAGGGAGGACTACGACAAAGATGGACAGATTTTGGGGGGCTGAATTAGGCAAGATGTTCAGGGATGAGAAGAAATAATGTGTGTCCTCACCAGGCTAGGCATTTTGGGATAGCACACAGGATATTCAGGAGATCTGGACTCTAGTTCCAGCTTTGCCTCTAACTTGTTGAGTGAACTTGGACAACTCATTTCACTTCTCTGAGATACTTGGTTTTTTGCATGTTAATAAAACAATAGTACAATAACTTTGGATCATATGGTTTCCAACTTCTGCAATTCTACATTAACAACAGAGGGTTATGTTATGGTGAGTGAGCCCTGATACTGTTTGGCAGAAACCAGCACAGATATGGAGAAAAAGGTATTTGACATGGGAGAAACTGGTACACATTTCAAGTTTCTTCCAATGCTCAGAGAGTCAAAAAATTTTAGAGCTAGAAGAAAGTGAAGAAGGAAATTGAGCTGTTGAGTGCATGGAACAGATAGTAAACCCAGGAATTCATGAATATCCAGAATGGGAGGAGGAAAGGAACAAAAGAGAAGAGCAAGGAAATTATAGAAGGAGACCATGAAAGAAGAAAAACTTGAAACTGAATGCTTGTAATTATGATGATCAAGTTTGGTCCCAGAAAAGAATTGAAAAAGTATACCTTCCCTACCCATCTTTGCAGAGGTAGGGGATGATGAGTATGTAATAGTGCATATATTATCAGATGTGAAAAATTTGATGGTCTGGTTGAATTATTCTGTACAGACACATACATAATATACATATATTTAATATTTGGGATTGTTCATTGGGTAAAGGAGGGGAAAGATAGATTGGAAAATAAAGATGTCAGAAAAACAAAAGACATCAATAAAAATAAGTTTTAAACATTTTTTAAAAGAACAATGTGATAAGGAAGCCATTTATAGAACATCACAATGTAATGGAAAAGGTCCTGTAGGAGTCCAAAGACCTAGGACCAGGTTAGTAGCTTGCTTGTGTGGGCATCCTTTTGCATTCCTCCAATAATATGCAGTCTAGAAGTCTTTAAGTAGCTTTATAACAAATGTGTCACTTTGTCTCACAGTCGAAAAAAAATCATCTATCCCAAGACTAATTAATGTGGCTATATTCTGATGTTTAATTTTCAATTTTTAAGCTAATATCAGTTGGTATCTATATTTTCATAAATGATAATTGCCGAGAAACTTACAAATCCATGTTCAGCAACATATGTTGGTAAGCCACTAACAAGAGACCAGTGGTCTGCAGGAGGTGTCCTTTAGGTTAAAAAAAAAGAGGAAATTATGGAGCAGATAAATATAAGCTATATAAAATCTGTCAGTACACATAGTATAAAAATCATTTTCCATTCATACAACAACCTCATTCATAAGAATACTCACTGGATGACTTTGATTTCTTCTTTTCCATGTAGAATATAATCAATAATCTTATAAAAGATAATTTCCTAAATGAGAGACAGACTAAGAATGAGTCAGAATGAACAAAAAAGCCTCCTTAGAAGGAACCCATTGTTTGAGAAATACTTTTTATAAGAATGCTGTAAAGCAGACAGTCCAGCATCTTTTCTACCAATCCCCTTCCCCAACATACCTTTTTTTCCTGATATAAATGTTTGCTTCTATGGATTAAGCCTGTACGAAAACTAAGAGTAGGTCACTACCTACTTAACTACACAATAAATCTTTTCTGTTGTTGTTGCCAAATTTAGTTGTTTAAAAAAACCAGTTGAATTTTGGGCAATTTTTGTGGGATTTTTTTTGGGGGGAGGGGAAGGGAGTAAGGAAGAAATGGTTTTAAGTTCTTTCATCCTATTACCAGATTTAATCCTCCCCCACTTTCCCCCCCCAAACTTTTAACTGATTGCTTTCAGTAATATAGAAATAGCCTGATAGGATTTAAACTTGGTCTCAAGAAGTCACATCTATCTTAATTTTCAGTGGGAGCTTTATTTTCCCATCTGTAAAATGAAGTTCCATACTGACTACATCTTGACTAAATGAATGAATGAGAAAACATTTATTAAACACTTTATGCCAAGAACTGTTCTAAGTACTGATAAATAAAAGGAGGCCTCAAGGAGAGGTGTTCAGGGAGGGGCACTTTGGTCTTGAAATTTAGAGGGATGGTGATTTGGGTCTTGGAGGGGGAGGCATAGATTGACGTAACCCTTCGAGGAACAGTGGCAGAGATGAATGAATCATGGTGTGGAACTCAAGTTTCTCCAGTGCTCCAAGAGCCATAGAATATTTTACAGGCAGAAGAAGGTGAGGAAGGAAATTGAAGATGAACCTTGAATGTCTCTTGAACTGAACTGGGAGTGAGGGAATTTTGTAAAGGATATCTGAAGTTACAAAGTGGTTATCAAGGTTGAAAAGAAAGAAGTCTGGGGAGTAGAGAGTGAAGCCAAGCATGGCTGGTATCTTCCTAAAGTAATAAATCAGAAGCAGCAATTCCAATCAGGACAGTGGGCACCAAAGTATCTCATTCCCAGAATCTAGCACAGGGTTTTACACATAGTTTACTTTGTGAGATGGATGAATGGATGGATGGATGGATGAATGTCTTTCCCAGTATATGTTTGTGAGGAGCCTCCTCCCCAAAAATGGAACTAAGATCTAGGATTTTCTTCAATCTAGTACAATGTGGAGTAAGCCAAGAAAAGCCTTTTTTTGAACTTACTCTGCCATCTGGTGTCTTTGGACCTTTGTAAGGCTGAACTTCTCCAAGCTTGATTGGCCATTCATCATAGAACTCCTACAAACAATAAGGTTTGGATGTTATTCAACAAAATATTTCACAAATCAGTCTGCTCTAGATACATCTTCTGTAGTTGTTTAGTTGAGTGTATTTCACAGTATTTCTTATTCACAGGCATAGAATTATCTAGATTACTTTAGAGGTCATCTAGTACAACACTTTCACCTTGCAGATGAAGAAACAGGAAAAAAGAGGTTAAATGACTTTCTCAGGGTCACACAATTAGCTAGTTAGCAGAACTAGTATTAGAATTCAGGGTTATTTTCCTTCTATACTACCACAGCTCTTTGCTTACATCATTTCAAATCTCAAGGGCATTAAGAAAAAAAATGATTGGTTATTAGTAGTATAATAAATGAATGAGAGATGGTTTATAGGTAATTAATAATCAATTATTGATTAGGCCAGTGATCAATAAAGTGATGGCCAGTGGCTTTTCTCAGTCACCAAAGACCCAGAGGGAGCTCAGAATCATCTTAAATCCCTTCTGAAAGGGAATTCTAATAAGTGGAGCTCAACCCTGATTGGTCAGCATTTAATGAGGGGATGGGCTAAAAGTCTTTAGTTCTTCCTGCTGAAATAGTGGCTTATCTTGACCTCTAGCTAGTTTTCTCCTTCTTGATCTGGGTTGCCCTAAACTCTAATGGAGGGGATCAAGGACAGGGGGTTCTTTCCCCAGGTAAAGACTTGCCCAGACAGGATTCTGTTTATACTCTAAACAGAAATTGGGTTTCCACTTAGATAGTGGAACCAACCTAGCCCAACCTAGATAGTAAGCAGCAATCTCATCACTCAGCTGTCTTTTAGAGACTGAATGACCTTTGCAGGAATTGGGTCTTAAACAGAAAAAGCAAGGGAAAGAAAGGGATCACAAATTAATAATTAGTTATTAGTATAACAGTGTAATATTAATTTCAGTAGACATAGGATTTAATTACTATGTATTACAAATAGGTGAACAACAAGTTCTTTATAATTCACCAAAAGAGGTAAACACCCTCACAAATCCTACTTGTAATATTTTATCATAAAGCTAACAGCTGCAAATTCATCTGAGACAAGTACTTGCAATATGACGTTAGTTATTTAAATAGTTCAGGTGAATCATTAAGCTAATTGCATTTTTTTTTTGTGACAAGTGTGTGATTCACAGGAGAATGTAGGTGGAAAAAAATCAATGGAATGATGGAGACCTTTTCTTTGGTCATGTCCAGTAGGCCGATGGAGTATCTTTCACAATTCAAATAGGCTCTAATGGTATACAGGGCTTTGTGAAATTGTCGCTCGGTATCTGTAAGTTCTTCAAATACTTTGTTGGCTGACCATAAAAGGACCTGTGAATAGTTGTAGGGAAAAGAAAGAGTAAAATATATAGTCTTTAGATAATTTTAAAAAAATCAATTTTCCAAGTACACAAAGAAGGAGGAAATCTAAATAGTAGTTTGAAAAAGATCTCAGAGTTTTAGTGGGCTGCAAGTTTAATATGAGTCAATAGTATTTTATGGGTAACTGAGAAGGCTGGTGAAAACTTAGAATGCATTAAGAGAGTCATAGTGCTTAGGACTGGGAGATAATAATATTGAAAGTAATGTCTAACATTGATATAATGCTTCACAGTTTGTAAAGCAATTTCCCTATATTATTTCATTTGATAAGAGACCTACGGTACTCTACCCAAGTCTAGAGTATTTTGTTTGGTTCTGGATAGTAAATTCCAGAAAGGCTGTCAGTTTGTTTTGTTTTTTTTTAAAATACATATTTATTAAGCACCTGCTATGTTCCAGGCACTTTGTTAATGATGGGTATTCAAAGGCATAAGCAAAATAGTCCCTACCCTCAAGAAGCCATCATTCTATTGGGAAAGAAAATAATAGACATAGAAAAATATATACAAAGGATGCACAAAATAAATCCAATATCATTTTGAGGTATGGGATCAGAAAAGGTCTCATGTAAGAAGGTGGCATTTGAGCTGAGCTTTGAAGGAAAACTAGGCATTCTAAGAGATAAATGTAAGGATGGTCATTCCAAGAATGGGGAACAGCCACAGAGCAATCATGACAGACTTTGGTGACCTCCTTCTGCCCTGATGAGCCTTTGACATGTGCTCACACACACATACACACACACACACATATACACGCATATACATGCACACTCCCATGCATTGACTCTGGATTCCTTCATGCCTTCCTCCTCTTTCTTTTTTTTCAACTGAAGACAACTTTAGGCTCAGAACTGCACCTATCAAATCTGTCTGAATTTTGTCATCCTAGTCCCCAGAACTAGAATCATTTTAAGGAGATAGCAAGAGAACCAAGCACACACTCAGTCACAGGGTTTGAAGCCCCACCCCGCCCAGCAGAGGAAGTCAGCCACAGTGCCCGGAATCTATATGCTCCCATTTCTCTCTGTACACCCAGTGCTTGAAAATCTTTATTGACTGATTATATTATATACAACTTTTCCTTCTACCCAAAAAACCAAGAGACTACACTTCAGACCGCCGGATAAACTATAATCAATAGTACCAAATCTGGGAGCGGTGGTAGAGAAATTACTTATTGCACTTACTGCACAGTTAAATCTTCTCTCATAGGTGTAGACCTGCCTCAGGGATCTTAGCCCTAACACCCACGCTTAATGAGACAGGGCTTGCCTCTGGGATCTTGGAGGAATTTGGGCTCATTGTCCCTTGTGCACCTTCCTTAAAATTGTTAGCAAAAGAGTATATTGCTGACTCTGGTTTTATATTCTTTTACCTGAACTTTTCGAGATTCAATATTGTGGAGGTATGCCATGTGGTGTTGCCTTAGAACAAAAGAAACAAAATTGAGGTATTTGGAAAAAACCTACAAATAAAAAAAAAGAAAAAATGTGAGTCACCATTAAATTTATCTTTTCGCGGGGCAGGGGAGGTGCTCCACATATAGGGAATATAGGTCCAATACAGGGGATTCCCTGAATGGAAACTTCCTTCACTGATGCAGACAGATCATTTGTTCAATCATGTCTTACTCTTTATGACCCCACTTGGGGTTCCTTGGTAAATATGCTAGAGTGGTATGCCATTTCCTTCATCCTTTACAGATGAGGAAACTACAGCAAACAGGCTTAAGTGACTTGCCCAGGGTCATACAGCTAGTAAGTGTTTGAGGCCAGATTTTAACTCAGGAAGGTGAATCCACTGCACCACTCAGCTGCCCTACGTAGACTACTCCTTATATTTTTTCCTTTTTTTTTGAATGTTTTATTTTTTCCTATTACATGTAAAGATAATTTTCAACATTCATTTTTTAAAATGTTGAGCTTCAAATTCTTTCCCACCCTCCCTTCCATTGCCTCTCCCTGAGATGGTAAGCAATTTGTCTTAAGTTATACATGTACAATCATGCAACATATTAGACATGTGAAAGAAAACACAAGCTAACTTTTTAAAAAAAACATACACGCACACAAAATTTTAAAAGTGAAAAATAGTGTGCTTAGAGCTGCATTCAGACTCCATCAGTTCTTTCTCTGGAGGTGGATAGCGTTTTTCATCATCTTTGCAACTGTCTTATTGTATTGCTGAGAAGAGCTAAGTCATTCACAGAGGATCATTGTACAGATATTGCTGTTCCTATATACAGTCTTTCCCTAGTTCTGCTCACTTCACTTAGCATCAGTTCATGAAAGTCTTTGCAGGTTTTTCTGAAATCATCCGGCTCATCATGTCTTGTAGTACAATAGTATTCCATTAAAAAAATCATATACCACAACTTGTTCAGCTATTCCTCGATTGATGGATATCCCTTCAATTTCTAATGCTTTGCCAACACAAAAAGAGCTGCTATAAACATTCTGTACATGTGGATCCTTTTCCCTTTTAAAAAATCTCTTTGGGATACAGACCTTCTAGTGGTATTGATAGATCAAGAAGGTATGCACAGCTTGATAGCCCTTGGGGCATAGCAGACCACTACTTATCTGTAACTTCTAGGATTAGAGCTCCCTGGGGTTCTGAGAGATGAAGTATCTTGCCCATGAATATGTGGCAAAGACAGAACTCAAACCCAGGTCTTCCTGATTCCATGACTGGCCCCATACATTGCCTTTCATCTTGAAATAAAGAGATGCAGATGAGAATAAAATTTCATTTCTAATTCCTTTCCATTAAAAATGGAACCTGTGCCTGCTTCTTGTCCCCATGCCCACCATTACCTCTTCATCCTGCTTAGTAAACTCTGGCTCATTGACCTTGTTCACAGCCATCACGACAGCGAGGACCTCCTTGCCCATCATGATAGGCATTGCCAGCATATTCTTAGTGGTATAACCAGTTTGCTTATCCATAAAGTCAGAAAAATGGCTGTTCTGAAATAAAAGGAATATTCATTCATTTATTAAAGTTGTTCAGGCAGACATAGCCTTCACATCAGGGCATTAATTAGTTCTGTGAAAACTTAACATTATGTGTCTAGAAGTAGGGGTATGTGTGAGCTAGCTTACCACTCTCACTCACCTCCTTCCCCAAACCTTGATGAGGGGGAGTTACTATTCCTTTGGGTGAGAATTTTTTTCAACTACTCACTTCCTCAACCTCTCCTCCTTTGGAAGAATGGTTTTCCTTTTAAATTAGCTTAGGAGAAACAATGAGAAGGAAAATAGAAAGGCCTCGTCTTCAACATCATCCCAAGCAATCAGAGCCCACCTTCTCCTCCCCGCTCCTTCAGCCATTGCCCACTCATTTATTCATTGCCTAGAGATGTCCTGATGCAAGGTTCTTTTTCTAACTTGGGGAGTTAAAAAAATTAATTTCTTTCAGCTCTGAGTCCCCACTCATTAGGTTACTGGTTTTTAAAAGCAAGTTGCAAAAATATTGCAGTTTTAAATTTATTTTTACTCCCAGGTGCCCCCTAATTTCCCCTCTCTGATTCATATTAGCAATGATACACATAGATTAGCAGGCTCCCACCTGCTCATCTCCCAAGGAAGGCATGAGAGGAGTTAAAAAAATAAATGGAAAAAAGAAATGAAGAATAAACACCTGGGTGTCTATGATGATGGTTTGGGGGGGGGGGTCAGCAATACAGCCTCTGTTCGTACATGCCACATATAGCAATCCACTCAGCCCAGTCTTGGAGTCTGGTACTGATCTCGTAGCTCGGTCCCCTTCTCCCATATGCTCGTGGGGCTTCTCTGGCCACTCCTTCTCCTCTGTCCCAGCCCCGTATCTACTTGCTTCTCTGATTTCCTTCCCCATAATCACTCATAGTGGAAGAAGCTAGGACATTGGCCATTGCTCAAAAAGTCAGGGACAAAGTCTCTGGAGGATCACAGAGGGTGATTTTTACCAGAGAAGGCTGCCATCATCCTGATCTCCTTGGCAATGAGACAATGCCATAAATGAAAACATATTATAAAAGGAGTGATGGGGAGTGATTCCACAGGAGCAATTTTCTAAATGGGCTGAATGAAATCAGAGTTGGACTTTGAAGCGTTATTGGTGGGGTTTTAAAGGAAGATGTGGACTGGCCAGGTGGCCAGTGTGAGGGATAACTGACAGCATCTGCGTCACACTGATATTCTCTCATTATCAGAGAAAACAAGGAAGGCTTCCAGTATGTTTCATGGCTCTTCGTGGTGAAATTACGGGAGGAGATGGGCAAAAGTCTCATGAAATAAATGATCTGCATGGTGGGGTTAGGTTATAATCAAAGATGCGATAAGGTTCAAATGAGAGAATGGATGTAAAGTGCTGCACAAACCTCAAAACCTACATAAAATGCCAGGTATTATTACTAATTATTGTCATTATTATCCAGTGACTGGGTCTGCAGTCTGGCGATAACTTCACTCCCTGAATTTCCTAATGCACTCAGGCAGTGTTACAGAGCAATAGAGAGGGATGCTGGAAAAAGTTTAACAACCAGACTCTGAAAAATACATACGTATATACATAATACACACACTTCGAAGTTGCACCTGCATTATAAATACTTTACTTGGCCTAGAAATAAATAAAGCAATAAAGCAAACCCTGATTTACAGTGATTGGGGCTTTCTGAGGTGTGAATGCTCACAATGAAACTTTAACAATGAGCTCTCCTCTGACAAGGTAGTCAGAGCTTGCTCTACTATAGCCCTAATTATAGTGTATTTTCAGGGAAATATTATATAGAGTAATCATGACAAGGGATGCTTCTCTGGTACTGCAATGTTTGCAAGCATCCTTTTAGGACGTTATTTCATTTGATTCTTTAACAACAATCCTTTGAGGTTGGTGCTATTACTATCCCCATTTTACAGAAGTATTCGGGATCATACAACTAAGTATCAAGCTAGATTTTGAATCCAGAGCGTTCTGATTTCAAATCTAATACTCTAGACATTCCACCGGGCTGCCTGTATAACTGTGAGTGCTATTTTTCAAAGACCTCAAAGTTTCTGCAGAACTAATAATTCTCAGTTTCAGAAAGGATTAAATTGAAACCATTCAAGATAGTTCTCTAGAAAAAGGGAGTAAAACTTGTAGGAGAAGCCCTCCAGAAGCCTATGCTCCCAAGAAATTTTCTTTTTTCCATCCCCTATTCTTCTTTTGGTCTCCTTTTGAGCTCATTGGAGATGGAGTATATGTAGCTCTGGGCTAGAAATCTGCCATAATTCACACTAAGATCTTTGGCCTCTCTGGGACTCAGAGAGTACTTAATAATGTAACAAAATTGTGAGACATCATTAACACATAGTTTTGAGGTCAGAGCTATTGTTAATATAGGGGATAGAGAGTAGACTTGTAATTTCATTGGTACAGAGAACACCTGAGTGAGGAGCCTTTCTCTACAGACATAACTCATTTTATTGTACTTTGCCTTATTGTACTTTGTAGATATTGATTTTGTTTTTTGGGTTTTTTTTTTCTACAAATTTCAGATGGAATAATGAAATAATGTTGGTACCATTTTTCCAACAGCATATGTTCACATTATGTTTCTGGGTCACATTTTGGTAATTCTCACAATATTTCAAACTTTTTCATTATTATATGGTGAACTGTGATCAGATCTTTGACACTATTGGGCTTGTTTTGGGGTACCACGAAATATGCCCATATAAGATGGGGAAACTTAATATGTGTTATGTGTATTCTGACTGCTCCACTGACTGGCTGTTCCTCACCTCTCTCCCTCTCCTGGGGACCTCTCTATTACCTAAGACACAACAATATTGAAATTAGGCCAATTAAAAACCCTACAATAGACTCTAAATGTTCAAGTGAAAGGAAGAGTCAATCAATGCAGCCAATTTCATTGTTATCTTATTTCAGGAAACTGCCACCTTTGGCAACCACTACCCTGATGGGTCAGAGACCATCCACATCGAGGCAAGACCCTTTGTCCACAAAAGGATCACAGCTAGCTGAAGTCAAAGATGATGATTCTCAATTTCTTTTAGTAATAAAGTATTTTAATTAAGGAAGGTACATTGATTTTTAAGACATAATACTATTGCACATTTAATAGACTATGTGTCAACATAACTTTTATGTGTACTGGGAACCCCCAAAATTCATGGGAGTCACTTTATTGAGACATTTATTTTATTGTGGTGGTCTGGAACTAAACCTGCAATATCTCTGAGGTATATCTGTACTTAGAAACAGGTTGACACTTTTTCTGCAAATTCTAATCTTAGCCCACTCTAAAAATAGTGTTTCTCCTCATTAGAGATTTTCAATGGAAGAAAGTTTGGTTGGCTAAGTCATGGAACTTCTTGGTCAGTTAAGGGTTGGATCAGACTTTGAGGTCTCTTTCAACTGTGAAATTGATGATTCCCCATAGCAACTGTGGAGTAGATAGGATAAACAGCATTATCTCCCTTTTACAGGTGAGGAAATTGAAATTCTCAGAGGTAGAGAGACTTGTGGTCAAGAGGTAGAGTTAGAAAATGATGCCAGGATTCTGACTCCAAGTCATTCACCCTCTATCATGTTGCTTCTCACTATGTACTATGTTTCCAATCTGTTGTGCCACCATATTGTTGTGCTATACACGGTATAATCCTCAGGTGTTAAAAGGATACTTCTTTTTTAACAGTGGAAATTTGAAAAGAATTAGATATAGGGGCCCTTTAATAGGAATTGTGTTGGGGAGTAGTGGTAGGGGAGAGCAGGAATAAAGTCTACCATTAAGTTTACCAAGGTTTATTTTTGAGAGACAGAATTACCTAGTAGACATTGGCAGAGTTTGCCCAGAGGTCAAAGAAAGACCCTAGTTCAAGTCCTGCTCCTGGTAAGCACAAGTTATATGTTTCTATTCAAGAGATTTAACTGCTCAATGCCCCTGGACAACTTGGTAAAGTTAGCATAAAATGCAGAACAGTTGTCAATCTGAATTGTTAGAAGGAATTTCCTCATTGGAAGCTCCTTATGCCAGTGAAAAGACAGGTAAACTATTATCTTTGGAGAGATATGGTTTGATGACACTTAATATAGGCATTCTCCTCTGGCTATGATGGGAACTTGTAGTACTTTGGAGCCCAGGGTTTATGGGCATTATATAACATGTAGACAAACCTTTTGATTAGCCTTGTTAATGAGAGACAAGGATAACATGGATTCATGAAATCTATAGAGTATTTTTCAATAGCTTCTACCTTGTTCCTCATTTTGCCTTCATAGCAAAATAGATTGATGAGAATTTCATATCCTCTTCCTGTGCCTGGTCACCCCCTAGTGGAAGTGCTAATAAGAAATAAAATAATTAAGAGGTAGACAGCTGATGAACAGAGACGTGATCCCTAGCCCAGAAGCCCTCTTTCTCCCACCAGTAAATGGAAATGGGCTTTCAGAAATCTGCATATGGATCTTTTCAGCATCCTTCTCTAGAGTAAGGTAATTCATGAGGGCTGTACTAAAATTAGCTATGTAGTGTTCTGTAGGTTTCATGGTAATTTTTACAGTACTGTAGTGGTTAGAGGGCCAGTCTTGGAACTGGGAAAGTTTGCGTTCAGGTCTTACCTTTGACACAGGCTAGCTAACTTCTTGGTTCCTCATGCAATTTTCTAAAACTACAAATTGCATAGCTGTTCATCTGCCCTGGCATTGGCTAATCTACATCAGGCATTTCCCACACTGATGAAGTTACAGGCCTGGACCCTGGCCTACTTCCTCAAAAAATCATCTACCTGTGTTAACAGGATCTCAGTTTCCAAATCTGTTGATTGATGGGGCTTGGACTAAGTCATCTGTGATTTTGTGATTCATCTTTCTTCTGGCCTCAGTAATATGCTAACACAGGCACACCTTTCAATCAACCCCATTTAGAATCATCAGGGAGAACAGAAGGAGGGGCACCAAGGATTGTCTGTGGTTTTATGTCCTTTTCTGTAACACCTGCTGCTCTTGGGCTATGCAGACCTGTGACTGAGGACAGAAGAATCCTGAGGCTTCAGTGGGTTGAGCATCTCCGTTGTGTTTGTTCCCTGAACTCAAGAAACCACACCCATTAATTTTATAAAGGCAGTCGAAAGAAATAAACCAGTGTTAAAAAAAAAATTTCCTTTTTCTTCCATTAAAAATTAAAGGAATTAAAAATCTTTTGGTTTAATGTTTTCTTAATAACCTAATGTCTTACTGATTATGGGCAGTAATTTGGCTAGAGATGTTATAACTCATGAAAATGTTCAGGATTTTCTTTTCTATGGAATTACCCTGAGCAAAAAAAAAAAAAAAAAAAAAAGATCCTTCTGCCAGTAAATGACCCAGAGTTTCGAGCTATGGTTCTTCCAGTTGATTAAAGCTCATTGCATGAAGGGGTCACAGATATGTGATATCCTCCTTGAATCTCTGCCCATCACCTCTAGAAACAAACTTGGGTCAGCTTCACCACAGAGAAGGATATGAAAGGAATCACCCATGTGGCATCTTTCTCGATCTCTGCAGTCTTTCCCTCATGTAATCAGCTTTATGAATTTAGAAGGATTATCCTTCCAGCCTACCCGTGGCATGTCAGAGGCAACCCGACAGAGAAAGCATTTTTAATAGCAGTCCAGCACAAAACAGTCAGGTAACAGCAGTCCTTGTACAAGACATTTTCTTCCTACCTTATCTTAATGTACAATGCTAATGATGGTTTCTTTTTGTATTGATTATTTCCTTCAGGAAATTTTAACTGTTTTATGTTCATTCTATGTAACTAATCTCTTAGAAGAAAGGAACTTTGGAATAAAGAAGACCTGGTTTAAGGTCCTGGCTCTGTTTCACACTAAATGTGTGACCATAGATAAAGTCTCTCAACCTGTCAGTGCCTCAGTCTACTGTCTATCCATATTAAGAATTTATATAACTGGAAATTCCCCCACACCAATAAAATAATATAACCAGATCCCTTCCTTTTCTCTCCCCAACAAAAATTTTCCTATGATGTAGAGAAGCTTCCTATAAAATCACTTGTATTTAATTTTGTTCTAAATTCCACATGAAAATGATGAGAAAATGAAAAATCTGAACTTAGTATCTCACTATGGAATCTTTTCTGAAATTCTACATGCTGCAAGTAGTCTATAGAGTACTTATACTTATTCAAGGATCTATACATATATAAGTAGGTATTACTTATATATACATATATAAATATATGTACACATATTTATACCCTAATTACTTATAGAGCAGTGTTCATGAGTGAAAACTTATTCAGTTAGTTTGAAGGGAAGACTTTATGGTTGGAGAAATAGAGAAACAATTTCAGAAGCACTAGGGAAAGGCAAATAAGGAAATATATTGAAAAAGGAAGAAACAAAGGGAGAATAGGAGCCATTTCTGTTGTTCAGTCCTTCAGTCCTGTCTGACTCTTGGTGATCCCATTTGAGGTTTTCTTGGCTTTGCCAGTTAGAGTTACCCAGGGTCACCCAGATTTGAACTCAAGAAGATGAGTCTTCCTGACTCCAGGTTCAGCCCTTTTACTCATTGTGCCACCTCACTGACTTTTTGGGAATCATAGACCTAGCTTATAGGTCCCAGTGTACTATGGGATGTTGGACAAACTTTAAATTTCTCTGGGCTCCACAACTGCAAAATAAGGACTAAATGATCTTTAAGGTTCCTTCAACTTCTTTGATTCTATAGCTCTGTAAAAATTCACATCTCTAATAATAAATGTCTCAATATTTCAACTCAACTCAGGACTTCTGACTTCTAGAGGAAAAAAAGGTAGCATCTAGACCATTCACTTGGTAGCCATCACAGGCAAACTTTACACCCATGAGTCACTTTGGGGACACACTTGAATTTAAAGATACCCTGGAACAAAAGCAAAATTCTCTCACCTTGGGAAATAATCTCTATTTGCCCACCCCAACGCTCTCCTTTGTAGAACTCTACCCCCTTCTCACAGACTCTCACTTCAGGAATTTCAGGACCATGTTTCCAGATTAGAAACATTCCTGGCTATGTTTTGCACAAGCACCAGGGACAGTCTTCTCTCCCAGAAGAGTGTTCTTTTCTCAGAAAAAAAAGATCAAACTTGGTTTTTAGGACACTTTCTGTCTTCATTGGATAACCTTTCCTTAGAATGCCCCTGTGGGATCCCCAGCCTAGCGTCATAGAGGATTGCATGAAGCAAACGCCCAGCCACTTTGTACTCAATGTTGGGGAAAAACATTTACTCACCAGGAAGAACCGATGCACTGATAACATATTTGTAGCAAACAAACTACCAACCTCAGAAGGTATGGGATATTGGCTGAATAAACCCCTCAGCAGGCCCCAGGTTCCTGTCTATCAGATAACAACAAAAGAGTTCAGCAAATCCAGGAGGAGGTTTCAGTTACTGGCCCTCTCCCTACTCATGTCCAGTTAACTAGGGTCAGTCAGTTCAGCCCCTGTGGGACTAATAGGAATGGGTCCCTAGGCTACATGTTTTGCTTTTCCATGACACCTTCCCCTGAAAACAGGTCCTTTCCCCTCCTTCCTCCATGCTCAGGTCACCTACCTTGGTTACATCCGGAATATTAAAGGATTTTTTAGTATGAGCAACCCAACCCACTATCCCGATGTCTAGAGGAAAAACAGTTTCTTTGTCAGGAGACACGAGGTTCTCCTCCAGTTTGGAGGTTGGGGTGACATTGAGCAGCCTTGATACCACCTCGGGAATTCCATTGCGTGACCGGAAAATGAACATGCTACAGCGGTCAGCAGACAGCAACTGGCATAGCCTCCTCAGACTCTTGTGTACCGTGGCCTCCATGGTGGCTGCTTCATCTTGCATGTTCTGCAGCAACTCAAAGATCAAGGTTGCTTCCTCTACTTGGGTCATCTCATTAAAGGAGGTACTGTCCTGGATGGATGCTGGGCTGCCTTTGAAGACTTCTCCCAGCACCTCTACCCTCAGCTTCTTGTCAAAATACTCCTTAGCAAACTGGGGGTTGTTTCCTAGGTATTTCTCCACATCCTCCTTGGTTATATCACCCATTTTATTTGCTTTTTTTCTTCTTTCCTCTGAAGAATAAAGTTCCTGAGGAGCAGTAACAGCAAGGAAATAAACAGCAATGACAGTTACTGAGGAAACAGTGAAAGATATGGATCACTTCCCAAAGGAGACATCTTGCAGCAGCTCCTCAACCTGTGGAAAGCCCAGAGATATGACAGAAGGTGCTGGCTTAGTGGACTCTTAGCGCAGTAGCCTGGAAGCTGTGACTTTGCTGTTCAGGACACTAAGCCCTGGAAGCACAATTAGCTCCTAAATCCTGAGAGGATCGTTTGAGATCTTAGACCAATCCATTCTTAGACTTCAAATCACATGCAAATAAGGTACAGGCAATGGCCTAGCACTAGTTAACATCCTCATCAAGGACAAAAATCTAGGAAATTTCACGAATTGCATTTATTCAGTGTTCTCTTTGCAAAGTGACTGCCTTTTCACTGAAGCAAAGACTACTTTTAATTTAAACTTCTAGTAAGGGAAACTATATGGATTTCAAAGGTGTGTTGTAATTTATCAAGTCATGCTTCAATCAGGGAGGTAGCCTGATTTACAGGCTATTTTTAAGTGCCCTTAATTCTAATCAAGGGAGAAGACTTTATTTAAACAAAATCTATTAATGATTTGACTGTGAAATTAAGTTGTGACGGCATAATGACATAGGATGTGAGTAGTACAATTTTTATCCTGTAGAATTCAACAGTACATGTGTTTAAATAAACATTTATGATACATAGATATTATGGCTAATGATAGAACACAAAATAATACCCACAAACAGGAAAGAAAAATGAGCCAATCCATTGTGTTTCTGTTGACAATCCTATGGTAAACATGGTTTTCTTTACTCTCCATATTTAAGGAGGACATCTATTGCTCTGGTCATGGATGGCAGTCATAAACCATGTTGCTAGTTCCCTAATCAAAATCAAGCACAATGTATGGTATATAACAGATCCTTAATAAATGCCTGTTGACTGAACAGCTAATTTTGTATATATCTTTTATTTATTTATTTGTGAACATGTTATATCCTCCTGAGGGCAAGGGACTGCTTGGTTTTTGTATTTATATACTCAACCCCTAAGATAATCAATGCTTTGCAAATTGCAGGTGCTTAATAAATGTCCATTAAATGAATAGTGGATTCTATTTAAACTCAGAACATCATCCATGACATTGGTGAGCACCTTTGGAGATCACCTGTTTCCCTGTGTGATACTTTGATTTTTAATTTTGGCATATTATTGAACAAAATTATTCCTGTGGTCTAAGTGTCATGGGATATTAACACATACATGGGAGACACCTTGTGTGAAGAGGATCTTTAAGGCTACATTCTGCTCTCCTGAGTCAAATGCTTTTTTTGGTAACTAATAAGGGATAGACATGATAGGATATTATATTTTGATTACACAATAATAATCCAGGGCAAGGGGTGGATGGACCACAAAATCCTTTGATCTTGAGTTAGTTTCTTTTCTTCCTAAACTGGGAAGAACCACAAATCCAAGGGGGCTGTGACCAGTTTACCCCTTGCCCTGGGGGGCTACAATTATATTCTCTATACCTTATGTCAATTATGTAATTATGAAGTTGTGGCTCATTGTAAAAACAAATACCTGCCTATGAAAATCTTCTTGTTCCCTTCTAGTATTTTCACTGTGGATGCCTTTATTGCATTAATAGACCATTCTTATAAACTTTATAAGAAAGATAAAGTAGGTATACAAGTTATCAGGACATCAGGGCATGACTTGGTTCTTAGAAGTTATACAAAGTCAACATAAGCTCATCAGGTCTTACTGAAACTGGAAAGATTTCAATTATAATCCCCAAAGTGTTTCCCATTTGAGGAACAACTTACTTAAATACAGAGAGCCTCATGACCAGGAGGTGACACTTGATGATGAATTTTTTGGCTATTATGATCCATGAAACAGATACCAACATAAAATGACACTTTAGAGAAAAGAATAAAGAGCAGCGAGACCATCCAACTCAACCTGTTAGCAATTTCAAAAAACGAGGACTGTTTGATAAAAGTTATATCATTGCTTATCACCTTTTCTTTGAAAAGCTTCAACTATGTGTAACAATTCCCACAACAAAGGTGCTGAAAGAACCTAGAAAAGTCAGCGAGCAAATACTCTGTTTAGTTGTTAGCAGAGAGATATGGTAGTTGAGGGCAACACTAGTATAGAGTTCCAGTTTATTTGCGAAAAATTATGGAGAAGAATTATGTAAAATCAAAAGCAAAGTTGCCCCACTAACTACCCAAAAGTAGGAATGGAAAAAAGAACCAAAATGTCTACTTGATTGATATAGCCTTCATGAACTCAGAGTGACCTCCATGTCACGATGATACATTGGAACAGGACTTTTGATTACATAATTTTCATAAAAATATCACTTTTAAAAGTCTAGGCCATGTGGGAAGGGAGAGGAGAAGAATTTAAAACTTCTGGAAGTGATTGTTGAAAACAAATAAATAATTATTAACAAAAAAAAGTCTAGACCAGTCAATCAAAAAAGATAATGAATTTTAACATGCATTTCCTTAGTGAATAGATATAAAGCAGGCTTCTGAAAAATGTTTTATTTTTAAAGTTTAATTCTAATTCAGATTTCATCTACTAAAAAATGATGAAAATAATAATAGCTTAAATCTATACAGTGCTTTTATAAAAATTCATGTTTACACACTATTTTAAGGTTTACAATGAAAGAATTAAATTCTTGCAAGACAAAACAATAGTCTAAACAATGCCTGGTTGCATGCCAGGTAATTGACTTAGTCTTTTGTTAAGTGTCAATTTAACCTATGAAATAGTAGTCTGAAACCTAGAGTATTATAAATGTATTTTATTATATTTGGTTTTTTACGTGATATTGGATCATTTTCTTAATAAATGGTTGCATTACGATTTCTTCTTGAAACTATTTTTTCATGAGACTGTATTTGCCAAACTATGTTTGGAAGTAAAAACAAAGAAATAACTGAGATCGTTTGAAATCGCCACCTCTCAGTTTCCGCCTTGGTCTAGTCCACTGGCTCCTTGATCTAGTCTACCATTCTTCCATCCTCCTCCTTCCTCTCTGACCCCTAGTCTTCCTCTTCCCAGCACAAATGTTCAGACCAGGAGTTTTATTGGATCTCCTAGCACTTTTTTTCTCTTAACTAAGCTCCAATGTGAAGTCCTCTTATTTGGAAGGGAAAGAGAAGGAAATGAACATTTATTAAGCAAGCTTCTACTATGGGCCAGGTGTTGTGCTAAGTGCTTTATAAATATCATTTCATTTGATCCTCACAGGTGCTATTATGATATCCATGTTACAGTTGAGGAAACTAAGGGAGACAGAAGATAAGTGATTTGCCCAAGGATACATAGTTAGGAAGTATCTGAGACAAGACTTAAATTCAGATCTTCCTGACTTCGGACCCAGCACTCTAAACACCGAACCTCCCAGATACTTCTGATTGGCTTGGGCTTGAATGGAGAAATGGGCCTGACTAGACCTCTCCCTGGACAATATAGCTGGGGTTGCTCCAGAGATAAAACAGGTGTTGTTTTATTCTGGCATACCTACAGCCTACTTTTTTAGCCAAACGAATTAAATTGATTGATTGCTTTGGTGTAATTGAAAGTATCCTAGAGAAAAAAAGCAGTCAAACTTGTTGTTGGCTTCCATCAAAAGGTGAGGCAACTGAGTAAAGTTTTTATTTTTAGGCTTTGTTTTGGCATCTAGTAAACAGAAGCTGGGGTTGAGAGTATATGCTCCAGACTACCCATGTATAACCTACATCAAATTACTTGCCTTCTCAATGAGGGTAGCTGGGGCGCGGGGAAGCAAGAGAATGTGGAATTCACACAAAGTTTTAAAAACAAATGTTAAAAAGTGTTTTACATGCAACTGGGAAATAAGATATACAGGCAATGGCGTATAGAAATCTATCTTGCCCTACAGTAAAATAGAAGGGAAGGTGAAAAGAGAAGGGGTAATAAAAGGAAGGGAAGATTGGGGAAGGGCATGCTGTCTTGGGGTGGGGGAAAGGGAGAGATGGGGAGAAAATTTGGAACTTAAAATCTTGTGGAAGTGAACATTGGAAACTAAAAATAAATTAATTGATTGAGTGTACGGTCCATTCTCTGTCTTTTCTTTTTCTTGCCTGCCATTTTAGAATGTTAATGAGTTCAGTTCATGGTCAATGAATGTTTAGTAAACTTTTTTTTTTTTTTATAGTGGGGCAATGCATAGTGTGATGTGATAAAAAAAAAATCACTGGAATTAGAATCAGAAAACCAGGATTCAGGTCAGGATTCCTCATCTACTTAGCTGTGTGACTTTGAGCAATCCACTAAACTGGCAGATTATAATAGGCAGAATGCTCAATTTGCAATCAAGGAGATCAGAATTTAAATACTGCTTCTGAAATCTGCAATTTGTGATGCCATTGACAAGTCTCTCAATCTATACCACCTTCAGTTTCCTCATCTCTAAAATGGGGATAATGGGACAAAATACCTGTCGTGCTTCCCTCGCAGGATTGCTGTGAGGCCTAAATTAATCTGCTTAGAGTTCATTGCAAACCTTAACTCACTCTTTAAATCTATGTAAGTGCACGAGGTAAAGGTGAGCTATTATTAAAACACTATCTAAGTCTAATGTGTTATCATTACCGTAGTTATCTTTCACTATAAGCAACCCAAATCTAAGTGTATTTTTTAAAAAGCAGTTCCTAGGAACCAGTTTTCTCTAGTGGTCCAACGAATAGAGTACTGGGCCTGGAGTCAGAAGATCTGAATTCAAATCTTTCCTCAAATACTTAGGAATTGTGTGATGCCAGGCAAGTCTCTTAACTTCTGCCTGCTTCAGTTTCTTCATCTGTAAAATGAGGATTATAAGAGTATCTTCCTCATGGTGTTGTTGGAAGGATCAAAGGAGATACCAACTGTAAAACACTTAGCATGTAGTGAGTACTTAATAAATATTTTAAAAAAGGAGTAATACATCTTACAATGAATTTAATATCCTCCACTAAGTCAACATATATTTTCATTCTCACTGACCTTAATGAGAAAGTAAACAGAAGGGAGGAAGGTGAAAAACATATTGGAAAATATGTTTCAGCATTAAGAAATGAAAGAGGCCAAAGGCTTGTAAATTACTCAGAAACTTCACACCCATATGTAATGAATATATCTTGAAGGAGAAAGTTGCAAGGTGCTAGACATGGCAAACCCAAAATGATAACACAAAAGAAATGAAAGTGCTATCTCTTGTGTGATAGAAAATAATTGTACCAGTGTGGCAGTCCTTTCAGAATTAGTTATTTGTGACTTGTCAGATAACACTAACAGTTCAGAGCAAAGGTAAAAATTAGGAGAAAGAATAAAGACATGAAGAAATTGTGTACAAATACAAAAGCTCTAACCTGACCTATTTAAGCAAGTTGACTCTCCAATGTGGGAAATGGATAAAAGGAAAGACATAGACCCTTATTATGACTACTAATCCTTAGAGAAGCTTAACCATTATAAACTAGTTGCCACAATGAAGATGCCAAAACTGCCGGAGGTAGCAAATACTTGATCTTGTCATAACTAGAGGGATGAGACACTCATGGACATTTTGTGGCATGACTTGGTTCCTCTTAACTTAAAGTATTATTTTTTTCCCTTCCAATTTTCCTGAGTACTGTGTCTTCATTTCTACCTTGTCTTATACTTATATGTGTACTGTACATCTCCTAATATCCCAGAAAGAAGTCGACTCCTCAGGGAAAACTCTGTCACATTTTATTTTTGTATTCCCAACACACTGCTTCATTCACAGCACACATCTTTAATGAATACTTGTTGAATCAAAGTGAGTTGAAAACCTGTTTAGAGCACAGGCTCATTAACAAAACATTGCACAGAAAGATAATTAAGCCTATGAAGTATACCACTTTACAAAACAGCAAAAATCAATGAAGGACAAAATGACTCTGTAGAAAACTCAGCATAAATGGAAAATGCTATCCACATCCAGAGAAAAAGCTATGGAGTTGGAATGCAGATTGAAGCACGCTATTTTCACTTTTTTGTTTTTTTCATGGTTTTTCCCTTTTGTTCTGTTTCTTCTTTCACAACATGATTAATGTGTTTATTATTAAACATGTTAAACATGTTAAATATGTTTAATGTGATTGTACACATATAACTTATATCAGATTGCTTGCTGTCTTGAGGAGAAGGGAGGGAAGGGAGACTAGGTGAAAAAATTTGGAACTCAAAGTCTTATAAAAAGTGAATGTTAAAAAGTATCTTAACATGTAATTGGAAAAAAATAAAATACTATTTACAAAAAAAAGAAAAAAAAATGTTTCACATGGGACTAAGCCAGACCATCCTGAGCATCTATATTTGAAACTGGAAATAATACTAGAAATAGGTATCAATTGGAATAGATTGCCCAGCAACTAAATATCATCATCAATGGTAGTTGAAACAACACGTTTGGACTTTCCTATCCGACAGCCTACTGTATAATATGAGAAAGTAGAAATGTCACTTAAGAAAATGAAATTAGAAAGAGTAGCAACCCTTGACCATACATATACAGATGAAAACCATGCTTGAGGCTATACAATTTGGAAGGCACTCAAGTCAGTTTCTAAGATTTTTCAAAAAGAGAGAACGATTCCCAGAGAATGGAAAGGTTACAGCTTATATTAATTCCACAAATTAATTTTTTAAAAAGTGACCACAAAGTCATCAGCTTTCTATTTTCTCTATAAAATCATAATGAGAATGATCTATAGATGCGTGAGAAGTAACTCCAACAACTCACAGATTTATTTAGCACCTTAAGACTTGCAAAGTGCTAGTCTCACAACAAAGCTGTGAGGTAGATAACATAAATACAATTGTCTCCATTTTACAGATGAGGAAATCGAGATTCAGAAATGGTGTGATTTGCCCATGGTCAAACAAACGGGATTATTTATCAGAGCTGGGATTTGAACCCAATTATCCTGACTCTGAGTCTAATATACTAATAGTATGAATATATTGAACATAGTAGAACATACTATCTTGTAAGAAGGACATGTTTTTCTTTTTCTTTTTCTCTTATAGTGGGGATGTTTGGATTAAGTTATTCATGTTTATTTACTCTGCCTCCCTTGTGACTATGTATTTTTGCAAATTGCCTGCTCAAAAGTAGGTCAACTAGTCCGGCCAGATCAGTTTCTTTGTGTTGAAAACTACCCAAGTCACCATAGAGTAAACTGATGACCCTGTGATCTCATTACCACCACACCCTTAGCTTGGGACAGAAATATATTGCAAGTATGTGTGTGATCTCACATACATGGCCTGAGAGGTGGCAATGAAGGGCAGTGGATAGGGCTCCTCAGCCATTTGACCCCAGGACAACTTCTAACCCCAAGTTCCTGGACCTTATATTCCTAGAACCAGTTGTAAAGAGGCACTGGTATAATCTTACAGCCCAAGAGATGGCAAACCAGAAGAAAAGGACCTCATACCCATGCGGTAGGAGCTCCTGAAACCTAAGCCTTTGAGTGGTGGTCCAGAAATCCTGGGTGTGGTCCTGGGACTGAACCACAGAAGAGAGGAACACCAAGGCTCAGAATGAGCCTAAAGCAGGCAAGGAAAGCTAGGAACAACAAAATGGATCGCTCTGGGTCTGATGTAGTTGTTAAAGCTATGCTGAGCACAGAGAAGAAGGATCAAAGAGAAACCAGACCTGCTGCTTGCGACAATAATCACTGACCACAGGGTGAAGAGACAGCTGAGCTGCCCAGTCTTCATTTTGCTTCTTTTCCTCTGCCAAGGAGAAAGTTCTTTTTACTAGAAGGGACAAAGATGGCTAACATGATATCGATGCCCATGTTGCAAGCACCTGGATGCCCTTGATTAATTCATGTCACCAGGTCCAAATGAGTTGCAATCTCAGGTGCTGGAAGAACTGACAGATATGATTATCATTGTGAAGACACAACCAATGATCTCTGAAAGATGTGGGGAGCAGGATTTGTGTTCTGGGATGATAGAAGGGAAAAGGTTGGCCTAAAAAAGGGGAGAGAACTGAGGCTCCGAACTAGAGGTCAGTGAGCTTAGTTTTGACAATTAAAGTTGCCTTAACATTGGAACTGGCTACTTTGGGAGGTAGTGGTTCTTCCACCTTGGAGGTCTTTGAGCTGAGGCTGCACGATCATTGTCAAGTAAGTGACAGAGGGGATTCATATTGGGATATGAACTGGAGCAGAGATGTATTGAGGTCTCTTCCAACTCTAAAACACTGTGATTCAGTGTTAGACATAACTGCCAAAGACGATGGTCATAGACAGAGAATAAGGAAAAAGATGGTAGAAAATGAGATTTTAGCTGAGATTTGAAGGAAGCTAAGAAGTGGAGACAAGGAGTGAGAGCATTCTAGGCTTGAGAGACAGCTAGGGAAAATGCATGTTGTTGGGAGATGGAGCATTTTCTGTGATGAAGAGCAAGGATGCCAGTGACACCGAATCTCAGAATATGAAGGGTAGTATTGGTGTAAGAAGTCTAGAAAGGTGGAAGGAATGCATTTTTGAAGGGCTTTGGAAGCCAAATAAAAAAATTTGTACTTAATCCTGGAGGCAATTGAGAGAGCCTTTGGAATTTACTGAATGGTGGAAGGTGGGGGTGGAGTTTGGGCAGTATGAGTGGAGGAAAAGTAGGGAGAGACTTGAGGCAGGGAATCAAATCAGTAATCGATTGTAATAGTCCTAGAATGAGATGATGAAGACCTGCACCAGGGTGATGGAAATATCAGAGGAGAGAAAGGGGAGTATATGAAATATTAGGAAGGCAGATATAACAGGACTTGGCAACAGATTGGATATAAGGACTGAGAAAAAGTGAGGAGCTGAGTATGACACCTAGGTTGTGAGCCTGGGTGAGTGGGAGGATACTTCTGTAGTAATTAGCAATTTAGGAAGAAGGGAAGACTTTGGGGGGATAAATGTTCAGTTTTGAACATGTTGATTTTGAGATGTCTAATATGCAGTTGGAAATGTGAGTCTGAAAGTCAGAAGAGAAGGCAAGGTGAAAGGACAACCTATTAGGATCAGATAAAGGAATTTCAGAGTTCATAAACATGTAGGTAGAACAAGGTCAAGGTTATGACCATCTCCGTGTGTTGCTGAAGTAGGGTGGAAATGGGAAATGGGAAATGTAAGAGTTGAAGAACTGAGAGGTTAGTATGTTTGGGTATCAGTATGTATGTTGAAGTTCCTTAGAATGACAGCAGGAATTAGGAAGGAGAGAAAAATTGTGCAACAGGCACTGAACTCACTAAGGAAGGAAAGAGAGTGTCCCAGAGGTCAGTTGAGAACAGCTACCAGAATCTTGATTTGGTGATAAATGGATTGAATGAACCTCAAACGAGAAAAAGGTTGCTGGGTGATGGTAATAGAGGAAGAGTCTGGAAGTGGTAATGAGGAACAAGAAGTATTCCTGCTTACCCACTATGACCAGTGAGTCAGAAGTTTGAGTTAAAGTTCAACCAGAGTTGGAAAGAGTGACCAGGGAAGCTGTAGCATCAGGAGGGAGCCAGGAGTCAGTGAGTACAAGATGGAAGGAGTGAAAAAGGAAAAGATTTAAGATGAATCCAGGATCTCATAGGATAAGAAGGGTGAATAAAGTATAACCTGCATCAATGGAAGGAATTAAACATGTTGATGGATCTTTGGAGGTATGTAAAAGAAAGTTTCAGCAAGGGAAGAATCAAATCAAAGGAACACAATGCATACGGCGCACTCAGAGAGGCATCAGAGTATAGTTATGGAGTCAGATGTGGGTTCAAATCTTGCCTCTGACACAAACTATCTGGGCAAATCATTTAACTTCTTAGTGTCCTAGGCAGTTCTCTAAGATGATGCTACAATCTGCATCAGGCGGAGGGAGTTTTTATGCCAGGAGTTTCCATGAGATGCTGTACAGATACTTGAGAGGCTGCTTTTCTGTTGTAAAGTATGGCAAGAAAGCTTACTTTTTTAATGTGCCACAAGGGATAGAGACAGGGACAGGGACTGAACCTTTAATTTTACTGGTATAGGAAATTTCCAAGTGGGAAACATCTACTAATTCCCTAAGCTAATGATCACCTTCATTGCAAGGTCTTGGAGAGTTTCCTAGAACAACAGAAATTAAAGAGAGAAAGCACTGAAAATTAACTGGAAATAGTCTTTCATTTGCATAGAATAAGAATCAACCTGAGACTGTTTTGTGGGGCTAAATCTCAGTGTGGTTCAACGTTATTTTACTCACCAAAGCAAAACTTGAGTTGACCTATATACAAGTATTTGTAATCATGAAGAAATCTGAGTAAGCATGCCAAAATCAACTCTTAATTTCATCAGGACCAACTAAAAAACATAAGAGAATAAAGAAGATTAAGTCCCTCTTTCCAGGGTAACTAAGAATTACAAACATTTTCTTATTAAAAATCACATCAAAATGATTAGCTGACTCTCCCTACGGTCCCCCTCACACTTGTGGTAGGTGTGATTAGCATAGTTTCAGAATCACAGAAAATTAGAAAAGACTTCAAAATTTTTATTTGTAGATGCAAAAACTAAGAGTCAAAGAGGTGGAGATATGCCCAAGGTTATACAGCTAATTAGTGGTAGAGGAAAGGGCTAGGTCTCAAAGTCCGGACTCCCATGCTAGCTCTTTCCACTACATTCCACTGGTATCACAGATCTTGTCTATAAGATTGCAGAGGTGAAGAGGATCTCCTTAGTATGTTCTTTGGTGGAATCCTTCCCATCAAGAAACAGTCTGGTTCTAGCCTATTCCTGTTACTTAGAATTGAAATCCTTAGTGTTTTCACTGGAGAAGTGATAGAAATAGACCTCAGTGTGGGAAAACATTCAGTTGGTTAAAAAAATAGGTAGGAGAAAAAAGGAGCAGGAGATAGAGAATAATAAAAAAATGTTAAAGAAGGAAGCCATCCCATATCTTTTTGGGAGACCCCCTAAGCCATCCCATTACTTGCCTAAAATGACCATTCCTGGGAATCAACTACGCTCCTCTACTTTTATTTGTCTGATAAAGATAAATTTATCTGTGGAATGATTTGCAGACTTAACCCACTTTAAAAAAAAGTACTCTCATCAACTACTTGACTCATTTCTTCAAATGAGTCTTTTGATTATGGCAGATGTGGTCCATGCCAATAATGTTGGCAGCATATGAACAAGGTGGGGGGAGGAATGAATACTCCATTTCTTGGTCGTTTGGACAATTCTCCTCCTCTCAGCCAAATGCTTGTGTCTTACTTGGGTACTACTAAGTTGATTCT
This sequence comes from Bettongia penicillata ogilbyi, assembly GCA_023548195.1. NCBI lineage: Eukaryota > Metazoa > Chordata > Mammalia > Diprotodontia > Potoroidae > Bettongia > Bettongia penicillata. Next base: position 1,176,191 of record JAJHZJ010000145.1, read on the forward strand.
TTGGCTGTTTCCAGACAAAGCCAAAGTAAACCATTTCAGACTCAAAAAATTCAGTCCATCTGAATGTCTAGTATTGTGTAGACACTTTGGAATTCCATTGGCCCAGAACATAGGTCCTTATCTGTTACAATTAGCCCTAGATTCTTCCCAGGATCAGTAGTTTTGCAAAATCCCAAACTCTAAAATGGTTAACTCCCCTTGTTAATAGTGTCATAAAGTAAGGAGCTCATCATTGCGAGTTTTCTGCTGTCCAGGGTTGCATTACTAGAGAATATTTAACAGGGGTTTAGTGTTTCTACAGATGTTGAAAGACTCAGACAAATATTGACCTAGGGGCACCACCACTTGCCTGAAGGAGAGAAAAATGAATCTTTTATGTAATAAAGGGTGCTTTTGATGAAATTCTTCTAATATCCTTCATAACTTGCCCTCCAGTGAGAGAAGGAAAACCTTTGACAATGTTAGCTCCATGGTAACTAATATGATGATGACCACACTGATTTCCACAGGGTCTCTAAGGGACCTAATGCTTCTGATGACCTTTCTTCTGCAAGAGTTGCAAAGGGCCTTCTACCACTGAAGCTGCGCCCTTGTAGACACATGCCTGGCCACATCTGGGAACAGCTGTTGAGAAACTGAACCCGGGGCCTTTAGGCTACGGTTGGACTGCTTCCTATACCTCTACACCTCCTCCCCTTTTTAGTTGTAGCAACAGCTTAGAGGTTCCAGCCATTGAAACTGAGGTTTGACGTCCCTCCCGAAGACCCCCGTGTGCGGGCTGGCTCCAGAAATCCGGGCGAATGGTGCCCCGCAGGAGGCTACCGCGGACAGATAACTTGTTACGTGGGCTTTGTCTCCGCGAGCCCCCTACCACCTGCTGAGCTTGCCTGTGCGCGCCCCCTCCCCCAACTCCCGGGTCGGTCAGTCGGTCGGTCTTTCACCCTACACAGTTACGAAAGAGCGGCCCACCCCAGCGCTATAAAAGGGGCGGTGAGGCGCGCGCCTCCGCTTTGGCTCTGCAGTCGGCGGCAGCCACCCCGAGGACCGGCCGGACCTCTGGCAGCGGCGCCAGCCAGCCCCGGCGCTCCAGAAGCAGGCAGGCAGCAGGAGGGGACAGCCGCCCTGTGACACCCCTTCCCTCGTGCCCTCCAGCACGGACAGCAGGAGCAGGAGGATGCAGCGGGCCTCGGCTCTCCTGGGGCTGCTCCTGGCGCTGGCGCTGGGCGCCTGCCGGGCGGAGCGCGATTGCCGCGTGGACAGCTTCCGAGTGATGGAAAACTTCGACAAGGCCCGAGTAGGTATCCGCGCGGCCCCTGCGCCCAGCCCGCCCAGGCCCCCGCTCTGGACCTGGCCGGGCTCAACGCGCCCTCCCCGCCCTGTGCCCCCGCCCCTTCTCCTTTGCAGTTCTCCGGGACCTGGTACGCGCTGGCCAAGAAGGACCCGGAGGGGCTCTTCCTCCAGGACAACATCGTCACCCAGTTCTCGGTGGAACCCGAGACCGGCAAGATGAAAGCCACGGCCAGGGGCAGAGTCCGACTTCTCAAGTTAGTGGCCCACGAGGAGCTTCGCGCTCCCACTTCGCTGGGTCTGAGCTCCGCGCCCCTGCGCCCCCGCGCCCCTGAGCCTCTGAGCCCCCTGCGTCCCTGCGCCCCTGAGCCCCTGAGCCCCCCGCGCCGCTGCGCCCCCCGCGCCCCTGAGCCCCTGAGCCCCCGCGCCCCTGAGCCCCTGAGCCCCCCGCGCCCCCCGCGCCCCTGAGCCCCTTGCGCCCCCGCGCCCCTGAGCCCCTGAGCCCCTGAGCCCCCCGCGCCGCTGCGCCCCCCGCGCCCCTGAGCCCCTGAGCCCCCGCGCCCCCGCGCCCCCCGTGCCCCTGCGCCCCCCGCGCCCCTGAGCCCCTTGCGCCCCCGCGCCCCTGAGCCCCCCGCGCCCCCGAGCCTCTGCGCCTCTGCCAGCTCTGGGGCCAGGGCACTCTTGTGCTAGGAGTCGGTCCCCGGGGCTGGGAGGTGGAGTGGGGGACCGGTTGCAGAAGGGACCAGAGAGGAGGGCGCGTGGGTCAGTCTCGATTTACGCCTCTTTTCTGGCCCCTTGGCAGTGACTGGAACGTGTGCGCCGATATGGTGGGCACTTTCACGGATACAGAAGACCCTGCCAAGTTCAAAATGAAATACTGGGGGATGGCGTCCTTTCTCCAGAGAGGAAGTGAGTATTGACGTGGTTTGACAGCCAGGCATCCAGAATTTGTGGGGCGAAAATGTCTTTCTTTCAGTCACCTCAGTACTCTGATATACTGTCTAAATATTGCTGCTTGAGGACAGAGTTGGTGATGAGCTGAGAATGCAAGTGGCCGGGAAACCTGAGAAGATGAATTGCCGTGGTCTCTTGGAGTGGTGTGTGTGTGTGTGTGTGTGTGTGTGTGTGTGTGTGTGTGTGTGTGTGTGTGTGTGTGTGTGTGGTCTTTGGATTATTCAGACTGTTTCCAGGACCCTTAATTCCACATCAAGATATGATCCCACATTGTCAGAGGAGATGGCAGACCGCTGGCGGGTGGTCTTCTTTCCCACCCGCTGTCTTTAAATATGCAAAAAGCACAGGTTTACCAACTCATCTTGGGGAGTTCCATCCTGGTTCAGGAAGTCACCCAACAGTATCTCAGAATAATGCAGTAAATTGCATAGAATTTTACCATTTACTAAGTGAATTCCCCTACATATCATCCCATTTGATGTTAAATGAGGTTAAGCATGAGGTAGTTAAAGCAGGCATTCTCCCTATTTTACAGATTAAAAAAGTGTGGCTTCTAAGAGTTAAAAGAACTTGCCTAAGTCACACATCTGGGCGGTAACAAAGGTGAGATGCTAGCTTTGGACTCCAGCTTGAGAGGTCTTTATGTGTGAGCATCTGTGTTTTCCCCACTCCTTGCCTACTCCATTCAGGTAGTGATATAGGGAAAGGACAGGGGAAGATATTACCTCACTTGTTTTTTCTTTTTCTCTTTAAAATCAGGCTTCATGTTATCACAGCTGCATTCTCTTTAAAGTATCTTTCCATACATGCTATTATTAGTGAGCCTTGAATTTAGGGGCCCTTGAATGAGTGGACCTTGCTCAGTACCAAATGGAGAATCACCAAATCATAGACTTTCAGAATTAGGATCATGATGATTGGGCCAAATAATCTGTTCATTCATTCATTCAGTGGTACAGTGGATAGACCACTGAGTCTAGAGCCAGGAAGTTGTTGTTCCGTCATGCTTCACTCTTTATGACCCCATTTTGGGGGCTTTTCTTGCCACTGGAGTGATTTGCCATTTCCTTCTCCAGCTCATTTTATAGATGAGGAAATGGAGGCAAGCAAAGTTAAGTAACTTGCCCAGGGTCACAGAGGTAGTAAGTGTCTGAGATCAAATTTGAACTCAGGTCTTCTTAACTCCAGACTCTGAACTCTATCCATTTCACTGTCTGGCTCTCCTAGGAATCAGGAAGACCTGAGTTCCAATTTAGCTTCAGACACTTTACTAGCTGTGTGACCCTGAGCAAGTCACTTAATCTCTGACTTAGTTTTCTTAACTGTGAATTGGGGATAATGGTACAAATGAGATAAACTTTGTAAACACTAAGTACACCATAGGAACTATGTAAATGTTTATTCCCTTTTCTTCCTCAACCGATATTTATTAAGCATCTACTATATCTATTCATTAGGAGAAACAGAGCATGATATTGGTGTCAGAGGACCTGAGTTCAAATCCCATTCTAGCAAGATCTTTCTGCATCTATAAAGCAAGAGATTGGACTAGATGACTCTTGAGGCCCCTGCTTGCTTTAGAACTATGAGCCTATGCTTAACAAATACATTGTTCTAGATGTTGGAACAGAAAAGAAAATGCAGTTGAAGACTGAGAGCTGACAAGCAACCTTAGGGATTATAGAACCTAATTACCTAATTTTCCACAAGACCTTGTGGGTGATAAGTAGCGGAGTCAGGTCCTGTCTCCAAATGCCATGTTCTTTCTGTTCTCCCTCAGCTGCCATGGACATGGATCTCGAGACCTTTATGATCAATTTATTTCTCTCTCCCCCACCCCCCACTTTACCCATGAAGAAACTTTGGTCCCAGAGGATTAAGTGACTTATCCAAGAGTATGAAGACTCAGAATTTGAATGTTGCCAGTCTCCTCGTTATAACTAGGTGTTGTACCACTCAGGGAGAGAAGGGGAGAGGGATATCTCAGACAAAGGCCAAGCTAGAGGAGGTGAGGGCTGATCAGGGTACTCAGATAATTTCAGTTGTTTACTGAGTACCCCAGACTGTCATGCACTCCCTGTGATCTATGATCCTGCTCTGTTGACAGTTCTTGGTTGGACATTGTCCTCTGGATGGATCTGTCTCTTACGCATCATATCTTCCCCTTTCCTATAAAACAGGGACTTTGCTAGGTGCATAGTGGATAGAGTACTGGGCCTGGAGTCAATAAGACTTGAGTTCAAATTCAGCCTCAGCTACTTCCTAGCTATGTGGCCCTGGATGAGTCACTTCACCACTGTCTGCCTCAGTTTCCTCAATTGTAAAATGGGGATAAAACAACATTTACCTTGCAGGGTTGTTGTCAGGACAAAATAAGATAATATTTGTAAAGCACTTAGCATAGTGCTTGGCACATAGGAAACACAATATTCCCTCTCCTACCCAGCATCATTCTAGTATTCTAAGCTACTTTCCAGAATAAATGTGTTTGGAACTTGATTTTATAGATTACTACATAGTAAGATGGGAAAACTGCTGGCTTTAGAATCTAAGAAACTGAATTTGAATCTGAGCTTTACCACTTACCCCCATGTTGACCTTGGACTAGCCCCTTCTTGCCTCAGTTTCTCCATCTATACATGAAGAGAATTGGAATAGATAGCCCCTGGAGTCCCTTTCAGTTTTGAATCTGTGCTCCTCAGATATCAATGAATTTACCCAGTAGATGAGTTCCAAAACTTTGTATATTAAATTTTGTTTTAGCATTTTTACAATTTTACATTAATTTACATTACATTACATTAATTTACAATTTAATGTAAATTCAAATTTACAAAATTTTAAAAAGGAAATTCATTCTTACAAAGGAAAAGAAGTTTCATCCTAAGCAATAATGAAAGCACACTAAATAAAGCAGGAAAATTTTTAAAATAATACATATAAAGGAAAATTGGATTCTCTATTCAAACAGTACTATTACTAAAAATGAATTATGACTGCAAAACCCCAGCTGAGATATGACTGAAATCAGACACCATGGACATATAGTAATATAGAGAAAGTGATGCAATCTGACTTAATCATTAATTCTTTCTGATGTTAGGAAGGTCCCACAAGCCACCAAATATAGAATCACATATTGATAGAACTGGTAGAGACCTTAGAGATGATCTTTTGAGCTCAATTTTATCATTTACAAAGAAGGAAACTGAGGCCCAGAGAATTTCTTTTTATTACTTTCAGTCAGTGATATGACTTGTCCAAGGCCACATTGCTAATTAGTAGTTATGTTAGCACAAGAGTTCTTAAATTGAGATTGGTGAACTTGCTTTTTAGAAAATATTTTGATAACCATTTCAATATAATTAGTTTCCTTTGTAATGCTATATACTTTATTTTATGCATTTAAAAACATTATCCTGTTAAGGGCTCCAGATTTTCAAAAGAGTCCATGAAACCAAAAAGTTAAGAATCTCTATAGTAGCATTTTAGTCCTGGACACAAGTTTTCAAGCTGACCGAAACTCCCTTAATTTTCTGTGAATTTTTGTGTGTTTCTCCTTCTACCTCCATGAATTTTATTTAGGTTTGTATTTTCCCATATACTTTCTATTTCTACTTAGTGGAGAGAGCCCTAGACTTGGGATGAGAAAGACCTGGATATGAGGCTCTACCTTTGCAACCTTGGGGAAGTTACTGAAATGAGCCTTTGTTTTCTCATCTGTAAAATGAGCATAAGAGTGCTTGCCCAGTTTGCCTCATAGGATTTCTGTGAGGAACAAATGAAATAAAATCTGTAAAATGCTTTGTAAATTGTAAAACTCCATAAAAATGTGAGAGCCTTTTTTTTGAAGCCTATTTCTTTTATTTGTCTATTATTTCATAGGCAGTATGGTATGGTATGGGAAGAGCACTGGATTTGGAGCCAGATACCTTAGATTTAAATTCTGGCTCTCATACTCACAGTTTGAACTTTGGCTAGTCAGGGCCTTTGATCTTTTGCTTACCATGACCTCTAACCTTTAGCTTATCAGGGCCTCAATTTCTTTATCATCAAATTGGGGGAAGGGTGGTGATCTAGATGATTTCTACATCTAAATTCTTTGATTTTCAAGATATTTAAAGGGAGGGATATCCACATCACCAAAAGAATTCAAATGCTACTATTTAATCATAAAAAATTCATTTATTTTAAAAGGAAAGTTAAAAAATACTCGCCTTTTCCCCCAAATAAACCTATTTTTCATTTAAATATATTTTTTTGAGTGAATAACTGCCCTGGCACCTTACCCTCTGAGCTATGTATTCTCCTATAAATGGAAGACAAAAGAACTTCCCTCTGTTCTGTGCCAAAGGCACCATGTTCCTATTGAGTTGTGGCTACAGTTTTGGGTGATGGGGCAGCAGGGGAGATAGGAGAGAGAACTTCAACCCTTCAAACATTCCAGCCTGACTGATCTAGATAACGGGATTGAAAGTGTTTTCTTTGCCCTTTCAAGTTGTAAGTTTTTTTAATTTTCTACCAACCTTGTCCACACAGAGTCTGGAGTAAGTGTGTTTGACAAATCAGAAAAAAATCTCAACCACACTGTTTGTTTTATTGACTTGACTAGTTTTGAGGGGGAGATGATGGCTTTTTTGGAGTCGGGGGCAAGAAAATGGAAATCAGAGTAGCTAAACCATATAGTGTATGTACCAGCTGATATCTTTCCTTTTTGGGTCCAAGAAAACTGGGTAGCAGACTTGCCACCATCTAGGTCTTATGTCATGTTACCATTTTAGAATCTGCTCTCAGAACAGGGAAAAATCATATTGAATACTGGAACTTAGTACAGATGAACATCATCAGAAAGAGAAGTTCCACTGTGTTATGCAGGTCTGCTTCTCCTCGAATATCAATAAGATTGTGGGCTTAGTCTTTGTCAGTGGGCCATGAGCAATTTTTCCATTGAAAATATTCTTATAAAGATGAAACTTTGACCAGTATTTGTTTTTCTGGAATTATTTCTTAACACCATCACTGAGGCATTAAACTGAAAAGAAAGGATCAGGGGAAGGGATGGAAATGACTCTCCCTCTTTTTCTTAGCGAACTGGGGAATGGATGCAGAATGTTACTCATCATGTCAGACATAGGCTCTATGTTGATTGCTTTTTCTTAATCTTTCCTCGGTCATGTAGAGAGAGTGTTGTAGCGGACATAGAGATAACTTTAGAAGGCCTGGATTAGGGTGCCATCTTTGACACGTACTGTCTGTGTGACCCCAATCGAGTTAAATTCACCTCTTAGCACTCTAGACAATTCTGAGACTACACTGACCTCCATTGGTAGGGGAAGTTTTCTCATGGGGGAGTTCCTCAAATCAGTGCAATCACAAGTCTTGTACTTATCTCCTTTCCTTGTTTCAAGAGAAGTTGCCTTGTTTGGGTTGGTGGATAGGGTGACATATCTAGGAAAGACTATATTGTAAAAAAAAGCATCAATCAAATTTTAATTAATAAAAGAAAGGCTCATGGAGGGGGCAGGGATGTAGTGGAATAAACCCAATACCCTCCCTCCTTTTAAAATCAAGAACAGTCACAAATTTGACATAACCAACAAGGAAAACAAGTGGATTTTGGGCTCAGAATTTTGCATTCTCCAAGTTATTTGGGAAAATTCACAAGGCTGCTGATCTTAGAGCTTATCTAAGTAAAATGTCAAAGAAAAATGATCTTTACCTCCATAGGAAAAATCACACTTATTTATGAATCATTCTAAGAAGGCCTTTAGGGGAGAACAAAGGAGAATTCTCCACATGCCATGGAGTCTGTGAAGACGTGGAAGGAAGTAAGATTCATTCATGTGGTTTCTATTCTTGGTTCTGTGGCTTAATAACTGACTGTGATCACAGGTCAGTCATTTCATAGATGCCCACCAGCATCTCCATTAGTAAAGTGAAAGTAATTTTACTGAGCAGAAAAATTTGAGATTTTAATTTGGAGAAAGTAGTAAAAAAGCTGTATTAAGTGCCCAATATATGTAAGTGTGTTATGGAAGACATTCAGCATATAAAGTAGGGCCTTTAATCAAATTCTTTCCCCTTCCTTGCCTGGGGTAGGAAGTACAAGAAGGTAAGCCTTGGAACCAGGTCCAGGCTCCTTCATGGATTGCTAAATGACAGTGGATCAGGACAAGAATACAATTTCATTTTTGCACACAATTGCTGTGTTAGGCCTCTTGCTAAGACACATTCATATAGGCATAAATGGTCCCTAATCTTTGTTCTAGGTCATCTGTACAAGTTCCCTGGGACAAAAATTCAGGACCCTCTATGTAGATTACTCCCAGATCTATATACCCAGCCTCTGTGGCTACCCTGACCTTCTGACCCACATATCTCCACTTGTCAATGGAACATTTTAAACTAGATGTGTCAGAGACACCTAAAACTCAGCATATCTAAAACATTACTTCCCATCTTTCCCCTTATACTCTCCCTTCTTCTAGATGTCCTTTTTTTTTCTGTTCTATACCTCAACCTTCTTTCAGTCTCTCATATTTGCTACGTTGGTATTATCCATGACTCTTATTTTCTCTCACCCCACATGTCCGATCCATTGCCAAATATTTACTTTTCTATCTCCACAATATCTCTTGTATGTGACCTCTTCTCTCTACCCATACATCCACCATTTTAATTTAGACCTTCATCTTCTCTCACCTTCATTATCGCTAACTGATCTCACTGCCTCAAGTCTCTCCCCACTCTAGTCTTTCCTCCATATTGTCACCAAAGTGATATCAGTCCCTTTCTCAAGTGAATACCTGGCTCCCTATTGCCTTTAGCCAATATATACTTATTAACAAACTTAGATATGCTGGGTATTATACTAAGCACTTCAGGATAAAGTATAAACCGGTTAGCTTTTGAAGTCCTTTACAACCTAGTTCCAACTATCATTCAAGTGTTATTGGACATTACTTTCCATCCATACTTGGTTATCTTGCCAAACTGGCCTCATCCATGACACGCTATCTTGGTGTTCTTGCGCTGGCTGCCATCTCCCATACCTAGAATATACTGTCACCTCATTCTGCCTCATAGAATCCCTCCTCTTTCAAGATACAGCTCAAACACCTACATGAAGCCTCTCCTGATCCCCCTAATAAGTGCCCACGCCTTAAATACCTTGTAATTAACTACTTTGTGTTTACTTTCTTATATAGGTACTCCTCTCCCCTCATAGAATCTAATGACTTGAGAGTATAGATTATTTATTTCTTTGTATTCCTAGTAATTGGCCGAGTCTGGCACACAGCTGGTGCTTAATAATGCTTGTTCATTGACTGTCCATCCCCTAAAGAATTCCTGGGTATACCTAGCCAGTACCCAGCATGAGCTCCTGGAGTGTGGTCACAGGGTTTCTGTATCATCTTACACATCAGAGTTTATCAATCGTTACTATTCTTTGTTTGGCAGCCAGGTGGTGTGGTGGATAGAGCACGAGGCCTGCAATCAGGAAGGTCTGAGTTCAAACCCAGTCTCAGACGCTTACTAGTTGTGTGACCTTGCACAAGTCACTTAACCCCTATTTGTCTTAGTTCCTCATCTGTAAAATGGGGACACACTGGAAAAGGAAATGGCAAACCACTCCCGTATCTCTGCCAAGAAAACTCCCAATGGGGTCATGAAGTGTCATACGTGACTGAACATACTGAACAATAACCACAACATAATGGAGTCAATACTCAATTATCCACAAAGAGGCCAGACATAAGGCTCATTACCTATGACAGACCCTGTTGGTAAGTTTTCATTGATATCCTCACCCACTCTACTTGGTTCTGAGATAACACTTTGACCATATTGGTTTGTGTTTATTGCTTACGGTACATAGCCCAGCAAAAGCCTTTTAAACCAATATACTTCAAGGCATTTGAGGTAAAATGTAATTGTGCTGAGCAAGCCTAGAGAAAGGCAAGCTCTACCGAGGCTGGTTATTCACACCTGTCTAAGGAGGATGCTGATAGAGGTCATACATTTGGAGATAGAAGGAACCTTACAGGTCATCTAGTCCCAGCTGAGAGTTCTGAGGCCCAATAATTTGTTCAGGGTCACACAGATAAGTGACACAGGTAAGATTCAAACCCAGTTCCTTTAATCTGATTGGGATAGATAGGGGCCTTCAGGAACAGAAGGTACAGGTACTCTTTCTGCTCTCAACCATTCTCATCATAATGTGGTTGAGTTGGAAATGACACCACAGAGGTCGGAATAGGTTCCAAATCAAGCTATTTAGTGTGAATTTCACAATATGAAATATTGTGAATATTCCTGTAAGATTATATCAGTATTAAATTGTAAATACTGAACCATCCTAAACTGTCTTCATTCCACTCATGTCCTCCTAATACATCTACTGTTATTCACTTTTTCTTGGATGCTCAAGCTGAGTGAGGCACCTACCTCTTACCTGAGCCAAAGGGGAAAGGTCAGTAACATCTTTTGTTATTATTTGTTTTATACTCCCCGTATTGGCTGAGATACTGACATTAGCCAAAGCCTTCTGGCTAATACAAGTATTACGCATGCATGCGCACACATGCACACACACACATTATATCAGCATTTGCTCTTTATTTATTACATGCACATCTAGGGAGGTCTCATGTGTATTATAGGACAACTTACACAATAAATTGAAAATGGAGGATAACATCATGATTAGAATCTGTCATTAGATCCACAGATAATTACTGAAGAAAATGATGTTATTCTTTGTTGTTTTAAGTCAAACAAAATAAGATCTTTTCCAGATATTTTTTTCAATTCTGTAAAATTATCTGAAATTTTCTGGTCATAAAATTTTCTGAACTTTTCTTGCTGACTTCTGGGCTTTCTGTTCAGATTCTCCTAAGCCAGGTTTGTGTGCCTCTGGAGAGGACTGGAGTTGAGCACTGTTCATCCTCAGGGTATCAAACTTAGCTTCACTGTCAAACTTTGTCCCTCACAAGTATTTGACACCTTTATTTCTCTGTCCTAGATGATGATCACTGGATTGTGGATACTGACTACGATACCTACGCACTACAGTACTCCTGCCGCCTCAAAAACCTTGATGGTACCTGTGCTGATAGCTACTCTTTCGTATTTTCTCGGGATCCTCATGGTTTACCCTTACGTGCTCAGAGAGTGATTAGGCAAAAGCAAGAAGAGCTTTGCTTAGGGAAGCAGTACCGGATGATAGTTCATGATGGTAAGTGTTTTTCCAACTCCCTCTACATCTAACCAGTAACCAACATGAGCTTTAGGAGCGTGGTACAGCATTTATCTTGATGAATTATGTTGACACTCTTGACTCTTTCTACTAGGCGGTGAATTGATAGTGAACCCTGTAGAGATAAATTATGTGAATACAAGAAGAAAAGTGGGGTCTCCTGAACCCTAAAAAATTATAAATCTAAATTTAAGGATCAAGTTTATTGTTGCTTTATCTCCTCTATTGTCCTTTCCCTAGAAGGGACAAAGGATTGGAAGGACACCAAGACAACCAACTGAAAAATGAAAAAAAAAATCAGATGTCTTACCTACATGCCATTGAATTATCAAGGAGCACTTTTGACAATGATATTCTTGTAGAATGTCCCAAATGCCTGCCGTAGGAGAGGCTGCCATTCACTGTAGGTCTTCAGAAGAAGACTGATCAAATTGTGATTTGGTTACCAAATACAGAAATACTGGGATGTGGGACAAGGGGGATCCCTTTGACATTGGAGAGATAAATACAAATAATTCTTTCTAGGAGTTTGTTGTGAAAGGAAGAAGTTGATGTGTCTCTAGGTTGATTCCATGAGGAAATAGCAGGGATGAATAAAAATTGCTTAAGGATCAGGGAGAAATGGCAAATGGCAAGATGTACCAACTCATAGGGATAGGGACTGGCTCTATGATTCATTGGTATAGGAAGGTCCTGGATGAGGAAACTCCTTCTGCCAAATCCAGATGACAACTATCTCTACAACATAAGAGTTTTTTCTTAGAAGATTTCTAAGATTTTCCTTAGAACACGGAGAGCTCATGTGACTTGAACTGAGGAGTCATGAAGCCAAGTTTTCTTATCAGCTTTCTATCATCATGCTGCCTCACAGTAGAAATTCAGAGAGCAAATAATCATAGGGAACCTATGATTCCTTCTTCAAATCCCCAGAGACAGGCAAAAAATAGAAGAGGATTCAAAGAGGTTTGGACAGATTTGAGTGACAGAACTACCTGTGGCAAGAAGATGGAATAAAAGCTAAGCTTTTAAGATTGGTATCAAGGTTGTCTGCATTGGATCTAGATTGTTGGGACCTTGATGTTGACCAATAATCCCATGTTATCATTTGGAAATTCTAAATGATTATGTAAATTTTTCAGTTTTCATCCAGGCTGGTTTTTTGCTTGTTTCTTTTGTTTTTGTTTTTGTTTTTTTTGCATCTTGTAGACAAGAAGTTCTCAGACTACTTTTTGCTTATGGCACAATATTATTCTTTGCCAAGAGGAATTACAATGTACTGTGGGAATTGAGAGGCTTGCAGAGGTCCATGCAATTTTAAGTTTAAGTTCTATACAATCCTCCAAACCCTTAATCCAAACTCTTGGCATAGTAGAGGTGCCATAGCATACCCTTTGAGAGAGATCAACATTTGAGAATTTCATCTTCTAGGCAACTAACTTGGAATGTCACCTATCTCTAAATAATAACTTTCTTTGTTTGTTTTCTATTTCAGGCTACTGCGGTTAATAGAAACCCCAAGCAATGGAAACCCATTTTGTCACTACACCATGAAAGCAGAGTTTCATTTAAAAACTTCAGAAAAAACCCTCATTCAACCTTCAGATCTATTTATCTGAGTTGCCTAGTTTGTTTCTGAAAAATAGAGAAACCTTTACCAAACCTAAATTTATAAAAGAATGCATGTTAGCTGTAATAAAATGTACATGTTTACTATCAATTTATTTTAAAAATATTAAAGATAAAGATTCTAAAATGTTATAAAATATAATCTTCTGTTTACTCATTTTGTTTTTTGTTAATATCCAAATTAGAAGTACTTAGCTCTGTTCTATCCAAGCACAGTGTGGGCATATATTTTGATTCATATAAAGAAATTATCAAATATTGAAATTTCTCAGCTAGAGACCCCTATGTGTGCCCCTCAAAAATGCTGAAGTCCCATACAAAATCCCATGTAAAGCAGTATTAATGGGTTAATTTCAACTCTAAGCCTGGTATAGTCAAGTACTGGATTTGTCTTTGGGGAACCCTAGTTTTCAAATCTATCTCCACTACTTATTATCCTCTGGGTAAGTTAATCAACCTCCATGGACCTCTTTCTTTACCATTAAAATGACGGAGTTTGAATAATCCTCCAACTAACTCTTATGACTGTGGTCTGTACCCATTTCCTAAAACAGAGTTTTCCTGTAATTAGGCAAGTGACTTTTAATACTTCATAAGTGGCTTTATGCCTCTGCCCATTTGGGAAGGCTAACCCCTTAGTCTACAGCAAGGCCTTTATAGTTGAATGATAGAGTTCATTCACTCCCCTTTCACAGGTTTGGAGATTTAGAGTTGGAAGAAGCAATCTAGTTCACCTTGCTCATTTTGTAGCTGTGGAATGTAAGCTCCAGGGAGGTTTGGAGCTAAAGGTCACCAGTGATGTCCAATTGGGTGTCCAGCTCTTGACTCCAGAGCCACTACATTCTCCATCACAAGAAGTAAATGGAAATGCTTCTCTGTAAGTAAAATTCTAGTGTCCTCACAGAAAATTATAATCTGTTTATCTATTGCGCCCTAGTTTGGAAGTGAGTGTTAGAAGACTGGAGAATGGGGGTGAGGAGGAATTAACACCTGTTTGTATAAGAGTGAGGGCTCATTCCATCCCTCTCTCCATCCCTTCCAGAAAAATAACAAATAAAAGGTGACAGAAAGGGTTAGGGCTGAATTTCATTTTGAGGAAGGGTATGTTAAGGTGCCTAGGTTAGTGCTCTGCTCACAATGGATGTTCCCATGGTTTCAGGCAGATAAGATGGAGCACCTGGCCTCCATTAGAGATGCTGAAAGTCTTGCCTAAACAAAATTTCTGAGGGGTCCTACTAGGCTGAGAACCATGCCATCAGTTGATGTGCCAAGAGGTATGGAAAGACATCAAGGGGCCTACAAATGAGAAATACACCCAATGGTGTATCCATCGTTAGTGCCAATTTACCTGCTTTCTGAAAGGAAGAAATGTCTGGGACAACATGAAAGGGTTTCCATTTCAATTTCTGTACTATACTGTTTGAAAAGACACTATCTAGTCTTCTTTACGTAGACACCTCCAGATCACAAAAGGAAATGTATAAAGTCTTTCACGCAACAGCTTTATTTTCAACTACATTTGTCCAAAAAGATTCCAACCCTTTGTCATAAAGTTTCATACCCACAATGACTTATTTCATTAGAAGTCTTATGCTGAAAATCAATTAGTAAAATTCCTAGGGGAAAAAGGAGTGGAATGAAGGTGACATCATGGTGGCTTGGTCTGGCTTCTCAACTAGCAGTGAACTGAAAATACCTATGGATATCTAAGATCCAGATATATCTCATGTCTAGAACCTGGCTTTCTGGAGGCAACCTCCAGTAAAATGAATCTAAATATTTCACATACTATCACTCCATATCCTCTGTCCTCCCTTTCCCTGAGTGCTGAATTATGTTAAAGTTAATTATGCTTGAGGAAATCCATGCAAGGTCTTGAGAAAACTGGAGACACCCTGAGGTAATCGCTGCACTGGGGGAAGGAGGCAGAATGGTTGTCATGGAGAAGACTACGATGCTGAGAAGAGTTGTTTGATCTTGGTCTGAGTTCAAGATCACTGATGTGCATTACAAACTTGGTACAGCCAGGAAGGTATATCTTGTTGAGTTTAAATAGAGTTAGTAAAAAATGGAGAAATTATGCATAAATTAGATAGTTATACATAAATCCCATTTTGACAAAGTCTTATTTTTAGTGCTCCAGGCAAATCACAAATTAAAAGGAAAATATAATGGATCCTTTTGTAAAGAAAAGAATATTTGTTATGGTGAGTAAGCACCTACCCTCATTTAAGCCTTTCTGTAAAAAAAAACAGCTTTCATATAGCAAACTTTCTTAAAGGAGGGCAAACCTGTAATGAGGGGTCTTGGAAATTCACCACCATGAGAAAAACCTTGCCTAATGCACACTGAACAGAGAAAGTAAACCCACTTTAGTATAAACTACAGTTGAGTAATATGCCCAAGTAATACGCACGTGGAGGAAAAGGGTCCACAATTACCTCCATCAGGAAAATCATAGCCAGTGAACTCATCAGTCAGTGACCACAGACAAGTCATTTCTTCTCACTGAAGTATCTGTGGCCATACCAGTCTTCTCAGGGAGCGATGAGCAGGAGAAAAGGACTCTCCACCACTCCTTCTGAAAGTGAGAGGCACTGTACAAAATGGGGTTGACCGCTGAGTTGGCTAATGTAAACACTATGATCCAGAAGAATAGGGATGGCCATATCACCAGATCCTGCTGGAAGTTCTGGATTAAGATCAAGAATATGGTGATCATGATGGGGCTCCACATGATGAAAAATGAGACCATGAGCACCAGGAGAGTCCGAAAGAGTTTGTAATCCTGTTGGGAGACCCGGATGTGATGGTCTTCTGAGTAGGCCTGACTGACATTTAATCTTTTTCTGGAAGCTTTTGTGATCTGCAACATCAAAACAAGGTGTCAGGTGATGCTGAGTAACAGCTGAATCTTTCTTCCGTTAAGTAAAGAGCCAGCCTCTGAAAATTGTATTGCCTATGTTCTAAGAAATATGATCTTCTCCAACAGATCTAGGAGAATATTCTATCAGGGCTGTCAGATTCAAAGCAGCCTTCAAAACTTAAAATGTCACTGGGGAATGTTTGGCAAAATAAATAAACTACAACATAGATAATGTTAATTTGTTGTTTTCTAAGTCACCATGCAGGGCTGGCAAGGATAAGTTCTCTCTGAGCCTGACACCTACATTACATTATCAATTAGTGATACTGTTTATAGGGAAAGGGAAAAGGAAAGGAGAAAGGAAAGAGGAAAGAGAAGAAAAAGGGAAGTGAAAGAAAAGAAAGGAAGAGTCCAAATTAGAAATAGAAAAGAGGGTTGATTTAGTGAAAAACAAAGGTGAGTAGGGTCATTCTAGGAGATGGTCATCATCATATTTCCACTAAATACTATATTAAATTGTATCAGAAGAGTTCAGAATAGCACAGTGCAAAGGGAAGAATTCCGCAACTGTAGTCAGAGGACCTGAGTTCAAATCCTGCCTCCATTACTGACTACCTGTGTGAATCCGGTCTTAGTGTCCTTATCTGTAAACTGAGGGTATATGAGGCCTTCGAAAGTCCCCTCTAGTTCTGCTCCTGTGATGGTCAGCAAAGTGCATTGCTTTTGTAATCATGTCATTTTGTGAAGTTTTTTCTCACCAAAGGCTATGGCAATAAGGGAGAACTTGAGGGAATTCAGAGAAGCATCGGAAGATATATATGAACTGGTGGACATCAAAATAAACAGAACCAAAAGAATGAGACACAGGACTACAGCAATCTAAATGAAATTATTACTAAAGGAAACTAAATAAAATATAAATGAATTTATTCTAATCTAAATGAAATTATTACTGAAGGAAACTGAACCAAGAGTGACTAAAGAACTGAAGATGGTCCAAGAGATAAGTTAATGAAACAAAGTTCCCTCCTCTCTCAGCTCAGAGGCAGACAATACAGAGACAGAGAGATAGAGACAGACAGAGAAAGAGATACATGGAGTCAGAGAAAGAAGACAGACAGCTATAGAGAGAGATAGAAACAAGAGAGACAGAAAGAGACATGAGACAGGCACAGAAAGAGATAGAGACAGAAGAGAAAGAGACAGAAAGACAGAGATATAGAGGCAAAAAGACAGAATTAGAGAAAGAAGAGAAAGAGACAGCTACAGAGAAAGAGAGAGACAAGAGAAAAAGACAAGAGACAGAGAGAGAGAGGCAGACTGGGAAAGATGAGAAAGAGACAGTCAAAGGGAGAGATAGGCACAAGAGAAAGGGATAGAAAGACAGAGATAGAGATATAGAGACAAAGAAGAGAAAGAGACAACTACAGAGAAAGAGATAGAAAGAGAGAGATAGAGACAGACTGGGAAAGAGGAGAGACAGCTACAGAGAAAGACAGGCACAAGAGAAAGAGACAGAAAGACGGTGATGGAGCTATAGAGACAAAGAAACAGAAAGATACAGAGAAAGAAAAAAGAGAGCTAGAGAGAAAGAGATAGAGACAGAAGAGAAAGAGACAAGAGAAATACAGTTATAGAGACAGAGACAGAGAGATAGGGGCAGACCGAGAAAGAAGAGAAAAAGACAGACAGAGAGAGATAAAGAGACAGAGTAATGTAGAGACAGAAGAGAGAGAGACAGAAGCAAAGGGATACACAGGGAGGGAGACACAGAGAGACCCTTAATAAAATAATAGGGTCTTAATAATAATAATGATAGCTCTCATCATACAGAGCTTTATGGTTACAAAACACATTGAATGTCCTCCCAAAAAGAATTAACTTCCCCCACTCACAGATAAGGGAGGCAAGACTCAGAGACTTTTCTTAGGTCACAAACTATAAGTGGTAGAGCTTGGTCTTAAAGCCAGACCTTCTACTTCTATGTTCAGAGCCCTGTCTCTTTCCTTATACCATAGTATAATCAACCTGGTAGAATTCTCCTGGTAGAATCAACTAGTCTATGAGGGGCACTGAGTCACCTAGTACTATAGGCATCATGTATAACAAATGTCACAATGGCTGGATCTGAGTGAGGATTGGCTAAAGTCTTAACATACTGTACAAGCTACCATAACAGCCTCCATGGAATTCCCTGAATTGAAATGGTCTTACCTATTTGATGAGTTTGAATATGGAAGAGGGAATGCTTGCCCTGCATGATCCCAAAGGACAGAACTAGAACCAACAGGTGGAAGTTATAGAGAGGTAGATTTTGGCACTGCAAGGAAAAAACTCCTTCCAAAGTAATCCATCCAAAGTCTAATAGGCTGCCTTAAATGTGATGGGAGTAACACTTGTTTTATATAAGCTGGGCTGGTTCTTTAAAGGGGCAAGGAGGCAAATTTGCTTCCTGGGGCATAAAAGGCCCAGCCCAGGGGAAGTTAGAATTAGAAACTTCCTCATGGGAATGCTTTCCTGGATCTCTGCTGTGCTGATATTGCAGGGAAAGCTAAGTATTACTTTAACTTTATATTCTTAATAATTATATATTTTACAATTAAAAATTTATTGTATATCATTATGTATTTTAATGTATTTCATATATTTATATTTTATATCTTTCAACTTCTAATTGGTAGAGAATAGTTTCTAATTGGATTCTATGGTCCACATGTGTTTATTAAGGCACATTTTAAAATCCTGAACCTGAGTGATTGGGCTAAACCTAATTTAAGCTTGGCTTTCAATACTCAGGAAATAACAAGTTCTCCATTTACAGAGGTCTTCGGGTAGAGGCTGGATGGCCATTTGTAAGGGATGCTGCATGTAGAGGGGAATCTTGCATAGGGAGACTCAGAGCCAGCATGGTACAGTGGGAAGAGCCCAGGCTTTGGAGTCAGGGGTTCAGATATGACCTCTGATGTTTATTATCTGTGTGGTCCTGTGTATATTATTCAGCCTTTCTCCCCAGGTTTTGGTTTCCTCATGTGTAAAATGAGGAATCAATCGGACTCGGTAGCATAGATCCATTCTGATTCTCTGGTCCTGCGATCCTACTCTGTTCCTGGTAATTGATAATAGATAAGAAACATACCTGTAAAATTTTGGAGTAACTGATCACAATAACCAGTCCCGGTACCAAAAAGTTAAAAATTGCAAACAACACATCCCAAACGATTTCTCCTTCAGTGCTGGGCCAGACCAATGTACAAATCAGAACTTCCTATTGAGAAAGAGCAAGGGGAAATTTCTGTGTTAACTTTTTGTTTTTCACTCAATAAAAGGTGTGAACTTGCAAATAATTTCTTTCTGGTTTTTACAATATACAGTAAATCACTGTGTGACAGGTCTAGGAAAGGTCTTAGAAATCATGGTGTCTTCTTCCCTCATTTTGCAGAAGGGAAAACTGAGGCCCGGAGAGCAGCCCCTGAGAAGATGGTACAAACTGATACCACCTGTAAGCTTTGTTTGATACCTAGCAAAATTTCATTAAAGGGATGGTTGGCGTGCCTTTAGAAAGGGAAGCTATAAGCAAGCACTAAATATCAATGTAGCTTATAGCATGGCAAGCTGATCATTTTAAGGCTGGAAAGGATCTCCAAGGTTATCTTCATTAATACCAAAGGAGATGATGCATTTGAAAATCTTGGAAACATGAAAATGCTACACAAAAGTCAGCTATGATGATGACGAATGGGTCACCCAAGTTTTACCTCATTTCTTCCTTTGATATGGTCACCAGATCAAGGGGCTATTCAAGATGGGGTATACCAAGATTTCAGGAACACATTTAACAAAGACTCTAATGCCATCCTTGCTGATGAAATAGAAGGATGTGGAGGAGACATCACAGTCAGATGGAATTGAAATTGGTTTTAAAGTACTTAAGGCTTCACTGTCTGTTAGGATGCTGGACCAGACCCTGATAAGCTAGAACTACAATATGGAATCTAATAAGATGAAATCTAATAGAAATAAATGTAAAGACCTACACTTGATTTAGCTTAAGTCAACTACAGAAGTACAAGGTGGGGAAGGCATGACTATATGAGTTTGTATTAAAAATAAGCTGGAGTTTTATTGGACTGCAAATTCAGTGATTTGACAATATGGTATTTTTTAACTTAGTTTTTCAATCATTTTCAGTTGTGTCTGACTCTTCATGACCCCCATTTGGGGTTTTCTTTGCAAAGGGACTGGAATCCCTAGCCATTTCCTTCTCCAACTCATTATAAAGAGCTGAAGAAAACAAGGTTAAATGACTTGCCCAGGGTCACACAGTTAATAAGTTTCTGAGGCCAGAGTTGAACTCAAGTCCTCTTAAATCCAAGGCCAGCACTCTACCCACTACAACACTTAGCTGCCCAAAACGGCAGCTTTAAAAACCTAAGGCAATCTTGGGCTGCAATATTAGTGTCAAGAATAAGAGAAGTAACAATTTTGGTATACTCTACTCTGGCCATAACTTATGTGTTGCGCTGTGCTCAGATCTGGGTTTGTAATGCTAGGAAGGGCATTAATTAACTGAAATGTGTCCAGAGGAATATAACCAAGATAAAGGCATAGGGCCATATTAGAACTGGTTAAAAGAAACAGGCACATTGAGCCTAGAAAGGATGAAACTTGATTGTATTTGAAAGGCGCTCCTAGTGATGAAATTGTATTTGTTCTACCTATCTCTAGGGAATAACTGGTGTAAATTGTAGAAAGGCAGATTCAGGATTGACTTAGGTGTAGTGGAGGGAGATAATCTGATAACTGCTTTCCCCCAACCCAGTTGATATGAGCTCAGAATATACTGGACAGATAAAAGGAACAAAGAGATCCTCAAATCTTAAAGTAGGAAGAAGGAAGATAGAATCTAAGGGTGGTTAGTGAATGAGCTGGCAAAAGATTTAGCCACACTCCCAGTGGTCCTTAAAAAGCAAAGACACCTGCTAGGGAAATAAAGTCCAGTTAGGAAATGGCCTTGTGGAAGAATGGGGCTCTAAGAAGCAGAGAAGAGAGCCAGCTATGCATTCAAGAGTGAACAAGCCTTGTTCATTACAAACTGAGCTGAAGAGAGGCTGATGCCCAGGGAGCCAGATGATCAATCTGCTTAGGGAGACAGCGGACTGTGGAAGTCGTATGAGGACATCACAAGAAGAGAAAGGTCAATGAGCCCTGCAGTGCCTCAACCATGAATTACTTTGGCAATATGTATTCCCTGAGAGCATTCCCCCTTATAAGTATGTGTTGGTGTCCACTCTCTCCACTGATGCACTATGAATTTGTGAAAGAATGTACTGAAGGTTTATGAGTGGATGGGGAACGTTTTGTAGCTACTGTTCTTATGATGCCATTTCAGTAAATGCCTTTGCTTTGAGCCAACTGTGTCTATGAGTCAACTATTAAAGGGAAGTATACTGGCAGGGGCTCATGAACTATGATTTTAGAAGTCTAGAACTTGTAGGAATAGTTATCCCCTTTGACCCAACCTGAAACATTTCTTCCTAGGCTACCACAGAAAGTAGTCAGTCCTATCTCAGTACAAGTTGTCATGTAATGGGTGTATGATCACCTCTTGGGATTATATAGAAGAGAATTCTGTTCATGTTCCCAATGGAATGGATGACCTCTGAGTTCCTTTCCAACTCTGAAGGTGGGATTTTCTGAATGATAAAAGCAAGAGTTTTCCAAAAAGTATATATCACTAGGCTAGAACAATGGACTGAAACTCACAAGGTGAAAGCTAATAAGAACAAATGAAAGGCCTGGATTTCAGATTCAACAAATCAATTGAACAAATACAGTATGGGTTGTGGGGCAACAGGGAATGGGGACAGGCAAGAACTGGGAGTATTTTGTGATCTGCATGCCCCCTTGAGTAAACAGTGTGATGGCTTCCTGAAAAAATAATCAATATAACCTTAGGCTACATTGATAGACAAGGAAACTGGGTCTGGAAAAAAGGAAGGCACCACTCCACCAATGCCCACCCTGGTCAGGCTACATTTGGAACACCTGTGTTCAGTTCTGGGCTAAGATGGCCACTGACAAACTAGAAGGCGGAAAGGAGGATGCTGGGCCTCCTAGCAGAAAGAAGACATGAGCACTATTTTTGAGTATTTGAAAGCAAGCAGTATGGTAGATAGAATACTGTACTTGGAGTCAGGAAGACCTGTCTTGGATACTTAGGAGCTACATGACCTCAAACAAGCCACTTAACCTCTCAGTTTCCCCATCTGTAAAATGGCATGACATTAACAGCATCTACATCAAAGGCTTGTTATACACATCAAAAGAGGTAATAGAGGTAAAATGCTCTGCACACCTTAACTTATTAATATTAGTTATCATTCTCTAGATGAAGGAGTAGATTTATTATGTGTGATTTTGAAGGTCAGAACCAGGGCAATTGGATAGACATATTTTAGCTCCATCACAGTTAAGAACTTCTTAATAATTTTAGAGTTGTGAAAAAATGAAATGGGCCCCCTCTCACTGGGGGTGTCAGCGCTGAGGCTCTACCACTCATCAGGGATGCTTTAGAAGGGATTCCTGCACCTGACAGGAGGTAGATCAGACGAAGTGACCTGAAAGTCCATTCTCTTTATAACTGTGAGTCTATAGTGTAACTCCCTCACTAGTGGAATAAAGTATACTTAGAGCAAAGGTAGGTTTTTTTCTCCTTAAGTTTATATGGCACATATAAATTATTGGCATTATATTGTACAGGTCAATCTAAGCAAAAAAAAAGAGAAAGAAAGAAAACAAGCTGGATATGTAGAAAGAGCAAAGGATTAACAGATTAACATTCAGGAGACTTGGTTCCTAATCCTGGCCCACAATGCTGACTCTGTTTCCTCAGCTGTAAAATGGAAAGTTAGACTAGAAATTCAGGGGTTCTTTACCTGGTTCCACAAACTTGTTTTTAAGACTATTTTGATAACTATTTCAATATAACTAGTTTCTCGTATAATCTTATGTATTTATGTCTTTAAAGACATAATTCTGAGAAGGGGGTTCACCAGACTGCCAATCAGCCATGACACAAATGGTCTAGATGGTACATTAGGTCCACTTTATTTCTGAATTACTAAAATTGCTCTAATTTTTATTATAAGGAGAACAGTAACAATTCTTATTTATATGGCCCTTTAAAATTAGAAAGACACAAATATTCTGAGACTCATTTGAGGCCCAATTTTTGTCCTGTCACTAGACTTGTATGACTTAGGAAGAGACAGCAAGGCTGATGACTTTGCCTCACTTAAATCCAATTCACCCATAAGTGCAGATGTCACTTGTGATGTCATTGGTCATGGAAAACAAAGGGCAAACAACAACATGAAACCCATTTAGGCAGATGAGAAAGATGTGAAATGACCTGCCAGAGTCACACAGCAAACAGTGCCCGAGACAGATAATTGAACTCAGGCCTTCCTGACTCCAAGCTCAGCATTCCATCCACAGAGGCACCTAGATTCTTTAATAAAACAGTCAATGGCAGGACTCTTCTCTCAAACACTCTTACAAACCAAGGGAATCTAAGGAAAATCTGATGAATGAGAGAGTGTGCTACAGGAAAGATAAGACTAGTTAACTCACCTAAGGAAACTGAGGCCCAGGAGATGATGTGTTCTGCCTAAAGTCACATAAGCCATACCTATTGTGTAGCAGAGGTAGCTTGAATTCAAACCAGATGATGGAGAGCTAGGAAGAAACTTTTGTAGGATTCCAATCTGCATTTTCCAAACACTGGCCTTCCCAACCACCATTGGAAACAAAAGCAGCGGTCCTTCTCTGAACACTCCCTACCTTCTTTTTCCTATTCTCATTTTCCCAGAATCCTCCTTCCTCTCCCTTCAAAGACAGGGAAGGGACAGGTATGGGGTGAGGTGAATGTGTCCCAAAAGGTGGGGAAGATCTTGAGTTGGAGACGCCAACTGGACACCCGGGAGCTGACAGGCAGCTGACAGGAAGAGAGGAATTAGATTTGGGCTTCACCAAAAGACATAGACCAGATTCCCAGGCAATAGGGGATTCAAATCCCCTTTGGATACTTCCTAGTTGAGGGACCAAGGGCTGGGAGCTTCAGTTTTTTCATCAGTAAAATAGGACTTAATAACCACCAGCCCCACTCCCATCCCCAGCCCAGTGGAATGTCCCTCCTGGGCAAGGACTGTCTTAGGTTTTTGTCTTTTGTAAGCCTAACCACTGGGTAGAGTGGCTGGCCCATAGTAGGCGTTTAATAAATGCTTGCTGAACTCAGTTGCAAACTTTAAAGTGTAATTTAAATGTCAGGTGTTAAAATTATCTTTTCCGAGAAGTGGCAGGTGAGATCACCATGGCAGCAGATGAACTCACCAACGGAGAGTGTGGCGAGAGGAGAAGAGAAGAATGAGCCTGGGATATTTAATCTTTTTATCTATCCCAACACAATGCTCTGAACACGATAGAAGCTTAATAAATATTTGTCGAATGAATGAATTTGAAAACCCGAAGTCACCCAGGTGATAGGGATTATAACCATTTGTCTAAAGTTCAAAGTCCAAAAAAAATGCTTAAAATCCCTTACCATTTTTAGAATTATTCCTTAAAGGGAAGAATGTGTAATCCTAAAACATCACTTTTAATTCTTTAACACATGATTGGGGTGGGGGGGTGGGGTTGAAGGGGAAAACTCAAAAAACAATGGAAAAATAATTAGAAATTTTATGTCAATTTGATTTGTAAATCCATTTGGGCGAGGCTACTGATTCAGATCGGCACCCAAAATAATAATAGCTGGCAGCAGCTTAAAGGCTAATAAAGTGTTTCTTATCTGTTAAGTAACTGACTAGGTAAGTATCACTCCCCACGCAGGCTGGGCTCCTTACATTTCATACGTTTTTTGGGGGGAGTCGTTTAAGATAACATACACCACGAGGGTGGGTTTTGTTTGGTTTTTAATTGTGCATTCAAGGGACGCGGGAGACAACTGCCAAAAGGTGCAGAATATTTCTTAGTTCTAATTCACATTTTCTGAAACTCATTCCTAGCTCCATCTATTAGAAGTGGAACCTGCAAATAAATGCGCGGGAGCTGATGCTGGTTCAGATGGACGTTCTAAACCTAGAGCCTAAAAACTAAAAAATGTTTTAATGACTCAGTTCCCTTTTGTGATCAGTTCCCTTTTACTTCGGTGTGGTTCTGAGAAGGGGCTCATCCGTCTCGGGACTGCCGAAGACGGCCAGTAACACGGCCAGGTAAGGGCCGCTGGTCGGGCTGACCACTCTCATCTGTGCCCCTGAATCACTCTCCAGCCCAGCCCGGTCCCGCGGGGGTGCCCAGGAGGCGTGTCCCTCAGTTGCTGGTTCGGGCATCTATGGGCACAGTCCGAATTCCCTCACCGAGGCTGACCCTGCGGCCGGAGCCTGGGGGCGGGATGGAGGCAGCTGCCGCTGGGCGCCTGGGGGCGGGAGGGGGGGGGACAGGCCCCGGCTGCTTGTTCCCTCTCGGATGGGGGAGAGGAAGGCGGCTCTGCCCCGACGAGGGGACGAGGCGGCGGGTCGAGCCCCGAGACGAGGGCGGGGTTTGCACGCCCCCAGGTCCCCGGACCGCCGCTCGCAGCCCCTTTCCCAGCCGGCTGACGCGCGGGCAGGGTCCCGCCCCCGCCCGGTCCTCCCGGCCCTCCCGGCCCTCCCGGCCCGCCCGGCCCTCCCGGCCCTCCAGGGGCGGCCCCGGCCGGGCGCTCACCTCGATGCGGCCGTCGAACGGCTGGAGGCGCACGCTGAAGAAGACGCCGATGGGCAGCGAGGACACCACGGCGTAGGTCCAGATGAGCGCCAGCAGCGCGGCGCGGCCGCGGGGCCCGGGGCCCTGCGCGCCGGGCTGCAGGCGCACGATACTCACCATGCGCTCCAGGCTGACGGCGGCCAGCGACAGGATGGTGACGGTGCCGCTCAGGGTCATCACGTAGAAGAGCAGGTGGCAGGCCAGGTCGCCCAGCAGCCACTCCTCCGTCCAGCGCACGGCCAGCACCGGCGGCACGGCCGAGATGAAGAGCAGGTCGGCGCAGAAGAGGTTGAGCACCAGGCAGACGGTGGTGCCCCGGCGCCGCTGGCGCCTCAGCAGCAGGATGGCGCACACGTTGCCCGCCAGCGACACCGCGAAGATCAGGGCCAGCGCCGCCGTCTCCACGACGGTCAGGGCCACCCGCTGGCCCCCCTTGAACTCCGAGAAGTACGAGAAGAACGTCCGGTTGGCCGCGGGCAGGCTCCCCGGCGCGGGCAGGGGCGGGGGCGATGCCCGGGCCGCCCAGGCCCCCGCGGGGCTGTCCAGGAGCGGCGGCATCGCGCCCGGGCCGCCCGCCGGCCCCGAGACGTCTGCCCGCGCGGGCCGCGATCAGCTGGCAGCGAAGAGGAAGGAGGCGGTTCTGACATCTCCCCTCCTGCCCCCTCCCAGGACCCACACGCTTTACCGCTCCCCGTGCGCCCGGGAACGAGGAAGTGACAGGGGAGGGCTGGCTGCGCCGGCCTGGGCGGGGAGCCGCTTCCCAGCTGCGGGGCCGCGAGGGCGGGGTGCCCCGCCAACCCCCCGGGGCTCCACGCCCCTGGCCAGGCTCCCTTCGGACGGGCCTGGCTGGGCCCAACCCTTCCGAGGTGCCTCCCTTCCCGGGCAGTGCCCAGTGCCTGCCCCTGTGGGATAAAGTGCACGGAGAGCTTGGGGCTGTGCCGGGGCCGCGGGGGCCAAATTCCGCTTATCCGGACCTGTGGCGTGACAGACGGGACTCTCAGCCTCTGTTTCCCCTTTTGTAAAATGGCGGTTAATATCTGTACTAATTTGTATTAATTCAAAAGAGTTAATGTCTAATACTGTTTGTTTGTCAGCTATGATCGCTGATTACCGACGGACGCTGTCTTCTACTTACCCATTTAAAAACATATTTCATTTTTATTCTGAATTTAACATAAAATCGAGCATTTCATACACTTGTAGAACAGATGATAGGTAGTACCTGAAACCGTCTCCATTACTTGCAGCTTGCTGTTCTTTAAGTACCTAATAAATTTTTAAATAAAATAAAATATGTAATAAATTTTCAGTCTCATAGGGAAGCACTTGTCCCTCATCCTTTGTGATACTGAACACACACGCACACACACACACACACACACACACACACACACACACACACACACACACACACACACACACACACCCCTTTCAAAGCTGTCCTGGTTGTACGTGATGGTTTTAGCTTAGCTTTCCTTCAGTTCTCTTCCCTCTTTTCTGGGGGAAGGAAGGACAGCTTTGGCTCTGTTTCAAAAAGCTTTCCCTCCTTGGAGCTTTCCTCTAATTCCCCATTTTTTCATCTACATACATACTCATTCAGTCAGGTCAGATTTTACCATTTAACCTAAAGATTTATCTTTCCCTTTTTGCCCATTTCCTTTTTATTTTTGAAAGTCTCCAAATATGTGCATCTGTGTAATAAGTGTGTGGACACTACTTCTGTGAACTACCTGGTGACCTATGCATATCTCTGCATGTAGGCATTTTTATGACAGCCTCAGACTGACATTTGGAGAATCCTGAACTGATAGAGCTTATGCCAACAGTGTGTGGGCCTCAAGGTGTCTGGGTCTAACAGAGAACCACTATGCTTCCTGACCCAGTTTAAACGGAAGGACCTTGGGCAGATGCTCCTCTGAATCTGTCTGAATATGTGAATGATTATATGCATATTCTCCCTGGCAAGAATGAGCTAGAAAAATCCAGAGAATGGATCCATTCTGTATAAATAAATACTGGCAGTCTCAGTCTGTCACATATATATGCATGCACATGTATATATGTGTGTACCTGTATTATATGTGTATTTATATTTGTGTGTATATGTGTGTTTATGTATATGGTGGCAAAGGAGTGTGTGTGTGTGTGTGTATGTATGTATGTATGCGTGCTCAGTTTCAGAAAAAGATGAGGGAAAAGTGCTTCCATAGGAGACTGAAAATTGTTAGCCAAAATCTAATCAATTCTGCCTCTGTAGATCTCACATCCTCACCATCTTTCACTTGGACATTTTGAATATCCTCTTAATTGACCTCCCTGCTTTCTGTGTCCTGCTGAAAACATGCCCAGTGTGTGTATCATCCGCTAGAAGGTATGCATCTTGAGGACAGCTACTGTTCTCCTCCCGGTGCCTCGGCAGTGCCGTGCTTTTCCTACAGCAGGCCCTGATGACAAAAGAGCTTTCATTTTTGTCTTATCTGCATTATTTTCCCTCACTCTGTAACCTGTTTAGAACTTTAACTGTAGACATCACAGGCTCCAGTTGGGCAAAGGTTGCCACTGAATGCAGGGGCAGTGAGTTCAGGGGCAGTGACAGTAAGGAATTGCTCATTTACTTCAACAAAGACTGAGCTCAGGAACAAGCTGAAACATCTCATTTAGTTCCCTCATTTCACAAATGAGGAAATTAGAGTTTACGTGGGGGAAGTGAGGGCAGCTAGCTAGACGGCCCACACTGGATCCTGTATCTCTCAGCTCACGCTAGTCCCCATTTCATTTCACAACATTCTCCACCTTGGATTTAGCAGTTGGAAAATTCCTTTCACGTAGACCCTGTGCACACTCTGCAGAAGAGATACCAGTAGAGTATTTGTGTCTGGGGGAAGGCGGTAACAAATGATTGACCTTTATAAAGCATTTTAAGGTTTGCAAGGTGTTCCGTGTATATAACACAGTTGATCCTCATAACAGTCCTATGACATGGGGACTACAAGTATTCATGCTTCCATTCTACAGAAGAGGAAACTGAAGCCTAATGAGAGATTAAGTGGCTTCCTTAAGGTCATTTGAGGCAGGATCTGAACCCAGGTCAGAGTTAAACTGCTATTAAAATAAAAGTGTGTATATAGTCACTTAGTATTCTGAACTTTCTTCTTTGATTCCACTGTTAGATAAATCACTGGGAACAGAGAGTGGATCTGCTCAGTATGAATATGTGTGGCCAGAGTCTGTCTGCCACTTTGAGGCACAGAAGGTATAGTTAAAGAGAGAAAAGAACACTGACCCTGGAGGGAGAAAATGTGTTTTGATCTTTGCCACTTATCACACGAGTGACTGGCACATTATTTCATCTCTGTAGGTCTCGGTTTTCTCACTTGTCAAATCAGGGGTTGGACAAGAGTCCTATTCAGCTCAATATCTATGGTCTTGTGAGATGAATTTTTTTTTCCTAAAGGAGTTTCTTCCTATTTTCAACCAAATGAGGGTAAAATGCAATTTCAGTTAATAAGAACTTCTTATTTCTTGTTAGGAAAAAAAATTAAAATTCCAAAAATTCTTAAAGAGAAGTCAAATTTTTAAATTTTATTTTTTCTCCCCAATTACATGTAAAAACAATTTTAACTTATGTTTTGAGTTTTGAGGTCCAAATTCTATCCTTCTCTCCTCCCTGAGATGGTAAGCAATATTATATAGGTTATACATGTGTAATCATGTAAAGCATTTCCATATTAATCATTTTGTGCAAGAAGGCTTGAGAAAGAAAGAGAGGAAGGAAAAAAAGAAAAAAAAGGAAGAAAGAAAAGGAAGAAAGAAAAATCTTCAGTACTATATCTGGAGGCAGATAGCATTTTTTTCATCAGCAAATCCTCCAGGATTGTCTATTGCTGAGAATATTTAAGTCATTCACAATTCAAGAAGTGAAATGTTAACATCTTATGATCAAGTTGTACTGATGGGGAAGAGTCTTGGAAAAATTGTGGTTCAAAGATTAAATTAAAAAAGGAATCTAGAATAACTCAAAATGAGTAATCGTTCAATTCTGAATTAATCATGTCTGACCAAATGTATTTCCTGAACCACAAGTGTTTCAAATATTATAGAAGTATATATGCATGCCCACACAATCTATCTATAGCAGACACCAAAGTACTGTCATCCCACAGTCCTTAAATATATATTTGTTCATTTCCACCCAATTATTTTTCAAAAAATAAATAAGCCTATAGCACATCAGCAAAAATCACAAGCATGGAGTTCAATAGACATAGTTATTAAACACTTACTATGTGCCAAGCAGTGTGCTAAGTGCTGGAGATACAAATAAGAAAAAGACACTCTGGCTCCAAGGAGTTTACAGTCTAATGGGAGAAGACAATTCATAAAAAGAAGCTGAAAAGGGGCAGAAGGGATTTGGCTGAGGCATGATGTTTACAGAGCTGAAACCAAGTTCACTGGTATGAAATGAAGTTAGCTTGAAAATTCTGGGGTCCGCACTAGCACCGTGTGCTCCTTGAGGGCGAGACCTGTCCTGTGCCTTTCTTTATATCCCCAGAGCTTAGCATGATTATACGTTTAATAAATGCTTGTTCCCTTCCCTTAAAAGGTGGCTCTGAGAAGTAGCTCCGTCCTGCCTCCTGGTGGTAGTTGCTGACAGGCATTTGCATTTTTTTGTCTCTAGGGCAGCTTCCTCTTTTTGCCTTTTGCCTGATATAGTGGTCTCAGCTAAGCAGGACACTAATGAGGCTTCATGACCAGAAGACCTAAAAGGAAACTGACACATGGAGTTCCTATTTTAAAAGCTGAAATTGATGTACATGATGTACATAAAGGTCTTTAACTTTTCATCTTTAGTTGATCCAAACTTCTCGACAGGAACCCTTGCTCTAGAGAAGAAAGGAAAGATGGCAGCAGCAGTGGCTGCCTATGCAGGGCTTGTAACTGCATTGGGATGGATTGTGGCAGAAGAGGAGGAGTTTAGCATGATGCACTGGGGCCAGGACTAGTCCTGGAGGCTTCTCTTTATCACCAGTTCTCTGCCAAAAGGGGTGTTCTCTGTCACTCTCTCTCCTCATGTTCATTAAAGGAAGTCATTGGACACATCTTTTCTAGCTCTCTGTGCCCTTTGGACTCTCATCCACCCTAATGTGGGAGGCACCTACTGATCGGCTAGATCAATACCTCAGTTCTGAATATTTCTTATCAGCTGTCTATGCTGACTGGAGTTTTGTTTATAACCATTTGTGTGAACTGGATTCGTTGCTTGAGTCAAAGTGAATCGTTTCTAAGTTTTTAAGAGAGAGTTTGGCTTAAAGAACAATCCTACTTGCATTTACAAAATATTTTGCATTCATTATCTTTGGATCCTTACAACAGACCCCTGAAATAGGATCATACTTCCAAGATCCGTAGTATTGATCACTGTGGGTGGTCTTTGAGTTGGTGTTTTAAAAGGTTCATTTCCATCAGTCTATTGGAGTAAGTTGGAGTCACTTCTAAGATTACAGTGTCTAAATTCAACATCACCCATATGCTAGAAGGTTCATGTTTTAAAATCACTGACAACTTTTTCCTGAGACAAAGGCTCATTAAAAAAAAAATACTAATATTATACTGGTGTTAGTTTCAAGACTGTGAGTCATGGAATACTGTGTTTCCTAAAAAACTGAAAATGAGCCAGGCATGATAGCACATATTTGTAATTCCCTGCTGGGAAATAGGTTGAGTTTGGGAGTTCTAAGCTGAACCAGAGGGGCAAATAAATAGGCCAAGATGAGAAATAAAGCAAGTCAAAGTTTCCACAGTGATAAGCAGTGGGGTTAAGCCTATGAGTAGCCACTACAGTTCTGGCCCAGGTGAGATAAGGAAATCCAGTCTTTAAAAATAATAATAAATTACTCTCACCCAGATGGTATTGGAGAGGTGCATGGATGGTAGGAGCAGCTGCAACCTATTATAATGGACATAATCCATCACAGTTCTGTAAGTCTTTCCAGTTTATAACCTACCAGAGCTTACACTTTGCTGGCACAGCCTTTAAAAACCAAAAGTTACCTCTGTGACAGGATGAGGCATCACAGTAGGAATTGAATGGACTGAGGGAGTCAGCATCAGTAGTAGTATCTTCATATTATATGTGAAAACACTGCAGCAGAAGAGGCTTCTTTCTCTAAGCTCACACAGCTTAATACGTCTGGATCAGCGAATGTTCCAATACTTCCCAGAGCAGAAGGACCTGCCAAACCTTGTGACCTGCTGTACCCTCCATGACAGGATAAGATGAAGTAACTTGTGAAA
Organism: Bettongia penicillata ogilbyi; assembly: GCA_023548195.1. Taxonomy (NCBI): domain Eukaryota; kingdom Metazoa; phylum Chordata; class Mammalia; order Diprotodontia; family Potoroidae; genus Bettongia; species Bettongia penicillata. The sequence continues at coordinate 1,208,278 of JAJHZJ010000145.1, forward strand.
GTCCACGTGACCACCTAGTGGCAAAGTCATGACTTGGACCTGGGTCTTCACTCCTATGCTCATTCTACCACTCTAAGAAGGCCGTCCACTTTAGTCATCTATCTCTCACTAGAAAATTTTCCCACTTCACTCTCAATCCATTTGAAATACACCTCTGGGAGGCAACTGAACCCCTTCCCACAGGGAGTCACTGCCCTTGTAAGGGGGGAGGAGGGGAGAAGGTATTTCAGGTGGGGCCATAGGTGTATACATTAGAGTTGGCTAATACAAGGCAGGACCATGTAGGTTTGGAGGTTCACTTGGCTGCAATCACACAACCCCTGACTTGCTCCAGGATACCCTTTTTTTCTTTTCTTCTCTAGAAGTCTAAAGTGCATTTTATAAGGTTTTCAGAAATGATTTGAGCTAAGGCTACACTAGGAAGAAACTCTTTGGGGAAGAAAATTAGGGATCCAGCTACAAAAGTGATTCCCAGCATCTTCGGGGTGTTTCTTTGCCCTGCCATGTAAATCTGCTGTAGATGGGCTACATATCCCAGAAAGTCCTAGTTCTCTACTGTATTTTGTCCCTTAACAATAGCTTTCTCTTCCTTGGTAAGGAACCCTACCATGAAATTCTCTTTACTCTATACCCTTTTGGCTTCACCCATGGAATTTTAATTTTAGTCTTCTGGACCTTTGGATCAAGAACATTTATAAATCTTCATTTCTCTTGCCTATGCTTCTTGAATGGTTAGTACCCTTCCAGGTCAACATTTGTGCAGGAAAGGGTGATCATGGATCATTCAGCTACCAGGAAGAACATGGTGAAACCAAAAACCACCCTGAGCACAGAAGGACTTTGCAATAATCTAAACCTGGAGATGAAGATCCTGTTTGAACACAGATGTCAGAAGTTATTTCCAAAGGCAAGAAGAGTTTTGCTTTGTTTTTTGAGAAGTATTTTATGTAGGTGAAATTACCTTTCAAATATTTGCTTTCTTTATAGCTTACATATTTGAAGTCTGCTTTGTACAATATTTGATACATATTTATGCCTAGGTAAGTATTGAGTCATATTCCCCAGTTACTATATATCAGAAATTCTAAAGATATTATACTTTGCTTGTAAGTAGACAAATATAGAAATGCAATAGTTCACGTAAGAGTCTTGTAGTTTCTGGTCTTCTATTAGCATTCTTTCTGTCAAGCAAGTCAATTGGACGTTCCCAAGCATAAAGTCTGGTAAAGAGAAGAGGGGATGAAATGTAAGAGGACTGGATTGAAGGGAAGAGTTAACAGAACTCTGCTCATAAGAGTAGTAACTGACAGTGGTCTTTTGAGGGTACTGAACAGCAGTGGATTTCATTTTGTAAAAAAATACGTTGAAGCATTTGCTTTCACACAACAAACACAATAATCACTCAAACAAACCGACAAAGTACATTTCCTGGAAACAGTGAAGCAAAACCACCTAATATCATTGTATATTACATTTTTGATGGTTATAACTTTCCAACTTTGTAGCTTATATGATTATCAACAGGTCAACGGAAAGGAAAGACATGTGCCCATTTGTCATCTGCCATGAATGCTGCCTGTCATCTTTGACCTGTGTGTTCCCTATGAGTTCCTCTATTAAGAATTCTAGTTATTGAGCATGATTCTTTCTGAGCTTTCTTCTTTCTGCATCACTTCATACAAGTGTTCCCATGATTCTCTAAAACCTTCATATTTTGTTCTTCCTTATTGGTACAATAATATATCTACACATCATAGACACAATTTGCTCAGTTGTGCCCTAATTCCCAGGAACATATATGACTTCCAGATTTTTGTCATTACAAAAGATGCTGTGACTAATATTATTTTTCCATAGGAACCTTCCTCTCAGCTCTCCTATTTTTTATTTCAGTAGATCTGACAAAGCTATATGCCCTTCATTCTACATTTTTTCTATTAATTCCCTTGACATTTTGGAGCTTTTATTCTTTCATATCAATTTTGTAATTACTTTGTCTAATTCACTGAAGTATTACCTGAGTAATTTAGTTGGTATAATGCTAAATCTGTAGATTAACTTGAAGTTATTATGGCAAGTCATAATGAATATGTTTATACATTGCTCTAGTCTCTTTGCTAATATTTTAGCAATCATTTTGCATCAATATTCATCTTGGCTATTGGTCTGTGCTTCCTTTCTGTTTTCTCCTTCCCTGGGTTGTTTCAGAATCATATTTGTCCAATAAAAGTGGTTTACTAGAATGGCTTCTTCTTCTGTTTCTGAGAAGAGTCTCTATAGCAAAAAAGTTTTTTTTTTAAATGCTTGATAGGATTCACTTGTAAATCCATATGGAACATTTTTATTTTCTTTGGGAGGACAATTATGACTTACATGATTTCTTCTTCTAAGATTAGGCTGTTTAAATTCTCTATTCCCTTTTTGATTCATTTGATTTTCTTTTCTATTCATTATGAATTCTCCCTTCTTGTTTTTGATTTTGGTAATATGATTTTCTTTTTATCTTTGAGAAATCAACTAATGGTTTACTAACATCACTACATTAATATGGGAATGAACTATTTGTTGAAAGGATTTTGTAGCATGGGGGATTTTCTTTCCCATTGTGGGAAATCTTCCGAACAATACAGATCATAATTCATTTATGACTTAATAGCCATGTCCTAGGAAGTAATCTGAGGCATACAGAGGTTAATTAACTTAAACAGGGTAACACAGTTTGTAGGTGTCAGAAGTGTGATCTGAGCCCAGAACTTCTTGGCTTTAAGCCCAGAACTCTATCCTCACCTTTATGCTAGGAATCTGAGATCTGGGAACTTTTTAAACATTTTGAGGACTGTATTTAAACATATTTGATGACTATAGTGTAACACTACACATTTTATTTTTTTCATTTAAAACATTACTCTGAGAAAGGGATCCATGAAACAAAAATGTTGAGGGCTAGGATGGAGTGCAGTGACAAGTTCAGGATGGAACTTCAGGAAAACCTGTTCTCTGAGACTGTGCTCATTATCATCCAGAATGACTCTGCAGGCCCCCCTGGATGTTGCTGTCTCCATGAGATAAACAAGAGAACTACAGAATACAAGGGATAAATAAAATAGACAATGCCCTTTAGGCTAACATTTTTTAAGACAACAAGAGTAGCCAAATTTCTAGGACGGGAGACAAGTAGATTATCACATAGACTTGCAGTTTCTGTCTTTAAATACCCTGACCCTCAGATCAATAAATGGTTTTGCTCTATCTTCCCCGCCTGCCCATGTGTCTTTCTTTTTCACTGCTGTTACCAAGCCAGGTAGGGACACAGGCTGCCCACCGCACAAAAAAAGTTATTGGTCTATAGTCAGTCAATAATCAATAAACATTTAAGTGCCTACTATGTGTCAGGCATTGTGTTGGGGATACAAAAATAGGCAAAAAGGAGTCTGTCCCTACCTTCAAAGAGCTTACAGTCTAATGGGGATACACACACACACACACACACACAGATTTTATTTATTTTCATATAAACTTTTGTCAGTTCAATAGTCCTTTTGTTTTCCAATTTATCACTTATTTGATTTTTAAACTGCCTTCTTTTGATAATGCTAATGAAAAGAACACTAAAAAGAAGTTGAACGCTAAGAAACAGAAAAACCAATTAATGTCCTGAAGATGAGATAATGAAACATACCTCCTCCTTCACGGCAGCAGGGAAGGGTACTACTGGGTCACTGCACTAGATACTTTTTCTTAACTGTTTTTCTTTTTTGCAAGGAGAGGGTTCAATTTGAGGAATGGGGATAGGAATTTACTGTGATGTAATGACAAGAGGTAGCAACAAAACATGTTTTAAAATTTCTTTAGTATTTGTTTTGTGATTCTTAATGTATTGGCTTTCTTGTAAAATTGCATAATTGTTTCATTAATCAGTCATTTTTTATCTTTCATTAATGTGTTCAGAGATATAAGGGCTATTCTGGTTTCATTCATTAGATATTGCCAGCTATCATTCTTTTTAGGATAATTATTCATTGGTTTCGAAGTTTGTTCTTTGACTCATTCATGGAACCACAGAATTTCAAAGCTGGATAGGACCTCAGTGGTGAAATTATCTAAACCTTTCATAACATAACCTCTTCTTGAACAGTTCCAATGAAGGGAGATGTGTCACCTCCCAAAGGAGCTACTTTTGAATGTTTGTAATTATTAGGAAGTTTATCCTACATGAAGCCTAAATTTTACTTCTCCTAAGCTACTTTTGCCCCATGGGGCCAAGTAGAATGAGGATTTTCTTTTACATAACAGTTCTTTGAAAACAGCTCTCTTGTCCTCCTACATCTCTTGCAGTTTGAATATCTTCATTTCTATTAATTAATCCTCATATGAGATGACCTTGATGGCCTTCACTGTCCTGACTGCTTTCCTTTGGATGTGCTCCATTTATCAACGACTTTGTTTAAATGCGGTATCCTGTGGGGTATATTGGTGAGTGTCTGTAATCCCTGCTAGGGGAGGAGGCCAGTCCCTTGAGTCTGGGAGCTCTGAACTGCAATGGGGCGAAAAGCTAAATGAGTGTCTGTCCTAAGTCCACACAGGCACGGATAAGGTGAGACCCTGGAGGTAGGGTGGGCACCAGCCTGCCTAATGAATCAGTCAAGTTGGGAATGGAGTATGTTAATGTTTCCCTGCCAGGCAGCACTGGATCCCAAATGATTGACCACTGCACTTCCAGCCTGGGGGAGATAAGGAGAACCAGTCTCAAAAAACAAAAACAAAACAGTAAATGAATATAGAACTCCCAAGAGTACTTGGAATGATCATAGTGCTCCAATGGTGGCATGACAAGGAGAGACAGCAATAGGCAATCTCCTGTTCATTCCTGGATACTATGGGCCTTACAACCAATTAGCTGTTTTTGGTTCTTCCAGTTTCATGTTTGTTTTTTAAAGCTCTGTTAAGTCTTTTTTATAATGCTGTGTATTTTATAATGACTGCTATTCATTTTCAGACTGTTTTGCTGCTTTAAAATTTTTTTACCATCTGGTCTCTAACACTGATTCTCAAGTTTTGTTGTGTTTTCATTTTAAATTTGTTTTTAAGAATTCTAGTTCTCCTGGAGTTTTTTGAGGTTGTTCCCACATCCATGGGTCTAGTTGCTATTAATGTATTACTCTTTCCCTCCAGAGATTTTGCTTCATTTTCCTTTCCCCATTCAGTCTTTTCTGTTTTTTCACTTCATTCTCTGCCAAGTTTTCTGTAAAGCTTTCCTTTATTTCTTTCCTTTCTTTTTGCTGTTCTTTTATGTCACTTGGTACATTTCTTGAAGTTGGGAGGTGATGAAGGTAAGAGGAGCTTAGACATAAGAGGGGGGAAAGAGTAAACATTTACATAGTACGTACTATGTGCCAAGAATTATAGTAAGCTTTTTTTTTAAACAAATATTATATCATTTGATAAACATAATCACTCACGCAACTTGATGGAAGTCCATCAAAAAATTTCTTTGCTCATATTTTCTCAACATTTTAGCCCCTTCTGCTAGAATGGCTGGTTTCCCCATACAAGGGTATGCTGTTAAGACCTGAGGCCCCTCTCTCTAAAGTAAATCAAAGCTGTACCTTAGAATTCCAAAGAAATCCAATAAAAAACTCTCCCTCATTTCCTTTTGGAATTGAAGTTTTTATTAACAATCAGAACTATGGGAATTTAAAGATCATGGCACACTGAGAAAGAACAAACTAATAGCAAAACTTGAGCCTTTGAAAAACCATCTAAATAGGGGGGTAAGGAGGAGGGAAGAGGGTGAAGCAGGAAGAAGACATACAGGAAGAGGGAGAAGCAAGAATCCTTACCATAAATCCTTGTTAATTCTTTTAAGTGCTCTTTCTAGAATCCTTTCTGAAATACAGGAGTTCTCTTTTCTACCTAGCACCATAAGGATTTGTTTTGGGGGTATTTTCTGTGTTTGGGGTATTTCCTTTATCAAATACAGGCTGTTCCTTCTAAGGTGCTGTGGTAAAAAACATCCATCACCTGGGGGAAAATCTTCTGGTGACAGTAGTCTAAGCTTAGACTATTCCTCAGATAACAAACATAAGGATCTGTCACTGAGACTGTATTTAAGTTTGGGGGTGTAGAGTGTGTTCACGGAGGACCAGTACTTCTGGTGTGATGGTTGCCGAGCCCTTTCCAGGACTTCTTTCCACCTTTGGCGTCCACTGTTCCATTCAACATTCACCTGCGGCTCCAAGAAGATGCAGAATGCACAGTGGTCACACCTTGGTAAACCATTTTGGCAGACAGGTCAAACCAGGTTGAGGGTAACCAAGGGATCTCAAACTCACTGATGAGTTGGGGGGTGTCTACCCCAAACATGTGAAGATTTCCCCTGGTGGAATGGGCAGATGAGAATAATTTGTTCCAATGGCCATGAAGGCAGCTGAAGCAGGCAATGTGGCGTGCTTAGAGTTTGGTTAGATATGGAAGATGTCAAGGTCATCCACTGCATCCTGAACCATCACCAGTCATCTTTGATTCTGTTATGCCACTGGACTATGATGACTGGAGGACAGTGAGGCTGACTTTGTGCAACTTTGCCTCACTTAAATCCAATTTACGCACAAATCAAAAGACCTCACCCATACCATTTTACTATTATACCTGAAAGACATATGGCGACAGGCAGGTGATGAAGCAGCAGGTATGGAAACACTGGGAACTGTAGTCAAAATCCTGCACACAAGCAGCCCAAGCCATAGGATTGTTTCTCACTGGAAGCAGTAGTGGGATTTGGCAGCCCCCTGGGTATCTGAGCAGCCTTTTAAGGATTGCACTGCTCATCTCCTGGTGTGAGGAAAGAGGCTAGAAAAGGTGCCCTAAAAATGGTCTGCTTATCCAACCCTGGTCTAATTTCTGTGGCAGGTAGGGAATCCTACTCTGGTCAAAGCATAAAATATTGTACAAAAAAATCTGCAAAGATGATTCCACTCACCATTGGCACATGGAATGTACACACGCTTATAAACAACACAAAATCCAGTAGACTTGAAAGACAAACTGCTCTTGATGCAAGAGAACTCAACAGGTATAACATCCATATAGCAGCCCTGAGTGAAACAAGGCTGGCAAATGTAGGCCAGCTTACTGAAGTTTGAGTTGGATATAAATTTTTCTAGAGTGGCCAAAGTGAAGGGGAGCTCCATTAAACTGGCACAGGTTTTGCAATCAAAACTAATCTAGTCAGCAAGCTGGTATGCCTGCCAAAAGGAGTGAATGACAAGCTCATGGCAATTTGATTGCCACTTGCAGGAAAATGTCATGGCATCATCATCAGTGCCTATGCTCCCACCATGACAAACCCTGAGGAGGTCAAAGAAAAATTTTATGAAGACCTAGAGACCCTTATCATCAATGTGTCAAAAGAGGACAAGTTTATAATTCTGGGTGACTTTAATGCTAGAGTAGGCTCAGATTACCAGATTTGGCAGGGAGTTCTAGGGAGGAATGGAGTTGGAAACAGCAAGAGCAATGGTCATTTACTGCTGAAGACTTATGCATCACATGACCTCATCACCAACATTGTTTTCCATTTACCTAAATGCAATAAAACTTCATGAATGCATCCTTGCAGCAAACATTGGCATGTAATAGACTATGTGATTGTAAGGAGAAGAGCAGACAAGATGTGAGAGTGATGAAGGCAATGTGTGGTGCAGAGTGTTGGACTGATCACAGTCTATCCTTTCCAAGCTATATAGTCGCATTCATCAAATGTGCTGCCCCTAAGGTAAAATGACTACCAAAAGAATTAATGTCAACAAATTAGAGCTCTTCTCTGAGAATGAACAGTTTGCTGCTAAACTGGAGGGAAAGTTTAGCCAACACACAGTTGGCAACAGTGGAGCAGAAAAGGAGTGGGCAGCTTTCAGAGATTTGGTATACAGCACTGCATTTGCTCATCTGGGTCAGAACACTGGCAAACACCAAGACTGGTTTGATGAAAATGATGGGGAAATTCAGAAGCTGCTAAATGAAAAACAGGAACTCCATAGGATTTATCAGTAGGATAGTTCATCCGTCTCTAAGAAGGCAGCATTTAATGCCATCTAAAGTAAAGTACAAGCAAAGCTTAGAGAGATGCAGGGTGCCTGACTCGGTAAGAAGATAGATGAAATTCAGTTTTATGCTGATAGTAACAATCCAAAGTGCTTTTATGATTCCCTGAAAACTATTTATGGACCAAAAACCTATAGTGCATCACAACTACTTTGACACTGTTAGTTGTGAGGGCTTAAGGGAAATTATGTCAAAATTCAGTTGCCCAGAGACATTCATCAATATTATACATCAATTTCAGGATGGCATGTTTGCCTGGGTTCTGGATAGTGGACAATGCTCTTGTGCCTTCCCAGTCACCAATGGAGAAAAACAGGGCTGTGTACTTACTCCCATGCTTTTTATTTTTTTTTTCATTTTTAACACAGTTCATATCACATAACACAATTCTAACTTTTGGTCAGGTGATATTTCTTTTAAAGCATTTACAATATAGACCACAGATTTTTTTTTAACATTAACCAACTGAGACACAAATAATAACTATGTATGCTAACTTCATAAGCCCTTGACCTAATTGTCTCCACAGCATTACTAAGAATTAAAGGACCCTAACTTATTGTTGTTGGTCTAAATCCTAAGTCTAATAGCTTAATTTTAGACTTGGCCTCGGATGTTCCCCTACTAACAATCTATAATATAATAGATCTGGTATTAAGCTTACAAACCTTTTGACTATAGAAAATTGCCACTAAGAGTAGGGACATTGAAGGGAAACAATACCTCCCCAACTTCATGTCAGTTCCAGGCAGGAGTAGATTGTCAACTTGCATTCAGTGAGGCTTAGAGTCTGCCAGGTGTCAGTGGAGAAATTGAATCAGGAGAATCCTACCTCAGCTCAGGCTAAACAGCTGCTCTCCCACCCTTCCCATGAGATCACCTTTTTCAGTTCATACCAGCATCTCACAGGTTTACTGGCATCATGGATTGGAGGCTCAGATCGCCTTTGTTGTTATCCATACCTGGAGTTGGACTCAGAAGAACAGTCACTTAATAGTCCCATAGCATTTTAAAATAGCAAGTTCCAATAACCAGGTTTCAGATATGAATATAATTTTACATTAGCTAAGGAACATCTTTTGAGGCAAGTCTTAAGTGGCTTACATGTCTTTCTATACCTGTTCAAGTTCCTGCTTAAATAACAATCATAAAATCAAATTTACCATTAAAACCTTAACTTTTCCATCAATGCCAAATTTTATCTGAAGTTACCTGCCTCTGGGAGCCTTAGACTAAAATTCATTTCCCCAAACTAAAGGTGTCTCTGATTTAGTCTCAGTAATTAATTCAGTCAATTGTTTTAATACTAATTGCTTTTACATCATTTTGTAACATGTCCAATTTTTCCCCCATCTCTCTCCTCCCCCCAACCCTAATAACTTTTATTATGATTACTCCTTGCCTCATTGAGCCCTCCCTTCTTTCACACCCACCCTTCCCTTATCCCCATCTTTTTTCTTGTAGGGTAAGATAAATTTCTATATCTCATTACCTGTGTTTCTTATTTCCTGGTTATATGCAATAATAATTCTCAACATTCGTTTCTAATACTTTGAATTCCACCTTCTTTCCCTCCCTCCCTCCCTATCCCCACTGAGAAGGCAAGTAATTCAAAACAGGCTATATATGTGTCATTTTGCAAAAGACTTCCATAATAATCATGTTGTATAATACTAACTATATTGCCCTCTATCCTACTCTATCCCCCCTTATTTTTTTATTCTCTCATTTCACCTTGTCCCTTCCCAAAAGTGTTTATTTCTAGTTACTCCCTTCTCCATTTGCCCTCCCTTCTATCATTCCTCTCACCCCACTTGTTGCCTCCTCTCCCACTTTTCTGTAGTATAAGACAGATTTTCATACCAAATTTAGTGAGCATGTTATTTCCTCCTTAAGCCATATGTAGAGAGAGTAACTTCACTTTTCCCTCTTTCCTTTTCCTTTTTCTCCTCCATTGAACAAGACTTTTATCTCTTTTATGAGTTATAGCCTGCCCCATTCCATTTCTCCCTTTCTCCTCCCAGTATTTTCCTCCCTCACCCCTTAATTTTTATTTTATATATATTTTTTGTGGATATCATCTCTTCTGATTCAACACAGTCTCTCTCTCTCTCTCTCTCTCTCTCTCTCTCTCTCTCTCTCTCTCTCTGTATGTGTATGCACAATCCCTCCACCTACCTAAATACTGAGAAAAGTCTCAAGAGTTATATTTCCTTTCCATGTAGGAATATAAACAGTTCAACTTTAGTAAGTCCCTTATGATTTCTCTTTCCTGTTTACCTTTTCAAGCTTTTCTTGATTCTTGTGTTTGAAAGTCAAATTTTCTATACAGTTCTGGTCTTTTCAACATGAATGCTTGAAAGTTCTCTATATCACTGAATGACCATTTATTCCCTTGAAGTATTATACTCAGTTTTGCTGGGTAGGTGATTCTTGGTTTTAATCCCAGTTCCTTTGACTTCTGGAATATCCTATTCCATGCCCTTCAATCCCTTAATGTTGAAGCTGCCAGATTCTGTGTTATCCTGATTGTATTTCCACAATACTTGAATTGTTTCTTTCTAGCTGCTTGCAATATTTTCTCCTTGACCTTGGAACTCTGAAATTTGGCCACAATATTCCTAGGAGTTTCTCTTTTTGGATCTCTTTCAGGAAGTGATTGGTAGATTCTTTCAATATTTATTTTGCCCTCTGGTTCTAGAATATCAGGATAGTTTTCCTCAATAATTTCATGAAAGATAATGTCTAGGCTCTTTTTTTGATCATGGCTTTCAGGTAGTGTCATAATTTTTAAATTGTCTCTCCTGGATCTATTTTCCAGGTCAGTTTTTTTCTTCCAATGAGATGTTTCACATTATCTTCTATTTTTTCAAACTTTTGGATTTGTTTTCTAACTGCTTGGTTTATCTCATAGTCATTCATTTCCCTGAACTCAATTCTGTCTTTCAGAGAACTATTTTTTGTTCAGTGAGCCTTTTGAACCTTCGCCTCCATTTGACATTCTGTTTTTTAATGCCTCCTTCTCCTCATTGGCTTTTTGGACTTCTTTTTCCAATTGAGTTAGCTTCTTTTTAAAGGTGTTATTTTCCTCAGCATTTTTTTGGTTCTCCTTTAGCAAGCTGCTAAGTCTTTTTTCAAGCTCTTCTATTGCCTGAGTCCAATTTAAGTTCACTCTGGAGGCCCTGGAGGCAGGGGTCTTAACTTCCTGCGATGGTAAACCTTGTTCTTCCTCATCTGAAACGATGGGAGGAGATACCTGTTCACCAAGAAAGTAACCTTCTATGGTCTTATTTTTTTCCCCTTTTTTGAGCATTTTCCCAGCTAGTTATGTGACTTCTGAATCCTGTTAGGAGATTAGACTCAGCTGCTTTGTTCCTCTGGGCTTTGGGTGGGGGCTGGGCATCCCTCAGGGATGGGGTTTAGATCAGCTGCTCCTTACCACCAGAGGTTTTAAGCTGAGCTGCCTGAACAATGCATTCAGGTTGCTTCCTGGCCTCCACAGCTGCCTACAGTCTGCTGCTGTGGCCTCTGCCATTGCCTGGGGCTATTGCTGAAGAAATCCATTCCCTCTTGCCTAGCTGGGAAAGCCCTCCCCCATTGACCTTTGGAGCTTTCTTTGTCGTTTGTGGGTTGGGGTATCTAGGACCTTCCCTGCTAGGAACTCTGCCCAGAGGTCTGTTCAAGTCCTGTTCCTCCTAGTGCCATGTGGCCAGGGCTGTGCTCCACTCCACTCAGCAGTTGGCCTTCTGGGTTACCTTCAGCTGGAAACCTCTTTTTCTCTGTTGTTCTGTGGCTTCTACTGCTCCAGATTTTGTTGAGAGTCATTTTTACAGGTATTTTGTGGGCTGTGGAGGAAGCACTAGAGTATATGCGTCTTTATACTCCACCATCTTGGCTCTCCCCACTCCCCCCATGCTTTTTAGCACGATGTTCTCAGCCATGTTGTCAAATGCTTTCAATGATGATGAACATGGCATCAAAATCAGCTACTGTACTGATGGTAAATTTTTCAATCTGGAAAGGCTGCAAGCCAAGATCCAAGTGGAGGGAATGTAGGTGCATGTTTTTCTGTTTGCAGATGATTGTGCACTCAATGTAGCCTCTGAAGCTGAGATGCAACAAAGTATGGATCAATTCTCTGCTGCCTGTGCTAATTTTCACCTAACAATTAACACCAAGAAAACACAGGTGCTCAATCAAACTATTGGTTACAACAAATGGAGAAGTTTTGAATGCTGTGGAAAACTTCCATTTACCTTGGTAGTGTACTTTCCAGGGATGTACACATTGACGAGGTAGACACACACATTGCCAGAGCTAGCTCAGTGTTTGGGAGACTCCAAAGAAAAGTATGGGAAAGAAGAGGTATTAGACTGATTACCAAACTGCAGGTCTACAGAGTCGTTGTGCTGACCTCATTGTTGTATGCCTGTGAATCATGGACAGTCTACCAGTGCCATGCCAGGAAACTGAATTTGAACTGTCTTAGGAAGATTCTGAGGATCACCTGGCAGGATAAATTAGCAGACATTGAAGTCCTTGCTCAAACTAAACTGCCAAGCATTCAAACTATGCTTCAGAGAACACAACTCCAACTGGGCTGGTCACGTTGTTCAAATGCAAAATGTACACTTGCCAAAAAGACTATTTTATGGAGAACTTGCATAGGGCAGGCAATCCCATGGCGGTCAGAAGAAGCAATACAAGGACACTCTCAAGGTCTCTCTCAAGAACTTTGGATTGTGCAACATGGGACACACTGGCACAGGACTGGTCAGCATGCCCTGCCCACATCAGAAAGGGTGCTGTGCTCTATGAGCAAAGCAGAATTGAGACAGCACAAAGGAACGTACGATGAGCAAATTTGGAGTATCCACCCCAAATGTTCACACAGGCTTTCTGTGGTCAAGCATTCCAAACTCTTATTGGTCTGATCAACCACAATCAGACACACTGAAACTTGACTTTATCATGGTGATGTCACTTTGGTCCTCTTCAAGAAAGAAGGACAACCACCATTTAAAGTTTGGTAGGACTTCACAAGGCCTGCATTCCAGATGTAGCCTTCAAGAACCCAGGGTTATCGGGATACCACAGTGAGGTACTGGAACATGACACCAAATAGTGAAGAAACCAGTAGTATTCCAAATACTGCTATTCTTAATGAGCTAGGATTTTACAAATCCATATTTGCAAATTATCTGTGAATTATACAACTGGATGAATGATAAAGCAGTTATCAATTGCTCACTATTTACCAGGTACAGTGTTAATAATTACAGAGGATACAATCCCAAAAAGATAGTCCCTGACCTCAAAGTGCTTACATCCTAATTGGGAAAGCCTACATATACAAGTAGTATATGTATACTAATATAGTATATGCTAATATGTATATATAGTATGTGTATATATAGTATATGCATATATAGTATATACTAATATACTAATATAGTATATACTAATATGACAGAAAAAGAAATGATAAATATTGGAGTTTTGGAAAATTGGGACACTAATACATTGTTGGTGGAGTTGCAAACTGATCCAACCATTCTGGAGAGCAATTTAGAACCATATCCAAAGTGCGATCAAAGTATGCATACCCTTTGATCCAGCAACACCACTGCTAGGCCTATATCCCATCGACATCTAAAAAAAAAGAGAAAAGAATCTATATGTACAGAAATATTTATAGCAGCTCTTTTGTGGTGGAAAAAATTGGAAATTGAGGGGATGCCCATCATTTGTGGAATGACTGAACAAGTTGCAGTATATGAATGCAATGGAATATTATTGTTCTGTAAGAAATGATGAGCAGGCAGATTTCAGAAAAACCTGGAAAGATGTACATGAACTAATGCTGAGTGAAGTGAGCAGCACCAGGAGAACATTGTACACAGTATCCGCAATATTATGTGATTATCCACTATGATAGACTTAGCTCTTCTCAGCAATACAGTGATCTAACATAATTCCAAAAAACACATGATAGAAAATGCTATCCACATTCAGAGAAAGAACTATGGGGTCTGAATGTAGATCAAAGTATATTATTTTCTCTTTTGTTTTCTTTCTTTCTCATGTTTTTTTTTTCTTTTGTACTGATTCTTCTTTGGATTTCTAACTACTAATATGGAAATATATTTAACCTGATTGCACATGTATAGCCTATATGAGATTGCTTCCTGTCTTGGAGAAGGAGGGGAAGGGAGAAAAATTTGGAACTCAAAATCTTACAAAAATAATCAATGTTGAGTTATGTTTACATAATTGGAAAATAAAATACTATTTACAAAAAGAGAGATAATAAAATGGCCAAAAAAAAAAGGAATGTTAGACAAAGGAGATATTTTGGTTAGAGAAGGCACAGGAATGGGGATGGGAAGTATAAGAATGAGGCAGTCGATTGATATACTCTTTCCAGAAGCAGCAGTAATGTTGATTTGATTACTGTTCTAACATGGAGGTGAAAGGGCAGAAGAGGAAGGCCATGCCTTATAGCTGGGTAGAGAAGTTGCCTCATTATGGTGGGTTGTCAACAACCAGGACAGCATTATCCATTAGATGTAGGAAACTTAGCTGAATCTGTAACTAACTATAACACTTGGGGATTAACTTTAAGAGAAATAGATCTCCAAATGTCAGGAGGCTTTTCCCCTGGCCATTTACCCTGTCTCATAAAAGTTGAGTAAATATATGCACTTGTATGAGGTCCCGTGCAGCCTAACAGGGCTACCTTTCACAAAGTTTAATGACTATCTGAGAACGAAGCTTGCCTTTATTAAAAATCATCTTGTACGGCCTTTATGGTTGTCCTTTGACTTTTCAACATTCAAAATTCTCTATTCCATGATGCTACAAGCAGTTTCAGGTTCCTTGTCAGCTTCAACCTGCTTTTCAGCTTCACCGTATTCAGCTTCTCAGTTGAGAAGGAACTGTTGTTCTGAGAGTCCATGTTCATAGAACATGTCTGCAAATTCTTCATCAAAATAAATGTCTGGCAAACATAACACGGGCCATCATTTTTTTCAAGTTCTCCTCAACAGTTTACTTTTAACCTAATTCTAGGCACAGGTAACATTGAAAATGGCATCTCTTCTATGCAAGAGTTAACATTCTGTTCTCTGTAATCCTATTCATATGGGGCAGCATGATATACTGAGTGAAATCCAAAGGCATGGGTTAGGTGCCTCTGCCACTACCTACCTGTGTAACTGAAGGCAAATAATGATAATGTGAGAAACTTCTCTGGACTCCAGCCAAGTTTCTTACTCTAGAAAACAAGGATGATAAGGCTACCTATATCACAAGATTACTTCAAGGAGAGCACTTTGTAAACTGTAAAATCTTATGTAATATTGATGCTCTGTTTATTTTATATCCTTAGTAACATCCTAGTCCATAGTTTGAACTACTGACGTAACATTGGTAGGCAGGTGAATGGTGAGACTATATCACCAGATACTAACTTCACATTCCCATTAACCTACCAGACACCTCACCGTGCACCCTTCTCTTTTCCCTTGGTTTTGGTGACCCCACAGTATCCTGGGTCTCCTTCTACCTCTCCAAAAACTCCTGTTTTCTTCCTTGATTCCTCATCCTCCTTCCATTCCTTAACTATCAGGAGTACCTAAGGCTGTCTTCAGTTTTTCTGTTCAGTTTTTCTCTCTTGGAGAGCTCAACCATTCTCAAGGACTTAAAATGATCACATAATAATGATAACTAGCATCTAGATGGAACTTTAAGGTTTGCAGAGTTTTACAAATACTTCATTTGATCCTTGCCACCCCAGTAGGTAGATGATACTATCCCCATTTAGAAGTAACTGGTGGCCCAGTGGGGAGAATGCTGCACCTGGAGTTAGGAAGATCTGAGTTTAAATCCCACCTAAGAAACTCACTAGCTGTGTGACCCTGGGCAAATCACTTAATCTCTGCTTCAGTTTTCTCAACTGTAAAATGGGGGTGAAAATAATAGTACCTACCTCTCAAGGTTGTTGTTGCTGTTGAGATAAAATATATAAATACCACTTAGCACAGAGTTTGGTACATAGTAGGTACTATATAAATGCCTATTCCCTCCCTTCTTTTACAGATAAGGAAACTGAGGCAGACAGAGGCTAAGTGACTTGCCCAGCATCACACACCCAGTAAGTATCAGAGGCCAGATAGTTCTCCCTGACTCCAGATCTAGGGATCTCTCTATTGCACTACCCAACTGCCTCAATGTGGGTAAGTACCCACATCTGCACTAATATCATTGAACATTATAATGATTTGAATGCCCTGCTATTCCCTTTAAAGTCAATACGTCCAAAACCAAGGCATCATGATGGCCAAAGGATGAGATAGTTTAGGACTGGATGTTTAAGGAGGATAAGAAAGGAAAAAAAGACTCCAATATTTCATTGGGACCTGATCTTACTAAAATGAAGGAAGGGAACTTGGATTGCAGGGCGTTACAGAGGGAGAAACTGATGAGAAAATGGAGGCAGTGGGTCTGGTGTATTTGTCTGAGATATTGTGGCTGTGAATTTTGGTAGCTGGGATCAAACAAATGAAGGTTTTTTCAAGACAGAGGAATTAATTGGCTGGAGAAGGAAGAGTTGAGAATAGGGAAAGGTCCTTTAGGAGATAAAAAGGAGTAGCTTGGAGAGAAGGGATCACTCACAGCAGTGGAAGGCTGGGACCTGGAGTGACTCAGGCCCACAAGGGATGGGGAAATTGAGGTGTTCTACATGTTTGAGGAAATCAGGAAATCACAAGCAGTTGATTATACAGTGTATACTTGCAAGTGAGGGAGTTGTGCTGTTGACAGTGGCCATATGGAAAGGAATTATGATGGGGCAATAGTT
The DNA here is from genome assembly GCA_023548195.1 of Bettongia penicillata ogilbyi. Classification (NCBI taxonomy): domain Eukaryota; kingdom Metazoa; phylum Chordata; class Mammalia; order Diprotodontia; family Potoroidae; genus Bettongia; species Bettongia penicillata. The sequence continues at coordinate 1,225,241 of JAJHZJ010000145.1, forward strand.
GTGTATGAGGTATAGGGCTTGTGTGGCTTAATGGCTCCTATGAAGCAAGGTCAAAATGCCTAAAACCCAAGTACCAGAGTTATAAAAGGTTTGTTAGTCATGTGACCCATCTCTAGGGAAGATGAGTCAGGTAGTCACAGCTCTCTCTAGCACAAGTTGGTGCTAGATGGATGGAATATAGCCTTAGGTGAGAACTGTCCCCGTATTCTGGGCCTGGATGGTTAACAGGGCTGAAACACTATCTTTTTGTCGAATGACTTGGAATACAATGTCTTGGGGATCTAATTATCCACTAATCAATCAATATCGTGGGGAAGTTGTCATGGGTAGGCTTTCCAGAAGTAACTGATCTTCTCTTCGAAGTCATTTTAATTTTCTAATTTACTTTTTGTTTACAACACAAGAGGTTATAGGCTAATGGCACTAGGCACGGTAAGTCCTTCCTGGCTGTTGATCATCTAGTAATAGAAAGAGAAGAGCACAGAGACCCCAGGACAGCTTGGTCCTGACAGCAGCACCTTTACTTCTGAGATCAAATTCCCAAGGGCACTGTAGCCTGACTGTTTCAGGTTGAGTCGTTCATAGAGGCAACATGAGTCAGTGGAAAGACTAGAGCACAGAAAAAAGATACAAATAAAGTGGGTACTCTTCAGCTGGGAATGACTGAAAACTGATTCATAGACGTAATGGAATATTATTGCACATTTGTTATTCTTCAGTCATTCAGATGTGTTTGACTCTTGGTGACCCCATGGACCACAATGTCCATGGGGTTTTCTTGGAAAAGATATTGCAGTGGTTTGCCATTTCTTTCTCTAATGGATTAAGGCAAACAGAAGTTAAGTAACTTGCCCAGGGTCATACAGCTAGAAAGTGTCTGAGGCTGGATTTGAACTCAGATCTTTCTGGCTTCAGGTCCAGTGTTCTATCCCCTGAACCATCTAGCACACTCTATTATTATATCATAAAGAATGATAAATATGAGGGATTTCAAGAAACATGAGAAGCCTGTTACCAACTGATTTGGAATGAAGTAAACAGAAGCAGGAGAACAAGATACACCATGAAAACGACATTAACAGGCAGCCAAACTCACATTAACTGTGATGATTTCTATCCTGGATGTCAGATAATGAAACATATTTCCTTTCAGTGGAGGGAGCAAACCAAAGGAGCACAATTCAGTCACACAGGGTTGTTTTGTCAGTCAGTTCTACTTGTTTTATTTGTTGTAAGAGAGGGTTCACTGTAGTAGGGGTATATATGGAAATGATTGTTTAGAAATCTAGTTCTTCTGCTAGTCACGGTTCTATCCTTGCCTCTTAAGAAATCTGTTAGCCTTGAGGGCTGTGTGTGAACACCTGGAAGTCTGGTTTAGTATCTTCACCCACCAAGCTATTCTTCATGGATGTCCGGTTTGCTATCCAATGTCTGGCTCGCTATCTTTTAACCTTGCAGGGAGTTCAAACAATGAACTTAGTCACTGAAAGGACGGAGGTGGTTGTTGTTGGCCCCTCATCCCAGCTTCCAACCAATCATATTGTTCCCTACACCTCAGTTATGTAAGCAATCATGTTTCCTTCACCCTCATGATGTTACCAACCACATGACCAACTGCACTATTCCTCACCTGCTCTGTTTTGTTCTTTGTTCCAATCTTATAAAAAGGAACTGAGTTCCCCTCTCTGAGTCTTTGGCTAAATGGAGGCAGCCATCCTCTCTATTAGCAGGTAGCACCCTTGTTAATAAAATGTTCTCCTGCTGGGAGAAAACATGCCTCAGTCTACCTTTGTTGAATTTTATTCATGACATTATGATATAAAAACAGATGGGAATGGGTTCTAGTACCAGTCAAGAAACTCTAATAGTGGAGGCGGCCCTGCCCCCACCCGCTCCATCACTGAAGGTCTCTGCATAAAGCCCCTGAGGGAACTGAGCCTGGGAGACGGCCCTGCCCCCACCTGCCCCATTACTGAAGGTCTCTGCATAAAGCCCCTGAGGGAACTGAGCCTGGGAGGCGGCCCTGACCCCACCCAAGCACCAGAACTTAAGCTCACATTGAATAGCAGCCACTCCCACCGTGGATAGCCCTGAGACTGGGAAGCAGCATTTGAATCTCAAACCCCAAGCACTAGCTGGGCAGATCTAGGCAGGGGTGGAGAGGAATCTCAGAAGTCAGGTAACTGGCTGGGAAAATGCCCAGAAAAAGGAAGCAGAATAAGACCATAGAGAGCTATTTTATTGGGGAAGAGATGTTCCTTCCCCCCTTCATTTCTGATGACGAAGTACAATGCCTGCCATCGGAGAAAGATGTGGAGGTCGGGGCCTCTCTATCCCAGACATCCCAGGTGGATCTCCAGTGGGCTCAGGCCATGGAAGAGCTCAAAAAGGATTTTGAAAATCAAGTTAGACAGGTGGAGGAAAAACTGGGAAGAGAAATGAGAGAGATGCAAGAAAAGCATGAAAAACGGGTCAATACCTTGCTCAAGAAGACCCCAAAAAATGCTGAAGAAAATAACACCGTGAAAAATAGGCTCACTCAATTGGCAAAAGAGGTTCAAAAAGCCAATGAGGAAAAGAATGCTTTCAGAAGCAAAATTAGGCAAATGGAAAAAGAGGTTCAGAAGCTCACTGAAGAAAATAGTTCTCTCAAGATTAGAATGGAACAGATGGAGTCTAATGACTTTCTGAGAAACCAAGAAATCATAAAAGAATGAAAAAGTGGAAGAGAATGTGAAATATCTCATGGGAAAAACAACTGACCTGGAAAATAGATCCAGAAGAGACAATTTAAAAATTATGGGACTACCTGAAAGCCATGATCAAAAAAAGAGCCTAGACATCATCTTCCATGAAATTATGAAGGAAAACTGCCCTGACATTCTACAACCAGAGGGCAAAATAAGTATTGAAGGAATCCATCGATCACCATCTGAAAGAGATCCAAAAAGAGAAGCTCCTAGGAACATTGTGGCCAAATTCCAGAGTTCCCAGGTCAAGGAGAAAATATTGCAAGCAGCCAGAAAGAAACAATTCCAGTATTGTGGAAATAAAATCAGGATAACACAAGATCTAGCAGCTTCTACATTAAGGGATTGAAGGGCGTGGAATAGGATATTTCAGAAGTCAAAGGAACTAGGACTCAAACCAAGAATCACCTACCCAGCAAAACTGAGTATAATACTTCAGGGGAAAATATGGTCTTTCAATGAAACAGAGGACTTTCAAGCATTCTTGATGAAAAGACCAGAGCTGAAAAGAAAATTTGACTTTCAAACATAAGAATGAGAAGAAGCATGAAATAGTAAACAGCAAAGGGAAGTCATAAGGGACTTACCAAAGGTGAACTGTTTACATTCCTACATGGAAAGACAATATTTGTAACTCTTAAAACGTTTCAGTATCTGGGTAGTTGGTGGGACCACACACAGACGTACACACACACACACGCACGCACACACACATGTACATGCATGCACACACATACACACATGCACGCACACACAGAGACAGAGAGCACAGAGTGAATTGAATAGGGTGGGACCATATCTTAAAAAAAATTAAGGTAAATGGTAAGAGAGAAATGTAGGGGGAGGAGAGAGGGTGAAATGGAATGGGGTTAATTATATCTCATTCAAGAGGCACGCAGGAAACTTTTTAGTGGAGGGAAAAAGAGGAGAGCTGAGAAAAAAACATGAAGTTTACCCTCTTCACATTCGACTAAAGGAAGGAGTAAAATGCACACTCATTTTGGTATGAAAACCTATCTTACAGTACAAAAAAATGGGGAAGAAGGAGATAAGCAGGGAGGGAGGGATGATGGAAGGGAGGGCAATGGAAGAAGGGAGCAATTTGAGGTCAACACTCTTGGGGAGGGACAGGATCAAAAGACAGAATAGAAACAATGGGGGGCAGAATAGGATGGAGGGAAATACAGTTAGTCTTATATAACACGACTGTTATCGAAGTCATTTGCAAAACTACACAGATATGGCCTATATTGAATTGCCTGCCTTCCCAAAGGGAATGGGTGGGGAGGGAGGGATGGGGAGAATTTGGAACTCAAAGTTTTAGGAACAACTGTTGAGTATTGTTGTTGCTACTAGGAAATAAGAAATACAGTTAATGGAGAATAGAAAGTCATCTGGCCCTACAGGACAAAAGAGAAGATGGGGACAAGAGAAGGGAGGGATGATAGAAGAGAGGGCAGATTGGTGATAGGGAAAATTAGAATGCTTGGTGTATTGGGGTGGGGGGAGGGGATAAAAGGGGAGAAAATTTGGAACCCAAAATTTTGTGAAAATGAATGTAAAAATGAATGTAAATAAATAAATGAATGAATGAATAAATAAATAAAAAGAAAAAGAAACTCTAATAGTTCCAGGCTAGTTACTGACTCATTGATGACTTGAAATAATAATGCTTGTACTCCCTACTTCATAAGATTTCTGAAACAGTAACACGACATGTCTGAAATTTCTTTTCAAAAAGTTAAAGGCACTATTCTTTTGGAGATAGGCAGTAACAGGTCACAAAAATATTCAATGCACATCAGCTTATTTATCTTCCTAACAATCACACAATTTAGGCAGCACTAGCATTCCATGGCCATTTTACAAAGGAAGAGGCTTATATGACTAGTAAATGGTAGATCCAAGTTCAGCGTGAAGTATTGTGACTCCAAAGACCCTATTGGGGAACATGATTACTGAGCACCACTGTATCCTCTGTGGGAATAGTGAGTGAGCGGAATAGAAGGCTCATGAAGGGGAGCAGCAGGACAGAAGGCTGGCAAGGTAGGTTAGGGACAGACGATGAAGATTTTGAATGCCAGGCTAAGCAACTTCACCGTATCTCATGGATGACAGGGAACCTCTTGTCTCAAATATTAACGTTTTCAAAGTTACGTACCAGTAGTAAGGGTTTTAATTAGTTGTATAACCTCAGATAAGTTATTTACTACCAGAGGGGTCAAACACACTTGTGGCATTGCAGCCACAACACTCTTGAGAGTGGCCTGGCCAGATTCAAGCATAATTGGGAAATATTTAACAAAATAAATAAAAATACACCAGAACGCAGATAATGTTTATATGTGGCCTGCGGGGATCCTCACACACATTTTGTGAGGCCCTCCTTCTTTCTGAGTTTGACCCCAGATGATTTTTTATGTCCAAGTCTACCATTCTGTGATTCTATAACTATGCCATTCAATGTCTTTTATATACAAGATAAATATCTGTTTGAGTTTTAATTTCAGGAAAAATTTTGCCTCTGCCAATGAATCTGAATGCTTTTGTCAGCAGGAAGCAAAACTGTAGAATAAGATTATTATTAACTTATAGAATGAAGTTTCCTTTTGTCTAGAAAACTAGAAAACTTAGAGCCAAAAGCACTTCAGGCACCGGAAAAACATCTACTTTACTTCTCTATATGACCTATGTCCTCTACTGTCTGAGTAATTAAAATGTTTTATTTTTTTTGCTGTGTTTTGATCTGCAAGTCATCTCCATTTGTTTTAGTATTAAGAAGGGTACAAAAAACTTTTAGTAATATACTTCTGTACTGCACACATTAAAACTTTTAGAAATTATTTTATTATCTCTTTTATAGCATTACAAATATCCCAGCATCAAGAATTTCAGAAAAACAAAAAAGTAAAAGCATATAAAAATTATTCTGAAAAGTTACCCAATATTTACATTTCCTGAATTTAAGTTACGGAATACAGAAATGCCAAGAAAAATTTAAAAATGTTTCTGGTTCAAATGAGAGGCCTAGATGCTTTTGGTAGAATGAGTTTTAATTTTTCAGTAGACTAACATATGCTATGGAAAGTCTGATAAAATACCTTTCCAGTAAATATGAAAGTAAACATCAGATACAGCTACTTATTGTTACTTTATGCATAGGTAATCTGCTTTACACTCCGAACATGGCTGATATAGCAGGCACATCAACAAGCAGCAAAACGTGTCACTTCAGACTTGTCCAGTACTATGCTATAACATCAAGTAAAAATAATGAAAATATTGCAGTTTTTTAAGGGACATGCAAACCAGTGTTTGCAAACCAGTATTCTAGGTTTATAAGTTTATAAGTGCTTGGACCAAAAAGAGGAAACATTCCTTTATAACTGTTACTGATTTTCTACAAACGTTCTTGCCAGTGTTTATTTTATTGCACCATTGAACATAAAATATTTGATGTGTGAGCACTAAAAATAATTTGAACTCTATATGCATTTCCATTTCCCAAAAGAATATTTTATAGTACAAAATGTCAGTACTCTCAATATACATATTCAGAAAAATGTATTATCTTTAACATGCCTAGATGATGCATGAACCTTGGGAAATATCACTGTAATGGAAAATACAAAGTAGCCAGATAAGTACAATGATTGACTCCTTCAGTTGGAATCTAAAAGGCAGGCAGGAGCATCTTCTATAGTTTTAAATCAAATGTGAATCCAAAATGTCCATAAGCTAATGTAAGATACAGTACTGGATCTTTGATGCATAAATACAAGTATTACCTTGCTAGTTTTCACAGAAATCAATATGAGCTAATAGTTCTCTGTGCTGACTCGTTGGGTACTGTGCTTTACATTTGGGACACTCTAAGAAGCTTTCATCCAACAGATTACAGTGCTTCGGTGAATCAGTCTTTAACTTCTCATGTTCTCCTGAGAAAAGGTCAGACTGCTCTATGTGGACATACTCCTGGACTTGTTTCTGAAAAAGAGATTTTCATCTGAAACTACAGTGCATAAAAATACAATGATAGGTAAGCTCATAGCTGTTAGTAAACACCTTTGTTCCTGCAGATGGACTTCCTTGGGAATCTCTCTCCTCCTCACAGCCCTATAATAAGGATTCCTTGGTAGCAGGGGAGCACCAATAACCCAATAAGGACTGGTGTTGGATATAATTTTCATTTTAATTAAAATTCTTAGCCAGAAAAAAAAATTCCCCTCAACCTTCCCACACCCCTCCTCCCCAGGGTCTGTAGACCAATGCTAATTTGCAAAGCTAATTAATTTGAGAGAAGAGGAGGAACAGATCCAGCAAGAGTACAGAATGAAAATCAATGGATACATTTATAAGAGAAGGTTATATTGAGTGTGCACAGAACACCTGTAAAATTAAAACCCTATCTTTTTATCATTTCCTCTGAGGAATGTAGAGGCCTCTAATAAGCCTTAAAACTCTAATGGGACAGATAAAAAAGAAATATGGAGAATGACTGGCAGATGACCTGAGTTATTCCTGAATTTTAAAAAGTACCGGGTCATGCATGGAAAAACAGTCTATTTCATTTTTAAAATAAAATGTTAAAATCAGTGCTGTACTAGATATTGGGGATAGAGCACTGAAAGAGTGGGAAAGGCAGCTCTTGCAAGGTCTTATGACTCTGCACGACTCAAAGTCTACATTTTGATTGTAGAAAATTTATAAGGTTACAACTCGGGAGAAAGCAAAGTGCTTTTAGTGATCTAGATTATGATTCCCCATTTCCTACCTACCACCAAAATGCACAAATGGGAACACCAACACAATTTGTCATGGCTATGGGTTGTAGTCTTCACATTATGAAGATACCATATAGTATCTCATTCAAAAAAAAGTTAAGACGATCAAGATTCAGTTTTTTTTAGTTCTCACCATGTAGGACAATATTCTGTACATGCTAGGTACTTAACAAAAAGTGTGCTGAACAAATGAAATCGATACCCTGGCTCCACCCCCTACTAAATGACTTTGGGCAAATAATTTTCCTCCCTAGGGAGGATATAAGATCTGAACATAATATGGTCATTTCATCCGAGTGACTTGCCCAAGGTCAAAGACCTGATCAACGGAAAAGGTAGGATTTAAGCCCAGGTTTCTCTGACTTCAAGTCCAACACTTAATACTTTTTCTGACTCTAAAATTCCATGAACCTAGAATCACAAAACATCTCCAATAAAAACAATTAACTCTGCTCTAGAACTTGTTTTGAAAACATGAATCCCAAGTGACTGATATACTGGGGAACAACTTGAACATAAAGTGAATTTCGAGTTTACTCAGGTTCAGTTTTATACTGGAACAACAGCAAGCATGCAGAAAACTGCACTACTTCACAATAACTCAGAAGCTACAACTCCTTTGAGTTTCTATAAGAAAACTTCAGGTTTTTTCTAGGTAAACTGCCATAAAATTTAATCTCCAATTTATAAATAGATTGAATTCCAAAAGTCTGTAAATTGGTATTTTGAAAGTTGCAAAACATTTCCTCACAAAAACACATGATAAAATGGTGCCTAGTTCCCAGTCCACTCCATAAAAACCTGCTGAATACACAATGTATTATCATAATAAAAGTACTATTTCAACTACAGCCAATCATTATGTCAATGTTCCAATAGGAAAATGCATTCTGAATTTCTAACAGGAAACCTGAAATCCCTCTCCTAATTAAATGGCACAAGGGTCTGGGAAGGGATTCTGTCACATGTAATGCCTACAGTCCTAGATATTGGCAATCTGTTCATCTTCTATATAGGAAAAGAAGAAAGCATTTCTCTAGATTAACATGTCTTAAGCTGCAAAGCAAAAGGCAGCCGTGTGCATTGAAGTGTGGGTTCATGCTCTTACCTGCACAGGTTCATCCTTCCCTGCCCTCACCCAGTACGTACACAAATATACCCCAACAGGGTAAGGTCACTGTTCAGAATGAAACACTAGTTTTGAGTATTCAAGACTCACCAAAGGCTCCAATCGCTTTATTTGTTCCCTTGCTCTTCTTAGCTCCTTAATAACTTTATGCAATTGATGCTGCATATTCTGACGATCAAATTTTTCATTTTCAAAATCTATAGTACAAGCTTGGATCTGGTAAACCCCCAAAACAAATAATTACAGAGTTATAAATATTATTTAAGTAATAATTACAGTATAGTTTCCCTTGCTGTATATCCACATAGCTGATTAATAATAAGCATTTATTATTTATAAATAGTAAAAAATCAGTTTAGTTCAGAGGAATCTGAAAATTTAAGTTTCAATTAATGAAGACTATGGAAATCCAAGGAAGAAGATGACTGACTGCTTGAGGTAGGGATGAGGGGAGAAAAATACTTTCACTCTTTCCTAGTGTACTTATTCTGTCCCTCGACTTCAAAACTGGGTACTAACTGTCCCAAAGTGATCTTCTCCCTACCTTCTTTTTTAAAAAATTTTTCTTTATTTAGGCATGCAAAATCCAAGTGATAAGATAGGCATTGTGGGTGTTGTCAGGGCTTGTCATTTGAGAAAGGCTGGATGGTCAAGTCAAATCAGGAAGTCTTCATTAAGCGTTAATTATGTGCCAGGCACTAACACAATGTTAAGAAAAATGTTTTTGGTTGGTCTTTGAGGAATTTGATTCATTTGTTCCCTCTACCTCAAACTTCAAGGGAAGGAAAAACCACACTCTTAACAGTCATGTATTTTCCCTATAGGGTTATCCCTGATTTGGAATTAGTAAGGAATTCAATGCTGGGAATATTTGCCCCACTAGATGCTTTTAAAATTCACAGAAACCTCTGCCTCTATTTGCCTTCCAAGGCAGATCCATTAAGGAAATTTCCCAAGATGGGAATTGATGAAGCAGATGGAGAAAAAATTCCCATCCACTCTGATGTATCACTGCTTAACAGCATCTACCAAAGCACATCTCTTTGTGTTTTGGGCTCTCTCTCAAGCAAGCTTCAGGTGTGTAATCGGTATAATCTACTTAAAAATTAAAAAAAAATTTCTCATGGATTTTGTAATAGTTGTCCACATGATAATGCAAAGATAAAAAAAACCTTTAATCTTCATTGATGGATTCATGTTAAAAAGAATCTTCAAGGAATACCTGTTGTTCCAATAAAGCCACCCTTGTGTGTTCCTCCTGTTGCTTTAGCAGAGATGTGGAGAGAAACTGGACCTACCATAGAGAGAGAAAAGCTACATCATAACAACAGAATCTGTCATCACCTTCGGGAGCTGGTGTCTGAATTCATGCTCTAGTCAAAGGGTAAGACAGGCTTGTCTCTGGAGAGCCATGTGGATGTAGCCAAAGAAAGCCAGCTATTCTAATTTGCTATTCTGACTATAATTTGGGGATGAGGATGGGGGCAGTGACATGAGAAGGAATGAGAAGGGATGTGTCACAGAACAGAAAACGGATGAATAGCTTCTTGAATTCTGTAGCAGCCACCACCACTAATTACCAACAAGAGGCTGCATTTACAAGGGGAAAGAAGGTTGAATCCAGAAAGGACCTGAGTTCAAATCCTATCCTGGATGCTCTTGCTCTGGGTGACCGTGGGCAAGTCCCTTAACTTTCCTGGGTTTTACTTTCCTCATCTATAAAATGTGAACCAGATGACCTCTGAAGTCCCTTTCAGCTTCTCTCTCTCCCCGTTTCTTTTACTAGAGGGCCTACCTAACCTTTGCCAATACTTCTTGAAGTGTGCTGATTGGAAAAAAGTAGACTGTGGGGAGGTTCTCCTCCCTTGCCTATAATTACAGAGATCTTTCAAACTGTCAAACTGCCACCCCCAAACATAAAGAGCTGGTTGTGGTAAGACCATAAAGAGCTACTCACTTTCCCATTTAGTTCTTCTGAAGTTTTTTAAAAGGCTGTTTTGTATTTTTAGTGAATCTCTACTGCAAGTAAGATAATATTGAGAAGGATGTCCCACTTACAAACACCAAGCAAGTCACCTTAACTCTGCTAAGTAATCTAGCACAATCTGGAAACAATGGAGCCCAACAAACGCTACTCAGACACGAACACTTGTCGAGGTCATGGGATCTAACTGTTAGCACGCTAGAAAGACTGTTGAGGGCTCACCTGAGACAGCAGATCTTCAGACCTTTTTTTTTCTTCTTCAAGTTTCTCTCTGACAATTTCATTCTCTTTCTTTAGCTTCTGTATTTTCTCTGTTTTGTATCTTTTATCTTCCATATGTTGTACATCAGCCTCTCTTAGAGAAGACAGAAGGTTATTTAAATCTAAATTTTCTTTCTTGGTTTTTTCATATTTCCTCTGGGATTCATTAAGTTCAACATTCAGCTGGGTCACAGTTTGGCGCTCAGCCTCCAGGTCCTTTTCGACCTTCATCAAGATATGGTTGTAGTATTTTTGCTTCTCTTCCAGAAGGCAGCCTACAAGTAAGAAATACCTCATTTTAGCCAAGAAATTTGATCCTCAAATGTTGGCTGGAATTGCTACAAACCACATTTTTTCACTGACTTCTGTTATAACTATGGAGCTTATTTCCCTAAGTTCTCCAACCCTATATGGAATTAAAATCATACTTGAAAAAACAGCAAACTTTTATTTAATTAATTAATTTAATTTTTTATTTTTATTTTATTTTAATTTATTTATTTTATTTAAAATATTATGTTCCTTTAAGATTATATCCAAGTATCACAGGGCCACATCATTTACAGAGAGGATTTCCCTTTAGATACTCTCTGTTCTGCTACCTCCATCTTAAGTAATTTCATTTGAAATCAGAAAATTGTAAAATAAGCTTGCAGTCATCAGTTTTCTGTGCCAATGTGAGTAAGATTAGTGCTTTATTTAAGTAAGGGTTTTCTGCCTTTTTGAAACTATTAACATTTTGAAGAGATTTTGTTCTGTTGAGATTTATTTTTTCTAAGTTATTTGTTTACAATTAATTTCACCAGGAATTTCTGTATTCTAAAGCTCTTGTGAGGATATGTGAATAAATAATGATCAAGGAAAACTTAAAAGACCCATTTGCATGCTTCACTACTTCTGTAGGAACAGATTTCCTTGAATTCATAGAATTTGTAGCTGGAAGAGACCTCAGATCTATTTCCAACCTGCACTTGGTCATGAGTCCCCTTTATAATGTATCCAGTAAACAGTCATCTTGGAGGGCACTTAGGTGTCACAATGCACAGATAGCCAGGGCTGGAATCAAGAAGTCTCATCTTCCTGAGTTCAGATCTGGCCTCAGACTAGCTGTGACCCTGGGCAAGTCACTTTAACCCTCTTTGCCTCACTTTCCTCTAATGAACTGGAGAAGGAAATGGCAAACCACTGTAGTATCTTCTCCAAGAAAACCTCAAATGGATTCATTAAGACTCAGACATGACTGAAAAAACTGAACGACAAAATGGTCATCTAGTCTTTGCTTTAAGAACTCTATTAAGAAGTAACCCATTTGGTACATTTTTACAAAAATACTCTAAGTCTTAACTATAGAAAAATAATATAACTCATTTTATATAGTGATTTAAGGTTTACAAAGTACTTTCCTCACAAACCTCCTGTAAAATCTGTAGTGTAGGTTTTATTCTTGCTGTTTTGCGGATAATGACGCTCAGAGAAATGAATGACTTTTCCATGGCTTCCTAGCAAGGTCAAGGACAGAGATGGCTCAAGTCATTTCTGGTTTTCTATGGAGAAGCCTATGGAAAAGTTACTATTATGATAGTTTCTTTAAAAGTTCATGTGAAAAAATGGAAATGTGGGGGATAAAACCTGAGAAGGCCGAAAGAACTAAAATTTAACATGGAAGTGTCCCGCTAGCCTAGGTCAAACTGCTCCAACTCTAATGAGGAAAAGTAATGTTTTGTTTTGGTTTTTGAAAAGATAAGTCCAAGTCAAGGTCAATAAACTTACTGGAAGTAAAAGGCAGAGAGACAGACTAGAATACTACATCATCTCTCAAGGTCCTTGTGACTCTGCAGGAGTGAAGAGCTAGGTTTGGTTAGATAAAATGTACATGTTTATAAAAAGCAAGAGCTAGAGTAGATGATTTCCCATTCTCTATCTGTAGGGCCACCAAAATGCATAAATGAGCATACTAAAACAAACTATATTTTCATGTCTCTGCCAGGGCTGCTGTCTGGAGACTTCATATTCCAAAAGCACAAATAATGCAGTATTCAGAAATGGTGCTGACATGTATAATCCATATTAAATTGCCTACCATTTTAGGAAGAGGGGAGGGGAGGGAAGGAGAAAAATTTGGAACTCAAACTCTTGTAAAAATGAATGCAAAAAACTGTCTTGACATGTAACTGGGGAAAAATACTATTAAAAATGGTGCTGAGGGACTGTGAACTTACTAGATGCAATGTTAACTTCTGATTCATAGTGCCATTAGAGCAAAAAATATTTAGCACATGAAACTTTCTAAGGTTTATAATGAACTAATTTCTAATGACAGGACAACATATTTCATTAAAATGGAATCAATATGTGCAGTTAAGCTAATTAGTCTCTCTTATTTGTAGAGGCCCGTATCGGGCAAGATCGTAACTTTAAGAAATCCAGAAACTGCTGTTTTCAGTTGTCAGATGAGTTAGCTTATCTTTATATGAACCATCAAGAAGTGCCTTTAGGTTCAAAGCATACCTCTGTCTCTTGCGGTCTGTGTAATCTAGGGCAAGTCACTTTAATCCCTCTTGGCTTCAGTTTCCTCATCTGTAAAACGAGGGGGATGGACTCAATAGCTTCTAAAGTCCTCCCTTCCAACTCTATATTTAAGATCTTATAACAGGAAATGATGGCAAGGTATATTTCCATTCCAAAGACATCAGTTCCCAAATGCATGGTTCATCTGGCATGATCCTCCATCAATTTTTACGGTTCCAATTTTAATGGAATACAAGAAATAGCTTACATTTAGATTGCATCTAGAATCTCTTTACCTCCTTCAATCTTATCAATTGTGTTTCAAATCTGGATTTAGAACAGAAACTACATAACCTAGAAATACCAAAGTTCTCCTCAATTAATGACCAAATGCTCTTGTCTGGTTTGAATGTTGAGTGGGGACTGCTGAATAACAATTTAATGATTAGATCTACTTTGTGCATCTAACTGGAAATAGCCTTGTGGAAGGTTAGCACATAATTCTTGCCAAGGTCCAACAGGTCAGCCCTCCATACACAGTGTAAAACACTCTTGCGCATCTTCTACTGAACATGCTTCGGACAGCTCTTGCCTCATCTTTACAAAGCCTTCTGAGGTTACTCTACAAACGATGCAGGCAGCTGATAGCATGTGTATTCATGTTACTCCCCTCTGGTAGCTCCAAAGGTAGAAGTGTGACGTAGCGGATAAAGTGAGTGGACTTAGAGTCAGAAGACCCAAGTCTGAATCTCATCTGATGTTTATTTGGTACTCATGGGTAAGTCACCTGACCTCTTTGGACCTCAGTTTCCTCATCTGTAAAATGAGGGGATTGGTCTTGTGGACCTCCAAGGTCCCTGTCAGCTCTACCTTCACCTTCTTAGAATTAGATCCTCAAGGGCAGGTGCTTTCTGAAGTTGGGCAGACTTTAGCTTTTCTTTGTATGCCCATAGCTCAGCACAATGCCCAGCACACAGAGAAAGCTTAAGTCATATGTATTGAATCTGGGGCACAAAGGGGAGAAGAGCTGCTTCTCTTCACTGCATCTCCTCTCACTACACACTCAGCTTTCTCTCTTACATGAATACTCACATGATGTAAGATGTGGGAATGGGAAGAGGAAAGTCATTTTTGACTCTCCTCTTGTAGTGCTGGCCAACTCTCCTTCAGTCCAAGCTGCTTTCTGAGCTGGAAGCAGGAATTAGTCTCTATTCCATTTCTTTTTATCTTGCCAGCTTCCTATGAGGAACTTCACACACCAGGGTACCTGGTCTCACCTTACACCCTGTATTACATAGGGCAACTCTTTGCAAAAGGAGGGAAGACTGCATCACTTGAGGCTAGTATAGCTATTGGGTCATCCCAGTTTACAACTTCAGAAAGCACCTGTCAGTCAGGGATTCTCACAGTATTTCTTTGGCAGAGGAGGAAGGGTCCCTCCTAGGTTTTCCCCTGGGCTACAGGACACACACACGGACACAGACACACATACATGCACACGCACGCACACACGCACGCACACGCCCCTAAGGACAAGGTCTCAGGCCTTACGAAATGAGAGAAACAATGACTCTTACTATGTATAAGTAAAAACAAATGATTATTTGGTCAAAGTATGGCTTCCTCCCTCAATTATCATAACATTAAGCTTACTCTCTTACAGAAAACATTCAGTATATGTAAGTGGGGAATCAGAGAAAGCTTCCAAAAGGGAATTCCGAAGGAATAAAGAATCATGGATTGGTAGGAAGAATGCAGGAAAACTGAGAGGCAACGTGGTATTGGGAAGAGAGTGATAGACTTGGTTGCAGAAAAACCTACAACGATATATTCTACTTGACAAATGATTTTGGAGAACTTATTCTAAGAGATCTTTTGGATCAGCCTGACCTTCTGAGTCACTCTTTTCTGATTGCTGTTGCAATGAATGAGCAGCTGCTTCTGACTGCTGTTCCAATTCAGAAATTTTCATCCTAAGTCCCCTCACATAGGCCTCTCGCTGCTGATCATATATGAGCCACTGCTGATTCTTCTCCAGAGCCTGGGAGTGAAAATGAAAAACAAAATAAACAAATGAAACAGAAAAAGTAAAAAACAGAGGGGCCCAGATATTATTTTCAAAAACCCAAAGAAAGTCCTTGGCATAGAAGAAAATTTAATTTGGTCAAGTAGGAAAACCTATTTAAAGTGCTTTGCAAACCTAGTAAGTGCTTGCTCCCCCAACTACTTTGCCTCCTGTTTGACCCATGTGGCATGGAGGTGATTTCTAAAAATATTCAGCTTCAGAATAGAAAACCACATCTACTGAGGCACATTTCCACATAATTGTGGTTGCTATAGTTAAATAAGAGTGCTCCAAATTGAAAAGTTAACAATTCTGACAAATTTTGGGTATACCTTAGACCTTGAGTTTGCATAAGTAACTGAAATTTATTAGTCATTGTACAAACTAATAAGTGTGAAGGCCATATCATCAAACGGGAAGGGGGACAGACATAAAAGACATGAATCGTGATACATTTCTGTCTATGTTGTTCAAGTCTAAGGAGAAGAGCACCAACATTCAAAATACTAGAAAATTCACTGTATGTAAGGGGCTTTTTGGAAAGTTTTAACAAAATAATTACATTTTGTTTTGTTAATATTAAAATACAATTGCACTTACTGAGGAAACACCGAGTGACTGCTAGGTAAGGTGGCTCAAGAATGTATCAGGTAATTTGAAGGAGAAAAACCAGAAATGAAAATTTACCAGGGAAAACTGCATAAATTACTACAACCGAATAAACCATGTGAAGGTAAAAAAGGGTTGACTGTATTATGATAATCTGAGGCATTATAATTCCTTTAGTAACAATTTACTGATTAAAAACCAGTGATTCTATTCTACTACAGCAGAGAAGGTGCTGGTAAGAAAATCCTACAAAATCATGGAGATCTAGCACTTGGGCCTTCATTATAATTCTTCTATGCAACATGACTAATGCAAAAATGTGTTTAATAGGAATGTATGTGTAGAGCCTATATCAGATTGCATGCCATCTTGGGGAGGGAGGGAGAAGAGAAGGGGAGAAAATTTAAAACTTATGGAAGGAAATGTTGAGAACTAAAAATAAATAATTGAAAATACAAATTATACATATTTACATACCCAGCTGGGTGTGGGGGGAGGAGAGAGATGGTGAGAAAATTTGCAGCTTATAATCTTATGGAAGCGAATGTTGAAAAATAAAAATAAAAACAAATTCTTCTTTATCTCATACATCCTCTCATACATTTTCCAGCTTGTAGTCCTCATGAAGCACAGGGCTTTTTTGTTTGGGTATTTGTTTTGTTTTCCTTGAAGACATTGAATTCTTTTCTCCTGCCTACTCTTCCATACTCAAGATCTTCTGGCAGTTTGTAGCCATGTTTTAACTGGAACACGGCTTCCCAAACACAGTCAGCTGCACCTGCGATTCACATTGAACCCCGGTCATCTCGCCATTTGCCTTCCTGTGTCCCTCCCATTTTTCACCTCCAATTGTTGTTGCTCAGTTGTTTCAGTCAAGTCCAACTCTTCATGGCTCCATTTAGGGTTTCCTTGGTGAAGATACTGCAGTGGTTTTCCATTTCCTTCTCCAGCTCATTTTACAGATGAGGAAGCTGAGGCAAACAGGGTTAAGCAACTTGCTAGGGTCACACAGCTAGTAAGTGTATGAGGCTGGATTTGAACTCAGAGCTTCCTGACTCCAGGCCAAGCGTTCTATCCACTGTGTCACCTAGCTATCCTCCACCACTAGAACCACAGTTAAATAACTACAGACATTGCTCAAGGAAGCAACATGGTATAGGGGAGAAGAGCACTAGAAATGAAATCAGAAGCTGGGTTCAAATCATGCCTCTATCTCTCACTACCTGTGTGACTCAGGCAAGTCACTTGACCTTTCTGGGTCAGATTTCTGATTTGCAAAATTAGGGTGTTGGGATAGACAGCCACCAAGGTCCCTCCAGCTCTCTATCAGTAATTCTATGATCTATTAGAAATTATTTCAATCAACTCCTCTACGGCTCCACTTATCATTCCTGAGATTTTCCAAATCAAAAACACCCCTCTTCAACCACCGTTCCCCATATGTCTTATCTTCCCTTTTCAGACTGCAAGCTTCTTGAGGAACGTCACTTTTGCATCTGTATCCCCAGTGCTTAGCACAATGTGTGAGACATGCTGAGTACCTTTCAGTCAGTCAGCTCACTCCAGCCTTCAGAACCTCACTGCCTCTCATTCACCTTGTAATCTGGCTTCCCACGGGTTCAATCATCACTAAGGCAGATGGTTCCCACATCTATTTATCCAACCCTAATCCGCTGACCTCAATCTCGAGTCTTGATCTTCAACTACCTACTAGACCTATCCCCCTTGTTGTTCCACTGGCATTTCAGTCTCAACGTATCTAAAATCAAATTCATCTTCTTTCCCCCTAAAGCAAATCTCAAAACTTTGCTGTTTCTTTTGTTAGTGCTACTATCTCCCCAGGAACTCAAATTAGAAACCTTGAGGTGATCTTTGCTTCTTCACTCTTCCTTCCCCACTTATCCAATCAGTTTCTAAAAACCCATCAATTTTGTCTCCGCAGTATCTCTTGCAACTATTCCCTTCTCTTTACTCATGGCAGCCTAATTCTTCACCTAAATCTATCTGTCCTCTTCCCTTGCTACTAAAAAGTGCCTCTCTTCATTGCCAGCTCTATGATCTTTATATCAACTGTGACATTTGTATTTACATTTTCAATCTTTCCCTCCCCTCTACCTGCTGACATGCTACAATCCTCCAAACCTAAAATACCTCTTCCCCCACCTTTTTCTGTCCTTGATTTATTATTCCATGTCACTTCTAGTCACCACCAGATTTCTAGAATAGTCTGTACTCACTGGATCTACATTCTTGCTATCTATTGAATTTCTGGCTTCACCACATGTGTTTTATTGGAACTGCTCTCTTGAGTTACCAATAATCTTTTTACTGCTAAATCCAATGGCCTTTTCTCTGTCTTCACAGTTAGCACCTCTGTAACATCTGACACTGTGATACCACTCTTTGAGATGGGTCTCCTTTCTTCATTTCTGTGATAGTGCTCTCTCCTGGGTCTTCTGCTACTTTGCCTGCCTCCTTTGATGGCTAGTCTTCCTTCTCCCACACTCCAAATAGAGTCATTTAGCAATCATGTTGCACAGTGACTAGACTGACTTAAAAGTCAGGTTCCCCTAAGTTCAAATCCCACCTTAGAGATTTACTAGCTTTGTGTTCAAAGGCAAATCACTTAATTTCTCTGAAATTCAATTTCCTCATCTGTAAAATGGGGAAAATCACATTTGCTCTATCCACCTACTGGCTGTTGTAAGGACAAAGTTTTGCACAACTTAAAGTGCTTTGGAATGTGAATTGTTATTACTCCCAATGTTCTGACCCCAGTCCTTTCTTCTCTATATACTTTTATCTCTTGGTAATACTGTCTACATGGCATCTATAGTAGCGGTATGAGATGACAAAAATCTCTATTTTTTTCTGATCTCTTAACCAAAGTTCCAGTTCTTCATTTCTCTTTCCTGATACCCCATATTTAATGTCCAAAACTAATCTTTCCTTCCAAACCCATTCCTCCTTCTGACTTCTCTATATCTGTTACTGGCATCATTACTCATCCAGTTCAGCCTGGAGGTTAGCACCTCCTTCCTCTCCCTCATTCCCCATGTTCAATCAATTGCTAAGATGTACAGACTAGGAGATGACAATGAGAGTTGGAAAGGAGAAGGCAGATTTAAGAGACACCCTGAAGTTGAATCATTAGACCTTGGATGGGGGAGTGGAACAACAGATGACTCTGAGGTTTTCAGAAGCTTATAAAATATAAAGACATTTATTGTCTTACATCATATGATTTATTGTCAAGCTTTAACAAATACTGTTATAGGAAACAGAGTGTGATGAATCCAACAAAGGCATTAGTGGATGTACAAATATGGGTGTGTGGATTTGAGATCTTTTTTAAGGCTCCTGTTTGACAATAGTAATAGCTAAGAGAATCTTGTAAAATGTGACAAATGTATAAACCATCTGTAGACAAATGAGTAGTGGATCTTAACATCACCAATAAAAGTTTATACAAAGATAAATTGCTTTTCTTATTGCTTAGAACAGTGTCATATTAAAATGTAGATCTATATTTACTATCACTCTTAGAAACCCTAGACATGGAAGAATACACGTTGTAAATTTCTAAAGGCTCTTCTGGCAGTAGTTGGGAAAAGAACGTGACCCTTCTAATCACCCTAGTGCCCTGTGCACCACACTTTGGAACAAGGGTGGACAGACTAGAGTTTGAAGGAGGAAATGGCTGTACTACTGACAGATGAAAAATGACTCTGAGAGAGAGAGGGAGAACTATTTGGAAAGGTGGAAATGACTCTGTCAGCTGTTACTAAAACAAGGAAGGTTCTTATGCACACATAAATTAATTCATAATCCCCACCACACACATCATCAAGCCAGAGCAATGTGTCCTTTCCCTCACCTTCCATACACATCTCTCAGACTGTCACTGTATTAAAATTTCTTTTATCCTTTCAGGTTGTTCTTGAAGTTTGATGTAAGATGTTGGTCTAAACTCATTTTGTGCTAAACTGCTTCATGTTAAACAGCAAGTCACTGGACTGCTGCTGTTTGATAGCTTCTTTTAGTTTCCCTTGTTTCATTGATCTATTCTTCTTTTTAACTAATATGCCATAGTGTTTATAATGATCACTTTACAAAGTCTGCAATCTGGTAACGCTTTGTCCCTTCCAGATCTGATTTCAGTGAGATGAAAAGGATATATGATTTTGCCAGTATAACAAGTTCCCAACGTAGGAATTTCCTTTCTGAATATAGACCACAGATCACAACCCACCATCCCTAGTCTTATCTGTGGCACAAAGAGCTTATGTGGTCTGCCCAGGGAGGCAGTGAGGATTTGAACCTAGCTCTTCTGATTCTAAGCCACTACATCATGCTGTTTGATTTCACTTCTATAAAACATATTGAGGGTGGGGATGGCGACTGGAGAAGTAGAACTGAAGGTGGGTTTGGTTTTTTCCCCAAGAGATAGACTGGTGTATTTGACTTTGGTTCTGAAAAAATTCTACAACACATTATTAAAAGGATAGTTTTTGAGCACTGAGAAAAGGAAATAGTGATTACTAGTCAGGGTAGGTTCACTGAGAACAAGTCACAACAGACTAACTCCTCATTTCCTTTTTAACAGTATTATCAGTGGAATCAAATCAGGTTTAAATTTCAGCAAAGTGTCTCACAAAGTCTCTCATAAGATTCTTATGGATAAGATGGAGAGGGAGGGACTGGATGATAGCAATTAGATGTATTTGAAGCTGGTTGAATGATCAGACCAAGAAGTGGTGATTATCAGATCTGTATCAAGTACTGCTGGCATCTAACTCTGTTCTGTTCAATCTTTTTTTCAATGACTTGAACAAAGATATAATTACTTGTCAAGTTTACAGATGACACAAAGCTAGGAGGTCTGGCTAGTTAGTGTTGGACTTTGAATTTGTTGAAAGATGAAGATGTTAGAATAATGGGCCCATTTAAATTCAGCAGAGACAAGTATAAAGACTTACACTGTAGTTAAGAAATCAACTGGACAGAAACAGTATGATTAAAAAAAAAGTCTATGAAAAAGATCTGAAGGTTTTATTGGATTGCAAGCTTAATCAGAGTCAACAGGATGACATGGCAGCCATAAAAGCGAATGCCTTCTAAGGCTGCATTAATAAAAGCAGAGTATACAGAATGAGGGAGGTTAGAGTCCTGCTGCCCTGTCTTGGCCATACAATATCTAGTATATTTTGGTTCAGGCATATTTTGAGAATTATGAAAGAACTTGGAGAAAGTTTAGGTGGACATAATAACAATGACTGATTATTTGAAAAGTTGTCATATAAAATACAGATTGAAACTTGTTTGGTTTGAACATAGAAGGCAGAACTAAGAGCAATTGGGGAAGTTACAGAGTCAGATTTAGACTCCAAATAAGGAAAAACTTCCTAACAATCAGAGCTGGACAAAAGTAAAATAAAAATCCTCAAATGGTAGTGAACTTTCCATCACTGGATGTCTGTGGGGGAGGCTACACAGATATTTTCAGGGACATTACAGAAGGGTTTCCTTCTCACATATAGGTTGGGCTAAATAATTATAGGGATGCCTTACAATGCTGAGAGTCTGTGCCTACAGGTGAGAACTGACCTGACTTCCATACTTCCTAGGAACTGATCTGCCGATTAATACCAGAGTCCTGTCCTCCCTAGACATAACTGTAAAAGGTACTCTCTTTGTTCTCTTAATTTTTTAATGTTTCTTTCACACACATGAATACATATATGTAAACAAATACGTATATGTAACACATGTGCACTGCACTGTATGTACACATATATACATGTATGTATCACATTCATTGGGAGCTTATTGTGATATATAAGATCTTGGCTTAAACTACTTTTTGCTAAGCTCCTTTGCAGTTTTCCCAGCACTTCATGTTAAATAGGGAGTCACTGGACTTCTCTTTGATATCTTCTTTTGCATCCCCTATTTTATTGACCTACTAATTTTAACCAATATTATATAGTTTTGATAATCATCATTCTATAACAGTTTGAAATCTGGTAATGCTTTGCTCCTTCCTTGTGGAGTTTTTTCTCTACCCATGGATATTCTAGACCAGATCTGCACAACCTGCTGCCAGTTAGCAGGCCCACAGGCCACTTGTGGCATGCCAAAGGATTTCTTCTACATACAAAGGATGTTTTTCTCTACATTTTTTGCAGTCTGCAGGAAATCCTTTGGCTTGCCACAAGCAGTAGAAGGGTCATAAACCTCTGAGGGCCACAGGTTGCGCAGGTCTGTTTTAGACCTTTATTCTTAAAAGTGAGATTTAATTCTATAAAATTGCTATTGGTTGGATTAGTATATTACTAAATCTACAAAAGTATTACTTTTATCATATGGGCAAAGCAAGGAAGGAAAATAAAACAGCCCATCACTGGGCCCGTATCAGAAGCTTTCCCACCTTCATGGGACCCACTGGCATTTATGATCCATTGGATCCAAGGCCCTGGGGTCATCTTCGCATCATAAGGCATCAGAATAGGATGTTATTTTATCTAGCACTTAGCACAGTCCTTGGGCTTCACATCGTAGGTTGCTTAATAGATGCTTACTGGCTGACTTTAGCATAGGCAAATCTTAATGCATTAAATAAATGAATTGTTGTTTTATGATAGAATGAGACTGGAACAGGTTTTCAATGGTAAGTATAACAAATATAATAGATTTGTGCTAATTATCTGAATACTAAAAAATTTCAGAAAAGGTTTATTTCAAGACATTTAAGAGGAAATAAACATGGATCATTATCTACTGGGCCATAGCAAACAGATGAAGGATAGAAAAGATCACTGTAAAAGTTAAGTAAGGTGAGGAGAAGTTGAAGGACCCTCTAATAAGGGATACCTATGTGCATGTAGGCACAAGCAGAAATGTATAAGAAGGAAAAGGCTATTTAACTGAAGAATGGTTAAATTATGGCCAGAAGAAAATAAAAAGTAATATCTTTGGATGGTATTTAATGTTATATTATATCTATGCAAAAATCAACAGAGCTAAATTAGGTTTGGAGCATAGGTGGGTCACACCCTCAATGAGCTAAATCACATGGGATATAAAGTTGTACCAATACTTGTATCATAAACTCTATCTCTGAGAGGGTGAGGAGGGTAGGTAGGTTCGAGATAACTACTGGAAGGGAAACCAGAGTTAATAATCTAGTGGAAATCTCTTTTTTTACAGAAGAGGAAACTGAGTGGCAAGTTAAGTGACTGCCCAAGAATGCATGGCTTAGTCGATGTCACAGTAAGGATCAGAACCAAGGACATCTGTTTTTCAGTTACAGGTTCTTTCCAGAATATCACAGTGCCTCTCAAATGAGCTCACTTAAAAGTTTCACATGAGAGCTACAAAATGATGACTGAACTCCTTAATCATCTGTATATACTGATAACAGGTTAGCTGAATAATAAAACAATGAATCAATATTTTTGGCAATCACCTTTGCTATTAGGTACCATCTAGAGAGACGGTGCCTAATTATCAAAATATTTAGTTCCAACTATCATTCTACTGTAGAGTTCATGTATAAGATCCTAAGTGCTTTTGATCTAGACAGATACAAACTCTTAGAGTGATCCAATGAAGAATGACCATGGATTTATATGAGCTACTATAGATTCTTTGCATGTTACCATTGTTTTCTGACAACTCATTGAGACAGATTCTTTGGCTTTGTGTTCATTTTGATTCAAGAAATTCTGAGCCCAGCTTTAGGCATGCATGATATGTGTGACTCTAGCACTACAGTGAATACCCAATGTTTTGCCACAGTTGTTATTGTGCATAGTCCCAGAACTGCTCTATCATAAGATCGTAGGATTCAGAGTTAAAAGATCTTAAACATCTAATCTATCCCCTTTATTTCAGAGATAATAAAACTGATGTCCATAGAGATTAAGTGATTTGAACAAGGCTACACCAGCAATAATTTGGACGTAAGTGCTCCGACCCCCAAACTAATGCTTTTTTCTATCATACCATTCTGCCTCTTCTGATAATCAAGCATGCTAAGTTCAGACAAGTTTAGTATTACAGGCTCCTGATTAATACATCTTGACAGGCTCACATACTGCTGGATCTGAACAGCCAGCAAAGAGTAGTCAGTAATAATATTGAGTCAGATCCAATGTCACCAAAGGAGATTGTCTTGATTTAGCATTTGATGCACCTTTGACATAGCACTACAATATGGAGCTATAACAAGTCAGTCCAGTGTGGAGATTAAACCTGGATTAGCATTTGTGGTATTGACAGTCTTACTAGGATTGGACCAGTTACAATTCTGATATCATAGTACTAAGGCCACCTTTACATAATAGTCCACCACCAATAGTATGTTGTGCCTATTTCCATTGACTGAAACATCAGAGTTATATCGTCACATGGTAGGGTACAGAGAGAACCAATGACTGTCAGACTTCATCAAACCTTTGTCTGAACTTTAACTAGCACACAGGTGATATACTATGGTAATAACACACACAGACTACCAAAGTGCATCATGATTTAAAGTCTAGAAAAGCAATATTTCTAAGAGGCCACAAGATGGTGGTATTATTCTAGAGAAGGAGAAAATCTCCTTCTCACTTTGGTTATCTCTGTACAGTCTTAGATTCATAGATCAAAAGAATTATTAGGACTGAAAGGGACCTTCGAGGTGATGTAGCTGTCTTCTCGCTTCAGAGATGATAAAACTGAGGTCCACGTCTTCTTATGTCTTTCCTTTCTCCTTAGTAGTTAAAACTACAGAACTCATTTATTTTTTACATAGTGATGAATTTTGTTTAAAAGTGCAGCTAAAGAAAATGTTTTATATTTTTTGTCCTAAAAAGCAAAACAAACAAAAAAACTATCCCCCAGCCTACTAAAGAACTATGTGACCCCATACAATTAGGGATCCTAGACAAAAAAAGATGTTGCCAACCCTTCAGTAAGTAATGATTGTAGAATTATCTCCTTATAGGTGATGTTAGTTATATAAGTCAGGCTTTAACAAAGAATGTTACAGCTGAATCTTTAGAGAGGCAATCATTAATACCAAAGGCTTTTCATGGATTAACCTAGTCCCACAAAATTAAAAAAAAAAGTACTGAGAATCATCTAAGGGGATCAATGTAGCAACTTTGATAGGACTGTGGAGGCAAGAATTGCAGCCTAAATAGCTAATTAATTCCTCTTCTACTTTCTTTGTGGATTTTCATTATAGATAAATAGACAGATGGTATCGTTCTACTTATCTATTCAAATAAAGGGAAATCAGATCTATGATCCTTCAAATAAGCTATTTGGTGGGAGTGAACAATTTTTACTCTTCAAGATCACTGCAAGATTAGAGATCAAATGAGGTACAATATGATCTCAAAAATAAGTAATAAATATCAAAACAGATCAAAGAATGACTCTGGACAGCAAGTAATTTCTCAGTACAATAAAAAAAAAAGTTAGTTGGTTTTTGGAAAAAAAAAAGGGAATTAAAAAGATAACCCAAGAAACTTTTGGAATACAATAAGATACAGGGTAGAATAAAAGGTAATGCAAAAGATATATGATGGAGTTATCTGGATAAATCCAATTTGTATGTACAAATTTCTAGAGCAGATCACATAATTTCAGGTAAGCACCTGACAACAGTGTAGAAGATACCCTGCTGTGTGTTTCCTAATTACAAAAAAAAAAAAAAGTTGATTTGCTAGTGTAAGAAGAAACCATGGGATTTACTCCTACAAGTTGTTTCCTATGCACATCAGAAGTTTATGACTCACACAAAAGAAATTTTCTAATATATAAAATTAAAAAGCTTTTCCAGGAACAAAAATCAATGCCACTAAAATAAGAGGAGGAGATTACTGAGTGTGTGTAGGAAACTTTGCATCAAACCTCTCCAACATAAATCTGATATCCAAAGATCTATAGGAAATTGATGCAAAGACGTTAGCTATGCCCACTAAATAAGTGGTCAAAGGATGTGAACAAATATTTCAAAAGGATATCACACTGCCACGAGGGAAAAAAAAACAAACCACTCCAAGCGACATAAAAGAGAAATGCAAATTAAAACAACTGTGAAGTTTCTCCTCACATCCATCAACTTGGCAAGGATGATTAAAAAAAGAAAATCACATTGGGAAGGAATATGGGAGGATAGTTACACTAAGGTATTGCTGATGGAGCTGTGAACTGGGCCAGCTGCTGTGAAAAATATTTAGAATTATGAAGAAAAATCATTAAACTCTCAATCTACTCCTCTATAGCTCCATTCATCATTCCCGTAACTTTCCAAACCAAAATACCCATCCCTGACCACCAATCCTTTATAATAAAATTTTCTGAAAAATAATTAATACAAGCTAACATTTATATAGCGCTTACTACATGGCAAGTGCTGTACTGAGCACTTTATAATGATTATCTCATTTAATCTTTACAACAACCTTGGGAGGTAGATGCTATTATTAATTAAACAATGAACAATTATTAAACACCTATCCCATTTAAGAGATAAAGAAACTGAAACAGGTTAAACGACTTGTCTGAGGCTACCCTCTTACGCATTGTCTCTTCCTATGAGGATGTAAGTTCAGGGCAGGGCATCATTCAATTGCTGAATGTTTCAACAAACTGTGGCATACAAATTGAATGGAATGGCATATATGCTTAAACAAGGAAGAATTCAGAGGAATATTGAAAGACTGGTATGAGCTGATGCAGAATGAAGAAAGTATAACCAGAAGTATATACCTAATTATAATAATACAAATTTTTTTAAAAACCCACTAAAAGTGAATTTGGATTAAAGAAAATTACTCAAGATATACCCCTTCTCCTTTCAGTTAAGAATTCAGTGAGGAGAGGTAAGGGGTGGAGTGGTGAGGTGGTGGTGAATTTATTTGCTGTTTGGTAGTAACAAATATGCATCGCATACATTATCATATACAATCATTACATCACTCAGTTGTGCTTAATTTATCTTTCTACCTAGGGAAGACTGGGGGTGGATATTGGGAAATGAAGCTGGTGACATGAAAAGCCCTCAAAATCTTAAAGATCATGGGATCACAGGACACATGTAACTACAAAGAACTTCAGAGTATCATTACTGAATGTAGCATAAAGTAGGGAGACATGCTCACCAAAAGGTTTTTGACAGTATCGTGGGTAATGTTTCATATACACAAATGGAAGAGGAGCACCTTATAGCTGGAAATGTTTGTCCGTTGTACCAGTTTGCAGATAATACTATGGTGATTGTATAAAGCCCAATAATGTTAAAGAACCTACATAATAAGACCCATGGTCATTTAAGAAGCTAGCAATTCACACAAGTGGATAAAAATATGTATAGTTGAATGGGTAATCCATTCAACTATACATTCTGGGTATTGAAGATGGCCAATGAGTTGGCTCCAGAAATGAACAGGAAGAAGATAGCCTAGATTACATTTGGAAAATCGTACTGTGTTTTCCAAGATCACAACCTGCTCTCTGCTGTAAAAGTGCATTTTTAACACCAGTATTTTCATGGCAATGCCAAATGGCTATTAATCATGAAATACCATCACCTCAGAAGGATAAATGTTTGGGTGACCCAAAGGGCAACAGAAAGATTTATGGTAAAGTAGGCCGCAGCATGTTGCCAATAATAATCTTCATACAAGAAGTAAAGTAAAAGATGTTACTGAGATTGTGTGATTGGAAAAGGAGGTAGGCCAATCACATAAAATTGTCTTTTTCAATTACCTCTAGAAGAGGCACTATGACAAAGTTTTGCAGGGGAGTAAATTGATTCCATTTCTCTTTTCAGAATGCAAAACTACTTCATAGAAGGTTTGTGTACTTACTGGTCAGAATAAAGCAGAAACCTTAAAAGTCTATCTATACATTTTTCAGGCCAGTTACTTTTTCAGGTTCAAGTGACAACTGCTGGTCTGATAATCAACTCGTGATTATCATTAACCCTCATGTGTTAAATATCAAAGCGAGAAAAGATGGTCTATGAACATGTATTTTGTAGTATCCTTAGTTTACTCATTTTTAATTATGTTAATAATTCATGCATAATTTATTAAGAAGTCATGTAAAAGTACAGTTTTATCAAATACATGTGAGTCTAGAGTAAAATCACATGTGACTAAGAGCAAAACATAATTTCTTCATAATTTCTTCATTTTATGACTAAGAATTACAAGATTAAATAATTTTTCAAACTAGGAAATGTAAATCTTAAAAATGAGACATGTAAAAAGAATTTATAATTTATATAGGTAAAGACAAAAAGGAGGATAGCTTATAAAAACTGATTCTGCCAACTAATGATATTATAGGTGATGTATTATAGATGATTGAAGGTATGGAATTCTTTAGGGAGAAAGAAATTTTCAGTATCCACTAATGGCAATGGACAAACTTTCCAAAGTTCTCTAGCCTATGCTGGGAAATATCAGAATGGGGGTCTCTTAAAAAAATTCAACTCTGCTAGCTCTTCAGTAACTTATTAAAATTATAGTATGCATATGGTAGTAACTGCCATAGAATGTAAGCTCCCATTTAAATAAAGAACTCATCAAAAGGAAGATGCCCATTGAACTTACGTCTTTCAGCTGTATTTCCACTGCATGAATATTAACCACAGATGATTCAGTGAAACCTGTAGCCACGTTCTACAAACAAATCAAAGTTATTAGCTGCTTAGACTAAACATAAGTTTATGAATCTCTCCAGTCTCATGATTTCCAGTACAAAACTAAAGGCACCTATATATCCCAGACTGGTATATTCTGAGGAACTATCAGGACACAAAAGTATTGTATGGTTTTATGGAGATGGAATAAGGATCTCTTGGAAATTTAAGTAGATTGAAAGAAGCAGAGTTCTTCAGGTATGATATACTACTCTTAAGCCCATTAGAATGGCCCAAACTTCCTTGTAAATAGGTCACAAATAGTCTAAAGATTTTCATCCAAATGGAAATTACTGTACTATTTAAATGTCTTTTGAGAGACAATGAACTGTCTTGTCAAAAACATAGTAAGTACCTGCTTGTTTTTTTAAGTTTCATTCCAAAAGTCTGTTTGTTACCCGTCAGCTATATAGAAGATTATAAAATAATAGTTAAGTATTCAGGACAGATCATAAAAAGCCTCTAATGGAAAGATATTTTAGCTCTTTATGATTTAGTAATAAAGAATTTGGTTGCCATTTTTGACTGAAAAGCTCAAAAGCCTTTTTATAAAGGCTCTGCTCTATATTCTATTTTGTATCTAGTCATGACCCCTTGGCACACAATACAACAACAGGTGAGGAGGCCAAGGATAATGCATAAAAATGGAAAAATTACTTATTATACTATTGTATAGATACAATGCTGGTTAATAAATGATTTTTAAAAATTTGTTTGGAATTGTGATTTCATTGGTGTAGGGGAACTCCCTCCACAGGTGCACACAGCAGCTAGTGTTTAAGTTATTATTTTAAAGAGAGTTACTTGGAGAATTGAGAGGTTAGATAACTTATTGCTCTCACACAGCTAGTACATGCTAGAGGCAGGACTTGAACTCAGGTCTTCCTGATTCTAAGACTGACTCTCTAGTCTCTATATTACCTCTCAAATATCAGTTTCTATTTAAAATTTCTATTTAAAATTAGAATTTCTATTTAAAAATTAGTATTTGCATTCCATATTCAAATATTTTAGTTTGGTTTTTATAGGCTGACTTTTTTTTGGAAGATCTAGCTATCTCTGATCTTATCTAACCCCCTTAGACAGCACTTTCAATTACATATAAATATAACTTATGTAAAACATTAATAGCAAATAAATTGGTGGATAAGAGACAACATGCAATGATATTCTAATACTAATTGCCCCCCATGTTATCAAAGCATATTGCGAAATACTCTTAAAATCAAGCATTTCTTTTAAGAAAGTAATATTTAACTTCTTCCAGACACTTCCATGAAAATATTAAAATTTTCAGCAACAATACAGGTTTGATCCATACAGCATCTATTACATAACTAGCTTGGACAAACTAATTCTGACATAATTATTTTTATGTGAAAATGAACAAATGAACAGTTCAGCAAGAATAATAATGGGGTAAAATAAAATAGTTGCTGAAATTAGTTACCCTACAAGTCATGGGACAACTTCTATTATATATTTCGCTATAGTCACACTAGAGTTACAAAATACATTTTCTAAGTCTATCTAACTATGTTCCAAAATAATTCAGATGCTAGGATTTCTTGTTTAAATTTAAATACCTGTGATAAATGAAGTATATTGGCTTTGCTTTCAAGTTCTGACAGTCTTGTGGTTGCTACACATAACTGCTTTTTCAGAATGTCGGTCTCTTCTGATAAAGATTTTAAGAGTTGATCTCTCCTTTCTGCCTCTTTGGTTTTTTCTTCTAATTGACTCAGTAATGAACTGGTGCTCATAGATTTCAGCTGGGCTTTTAATAGCTGTATTTCTTTTTCTTTCTCTGCCACATGGTAACTATTCTTCTCCTTTTCATTTTCAAGGTCAGATATTTTCTAGATTAAAAAAAAAGGTAAAAATATTACTACAAAGCTAACTCAAACATGACAAACAATGTGATACAAATGTCAAAATGAAGACAAGATAATGAATATCACTACAAAATAAAGTTTTCAATTAGTACTCAAATAATTTTTTAAATTTGAAAAATATGTAAAGAAATAAACATGAACTATTTGAATATTTTACTACCACAGTCTCACACACAAAATGAAGAACTTCCCACTTCTCTCTCATTTTTAGCCTCAATTCCTAGGAATAAATCAATTTTCATTTGATTAGAAGAGAACTAAAGACAGGTAAGAAGGTAGAAGTTCCTATTTAAAGGAAGTTATAAGGAGTGAGCTATTAAGAACTCAGGCATTACTAAAATAAAAAGTCATAGTTTAACAGTTGTAGCTTCTTCTTTGGAAGTAGAAACATTTCCGCTATTTCCCCTTTCAGATTAATTCAAAATTAAGATGCTAATTAAGAAAAAGTGAGATGCCTTATTTTTCTTTTTTAGTATATGAATAAATAATAAAGGGAGGGTAAAAACTAAATTACATAAATCTTATATTTAAAGAGTTTTGTGTCAAACTGGAAAAAACAAAAAAACTGTTGCTGCTGATGACAACCTACTTGTTGTTATGTTCATCCTTCGTTTTTTGAAGAGAATCACATCAGAGAAATAATGACATGTTTTGCACTTGACTTTGTTTGAGTGAGGGAGGGCTGTGCAGGTCATCAGCCTCACTTCTCCTCCTGAGCCATCTGAATCCAGTGACCAGATATTCATCAGGATGACTGGAGACGGCCCAGGATGCATTGGGAGACTTTGTCCTTCCAGGCTAAGACCTTTTCAGGTACTCACTTAAAGTGAGGTAAAACCCATTCAGTGAAGAGCCTCTTTAAAAAGTAGTCAGGGGATGGCCCCTTTAATAGAAAAGAAAAAAAATAAATAGAGGGGCAGCAGCCTCAGGATTGTTGTTTCAAAGAGAAACAGTTACTATTAGCACTCGCTCTAAACCAGGAGGGTGCAAAACAACCATTAAGTGGAGTTTGGGCAGGGACCTGCTGCTGCTCAATCTATGGGCTTTAGAGTGCACTGGGTCTAAGGTTTTAGGGAACAAAAAGAACGAAAGAAAGGAAGGAAAGAAAGAAGGAAATTAGGGAGAAAGAGAGACCAAAGAAAGAAATCTAGCCAGTAGTACTAGTAACTAGTGACAGTACTAATACTGTATTCATGTTTAACCTGTTGAGTATTGATTAATTGCCTGTGGTGTCAAAGGGCTCTGTCCATGGTCCACTCTGTTCAATATTGTTATCAACTGAAGTCTTAGAAGACATTCTATGAAATTTATAATGATAGGAAACAAGTAGAGACAGTTACATCTAGCAATTACCCATTTATCATACAAAACGTAAGAATATAGGAACACTTAAAATTTTTCATCATTTGAAATATCCTTTCAGAATAATAATTCATAATTCATGATAACAGAAAGATATAACTTAACAGGATAAACATAAAGTCTTTCACTGAGTTAAAAAATCAGTTGTATATTTATGATGTGGGAGAGCTAGCTTGGGATGAGTTCAAGTGAAGGAAGACAACCTGTCTTCAAATACTTGCAAGACTTTAAAGATATTTAGACTATCTCAACTAACTGCCCTTTCCTAAAGTCCAAAAGCTAATTAAACGTGTCTTATAGATAAATAATGGTGAAGTACTGACATTATGGAATCAAGAATTTTTTTTAAGTTTTACAAGGAAATTTATTAGGTTGTTTGGTAGAAGTAAAGACTGTATAAGTCATTTCTAAATTATCATTTTTATACATCTTTATAAAACATTCCTTTGGTAGTTTGAGTGGTATAATGCTAAATCTATAAATTACCTTCAGTAATAGCATCATTTTTATTTTATCATGGTCTAGTCACGAGCACTGATTATTCCTTCAGCTATTTAAGTAGTTTTTATGTCTCTAAGGAACATCTTGTAATTGAATCTATATAGGTATTGAGTGTTTGGTAGATTTAGTAGATTGACTCACAAGTATTTTATGCATGGGTACTACATTTTAAGAGAAGTATTGACAAACTAAAGTGTATTCAAAGGAATGGGAAGATGGGTCTGGAAACAATGTCACACAAAAATACAATATTTGTGGGCTTCTTAGTCTATACAACAGAAAAGAAAGACAATCTTACTGTCTTCAAATACTTGAAAGGGTTTAAAGATATTTAGAATATCTCAAATAACTACTCTTTCCTAAAGTCCAAAAGCTATTTTGGATAAATTGGAATTTAACAAGCATTTTACTTAAAATAGCTTGGGGAAAACTATCAGACTACCTAAAAGAAAGTCAAGATGTGAGAGGTAACATGGTGAATACAGCACTGGACTTAGAAAGACCTGGGATCAAATCTTGCCTTGAACAATTACTAGGTATATAACCCTGGGCAAGTCAATCTCTGGGCCTCAATTTCCTCATCTGTGAAATAAGGGGGTTAGACTCAATGTTCTCTCAGGTTCCTTCCTGTCCTAAATTTATGATCTGAACACATGATAATCTATGATATAAGAAAATGTGTTAAATAGTCACATGAAATTTTCACATTGTTAATTCAGTAATCTCAAATGAACAGCCTTGATTTTAAGAAGTTAGTAAAGAGACAAACCAGAGTGTGGTCATGACAAAGACTTGATTTAAGTATATATGTGTATGTATATGTTTCAGGAAAAATCAAGTACTTTAAAATATGAAAATGGCTAGTATTTGATAAAATAATAAAATGCATTGACCACAAAACAATCAGTCTACAACTTAAATTATAAAATGTGAAAATCTTAAATACAAAATAATTTATATAGACTAAAACTTTTAGAAAAGAAAAATCCAGTTAAAAATATTCCTGCAATTAAATTTAGTTAAATGTGTTTTATAGATAAATAATAGTGAAGTACTGACATTGTGGAATCATATAAAGACCTTTTTTAAGTTTCAGAAAAAAATTTATTAGGTTGTTTGGTAAAGATTCTATAGGTCACTTCTAAAGCATGTTAATATATAATGGCCTGCTGGAGTTGGATTTAGGACCTGGGTTTAAAACTTGGGTTCTTCCCCTAATATGTATGACCCTGGGTAAGTCATTTAACCTCTTGTAGTCTCATTTCTTTCTCACTTCTAAAATGAGAGGGTTCTATATTAGATGACTTCTAACATATATTTTAACTCTATATCTAATATACACCTAATGATTTCAATGAATTATGTGTGAATTTAAAATCCCTTTGGGTACGTTTAAGATAAAGTAATATTCTAAAGCAGTCTCGATATTATCTACCCTTTTCATCAGATTGATCTCTGAAGAATTATATATGTCATAAGTTAATAGGATAAGGGGAGGAAATGATGAACAGAATGTGTAATTTAATTATAACGTTCAAAAGTCAAAACCATCTACCTCTAGAAGTCTGCGTCTTTCTTTTTCTGCCTCCTTTTCTTTTGCATTTTCTTCCATAGACATTTTAAAGGCTGCATTTTCTTTCTTAAAGTTCTCTAAATCAGTTTCAGATTTGGAGGTGCTAGTCTTTAATCCTAATTTACTTTTAACAAAATCTTTGGGATTTCTGGAGGACATATCTGGAATATTCTGTAAAAACAAGAATGAAAGCATATAAAAGGATATTAGTTGAAAGATTGAATTGATATACATACTTAGCTGCTCTCAGCAAAAGAGGAACCCAAAACGGAAAGGTGTTCAAATCATACATTGGTCCTACCATACATAAGTCACAACTAATAACATTTCCAACCTAAGTGTTCCTTTACATCTCTACTGCACTTCACAATTTAGCACTTCCTCAGACATTACCTTATTTAATCCTTTGAACAACTTTGAGGCAAGGATATTCATTATTATCCCTACTTTTACAGATGAATAGAGGATTACATACATACATACAATAAATTCACAAGGTGATGTAGCTTTTAAATAGCACCTGAGCGCACTGAATCTAGTTTCAAGCACAATGTACTTCAATAACCTCTTTCAGCAGCCACTCAGGAGATGACAGATATAGGTTTAAGTGAGAAAGAAATGACTGAGCACTGTACAGAAAAAAATGACAATATTCATGGAATCGAAAAGTAAAAAAAATGAAGTAGGCAAATCCCAGAAGTAATGACTGGGAGTAGTAGAGAGTAATGTGATATAAGGAAAAGATTACTGAATTTGGAATCAGAAGATCTGGGTGCCAGTTCTGTGTCTGCCATTTACTATGTGACTTGGGCAAGTCAATTATCCTTTATTAAATGATCCTCAGTTTCTGCATCTAACACTACTAACACTACTTACCCCATGGGATGGGTGTGGCCAAGCTCAAATAAGATAACATCACTAAAGTACCACATCTTATATAAGACTTCTTCCGATCTTCCCACACTATCTATATAGCTGCTGACACCCCCTGCACCCACTGCCCATTACCTCATGTTTATTCATGTATGTGTTGTTTAATGAGGGCAGAGACCATTCAATGTTTCTCATATCCGCAGCAACTTAGTGTCGGTTACATAGTAGGTGTTTAAATGCTTACTAATTGGTTAATTTCAATTAATTGGGGATATAAAGGTAAGAGGAGGATGTAAGCTTCTCACTTTACTTTCCAGGCCAATTGGCTAGTATTTTGATCAATGCCTGTCACCAGCCCTTAATATACAGAATTAGTTGTGATTTTTTATTGTGTTTGATTTTTTTAAAAAATTTTTTAAGCACCTCTTACTATTCTACAGTCAAAATGTGTCAGACGCAGATTTTGAACCCAAGTCCTCCAGGCTTTGAAGCTTGCTCATTACTACACTATGCTGCCTCCTATGCTAACTGTGTGGATTTGGGCAAGTCATTTAACCTCTTAGTGAATGTAGGTAACTTTCAGAGACTATGAGTTTCATAAAAGGTGTTAACCTGCATTGGTAGAGGGAAGTTCCTCACCACAGAGTTCCTTATACCAATGTAATCATAGATCTAATTCCTATCTTTCTTCCTCTTATTGTATCATCTTGGCATTCTGTGATGAATCCAAGTAAATAGAATCATAAGTGTGAAAGAGCCAAGAAAGCTACAGAAGTTAGTTAAGACAAAAAGTTTCAGTACTCACTATCTAAGCAGTATCCTGTCTTTTTTTCTCCTTAATAGGCCACATTCCATGTTTTCTTGATAGTTTGAAATTAATAAGCCACCTGATAACACACTGCCAAGCTATACACAGTGCTTTGTTATAAACAATGCTTTAATAATATTTTTTAAAAAATACTTCAATTTATTATTTATTTTTAACATTCTTTTAAAATTTTGAGTTCCAAATTCTCTCCCTTCCCCACCTACTGTTCCCGAAACAATGGGACAACAATTATACCTGTGAAATCATGGAAAACATTTCCATATTAGCCATATTGGGGGGAAACACAAGAAAAATAAAGAAAATGAGAAAATTATACTTCAATTTGCATTTAGAGTTCTTTAGTTCTCCCGGCAGAGGGAGATGGCATACTTTTCATCATGAATCTTTTGGACTTGTCTAGGATCACTGTATTGAACAGAATAGCCAATTCTTTCACAGTGAATCCTCATTACAATATTGCTGTTACAGTGCATATTGAACTCCTGGTTCTTCTCCTTTCACTTTTGTTAGTTCATATAGGTCTTGCCATGTTTCCCCCCAATCATGCCACAATACTATGCCACAACGAAAAAAGAACTGCTATAAATATTTTTGTATGTATAGATCCTTTTCTTTTTGTTTTTTAATGTCCTTGGAATACAGACCCAGTTGTGGTATTGCTTGGCTAAAGGGTAAGTAGTTTTATAGCTCTTTGGGCCTGGTTCAAAATTGTTGTCCAGTATGGTTAGAACAGTTCACTACTCCACCAATTCATTAGTGTACCTCTATTTTCCCTCATTCCCTCCAGCATTTGTCCTCAGAGTTGTTTTAATTTGCATTTCTCTAGTCCATAGTGAGTTGGAGCATTTTTTTCCTATGACTATAGATAGCTTTGATTTCTTCTTCTGAAAACTGCCTCTTTATATTCTTTGACCATTTATCAATTGGGGAACGTCTCTTTTCATAAATTTGACCTAGTTCTATACTCACTATATAGTTGGGAAAAGAGGCCTTTATCAGAGAAATTTGCTGTAAAAATTGTTGATATTACTTTATTGTTTGTGGTACCTTTTAGCAAAATGTAGGTGCCCTATTATCCCTTTTAATTAGTTCTGTTTTTGTCTTTGTTTTTGCTTTGTCTGCGATCATGATTGCTACTCCTGCCTTTTTTTTAGTTTAGCTGAAGCATACTAGATTCTACTCCAGTCCTGTATTTTAACTCTGCGTGTCTTTCTGCTTCAAGAATGTCTCTTGTAAACAATATATTTGGATTCTGGTTTCTAATCCATTCTGCTATCTGCTTCCATTTTATGGAATTCACATTCACAGTTAATGATTACTAACTTTGTTTTTCCTTCCATTCCATTTTTTTCTCTTTCTTTTCTCTTTTTTTATCCTGTCCCTCCTCAAAAGTCTGTTTTGCTTCTAACTATTGCCTCCATTAATCAGTACTCCTTTTTATCATCTCCACCTTTCTTTTATTC
This sequence comes from Bettongia penicillata ogilbyi, assembly GCA_023548195.1. Lineage (NCBI taxonomy): Eukaryota > Metazoa > Chordata > Mammalia > Diprotodontia > Potoroidae > Bettongia > Bettongia penicillata. The sequence goes on from JAJHZJ010000145.1 coordinate 1,262,533, forward strand.
TCTTCCCCTCCTATTTCCCTATTGGATAATTTAATTTCCATATACAACAGTGTGCATATATGTGTATGTATGCATGTATGTATGTGCGTATACGAATACATACACATACATATATTCCTCTCTTTGAACCACTTCCTATGAGAGTGAGATTCAATCATTTCCTAACATCCTCTGCCCTATTTTCCCCACCACTGAAAAAGTTCTTCTTTGCATACCTTTGTTATGTGAGAAAATTTTCCCCATTCTTCTCTTACCTTCCCCCTTCTTTTAGTGCATCTCTTTTTCTCACCCCTTCAATTTATTGGAGATAATTCCAACACAATCAACTCATATCCAAGTTCTCTGTCTGCAAACTCCTTTTAACTGCTATAATAATAATAAAGTTCTTAGGCATTACATATATCATCTTCCCAGATAGGAACGTGAATAGTTTTAACTTTATTGACACCTTTATGATTACTACTTCACATTTACCTTGCGTCTTTTGTGTTTCAATGTCACATTTTTCCATTCTATTCTAAAATATTCAACTTTTCATCTTTTGTTCAGGTATGCTTGATAATCCTCTATTTCATTAAATATCCATTTTTTTCTCCTGAAGGATTATACTCAGTTTTGCTAATAGGTTATTCTTGGTTGTAAGCCTAGCTCCTTTGCCTTCCAGAATATCATATTCCAAGCTCTCTACTCCTTGAATGTAGAAGCTGCTAAATCTTGTGTTACCCTAACTGTGGCACCACAATATTTGAATTGTTTCTTTCTGACTGCTTGAAGTATTTTTTATCTTTGACATGGGAGCTCAGGAATTTGACTATACTATTCCTGGGAGTTTTCAGGAGGTGATAGGTGGAATTTTTTCAACTTCTGTTTTACCTTCTGGATCTAAGATACTGGGGCAGTTTTCCTTGATAAATTCTTAAAATAAGATGCCTATGTTCTTTCTTTGATCACATCTTTCAGATAGTACAGTAATTCTCAGATTATCTCTCCTTGATCTGTTTTCCAGGTCAGTTGTTTTTCTGATGAGATATTTCACATTTTTCTTATTTTTAATTCTTTTGATTTTGTTTTATTGTTCCTCAGAATCTCACTGAGTCATTAGCTTTCACTTGCCCAGTTCAAATTTTTAAAAAAAATTATTTTCTTCAGTCAGCTTTTGTACCTCTTTTTCCATTTGGCTAATTCTGTTTTTTAAGGTATTATTTTCATCAATATATTTTTTGTGCTTTTTTTTTTTTTTTACCAAGCTCTTGGTCCACTCTTCAAGGAACTACAATTCTAATGAGGTAGAAAATATGCAAATGAGTATGTACATACAAGACGTATGGTGTAAATGGAAAGTAATTTTGGGGGATGCCACTATGTGGGAATGGGGGAAGAGATAGGACCAGGAAAGATCTATAGAAGGTGGGATCTAAGCTGAGTCTTGAAGGAAGCCAGGAAGGCTAGAAATCCGAAGAGGGAAGGAAAGCATTCCCAGTATAGGAGAAAGTTAGTGAAAGGCAAGGATTTGGAAGATGAATCTAAATGTGGTAGGAACAGAAAAAAGAACAGTGTTACTGGATCTCAAAGTATATGGAGAGAAATAAAAAGTAAGATGACTGGAAAGGTAGAAAGGGGTCAGATTGTGAAGGGCTTTAACAGCCAGGAAGTGCATATGGGTAGTAATGAATAATAAGGCTGGAAAGGTAGACTGCAGCCAGGCTAGAAAGGACTTTAAATGCCAAAGAGGAATTTGTATTAAATCCTAGAAGTAATACGGTGCTGCTAGGACAAGTAGATGGTCAGATCTATGCTTCAGGAATATTACTTTGGCAGTTGCTTGCAAAGATGGATTGGAGAAGGAAGAGGTAGGTACAGTGGGTTTTCCAATTGTCTGGCTTTTAAGGTAGGCCCTCCATAACTGGGCTCCACACTATTCACTACCTTTCCAAATTCATTTCAAATACAACCCAAATCCAGTCTTCCAGTCTAATCCTGCTTATTTTCTTATTGTCCCCTAAATATACAATATTCATTTCTTCTCTTCCTCATGCTGTTCTATTCTCTCTTCTGTTACTAAAACCTACCATCCTTTAAGACCAAATTTAAGTCCTAAGTCCCTGAAGCCTTTTCCAATTCCCAATTCCTCATGGAGCTCTCCCCTGTTTTGACCTCCTATAAAAAGTCTAGTTGTTAAAGCACAATTTAATTACAAGACATTTTTCGCACAAATAAAGTCAAATCTAAGTAAGTGGAAAAACATCAGTTGCTCGTGGGTAGCCTGAACCAATATAATAAAAATGACAACTCCACCTAAATTAATTTACTTATTTAGTGACATACCAATTAAACTATCAGATAATTATTTTCTAGAGCTGGATAAAATAATATCAAAATTCATCCGGAAGAACAAAAGATCCAGAATATCAAAGGGACTAATACAAAGAAATGCTAGGGAAGGTGGCCTAGCCGTACTAGATCTCAAATTGTATTATAAAGCAGCAATTATCAATACTACTTGGCACTGATGACTAAGAAACAGAGGGGTAGACAAGTGGAATATGTTAGGTACTCAAGACACAGTAGACAATGAATATAGCAATCTACTGTTTGATAAACCCAAGGACCCCAGCTTCTGGGATAAGAACTCACTGTTTGACAAAAATTGCTGGGAAAACTGGATAACAGTGTGGCAGAAACTAGGCATAGACCAATGCCTGACACTGTACACAAGAATAAAGTCCAAATGGGTATATGATCTAGGTATAAAGATTGATACTATGGACAAATTGGAGGAGCAAGGAATAGTGTATTTATCAGATTTATGGAGAAGGGAAGAATTTTTGACTAAAGAAGAGATAGAAAGCATTATGAAGTGCAAAATGGATAATTTTGATTACATTAAACTGAAAAGTTTTTGCACAACCAAACTCAATGCAACCAGACAAACTGGGAAGTCCGTGATAAACGCCTCCCTCATGTCTAGAATATATACAGAACTGAGTCAAATGTATAAAAATACAAGTCATTCCCCAATTGATAAATGGTCAAAGGATATGAACAAGCAGTTTTCAGAGAAAGAAATTAAAGATATTTATAGTCATATTAAAAAATGCTCTAAATGACTATTGATTAGAGAGATGCAAATCAAAACAACTCTGAGGTACTATATCACACCTATCAGATTGGCAAATATGACAGAACAGGAAGATGATAAATGTTGGAGAGGATGTGAAAGAGCTGGAACACTAATACATTGTTGGTGGAGCTATGAGCTGATCCAACCATTCTGGAGAGCAATTTGGAACTATGCACAAAGGGCTACAAAAATATGAATACCCTTTGACCCAGCAATACTGCTTCTAGGACTGTATCCCCAAGAGATCATAAAAATGGAAATCATAAAAATGATCCCCAAGAGATCATAAAAATGGAAAAAATGTACAAAAATATTTAAAGCAGCACTCTTTGTGGTGGCCAAAAAATGGACAATGGGATGCCCATCAATTGGGGAATGGCTGAACAAGTGGTGGTATATAAATCTAATGGAATACTATTGTGCTACAAGAAATGATAAATAGGAAGACTTCAGAGAGGCCTGGAAAGACTTATGTGAACTGATGCTGAGTGAAAAGAGAAGGACCAGGAGAACTTTGTGCACAGCAATGACCACAGTGTGCCTGAGTTTTTTCTGGTAGACTTGAAACTTCATTGCAATGCAAGGACTTAAGAAAATTCCCAATGGTCTTTTAAGGTAAAATGTCCTCCACATCCAGAGAAGGAACTACGGAATTCAATCACAGAATGTAACAGGTCGTGTGTGTGCGTGTATGTGTGTGTGTGTATTTATTACATTTGGTTTGTTATATTATTTCTCCCATTCCTTTTAGTTCTTCTGCACAGCATGACTATGGTAAAAATGTATTTAATAGAAACGTATGTGTAGAACCTATATAAAATTGTATGCCATCTGGGGGAGGGATGGGGCAAGTGGGGGAAAGGAGGGGAAAAAAATCTAAGTTATATGGTAGTGATTGTAGAATACTGAAAATAATACAATTAATAAAATAAAAAAATAAAAATTAAGCAGAATTTAACAATTACCATGTTCTGTATTGGATTGTTCAGTAACTGATTGTCTCAGGGACCTCGTCTTTTAATGAACTCGAAGTATAATTACTAGTCCTGATTCTGCCACTAATTTAGTTGTGTGACCTGAAGCAAGTCCTCTCAAAGGCTAGGTCTCTTTCTCTGTAGAGCAGTTCTGAGGTTTTATAATTCAATATGTATGAGCTATCACAGTGACTCTGCTTCTTCAGTTCCCCAGGGTGCCTTGCACAGGACATCACCGGGAGAGTAAAGCTCTTTGCTATCGTTAAGAGCCTCCTAGGAGGCATTCATTACGTGCTTCCCACGAACCAGGTACCGTGCTTAGTGCTGCGGATACAACGACAAGCAGGAAATGCATTCAGCAAGTATTTAGGCATCTTACTGGTGGCAGGGGAGAGCAAAACAATAAAATCGGTGAGACGCAGTTTCTGCCCCCGTGGAGCTTAGTCTGGCAGGGAGACAAGGTAAACGCAGGAAGTTTAGTACGCAGCTTTACAAGGAGGCTACATTAAAGAGCTGCAGAGCGCTGGAGAAGGGGACCCCCAACGCGCGGTGCACAATGCACTCCGGGGGGGGCCCTGCCTCCCGGCCCGATCGCCTCCTGGGGCCCCCGATCTACGACTCCGTGCTACACAGAACCCGGAGGCGAGGGAAAGGCCGGAGAAATCCGCAGTCTGGGCCGCCGCCCTTCGCGCCGGGGCGGGGTGTCTCCCACAACCTCGGCCGCGGGGCGGGGCGGGGCGGGGCCCTCGAGCATCCAGGTCCGCGGCCTCCTCCGGCAGGGCCTCCCCGGTTCCCATCCCCTGACGGCGGACGGGGCTCGGCCCACCCCGGTCACCGGCGCCACCACCCACCTGAGACAACGACGTCGTCCGCCCTCCTCCGCAGCCGAACGCTCCTCGGCTTCCGGAAATTTGAATCCCGCGGCTGAAGGGGCGGGGGCGTGACGTCACTGCCGGCGGGGGCGCGGTTCCGGCAGAGGAGGGGCGGAGAGAAAGGCGCTCTCTTTCCGGATTGGTTGTGAGCGCCGATGGGCGGGCCCTGAACACGTGGACGGGGGAGAGGGATGGCAGCAGTCCTCCGCGCCCGCCCCTCTCTGCGCGGCCCAGGGCTCCCACTCCGCCCCTTACACCTGTCGGAGCCGCCCCCGCCGTGGACCAGCTTTGAGCAGGAGCCCGGGGCAGGCTCCCGAGGTGGGGTGAAGCTGCAGCCTGCCTCCCTCCCCCAGCCCTGAGGCCGCTGCATCCTCGCTGCCGCCCCGCGGAGCCCGGGCCTGGGGACGCCCCACGGCAAGCAGCCTGCACCCACTTTTTAACCCTTGCTGTCGTTTGCCCCGGCTTCGCCTAAGCTGGATCAAAAAGGAGCGAACTGCTTATGGGCCTCGCATGGCTCCCCAAGTCTTTGTTCCGACCACAGATAATTAATCGTGATTCAATTAGTCTGACATTAATTGAGGGCATCCTCTGTGCCAGCCACTGCGCTGGGTGCTCGGGAGACTTGGGAAACTGAAAGAGAAGAAACGGTCCCTGCCCTGAGGGTGGCAGGGGGAAGGGTGCGCTTACTTAGGTACAAGTCGTACCCCAATAAGTGAAGTGAGCGTGGACAAAATAGAGGCTAAAAAGTTGTAGAGGCAGAGGAAAGGAAAACGGAGGTGTCAGTGGCAAAAGGCTTTAGACAACTTTTTTGCAAAGAGTTTTACCTATCAACCCATAAATATTTAAATGCCTACTGTGTGTGAGGCGCTGTGCCAAGAACTGGAAATACAAAAAGAGGCAAAAGGTAGTACCTGCTCTCAAGAACCTTACAGTCTAATGGGGGCGATGCAAACCTATACAAAGCAAGCTCTCTGTAGGATAAAAAGGAAATAATTAACAGAGGGAAGGCAGTGGAATTTAAGAGGGGTTGGAGAAGCCTTCCTGTGGAATGTGGAGTTTTAGTCAGGACTTGAAAGGAAGCCAGAGAAATCGGAAGAGGAGGGCATTCCAGAGGGACTGGGGAACAGCCAGAGAATATGCCCAGAGCAGAGGGATGAGGCATCTTGTTCATGGAACAGCCAGGGGGCCGGTGTCACTGGGGGGTAAAGTATAAGGATATTGGGGAATAAAGCATAAGAAGGCTGGAAAGGTAGGAGGGGGCTAAGTTATGAAGGGCTTTGAATGTCAAACAAAGCATTTTGTATTAGATCCTGGAGGCAATAGAGAGCCTCTGTAGTTTATTGGGTAAGGAATTGACCCAGTGGACTTCAACTTTAGGAAAATCACTTAGTTGGGTTGAAAGGAAGATTAATGGAAGTGGAGAGGGACTGAAGCAGGCAGACCCACTAGATGGCTGTTGCAGTCGTTCAGGTGACAAGGCCTGTGCTAGAGTGCTAGCAGAATCAGCGGAGAGAAGGGAACACATTGGAGAAGTATTGAAAAGGTGAAATTGACAGGCCATGACAAGTGTGGATATGAGGGATGAGAGCCTGAGTGACTGCGAAAATGGTGTTGCGCTCTATAATAATAAGAAAGGTAGAAGACTAAGGGTTTAGGGAAAGATAATGAGTTCTATTTTGGACATATTGAATTTAAGATGTCTGCTGGACATCCATTTTTAGATGTATGAAAGTCAGTTGGAGATTCTAGTTTGGAGGGCAGTAGAGAGTTTGGGACTAGATAGGTAGATCTGAGAATTCTCAGTGTAGAGATGGTAGTTAAATCCATGGGAGCTGATGAGATCACCAAGTGAAATAGTACTGAGAGAGAGAAGAGACAAGGGCCCAGGACAGAACCCAGAAGGTTCTAACGTATGGTAAGAGGATATGATCTTGAGGATCCAGCAAAGGAAATAGGAGTGGTTAAATAGATGGGAAGTGAACCAGGACAGAGTGGTATCCCGAAAACAGTAGTAGGATTGTTAGTAGGTAGTTTTATTAGTCCCACTTTAGAGATGTGGAAACTGACACAGAAGTTAAGTGACTTGTCTAGAGTCACACAACTAATATGTGTCTGAGGCTGGGATTGAATTCAGGTCTTCTTATTCCCAGGTCCAGAGCTCTACCTATTTCAACTTGTAGATGAAATTTTCAGATAAGGAAACTTCCTATACCAATGCAGGTGGTCATCTCTGAAATGTGTAGACTTAGAGAGGTTAAGTAACTTATCCATAGTCAGAGCCCATATGTCAGAGGCAGGACTTTCAGCGTCCTGTCTCCAAGCCTCTCAATTCACTATGCCAAGCTGCTTTTCACCCCCAAAGTTGTTCAGAAAGCAAAGCTGAGACTCTCAATCATTATGACCATGGAATCGTAAACTTAAAGCTGGAGAAGCCATTTAGTCTACCCACTCATTTTATAGATAAGAAACTAAAACCTAGAGAGATGAGATGATTTGCACAGGTATGGAGAGCAGAAAGAATTTTGCAAAGATATCAATCCACAACAAGGATTTATTAAATGCCTACCATGCTTCTGGCAAATAAAATAAGAAAAAATAACAGCAACAAAAAAATTCACCAATTAGCCACACGCTCACAGACCCTGGAAAGTACATGGTATCACTCTTTTTCTTAAAAATTTCATTTAATTTATTTGCAAGTTTGTATTATTTCCCTCCTCTGTCCCTCTCCCCAAAATGAGAAAGCAAGATAAACAAGAAAACATGTATAGTTGAGCAAAAAAATTCTCCTGTTGACCATGTCCAAAAAATAAATCTTCAATCTGTACTCTAGTACCAATCTATTGGCAGTCAGTATATTTTACTTGGAGTATTCTGGAATTTTGATTGGTCATGGTATGGATCAGAATTCCCAAGTTGTAGTTTCATTTTTTAACCCAGGGCAACACACAACTGGAATTTGTTTATTTCCCCACAGTTGTTTCACTATGAAGGGAAAAGATCATTTGGCTAATAGAATACAGTTTGAAACTCAGTGTTCCATTCATAAATCCAACAGGATCAATGATTACAACATGAAGATGCGAATGTCTGATACTTGGGATTTCAGCTTAGCCTAGGATATGTTTCTCAGGATCGATTGCAAACTGGAATTTGAGAAAGTCAGTGCCTTTCCTAGTTTTAACTGTCTTGTCTCTGGCCAGGACTTCTGAATGGAGTGGAATGGAATGGAGTGAGAAGATTCAGCAACCAGCCCAGCTAGGAATTCTTCTGCCATCTCACCCCAGCAATCCTGGTTTTCCCCATGACTCCCTCTGCTTCAGCTATGTGGTCTCAATTTTTGTGACCTCTTCCTCTGGTTCCTCAACCCCAAAGACTTCCAACTTGGGAGAATGGGGAGGAAAGGGTCAACTCTCCTTTTATTCTCTCCTTTGAACAGGAGACCTACTCCTTTCCAATTTCCTCAAGTACAGAGAAAATGGAGGCCATCTATCATAAGCTTGCTTTTCTCTCCTACATTGTATATCAAAACCCTTGTACATCACCTCCCTTTTCCCTTTCTTGATTCCTTTGTTCCAGGTTCTAAGAAAGAGGTGGTTTTTCTCCCTTCAAAGATCAACCCCTCTGTTTTGAACTTTGTCCATCATCCCTTGCTATCTCCACTGGAATCTTGTCTCAGTCTCAATCTTTATTGTCATCTAGTGGCTCCTTCCCAGCTGCCTATTCATTTACCTACTTCTTAAAATATTTAACCAGTTCACTTGACTGTGCCGTCCTCTCAGGCTATAATGTTTTTTTTCACAGACAAGTTCTATATATTTATTTTTATTATATATTTTTTATTTATATTTATTAGCATCTATACTTGTTGCCTCTGTTTCTTCAACTTCCACTCACTTTTCAACTCCTGGAAATCTGGTTTCTTACTATATCAGTAGTGAACTTGCTCTCCAGAAAGCTGGCAGCTAAATTCATAAGCCATTTCTTAGCTTTCATTCTGTTTGACCTTTGTGCAGCATTTGACATAGCAATCCCCTCCTCTTCCTAGACATTCTCTGCTTTCCTGTCCTTCAGACGTTGCAATCTCCTTTTCCTCATCTCCTTTGCTGTATCATCATCTTGTTTCCTATTCCTCTCTCAAATTTTAGCCTCTTAGATTTGGTGTGCCAAGATCTGGTTGCTGACCTGGCCTGGCCTTTGGTTTATGCTCACTATTTCGGCCCAGATCCTCTTTAAATCCACACTCTTTCCCTCCCCCTAGACTTATTTCCAGGCTTTAAGAAGAGAAATATGGTCAGTTGTTGGAGCTGTGAATTTCCCTATCCATCTTGGAAACAATTTGGAATGATGGCCTTCTCCCTTAAAGTTATTTGTACCCTTTGGTCTAGAGATCCCACTCCTGGAAGATACCTCCAAGGAAGTTGGACATCAGTAAAGGTCTTGGCATATGCTGTCAGTCAATAAACATGTATTGAGTCTGCTATATTCTAGGCACTGTACTAAGTGCTAGGCATGAAAATATGAAAAAAGACAGTCCTTGCCTGCAGTCAATCAGTCATGTTTACTAAGGGTCTACTGTGCCAAGGCCTGTGCTAAGTGCCACTCTCTAAGAGCTTACAGTCTAAAGGGAAAGACAACAGGCAAACAACTATATATAGAAGGATTCATTGGAAATAATCAGCACAGGAAACAGATTGACTTAAGGGTATCAGAAAGGAGGTCCTGTACAAAGTGGGATTTCGGCTGTGTTTGAAGGAAATCGAGGAAGCCAAGTGAAGGAGATGAGAAGGGGGAGAATTTCAGGCATGGCGGACAGCCAATGAAAATGCTTAATTTGGGAGATGGAGTATCCTGTCCGAGGAACAGCAAGAAGGCCAAGATTACTAGATAAGAGAATACGTGCTTTACTTTGTATCCCTAACATTCAGCACAGTGCCTGACACACAATAATAAAATACTCTTTATAAACACTTGCTGAGAATCACCAAATAGCATCACTTACAGACATTATAGTCTGTTCTGTATATAGAAAGGTTGCCTTTCAGATCTGTTATGATCTGCATGAAATCCAATTTTTCAAAGATTCATTCCCTGCTGGGCTAGGAGACATAGACCTGTTTTCATCATGGGCATAAGTAAGGCAAGGCCATCAAAGTTTTGTCTGAGAATACTGAAATTGAGAGGATTTTGACAGCATTTACCCTCCAGCAGATGAAAACAGCTGAGTTTAGAACTTGCTAAGTGACAAACATAGTTTACTAGGAACTGACTGAAGCTGACCCTGTCTCTGAACCCAGGCCAATGAATTTCATGGAGCTGATCAGACACTGTCACTCCCAGTCTCTGATTATTTTGTAAATCTACCTGCAACTTGACCATTCCCTCTGCCTAAGTATTGTTTGTAAACCCTGTTCCCAGTCCCCTCCTCAGGTACCCCAGCACTTGCTATATGGCAGCCCTCTCTGAAACCCACTTGCCCCAATTAAAAACTTCCATTTTGCTATATTGTCTGTTTTCTCTTGAATTCAGGTTGACACTAAGCAAGAATACAGATAGGGACCAACCTGTGATTTCACTGGTGTAAGAAGCTCCTACCTGAGGCAGTTCCTTCTATGTATACAAAGTGGCGCTGTCACTGAACCTTATAGTCTTAGAGTGGTCTAGAATTCTGAGGGGTTTTGTGATTGGCCGAGGGTCACATAGCCAGTCTGTGTCAGATGTAGCACTTCAACTTAGGTTTTCTTAGCTCCAAGATCAGGTCTGCATCTGCGATCCCCCACAGCCTCTCAAATACCAAAACTTAGTTAAAGTGGGAAACTATCGGATTATGGATTTCATTTCCTAATAGGTACACCCTGGTTGTGCTGGAGCCAGATCTAACTGACTCAGAACTGATGGTTAAATTGTGCTAGGTGGTGCAGAAGATAGAGAACCAGTTCTGGAGTCTGGAGGATCTAAGTTCAAAATCTGGCTTCCAACATTTGACATTTACTAGCTGTGTGATCCTGGGCAAGTCACTTAACTCTGATTACCTTGCTGAGAAAAAAAAATTCTCAATGTGGGCCTTGGAAATCACAACAAATTAGAATTTGATTTATTGTTTTGTTGGTTGTCTTCTAGAGTCCCATAGGTTCCCCAAAGTAGGTGATACCTCCCCCTGAGGGGAGGTAGTAGCCTTGGGTGCAATTAGGGAGCATTAAATAAAAACAAGACTGCTGTGGAAGCATAAGGAAAGAAGAGAAGAAAAATTTGAAAAAAATATTCTTACATATTTCATCTGTTATGTAACTGTTAAAGTCAAAGTGATTACATTATTTTCCAGACAAACACAAAATGCAAGTTATAACCTATCAGTGGTCAAGTCTGCTGACAGGTCTTAATAAATAATTGTTAGCAGGCAAGCAAGTCATGGCATTGCTAGGAGTATGTGCTTGTAATGACTTGTTTAGTATATGATACTATGAGGTTACATGATGTAATATTGCATCATCAAAATTTCAATGCAGGAAAAAACAAATTTACAATACATTATTAAATTTAAGATGCATCATTTTAAAAAATTTTATATTTTTTTAAATGATGCAAATTTTAAAAAATATAAGGGTTAAAAAAAGTAGATTTTAGGGGTTGCTGAGTAATTTTTTTAAAAGGGGGTGGTAGGCCAAATAAGTTTGGGAATCTCTGGTCTACATGAAAGAAAGTGATGGATAAAATGTTAATGATGCATACTTAAAAGTATGTCATGGGGTATGTTATTTTTCCTTCCAGGGAGCTGATTGTTAAACATTTACCAGCACATCAATGGGTCTATCCTAGAAAAGCCCTACTCAGACCAGCTGATGGATGCTGTGTGAAGCACTGGGTATACAAAAGAAAAGTGATAACAGTCTCTGCCTTCAGCGAAGGAGATGACATGCACAAAAATTGGTACATACAAAGGACATACAGAGTAAACGGAAAGTATCCTACAAGAGAAGGATCTAGCAAGGTAGGAGGATGTGGTGGCATTTACTGGGAAAGGTCTCTTGTAGAAGGAGGTACTTCAGCTGAGTTTTCAAGGAATCTGGAGATTATAAGAGGTAGAGGGAGAGCATATTGGGCAGGGAAGACAATCAGTGTAAGGCATGGAGATAGAAAATGGAGTATCGTGCATGAGGAACAATAAGTAGACCAATATGACTGAACCATAGAATGGAGAAGAGTAATATGTAAGAAAACTGGAAATAGAGGAAAAGGACAGGAGAGACCAACAATTCACTGAATCAGAAAGGACTTTTCATATGAAGTGGAAGCTAAAACTGACCTTTGAAGCTTGAAACATGATTTATCTACTCTGTGGAGAATGGGTTGAAGAGGGCAGAGATTGGAAGCAAGAGACCATTTAGAAGATTAATTCAATAGTTCAGGACAGATGTGATGACGGGGGAACTAGAATGTTACATATTTAAGGGCAGAGGAAGAGACAGATATGAGCGATGGTGCAATGGTACAATGAACAAGACTTGGTAACTGATTGGATATGGGAGCATGTATGAAGTGAAGTATTGAGGATGATCCAGAGGTTGCAAACCTGGGCAGGTGACAGTGCTATCAATAGAAATATGAGGGCTGTGCAGGTTACCAGCCTTATTTCTCCAGAGCCATCTGAATCAGTGACCAGATATTCATCAGGATGACTGGAGATGACCCAGGATGAGGCAGTTGGGGTTAAGTGATTTGCCCAAGGTCACACAGTTAGTGAGTGTCAAGTGTCTGAGGTGAGATTTGAACTCAGGTCCTCCTGACTCCTGCACTGGTGCTCTATCAACTGCACCACCTAGCTGCCACAATAGAAATATGAAAGTATAAATATGTGTAGGTTCGGGGGAAAATATTGAGTTCTATTTTGGGAATGTTAAATTTTGAGATGCTAATGGAACATTCAGGTAGAGATGTCCAATAGGTATTTGTCAGTGTAGGTCTAGGAATCATCTGTATAGAGATGATAAGTGAACCTATATAGGAAAAGATGAAATGGGGGGGGAAGAACAGAGACAGAGAGGAGAAAAAGGAGGAGGGGAAGGATAGGGTGAGAGAGAGAGAAAAGAGGGGAGATAGAAAGGAGGAGGAGAAACAGAGAGAGAGACAGAGACAGAGAGAGAAAGAGAGAGAAAGAAAGAAAGAAAGGGAGAGAGGAAGAGGGAGAGAGAGAGAGAGAGAGAGAGAGAGAGAGAGAGAGAGAGAGAAGAGAAGGTGAAGGTCCAGAGCACAGAACACAGACATTTAAGGAAATATAGAGCAGAGCAAACTGGGGAGCGTTCCAGTAAGCAGAAACAGAACCAGGAGAGAGCAGTTTTTGGAAGTCAAGGAAGGGAAAAGATTTCAGGAGGCAGTGGTTGACAGTGTCAAAAGTCACAAGCAAGGTCAGTTACATGGAAGAGTGGGAAAAATGCCCCAACAACACTGGACTTAACAATTAAATCACTGGAAAAAAAAATAGTTTCTGTAGAGATATAGCATCAGAGCCAGATTCCCAAGGACTGGAGAAGTGCGTGGGAGGTGAGGAAATGAGGACAGAGAGTAGTGATAAATTATCATTATTATTATTTTTAGAAATTTCAGTGCAAACTGGGAGAAGATACAACTTTAAGGAATGACAGGGACAAATGAGTATTTTCTAAGGATGGAGGACCTGAGATTCTTAACAGGCACCAGGAGGAGACCAGGAGATAAGGAGAAATGGAAGATTTATGAGAGAGAAAAAAAAAAAAAAACCAACTTGTAACTATGACTACCAACTTCGATTATCTGACATTTATTTATATCTTTAAGGTTTACAAAGTACTTTCCAAAGATTATGTCATTTGAATTTCACAGCAACATTATATAGCAACCATTGCAGACATAATTAATCCCTCTTTAAATACTAGGAAACTGAGGTTCTAAGAGGTTAAATGACTTTGCCCATGGCATATAACTGGGGGCAGCTAAGTATTTAAGTGGATACGTTACAAGGCTTGGAGTCAGGAAGACCTGAGTTCAAATCCAGTCTCAGATATTTACTAACTGTGTGACCCTGGGCACTAGGCTGAAACCTGGGTTTTCTCATCTGTAAAATGAACTGTAAATGGAAATGGCTTTCTGTCAAGAAAACCCCAAAGAAGGTAACAAAATCAGGCATGATTGAAATAACTTAACAGTAATACCGTAAATATCAGAGGTGAGATTTGAAACTAAGCTTTTCCTACTCCAAGGGCAACACTCTATCCATGTTCCATCTACCTGTGTTCCAAGGAAATAAGTTCTTGGTGGATATGAGAGGGGCTGGGGTCAAGGGCACAAATAGAGGGATTAGCCTTAGTAAGGAAAAGAGCTTTTTTCTTAGAGACAAAAGTAAAAGAGGACAGACTCAGGGCTGATGAGAACTTTTCCCATATGGAGAAGAGAAGGATAGGCAACTCAATGGATAATATCAATTTATTAGTAAAGAGAGGGAGAAATGAGAGAGCAGCTATAGGAAGTATAATAGTGACATCCAGATTTCCTTATATTAGCAATTAAGCCTAATTATTAAAACTTACTTGGTATTTAATATTGAAGCTTAGTTTTATGCTTAAAACCTAGTAGTGTACAGCTATTCCCAAGTCATGCAGAAGGGGGAGTCTCTTACTTAATTTTAAATACTGTAAGTAGATACCTTTGGGTGTGTGAGACGGGGAAAAGGTATGACTAAAATGAAAGGCACCAAGGCTAATCAAAGTTAAAGACCTTTCTCTCCAAAGCTCAGGTACCTCCAAGCCACCTGGTGTTTGTTTAAGTAACCATCTTCTACTTCAAGAACTGTTTTCGAAAGAGTCAAACAGCAGCAGCATTTTTTATCTCTTTCAACATTCATCATTAATTCTAAATCAATTTAGTTCTATATATTGTACATTAATATTTCTAGTTGGAGTTTAAGAAGTTTCACTTCCATCTTTCCAGATTTCACAAGTTGCTACTGCCTGTTTCTGAATAAAAAATGGGGAGTTTGGGAGTATCGGTTTACAGATTGCCTTTGGTAAATAATCTGACAAGAGATCCACCCATTTGACTTTTTTTTAAATTCACCCTCCCTCCCCTCCTTCGCTCCTTCAGTGTAGGCAAATCATTCCCTGCCTTCTTTGCTCAGCTAGTTCTCAGAGGAGCCACAAGCTTAGATGTGGTACTACCTTTCCAAACTTCATTTCACGATTTTAGCAGCTTGCTTCAAGTCCAGCAACCATGCTTCGGGTCATTGTGGAGTCTGCAAGCGATATCCCTAAAGGGAAATTTGGGAAACCCGATCCAATTGTCTCGGTTATTTTTAGGGGTAAGACAACTTTATTTCTTAGTACCAGTGTCATGTTTGGATTTTGATATAAAGCAATTTCTCGGGTAGAGTTGTTTCATGATTCTGATAATAAGCTAGTTGTACTGTTTGCAAAGACCCTTTGATCAGAGGGCTCTTGTTACCTATGTAGAACAGGAAATGGAATTGATTATTTTGGATGGTCTCTCTTCCCCTTCCCTCCCCCCACCCAAGTCTCTAAGACTTATCCTAAGACCTGAAATTTGAGCCTCTGGGGGAAAATGATTGCTTTGCTTTTTTTAAAGGAACATATTGACTTATCAATTCTGGTTTCTGTTATTAAAAGTCTGTAAGAGGTTTTAGTTGCAGACTTCAGATTTTTATGCACAATTCCTTCTGCCAGCCATAAGCCTGTTTTAAAGAGTAGTCAGCTGTCCCAGCAACTCATGGCCACTAATACAGTTTCATGGTGATAATCCTTTTGATGCATTTTTGGCAATGAAAGGTGGAGGTCCTAGGATCATAGCTCTAGAGCTAGAAGGGAGCTCAGAAATTTCCTCCCCCATATTACAACTGAGGAAACTGAGACTCAGAGATTTAAAAAAACTTTCCCAAGGTCACACGTTTATTATATAGCAAAGCAAGGGTTTGAAACAAGTCAAAGGATCAAAGATTTGGAGTTGGAAGGAACTTCAGAGGCTATCTTATCTAACCCCCTCTCTTTATAAATGTGCAAACTGAGACCTAGCGAGGTTAAATGACATGGTTTAAGGTTACACAAATAGTAAGTGGTAGAGAAGAGTTTTGAACTCAGATGCTCTGACTCCAGATCTTGAGCTCTTCTTACTGGAGTTATTATTTGAGGGTTAGTTAATGCATTCTTTTTCTCATTTTTAATATTTTTCTTTCTATATGGAAATTATTTAACTTTTTGGTGTTTGAGGGATTGCTTGTTAAGTTCTTTATGATAAGAGGGATCTCTTTAGTGGAAAGATTCCTATGCTACTAGCAAAAAGATTAATGAATGGGGAAGACTGGGCTCAAGTCTCAATTTTCTCTGTGATATGGGGGGGGATAATTTAGCCCCTCTGAACCTTGGATCTCCCACTTATTAAATGAAAGTGTTGAACTGTCTAAGTAAGATCTCTTCCAGTCCTAAACTTCCATGAATCTATGAAAAAGTTATTTTTCTGCAAACTTGGGATCACTGAATTTTCTTAGAATGCTGGATGGAACTTTAGTTTTTAGGGACTGACCACTGGCCCTTTGCAAACACAGAATTTAGACACTAGAGCCCATAACAATTAGTGGGTAAAGGGGAAGGGGTAAAAGGTGAAGACAAAGAATAGAAACCTAGACACATTCCTTCTTTCCCGTAGTGCATGCCTCTTCTTTCCTTTGTAGGTCACCCACCCATCCTTTTCCTTTTCCCTTCCCAGTCCAATTCCAGTCCATTTCAATCAATTCACATGATTATTGACATCAACATTTTTATTGCTGAACTAAAGAGATATTTATTGTCTGCTGCGTGGAGGACACTTATGGGAGAGGCATAATGGCATGGTTAGGGAGCAGATCGTGAAGATGAGAAGATCTGGGTTCTACAGAGTCTGGCCTCTGACACATCCAGGGATGTAACTTAGGGCAAGTCAATTAACCTCTAACTGCTCTAGGCAATTAAGATATAAATTGAAGAGTAAGTGATTTGCATTGGTAGATGGAGTTTCATTTCAGGTTCAATCCAAAAGAGAAAGGGGGAGGGGAGAGCTTGCATTGTGTTGGGCGCGACTGTCTAGTAAAACAGAATAGAGGGTAGTTGGAACTATTTGCTAAAATATGACTAAGGAATCATGTGCAGCTTGCCCTTAAAAACAACTCACATTTACATAATGCCTTATTATTACCAAGTGCCTTATAACAGGGTATCTGGGATAGGGTTACAGATCTAAGAGCTTGAAGAAAGGAACTCAGAGGCCATTTAGATCAACCCTCTCATTTTACAGATGAGGGAACTGAGGCCCAGATAAGTTGTATGATTTGTCCAAGGTCACACAAGGAGTGTGCATTAAAGGTGGAATTAAAAGCTGTGTAATAATCATCAGAGACATTACCACAGTTATAGACTAGATATGTAGAGAATTGGATCCCAGTTCTATCACTAACTAGCTTTGTGACCTTGGAAAAACATTTAATGTTATTGGTCCTTAATTGCCTAATCTGTAGGGCCTTTGGCAAAAACAGAAAACAGAATCAAGGAGGAGAGAATGTGATAAACGACTTGCCCATGGTTACTCTGGCCTCAGACACTTATTAGGTGTGTGACTCTGGGCATGTCACCTAACCTTGTTTGCCTCAGCTTCCTCATCTGTAAAATGAGTTGGAAGGGAAATGGCAAACCTCTCCAGTATCTTTGCCAAGAAAACCCCAAATGGGGTCACAGAGAGTCAGACATGACTGAATAACAGCAAAAACCCAGCTAGTAGGTGAAAAAACCAGGAGGAAAGCCATCTGTAAGTATGTGAAGTGTTATCCTACAGAAGGAGAATTAGACTGAGGCCTGGGGAAGACACTGTACTGTATGGTTGGGTGCACAAGTAGAGAAAGAGAGAGAAGGGATGTCATGAATCAGCTCCTGCGGAGAAAGTGTGCTGCCCTGGACATCGACACTCCGGGTAAAGTCTCACTGTCCCTGGCTCTGCTCATCTGTAAAATGAAAGGGAGAGACTAAATGGTCTTTAAAGCCTCTTGCAGCTCTGACATCTATGATTCTATGAGAACAGTATACATTTTTTGAAATCCCAAAGAATCCTGGGTTCCTTTAAACATTCATATATTATACTCACATATGTGAGCAATGTATATAGATAATTTCACCCATGACTGAGATTTGGAAACTACTTGGATCAAACTTGGTAAACATGAAAATTACAAGGGAAAGGTAATGAGTCAAAATACAGCATGATTGACTTGTTGATAGTTAAGACATCAAGAATGCTATAGAAAATGAATTGATTCCTTTAATGATTATGAGTTATTTCATCTAAGGCTTTGGAAGAACAAAGTCACATGCTAAGATGGAAACAGAAAATTTCACTTAAATTGGGCAAGCACTGACCACTTAAATGACCGTTCTGGATTAGCATTTCACTACATTCTTTTTTTCAACAATTGCCTTGTAAAATGAGGCATGTGCCCTAAGGAATCTGGATCTCTTTTTCCCCAGAGGGAAGAGCACGTTGGGTACCCAAATTCCTCTCTTCCCCAGAGATGAAGTAATAAACCTGAGGGAGATGAAGCCTGTAAAATCAAGTGATCTTTATTAAACAGGTATCATTTGATCATGTGGAACAGATAGCCTAATGCTGAAACAGCTCATTTGGGGAAAGCAGGGATATAATTTATATTATTTTCATATAAATGAAGGTGAGAAATTAACTGGTCCAAGGAGGGAACCGGGTGTGTCTCCAGGCATGAAGAAAGGGGGAGTGGCAGGCAGCAGGGAGAGTAAGGAATTCCAGGTACAAGGACTGTAGCCTTTTGATATATCAAACAAAAAGAACCTAGAAAGTTCAAGGCTTGAACATAAGCAACAAAATAAGGAGATGTCTCTAAAAGTCCCATAAAAATAGGATGTTTCTGAGAATCCAAGGCTAGCTGATAGGTTGGTTGGTAGTTGTCCTCCATTCTCTAAGAGGGCCTAATAATAATCAACATGGAGTCAATTATAGCATGTCCAGCTTTGGCTGATTAGACCAATACAAGTTTGGAATGTTCTACCACAGGTCAGGCACAAATAGTCCATATGAACATTTAGGGTGGAAATGTCTAAATTTGTGCATTTCACATTTCTTTTGAGCTACTGCAATTCTGCTTTGCTCATAGAGCAGCGTCTTTTTTAATGCAGGCATGCCATGTAGGTGGGGGGTTGGGGGAGTGGGGAGACCTTTGCCAGTGTCTCCCATGTGATGCAATCAATTCCAAAGTTCTTCAGTGTGACCTTGAGAGTATCTTTGTATCGCTTCTTCTGACCACCATGTGAACGCCTTCCTTACGTGAGTTCTCTGTAAAATAGTCTTTTAGGTAAGCATGCATTTAGCATTAGAACAGTGTGGCCAGCCTGTTGGAGTTGCACTCTCTGAAGTAAAGTTTGAATGCTTGGCAGTTTAGCTTGAGAAAGGACCTCAGTGTCTGGCACCTTATCCTGCCAGGTGATCTTTAGAATCTTCCCAAGACAATTCAAATAGAAGTGATTCAGCTTCCCAGCATGGAGTTGGTATACTGTCCAGGTTTCACAGGCATACAATAATAAGGTCAGCACAACAAATCTGTAGACCTTCAGTTTTGTAGACAGTCTAATATCTCATTTTTCCCACACTTCCTTTTAGATCCTCCCAGTCACTAAGCTAGCTCTGGCAAGGGCTGTGTCATCCTCACCAGCTTATCTCCAGAGACTACTCAAGACTGATTAGAGCTAAACCAGCTATAGGGTCACTGATTCTGCACTTCCAGCTAGTTTTCACTCTTGTTCATCAAAACAAAAACTATTCGTTTGTCAAGCCATTCTGTATTGGTCAAATCAGTCCCATACAGTTTCCCTCAGTTATCTTGATAATGGGGTTGGCGGGGTTCAAGCAAATCAAAGTAGTTATCATATCCATTTTCACACCCTTTTACCATCTTAGGTAAGTTTGCACTTCTTTCTGGTCATTTGATAATGACTCATTCTGTTATGATGAAGACGATTGATTATACCAATTAGGTTGAATTGCCCATCACACAGAGACTTAGAGATGGAAGAGATGGTAGAGATAGTTTGGTTCAAACACCTCAGCTGACAGATGAGGAAACTGAGGCTGAGAAGTTAGGTAATTTACCAAAGATTACCCTAGCATCTGAGCCAGACTTGGAAGCCAGATTTGTCTCCTAAGTCCTACTCCCACTGAGTCAGGCTGCTCTCCAACTTTTTTGGGTAATTGACCATATTGCCAGATAGTCAGAGACTCAAAGGGTTAAGAGCTGAATGGGACTTTAGGGATTTCAACCTTCTCATTCAACCCTCTCACTAAGTACCCTGTCCAAGGTCACATAGGTAGTTAGTGGTGGAGTCATTATTTGAACTCAAGATCTTTGGCCATGCATCCTGCCTAGCACCATATTGCTGTAGATGATCTTTGGATAGAGATGGAGATGATCTTTTTTAACACCACCTTTGTGCCTTGTTCATTTTCCTTTTATTTCACTTGACATACAGAACCTTTGATAATTCTAGTGTCTCCTTTACTAGTCCAATGACTTTGGGTAAGTTCTTCAAAGGATCTGAGAATCATAGATCTGTAGCTAGAAGGGACCTAAGGGGTATCTATTCCAGTTTCATCATTTTGCTGAAGAGGAAAATGAAGTCCATGGAGGTTTAGCAACCTACTTGTCTAAGGACAAATATTGTGAACTTCAGAAGCAGATCAATTAGACTGTCAGTTCCTCCTAGAGATCCATTAGATTCAGTCCTAACAAAAACCCAATTGTTAAATTCTCAGTGTGAGCATTCACACCTTGGAAATCTGCAAATGCTACAAATAAGGGCTCTTTTTTATTGTTTAGTGATGGAGAAAATGTTAATAATGCAAATTAAACTATGAGAGAAAGTCATTAAACATTTACTAGCACCCTTGACTTTTCCCATAGACTATGAACTCCTTGAAAGCAGAGACTCTCTTTTGCCTTTCTTTGTATCCCCAATGCTTACAATACTACGTTGTGCACAGGGAGCTCTTAATAAATTTCAGATGACTGCCTTCCTGCCTAAGAAGTGGGATTTAAATCAGACCCTCTTACTCTTATCTGAGACACTGTAGTTGCAGCGTGGTGGCGTAAAAGATCTTGGTCCTGATCCTTTCTATCTACATGATTTTAGACAATTTACTTCACTTCCCTGAGGTTCAGTTTTCTCATCTGTAAAATGAGGATAATGAGATTTGTTGGGGATGTTACAATGGGAATTCCTTTTGTGTGTGAATTGGACTATTTGGTCACTGAGGTTCTTTCTAACTCTCAAATTCTATGATTCTGTGATACCTGCACCATTTTCCTCAAGTAATTGTGATAAAAGTACATCGTAAATTGCTAAGCACTATAGAAAAGTAAAGCTTCATTACCTGTAAGTGAGGGTAATAATTCCTCATCTGCTTACAATTCAGAAGCTCTCTAAAGAATCTTTCCAGCTCTAAGTTTTATGCTTCATCAGCAATGTGCCTTGATTTATGCAAAAGTTTGTGTCAGAAGAGTTGTATGCTGTTATAAAAAATGGGAATTTCCTCAATCTAATGTGTTTCTTTCATTTTGAGAGGAACTACAAACAGAGTCATACAGGGCTTCTATTTCTGACCGGGTTTCTTGGACTGGCAGAGTCAGATGTGAGCAAAGATTTGTGTTCATCTGATACCTCATGGCTCATGAACCTTAGGTTCTCTGCTATTCAAGGGAACCACACTTCTGACAGGACATTTTCAGGGTCACCTGGCCACTCTACTCACCTTTAGTCTTGTGGTTATCCAAAGAATTTCTGGGGTTTGTTTTGATTTTATTTCTGTCTCTCTGAGCACCTGCAACAGATTATCTCTGCTTTGGAACTGGTTCCTTCTCCTGACTCATAGCCTCCTATCTTCTTCTAAAACTTCCATGTGCTCCATGCTGAAAAATCTCTTCTCCCTTGTCTGAACATCTGGAGCCTCCCTGGTCAATCTAGAGCTATCCCTACCTATGGGATCAGAGATGGAAAAACAATCAGGAATGCCTGACATAGAACCTACACACTCATACAATCCTGAGTTAGTTATCCTGATGTGGAGGTGATGAAGGACTCAGGTGTCCCACCCACCAACTAGGAGGAGTGATGAGCAGTGGCAAAACCTAATCCAGTCAAAGAATGGACTTATGCAAAATCATCCCTGGTACTCACCTCCCTTTTTGTTCCCAGAGCCCTCCCCAGTTGTATTCTTGATTGTCTCTGCCTCATCCTCTCTTCCCATCTCCTTAGAGTCTCATGTTAGGCCTTGGTCCTTCTTTTGTTTGAGTTAAAATATGCTGTCACAAAAGCCTACTTCTTTATAAATTCATCTCCTGTCTGACTTTTATGAAGCCCCCTTTCAGCCTCCAAACTTAGTTTGTAAGCAAGGCAAGTTGTATGGGGAAAGGGAAAAAGAGGCTCTCCCAAGAGTGTTGCTATTATCTCAAACTTACTAAATACTTTAAAAAGCAACAGGATTTAACCTACTGAGTCATTAATACCACTTCCTGGAGTTGGGAGATTGGACACTTTCCATCCAAACAGCCCAACCCTACTTAAGCTTGACCTGTTTCAGAAGCCCAGTACATAGAGGCCTGCTGACTCCTACCTATTTGTAAAGGTGGAACTCAACATTAGATGACTTGGTTTGTTTCTTTTCTCAGTAGTACTAAGAACTTACTCTCAGCCTCTGGCTATTGTTCTTTTTTTCCCTTTTTGATGAGATGATGGACAACTTACCAGATTCATCTTCTTTCCTTTCTTTGACTTTTTTGCTCACTGGTGGTTATAGAATCTGAAAATTTTGAAGGATTTAAAAGATTATCAGATCCAATGCCCATATTTGGTAAGAGACCATTGTGGGAAGTCAAATAGGGAGTAAGTGGCAGAGCCAGAGTGAGAACCAAAGGCTGTTCTTAGGACAAGCCCTTCCCATTGCACCACAACTGCCTCAGGCCTGTTTCACTACTCTCCAGAACAAGTAACATATTGTTGACACAGAACTTAATTTAATTTTTTCATTCAACAAGCATTTACTTTTCCCACTCTGTATTTTGATAGAATATCAACAACTGATATCCTGTTTTTACATAACATTAATTTCTAAATATTTGTATTTATCAAAGTGCACTAAGACTTTTTGGGTCACTTTCTATATCTCCTTCTCTTTTCCTTGCCCAGTGAAACTTCCCTGAAAATCAATAATAAAATAGAAAAAAGAAAAAAAGAAAGCAGTTTCATAACTAACCTATTAATTGAGTCTGACAATGTATATGCTATGTTCCACAACCATAGGCCCCCCTCCTAGTGAAGGGAGGGAGATATATTTTTTAACTTGACCCCACTTTGGTCATTATAATTAGACAGTGTTGAGTTTATTTTTTTGTTTTTCTTTTCATTTACATTGTGGTGGTTATTGTGTATATTTTTTCTGGTTCTACTTACTTCACGTTACATCTATTAATATATCTTCTAATGTTTCCCTGTATTTTTATGATTTCTTAATTCTTACGGTATAGTCCTATTACACTATGTTCATGTACCACAATTTAGTGATCCCATAATGTGTGGGTACTTACTTTGTCTATGGATCTTTTCTCCTACAAAAAGTGCTGCTATATAAGTATGATGGTGTTCTTTCTCTCTGTGACCTCTTTGGGCACACACTTAGCAGTAGGACCTCTGGGTCAAAGGCTATGGACATTTTGTTCACTATTTTAGCATGACTCCTACTAACTATATGTTGATGAGCCTGTCTTTTCACAACTCCTTTGTCACTGACCCTTTTGTCATTTCTGTATACCTTTTTTAAAATGATAGAATAAGTAACTGTGAGTTCTTCCGCTCAGTGGGCACTTGCTTCCCCCATGCCTCCAGAGAGGCAACATTTCCTCTCTCTTAAGGGTTTAAACACCACTTGGAGGATGATGTTGCTGCTCTGGTTGTTATTAATGGCTCTGGAATGTGCAAAGCTGGCTTTGCAGGAGACAGTGTCCCTCAGGTTGCTTCCCTTCCATTGTTGGGAACCCCAGAGATCAGGGTGTGATGGTGAATATGGGCCAGAAAGACAAGGAGGATGATGCCCAGAGCAAGAGAGGCATTCTGTCCCTAAAATACTCCATTGAACATGATATTGTCACTAACTGGGATAACATGGAGAAGATCTGGCATCATACTTTCTGCAACGAACTCCACATGACCTCTGAAGAGCACCTGGTGCTACTCACATAAGCCCCTCTGAACCCCAAAGCCAACAGAGAAAAAATGACTCAGATTATGTTTGAGACCTTCAATACCCCAGTCATGTACAGTGCCATCCAGGCTGTGCTGTTTCAGCCTCTGTTTGTACCACTGGTATTGTAACAGACTACCTCATGAAGATCCTGACCAAGAGATGGTACAGTTTCATTACCGCAGCTGAGAGGGAAATCATGCGTGATATCAAAGAGAAGCTGCGTTATATCACCTTAGACTTTGAGCAGGAGGTGGCCACTGCTGCATCTTGCTCCTCTCTTGAAAAAAGCTATGAGCTCCCTGATGGTCAGGTTATCACTGGTGGCAGTGAGAGATTCTGATGCCCCGAAGCTCTGTTCCAACCATCTTTCTTAGGTATGGAATCCTGTGAAATCCAGGAAAGTACCTTCAACTTCATCATGAAGTGTAATGTTGACATCCATAAGGATCTGTATGCACATACTGTATTGTCTGATGGTGCCACCATATACCCAGGCATTCCTGACAGGATGCAAAAGGAGATTACCGTCCTAGTCCCCAGCACAATGAAAATCAAGATCATTGCCTCACCTGAGCATAAATACTCTGCATTGGAGGCTCCATCCTGGCATCTCTTTCCACCTCCTAGCAGATGTAGATCAGCAAGCAGAAGTAAGATGAATCTAGGCCCTCTGCTGTCCACCACAAATGCTTCTAAACAGACTGTTGGTGTTTTTGGTTTGGTTTGGTTTTGTTTGGTCAGAGGTTATGACATAATAATTGCCTCCAAAATAGATGAGATTGGCATGACTTTTTTTTTTCTGGTGCTTGATGTAGGTGATGAGCAGTCTAAGAATGTTGGAGGAAAACATCCCCAAAGTTCTACAGTACATCTTCAGGACTCTGATTGTACATTTTTTTGTTTTTAATAGTCATTTCAAATATTGTATAATACATTGTTAAAGGGTTACAAGCCTCTGTGAAGGTTGTCCTCTGCTAGAGCAAAGAAGTTATGTAATAAATTCAGATGTTGAGGGTAGGGGGAAGGTACTAGTGTTGCTTTACATGTCAATTATGTAATCCTTTAAAAAAAAACTTTTTGTATCTTCTGCCTTAATACTTGCTCCTTTTTTAAAAAAAATGTCAGCCATATTGAATGGTCCCCTAAATTTCCTCCCCACCCCCAAAATGGAGAATGAATGAAGACTTCATAGTCTCCCTGTGAGTTTGAATCTGGACTCTGTTCCATACTACTGATACTATCTTGGGAAGCTCAGCTAACCTCTCTAGAATTCCCTTTCCTTATTTGTAAAACAAGACAAGCCTAGAGAATCCCGAAAGGACCTTCTAGCTTGAAATTCTTTGATCCTATAACTCAAGGAGGCCTGGGCAGCCAGACCTCTTTGTTTCTCCATCTGGTGTTCCCATGGCTGTGATGTAACCAGAAACTAGTTCCACTAGGTAACATGCTACTGGGAGCCAGAGAAAAAGGGGATAAAGGAGAGAAGAGGGGAAGAAAATGACCTCAGTTTTTGATACTTGGAGACTCTGGTGTCACCAAGCTGTCCAAGTGGAGATGTCTTGTAGGCATTTGAAGGAAGATAAGAGGGTGTGTAATTTGTCAACATTTTGACAAAAATTTTTTAATCCATTTAGTAGCAATAGTGGCAATGGTGTGTGTTTGTGTGTGAGTGGGTGTGTGTGTTGATCAGAAATTCATACCTTTTTATTATTATTATTATTAACTAGGGTTGCTAAGGTCAGCCTGCTGTTTTACTGACTTTTTCATTGGTGGTATGGGCATAGGCAGAAGCATATCCTGAATAGTTTATTTCTCAACCTTGGCATCATAAAGCTGTGACTGAAGAAATGCCAGTCTATACCTAAGTAACCGGTCTAGTGGTTTTTCCTTTTTATCAGAATAATTAAATTACCCAGAAGTGTTCATGTTGTGTGTAGACCCAGTCTGTAAAAGGAAGAACATTGACCAGGAACAAAAGAATCCTTTATCTCTCAAGGTGTGGGTTTGCCACAAGATAATGAAATTCCTTTGTAGCTGCTTATGACTCTGGGCTGGAACATAGTTTCACAATGAATCAGTTCCTTCTTAGAGAAACTGAAGAAAATTGAAGGTCATTTTAACGAATGACTACTAAGATAATATAGTAAAATCTAAAAATGGGAAAGAACTGGAAAATGAAGGTACACCCATCAATTTGAGAATGGCTGAATAAGTTGTGGTATATGATTGTGAAGAAATACTACTGTGCTGTAAGAATGATGAGCAGGTTGATTTTTTTAAAAACATGCAAGGACTTGCATGAAATAACACAGAGTGAAATAGCAGAGCCAAGAGAAAGTTGTATACAGTAAGAGCAGTATTGTTTAAAGAGTAACTGTGAATGACAAAGCTATTCTGAGCAATATGAATATTCAGATAAACTACTAAGTACTTATCAAGGAAAATGCCATCTGCCACCAGAGAAAGAACTGGCATATGGAACTATGTATTATATGGTTCCATCTATCTATCTACCTATCTATCTGTCTGTCTGTCTGTCTTCTATCAAATATCAGTCTTCTGTAACGTGGGGTTGGGAAGGAGGGAGACAATTTGAAACTCAAAACATAACAATTTTTTTTTAATCTAATAAAATATGTCATTTGGGTGGTAACCTAGCCACCCCGTACCATTGGTTGGAAGGACAGAACATGTTATTTTAATTCTTAGATAATGTGTCGGTGAAAAACTTTGTCCTAACTTAGAAGCCTAGTGTGAGACTATCTCATTGGAACAGGTCAGAAAAAATTTCAGAATATCTATTCCTGGCCAAAAGGCAGAGTATTTGAGGATGATGCTACTATTTGTTGTTCTTCAGTTCTCTGGTTTACTTTTTTCACAATCTGATTTCCTCAGAGCAGGGAACTCCTGGTGTGGTGTGGAGACCTCCTTTACCAAAGTAGATTGCATCCCGTTTATAATTTAGAAGATGCATACTAGGGAATCTTGAATCAGACACCTCGAAGTACATTAACTTGTCCATGGTCACTCAGAGGAATCTATAGGTAGTAAATGTTTGAGATGAAATGCCAGTTTAGGTCTTCCTGACTCAAAGTCTAGCATTCTGTTCACTGTGATGCCATGCTGCCTCTTGTCATACAGTACAACTTTTAAACTAAGAATTTCTCCCCATGGCCTTCATTGTACAGTCTTCTCCCCACTTCTCTCCCTTCATCTGCTTATCTACTCTACACTCCTGTCTCCTTCTCTTCTCTCTGTTACTGTCTATAGCTAAACAAGGTCAATATGACCCAGTGATTTGGTCAAATAAAAAAGTGGAAAAAATGAGTCAAGTTGGTTGGAATTTTATAAGAAAAAAAGGCAGGAATGTTATCTTTCAAATTCAATTCAACAAATATTTATTTAATTCCATTGTAATTTATAATTTATATGTTTATAATTATAAATTATTTAATATAATATATTAATACATATTAAATATATAATGCAATGTAATATAAGAATATAAATTATGAATATAATTATAATTCATACATTAAGTCACTGTATTAGCTTTGGGAATACAAAAATACATATGACATAGACCTTACTTTCAAGAAACTTCCAATCTAATGAGGGAAAGAAGTGTACAAATAATTATGATACAAAAGACATTATAACTGTAAAGCCATGCAAAATGCAATGGAAAATTTGTGGAAGGAGGAATTGTGGCATTGAAGAAAGAGCCTTGGGCACCAGTTTAGTCTTAGTACATGTATGGTCTTAAGCAAGTCATTTAACCTTCATAGACCTCAGCTTTCTTTCAGTATAATATGGGGGTGGAGGGGGAAGCGCAGTGTTGACTATGATGATGTTCAAGGTCTCTTCCAGCTATTAATACTATGAACTCATTATCTTTCAGTTAGGATGTGTATGGGGGCGGGGGAGATGAACAAGGACTTTTAGGAAGGGGAGGAACTTCAGCAGATGGGGGAAGGGAGCTCATTACAGACACGAAAGACAAAGTAGTCTAATCGGACTGGAATGTAGGGTTGTTGTTTAGTTATATCAGATTCTTTGCGACCCCACTGGGGTTTTCTTGGCAACGATACTGGAGGAGTTTGCCATCTCTTTCTTCGGTTCATTTTATAGTTGAGGAAACTGAGGCAAAAAGAGTTAAGTGACTTGCCCAAGGTCACCCAGATAGTGTCTGAGGCTACATTTGAACTCAGGAAGGAACTTCCTAACTACATTCTGCTCACAGAATAAAGGGAAATAAGGATAGAGAGAAAGATCGGAACCAAATCATAATGGCCTTGAATTCCAGGATCACACATTTTTTTTTTTTTATCGGCAAGGCAATAGAGTGCTGCTGAATTTTTGTGGGTTTTGTTCTGTTTTTTACTAGAGAATTGACTTGGTAATATTAGGGAAATGACTCAGGCAGCTGTGTGGAGGTCAAATTGGAAATAGGGAGACTGGAGGAGCAGGGAAGCCAGAGGCAGGGGGACCAACTATGAAGCTCTTCCAACAATCTAGCTGATCAAAGATGACTTCTCTAAGAGTGCAGGGGAGGAGACACATGTAAGAGATATT
The DNA here is from genome assembly GCA_023548195.1 of Bettongia penicillata ogilbyi. Classification (NCBI taxonomy): domain Eukaryota; kingdom Metazoa; phylum Chordata; class Mammalia; order Diprotodontia; family Potoroidae; genus Bettongia; species Bettongia penicillata. The sequence goes on from JAJHZJ010000145.1 coordinate 1,291,398, forward strand.
TAGAAGATAGAAAGGATAGGATTTGGCAGCTAATTGGATGTGGGTGGCTGGGTGAAGAGTCAAAAATAACTCCCAAGATCAAGAAACTGGATGTATGGGAGGATGGTGGTGTGGCCAATCTCACAGAAATAGAGCTGTTGGGAGGAGAATCAGGACTGGGGGAAAAGATGATGAGTTCAGTCATGGACATTATGGAGCTTCAGATGCTGATGGGATATCCAAGTGGAAATGTGTGGTAAGATAGTCCTGGAGATCCGGGAAAAAATTAAGGGTAAATGTGGAGTGCTGGAAATCATCTGCACAGAGTCATATCTGAAGCTATCAGGATGTAGTAGAAAGAAGAAAAAGGGGCCAAAGACAGAACCTTGGGGGACACACATCTTTAATGGGAAGGAGGAGAAGCCAACAGAAGAAGCAGGGGAGTACTCAGAGAAAATGAGAATTCACTGCCATGGAATCTGGGGGAGAAGTGGATAAGAATAGGGAGCACATCAGCTCTAACCCATTGTGCTGATGGTTCAATTTCCAGTATGAATATTTACACTTCAGAAATAAGCGAACTACAAATCAGGAACTGACTCGTTGTTTTGTTGTTTTCTAGACTTTAAAGTGTTAATAATGCCAACTGAGCCTGGCTGGTAAACATTTACCAGCTCATCCTTAATTGGTCTGTAAAAATGCTTGTGCTCAGTTGGAGCTCAGTAGAATGCTCAGAGAATAAATTTGTCTTTGCTAGACTGGAGGCCTAGTAATAAAAATAACTGTTGTTCAGTCATTCAGTTGTGTCCTAATCTTCATGCCCCCATAGCACACCAGGCCCTTCTGTCCTCCATTATCTCCCAAAGTCTGTCCAAGTTTTTATTCGTTGTTTCCATGACACTGTCTATCCATCTCATCTTCTGTTACCCCCTTTTCATTTTGCCTTCAATTTTTCCCAACATCAGAGTCCTTTCCAGTGAGTCCTGTCTTCATTATGTGGCCAAAACATTTAAACTTCTACTTCAATATTTGTCCTTCCAATGAACCATCACAGTTAATTTCTTTCAGTATTGACTGATTTGATTTCCTTGCAGTCCAAGGGACCCTCCAAAGTCTTTCCAGCACCATAATTCTAAAGCGTTGATTCTGCAGTGATCAGCTTTCCTTTTAGTCCAACTCTCATAGCCATACAATTGCTACTGGAAGAACTATAGCTTTGACTATATGGGTCTTTGTTGTCAAGGTGACATGTTTGCTTTTTAGTATGCTCTCTGGATTTGCCATAGCTTTCTTTCCAAGGAGCAAGAGATTTTAATTTCATGCCTTCAGATGCAGTCTGCAGTGATCTTTGAACCCAAGAATATAAAATCTGATGCTGCTTCCATTTCTTCTCCCTCTATTTGACAGGAAGTGATGGCATGATGTCATGATCTTAGGTTTTGTTTTTTAAGGTTAAGTTTCAAGTTATCTTTTACACTTTCCTTTTTCACATTTACTAAGAGGCTTCTTAATTCTTCATAATAATAGTAATAGTGAAAATGATAATAATAACTGGCATTTATATAGTGCTTTAAGGTTTGCAAAGTGCTTTTCACCTGCTATTTCATTTGAACCTCATAATAATAGAAGTTTAGCATAAGAAGCCAGCAAGAGATAGAGAAGCTATTAGAGAGCTGATAAAAATAAGGTCATTGGATCAAAGTCATTAATGTCCTTGGAGAGATCTGTTTCAGTTGAGGGATAGGAATGGAAGCCAGATTGAAAGTATTGAGAATGGAGTGAGAGACAGCAAGTATAGAATACTTTTTCTAGAAGCAACTTATAGTCTTAGAAACTTGACTACTAGAATGCTAAGTAGTTAATGATTTTTCCACAGTCAAATAGCTAGTATATGAGAGATGACATTAGAATCCAGGTCTTCTTGGCTTTAGAGACCAAATCTGCATCTACTAAGCCATACTGTCTCTCATAATGTAGGGATAGATATGTAATATAGGGAGATGGATAGATAGATAGAATGATAGAGTTGTATGTGTATATGCAAAAAATAAATAGATATACATACTCATATATATATGTAAAACTTAAAATATAGATTATAATCTATAATCTAATCTATAGCTACATCTACATACATTATATACACTATATATTACAGTATATACATTACACACACAATGACATACCTATTACAGGGTAGAATATAATCAGGGCAAACCTATAAACCTATTTTTCCTTATCTCATATTTTTCATTCTTATTTTACCAGTCCATTGACTCTGATCTGGACTTAATTTCCTCCCTTAACTGTCTAAACTACAGTTTATTCATTCAACTATATAGTCTTCCATCTCCAAAGCTCTAACCTTCTCATACTTGTGCTATTCAAGTATTTCCAGTCCTTAACCTCAGAGCCAGTTTTTGCACCCTTACCCATGGGTTGATGACTGTTACTAGTAGAAGTCACACAAAAATGAGTTGACTGGAACTACATGATACTACCTATCGTGCTATGTAACTCCAACTAGACCCTCCTTGCTACATGACAGCCCTTCACAATTCCCTGTTAGACTATTATGCTCCTAGAAACTATTTCAAACTTCTCTCCTCAAGTCCCCTAAGTTCTGCTCTCTCTGGAGAATCTTTCCACATCTTTACCTGTTCTTTCTTCCTTTTCTCCCATCTCTGATGAAGATATAGTATTTCTTATCACCGAAACCAATAGTCCTACCTTTAGCCTTGTATCTCATATTTTCTTGCCTTTTCCAGAAGCTTATACCATCTATTTTTCCTGTACCCCCTTGAATCTTTCCTTATATACCATTCTTTCCCTCCTGCTACCTATAAATATCCTCAGGGTTTCTATAATCTTAAAATTAAGAAAAAAGAAAGAGTTAAGAAAAAGTTCGTGGAGTCCCACCATCTTCTCAAGCTATTGCTTTATATCTTTCCTCCCTTTCATTGCCAAGTTCCTAGAAAGCACTCTCCACTCTCTCTGTTTTTATTTTCTCACCAGCCATTCATTCCTCTGCCCACTGCAACCCCATCACTCTACTGAAACTGCCTTCGGTGGTTACCAATACTACGTCAACTGCTAAATCCTATGTGTTTTCTCATAACTTTGGCTTCTCTACTTCATTTGACATCATCAACCATGTCTTCCTCCTGCATATATAACACTGTTCTCACTTATCTGACTATTCCTTCCTAACCTCCTTTTGCTGAATCTTCAGCCTTCTCCTACCTGCGAAGCCTGAGTATCCCTTAAGTTCTGTTCTGCTTTGTGTTTTCTTGTCTTATAACACTCTAGTCCTGGGGGTTCTAATCTCTTCTCCACGGCTCAGTTCTTCCCTCTACACACATTACTTCTAAAGCCATAAATTCTGCCCAGATCTCTCCTGAATTTTAGTCACACACTGCCAATTGCTTGCTGGACATCACCATTTAGATGTGTCAAATTCAACATGTCCAAGACAGGTTGTCTTCCTCTATCCAACATTTTCCTTTCTCTAAATACACTTGTTTTTGTCCATAAGATCATAGATTTAGAGCTGAAAGGAATTTTAAAGGTCAAATGGTCCAGCTCCCTCATTTTATAGGTGAGGAACCGAGTCTTCTTTGGAGCCAAGGTCATTCTCTGTAATTTAATCTACTTTTGTTTGTTGTGGGGCTGTCATTCTTTCCTAAGTTGTTGTAACCAGTGCATCTATCATTTTTGTGGCACTGCTTACTTCATCCTTCATTAGTTCACTATGTCTTTCCATATTTCTCTTCATTAACCATATTCTTTGTTTCTTCTAGCACTACAATGCTCCATTACATTAATGCGTCACAATGTCTTTATCTATTAACCAATCAATGGACGTCTACTTTGTTTTCAGTTCTTTCCTACCACAAAAAGTGCTACTATAAATATTTTAGTGTGCTATATATCGAGCCTTTCTTTTTGTCAATGACCTCCTTGGGCATTTATTTGCATAGCAGTGAAATCTCTGGGTCAAAGGATATGAGCATTTTAGCTGCTTTATTTGTATAATTCCAAACTGCTCTCTGGAATGATTGCATAACTTTATAACTCCATCAACAATGCATAATCAATATACTCGCTTCATTCATGTTTATGATGCAGTCTCTACCTTCCTATGAAATCTTTTTGTAACTATATCTCTCCTTTATTCATTGACCCTTAGAGTGTATTATAAAACAAGCCTATGAGTATTTCCTGAACGGTGCTGGATTGGGGACTGGCAACCCGGGCTTCCTCTCCTCGCTTCTATGCCCATTTTTGTGGGTAAGATGTTTAATTTCTTGTTTCCTGTGAGGTAAAACAATAATAATAATACTTCTGCTACCTACCTCACAGAAGTATTGTGAGAGAGATGTTTTGTAAAAGGTAAAGCACTGCAAAAATGTGAATTACTGTGACTGTCAACTCCTCTGCTGATGTGTGGTTGGTGCCAGACCTCCAGTTTTCTTTCAATGCCACATTGTGGTGTGAGAGTAACTCTGGTTTCTTAATGACTGCCAGTGGAAGTTTAAGTTTGGTGACCAGCATGTCTGTCCTCCAAGGACCAGCCTTCCTAAATCCAGAAAGACCCATCACAAGGTTAGCAACTAGGTTATGAATATTTTAGGAGCAGCAATATTTGAAGAGGGGAGCTAGGCTGTGCTGTTGATAGAATGTCAGTCCTGGAGTCAGGAAGACTCATCTTCTTGAGTTCAAATCTGGCCTCAGACACTTACAAAGTTATGTGACCCTGGGCAAATCACACATCTGTAAAATGATCTGGAGAAGGAAATAGCAAATCTCTCCAGTATCCTTGCCAAGGAAACCCCAAATAGGGTTGAGAAGAGTCAGTCACAGCTGAAATGATTGAACAAAAGAATATTTGAAGACCACCTGTGAAATTATGGAGGGGTGGTGATTCATACCTGTAGAGGGACTATGGAATCATGGATCCTTCACATGCTGAGATCTAATTGTTATAGTGAGGTTTCAGTGCATTTGTCCATCTCTTACAGATAAGGAAACCAAGGTACACAGAATTTAAGTAACATGCTCCAAATTACCCTGCTTTTATGTATGAGTCTGAGGCTAGAAGTTAGGCTTCTTAATTTGTAGTCTTGTGCCTCTAAGAGAGACGTTGCTTGTCCTGATTCTGAGCGTGATCTGTACTTGAGAAAGCAGAAATCAAGGAAATTTGTGGAGCTTGGATACCACCAGTACACAATGGGATCATCTTAGGTCCTGTAGCAGTAGGTTAAGGAGAGGAATATTTTCTGACAAAGGCAAATTCCATGGAATACTATTGTTTGTTTTTTTTAACTAGGGCATCTCCTAAGGTCAGCAGGGCTCCAAGTGGTAGGGAAGTGATGTGTTGAATTAGCCCTGCTTCTCTCCTTGGTGTTCCAGTTTATCAATGCTATCAATTACAATTTAAAAGAAAAAGACAAAGGACCAAACAGCCCCAAGCTGTATTTCATTAGTTGCTCAGCCAAAGTTCTCTTCCTGAACTCGTTTGGCAAGATCACCCTTTAGAGATCCAAAACAACTGTTGATGCCAGCTTTCAAAGTGTTTCTGGAGATTAGAAAACATTACGTTTCTTTTCTTCTTGGAACCGAAAAGGCAACATGTTTCCTGGGGTCCAGTGGAGAGAATGGTTTTCTTTAATCCCTTTCCTGCAATCCCTCCACCAACCTGAGCTGGCAACTATGGAAAGTCATTCCCTTGGGCAACTGCCAGTCAGGGATGGGAAGGGCTCATACCAAATGAACCCAGACTGTTCTGTAGAAGGGATGGAGCAGAGCCAGTGAGTCAAGTGGGGCATATGACATGTAGACATCTAAGTATTAGGGGTAGCTCACCCCTTGGACTTTCCCTGGTCCATCCAGGCCAGCCCAGTTTAGGGTCCTGCAGCCTGGGATAGATATATTGCATGACATCTTTGCAGAGTCAGAGGAACAATTTTCTACCCCTTCTTCAATGAATAGAGTGTCCTGGGCAAAGTTTATGACAGCTATTTCCAGAGCTATGTTGGAGCTTGCTCTAACTGGCTGGAAAACTGCTTATAAAATTTTCAGTGTGAGCGTTCACACCTAGGAAAGAGACAAACATTACAAACTAGGGCTTGATTTGTTTGGTTGTTGTTCAGGCTTAAGAAAATGATGGAGAAAATGTTAATGTAAATTAAACTTAAAAGTATATCAGGCATACTTTTAAATTTTTTTTTTAAATTTACTTTTTTTTTTTTTTAAATCTGGTTGCTAAGCATTTACCAGTACACCCCTAGCGATTTTCACTTCCACTGGAGGGGACTAGGCGATAGGCTTGGTTCAATGGAATTGGCATCACTTTTATCTCATTTCATTTTAATTTTTCGTCAACAAAATTAATTTGGGAGAAATTTTCTCCCTGACTACAAAATATCAAGTCTACAGCAGCTTTACTGAATTGGACAAAAGTGAAAGATTTGAATTGTCCATTCTGCCTCTCAGATGCCTAATGACAACTCACATTTTATAGCACTCATAGGTTTACACAACTGTAAAGCTAGTAGTATTTATCCCTTTTTTATAGAGGAGGAAACTGAAGTGATTCTCCCATAACCAGTAAATGTTTTCTCACCTCCAAGTCCAAAGCAAAGTTCTTTCCAAAATAGTAATATGGATGTGTACATAGTGAGGACTTCAAAATCATGGTTCCCCCATCTTCTAAGCCTGTTTCAACAATGCTCAACAAACAAAACAGATCAAATTTTCTGCTCTAACATATTTGGCAGGATCCTTTTGGGCACAGCTTTAGATTGCTAACCATCCATGAATTTCTCTAGGCTCCTCATAAGTAGTTAAACACTTTGTCTCCTAGGTAAACTGCAGAGATAATGAATGTGTCTAGTCATGCAACTGTGCTTGGCAAATTGGCACGATTGTATTTTTAATATTTGGGAAAGATCTTGGTTGGTGGGTGACTGGCCCTGCCAGTCAATTTCACTGTGACCCTTACAGGAAAGAAAGAATAGCCCTGGGTAAGAGAGCACAAAATGGGGAATGCTCTAAGGAACATAGCATGTTTCAGTCCTGAATGTGCTCCAAGTTTGAACCAGTTACGTTCCATGTAGAAAATGTTTCGTTCCTTTCCATAAAAAGAAAATCATCTTAATAAAATAGGGGTGAGGACTAGAAGAGAGAACTTCCTGTAATTTAATCTAGTGTTTGTAGTCCGCAACTTCTGACCCTTTAAAGAAAACATAAGTGGAAGTGAATAGCTGAGTAATAGAAATATGTGACCCTACAACTGCTGATAAGAAATTAACTCTCAAACATTTTTTTGGCTTGACTTAATTTACCTGCAAGGTTAGACTTCCAAAGAAAATATAATATATATCATTCTAATTAAAAATCAAAATACTCAAGCCTAAGCTTTTAAGGATAGGATGAGGTAGCTTTCTCCTGGCCAGGAAACCTGTTCTGGCCCATAAGAATCAACTGGGAGTCAACCAGAGAAGTACCAGGAGAAGCAACAGGAAGTCTCATTTCCCCAGCTTCCAACAGGGTAGAAGGTGAATAACCCCACCTATTCAAGTCATCTCTTTCTCTGACTCCTCTCCCTTTTGCTCCAACACATTGTTTGATTATTAATATTCAATAGGTTGGGGTGTTCTTAATTTATTAGATTCAATTAAATCATGAACTACCCCATTGGATTACAAACACCCTCATGCTAGTGTTTATTCTGTAAGAATACTTAATTGATATGTATTGAGTAATTAATTTGTTGGACAGTTTTAACAGGGTTGGTTATCCTTAGAGATTTCCCTTAGGCTAGGCTAGTCTGTTGGCATTCCCACTCTTCCAGGAAGTCCAGGAAAAGGGCAAAGCAAGAAGTAAAATATTTTGGGGGAGTCAGATATAGTTATGCACATAGGGTCCCTGCCTTTTTATAAATCTAGCATGCAATGTGGGGCTCATTTAATGGAAGCTCAAGGTCTGATTTCATCCTTAGCCAAGGTGTCTTAGGTCCGAGCAACTTGGCTTGTTATCAAGCAAGTTAACCTGGTAGCTGGTCCTGCTCTGAACATATACCCCAAGTTCCAATAAGTAGGCACTGAATTTGATCCTCTGTGCTCAAGATACGCCTCTTTGTGCTTGTATTCTGTTATTTCAGTCCTTGTCTTGTTTATTCCCTGCTTGCAGTCCTGCGTCTGAATCTTGGACTTAGCTCTTGTTGATCAGTGACCTGACTGAATCTTACCTCTGACATGATACTAGTGTTATCTTGGGCAAGTCACTCAACCTCATTAGGTCTTGGTTCCCTTATATGTAAAAATGAGGTGGGAGAGAAAAGCAGATTAAACGTGAGTAGACAATTTTTAGAAATAGCAATTTATGTGGTATACACTCCATGTGGTATACACTCCATGTAGATGTGTCTAGTTGTTTAATGGAATCTCTGAGAATACTTCCATCTAAAGGAAGACATTTAACCTAGTCAGAGAAAGGTTCAAGCAAATACTCCTTTCCTTTGACATAGTTTTGTTCACTTTTCTCGAGTTAAACTTTTTTTTTTCATTGTAATCAGATATACAGATTTAGAGGTTTGGTAAGGGAGAGGTATAGTCAGTATGAACATGCCAGAGTAAGTTTTAGGAAAGTCCCTACCTGGTCAAAAGAACAAGGCCAGTGACTGGGGTTTGGTAGTTCATACAGCAGGCTCAAACTCAGAAAATAAATACTATACACTTAAACATGAATTGATAATTTGGGGGTCATGTTGAACCTTAGAAAGAGAGGTTAGTTTAGAATGTTCAGTCTCAAACCAAGTGCAAAGTTCATACTTAGCAAAGTAAGAGTAATGAGTCATAGATTTGTTATGTTAAGCCCTCCGAAGAATGCAGATGGATAGACAGAGAGATATGGTTAGGCTTAAAGCTTATCTCTGCATTAGAAAAATACATGGAAATGGGACATTCAGACCACACTAGAACAAAGCCAACTCAAGTCGGGAATTGTTTAGCAACCTCTAAAATATGAAAAGAGCAATTTCATGAATGAAGAAAAGACTGTAGAGATTCGCAGTTCCAAGAAAAGACTGAATGGACATTTGTTGGGGGTGGTACAAAAGGGATTCCTGTTTGGGGTCAAGTGGGAGGTCCTTTCCAACTCAGGGACTCCATGATTCCATAATATTGTGCACAAAGGACCTGCGGCATCCAAGTGAGGCACTTCTCAGTCACCAATTTGTGATAACTTTGCAGTATATGACTACATTTGGATTAAAAGGGGCATATTTCCCAATGGGAGTTCAAAGAACTGCATTCTTGTTCAAGTTCTTTACTAAATAACTACAGAACACTGGGCAAGTTTCATTGCCTCTCAGGGCTTCTGTTTCTCCAGCTATAAAAAGGGAGGACTGAACTAGATGATCTTTCCATGTTCACTGACATTCTATGATTCTGCACAAAATGATTTAATATATACTACCTTCTAGAACAGAAAAAAAAAAAGGTGAGCCACCTTGTTTTCACTTGAAGGGGAATTCATGAATATGCCATAAGAGTTTATAGTCACCTGTCTTTGGGAAAAAGGGATTTTGTGTCTTTGATGAAGCTGTGGTTGTTGTCCTTCTTCTTGAAAAGGACCAATGACATCATGAGAGTGATGTCTTGACTTGCATGTGAGTGGGATGAGTGGACTAGGGGAGACGGGAATCCAAAGGGACTTTCCTCCCTCTAGTTTAGTGTTATACTTTCTCTTCTGGAAAATCCCAGTCACTTTGTGTTAATGCGAACATATATTAGAAATATGGCACATCCATGTGCCGGTATGTGTGACTCTCCATCTCATCAGTCAATGAATTTTTATGAAGTGCCCACTTTGTGCCAGGTACTGTGTTAAGGGCAGCAGGTACAAAGAAAGACGTACCAGTGCTTGCTCTTGGGAAAGCTCACCTCCTTTAGCAACATGTAGAAAACAGGGATGATATGTCTGGGCTCGATCAATTAATCAGCAAGCATTCTCAATAATGGTTGATTAAAGTATTTCATTAATCGATGATTGATCAATGCATTTATTTACTTATTAATTTATTTTAATGGTTACTAAATATATTTCTTGATTGATTGACATATTTTATTTTTTAATTGCAGATGAGAAGAAGAAAACAAAGAAAATTGATAATGAACTCAACCCTATCTGGAATGAGGTGACTTTTTAGCTTGTTTTGTTTAAGTATATTTGGCTCCTAATTCTTCCTCCTATGTGTCAGAGACTAGCCTTGGAATGTGAGAATCTGTACTGCCCTCCTCCCCTTCCCTTGATGAAGGAGAAGAGCAATTCTCTAGTACTTGACTCATGTCCCCAGATGTCCTTCTAATAGGGGAATCAAGACCCTGAGGGATGAATGCTCCTCCACATACTTCTTAGAAGCTAGTGCCATGTGTAAGCTTCTGCTATTTTCAGGTGCATGTTTTTCTGTTCAAAACATGGGGAGGATTGAGTCTAAAGGGACATCAGGGCAGTGAACTCTGCCCTGTCAGTGCATAAGAGGTTTTGTGGATCCATTACTTTGTAGGGCTCCTTGTGGTAATAATAATAATAATAATTTATATAGTGCTTTAAGATTTACAAAGTGTTCTCTTTTTATTTTCATGACAACTCTTTGAGGTAGATGCTATTATTATCCCAATATTTATAGTTGGGGAAGCCAAGGCAGATAGAGGTTAAGTGACTTGCCCAGGATCTCATTGCTGAAACCACATCTGAAGTCAATCCTTTATAATTTCAGGTTCAGTGTTCTATCTAGGTACTACTCCTAGATGTAAAAGGAGAATCAGGCACATTGATATGGGCATGAATGACCTAATGGGAACCAATGTTAGCTTTTCAGAAGATATAGCTCATTCATCCATTAATGTCTTGGTTAATATTTCTATTGCCAACTCTAATAACTCATTTGGATCAAAAGTCATCTATATTCATTAAGCTATAAGTACCTGTCAAAGGTTGGCAAGCTTGCAAGAAAGCAAGCTTTTTCATCCCTTGGTCTACATGGAATGATGAGGGATTTGTCTTTCAGATGTTGACATTCAGGGGTCACTTACTCCACATTATAATTTTCATCCCTGTGCCTTACCTAGTGATTCTTCACCAACCCCATACCATAATGAGATTTCTTTCTAGGTCTCTACTGTTAGTACCCCATCTTAGCCATGGCATCCCTTTCTCCCTTGTCCCTAAATTCCTATGGGGGCTTCATCCAGACACTATGGTGGACAGGCCACCCCTCTCTCAGAACGACTGTACTCATAGTTAGACTGTCTTCTGTGCCACCATTATCATGTCCCTCTGCCTGAACAAAATTTGTTCTAGGTTCAATAATTTCTAGTTATAACACTGTTGATTACTTAGTATACTTTTAAAGATATGGGGGAATTTGATAAAACTGTAATGACAAGATTTTAGAAGGTTCTTCCCTTACAGGGTAGCTGGATAAAATCATCTAAGGGATAACCTGGAGAAATGGTCAGAACTAGCAATCAGAGGCCAGAATTATTAGAAATAAAATTTATGACAAAAATAATCTCATTAAGTAGTATCTTAAAACCATCAGCAAGTCTTATCTGTAATGGGAATAAGCTTGAAGCCTTCCCAGTAAGTTCGGGAGTGAATCAAGGATGCCCATTAACCTCTCTATTATTCAATATTGTACTAGAAATTTTAGCTTTAGCAATAAGAGAAGAAAAAGAAATTAGAGGAATTATAATAGGGTGTGAGGAAAAAAAGCTATCACTGTTGCAGATGATGTGATGGTATATTAGGGAATCCTAGAGAATCAACTGAAAAAAATGCTATTTGAAGTAATTAACAACAAAAATAATCTTATGATTCATTTTCTTGCTATAGGCTATTGAGAAGTAGTTTGTTGTAGCACAAAGAATATTGTATTTGCAGTCGGTGGACCTGGGTTTAAATTCTGGCTCTATCATTTTATGCCTGTGTAATTTTTGGCAAATCCCTTTACTCTCAGGTCCTCAGTGTCCTCATCTGAAAAGCCAACAAATTGGACTGGAGGACCTGAATGATGCTTTCCAGCTCTAAATCTTTGATTGATTATTTACAGAATTGGACTCCGTGTACTGACTAGTTCTTTGTCTTCTTTTACCAACTTGATTTTTTAAAGGAGAGATGACACAGTAGAGTAGAAAGACCTCTGAATGTAGATTCAGCGTACCTCAATTTGAATTAAAGTTCTGTGAGACCCTTCACCTTTCTGAACTTCAGTTTTCTTATCTGCAAAATGAGGGATTTGAACAAGATGATCTTTTAGCTCACTTGTAGTTGTAAATCTGTGAGTCTATGAAAAAAATGAAAAGATATCCCTTGAGGAAAGCAGTAATGAATGACTTTATGATTTTAAATTAATTTACATTATGTGCTTAAACCTCCCCTCTACTGATTTACATCTGGCTTAGAAAATCTGAAAATCTCTTCACATTTTGACCAGGAAGGACAAACAATATCCAAATAACCAAAAACCATTTTAAGTAGTTACAACTGCCAGTTTTAAAGCTGACAGCTTAATGCTGTTAACCAGATGCATGTGTTCATTGTTCTGGGTCAGGTCAACTTAACCTTAGTATTATGATTTACCATTTTGAAAATATGTTGGCACTGCTTTTGATTTTTAGTACTTTCTGTAAGTGGCCTAAATCTGGTCAGAGCTCACCTGGTCATTTGCAGGCTGATCTTGCAATGGACAGAATTTCTGTGTATTTACACATCTGCTCACTCCCTATGATGTACACATTGTGGGAGCATATAGCAATTAGTTGCTAAAACAAATGTATCTCTAATTAGCACATTTATGAAGTGCACTTCTAATTACAATATTATAATTAAGACTCTATGAATAGACAAAAAAGGAAGTAAAATTCTTTCCTCCAACATTCTGATACATGGTCATATTCCCAAATGAGCTACTGGAACCATTTCCCATCATCAGGAAAAATGACATCCAATCAGTTCATAATCTGATACCTCATTGTGGTATGGAGCTTGGATTCATTGAAGACTATGCCAGTATTGAGCTTGGAAGGATCTACCAAGCTACCAGAGTAGATGGCCAGTGCTGGAATTCATGTCTATGGTCTGAAGACCAGATTTTCAGAGGCTCATTGCCAGATTGGTTTGAGGTCAATAAATTTGTCATCTACAGCAATCTTAAAGTCTAGTTAATAAATTATGGATCATAATAATTATGATCTACATCAGTAGACTCATTCCCAAATTATGAAATTGACAATCCTGGAAGTACAGATGTGATAGAAATTGACAGTGAACCATCTAAAAGAGAGGCAAAAAAAAATGCAGATTCCGTGGCACTGGGTGAGAGTCCCATAAATGTTTTGGGGTATTTTTATTTTGAAATCAAATATCTCAGTTATTGATCTGCTTTTTGTGCCTTAATGTGTATCCCTTCCCACATTCATGACTCCTACCCACTCACACTCATTACTGACAGTTTTCAATTTTTAAAGATATTTTCATATCACATTTTTCAAAGTAAAATTGTTACATGAGAAAATGTGAAATTATTTAGGATCTTAGAGTTGAAAGAGACTAGAAGTCATCTAACTCTTTAAAGCATGAATCTCCTCTAGAGAAATTCAACAACTGGCTATCCACTGTCTGTTATAAGAATTCAGTGATGGGGGACTTAATGTCTCCAGGAAAAGTCCATTCCACTTTTGAATGCTTTAAGATTATTTGGAAGTTTTTCCTTATACTGAGTCAAAATCTGCCCTCCCCCACCTCCATTTTTACATTAATTAGTTCTAGGTCTAACCCTTGGGGCCACACAGAATTACTCTCATCTCTTTTCCACATCACAAATCTTTAAAAGGTGCTGTACCATATTTATGTTTCCCCAAGTCTGCTTCAGTTTGAATGTCATGCAACTTGGGTATATAATAGTGTATCATTTGAATTGGAAAAAAATCAACGTATTTAGGATTCAGTCACTTATGTGTCATAGTTTGGTAAGAATTTTAAGTAGTTCACGGAAGTAACACTAGTGAAAATTTATATAACTTGTTATATTGTACAGTTAATTTTCCTGGCCCCTTAAAATAATCTAACTTTTAGAAAACTTCTCTGTGCACAGATATTTGAATTTGACTTGAAGGGTATACCATTGGACATTTCATCTGCTCTCGGCATCACCGTGAAAGATTTTGAGACGATTGGACAAAATAAGTAGGTTGTTTTTCTTTTATTTTACTTGTGCTACCATCATGTTTTTATAAAACAAATGCAATTACTATGAAGTAGTAAAAATTTTCAGTTTCAATGTTAGTGCAGTTCACTGTATGAGTACAGTGCACTGTACATAGGACTCTTATAGATGTCTATTAATCACATAATATGATGGTTCTGGTTTGTGTGACTGCTGCTAAACTGGACAGGACCAAAAGATTTGGTTGTTTTGATTCAGTGGTTCATCTGTAAGGTTCCATGACAGATAAGGGAGAGAGAAAAAAAGCTATATTTACATGTCTGACCTCTCAGACCATTTCTCATCTAACTTTTAGTTGTTTGTTGGATACTCACGAGGAAATCCTACCAATCCCTCCAGATATGTGTCTTTTCTGAATGTAGGGCAAGTTCTGGGGCTCATTCTCCCAACTCCCCTTGCACTGGCAGGTTGGTCTCCCAGAGTATGTCTCATGGCTCTAAGGCTTATTGCCCTGAGGGCTCAATAGATTCTCTAATACTATTGCTCATAAGCCCCATCTGATGTGTTCTCTCCAATATTATTTATCAAATTGACAAGTTGAACTCTCCTCAATGTTAATTAACCAACTAAGATCAATTAGCTTTTACAAAAGGATATTTACTGAGAAAGTCTAACAAGAACCAAAGTACAGGCTGTCCCAAAAGTCATAGTGTCTTTTAATCTGTTAAAGCTATTAATTCTCTGCGCAAGACTACATTTCAGTCAAAATGAATCCCCAAACTCGTCCTGTACCTTTTGCTGTTTAGCTTTGGCTGCTAGTATTCCACTTTCTCAGAAGGTCCTGTCCTCTTCTCTCCATCTGTATAAAACCTGCTTTTAAAACTCAACTCAGATTTCACCTGAAGTCTTTGACATTTTTCGCTAGTCTAAACAGTTATCTATATAATCCATGTGTCAATTAATCATTCTTCTTTGTGACATCTTTCCTTATTAATGTGTTCTTGAACTATCAATTAAATATTTATTAGTTTTTCAAGTATTTATCTCATCTTCCCAATAAGATGATAAGTTTCTTGAAGACAGGTACCGTGCCTGATACTTCTTTGTAACCTTCACAGTTTGTGTCAATTACAATGTCTTGCCCATAATAAATGTTCAATGAATCTCTGTTATAATTTTGATTTGGTAAGAACAGAAGTAAGATCAGCATGGAGAAAAGCAATAAATTGTACAGATATGGATTGAGCAAGGGGACGCATGTTGGGAGTAGGAATATTGATCGTAGACATTCCAAGGGAAGGTAATAATCAGGCAGGAATAAGACACCAATTCAGGAGCCTGAGAAAGGATCAGTAATCTCACTTACTACTTAGATTAAGTTTATTAGGCAACCTTCATATAGAGCAAGACTAAGACCATGGTGATGAACATATAGATGGGACCTAAGAGTTCAATAATATAGGAAATTCCTTGATGAAGAAATTCCTTCCACCCATATAGGTTGACATTTTCTTTGCAGCTTACAGTCTTAGGGAGTTGCCTAGAACACTGAGAGGTCAAGTAACTCTTCCAGGGTCACATGCCAGTATGAGCCTCGATCTTAGGTCTTCCAGGTTTGGAGGCTACTTCTCTGTCCACTATGCCATACTGTCTGAACATTGGAAATGGATAGGTTATCTTAGGTTGTTTCTATAAAATACCAAAGTAACTAGTCAATTCAGTTAAAGTAATTGTTGGGTAGCTGTGAATAGACTTCCCTTCCATTGCCTTCCCTTCTCTTCCATCTACATTTTCCTTGGATGAACTAATTTTCTCCCATAGGCCCAATTATCATCTCTGGACACATGATACAGACATCATTTATTTCCATTACTTCCAGTGGCCTACTAGATATGTGTACCTGGATATTCCATTAACATCTCCAATTCATCATACCCAAAATGGGATTCATCATCTTCTTTCCTACTCCCGTTTCTCCTCCAAACTTCCCTATTTCTGTTGTAGATACTCATAACCTCAGAATTATCCTGGATTCTTCACTCTTTTGCACTATTTCCCTAATATCCAGTTGGTTCCGTGTCCTATCGGTTCTGTTTCTGCAGCCTGTCTCATGTCAGTCCATTTCTCTTCGCTCAGTTACAACCTCAGTGCAGACTACTATGGTTGTTGTTGCTCGGTTTTCATTCTTGAAGAGGACCGTGACATGAGGAAGTGATGCCACGACTTGCAAGAGAATTGGATTTAAGTGAGTTAGGGCTATTTAAGGTCACCAGCATCACTTTCACCTCTGGGGTTATCTGGGTCCAGTGGCAAGATATAGATAGGAGGACCGGAGATGGCCCCCAGACCATGGTAATCTTTCAATTGGTTTCCCTGTTTCTAGTCTCTTTCCTGACCATAAAATGACATTTTCCATGCAGCTGCCAATTTAATCTTCCAAAGAGATAGATCGGATCCTATCATTCCCTTACTTAAAAGCTATCGGCAGTTCCCTATTTCCTCCAGGAGAAAACATACTCCTTTTCTTGGTATTTAGGACCTTCCTTAGACTTGACCCAATTTCTATTTTTTGTATTCAATTTTATTTTATTTTAAATTCTGGATTCTCTTACTCCCCCTTCCCCTTCCTCACGGAAAGAAAAGGCAAACAAAACAAAAACCAAAAACCCAAAACATGCTAAAAATATATGTAGTCAAGCAAAAAACAAAAATCTTTCCTTAGCCATGAAAAACAAGCTTGCAGTCTGCACTCAGAATTCATCACCTCTCCATCTGGAGTTGGATAGCACATTTCATCCTGAGTTTTCTTTCTAGCTTTATTTTGAATTACTCCCCTTCACACAGTCTACACCCTGTACAATCTTACTGATAGCTGTTCCCCAAAGATGGCATTACACCTCAAAAGGGTGCTGGCAAATGTTTAACAGATGGAAAGTTTAATCTGCTCCCTCATTTCGTTAAGTGTATACAATGAGCAAAATGAGAAATCAAGCTGTAGCATCTGCCCATTTCTCAGGTGCAAATTGTCACCTAGAAATTTAACAAATGACCTATTGTTCTTACTGTAATGGATTCAAATAACCTATCTTCCCTCTGTAGAATGCAGTGTTTCCTTCCTCTTCTCCGCCTTTTAGAGTCTTTGTCTTCATTCAATGCTTAAGGCTCTGGTGTCTTGTCCACAATGAATTACTTCATGGAGGATTCTCCCTTGTACTTTTTCAAGGGACAAGACACTCCAGAAAGTTGCCTAGGGAGAAAGATGGGTACAGTTGAAAAGAACTATGGCTTTGGAGTCATAGAATGTGGATTCATATCCTGCCCTGCTACCTATCTGTGTCACTTTGAGTGCACCTGAAACCTCCTCAGGCCTCAGGCTCTTCTATTAAAGTAAGGGGCTTGAGCTTGTCTGGGTTCAGATCCCACAACTGACACAGCCATATGGCTTTGGTCAAGTAACTCTGCCTCTCCCTATCACACCTCTCCACCACTGCCTCAGTTTCCTGAGGAAGTTGGACTAAGTAGTTTCAGGAGTGGCCTTCAGCTCTAGATCTATGATTCCCCATGACCACTAAGATCCCCTCCTGAATCAAAGCTATAATTCCAAGGTCTCCAGAGCCTGGCGCTAATGCTCCAAAGTCTCCAGGGTCTCTCCCACTGTGGAGCCTTGTTTTCTGACATCCAAAATTTGAATTTGATTTTAAAAACTGATTGGAAGGCCTTTTCACTGACCCTGACTGCACTTTGTGGTGCTTAGAGATCCTAGTGCCTTAGTGCTAAAAGCACAGAGTGTTTCAGAAAGGCCTTGGACCGGGGAGAGTCAGATCAGGTAACAAGCGCTTATGAAGCCCCTCTATGCGCCAGGCACTGTTCTATATCTGCTGGAGATCCACAGAAAGGCAAAAACAGCCCCTTCTCTCCAGGAGCTCACCATCTAATGGGGATGTTCACATCTAAGGAGCAAGACACATAAAGATAAATTGAATATAATCTCAAAAGACAGAGAAAGCATGTATGTAAAAAAGTATAGACAAAGTAGTTTTTTTGAGTTAAACACTAATATGGGGCTGGGAAGAAGAGAGGAATCACATAGGAGGCCTCTATAAATTCAACACAATGGCATAATTAGACAATTATCTAGATTATTCATTTTTTAAAATCCTGCCTGGGCAAAATTGCTATTTTTTGTTGGAATTCTCTGTTATTTACTTTAAAAAAAAGCTTTGCTTTCTTAGTAGAGGTTTGATTTTTGAGAGAAGGGTATTCACTGGGTAAAGGTTTTCCTCACCTGTCATGTCCCTAGAGGCAATACATTCCTTTAACATGGGAACATAAGCCCCATATGCTGGAACTCTGGTTACTGGAAGATAATGGATTAAACTCTTAGCAAACAGTTGCTGTATTTGACATCTGCTGTCCCTGAAATTATAATTAAACAGACTGAGCCCTGAGGGGATGGGCAGGAGTACTTGGCCACAATTGTGTGTGTAAGCATGTATATATGTATGTATATTTGTATGTATGTGTATATGGGGGGAAGGGAAGAGAGAGAGCTGTTGTTTCAGTCATGTTCCACCCTTCATGATCTGGAGATTTTCTTGGCAAAGATACTGAAGGCCATTTCCTTCTCCAGCTCACTTTACAGATGAGGAAACTAAGATAAGCAGGGTTAAATGACTCGTCTACAGTCACACAGCCAGTAAGTGTCTGAGGCTGGACTTGAACTCAGGTCTGTCTGACTTCAGACCCAGCACTCTATCTGTACCACTTAGTTGCCATAGATAGAAAGGTTCAGGCCATAAGTACGTAGTTGTCTTCATACCTTCTCTCCTTTAAGTTGTGGGGTGAGAACAGACTCTTCCCCAAATCCTACATGTGTTTCTCCCTTCCTTGCTCCCATGACAATGACCATCCAGCCCAGAAAAAGGGAGACGTTATAACTAACTAGAAACTGATCATCTTAGCTGAAATGGCAGAATGTAAGGATTTTTACCCCAAGAACTGTAGCAAATATGCAGGAATTGTGGAAGTCATCTGCTTTGTGGCTGAAAAAATGCAATTTTTTTCCCACTCTTTTCTCTACTTCCCCACTACTTTTAAAGTAAGAAACATGCAAACTCACTTAAAACTCCATATGAACACCAGTAGCTATCATTACTATTGCTCTTCATCATTTTGCCTCAGATATCATGCACTTTCATGTGTTTCTTACTTTAAAAGTAGTGGGGAAGTGGGGAAAAGAGTGGAAAAAATTTTTCGCATTTTTCATTATTTAATCCCTTATGGGATTTTGCACTGCACCAATATTATTCCAAATGCACACCACAGCAACATTGGTAGGTCCTATCTAGATGAAATTGGCCATGGATGTCCTTCTGTCCTCCGTTTCCTGACACCTGCCCAGGCTGGTTCTGTCTGGGTTCTGCCCTCTGTTCCAAACATGTCTTTTCTTATTTTGACCCATCATAACCTCAGGCTGCTTTACAGCTGTTGAAAGGAACATGAGGGTTTATTTAGTCTAACTCTTCCCTTTGTATATGAGGATAAAGAGGGAAAACACTAGTTTACCTCAACTCAAATGGCAAATTAGTGACATAGCCATCATAGGAAACCAGACCTCTTGACACTTAGTCTAGTATTTTTAAAGGTAAGGAAACAGGGCGGGGAGGGGAGACACCACTTGTGCTGGACAGATTGCTCAGCTGACTTTTCAGGGTCTTCTCTTCTCCAAAGCTGACTCTCTTCTTTACTGCCAGGGCTCATGCTCCTGAAAGCTGCTTCCAACCTCATGTGACTGCCTTTCTGTGCCTTTGTTTGTCTAGAATATATACCTCTGATAGGTTGCAGCTTGAATGCACTGGTACCAATGAACTCTTCAACAGCTGAATGAGATCTCTTTCCTTCTTTTCCCTTCCTTTCTCCTTCTCTCTCTCAAGGTTAGATCAGCATTAAATAGGCTTCATTATTTGATTTCCCTTTGAGCATTTGATTCTTCCTAGGTTATATCACATTGAGCCTAATAGAGTAAATACTTTTTGTCTTGACCTATTACAAGAGTTCTGAAGCATCAGGAGTGGGGCTTGACAGAAGGTGATACCCTAAAAACTGATAGGAAGGAGGAGACCACAGAGGCATCAGAGTTATAATCTCTGAAGAGTTTGGAGCCAATATCCCCACACATCTCATTAACCTCCAGTGGTCTTACTATATCATAGCATAGCCAAGAAGGTTCACATTGACACACTTTTAATCACCAGGAAAGGGTTAAAACTATTGTTGCCTGATCTGCGACAGAGTTAGAACTAGCGATTTTTGTGCCTTCGACAAGTGGTACAAAAGACATACTCAGATCAATTATTTACAATAAAGGATATGGGGTGTGTTTGTAAACCCTAAGCTACCACAACTCAACTGCTGTGGGAGGGACAATTTAGGTCAGGGAGGAAATTACCTGGGACATTTTTTTTTTTTTGGTAAAGTGCTTTGCAAACCTCAAAGCATTATATGAATACTAACAATTATTATTAATTATCATTATCCTCCTTCTCAACAGCAACAAAATGTTTAGAATACAATAAAAGCTTCAGTATTAAAAGCTGCGATAACCTTTGGTTAACCAAAAAATTTGTAAATTTGCCATTGCCTCATTTCCCAATGGTGCTATATGACTGAAACCTAAATACTTCCAGTGATGTGATCTGACAGACATGTCAGAATTTTGCTCTTACTCATGTGCCCTAATCCTAAGTACGGAGTAAAAGGAGCTGTTTTCTTGCTGACCTAAAAAAATGAAATGTTAACTTAATTATGTGTGACTCATAAGGAAGCTTTTCTGTTTGTTGAAAACAGACTATCTCTCAGAGTTTGTTTACATTTCTCTTTCATCCCTCTCAGTCACCCTCACCAATGCCCATGGCAAAGTTAGAAACAAATCATCAGAAAATAGTGGATGTTGTCTTGTCTACAAAGCTAAAGTTGAGGGAAAGAAGCCTAATAATTTAATAATTTCAGATTTAGAATGAACCCCACCTCCATTCTATCATGGCCACATTTAATTTAAGACAAAATTCCATTTCCTGATGAAAGGTCTCAAACTTGAAAGTTTTGGTTCTTGGCCATCAAACAGGTCTTGGGACAGTCCCTTGAAAATAATATACCTTCCACAAATATTTATTGATTTGATTTGCCCAAAGGAACCTTTTCAAGCCTGGTAAGGTCTGTTGCTAAGGGAAACAGCAGAAGGAACTAAGATTTTCGGGCATTTTGGAACTAAGAAAAGAGAACTTCGTCTTTAGACGCAATTTTACATATCAATTCATAGACAAAGATTTTAAAATTAGAAAAAAGGACAGAACTGTTGTTTTGTATGAAATAAGTTTTTTTAATATAAATTTAATTTATTTAAGTTTTCAGCATTCATTTCCACAAAATTTTGGGTTCCAAGTTTTCTCCCCATTTCTCCCCTCCCCAACCCCAAAATGCTGAGCATTCTAATTACCCCTATCACCAATCTGCCCTCTCTTCTAACATCCCTCCTCTCCCTTATCCTCATCTTCTCTTTTGTCCTGTAGGGCAAGATAATTTTCTACTCCCCATTTTCTGCATTTCTTATTTCCTAGTTGCAAGAAGAATACTCAACAGTTGTTCCTAAAACTTTGAGTTCCAACTTCTCTTCATCCCTCCCTGACCACCCATTCCCTTTGGGAAGGCAAGCAATTCAATATAGGCCATATCTGTGTAGTTTTGCAAATGACTTCCATAATAGTTGTGTTGTGTAAGACTAACTATATTTCCCTCCATCCTATCCTGTCCCCCATTTCTTCCATTCTCTCTTTTGATCCTATCCCTCCCCAAGAGTGTTGACTTCTAATTGCTCCCTCCTCCCACTGCCTTCCCTTCCATCATATCCCCCACCCTGCTTATCCCCTTCTCCCCACTTTCCTGTATTGTAAGTGTAAGATAGATTTTCATACCAAAATGAGTGTGCATTTTATTCCTTCCTATAGTCGAATATGATGAGAGTAAGCTTCATGTTTTTTCTCTCATCTCCCTACTTTTTCCCTCTACTGAAAAGTCTTTTACTTCCTCTTTTATGAGAGATCATTTGCCCCATTCCATTTCTCCCTTTCTCCTCCCAATATATTTCTCTCTCACCACTTAATTGCATTTTTTAAAGATATGATCCCATCCTATTCAACTCACCCTGTGCTCTCTATGTGTGTGTGTGTGCGTGCGTGTGTGTAATCCCACCAACTACCCAGATACTGAAAAAAGTTTCAAGAGTTACAAATATTGTCTTTCCGTGTAGGAATGTAAATAGTTCAACTTTAGTAAGTTCCTTATGATTTCTCTTTGCTCTTTACCTTTTCATGCTTCTCTTGATTCTTGTGTTTGAAAGTCAAATTTTCTTTTCAGCTCTGGTCTTTTCATCAAGAATTCTTGAAAGTCCTCTATTTCATTGAAAGACCATTTTTTCCCTTGAAGTATTATACTCAGTTTTGCTGGGTAGGTGATTCTTGGTTTTAGTCCTAGTTCCTTTGACTTCTGGAATATCATATTCCACATCCTTCAATCCTTTAATGTAGAAGCTGCAAGATCCTGTGTTATCCTGATTTTATTTCCACAATACTTGAATTGTTTCTTTCTGGCTGCTTGCAATATTTTATTCTTGACCTGGGGACTCTGGAATTTGGCCACAATGTTCCTAGAAGTTTCTCTTTTTGGATCTCCTTCAGGAGGTGAAATTGCTGTCTAGAATGGTTGGATCAGTTTGGAGATGAATTTTTAAAGTTGCACTACTTGAATGCAAGTTCTGGCAGTTTAGACATATACAGTGATCTCAAATGCAAGTTAACAGACTTCAAAATTGAGCCTGAGAAGGGACCTACCTTGATAGGAAAAATCTCAACATCAGAAGGTTTTCCACTAAAGAAATGAATTATTTTTCCCATCATATAGAAAGTCATTTCCTAAAGTATAGAAAATAGGGTTGTATTGCTCATCAGTAAGGGGGAAAATCAATACTATTGAAATAACAGATCCTTAACATATTGGCACACCATTATTTTGTGAGTCAATTCAATAAACTGCCTAGTTGCATGGTAATACTCAAATAGTTCAACATTAATCTTTCCATTTCACCTTGCCAGGAGATTTAAAGTAGAGTGTCTCAGGGATCCATGCTTAGTCCTATGTTCTTTACTACTTTTATCAATTACTTGAATAAATGCGTAGAAGGTATGATAATTTGGTTTTCAAATGATATCAGGCTGGGAAGGATGACTAACACACTGGTTGACAAAGTCAGGGTTCTAAAAGATCTCAAAAGGCTATAGTATTAGACTAAGTAAAATAAAACAGAAGTCAATAGGAATAAATGTAAAGTCTTACATTTAGGTTCAAAAAATCAGTGCCATAAGTACATGACAAGGGAGGCATGTTACATAGCAGTTCGTTTGAAAAATATCTGGAACTTTTAGTGGCCAGTGTAGAGTTAATGGAATATAAGATCTGCTCATTAATAGGCCTATGTGACTACATGTGTTTGCTTTTTTCCTTGAAACAGGGTCTGTGTTCCCAGGTCTAAAGATACACAGGTATTTCAATCACAGATGATATATACCAATCAAAATGGGACGATCCATTGCTCATTTCCTCATCCAACAAGAGGCAAATTAAGACTTGATGTCAAGATGAATTTCCTAATGGTTAGATTTGTCTCAAACAGTAATGGGCCAACACCGCCAGAGGTGGTGGATCTTCCCTCATTAGAGTTCTTTAAGCAGAGCTTGGATTATTAGTAGGATATATAAGAGCAGAGTTCCCCTTCTGATACAGATTGGATTAGATGACTGCTGAGATCCTTTCCAACTCCAAATTCTTGAGATTCCCTGAATGAGCACATTCCTTTAATAAACACATAACATTTATCAGGAATACACTGTTAAAATTTCAATTCCTGGGAGAGATAATAAATTAAACCTTTTGTAACTATTAAAAGATTATTGTGATTATTATCTAGTTTGGGGGAGGAAAGAAAAAAGGAAAAAAAGAAATTTACATGATAACTTTATTATGTATTTAAAAGGAACAGCAAGTTGTATATAATAGATTTGCAGTTTCATGTGCAATCTTCTTTCTTTTATTATACTGTTATGAAAATGCTTTTTATAATTCCATAAATTAAAAATAAAATAAATACAATTTTAAAAAAGATGATTGTAAAACAGTTTATGAGCTGGCTTTTCAGTGTAACAATTAACAGGAGAGGAGATCTTTGAAGAGATATGAAAGAGAATCTTTGTTATTTATGTCATTATTTTGGCCCAGGAATGGTGGGCCCAAGCAGGATGCCACAGTGGGTATATTTGGGCAGTTGGAGAAGAACAACGATAGTGTAGAACACCTTGAGGTTCTTCACAATTTGGGGTGGGGGGTGTGTAAAATCCTGAGTATGCAAAAGGGTATTGAAGACGTTTGTCAAAGACTTCAAAAGTCTGCCTGGGTTCAGTCCTTCCTTGTACTAATCTGCTTTCTGTCTTTTGCTCTCTGCTCGTATCTTGAATCTATTGATTCTTACTCTGTGTTTCTCCTTTTTTCTCATCTCTCTCATATGGAGCTTTGTGGTCTCTGTCTCTTTCTTCCCCATTTACCACTGGCTTTTTATTGGCCCTCCATGTTTCCATGTTTTCTCTCACTCTCTTGTCTCTGTTTCTGCAACATCTAAAAATAAAGCCCCCAGTAAAGCTCCTTATTCTCCAGGCCCCAGATGATGTGCAGATGGCATGTGAATAGGGCTTTCTGCTAACTGATACGCCTGAATTTCTGCATGAAGACAATAGAGAACAATAATTTTACCATTGACTGCCTAAGAGGACAATGATTGTACAATTGATTGCCTATGAATATGAGTTACAAAAATTATTTTTATGGTGATTTTGAACATTGATAATATGAACTCTGAGAAGCATAAGTGTTAATCAAAGAAGTGTATACATGGGGAAGTCCAAAGATGTAGGACAGTTACTAACCCATTTCTGTGGCTAGACTGGAAAGAAGCAGGTATCACAGTTATATGTACAGTGTAAGAGATGTAAGTGATGAGAAATTGTTTCCTGAGAATAGGAGTTACTCAATATTGAGGTAGATAACCAAAAAATCAGAAAAAAATAAGTTCACATTTATATAAATTTTAATGTTCACAGGTTGCTTTCTTTATAACAACCATATGAGGTCGATAAATAGAGTTAAAAGAAACTTTTCACTAGAAGTCTTTAAAATTGTGCACATCCAAATAGAACAAAGATGCTCAATGGCAAGCCTACAGTGAAGGAGGGAGGATGAACAAGATAATAGGTTCCCAATTTTCTTTCTTTCTTGAAAACATGTGATATGTTTGTCAGAATGTGAAGGCCCATCTTCATATCCAGCTGTCTACCAATCTGGTCAGTTGTGGATCTGCATCCTCCTGTCCAAATCTATTACAACTATACAGTTATAAATTTACACAGATCAGTCATTCTTCTTCACTTCGTTATAGTTAGCACCATCTTCACCTTCCACCAGTTTGGCTAAAAAAAAAAAAAATGACACAAGTGAGTGAGAAGCTGTAGAAGGTTATGGTATATTGAGAACATCTTTGTAGTGAACTGACATATCCCAGTGTACAATTTGCAAACTTCAGATTTCTTTTGGATATCACCATAACATTCATTTGTATGATGCTGTACGTTTTTTAGAAGAACTTTCATGTCTATCATTACAGTATCTCAGAGTTGGCAGCTTAAAGTATCTGGGTGATCCAATGGATGGACTCTTGAACTTGGAGTCTGGTAGACCTGAATTTTAATCCTTCCCTAGACACTTGCTATGTGACTGTGCGCAAGTGACCTAACCTTGCTCAATCTCAATTTCCTCATCAGTAAAATATGGGGATTGGACTCAAGAACCTCTCATGTCTCTTCCAGCTCTAAATCTTAATGTTTGTGGGATTTAAGAAACTATCCAGTCTGATCCATACCTAAACAATAATTCCTACTACAATATATTCAATAAATGGATGGTGGAATCCATTTTCCTGTGAGGTTGCCCATTTCACTTCTTGATATTAATAACTGTTGAGAAGTTTGCAGAGGATGAAATGGATGGCGACTGTCATGGAAACAATGAACATGAACTTGGACAGACCATGGGAGATGATGGAGAACAGAAAGGACTGTATGGGATCACAAAGAATCGTATGTGACTGAATGATGAAATGACAGCAACAAAAAGTTGCCTCTGCAACTTTTACCTGTTTTACTTCCACTCATTGCTTCTGAGGTGAAATAGAACAAACTTAATTCTTGCAATGTACTTGAAGACAGCTATCAAGTACTTCCTGCTCTGACACCTCACCCTTGCAAGCCTTCTCTTATCAAGCTAAGCATCTACTGTTCATTTAACTCATCCTCATCAAGGATATCAAGCTCCTTCATCATCCTGTCTGCCTTCCTTTGAAGGTACTCCAACGTATGTCAATATCCTCCCTAAAATGTTGCAGCCAGAAGTGAATCTAATACTCCAAGTGTAGAATCTCATTAGAGCCTCAAAATTACTAAATCTATGTTTCATTCAACCTTTTCTGAAAATGAAAGTGGAATGCTTTGTATTGCTTATGGAAGATGTTAAGTGAAGGGTCCCTTTAGAAGATGTTTTAGGGTGATGTCCTTTTGATAGTCATAGGATCATAAATTTAGATCTCTTAGGAACCTTGGAGGCCAATTAATCTAACCTTTCATTTTATAGGTAAGGAAACCAAGCCTCAGAGTGGGGAAGTGACTTACCCAGAATCACACAGGTAATAGGTGGTAGAACCTAGGCTTTGAACCTAGAACCTCTTACTCTAAATTCAGTTCACTTTTCATTGGGCCTCTCCTTTCCAGGTGATTACATTGTGCTGATTGTCTTAAGCCCTGGAATACCGTAGAAACTTGTAAATGAGACCCAAGATTATTCAGAAGAGTTCAGCCACATAGGAAAAACCAAGCGGATGCAAAATGCCTGTTATCTGGATTATGATATACTTGACTTATCAGTGTATATACCTTGCAAAGACACTGCAAATGAGCTCTCCCCAGATGTCAGCAGGAGATGAAGCATAGACTAGATTGTCTTTGAGGAATTGTGGAGTTTTTAATTACCCCAATCTTTTCCCTGATGTACAATCTCATCTTTCTAACTCCAGCATTCTTTTGAATGACACTGTCCATTAATAAAGAAATATCACAATTTCTAAGGAATCAGAATTGCAAATGGTTCATTGAGCAAAAGAGAAACAAAGTAGGCATAAATAGACTACAACTAGGTATTACGGTGAATGGAGCACCAAGCTGAGTATCAGGAAGACTTGAGTTTAAAAATGGCTCCATACGCTTACTAGCTGTGTGACCCTGGACAAGTCACATAAGCCTGTTTGCCTCAGTTTCCTCATCTGTAAAATAAACTGGAGAAAGAAATGACAACCAGTCCAGTATCTTTGCCACTGGGGTCAGGAAGAGTTGAACGTGACTGAAACAACTGAACAACACTATAATATGAATGATGAATTGTTGGCACGAAGCATGGAAAAGATATCATCAAAGACATGGAAAAAGAGGTAGACTGGTCAAGTGGTGGGAGTAAAGGATGCCCAGTGGACATCTTGCATGTTCTATTGGTGTCTACACAATATTAAGAGACTAAAGGAAAGCTCCCAGAACATTAGGTGAACTGGGTCAGGTAGCTGAGAGTGACACAGTGCATAGAGCACTATTTATCTATCTACCAACCACCTATCTATCCAAGGGCTCTTCCATTTCTAAAAATCCTATGACCCTAAATTCTTTCCTCATAATAACCCCCAAATGAAAGGTAACAAGATTGTTGCTTTTCCCATTCTGTATATATGGCTGAGAAGGGTCAAGCGACTTATCTGTGGTCACACAACTAATGAGTGTCAGAGTTCAGGTTCATACCAGGTCCATCATGCCTTCAGAGCTCTTTCCCTTTTACTACATAAGGCAGCTTGGTGTAGTGGAAAGAGTGATAACACTGGAGTCAGGAGGCCTGGATTTATGTTTCCCACTTCTGACTAGTTGTGTGACCATGAATAAGTCACTAAATTTCTCTGAGACTGAGTTCCTGCATCTATAAAATGGGATAATGATCTAATAAGGTCACATCCGTAAAGTGCTTTACAAAGCTCTAAAGTAATTCTAGTTTCCTCATCTAAAATTATCAGGAACCATCACTTCTTCTGCTTCCTTTATCTAAAGAAGATAAAAGAATTATTCATTCTGACTCATGGGATCTTTCATAGCACATACCTTTTTTTAAAAAAAAAAAAACAAACCATGAGGAATTTCCTGTCAAAGGGAGGACCTTAAAATGAACCCAAGTTTCCACTTCTCCAATGCAGTTATTTTCTCAGCTCCCCTTAAAATTTCAAAAGAAGCATGAAGCTTAGCATGAAAGACTAATTGATTGGCTCTTTTAGCACTTTCTAGCTTCAATCTTATGCTGTCCCATTGGGGAATGGTAGGTTAGACTGGGATGTTGTGTGGCTGCCTCTGGGATTTATCAGATTCATAGTGAAATAATAATCCCCCTTTCAAATTGCGGGCTGCTGGTGGAACCTATTACTAATCCCTGCAGTCTACCTTCATTTGGACCCTTAAAAATCAGTTTTCTCCTTCGTTGTTGTTTCCTTAGTATAGTCCCCTAAGTAGCTGTTAGAAAAACCTTTTCTGTACTCCTGAAGTCCTCAATGTTCCACACTCTTTTTCCTGTTCTACTGCATTGAAAATATTTATGCCATTAAATATGAGGTCTCTCATTCACTCTCTTTCACATCTTGGAATTTCTTCATAACCTTTTATCCTGTTGATAGAGTGATAGATGAAAATCAATAAACATTTATTAAGTTCTTACTCTGTGCCGGCATTATGCTAAGCACAGTGGATGCAAACATGAGAAAAGAAAGACAGCTTCTACCTTCAAGGTGCTTATAATCTAATGGAGGAAGACAGTCCACAAAAGGAAGATGAAAAAGTGGAGGAAGGAGGGAAAGGTAATTGATGTGTGGGCAAGGTGGAGAAATTGGTCTGCGAAGTCACCACGTAGTACAGGTAGGTGAGAAATGAGGAGATGTCTGAGCTGAGGTCTCTCCTTAAATGAAGGTTTGAAGTTCCTGTCCCCACCCTCCAATCAGAGAAGTGGAGGGAGGGACCAGATAGAGGACCAAGGCTGAAGATATCTTGCAGCATGATGAGGTTATCCTGGCGATGAACTTTCTCTGAGGCATAGTAGAGAAACCAGTCAGGGAGTTCCAAAGTAGTATAGCCAGGTGAGAGATAGATAGATAGATAGATAGATAGATAGATAGATAGATAGATAGATAGATAGATAGATAGATAGCAATATATGTGTGAGACAGTTAGTGGCAGAGTAGATAGAGTGCTATACTTGGAGTCAAGAAAACCTGAATCCATATCTAGTCTCAGGCATTTACTAGCTATTGTCTGCCTCAGTTTCCTTTTATAAAATAGAGATAATAGCACATTCCTCCTAGGGTTGTTGTAAGGATAAAGGGAGATAATATTTGTGAAGTGCTTTGCAAACCTGAAAATAATATAGAAATGTTAGTTATTATTATCATGCATGTTCATAATTATTCACATCTTGTCTTCCTGGTTAGATTGTGAGCTCTTTTGGGAATGGGACTGTTTTTTGCTTCTCTCCAGTTCTTAGCACAGTGCCCAGCACTTAACAAATGCTTGTTGACTGACTGTCCCTATTTATCCTTCCCAGCTTCTGTATTGTTTCAGAGAAAGGGCTACCTTTCCTTTTGCAAGACCAACCCCTTTTCATATTCTCTTGATGTCATCTTCTCCCTCCTCCTCTGGGACCTCAGATTCAATATAGCTAACCATATGATTTCCATATTGCTGTAGGATTGGGGGACAGGGTAAGATATGCATTTGTTGGGAGAAGGAATCTACCCTTGGACAAGTCTGCCTTTGACCAGGATGGAGAGATCATCTGGGGAACAGCCTGGGGAAGTAGGAAGCAAACTCCAGGACTGTCCTTTTGGTATCCTCTCAAATTCTATATGCTGGGACAAGGACTCAGTTACTCCACCCTAGTGATGATTTTGTTGAGAACCACTGCTATCACCAATGGAAAATCAAATTTGAACTTTTGTCTCTGAAGGTGCAAAGTAATGTGCCATATGATTTCTTCTTTTGAGACTTTTGGTTTCCAGTTATTTTTCTGGAAGGAATTTCCAGCAATCCATGTGGGCTGATCTCACTATATTATACAGAAGAATAACATTATACAAGTCAGTCTCCCCAGTCAGGAATTCTTCCAGCAAGTTACTCACCATTAGGGCATGCTTCTGTAAAGTTTATACTGAAGTTAATCATGAGCATGTTTTTCTACTTCTCATCTAGTTATTTTTTGCTCTGTACCCCATCAAAAGAAAACCACTGGTAATGAAACTCTTAGCCAATACATTTAAGATCATTTATAGCTAGAGATACACTACACATGTGCACATATTGTGAGTATAGTTATATATGTATGCATGTGTACATATATGTATACGTATGTGTGTGTACACAACACACCATGAAACTGTATGTATATCCCATGCTTTCTAAATGATCTTTTTGATTGTTTTCTCTAATTAGATTATAAGCTCTTTGTAAGTAGGGACCCTCTTGCTTGCCTAAATTTGTATACCTAGCACTCAGAATAGTTCTTGGCATATAGCAAATACTTATTAAATATTCCCTATCTTCTTTATATCTATTATCTAGTTGTCTCTCTGTCTATCTGTCTATGTGTATGCATCACCAAGTTATTAATATTTTTACTAGCCATTATGACATCTAATTCCCAGGCAGCTGATGCTCATATATGGTAACCAACCTGGCCTCTCAGGGAGGCACTGTGCCCTAGTAGAAAGCACACTGAATTTTGGAGGTTGAGAGAGGGCCTGAGTTCAAATTCCATCTGTCACAACTCATGTGATCTTGAGAACTGAGACTGAGAAATTGAGATTTCTCTCAATTCCTCTGAGTCACAGTTTAATCATCTATAAAATGATGAAGCTGGATCAGGTAAATTTTAAGATCTTTTCCAGCTATAAATCTATGGTCCTATGTGGTAAATAAGTAGTTAGATATTTAGGAAGGCAATAGTTAACTCTCCTCTCTTCCCTACATTTTTTTTCTGAAAACATCTGTAATTTATAACCTCCCTGAGCTTAGCTAGAGAGCTTGAAGGCTGTAATCTCCTTTCCCACATGAACTTTCCTGAGGAGAAGGCTTTTCATTTCTTTTAAGCTAGGCCCTAGCTTAACTAGACTCACTTGTTTTTCTGTGAAAATACAAC
The DNA here is from genome assembly GCA_023548195.1 of Bettongia penicillata ogilbyi. Classification (NCBI taxonomy): domain Eukaryota; kingdom Metazoa; phylum Chordata; class Mammalia; order Diprotodontia; family Potoroidae; genus Bettongia; species Bettongia penicillata. The sequence goes on from JAJHZJ010000145.1 coordinate 1,323,025, forward strand.
AATGACAATAAAAACAACAGCAGCAAAGTCCAACCTCTGTCATGTCGCCTGTTTTAAAACACCAGGAAGACAAAGGAAAAAGTTGCCGATTTGAGTGTGGCTTTCTCTAAAGGAAGTCAGTTTGTGGTCAGGTTAAAATGTTCTTGTCCCATGTGTAGGAGGCCAAGTCATCATTTTCCAGGCTCTTTGAGTATTTTGTAACTAGGCAACGTTTTAGAAAATAGGCCAGGGAGGCCCTTAGTCTCAGCCATGGAGTACAGACTTCTCCAAAGGGAATGTTTAACTTCAGCCTGCATTGGCTCTAATCTTATTAAAAATTATAGCTGTATACCTGCATTCTTTCTCCTATTGAAACATTTCTAAAGCTAATTTTTAGTGGGAAAGTCTCTAAAAGAAAGTAGCCTCTTCCTTTGAGAATTAAATATGCAGTTTCTTTTTTGTTTTTACTATACTCTGCAAAGGATTCATAATTTATGAAGGAAAATTGCTTGAAGGTTAGGAAATGGGGTGCAGTGCCTCCCAGCAAGGGGTATTTTGACTGCTTGGAGCCAATAATTGACTTCATGTTTATTTTATTCTCTTCCCAGTCAATTCCTTTCTTGTTAGGAAGAAAAGGGAGCAGATATAGGCTGAGTCAGAATGGAAAATGTAAAACTGTGTGTTAGTGATGAGAGCAGGAACCGCTTGGGATGGGATTGGTTGGGAATTCTGCATGCATTTTTGTGCTTTTAAAGCTGCTAAACAGTATTTATTACCTAATATAGATAGTAAGTAGATTTCTTTTAAATTAAAAGTTCAAAGAATTCAGGAAGAAGAGAACAGGAAATCTGTGGCCTTGAAGCTTAAGCTGAAATTTACTAAATAGGTAAATACTATGGAGAGAAGCAGAGTGGGAAGTAGAAAGGAAAGTGGACATATAGTCAAGAACATGAGGGTTCAAATCCCACCTCGGGTGTTTTCTGTCAGTGTGACCCTGGACAAGTCACCAAACCTCTCTAGGTCTCAAGTTTCCTTTTCTCCAATGTAAGAAAGCAGAACTAGATGACCTTTAAGGTTCCTTCCTGATCTAAGCTGAGATCCTAAGAATACTATGTATAAAATCTTGATCTAGAATTCCAGAGTCTGGAGGGGCCTTAGAGATGATCTAATCTGTCCTGGAGGGATTTACAATCTAAATGAGGAGGAAACATCTAAATTAAGAGGTGAAAAAACATAATATAAATGCACAAATACTGATGCATTAATCCAAAATACTATGCAATTAGAATCACATAATCAAAAATGCTCTAAAATTGTACACTAGAGGATAAGCAGGATAGCAGAGTTGAAAAAAGACCTGTCTAGCAATTGGGAAACCTGAGTTCTAGGGTTGGTTTCACCATTAACTCTATGAATTTGGGTACTTTTTTTTGCATCTTTAGGGGCCTCAATTTCCACATCTTTAAAAAGAAAGGAATGGATGAAATGCTATTTTAAAGTCCTTCCAACTCCAAAATGTTGTGCTATAGAACACTCCAGTTGGAACAGACCATAGAGATCATTGAGTTCAATCTCTTTATTTATTTTATAGATAATGACTCATTTTCATCCATCACTTTAAAGTTGATGAAGTCCTTTCTACATAGCAGCCCAATAAGCTAGGCAAAGAAGTCTTTGCGTGGCTCAGTGGACAGAGTGCTGAGTTTGGAATAGGGATAGACCTGAGTTCAAATCTGGCCCAACACTTACTAGCTATGTGACCCTGGGCAAGTCACTTAACCTCTATTTGCCTTCACCCCCTGGAGAAGAAAATGGCAAACTACTCCAATATATTTGCCAAGGGGCCACAAAGAATTGGATGTGACCAAAAAGCAACAAGGCAGGCAAGTATTGCCACTTTCATTTTAGAGATGAGAAAACTAAGATTCAGAGATGTTAAATCATGAAATCCTAGGTTTAGACTAGAATGAAACTGAGAGTTCATTTACTTTCTCATCTAAAAATGTGGAAATTGAGGCACAAAGAGGCTGCATGACTGATGCAGAGAAGTGAGCAGAATGAAGAAAACATTATAGATGATGACTACAACACCATAAGCAGAACATGAGGAGAATCCTTCTCCCCCCAGGCCTTTGCAGACAAAGGTCCGTGGGGGTGGAAACTTTGCAGACTCTTCTTATGCATTCATAGGTTTTGCTGATTTCTTTCCTCTTCCACTTTATTTTTTTTCTTTATAAATATTGTTTGTACACCTCCTGAAAGAGATTCAAAAAGAGAAACTCCTAGGAATATTTTGGCCAAATTCCAGAGTTCCCAGGTCAAGGAGAAAACATTGCAAGCAGCTAGAAAGAAACAATTTGAGTATTGTGGAAATACAGTCAGGATAACACAAGATCTGGCAGCTTCTACATTAGGGGATCGAAGGGCTTGGAATATGATATTCCAGAAGTCAAAGGAACTAGGATTAAAACCAAGAATCACCTACCCAGCAAAACTGAGTATAATAGATCAGGGGAAAAAATGGTCTTTCAATGAAATAGAGGACTTTCAAGAATTCTTGATGAAAAGACCAGAGCTGAATAAAAAATTTGCCTCTCAAACACAAGAATCAAGAAAAGCATTAAAAGGCAAACAGGAATCATAAGGGACTTACTAAAGTTGAACTGTTTACATTCCTACATGGGAAGATAATATTTGTAATTCTTGAAACTTTTCTCAGTATTTGGGTACTTGGAGGGATTACACACACACACACAGAGCACAGGGTGAGTTGAATAGATGATAGCTAAAAAAATAAAATTAAGGAATGAGAGAGGAAGATATTGGAAGGAGAAAGGGAGAAATGGAATGGGGCAAATTATCTCTTATAAAAGAGGCAAGAAAAAACTTTTCAATGGAGGGGAAAAAAGGGAAGGTGAGAGGGAAAAAGTGAAACTTACTCTCATCACATTTGGTTTAAGGAGGGAATAACACGCACACTCAATTTGGTATGAGAATCTATCTTACACTACAGGAAAGTAGGGAAGAGGGGGATAAACAGGGTGGGGGGGATGATGGAAGGGAGGGCAAATGGGAGAAGGGAACAATTAGAAATAAACACTCTTGGGGAGGAACAAGGTCAAAAGAAAGAATAGAATAAATGGGGGGCAGGATAGGATGGAGGGAAATATAGTTAGTCTTACACAACATGACTATTATGGAAGTCTTTTGCAAAACTACACATATAAAGTCTATATTGAATTGCTTTCCCTCTCAGTGAGGATGCGTGGGGAGGGAGGAAAGGAGAGAAGTTGGAACTCAAAGTTTTAGAAATGAATGTTGAGAATTGTTTTTGCATGCAACTGGGAAATAAGAAATACAGGTAATGGGTATAGAAATTTATCTTGCCCTACAAGAAAAGAGAAAATAGGGATAAGGGAAGGGAGGGGTGTGATTGAAGGGAGAGCAGATTGGAGGAAGGGGTAATCAGAATACACAATGTTTTTGGGTGAGGGGAGGGGAGAGATGGGGAGAAAATTTGGAACTTAAAATTTTGTGGAAATGAGTATTGAAAATTAAAAATAAATAAATAAATATTGAAAAATTAATAGAAAATAAAAATATTGTTTGTGATATGGGATGGCTCTCTGGGAAGGGGAGGGAAGGAGAAATTCCGGTGGTGTAAATGCAAAATCTATTAATAGAAATGCATTATCTCAAAAAAAGGGCTAAGTCTAGGATTACTCAGTATCTGAGATGAGACTTAACTTTAAAGGCCAGTGTCCTCCTAACTTCAAAGGTCTCCTGCTTCCCCAGGAAGTTAACTGTCTTGCCCCAAAACCACTCTGAACTCGAACACAGTTCTCCTGATGGTAGTACCTCAAATAAATTGAATCTATAATTAAGAAAAATTCTTTTCTTCTATTTTATTTTGAAGATGAAAAAACAAGTTACAAGGAAACAACTCCTATTGGGGATTTATTTTAAAAATCCACGTTCTAGGACATATCCTGGGGTCAGGTTCCATTCAATACAATCTCCTACAGCTTCTGCTGTATTCATTATAGTGACCCTGTATCACTGAAAGAATCCTGAATCTTTGGAAAAGCATAGTTGTATTCAGTAGCTGATGCCTCCAAGGCAGGAAATGAGACGAGGTATTTTAAGGGGATTTTTCAACAAAAGTTGGAGCAGAAAGGCTTTCTTGCTCTGACCTCTCAACCTCCCTCTCATCTCTGCCCTCATACATTTTGTTACAACTTATTGTGAGTCTCTCTAATTTATTAACCATGGATTATTATGTATTATAATGGTGAATAGCTTTTCCTCCTAGAGCAGTTCTTAACTTGGGATCCACAGACTCCTGAAGGGTCTGTGGACAGATATCAGTAAGGTTCATGTACTTTGATGAGAAAAGAAATTACATCTTTGTTTTCTCTTTTCTTTTTCTTTTTTTGAGGGGGGCAATTGGGGTTAAGTGACTTATTCAGGCTCACACAGCTAGTATCTGACACTAGATTTGAACTTGAGAAAATGAGTACATTTTCATTTTCACTCACCTCTACCTGAATTATAGCATTTCCTTCAAGTATGAATTTCAAAGACCTGTATTTATTATATATGTCGCATATGTCATTAATATAATAATTTATTATTGTCCCGTAGAATGACCTGTCTTCTTCTCTTTCCTCCTCAGATTGATTGGCACTGCAACAATCCCACTGAAGGCCTTGACAGGTGGAGAGAGTCGATCTCTTCCTTATAAACGCATAACTTTGGTAAATGAAAGGGGACAAGATACTGGGGTAAGTGATTTCCCTCTTACTAGAGAGTATTCATCTCCAACGTTCATATGAAAGTTTTTATATTAGAAATATGTGTGACGATGGTAATGTATCTATTTCATATAAAGGAAAAACATTGCTCCAAGATGAATGAACGAAAAAGCATTTATTAAGTGCTGACTGTGTACAAAGCACCATGCCATGCACTAAGGATTACAAATAGAAAAGCAAGATAGTGGGCTGTGGGGGAGAGATGGTGGAGGAGCAAACAGGGAGGCAGTCCACCCTAAAGGTGTCAGCTACAAATCAGATGGAAAGGTTTCCTGGTCCTTAGAGTACTGCGGCAAAGCAGATGGTAAAGCATCTTCTTTAATGTCATTTCCATTAATTAAATCATATCAGTTTCTGATGTTGAACCATTTGACAGTGCCCAGGACTTTGGTGGCAAAAACTTTCTTTCTAAGTTGTCAATCACTGTGGCTATTAAGGAGGCAGAGGCTGAAGAACCTGTTAAGATCATGGTTGCATCATCAAGGAGGACTTCAAGGGCTGGGCTGAGAGCAGGAGTGGGAGTTGGGGGGGCACCATTTTGGGCCTCTTGGGCTTACCTGTTTGTCAATGACTGTTAACATCATCGAGGAAGGCAAACCCACTCTTCACACCAATTTCTTCCTTCAATGATGGCTGTTAAGCCTAGGTTGGAAGCAGAACCAGTGGTCTGTAAGGCATTGCTATTCCAAAAGGAATAGCCTTTGGATTCAAGGTCCTGTGGTAACTCCATTTGGGCCAATCAATCATTCAATCAATCAATAAACATTTATTAGAAGTCTACTATATGCCAGGCTCTGTACTAAATTCTGGAGATACAAAAAGAGGCAAAAGATAGTTCCTGTCCTCAAGAAGTTCATAGTCTAATGGGGGAGGTGGTGGGCAAGAGGATAATGGCATTGTAAAATGGGTTGGTTTCAGAATAAATCATTAATACAATCAATTAACTGGTTTACAAATTCCAAAAATCTAAATTATGATTCCATGTAATGAGAAGAATTATATGTGGCTATGGCTGTGTATGTATACCCACATGGGCATTTGTTTATATATGTTTAAATATGCTTGTCTGCATATTTGACACAATTTTTAACAATTTGTATTGCTATTGGATACACATGATAACTCTTTATTATGGTATTTGTAGCTGAACTTAGTCTAATTTCACAGCATGTGTCTCATTGAATGAGTAGGTTACAGTAATCCATTGTTACAATAGAAATCTCATCTAGAAACATTGTCTATTGGATAGGATCACATACTATCTAAGAAATACATATAAAATTGTGTTCTTTTGTCATACTTGCCTCTGGATCACCCCCATCATTGACTTCTCAGCTTATGTTCCATTTATTCTGAGCCCTAATAAAAGATAAATTCAATCTATGCTGACAGTCCCTACAAGCTCATTCATGTTTGCCCGTTCCCACTATTTCTAGTTTATAGGACGATGTTACCATTCATTTATCGCCTATTGACTCCTTAGCAATAGCAACCCCTTTTGGCTATGTAAACATTTGACTCTCATTCCTTTGGTCCTTCTGGTTCTCCCCATTGGAATTAATGAACTTAGGACCTTCTCTTTCAATTGAAAAGACTGACCATATTAGAAATAGGTCTTCTCTTCCCTGGCTATCTCCTCTCTCTTGAAAAATGTTGCTCCTGCCATGGAGATCCTTGCAGCCTGAGGAGAGACATTCATTCAGAAGCTCTGAAATTACCTACAGATGCACTGACTCTGTCTATCATTATTTATTTCCACTCAGGCCACAATTGATCTGGTGGTTGGCTATGATCCACCAGCAGTGGTGGCTACCAACCTAAATGACCCAGGCGGGACCAACGTGGAAGGCACTGGAGGTAAGCTCAATTTATATCAGCTGCTGGTATTGAAAATGTGAAATGAGAGTAATTTCTTAGAGTTACCTAGCATGTCATCATTTCAATTACTTTCTCATAGATTATTTCATTTGATTCTCACAGCTACCTACATAAGTCAAGCCAGGTGTTATTACCCCCATCTTATAGGGGATAATAGGAAACAAGTTCAGAGAGGTTAAAGTCAAGGTTACTCAACTTAGTTGGTTATGTATCTGGAATTAGAACCCAGGTCTTCTGATTTCTGGGTCTTTCCCATACGACTTCTCTGTACTATCCTGCATTGTTTGCCATCTATTTCAAGTATGTTAATCTTGACTTCCCAATTGAATTTAAGTTCTTTGAGGGTAAAAACCTTGGGTTATACTTTTTCATATCTCCTACAATGCCTAGTATGTATAGTGTTGAGCTTAATACAGAAATGACTGCCTGGTTCAGAAATGGGGAACTTGTGACCTTGAAACCACAAGATTTGTTCTGTGAAATTTGGATTCAGTCAAAGGACCCATTGGAGGACCTAGAGGGCCCTTTAGGCCACAGGTTTCTCACCCTTGGTGTTGGTGAATAAATTTCTATCCAAATTGACAGCCCAGTTGCCTCATCCTGGGTCATCTTCAGTCATCCTGATGAATATCTGGTCACTGCATTCAGATGGCTCTAAAGGAGAAGTGAAGTTGGTGACCTGTGCAACCTTCCCTGACTCAGAAGGCCTATCTTATGCTGGAAGGAGCTGCCAGTTTTTAAAAAGGGGGTGGGAGGGAATATAGGAGGCAGAACTGTAAGATTGAAAATCAATGTCCTTGAAGTGTCCCTGGGACTCTGCCCATAAGACCTTATGTCTTAGAGATACTTTCCTTCAGGAAGTAGCTACATATCCACATTTGTGCTTAAAAAGCTGATTTAAAGGGCACATGTTGTGAAGCTTGCCCCAAGTACTCTAACTGCTAGATATCGGCTAGTAGACCCATAACTATTATGTCCTTTTTTCTCTAAGTAGATAACATCTTTGGAGGAGCACATGTTTTAAACTGTTCTTTCCAGAAGTAAGGATGGGGTCAGGCTGAGTCATCCATACTCTCACACAGACATCCTCCTCCACTTCCTTTGGATCAAGGGTTCTTGTAAAGCTCTGTGTGAAGTTAACTTTCTGGTGATCAAATCCACACCCTGTTCTCACTGGCACTAAGCTCTAACCCACTAGGCTAACTGGCCCAGGCATGTTAGTACAGTGGAGAATATTTTAACAGTGAACTTGCTTCTCTTAGAAGAGTGTGATTAATGTAGACTTGAAATAAGGCCTATATGCAGACATTTTATATGATGGGGCTCCAGAAGGAGTTATGTAAAAATGTAAGGAACATGTAGGGACTGGGAGAGTAGGGGAGATGATTTCCAGCTGAGTTCAGGGTATCTCCCATGAGATAATGCCAAGAATACTCACTTCAGATCCACATTCATTCTCCAGGCATTATTTGTTTAATGCCAAATAGTTTTCTGTCACTTTAAGGGCAAGTTTCCTGCTAAAATGTGCCTTTGCTTTCATGTTAGGAAGCAGCAGAAATAGCTCAAGCTTTTTCTTCCCCTGAATGATCCTCTCCGATGATATCTGAGTAGAGTGGTTGGATAACAGCATTGCGTACAACAAGGTCAACCCTTGTTGCCTGAGCCTGGATTCCTTCCCTTTATTACCTGCCTCATTCCAGCAAGACAAATATTTATTAAGTGTCTGTGCATTTAGCGCTGCTAGACATTCCAGTTCATCTTTTTTCCTCCCTTCATCCTTAGCTCCTCCAAGAAGGCGGGGGTAGGGAAAGGGCCTCTCTTCTCTGAATCTGAGGAGAAGTCTTACTTGCTTAGCAAAGTTCATGATGAAGGCTTGGATGTTCATGAAACACAATCCACTTTCATTCAGGTCCCTTGGCTGCCTAAAGGGGCAGGATAGGGGTGTGTAGTGTCTGGAGGTTATATAGACCCCTTCTTTGGAGCCTCTCTGCTTCCTCTCATATAGGAAACAGACATCTCACGGAAAAATCTTGGTTCAAATCTTGGCTCTAGCTAACTACTGGTTCCTCATTTGTAAAATGAGAGGTCTAGATTGTATGATTTCTATTGTATTTTCCATCGCTAACATTCTAGAATGCCCTGAACCTGCTGGACTAGATTAGCTTCTTAACCCAGAGTCTGGAATTTAAAAAAAAAAACAAACTTATTTGGATACTATTTCAATATAATCACTTTCCTTTGTAATCCTGTGTATTTTATTTTTTGCTTGTAAAAACTTGAATTTGACAAGGATTTCATGAACTTTAGCAGACTGCCAAAGGGGTCCATGACATAAAAAAGGTTAAGAATTTCTGGATCAGATCATATCTCTGGTCCATTTTATCTCAGAATCTATAATCCTCTGAACTAGATTACCTTAAAAAGAATAAAGGAACCCCTCTGCCTTCTCCACACCTTGGATGTAGACACTGACTTCCTGCTCAAACTTGGGGAAGTAAAGAAAGAGACTCCCCACTGCCAGCTTCTGCATTCTTGTTTTCTTTTAAAAGCTGCTTCCATCCAAGGGAACAAATGACTGTCAGGGAGTGAACTCAGTGTCTTCTATAAATTTTAAGAGTGCAAAGGGTTCCTGAGATCAAAAAGTTTACCAACTACTAGCATAAGGGGTACAGATGGCTTGTCCTATCTCTGTAACTGAGACAGCTCTCATAGGAGTAAATAAACCTCATGGGATTTAGAACTGCAAGGGCCCTTACGATCATCTAATCTAGAGATTTTTTTAAACATTTTTCCCTCTTAGTCATGTTGTGAAAGAAGAAATAGACCAAAAGAAAAAAAACACATATAAAAGTGAAAGTAGTATACTTTGATCTGCATTCAGACTCCATCCATTCTTTCTCTATCTGTGGATAGCATTTTTCATCATGAATCCTTTGGAATTGTTTTATAATTCAGGGAATCTCAATCTTTTTTGTGTCTTAGCTTTGGCAGTTTGTCTCTTTCTCAGAGTAGTATGTTTTTAAATGCATAAAGTAAAATATTAGAGTTACAAAGGAATTGATTATATTGAAATATAGTTATCAAAGTAATTTTTTTTTTTTTTTAACAATTCGGGGACTCTTGTTGAAGAAACTCTGATCTTGTCTAAATCTCTCATTTTTCCAGAAAAGCAATCTGAGGTCCAGAGAGGGGAAGGGGCAGTCCTAAGTTTGCACAGTGGCAGACTCAGGATTCACACCCAAGTCCCCTGACTCCAGATCCAGGGCTTTCTGCACTATCTCATGGGTCAGGGTTAAAAAGCTTTACCAAGGAATGAAGGGAAAGATGAAAATAAAATAAAACTAAGTACAACGTTCCAGATGTTTAACTTTACAAAGAGAGAATTCTTCTACTTAATCCCATCTGTTGGTATTTAGGAAGCCTGGCCAAACATCTCTTCTTCATTGCTCCCTGGAATTCCCAGTCCCCTCCCAAATCAATAGCCATTGGGACAACCTAGGAGTGACTTAAGTCTGTGGGCAGTGACCAAGACCGTTAAATCTTTGATAAGTGCATTTACATGTCGGATGATTTTTAAAAAGAAAGAAGAAAAAAAGAACTGAAGGGGAAAAAAACCCATCTTTTCTCAGTAGAGAAGTAGTAGGGAGTACATGGGATAGGTGGGGAAGAGAGAAGGGGGCCTAGAAAAAAGGGGACCATTTCCCACTCAGAAGAGGGATGGGAGAGTGGGGGAGGGGAAGTTAGCATCCTGCTAATTCTTTGTCTCTGTCTCTCTTGCACTCTCTCTCTGTCTCTCTGTCTGATTCTGTGATTCTGTCTGTCTCTGTCCCTCTCTTTTTCCATACACTTTTCTCATAGAACCCAGGGAATTTGTGTACTCATGGTAGCAGTCCCTTGTAAGCGGTTCTTACGAGACCTTCTAGGGCCTTCCCAGGAGGAAGCTGTTTTCTGGAGATCAAAAGGTTTCTGCCTTCCCAAGCCTTGGTTATGACACATGCTAGAGAGATTTGCAAGAGGGAGGAGGGAAACAGAATTTTTGGCCTGACAGTTGCAATAAAACTGCAAAGGCATCTGCCATTAAGACATCTGGGCGATGTCATAGAGGCAACGTACAATAATGGAGAGAAGTTTAAATATAGCTTCGGAGACTTACTCTGTGACCCTGGGCAATCCACAGCCTCTCTATGCCTCAATTTCCTTATCTGTAAAAGGATGAGGTGTTGGGTTCAATGACCTCTAAGGACTTAAGTCTCGGATCCTCTGATCTTTTGATGCTCCACTTTGTGCCTTCTTCCAGGCTCTGAGACCTGATGGGGTGAATATTTCTTTGATCATGTAGATCAAAACCCCTTTATGCATTAGCAGATGGTCTTCATGACTTGCTGTGGCTATTTTAGCATAGAGTAATAGTGACTAGTGTATGGCTAAAGTACAGGACTTCGAATTAGAAAGGCCTGTGTTTAAATCCTTCCATGAGCTAGTTAACCTCTCCAAGCCTCAGTTTTCACATCTGTAAAATGAAGATTCTAATTCTTGTTGGATCCTACTGGACATGGCATTTGGGAGGGTCAAAGTAGGAGAGACTGAAGGTGAGGAACCTTTCTGAATTTCTCTCTGCTGGTCCTCCATCTCTAGCACAGTTCCTGTAGTCAGTCTCTTTAGCTTAGTAGGAGGTTGTGATCAGTGCAATCAACATAGAGAAGGTTGGGTCACCTTCACACCACGACATGGCATTATTTACAAGTGTGCTTGTTCTTAGGAACACAGAAAAAATGGAGGTTGGGCAGAACTGTTTAGCTCACATGTGAGTCCCTATAAAGGAGAACTCCTTTTCCCCACCAGCATAAACCAGGCTGTTTCTGCTCTTAACCTTGTGACTTTTTCATATTAGAAGAAGAGGAAGAAGATACAGGAGATGATGATACTCCATTCAAAGTCATTGCCCCAAGGACTCCAGCTGCAAATGTTTCTGAAACCCAGTTGGCCAGGAGGATTACCAAAGGAAAGAATACCCGGAGAATGCTTTCCAATAAGCCACAAGACTTCCAGGTAACGGACAGCTGGAGGTCTATGCTTTTCTGTGTCCTGTGGGAAGGTCCTCCCAAACTGAGCATCATATGTCGTGATATAGAATGGGCACGGTCCTACAGGACAGAAAATGAGGAGTCTTGAAAAAATTTAAGTAAAAAACCTTTCTCATTATGTGATTCAATGTAGTTGAGAACATCATGTTTCTTCCTTCCTTCCTTCCTTCCTTCCTTCCTTCCTTCCTTCCTTCCTTCCTTCCTTCCTTCCTTCCTTCCTTCCTTCCTTCCTCCCTTCCCTCCTTTCTTTGTCTTCTTCTTCCTCTCCTCCTCCCTCCTCCTCGTCCTTGTCCTCGTCCTCCTCATCCTCCTCCTCCTTCTTCTAATTCTTCTTCTTCTTCTTCTTCTTCTTCTTCTTCTAGATCCGTGTTAGAGTGATCGAAGGACGTCAGTTAAGTGGAAATAATATCAAGCCAGTGGTCAAAGTCCATGTCTGTGGTCAAACACATCGAACAAGAATCAAGAGAGGGAACAATCCATTTTTTGATGAAGTAAGTAATTGGTAGATAAATCATCTTTCTCATTTATGTAGGTTTGTAAAAAATATATTGCAACAAAGAAGTTTGAACGCTGGCCCGGGAATCTGGAAAACCTGGGTTTAAGTGCAGCTTATGAGAGATAGTCTGGGAACTAGGGACCAGTTGTTGAACTTCTCAGTGCCCTAGGCAACCTTTTAACACTGTGGAATTGATGCTTTCCATTCCAAGTTATACGGTGTTTTTTAGGAACATACAAATTCAATTGCATTATGTATAATAGCATTATATGTACTGATGTCATAAAAAGTCATATGCTGAATATAGACAGCTAAAGAATATATTACACAATAAGACACTAATTGGACAACAGACAATAAAGGCAAAAGGCCAAAAGAGAAAGAAGGGATCAAGGTGAGCAGGTATCATCTGGGCTTCTTGGAAGAGGCAAGACTTTAGCTTATGGGTGAAGAATGGAGAGAGAACAGTTAAGCAGGGGGTGAAGGGAAGAGGAGGGCTTTTCAGGAAGTTGGAATAGCATAAGTGAAGGAGTGTATTGGGGGAGGAAATTTGCTAATTTGGGTGAGACATATGCCATCATGAACTGAGTAAAGGTTTGTGTTGAAGAATGGTGGGGAATTACTTTGCAAAGGCAAAGTGTGGCCAGATTAGAGAAGGTCTTAATAATAACACATATGAATATATTTATAATCCAAGTTTGATTTTAAAAAGGCTGACCACTAAATTCTTAAGACTTTAGCAAAATCTCAAGAAGAATTTTCACATTCCTTAAAGGATTGACTCATTGAAAAATCTAGAAACTGGAACAGATTAAATCACAATCAGAACTTTAGTGAGCTTGATTAGCACATTCTTAGTCTCAATAAATCATTTATTTATTTTACCCTAGATTATTTATCATTAGCATTGAACTAATGACAAACGTAAAGGGAGGATTAAATTTTTAGGGTTCAGTTTTGGGCTACATAATAAAAATATTGCTTTGATGTTTGCAAAGCATTTTACAAATATTCTCTCATTTGATCCTCACAAAAACTCTGTGAGATAGGTGCTATTAGTATCTTCATTTTAAAGTTGAGAAACTGAGGCAGACAGAGGTTATGTGACTTGTCCAGGGTTACACAGCTATTAGTATCTGAGGCCAGGTCTGAACTTGGGTCTTCTTGACTCCAGGTCCAGTGTTCTATCCACTGTGCCACCTAGCTGCCTCAAAATATCTAATGAATGCTAAATAATTAATGAATCAGAACTGAAAGAAGCAACCTCATAGGCTCATATTGAATAAAAAGAGAACAGTTCCTTTAAGGCACTGAGACTCATCCAGCCAATAACAAGAGTTGGTTTTGGAAATTTTTTTATTTACAGAATAAACAGACACAAAATATAGGTCTATGTCAAAGAAATGGAGGAAGAAATTGATTATACTTTCCAGATAACACAAGTCTCAGACATAAAATTTGTCTAAAATATCCATTGGTTTGTCAATTTGAATTAAGCAGCTTAATCATCCTCTACTCAGGGCAGTTGGGTGATACAGTGGATAGAGGGCTAGGAAGACTTGTCTCCCTGAATTCAGATCTGACCTCAGACATTTACTATCTATGTGACCTTGGACAAGTCACTTAAGCCTTTTTGCCTCAATTTCTCCATCTGTAAAATGAGCTGGAGAGGGAGAGGGCAAATCACTCTGATATCATTGTTAAAAAAAAGCCCAAATGGGATTGTGAAGAGTTGAAAATGACTGAACACCCACAAAACTCAAACTCTGTTTTGCTTGTACCACAGAGTAGATGGAGTGCCAGATTTGAAGTAAAAAGTTTCAAATCCTTCCTCTGATTTACATAGAATGTTTATATGGCCCTTTAGGGTTTGCCATTGAGGCAATGTGGTGAAGTAGACAAAAGACTGGCCTGAAAAAAAAGAAAGGAAAGGAAAAGACTCATCTGGTAGTCAGGAGAACCTGGGTCTGAGTCTTGCCTCTGAAAGATCCATGGGAAAATAACTCTTAGCTCTCTAAACCTGAATTTATTTATCTGTAAAATGGACTTTCTGTAATTTCTGTCTCATTCAGTTGTAAAGCTCAAGTGAGATAATGTGTGTGAAGTACTTTGCAAGCCTTAAAGTACTAGATAAGTTATCAACTATTATTAAGTCACTTCACTGTTAGTGTCTAGGCTGTCTAGAGGATGGATAGAGACTGGGGCTGTGATTTCATTGGTTTTGGGAACTACTAGATTGACACTTTCTCTGTAACTTATAGTCTTAAAGAGCTGAATGAGTGTCTATCTGGCCCAAATGAACAACTTAATATAATTAAACCCATGGTTTAGTTATTTACTTAGCTTCCCCTCCTCCTTATTATGTCTTACTATACAGATGAAATTCTTTTTTCCCTTATTTTTTGTCTTAACAGTTATTTTTCTACAATGTCCACATGACTCCTCTGGAATTGGTTGATGAGACAATAAGCATTCGGGTAAGAAGAACCAAGGGCATTGACAGGCCATATATCAATCAGGGTCACACAAAGTTTGTGACTTTGGCCATTTTTCTCTCTTCCAGGTTTATGATTCCCATTCTTTGAGAGCAGACTGTCTGATGGGGGAGTTTAAGGTGGGTACCAAGAGAATACTTTCATCTCACTTCAGGGTTGTATAGAATCCCAAAGGAGGAGCTGATTCTCTGCCCTATATTAGTTTGCCCCTCTTAGTGAGTCTCAAAATCATTCTATCCTGGCATCATGACATTCTCCGAAGGCAAGATATAATGGTGCCAGGGGAGGGATATCAGCAGAGATCTTGCAGTCCTATGTCTTGGTTGGTAGTAAAGTATGCAACTTAGGCTACAGAAATAAGATGTATATTTACATTAAAGGTGAGAAGATTTAGATTGATCCTGTATCATTTTTCATCCCACAGCTGCTTTTGTCCTATAATTGTATAAGTCATGGTTCGTTGTCTCTGGACTTAGTTCAGAATTCAGCAGGCCTGTAAGGGGTTAATTTTAGAAATCCAGTTCTCCTGCTAATCCCTAATCTATTCTTGCCTCAAGGAATTTAGCTGACCTTGGGGGATGTGTGTGTGTGTATGTGTGAACAAGAGGGAGTCTGGCCTAATATGTTTATACCACCAAGTTATCCTTTAAGGATGTCTGGTTTATTTTCTTGAACTGGGACTCTCAGGAGGACGGAAGGGGTTTGTTTCTAGCCCCCATTCCCTATGCCTCAGCTCTGTAGCCAGTCATATCCTTAACCATACTATTTCACCTACACTATTCTGTTTTTTGTTCTGTACTCCTTAGGGAAGGGGAACTGTCCTTTTTCTTGGTACCTTTGGAATAAATGTCTGTGCTAATAAATGTTATCTTATGTGGAGAATTATCTCAGTTTAGCCTTTTGCTAAATTTCAGTCATAACACAGGACTTACCACCTCTGTTGGTCCTCTACATATTAAAGTCATTGAATGTGCAGCAGTGTGAATTGGTTCTGTATCTGTCACTGAAATGCTTCTAGACCAATGGAGAAGTCCATCCTGCTGCCTCTTTTATTACAACATCTTTCTATGGCAATAATTATTGTCAAACTTCCATTAGAAGTTGGGCAGGTGCCATGAGGTAGGCAAATCAAGCCAAGAAAGAACAGCAGGACATTTTCTTGAACATCTGAAATTGAAGGCAAATAGTTTGATGACATATTTCAAACAAATTCCAAATGTAGCAGGCTATTTCATTAGGTAATGATGTTCAAGCAGGGGCCAGACAACCATCTCTGAAGATTGATGTGAAAGAAATTTCTACACTGGGTAGAAAGGTATTCTAGACAACCCCTTCCCTGTCTTTTACTTCTTGGATTCCCTGATCAAACATAAGAAGAGGAAGAAGTTTTGTAAGATTAATTTCAAAATAATTTAAAATGCTTAAAACTTTTTTTTTTCAGATTGATGTTGGTTACATTTATGATGAACCTGGTAAGTAATATTTTCATTATCTTCAATCCTAGATCCCTCACTTCTCCTTCAGATAAAGCATTTTTAAGGGCTTATAAAGTAAAAGAAGAAAAGATTATCGAGGGGGCCTTAGGTCATCTGAACATATATGCTTGAGTTTGAATGGTTATACACGGTTGGAAAAACTCAAAGTTTCTCAACATATGTGAGCAGAAATTCATTAATGATTTATTCATTTAGGGTGGGCACTTTTGACCTTACCTTGACAAGAGCAGACACCTCTGGGAGCCTTATCAAACCCAGACCCAGAACAGGAAGCAAGGGATCGTGCTCGTATTTCTGCAGGGACTTGTTTGGGACCAGGGAGATTTCGCATTTCCATGAAGGCAATCAACTATTTGAGCAAGAGCTGAGGAGGTTTTGTAGGATGAGGGGCAAACTCCCTTAAATACTTATTTTTTTCTCTAACAGTCTTAAAACCCCAGACCTGCCAACATTTCTTTAACTTCTTGTTTGGAAGGGGATTCCATTTCACCCTCTCTTGTTTTTAGGTCATGCTGTCATGAGAAAATGGCTTCTTCTAAATGACCCTGAAGATACAAGTTCTGGTGCTAAAGGCTACATGAAAGTCAGCATGTTTGTCCTGGGAACAGGAGATGAGCCCCCAGTGAGTATTTCTGAAGACAGGTTCTACTTTTCTCATTTTCTGCAAGTGAGAGTTGGCCATGAACTAAGCAAGTGGTCAGTGGAGGAATGAGTCAGCACTCAGGATAGCTCTTATTTGACAGCTATTGGCATGTCAATGACATTGATGCTCTGGAGAGCGACAGTAGGGAAGGATCATTGGATCCTTGATTTAGATCTGGGAGGGACCTTAGAGGTTGCCTGATAAGCACCTGAGGCCCAGAGAGGAAACTGACCTGCCCAGAGTTACCTAGCTTTTGGGGGAAGGCTTTGAACCAAGATCTTTAAGGACTCAAAATGTAGTGCTCTAATGACTATATCGTGCTTCTCCACATCACACAATTTATTGCCATTCTCGTCCATGTATTTCTTCTGTAGATACAGGCATTTTCCTGCCAAATGGTGTTAATTGGCTCTATGAAAAGTCCTCAGGCTAAGAGACATTGTGATTCCCAGCAATCCAATTCAACCAACATTTATTAGGCACCTACTACGATCCAGCCATGGTACTAGGCACTGAACATTGAATGACAAAAACCAAGCAGTGTCTGTTCTCAAGAAATGTACATTCTACTTAAGGAATACAACATACTCCTCCCCTAGAGAAGTAAATATAATATGGTACAAAGTAATTTCAAAATGAAGAAGGTATTAACAATGAGATCCTTGATCAGGAAAGACCTGTGAAGGAGGCAGTATTTGAATAGGTCTCAAAAGAAAGCTGGAGATTTTAAAGAGATGGAGGAGAAGGGTGCGTGCCTGTCAAGCCTGGGGGGACAGTGAGAAGAGATATGGAATGTGTATTGTGTGTGTACTGGAACAGAGAGAGTATGGAGAGAGAAAAACATGAAATAACGTTGGAAAAGAAGATGAGAGTCACATTGTAAAGGGCTTTATACCCCAGGCTGAAGATTTTGTGTTTTGTCTCAGCTGAAAATTTTATACTGTAAAGATTTTTGAAGGGAGTAGGTATTGACATGGTCAGATCTGTGTTTTAAGAATAATAATTTGCCAACTTTGGGGGAAATGGATTAGAGAGAGGAGACACTGGATTCAGGGAGATGAATTAGTAGGCTATTGCAGTAGTACATACAGGCAAGAGTTGCTGAGGCAGTTTACATACCCATTCACATACTTACAAATACATACATATTTACACAGAGCGAAAGGGATGGATGCAAAAGTAGAATTTTCATGACTTGGTAACTGATAGGATATGTAGGATGAGAGAAGATGAAAGGTCAAAGATGCTTCCAAGGATATGAACTTGGGTAACTTAAACAACGTTTGTTTGAAATCAGAAAGTTGGAGGAATATGTAGGTTTTGAAAATGTTGAGTTCAAGGATGCCTCTGGGATGGACATCCAAGTGAAGATATCTGGCAGGAAATTAGTTAGTGATGCAAGAGTAATATTCAGGCTAGAAGCTAGGGTGGGGTTTGGGATTCCTCTGCATAGAGATGATAATTGAACATGAATAGTTGATGAGATCACCAACTGAGAGAAGAGAGGGGGAAGGACTTACCTTTGGCAGATGCCTATACTTAATGGGAAAGAGTAGGATGATGACCCAGCAGAAGAGGCTGAGGAGAACTGTCAGACGGAAGGAGAGAATCTCAGGGAAGGGGCTGGCCAAGGGTCAAAAGCTTTAGAGGAGACATATCCACTGAGGTTTGAGAGAGTGCCTCAAGTTCCTAAGAACAATCTTAGGATTTGGCTGACCATAATAATATTTTCATTATGTCATGATAGAGGCTGAGGACACTATTGATGAGGCTATTGAGAAATATGTTGTTCAGAGCAGTGGTATGCAGGGTGTGCCTGATTTCTACCTGATATCTCTTAGTTCCTAAGCCTAAGGGAACCTGACTATTTTCAAGGATTACTGACCAGGGCCACAATGGGGTCTTTGATACTCCATCTGGGGTGCTGAAGGCTCAGCAATGCTCCTGAGTGTGGCTCAAGGCAGATAAAATTGGGAAATATTTAGCAAAACAAAAGAATAAGTCCTCTTCTACACTGTGGGGAGGAAGTCACCCAGCTGCAAGGCATATCTTCTATAGTTTTGGTATTTCTGAAGGGATGCTGTACCCTCTGCAGCATCAGACACTGCTGCCTGGAACCTTTCTGGACTGAGCTACAACCGATTCAAGCAAGTCTTGAATTTTTATATGTCCCATGACTAATTCTGGAGAGGCAGCATGGCATATTGCCTCCAGAGGGCTCTCACTGGAATTAGGGAAAGTGATTCAGGTCCTGTCTCTGACGAATACTATCTGCCTGGCTATGGAAACAACACTGAATCACCCTGTCCTTATGTAACTTCCTAATGTTACAAATGGAGAGTAAAATAGAAAGTTTTCTGGCTCTAGAGTTGGAGGACTTCAGTTCAAAGCCCACACCTCCCACTTGCTATCTCTGTGACCCTGAACAAATCACTTCATATCCCTGGGTCTCAGTTTCCTCATCAGTAAAATGAAGGGATTGGATTAGATGGTTTCTAAGATAACCTTTTAGCGCTAGATATATGAGTCTATGGTCTCTTTTGCAATTTCAACACATACATAGCAGGTGCTTTGTCTGTAGTAGGAACTTAATGTTTATTTGATTGGTTAATTATGATGGTACCATGTGGTCCGCCACAGGCAGTGCTTTCTATATGTATATAATTCTGGTGTATAAGTTGTAACTATGTGTCCCCAACAGACAGAAAAGAGAGATCGAGACAATGACAGTGATGATGTAGAGAGTAACCTGTTACTTCCTGCTGGGATTGCCCTGCGGTGGGTGACTTTCGTCTTGAAAATTTACAGAGCTGAGGATATTCCTCAGAGTAAGTACTCACTAAATCTTGTCATTGAGACTGTGGAGCAGTAATCTATATAAAGAAATATAGATTGTGTTATAAAGGACTTGTGAGAGAGAAAGAGAGAGAGAGAGAGAGAGAGAGAGAGAGAGAGAGAGAGAGAGAGAGAGAGAGAGAGAGAGAGAGAGAGAGAGAGAGAGAGAGCTTTTCATTCTAGCCCTTCTAGCTGTAGGATTTGAACACTTTCACCTTTTCAGTCAGTTTCTTCCCTTGAAAAATGTGGGGGTCGGGGAGGGCAAGAAGTTCAACAAGGCAGTGAGGCATAATGGGAAGACTGATGGACTCACTCAGATCCAGCTTATGGTTTGGTCACATGGCAGTGGCCAAATTATGAACTTCTGAGTCTGTTTTTACCATCCATAAAATGGAGAAAATGGTAACTGCCTTACTCACCACCCAAATTTTTTATAAAGAAAGCTCTTTACAATCTAGTGAATACTGAAGAAAGATGAGCCTCCAGCAATACCAACTCCTCCAAAAAAATTCAGATTCTAGACACAATGGAATTTCTCCAAGAGTATGTTCATTTAGTCACTGGAGAATCAGCACACCTTCAAAGTCCAGATGGCTTTTTTAATGTTTATAGATGGTTTAAAGTTCATGTAATTATTAGCTTTCCCCACATCCTTATTTTTTTCATATTTAAATATTTCCTTTGATTCCTATCAAAAGGGGCCACAGGAGCAAGGGCCATTTTGTATTTATTTGGGTTGCCATGGCCAAAAAATTCACCAAAAGGTGTTTATCATTAACGAACCTCTTCTTACTTAGCTTAGGGTGATCCTCAGAGAGCAGACCATCTGTTACTGGGAGGGCACTCAGAGCCTTTCCATTATGATTGAAGCCTGACAAAATTTTATCAACTGTTTTAGCCTTCCAGAACTCGGGCTGCCTCGACAGCACAATGAGGTATCAGAATCAGACTTCTAACTAAATAGTTTGATTGTCTAGACAAATCTCTTTCCTCTTGAAACATCTACAAAAACTGAAAGAAAAGCATTATCACTAATACAAAATTGAACTTCTTCACTGAAGCATGGTAGAGTATGTCTGAGGTCAGGAGGATCATTCCAGTTCTTGGCACTCGGACTTGTGAATGTTTAACAGAAAACTTCCCACTTAAAAGTACTCTGTCCACTAAACTCACATGGTTATTTATGATATAAATAACAGCAGCCAGAAGGCTAAGTCACCATATATGGGACTATTACTACATGATTTTAACATTGTTATAAAAACCAGAAGTCTACGTACATCATACTTTTTACAGAAACGTTACCTAACTTCAGTCCAAGCATTATCTGTGAATTAATTGTGGTGTTTCTGTTCCATATTTTTAATGTTTAATAAATCATTGGTCTGGGACATTTCTAACAGATGACACCAACTTCTTTTTCAAATTGATAGCTGTAACATAACTTGATTTACCCAAGATAGCCTACTACATAGGCTTTCTTGATTAAGGCTAAAGCCACCATTAGGACCAAGAGCATTTTGGAACCAGCTCTAATTAGATCATAAGCAGATTGTTAAATTTTCAATGTGAGCATTTACATCTCAGAAATTGGCAAACTCTACAATTAGGGCTTGATTTATTGCTTTGTTGGTTGTCCTAGACTGAAAAAATGGTGGAGAAAATGTTAATAATATAAATTAAACTTAAAAGTGTGTCCAGTCTATACTTTTCCTCTGGCAAGCCAGATGTTAAACATTTACCAGCACGCTTCTGTATGCTCCTACCTCTTGCTGCTCCTAATAACAAATTCTCCATTCATTCAAGGCATATTTGTTTTTAATTTCTGTGCTTTTAAGATCGAATTTACTATCTCCTATCTATATTTTCATTTCTAGTGGATGATGCCTTCTCACAGACTGTCAAGGAAATATTTGGAGGCAATGTAGACAAGAAAAACCTAGTGGATCCATTTGTAGAAGTTTGTTTTGCTGGAAAAAAGGTGTGTATAGACACGATCTGAACAAGGATGCTTATAGGAATAAATGTTTAAAACCATTTCTGCTGCCTAAAGCTGATAGTTATACATCAAACAGATTCACTATGCAACTGGCCCTACGAAGAACATTCTGAACCTTGGCAAATTTGATAAGTCTGTGCCCTTATAACTGGTTCATTTCTCAGTCAGTTGGAAGATGGGCCAAGTTCAGGATAATCCCTTCCTCTCTCCTGCTCAGAGGCCAAGAACTTTTACCCCAAATCCTCACACCAGCCCCAGTGGTCATAAGGTTTCAGTGCAATCAAAAGAAACTTCCTTAGTTAGGAACCTCTATGGTAGGGAGAAATGTAATCATTTCTTTTTGTTTCAAAGACGCCAAGAACTAAAGATAAGATCCTTCCAGACCATAATGATACACCTTAAATAAATAGTCTGTGCTGTAGAGGCTAGAGAGCTGAAGCCAGGAAGCCCTACCTGGGTCCAGTCTTGTGTCTTTGATGCATACTGGTTGTGTGACTCTGGGTAAGATCCCTGACCTCTTGGTATCCTAGACACTTTCATAGTCTACCAATGTCAGAGAAGACACAGACCTGCATTAGTAGAGGGAGTTTCTTTACCAGAAAGGTCCCCATACTGATGAAATCACGGGTCTAATCCCTATTCCTTACATTTTAAAGACGTGCCATGTCATATAAATCTAAGCGATTTCTTATTTTTGCTAGCAAGCTTGGACAACTTAAACACCTGTAACTTTCTGTCATTGTTTTGTCTTGATTTGTTATTTTATATTTCTTATAACCATCACACAAGAAATCTGATAGTTAATAATTAATCAAGCAACAGACCCAAGAAGTAATTGCTTGGCACAGATCAATCAGGTGGACCAGTATAGGCTATTTAGCATATTTGATAAAATTCTCAGTCATATAATATATAATTGGCTAACAAAGGACCATGTCTATACATATTATATTACTGTAGTTCAGTGGAACTGAACCCACAAAATGATGATGCCAGACAATGGACTGCACCACTCTATTGTGGAAATTGTAAGCTTGAACTAATGTTGCCTTATCCTGGTGATTTTTTCAGGTTTCCACAAACATAATAGAAAAAAATGCAAATCCAGAGTGGAATCAAGTTGTCAACCTTCAAATCAAGGTTGAGTATTTCATCTATTTGGGGAGAAGTTTTTTGATGTCAAAATAATAATTTCAACAATTATTACTTAGTTTTTGAGATGATAATTTCTTTTCTTCTTTTTAACAGTTCCCTTCAATGTGTGAAAAAATAAAGTTAACGATATATGACTGGTGAGTTAAAACTTCTGATTGGTTTCTGTATCAGTCTCAAAACAATTTCAGTTGGAGCTGTTCCTTTCCCAAATTCTCCTCAAGCACTTGGTCTGGATCCAATCACACTTAGCATGGTCATTCCCTTTCCTGCCCATCCTTTCCACCCCTCAGAATGTAAGATCCATGAGGCTAGGAATTGTTTAATTTTTGTCTTTGTGTCTCCACCCCTGGCACAATTTCTAGTTTGTAATAGGTATTTATTGATTGGTTGAAATTTATCTGTGTGGATGAAACATTCTTTGGACTGTATCATTTGAAAGTATTTTTTAATCTATTTATTCTCAGTGCCTAGAGATGTAATCAAGACTTTATAAATACAAGGAAGAAAGAGAGGGGAGGAAAGGAGATTTTAATTAATGATACAGAGAGGCATTGAGGGGTAATCTAATGCAATGAATACAGAGCTGGGTGAGTCAAACAGAACTTGACTTAATGCCTTCCTCTGCCACATTGGGTGAGAGATACTTTTGCTTTGCCCTTAGACTTCTCTCTAAGATCTTACATTGCTGGAAAAGGACTGATTTGCATTGATAGAGGGGATTTCTTCACCGGGAGTTTTCTAAACCAATGAAACCGCATATCTGGGTTCCACTTCCCCTCCCAAAAAGGGGAACGCTGGGTGAAATAACCATCATAGGATCTTGTTCTCTTGTTAACAGTACAACCCATAGCAATGCAAAAGTGTTGAGGTGGGGGTGAGAAGGAACCTTCCCTCTGTCTGTGATTTTTGGACTTGCTGGGAAGATACTGGTTAGCCCAGGTATCCCTAATATAACAAGCCAACTTTCTCATGGGAAATGAGCCAAAAGGAGGCCAATCTTGATTATGCAACTAATTGAGACAACAGTAAGATGTTACCCAATCAGAAGTGATATCACAAAGCTCCTTTGCTAGAAATTGTGTTCACTGACAGGGGATGCAGTTAATTATTTTATTTCCCCAGTATATGATACTTTTATGTTTGGAAAGGCACACTTTCTATGCCTTTCTGGAGCTTTGCCAGTTGGGTGTATCCAGATTGGTGAAGTAAGATGGGTCCAATGTCCACACAAATTATATAATGGACCTATAGAAGGCAGTTATGAACCAGAGAAATGCCTTAACAAAAATTCAATTTAATTCAGTTCAATTCAATTCAACAAATGTTTACTAAATACCTCTATGTGCAAGGCATTAAGGATACAAAGAAAAAAAATATGACACAGGGTTTGCTTTTGAGAAATGTAATGAGAGAGAAATATATACATATGGTACAACAGTGGATGGGATAAATGTAGAGGGGGATTAGGTATGAAGAAGGTGAGAGGGAAGAGGGCAGTCAAAATGTACATTCCAACAAGCACATACTGCAATCAATATCAATCCAGCATCGTTCCTGTAGGGGAAATGAATAAGTCACAGGAGGGTATCCCCTGTAGAATCCCCAAAGGTTGGTCTAGTTATCTTCCCTGGTGTGCAGAAGAAAACTGAACCTAATGCTCAATGCATGGAGGTTATAATTATCTTACTCATGCAACTTGGGTCTGATATTTCCTCAGTTACCAAGGAAAGAATTTACATTAATGAGTGGGACTATTTATAACTCCCATGGGTACCCCCAGAAAAACATGCTTGTATATGGAGGAAAGTAATTGTGTGGGGCTGTCTGTGATGGTTGACCACTCCAATGACTGACTATTACATAGGGAATGATTGCCAATTCTCTCGGATACCAGGGAAGACACATAAAGCTATATGTAGCTGAAAAATGCAGTTTGGTCCCTCTCAAAGCCACCTCTGAGGAAAGTTCCTGGTAGACCACACTGCACTCAGAAATGCAGACGTGTCATGGAAGATTGTGCCTTCCTGTCATGGGTGGGGCCTTTGCTCATTCACCACAGATGTAGGGAAATAATTGAGCTTACTCTAGTCGAATCATCCTGATAATGCATATAATTCCCACATCACCAAATGAACCCAATAAAAATTCTGTCTCTAATGCATTTATCTCACTGACTGAGAAGAAAAGGATACAGCTGGAAATTCTTATTAATTTACAAACTCCTTGATGGCAGGAATGATTTCATCTTTTGTCTTTGTATATTCCCAATACCTATCACAATACCTGGCCCTCAGTAAGTGCTTCATAAATACCTGTTGATTGCTTGATTTGCCAATCACAGCTTCCATCTGCATAGGACAAAGCATCAATCTCTTCTTTCTTGCAGGGACCGCCTTACCAAGAATGATGTAGTTGGAACGACCTATCTGTATCTCTCTAAAATTGCTGCATCGGGTGGAGAAGTTGAAGGTAAATCACCCAGTCTATGTTCTAGTGAGACATAGATACAAAGACCCCAGACTAGAATTCTTTGAAACAGACCAGTATAGATGGGGACCAAGTCTGAAAAACAAAACATAGTCAATCCAGTGAAACATTTTAGCAACGTTACGGTCATGACTAAGCAATGCAGTTAATTCACAGATAATCACAGCAGCTCAAACCACTTGCGGGATCAGGTTTCCCACCCACTGTTTATACATGCCTCTTGTTCTCACTTGGGGGTCTTTCTAACTAACAGGTGTCAGTTATCTGTGGGTACCATGATGAAGTCATGGAAAGCCTGAACACAAAACAACCATTTGTGGGATGGAGGCTCCATCTACTTCCCATTTTAGCAATGTTGTATTAAAAAACAGGGTACTATAAATAAGCCCGAGTCCACTAATGATAATAGGTTATGTATCCATCTGCTTTGGTATGGAGTTAATATTTGGTGCCAGACCTCTGGCTTCAAGCTAGGATTTTGAAATAAAGGTTTCTTAAGACAGCTCATAAAGCAAAAATGACCCATGATTCTTTAATACTCTTTTGCAAGATTGCAACTCTAGGACAGAGGTGGATTAATGCATTAACTTAAAAAGGGTCAAGGACTTTAGGTTCCTCCAAATCTGGCTCCATTTTATTTTGTAAGTTGAGTTGTAATAAGAATTGATTGGAAGGTTTGTGGAGATCAGTGCTAGCCATGAAGTTAACTTTGTGACCCATCTATTATTTATCAACCTCAGGTCCTGGAAAAAAATCCCCAAATTATTGATGCCAGGACCATTGAGAAGGCTGACAACCTTGGAAAAGCTCCAATATATGTCCAATATATGCCTTCTCTTATGGCCCAGATGGTTTATTAGTGTTTGCTCTCTCTCACTTGATTTCACTGATTGCCATTGTGATAATAATGATGTTATCAACAGTAATAGCTAACATTTATAGAGTGCATGAAGATTTACACAGTACTTTACAAATACTCTCTCATTTGCTCCTCACAAGAACCCTGTAAGGTAGGGGCTATTATTGTCTCCATTTTATAGAACAAGGAAACAGACCAAGAGAAGTCACTTGCCTAGTCTAGGGTAGGAATTTAAACACAGGTCTTCTTGATTCCCATTCTAACACTATTCACTAGTTTCCCCAACTGCCTCAAAGGGATAAATATCCTAGACTTTCCCAGATTTGAGGTACTCTGAGACTATTTTTCTATTAAAAATCACATTGCAATACTAGGCGAGCCCTTACCGAGGGACAAAAATATGTTTGGGATCAAATATCACAGGGTCATGGAAGTGAGAGCCAACATGCCATAGTAGATTGAGATCTAACCATGGACTCCGAAAGAGCCAGGTTCAAGTTCTACTCTTGGTAGATCCTGGCTACATGACCTTTACTGACTCTCTCAGTGGCTGCACTGAGCCCTCTAAGACTAAGAGTTTCAGAACATTTGCTAATCAGCATTAGCAGAGGAAGTTTACTCTCTGTGATTTCTCTAGTTGGGAACATTTCCTCTGTGGAGAAATAGTCATGGACCCCATGGTCTCAAATTCTAGATCCCTGACCCCAAAGCAGTGAAGTATAGGACAGAGGATTTTTAATAAAAATTTAAAATATTACACCTACCCTATCCTCAATACAACCCCTCCAGGCTCCTGATGATCGCTTCTTTTGGATGTATCTTTCTTTGATGCTGGTTCAAAGTAGGAAATCTTGTGGAAGGATTTTTGGGGGAGGGGGACAAAAATTTCTTAGTTTTTTTTTTTAACCCTCTCTGCCAGGTTGGTGTAAAAGAGGATGACTATATATTCTGAATTTGAGTTAACTTTAGTGTTGCTAAACCATCTACTTAATAAATTAACGTTTTCTATGTTTCATAATACTTGTGTTTCTCTTGTCATTTAACCAGTCATATTTTTACAATATAGATTCTTCACCTTCGGGAGCTTGGGCTGCATCATCTACAGGTTTCATGTTTTGTGACTTATGCCCTCCACTGCCCAGACTATCTTTCATTATTTATCATGCAAAAGACATTCATTTTTGAAATGGAGGTTTCACATTTTGTCTTTCCCCAAATGGTTTTGGCAGTGGAATCATGTCCTTGTTATATTTGCATGACAGTGCTGCAGAGCTGAGCTTGGCAATGAAACTGCTTATGTGATGCTAGACCTCCCACAATTCCCTCCTGTACCTTAGATGTTCTTTGTGCTGCCCGCCTGCCCTATAATTAATATCTCATGAGACTGTTCAATTGTTTTATAACCCATGTTCTTTTTGTGCTCTCTGGCTACATAGATGTGGACACCAAGGTCAGTGGTTCTGGAATTGGATGTAATTATTTTCACTTAAGCCCAAGACATTGATTTAATTGATTTTTCCATCTGGTTGGAAAATGCAAACTGTTTTCACGCTTGGCCACCAAAATACAAAAAATGTGTAATTTAATACAAGGAGACTTAAGTGAATCAAAAGCACAAAGCCTATTTGAAGTTCCCTCAGATGTCAGTGTTTTAATAATTGGGTTTTTAAAAAATATTGATTAGCAATATTAATTAGCAACAACCATATTAATTCAAGAGAATTCTCTTTCTCTTGTACCATTCCTCCTCTCAACCCCATGGTGCTAGAAGCCAGTAAGGGTTGACTCAGGATGGATGGAATTTCTTCCCTTTCACCTCAGAAGGAACAGGGAGAAGAGAACGTTCTGGATGGTAAATGTCTTGCTTGTATACAACTCCAGTGCTCAGCTCTTAACTGGATCATGTCTAGAGCTAGCGCTGGGCTCTATGACTTTATGCTCAGTGATGGCCCATGAGGATCAAAGTTGGGGCCATTCTGATTGATATAGAAGGCAACTAGATGGCCCAGTGGATAGAGCACTGGACCTGGAATCAGAAAGACTCATCTTCCTGAGTCCAAATCTGGCCTCAGTCACTTACTAGCTGTGTGATACTGGGCAAGTCACTTAACCTTGTTTGCCTCAATTTCCTCATCTATAAAATGAGTCAGAGAAGGAAATGCCAATCCACTACAGTACCTTTGCCAAGAAAACCCAAACAGGCTCATGAAGAGTTGGAAATGACTGAATAACAAAATTTACATTGAAACACTGAAGATTCATCAACTTTATAATTTATTAATAAACCTTTAAAAAGCCAGGAAATGCATTGTAGGGGAGGGTTCTAATGATCCACAAGATGAATATGAGTCACTGATGTAAGATTTTGGGGGAAAACTAACATGATATTGAGTTATATTGGAAAGAGTAGAAAAGGCCAAAGGTAGAGCTATGACCCTCCCTCTATAATTTATATTTATCAGACTATGAATAGAATGTTGTGTCCCATTTTGGTCACCACATTTTTTAAAAGGATGTGGAAGAGCTGGCAAGGATTCAGGAAAGATTCAACAAAATCAATATAGGACCAAAGTTCTAAAGCCCTGATCTCCAGTCATAGTTTTGTCCCTTACTCACCATGTGACCTTGAACAATCATTTGCACATGTGAGCCTCAGTTTTCTCATCCCTCCAAAGGTAAAGCCTGGCAATCACTAAGAGATTCAGGAGAATGTATCTCAGGCTCTAAAGAGTTCCCAAGGAGCCCAAAGAGGAGTTTGTTCTAAAATATGTTGAGCCTTAGAACCATCTTTGAAATAAATATATAACCTCTCAAGGTGATTGCTTTGAAGAATAAAGCTTCTTTGGATGTCAAGGTCCCAATGTCTTGAGGGTATGATTTGGTCTCTTTGATTCATAATTGCATTTTGTGTAAAGTCCATGAAATAGGACAGTACCATAGTGTGCTCAATAGATGCTTGATTGATGAGAATTGAACTGATAGAAAAAAATGACCTTAAGGAAGGAAGAACATAAGAGAAAATTTCTTGACCATCAACTGGGTGATTAATTTAGAAGAACTGAAAGTTCATTAAAAATTTTTCTTTTCTTTCTAAAAAGGCCATCAAAAAGATATGAAATATTCATTCTTAGGGAGGAGAAAAGACAAATATCTGTCCTGAGTGGTTTAAACATTTACTTGAGTGATTCAGGGACCCAACCCATATGAACAAAGAGGGAAAAGAGGGTAGAGAGATGGAGAATAAACAGAGAATGAATGGTCTAAGCCTGGTTCTCATATAACTCATTCTGTCACCTTGGGACAAGCTACCTTCCTCTCTGGGGCCCTTCTTTAAGGTTGAACTAGATGATCTCTGAGGTTCCCTGCAGATGGAGGAGTCTATGTTTCATTAAAATTTCCTCCTTCCCCCTCCCCCCAACTTGTCATTATTGTTGCTATTTGGTTGTGTCCAACTCTCCATGACCCCATTTAGGATTTTCTTGGCAGAGATACTGGAGTGGTTTGCTATTCCTTCTCCAGCTCATTTTACATATGAGGAAACTGCAGCAAACAAGGTTAAGTGATGTCGCACAGTTAGTAAGTGTCTGAGACCAGATTTGAACTCAGGAAGATGAGTCTTCCTGACTCCAAGTCTGCCTATTATTATTATCATTATTAGTATTTGTTTATTGTAAAATAAGGAAAGCCTGTTAGGTACTTACCCAGCAAATCCTCCATGCCTCACTTCATATACTGCCGAGTACATCAAGCCATCTCTACTTTGGTAACAGATATATGCAATAGCGGTGGCCCTCCAGTTTGGAAACCTTGTTCATCTATTTTCATGTTTTACTCTTATTTTTATCTTCAATGACTTCATCATTTTACCTTTGCAAACTGTGTGTGTGTGTGATGAAAATCACTCTCTGGTGAAACTGTGGAACCTTAGATAAGTGTTACCCAATAACTAAATATAGTGCGGCACTCGAGGCCATCACAAGGAGCTGCTTTTCCTCTTCATTCTTTGTTTCTCTCCTTCAAGTTTTTCATCTTGACTCTCTTTCTGTCTCTAGCAAGACACATTCGGAGAATTTTCAACAGCGGGCATGGGAATCTCTGCCCTATGTCTCTACCCACAAAAGCCTCAGGCACATTTACAAGTGCGCGGCTGAGCGAAATGATCTACATAATGTTAGTGCTCTATGTTTCCAAACCCATGAAAGATTTATGATTTCATCAGTGTAGAACCCTGAATTCCCTACCTCCAGCAGCCAGCTATGACCTCATAGTTAAGCTGCAGGGAGCCGCCTGAGACACCAAAATGGTCAACCCAGATATTGCTGATGAGAAGCTTAGCCTTCCAGTGGGGATGCCAGGTGGCTTCTATGTCTGCATCTTCTCCTTGCTGATCCATTGTGTTGTTTGCACATATCACTTACTGACTTTCTTTGCTTCACTTTAAGATGTAAAATGACCGAATTTTCTTGGAAAGACGTTAGAGGTCACCTAGAGCAACTTCCCATACAGTTAAGAATTCCCTCCCCCACATCTCTGACGCTGTAGGTAGTCATCTGACTTCTGCTTGAACACCCTCAGGAATGGGGTGTTCAATACCTCCTTATGAAGCCTATTCCATTTTTGAACATTTGGGAAATGGGCCAGGGTCTACCTCCTTGCATTGTTAGTTTGACCTCCAGATGGGAAAAAAAGTCCTTGTTCTACATGGCAGCCCTTCAGGTATTTGAAGTCAGCAGCCAAGCCTTCATGTCCCCCAAGTCTTCATCTCATTAAGCTATGAGCTTTGTCTGATATCCAGAAGACACAGTAATGGATGATGACATTTGTGATGATTTAAAAGTGTTTTTTTTCTAATCATAGAGAAAATATTGTAAACTAATAGAGTGAGTTACCATGTAACCCATTAACTCTAAACAAGGAATTTTACATAATCATAGCTAACTGCTTATCTTTTAAGTAACTGCTTAAGGCTGAATAATATTTTTAGAAAAAAAATAAGATGTGTTCAACTTACTAAATTTCCTTAACAAATATAAATGTAATTATAGCTTTCATTCAATGTCAATGACATATGTAATTTTCACTTTTGAAAATGAAAATTCATTTGTGAACTGAAAGAAATATGATAAAGAACAATTTGAAAGCCTATTCTTCCATTTAAGCGAAATTCATAAGTCACAAGATGAGCACAGCATTTGGGCAGCGCACAGAGACAATTATTTGATTTGTTCTTCTAGAGCATCATCATAAGTGCTTACTGTCTGCATTAATATAACTAATGCACCTGTGGTATAAAATAGCCTCACACCATTAACTAAAAACTAACTCCCAGAAAACCCTAATAGATGAACAATTCCAGTGTCTGTGATCTAATAGTGACATTTGCTTCTCAGGGAAAACAGGAGAAACAGAAGTTGGCTTCATACCAACATTTGGACCATGTTATCTAAATCTTTATGGAAGCCCAAGAGAATACACTGGATTCCCTGATCCATATGATGACTTGAATTCTGGAAAGGTTGGTCTCCAATTAAGTGAAAGCTTTTAACAGTTGACCGATGGTAATGATTTCTTACTATAATATAATTGCTATGGCCAGACCTTGTATTTAGGGGAAACTCAAATCCCACCTTGCCTCCCTCCCCCCAAACCATTTATCTAATTGGGTGATAGGGAAATAGAACTCTTTTTCTCCTTTGCCAAAGCACTTGGATTCTACTGTAATTATTTAAGGGAAAATATTTCTGGACTAGACACTGTTAGTCCTTTTGGAGAACATTTATTCCTTTCCCTCAAAGCACAGATTTGCCAAATAACCACGTTTAGAATTCAAGTATCACTGAGAGGGTTAATACCAAGTGATTGGCAGCCATTCTTGTCTTAGATTCAGAGGGTCATAGTCAACAAACATTTATTAAGCAATTACTGTGTGCTAAACATTGTGGATACAAAGAAAGGGATAAGATGCTTAAGTCACATTCTAATGGGGGAGATAATACATAAAAACGATATGTTGTATATAAGAGGGGAGTGTTACCTAGTTCAGGGGCATGGTAAAGTCATTCATCCAGGGTAGGACATGATCTGGGGAGGTGTGAATTTCTGAGTTAATTTTATTTTGCAAAATGATGAGTTCTAGAACTGTGAAGTCCCAGAGAGTAGCCTGAGTAGAAAAGCATGAGAATTTCTCTCTGAGTGTCCTCTGTAAATAGCAGAGGATCAGGGAGGAGCCCCCAGATGTTCATTTCCCACCCTCTCCAGAAGGAGGGAGGAGTTCCAGGGGCCAGGGATATTGAGGAAATGAGAGCTTCTGAGTTGATTTCATCTTACAAAATGATGAGTCTCCAGAGATGATGAAGTCCAGAAAAGTAACCCAGTAGGAAATGATGTCTTAGTTACATATATAACACCCTGTTAAAATGCTTTGCTCATTTCAGTCTGGAAGGGACCCTTAAGTTCCTCTTGAACTTTAGAGAGTTTACTCTATATAAAGAGTTATGAGTGGAATCACAATCAGGCCAAGCCCTCAATTAGTAAAATTCCTAATGTAGGTAGAGGTTGGGTTCTCTACCTAACTTTACTTTCCTATATAGCTCTAGTTAACCTCTGACCTCATTGTGGTTCAGGCAAAATCACTGCTTTGGAAATATTTGTGTAATGAAACAAGGAGCCCTCCCTTATAATGAAGAATGAAAAAAGAGGAAAAAAATCCCCATCCAACTAATCAATGCATCAACCAAGTCTGACATCTAGAGTTCCATACCGATGGTCCCATATCTCTGCAAAGACCAATGCTAAAATTCTCATGCAGGGAATTCTTGCACTGGGTTTAGACCAAATGGACACACTTTAAGACACTCTTTATTTGTCTGGCTTATTCAGTGATCCCAGGCAAGTCATTTAACCTCTTAAGGCTCTTGACAACTCTTTCATTGGTATCAAAGAATTCCTCATCCAAAAGCTCCTTTTATTAATTCATTCCAGTCCCTGCCCCTGGCCTTTTTGGTGACTATAGAATAGAATATTTTCTATTAATTAATTAATTAATAGAATTAATTAATAGAATATTTCTCCCTTGAAACTTTCTCTGTTAACTCTAGCCAATACTCTTCAAAATTCTCCTCTGATTGTATTATGTAATCTGGTCCTTGATTTGCAAAGACTGCCATGTTAGACTTTGACTCTGCGCTGGAGGAGGAAGGAAAAACCCATTGGCTGTTTGTCCCTAATATCTCATACCTTTTGAGGCCTCCAATTAACAGCCTCTCATCACTTTCCCATATTCTTCCCATGGAACTTCAATATGGTCTTTAGCCTGTTTCCATCTTTGACTCATACAAACTATAGACTCCTTGAGGGTAGGGATTGTTGCATTTTTATCTCTGTGTTCTCAGCCACAGTTCTGCCTTGTACATAGTAGCCACTTAAGTATGTGTGGAATTGAAGTGATTGTGTTCACTTTTACACTTTATGATAAACTGTCTTGCACTCTAGTCATTCCTTCTGTTTATTAATAATAATAATATGTAGATGTGGCTTTAATTTTTACAAAGTGCTTCATATATAGTATCTCATTTGTTTAAATATTGATGTCTCAAAAGGCTGGAAGCCTTGGTGGGGATCAGGTTATGACTCTTCAAGGTAGCTAGGTGGCACAGTTGATAGAGCACTGGGCCTGGATCAGAAAGACCTGAGTTTAAATTTGGCATCAGACATGTATTAGCTGTATGACTCCAGGCAAGTTATTTAAGCATTGCCTCTCTGTTTCTGTGACTGCAAAACAAGACTAACAATAGCACCTACCTCCAGAGTTGTTTTGAGGAACAAATGAAATAATATCTATAAAGCACTTAGCAGAGTGCTTGGCACATAGTAGGTACTTCAAAAATACTTGTCTCCTTCCCCAGCACCCATTTTGCCCTTCACAGCACAGTATGCAATCAGTATTTGTTGAAATGTTTAAACTCTTGAGAAATAATAACACACCACAATCTAATGATAGTCAGTTGTTCCTGCCCTCCATGATTCCTCCTCGCCCTCCTCCCACCAAGGACTTAGTCTGACAGAATGAATATCCTGTGAGATGGTGCCCAAACTACTCCCAAAGGCTGATAAACCCACAGAAATAGGGAGGTAAATCCAGGCAACTCTAAGTCTTTCCTTTTCTAAATATACTCTGGGAAATTAGATCTGGATCTAATATAGTCTTTGGGAGGCCTGGAGGATCCCTCTATATATATATATATATATATATATATATATATATATATATATATATACATAAAACACACACACACACACATATGTATGTATATAGGTACCCATAGATATATAAATCATTCTCCATATCCTTGAATTCCAATGATGTCAGTGGTCTATGCTCAGTTGTTCTAATACAATGCTCTATTTTAAAACATACTTAATTTAATAGGAAAACATGCTATACTTACATTTATTCACTCCTCTAGAAAGTTTAGTTGTTCAGACCATGGAGCATAACCATCCACTTACTGGTAGCTTACCCAAATTGCTGGAAACAACAATTTCAAGAATGCTCCAAGAATCTTCTAGACTGTCTTTAAGTGTTAACTTAGGGATAAGCTAGATTCTCACCACTGGCCCTGGCCTGTTGGGTTTGGGACCTGAAGCCTTGGCCAAAAAAAACCAAGCCCCTTCATATAGTAGGGATGTAAGGCATGCAGAGAAGCTCAGGGTGTTAGCCATCTTATTGGTTTGTATTCGCATTAATAACACGTATCATTGCCTTCCAGGGTGAAGGAGTTGCTTACAGAGGTCGGATCCTGGTTGAACTGTGTACTTTACTTGAGAAAACACCCCCTGACAAAAAAGTTGAAACCATACCCAGTGATGACTTGCTGGTTGTTGAGGTAACTTCTGAGCTCACATATCATGTTAATCAATTCAAATGCTCTTAATGTTTATACAAGCTAGACGATTGCTTGTACTTAGGGTGTATTTTTTTTCTTCATCCATGTTAGATCAGGAAATGCATCTGAGGGTTGACTGGGAAATTAAAAGATCAGTTTTATGTTTAGAAAGTGCTTTATACAGATCATAACATTTGATCATCACAATAGTCTTTTGACATAGATCATTTGGTGTCATTATCCCCATTTTCTGGGTAAGAAAACTGAGTCCTAGAGATATTAAGTGACTTATTTAATGTCATGGTAAGGAGAAGGTATTATTTCAACATTGTAGGGATCCATGACTTCATCTGTTGAGTATTCTCTCCTTATTATAGTAGATGGTCTTTATAAGATGCTACAGCTGAAAAAAAAAGTATCACCTGTTAGTCTATCATTACCAACTAGTAATGATCCTCTCCAATTTAGCTAGGCTTGTCTTTGGATGATGGACACACATCTAGTCTAGTTGCATGTGGATTCTAATCTCTTTGGTAGGTAGCTTACCCTTCAAGAATCCTGGGTCCATAATGAGACATAAGTACAGGTCTTTCTTGGAAGAGTATGTAGTCATTTCCATTTTCCACATGCAGAAACTGATGGTCTGAGATAACCAGGTCAGAAACTGAGAGATGAAGTGAAAGAACCAGCATGGCTTCATCAAGAACAGGTCATACCAGACGAGTCTCATTCTTGTAGATAAGATAAAGAGATGATGGATTAGATGATAATATAACTAGAGAGATTTAGATAGATTGCTGGACTCAAAGAGTAGTTGTTAATGTTTTAATATAAAAATGGTAGGAGGTCTGAGGTGAGAGACCCTCATCTTCTGCAATATTGTGTTCAGTTTGAAATGACATTGATGAGCCTAAGAAAATCCAGAGGAGGTCTACTATGAGAGTGAAAGGCCTTGAATTCATGATAGATGAGAACCAGTTGAAGAAACTGGGAACGTACAACCTGGAGACAAAAAGATCCAGTGGGACTGTCTGGCTTCAAGTATCTGAAAACCTGCTATGCAAAGGAGAGGTTGAACTCATTCTGTTTGGTCCCAGTGGCCAGACCAAGGAGCAGTGAGTATAAGTTGCAAAAATCCAAATTTAGGCTTTTTGTGAGGAAACATTTTTCAGCAATTAGAGATGTTCCAATATGGAGTAAACTGCATTGAGGGGTGATGGGTTCCTCTGTCTTAGAGGTTTTCAAATAGAGTTTCAATGACCACTTGTCAGTTTTTTTACAATGGATATTCCTTCACATGAATTGTTCTAAGGGCCTCTGAGGTCTCTTCCCACTCTCAGATTCTATAATTTCTCTGTGTGACTCATCCAAGGTCACACGATAAGGGTGTGGGTTTGGGACTTAATTCTTTCCCTTCTACTAAGCTTCTTCATTTTATATGAAGGATATGAAAGTCAGGATAGCTACCAGGATTACTTAAGTCAGACTTTATCTATGACATTTTTGGAACATGACTAATCTCTCACTTAAGTAATAAGAAAAGGCCAAATGAGATTAAACATCCAATGGAAACTTAAGTTCAGCCTACTCTTTGGAGGTACAAGTGGGCTGCAATACATTACATATGAGGAATTACACAGGAGATGTAGTGTAAAGGACATCTGTCATCAGAAAAATGTGGGACTGGAAAAAAAAGATGGGCCTGTCCTGAGCCAAGAATGAGAGGTTACCGATAGACAGTTCCTGTTCTCTATTTGGATCCTCATAATGTCAAGAAACTGATGACACTCACTAGCTGTGTGACCTTGGGAAAGTTATTTAACCCCAATTGCCTTGCCTTCTCCCCTCAAAAAAAAGAGAAAGGAAATGAAGGGAGCACCTCCAACATGTTGAGTGGTCCCCCTGTGGTGGTATCATAAAAGGAAAAGGACAAAGGTCATACCAAAGGCACAGGTGTGACATATATGAGAGTCTGTCCATCACTACATTTGAGACCTGCTGACTGCCTATTTCCTGAAGGCTCTGAATTATCAAGGAAGCGTTTACTCAGTTGTGCTTCTTTTTTTCTTTTAAATGCTATTTTTTCCAAATTATATGTAAAGATCATTTTAACATTCATTTAAAAAATTTTGTGTTCCAAATTTTCTCCCTCCTT
Source organism: Bettongia penicillata ogilbyi (assembly GCA_023548195.1). NCBI lineage: Eukaryota > Metazoa > Chordata > Mammalia > Diprotodontia > Potoroidae > Bettongia > Bettongia penicillata. The sequence goes on from JAJHZJ010000145.1 coordinate 1,360,285, forward strand.
TACTCTCCTTCCCCTCCTTGAGATGGTAAGCAACTTTGACATAAGTAATACATGTGCCTCATGAAAAACATTTCCATATTATTCATACTGGGAAAGAAACACAAAGCAAAAGGAAAAAACCATGAAAAAATAATCATCTGTGCTTCTTATTAAAATTTAACATTATACTAAAACACTGTATGATTTCCAGTAAGAGTTAGTTATTATAAAACAAAGGTTATTCTGGATTAAACCTCAGCTAACCAGAAAACTGCCTTTACCAACAGTGAAATTTTACTGTGGTTACTCTCCCTTTAATTCATAAGGCAGGAAAGACCATCACAAGTCCTTGAGACCATAGCCTGGTCCTGCCTGCAAGGGACATCATGCTTTTGAGTCACACCCACAGCAGACAAGGTGGGCATGATCATGAATCAGTTTGCAGACTCACTGAAGTGCTATGAGCTGGGAAAAGCCCAAGGGAAATCAGTCAGGAAATTCCTTCTTGGGCTCAAATTGTTTTGACTACATTCCACAGTGGAATGTGGTCAATGGGTTCCCTAACTTAGGCTGAACAATGATACACAGACCAACAAAGAAACTGGATGAAATTGAACAAATAGAATCATGTGTTTAGAACAGGAAAGACTCTTAGCACTCATCTAGTCCAAATGCCTCATTTTACAGATAAGGAAATTGAGGCCTAGGGAGAATAAATGACTTGCCCAAGGGCACCTAAGTAGTTAGTGGCAAAGTCAGAATTTGAACCTGTGCTCTTACTCCAAATCCAATACACTTTCCATGTATTGTATCTTATCTACTATATCAAATGAGATATCATATGTAAAGCATTTTGCAAACCTTAAAGCACTATATAAATAATGACTACTGGTTTTGTTGTTATATTTTATACTGACTGGTAAGGACTACCCAGTGCCCAAAGCCAGTCTACCAGCACAAAAGCAAGAGCTCGGAGAATGGCCGAATGTGCAGAACAAGTCATATCAGGCAGGGTTTCCACATTGCTACTAGATGGTATTTGGAAGTCAGCCAGCACCCATAAAAGTACTCTAAAGAAATATCTAGGATATGGTGAAGCATGACTTTGAAAAGACATGATTACTGGGGTGGGAGCAAGAGGAACTGGCAGGAGGACCAGTTAGACAGGACATGTAGTCAACAAATATGTCAGGGCTCTTCTTGAGCACAGGCATGGGACAGAAATGTGAATCTAAGAGATAAGGTTGACAACATGACCACTTGCCTGCAAATCACCATTGCAACCAAGCCCCAAAGGACAATCATCATATGTGCATAGTGTGGAGGGGGCTGTTTGGCACCCTAGTGATTCAGCAATGTCACCATTGACAGTATAATCAATCAATAAGCATTTATTAAGTGCTGACTGGGTGCCAGGCAATGTACTAGGTGCTGAGGATAGAAAGACAAAGTTCCTTCCAGGAACTTATATTCTCATGACAAGAGAGGCATGATGGTATAAGAGGAAATAAATCTTGTCTTGGAGCTAGGAGATGAGGCTTCAAATATTGGCTTTGCTATTAGCTATCATCCTTAGGGAAATCACTTAATTATCTTTGGGCTTCAGTTTTTTCATCTATAAAATGAGCATTTTGACAAGATAATCTTAGTATTATCCATTTAGATTTGGAAGTCATGTGGTCCAATCTCTTCATTTTACAGTTGAGCAAAATGAGACCTAGGAAGGTTAAATGACGTGCAGATCATTGGTGTCAGAGCCAGGATTCAAACTCAGGTCCTGCTTCTTCAAGTTCAGGACTCTTTCCACGATACCATGCTGAGGGAGTTGGACTGGTGGACTCAGTTGGAAATCTATAATTGGTTTTCTTCAACACAAGTGTTGAAGGAAAAAGGACATCTGGCTAACCCTCCAAGTAAATAGAGAAATAAATGAACGAGAATGCTCCATTCTCTAAAATTTAAATTTATAATTGGTACAATTAGAAATGTACTTGCAAGAGAAAAGATTCATCAATGATTTTTTTCTCCTGTTGTAACCCATAGAAATATCAGCGCAGGCGAAAGTATAGCCTGTCTGCAGTATTTCATTCTGCCACCATGCTGCAAGACATTGGAGAGGCCATTCAGTTTGAAGTAAGCATTGGCAATTACGGCAATAAGTTTGATGCCACCTGCAAGCCTTTGGCATCCACCACCCAATACAGTCGGGCTGTGTTTGATGGTAAGGAGATTTTCAGCACTCACTTCCTTTGATTCCTTCCCTCCCACCTGGGCAATGCAATGGCTGGTTAACTGCTTATGGGAAAGAGTGTGTCCTATCTCTCTTCAGATTCTCCACAGGGCCTTGAACACAGTAGTCTTGAGATAAAAGTATGTTGTTTGAATGAATGAATGAATTAATGAATGAATGAATGAGTTTTCACTTTTCCTTTAGTATTTTTTGGGGGGAGGATAGTTTAAAAAGAAGTACAGGGCAAGGTGCAATAAACAGGAACCACACACTCCTTCCTGCATAGCATTCTTATTAGGTACTTAATATTCTGAGCTGAACATTGGGGAGTGAAAGGTCAGTGGGGTAAGTAAAATATCTGGGGCAGACTAGGCCCCAAACTTATCCCTGTGTCTGTCCATCCTGTCATATATACTCCTTTTTCAGGCTGGGCAGGACATATAAAGAGGGACAGGGTAACCTTCTGCAAAGCTATGAATTTCCCCCCATCTCATCCCCATGCAGGAAATGCAATCATTACTTTTCTGACAATTTAGAATTCACTTTAGCTCTGTTCATGACTAACTATGCTTAAGGAAAGGCATTCAGTGAAAGGCCAGAATAAGATGTAAAAACAAAATAAACCTGAAGTTTAGAAATGTACCACATATTATTGAGGTTTCTCAACCAGAGAAAAAAAGTCAGAAGTGGAAATTTCTTTTTCTTTTTATTTGGAGCTTTTTTTTGGCAAATTTGTGTATTACTCCTAATCCTAGAGAAATGATTGTAAAGTCAAGTAATTCACATAACTAGTTTAAGTTAAAGGCTGGTCTTGAACTCAGATTGTCTGAACTCCCAGGCTATCCTATAGCCATGATACCATGCTACCTCTTATTATAAGGCAGAGAAAATGGACAAAGATATTATTATACAATTTTCAACACAAGTGTTGAAGAAAAAAGGACATCTGGCTAACCCTCCAAGTAAACAGAGTATTAAATGAGCCAGAATGCTCCATTCTCTAAGCATTCTGGTTAATCAGTTAGGGGGCTTGTCTGAAAGATTACTTCATAAACAAGTAACATTTCAAGTATTACATGTAATGCTGATCTTTGAATGTTCTGTACTAGGGAACTTCTATTATTATTTGCCGTGGGCCCAAACAAAGCCAGTGGTCACTCTGACTTCTTACTGGGAAGACATTAGTCACAGACTGGATGCAGTGAACACTATTCTAGTCATGGCAGAGCGGCTGGTAAGTCATTCCAAATTTCCTATTCTTGCTCCTGCCCCTCCTTTTTCCCCTCTGCTATCTTCTAGAGATCTAGCAAAGATGATATCCTAAGCAAAAAGGAAAAGAAGAATTAATTAATCAACCCACAGTCATTTATTAAATATTTAATGAATAATAATTATCAAATTAAATAAATTATTAAATTGAATAAATTAATAATTAATTAAGTGGTGGGCCGAGCGCTAGGGATACAATCAATAAGAAAAACCAGACCCTGCCTTCAAGGAGCTTCTAATCGAGTAAGCAACATGTACATTAGTGGACATATACAGATAAATACAATATAACTTTAGATGAGAAGGCATTGGGAATTGAGTAGGGATGTCTGTAATGAGGACTGAGAAGATTGAAATAGAAAGTTAGAGCATAGGTGGGTGCTTTGATGCTAGGGCAGTGAGGATTCATACCAAAGAGAAAAATCCTCATGAACAAAAGGTGGAACTTGAATTTGGGAGACTGGGACTTCCCTTGGTGGGAATGCTATTATTCCATTTTTCATGGGACTATGGATGGGAGTGGTGGTAGAGGAAATTGTTTCGGGTGGGATGGGGAGGAATGCACATCCAGACCCTTCTGCACAAGCCAAAGAAACTACGAGTATTTCTATGAGATGGAATTCTGGGGATGAACTTGTTCTGCTCTTAGCAGTTTTATCCCCTTGTCAGATTGGCCCTTCACTAAAGACCTGTTCTGATACCTTGTATTGGAGTGGAAGTGACCCTAGAGTCACTTAGATTCTGTTTAGCATCAGAGGACCATAAGCTCTGACAAATCCTCCCACACAGGAATGGCTTTGAATATAGGCCTGGCTATGGGTTGGTGTCTGTTGTCAGAGGTCTAGCCTAGCTAAATACTCAAAGGATTCATGTTTTAGATCACAGAGGCTGATGGGGAGCACCCACAAAGGTGAGGAGGGGCTGTGATTTTTTACTGAAGGAAGTGAAGTCTTAGACTGTTTGATGATCAGGGATGGTCTTTCCTAAGGCCCAACTTAGCAATATCAGGGCTCAGATGAATCTTTATACCAGATAGATCCATCAGGACAGAGCAAGTGCTTCAGGAATACCATAGGATCACAGATGTGGAGTTAGAAGGGATCTCAGAAGCCATTTAGTTCAATGCTATCATTTTACAGATGAGGAAACGAAGGCACATGGAGAGTAAATGAATTGCCCAAGGTCATATGCATGAGGAGAAGGAGGATTTGGACCCAAGTTCTCTGGCTTGAGAGCCTTTTGCTTCCATGGCAGTGGGTACAGAAAGGAAGCTTGGATTGATGGGTTGGAAAATGGCACTGTGCTTGTTATTGGGGATATAAAGACAAAAATTGAAAAGTCCCTGCTTTCAAGAAGCTTATATTCTGTTGGAATGAAAGAACACACATGCATATATAAGCATGTATAAAAATATACATGAAATAAATACAAGTAATTGTGGGAGGAATCAGGAAAGGTCTCAGAGAGGAAGTAGCTTTTTAGCTGAGCTTTGAAGGAAACTAGTGATTCTGAGAAATAGAAGTGAGCATTTTAGGCAGACGATCAAAGCTAGTAGAAGGGAATCCCAGTAGGTGCGTCAGGGTACAATTCATATCACTGGGAAGTCTGATACCAAAGTCTAGGTAGGCATCCAGTGTCTGGGTCACTTACTAGTGGGGATCAGTAATCCAGCTATGGCACCTGGACTTTAGGTGACTTTTGTAGGAATATATGATGGCAAGGTAGGGTCCCCATCCAGGAAGGCTTGCAGTTCAGAGCAAGAATTCAGGGCAGATGCTTACATACAGGAAATATGACAAGAATAATTTTATCCTTTTTCCCCTATTTTTACACATGAAAAAGCTGAGAGTCTGGAGAGGTTAAGCAGCTTACCCAAAGTCACATAGCTTGTGAGGTGCAGGGATGGGGAGGGCTTTATCACTGAGAAAGAAGGCAAAAGCTGAACTGGTCAGAGTTGTGGTCCTGAGCTAGGCATATGTAGGCCTTTTTAATTTTCCCTGACTGTTCTGGGTGGATCCTAGGGCCTGGGTGGGGCTGTCTGCACATGGCGTTAAGAGGAACCAGCTGAAGTGGTAGGAGGGCAAGGAGCCAGGCTGATCTTTATTTAACTTTTCGCAAATGGGGCATGGGCTGTGTCTGCACAGCCCATGTGAATGGGCTCTAGGTCTCTGTGAATGACCTCTAGGTCATTCAAATCATGGGATGCCTTCCCTGAACATTTTTTGGCATTTTCTTGTTTTGGTGATTCGACATGAAAGCTTCTGTTCTCTCTCACTTCACATGTGTAGAAGAGCCTTACTCAGGCATTGAGAGTCAGTGTGAATCATCAAGGGACAGAAAAACCAACCAGCAGGTCTCTACTCCAGCACTGGTGCCAAGCCAAGTTCTGCCCTGACAGGAATAAAAAACAAAGGCCTCAAGACATTTCCTGTGAATAGAGGGCAGTGGCTGCTGTTGTTTAATACCTGAAGATACCTAATGTTCTAGGACTGTGGGATGGGAAAAATGCCCCACCTGTAGCCCAACCACAGCTAATTGAGGTCCATGGTAATCCAGGAGACAAGAGAGTAGCAAAGGCTAAGCCTGCAAAATCAGTCTGCTCTACAGGAACTGCTTTTAAGATATATATAAAAAAAATGATTTTTAGAATTCAGTATTAGGTGGAAACAGAAAGTTCCTCATTGCTTAGAGGGCATTTCAAACCCTCAGAAGTAATAAACCAACATTTGTTAAGCGACTTATATGCCAGGCATAGTGCCAGGTGTCAGGGTTACAAAGACAAGAATGAAACTGCCCCTGCCCTCCAGGAGCTTATGTTCTGTCCATTCTTTCCCTACCGAAACAACTTTCTCCCACCATTACAATAACATTTTAAAGAAAGAAATCAGCAGTAACCAGTGTGTGTGTGTGTGTGTGTGACTGTGTGTGTGTGTTCTAAATACACATCCATATGAACTTTCTATATTAAATATTTTTCCATTTCTTTGTTATAAGTAACTTGAAGAGAGGTGAGTAAGGGGAGGAAATGGCAATGATGGAACAGGTCTTGGAAGGCAAACGTAAGACTATTTTCTGACCGTTTTTCATTCTTCTTCTCCCCCCTCCCCATATATTAGCACTTGAACATAGAAAACTTAAAATCAGGGATACAAGCCAAAATTCCTGGGAACCGTTTGGCTGAAATGTGGCTGAAGTTGATTGATGACCTTGTAGAAGACACAAGGTAAAGTCATCTTCTTCTATATTCCTACCTGAGCCTGTAGTAAGTACTTTGTCATACTCACTGATCATATAGCCCTTCTCCTTTTCTCCCCCTTCCCTCATTTTACAGATAAGGAAACTGAGACCCAAAGAGATCACAACAACTTGCCTACCCACCCAGTTAGTAGAGTCTGGATTTCAAACCCAGGTTTCTCTACTTCCACTTAATAAGCTCAAAGCCTCCAGAATTGTTGGCTTAAAAATAATGATAATATCAAAGGTTCCCAAAAAACCCCATTGGGAAGGGAGTGGTGGCAATTGTACAAATATAGGAAATCTCCAGATTCTGCCTTTGTGCAAAGTAACCTAAGGAAGTTAGGTTCAGCCCCACCCAGCATGCCCAATGTGCTTTGCTCAATATGCCCAATTCGATCCACCCACTTCCATAACTGGGTGTGAGGGGGCTTCACTCGTGTGTGGGTAGCAGATAGCATCCCCTCCGCAAACCCACACTGACCACTGGGCAGATTTAATCAAATGGCTTTGTTTCCATGGATGTGGGGAGTAAGGGAAGGGGGAATATTTCACCTCACAACCCTTCTTCTTTAATGAAACAGCATTCCTAAATTTGCAAACACTCTCAAAGCAAAGCTGTTTAATTTGCAGTTTTAATAAATGTCTTATGACTTCAGTCTCCATTAGGACGCTCAGTTGCTACTGGGCCAATCACAAGCTATGACGGAAGAGACTTCTGAGATCTTGGAGGCGTCTGACATTTAACAGAAATGGAGTTTGTTCCAGATCCAGGCTAAGGATTCTTTACCAAACTAGTGGGAGACTGGAATTCCAGGAAGCATTATTATGCCCAACAACCAGAACCAGCCAGATTTTATTTTTCCTGGTGACTGTTGAAGTGCCCAGGAATTTCTCTGTATTCTTGTGTCCTCTGGTGGCGAACCTAGTAATGACAAGTCGGCTTGAACGATGAAGGGAATTTTAATTTAACTCTTCGTAGAGCTCTAGTTACTGTTTGAACATTAGGGTGGGGGTGGGGGTGGGGGTGGGGGGGGTCACACACCCACTTTCATTTTAAATGCTCATTTCAATGATTGAGACCTTCAAAACTTTGGGCAAAAATCGTTGAGATGATGTCAGATGTGTATAGTTTATAATTGGTCTCCCTTTAAAATTGGTGGACATTGTAGGCTTTGTTAAAAAGTAACATGATATAATGCACAGAGTCAGGAAGAATGGGTTCAAATCCTGCCTCTGGCACACACTAGCCATATGACACTAGGTAAGTCATTTTGCCTCTGTGTGCCACTGGTAGCTGCTTAGGACCTACTAAGACAGATTTTATTAATTTGCCCCTGCCTATGTGCCAGGCAATAGGACAGGATGGGATCTGTGTTGGAAGGAGTTCTCCAAGCTGGCGAGATCAGGCATTGTATCTGAGAAACCAAATGCGTCATACAGTTTCACTACATCTTAGTTTAAGGACATTTTCAGTCGTTTCTAATCATGCCTAACTCTCTGTGGCCCCATTTTTGAGGATTTTCTTGTCAGAGATATTGGAATAGGTTGCCATTTCCCTCTCCAGCTCATTTTATAGATGAGAACTGGGAAAAATAGTTAAGTGACTTACCCAGGATCACAGAGCTAGTAAGTGTCTGAGACTGAATTTACACTCAGAAAGATGGATCTTCATGACTCCAGGTTTGGCGCTCTATCTGCTGCACCACCTAGCTCATCTTAAGGATCTACATGCTTTTTTTTTTTTTTTTTTTTTTGTCCTCTAGCACCCCTGCCTCGCTGCCCTGACTGGCAGCCTCACTTTCAGCAATATAGAAATCTCAGGTGTTACAAGGTGTGCTTTCTTCTCTTTCCAGGTGAATCCCAGCCCCACCTCCTCCAAGTGCACATCTGGTTAACTATTGATCTTCTGCTAGGAATGAGGCACTTAGGGAGTAGAATTTCTGGGGACTGAGAACAATGCCCATTTACCAGCCAGGGTGTTGTGGTGGAAAGGGCACCGAAGTGGGTAGGCGAGATGACTGATGGCCCCTTCCAACTGCAAGGCTCTGTGATTCCATGAGCCTGTGAGCCCAGGGTCAAATTCTGTCTTTACCATTCCCTAGCTGTGGCACCAAGCACTTACTTTACTCAATCATTCTGGCTTCACTTCCCTCATCTTTAAAGTGAAGGGCTTAGTTCCTTCTTTCTCAGACATTCTTGAATTCTAGGAAGCCAGAAAAGGCATTCACAATCATCCCTGGCTGCCCTGGTTCCTTCATCTTTTCAGACTGCTTGCTGGACCACTGGACAAATGGGATGAGTTAGATTAGGACCGACACCCTGTATCCCACATTCAGAGGTCATACTTTCTACCCTCTGTGATTTAGAGGGAGCAGCTACGTAGCACAGTGGATAGCCTGCCTCCCCTGGGGTCAGGAGGACCTGAGTTCAAATTTGACCTCAAGTACCAACTACCTGTGTCACCCTGGGCAAGTCGCTTCACCCTGTTTGCCTCAGTTCCTCATATGTAAAATGGACTGGAGAAGGACATGGCAAACTACTCCAGAATCTTTGCCAGGAAAATCCCAAGGGGGTTCATGAAAAGTGGGATACAACCAAAAAACAACTGAAAAGTGCCTGCATAATTTATATAATAATAATAAAGCCCTGTGGCAGCTAGGTGGCATAGTGGATAGCGTGCCTGCCCTGGAGTCAGAAAGCTCTGAGTTCAAGTCCAGCCTCAGTCACTTCCTAGCAATGTGAGCCTGGGCAAGTCACTTAATCCTGTTTGTCTCAGCTTCTTCATCTATAAAATAAATTGGAGAAGGAAATGACAAACCACTCCAGTACCTTTGCTGAGTAAACCCCAAATGGGGTCACCAAGAGTCAGACGCAACTGAAAAACAACAATGAAGCCATGGAAAATGTCAGAATATTTCATAACCACCGTATGATCGCTACTCAGGCAATCTTTGTGGCCTGAATTAAGACATTTGGGATACTGTGATAGAGGCCTAGGGAAGACCAAGTATTTTCTCTAATGTTTTTAAATTTTCAAAATGGTATAGATTTCATGTAACTGGGCACTGAAAGATTATTATTGAAAAATCATTGTTTTTCATTTTTGATTTTAGCATGCCATTGCCTTCATTGGAAGGAAAGCCTAACGTCACCATTCTAGACACTCAGATCCAAAAGCTGCGTCTTAGATCCCTTGTCCAGATCCAGGAAGCAGCAGCGAAAATGAGGTCGGAAGCCACAGATGTGAAGTCCACTTTGATGGAGATTGAAGATTGGTTTGATAAACTAATGCAACTTACCGAAGAGGTTAGAACTTAAAAATAGAATGGATGCTTCTGTGCAAAGATGTTGGCCATATCATGTTCATAAAGAGTTACCATGAGCTTACGTTGTACTAAAGATTAACATGGAAGCAGGGGGACATGTAGTGTCTTGTCCCAGAACCTTTACAGATCAGCTTGATTGGAGGACAGTTCCAGGGATGTAGATATGCCCTGGTCTGGCCACATTGGAGGATGTTATATTTTTTTGATCAGCTTTACGGGTGGGTCTTCATGGTTCTGGACCAAACTGTGGTCATCTGTTGGTTGGGTCAGATCTCTGGGCCTGTTCTGTATATTTCCAGGCTCAATCACTAGTTAGAACTAATAGTGTTGGGGCTGACCTGACAATGAACTTTTCTGCAGTGGACACTGATGGCTCTGCAGGATCATTAGCGAATATTCACCTAACTACATGAGATAACATTCCAGTCTAGAATTTTAATATTGGCTGCCAGTGAACTGTTCGGTGGGAAGATTTACATAACCTCAAAAATAAATTCAGGTCAACAGGGAAGAGGAATGAAAAACAGGAAAGGAGAAAAATGATGCTGCCTTCTCAGATTAAACTGGAAGATCGGAGAACCCCCTCCTCTTGGTTCAGAATGTTAATGAGGGAAGGATGAAAGTGACTGGTTATCAGGGATGGATAACTGAAGGCGAAGATGGTGAAAAGACTTAACATCCTGTCATGTGAAGACTGCTTGAAATAACTGGGATGTTCAGCCTAAAGAGGAATAGATTTAATGGGGACAGGAAGAGTCATCATGTGGAAGAGAAATTAAATTTATTTTGTTTGGCTCTAAAGGACAAAACAAAGAATGATGAATGAAGGATGCTGAGTCAGGTTTTCCCTCCATGGAAAGAAAAAGTTTCTAACACATTTAATCTATAAATATTTAGTAAGTGTTTAATGTGAGAAAGGTACTGTGCTAGGCACTGGGAATGCAAATATGATGAATGAAATAGTCCTTGACCTTAATGAGCTTACATTTTATGAAGGAAAATCTGTCAAAAAGTAGGCAAATATAAAGCACGCAGAGAATAACTACAAGATGATATGGGTCAGAAGACGTGTGTGTGTGTGTGTGTGTGTGTGTGTGTGTTAATCAGGGAAGGCCTCATGTAGGAGGTACCAAATTGAACTGAGCTTTGAAAGGAGCGAGGTGTGCTAAGAGATGAGGGTGAGCAAGCAGTAGGTATACATTCCAGGTCTAAGGGATGGCCAATGCAAAGGCATAGAGAGGAGAAAGGGATGGATTGCCACATGTGATGAAGGGAGAGAGGGTCAGATTGGCTGGATTCCAGAGCATGAGAGGGGAATAATACCCAATGAGCCTTGCAAGAGGTGGAGGCCAAATTGTGAAGGGCTTTAAAAGCTAACCATTGCAATTTAGAGTTTATCCTAGAGTCAGTAGGGAAGTATTGGAGTTTATTGAGTAGGGGAATCACATGGACCCCTCTGTTTGGCATCTAAAACATATCGCCGTCTGACTCCAGTCCCTCTTTCCAACATGAATACATATTACTCCCTTTTGTGCATTCTGTTCTGGCTGGACTAGAACAAACCACACTGGTCCCTGTTCATGAGGTCTCGTTTCCTACCTTAGTGCCTTGGCACAGGCTCATGCCTAGAATGCTCTCCCTTAATCTTTCTACTTCTTCTAGCCCTTAGCTCACTTCAAGGCTTAATCCACATGCCACCTTCTTCAATAGACCTGCCCTGATCCTCCCTATTAGTATTCCCTGACTTCCTCCCATGCCTCACAATCCCTTTGATATTAGTTTTATACTGGTAGTTTTATGTAATATAATCACTTTGTATTAATTTTGAATATGTTTACTTATATGTGGATATATTTTATCCCTCTAGCAGAATATAATCTCCTTTAGGGCAGGCATAATCTTCTTTTGTGTCTGTATTTTTAGCACCTAGCACATTGCTTGGCAAGCAGTAGGTACTTAATACAGACTTGTGGGTGGATGGATGGATGGATGGATGGATGTGTGATTGCCAGAGAGAGTCAAGAAGAAACATATGGGACAAATGCTGAGGTCGTTGCAACAGGTTGAAATTAGCATTAGAGACAGGAGATTATCATAATAAGGATTTGTAGTACCAAGTATAGTAGCAAGGATTTGGTGAGGATTTCCAATGAGAATTAAAATGATGGCAGTGGATCAATGGTCTGGAAATGGTTCTTTGGAATAAAGAGTAGGCTGATCTACCCTAGTTTATTAATATGTGGAGAATGAGTGGTATTTAAAGTCACCAAAATTTCAATTATAGCAATTCAGATATTTTAATTCCAAAACTGAGTGGATAGAAAATAATGAACTTGAACTTGGTTAGCCAATCAACTATACATTGATTAAGTGTTTACTACATGCCAGGCACTCTGCTAAGTGCTAGGCTTCCAAAGAAAGGCAAAAGACAGTCCCTGCTCTCAAGGTGCTCACAGTCTAATGGGAAGACAATTATTTACAGACAAATTATATACAGGATAAACTGGAGATATTCAGCGAAGAAGTATACTAAAATTAAGAGAGATCAGGAAAGAATTCCTGTGATAGGTGGGGTTTTAGCTCTGTGGAAATCTGTTTCTAAGTCCTTGGACCGAACAAGGACCAGAATACCTAAACCTGGCCCACAAGAAGTGAGATAGGAGGGTCTTAGAAGGTCAGTTCCAGTGTCTAGGCTAAAAATAGTTAAAGGGGATGCTGAAGCAGACTGACCTAAACCTGGTGCTACAAAATGGCGCCAGATCAATAAGAAGCATAATTGCAGCAAAAGCTACTAGTTCCAGTGACTAGCAGTATGACTTAATGGAAAGAACACTGGACTTGGGTTCGAATCCCACCCAGCTCTTCATTTAGTACCAGTGTGATGTTCCCTGGGATTCCAAGTTGGCTTCATGTTTGACACTTCTGATCTAGGGTCCTTTCCATCTCTACAATCCTATGATACTTTTTTTATCCAGCAGAATAGGTAATCTTGATTTTGTTTTCTTTTTTTCTACTCAACAAAATGACCAGCCACAAAATAGTATGCCTGATATTATCATATGGATGATCCGAGGGGAGAAAAGATTGGCCTATGCTAGAATTCCTGCACACCAGGTTTTATATTCCACCACCAGTGAAGAAGCTTGTGGAAAATATTGTGGGAAGACCCAGACCATCTTTTTGAAGGTATAGAGCTTCACCCTTCATGAAATTAAAAAAATATATATAAAACCTATGTTTCCCAGACTAACAACTACAGATATTTCCAAAATGAATTGCTTTGAAAATACCATGTCCTGATTGTCCAGAAGAAAGTAGAAACCATGCTGTGTATTTATCTCAAGCTTATTGAACCAGGTTTATTTTTCTCCTGCAATTTTCCTTTAGACACAATAGGAAGCATCATTATTCTCAGCAGTGAGTCAGAGCAATCTCATTAATGGATTAGTTTCAGAATAAGAAAAATAGAGAAGGAAGGTGCCACTTCTTTTGTTTGTTTCTGGTAACTACAGGGGGTGAATCACAGGATATTGTTTAGAGGAAATACTCTGTTTATACTGGATCCCCTAACTCCTGTCATTGTCTGATTTGGGGAAAGAGAGAAGGACATTCTTTTTCTGATATTATTTTTCTGTGTGTGGTGGTCAACAAGAAATTTAGCTTGAAAAAAAAAGTGTTATCCTGAGCTATGAAACAGTAAAATGCCTCTCCCTGTGTTAAGGCTCTTGGTTTAATGTCACTGCCCACTATTTAGACTATAAACTATTTACTTTATGCATTCCAGTACCCGCAGGACAAGAGCAATGGCGTGAAGGTTCCGGCAGAACTGCGTGTTAACATTTGGCTTGGATTAAGTGCTGTTGAAAAGAAGTTTAACAGCTTTGCGGAAGGAGCATTCACCGTCTTTGCAGAAATGGTATATTCCTCGAGTGTAACCATTTATTACTTGCTGTTGGAAAATCAAAAGGCTCCTCGATGGGCATCCCTAGAAGGAACTGGCCTGTGCCATTTTCAAACATCCATTGGGGGCGGGGGGAGGGGCGAGGTTAAACTCTTCGTCAATTTCACTGATTAAGTAACTGTGAAAGTGACAGCCTTGAGTGTATCACATGGCAGGGTCCTCAGGGAGCTTAGATTTCTGCCTGGATTGTTGCTTTCTACCTGGCTTTCATGTGACGTAAAAGTTTCCCAAAACTCTGATGACATTTTATTTATTCAGTAATGATTCACCAAAGCCCGCTCAAAGAGCCTCAAGCTCCAAGGAGCTCAGATATTAGAGACACACTTTTGAAGACTCTTGGGGGATCATGCTTGGATTACTTTGGGAGGTGGGGCATTCAGAATCAGAATGTCAACACTTTGAAAGAGGTTGGAGCAAAAATATCAAGTTACTGCTGACACACAAGAGTTAGTCAGTACCTCTGTATACTCTCTGTACAGAGCATGGTGATAACACTACTTGCCTCCTTAGGAGGATGTTGTGAGGACCATATAGAGGTCATAAAAAAGATGAGAGAAAGTTTGGTACAGTGGACGCAAAATCAGAACCCAAAGTTTGGAAGAACTGAGTTTGAGTCTTGCTTCCAGTACTTATGAACCATCTAACTGTGGGCAAATCACTTAACTTTCTTGAGCCTATAATACATATCATTGGGTTATTGCACTGCTTTTCTGAAATAATGTATAGAAAGCCCTTTGTAAATCTTTACATGCTGTTTAAATATCATACATAAAAGTCTTTGAAACTGTAGAGGGCCACATGACATAAAGGCCACATAGAATTATTATCTGTATTTAATAAGAATGTATATGTAGAGCCTATATAAGATTGCACACCATCTTGGGGAGAAGAGAGGGAAGGAAGGTGGAGAAAATTTAAAACTTATGAAAGTGAATGTTGAAAACTAAAAATAAATTAATTTATTAAAAAAGCATTATTATTATCCTCTACATCTCCAATAACATTCTAATGCAGTTAGGGTTGGCAAACTTTACCTAGACAATGGGAGTTGGTAGAGTGGGTTTCAGTTTCCTCTTCTCTACTCTTCGGGATAGTATAATTACAGATGTAGTAGAACCCAGCAGAACCCAGCCATATCTCAAGCTCTTAGAGTTTGTCTCTAGGTTAGTGACTAAGCTGTATACTCATCAATGAAGTATTGATGATCTATGTTAAGATGGGCAGAGTTAGGGACAGACTAGTGGATAATAAGAAGAGGCAGGAATTCAGTGAGTAAGAGTAGACAGGAATAAACAGTTGTTCCCATTTTAGAAATGCATAAACTGAGACGTAGAAAGGTTAAGTAAGACCAAAGTCTCTCAGCTTGTTAATGATGAAACTGAGGCAAACATTAATATTCTGTCTCCTTGATCATTTTTTTGGCCATAGGTGAACTGGCATCAATATCTAGGCAGGGATGCTTTTTATTAAGAAAATAAATCATTAAGAACAAAGCAGCTAATTCAATTATAGTATCTCATTCTTTTAAATATTATATCCAGGGTTTTAGACCTAAGGCTAGAATTATCACCATGCCCACATCTACTCTCTAGCCCCTCCCCAGGACTACACTCAGATGGGATGATGTCAGCAGGTTTCTAGACTTTTTAGTTTAGGATCAGAATTTCAACATGTTCACCTACTCTGAATATAAACCTGAAGAGGATGTCATAAGAGGGAGTCCTGTGAATTGAGATTGGCTTCAATCCCCTCTAAAGTCCCTTCTGCCTCTAAGGGTCTGTGGTTGAAAGGTTCTATGAATATAGATTAGAAGGGAGGAAGCCCATTCTTTGTTTCTGGGTCTGGTAGGATATCTTTTCTGCACCTACCTTGGAACAGGGTCTTAAGAGGAGACTCCAGTTAAGTGAAGAAAAACATCCTACCCTAGAAGAATTTTAGAACCCCTAGACTGGCCTTATTCCTTTGCCTCTGATGGTATTCTTTTTATATTTTAAAAAACAGTATGAAAATCAAGCAATGATGTTTGGAAAATGGGGCACTTCTGGACTTGTAGGTCGACATAAATTTTCAGATGTCACAGGGAAAATAAAGCTCAAGAAAGAGTTCTTTTTGCCACCCAAAGGCTGGGAATGGGAAGGCGAGTGGATGGTTGATCCTGAAAGAAGGTAAGTTTTCTATTCCTAGAAATGAATGCATTGATTTCTCATCTCCACCAACCAACATGTGATAGTGAGTACACACTGAGTACTAGTTAATTTTTAAGAATTTTATAGAAAAAAGGGGAAAATGTCATCCATGCTAACAGGAGCCGATAATTCTCTATGCTAGGATGAACAAACAAATCATCTTGAGGGAAGAATTTACTCACTGTAACTGACTGAAAATGGAGATTCCTATACAAATACACTCCTTCTACCATCTGTGTACACCAAAAACAGTTAAATATTTTGGGCCAAATAACAAAGACCTAATATGGAATACTTTTTTCTGTTGTTACAAAACAATGCAGCCTTGAGATCTAGACCAGTGTCTTTGGGCAACAGTTCCCCCACTCTGGGTTAGTTTTCCCAATTCCTATTTTCAACCTCATGAAGACAGTTACAGGGCCCTCAAAAGTCCACATATCATGTTACAACCTCTATATTGATGCCAAAAAGAATTCAAATCTGTATTTTTTTAGAGTACATTAAAGAAAATCATGAAAATGAGTTAGTCTAGATCTTCAGGATTTATTTCATAAATAAGTCCTTATTTGCGTAGTATCTGACATTCTTAAAAATTGGATAGAAAAGTCTTCCTTCCATTAGTTCAATATTAAGAGAAACAAGGAAAGATTGGAATCACGGGCTCCAGCTTCCTTGAATGCATTGAAATGAAGCTATGTAGGTTATGCCTACATAAGAATTTATTTTCTTTCCTCCTAAACTCAAACTTCCTTTTTTTTCTGATGAAGTTAACACCATTCTTCCAGTTTCTCGGGTTTCTATCCTTGTATCCTCCTCAACCCCCTCACATCATATATCCAAACAGTTGCCAAACCTTGCTATTTCAACCTCCATAACATCTCTTCACTCACACAGGTAGCTTTAGTTTAGACTCTTACCACTTCTCAGTTAGATCATTCCAAACATTTCCTTAAGTGGTCTTACTGCCTCAAGTCTATCCCCATTCTAGTCTCTCCTGCATGTGGTTGCCAAAGTAATTTTTCTTAAGCAACAAGCTGTCGCTCCCCTATTCAGTAAACTCCAGTGGCCCCCTGTGCCTGTGTGCTAAAATATAAACTTGGTTTACTTTTTCAATCTTTTCACAACCTGGCCCCAAGCTGTCTTTCCAGCCTCATTGCACAGTGTTCCCCTTCCCATATTCTATCATCCATCCAAGCTGGTTTTCTCTCTGTTTTTCACAAATGGCAATCCATCTTCCTCCCTCCTGTATCTTTGCACTGGTCATTTCACAATCCTGAAATAACGTTCCCACCTCACCTCTCCCTCTTACAGTTATCAATGTGGTCAAAAGTCTTCATTTTTGGCTCTAGATACTTCCTGCATCCTGCATATCCCTGGCAGCTCTTACTGACTAGTGGATAGTAGAAGTTCAGTTGTTTTCACTATCACATCCTATTCCTTGGAAATGGGACAGCTTCTAACTCTTGGAAGGCTACATGGCATGGTGGAAAGAGTGTTGGACTTGAACTCATAGCGTCTGGATCTGAAACCTGATTCAGTGTAGAGAGTGCTGGGCCTGAAGTCAGGAAGACCTGAGTTCAAATCTAGCTTCAAACACATACTAGCTGTATGATTGTGGACAAGTTACCTGACCTCAGTTTTGTCAGCTATAAAATGGGAGAAAATAACCACAACTATCTCTCAGGGTAGTCATGAGGATTAAATGAGATTGTATTTGTAATGTGCTTAGCACAGTGCTTGGCACATAGGAGGAGTTTAATAAGTGGTTGTTTCCTTTCCCTTCCCTGTATGACATTGGACCTGTCATTTCCCTGCTTCCCTCATTTGTAAAATAATGAGATTAGATCTCTCAGGTCCCCTTCACCTTTGATTCTGTGATCTTATGATAAGACCACTGGGTTTAGAAACTTCCATCAATAACACAAACCACTGATTTCTCCCCAGTTTGCTGACAGAAGCAGATGCTGGTCACACAGAGTTTACAGATGAAGTGTATCAGAATGAAAGCCGCTATCCAGGAGGAGAATGGAAGCCAACAGAGGACAGCTACACAGATGTGGTGAGCCACTCACTCCCTCTTGGTTCTGGGAGTCTGTCACTTGTAAAAGTGTTCAAGTTAGGAATTGATCAGCCATAAGTCTTTGATTTTCCTCCTGTGCTCATAACTGTTGTCACTATCATTATATCTACTGAAAGGAACTGGGCCCAGTATTGATTTTTGTATTCAATTTGATGATTATCTAAAGCTCAGACCACATGGCTGGAACTGAAAATGATGCCTTTTACAGGATTCATTTGAGAGAATTCATCAATATATATTCATCAATTTCATGCAAAATGGTGATTATGTACGTAGATGTTATCTCAACATCAGTTTCGAAAGTTCCAGTGATATGGAATTAAGTAGGGCAGAGATAGCATGGTCATTCTAACAAAATCAAGTTAATTCTTAACTCCTATGACCCTGAAGTGGGGAGCTTAATCAGTCTGATAATGGAGAGATGATGGTTCTGAGCTTAGGATTTTTTATATCTGTATGAGAAATCTATGTTTTGTTTCATTGTTTCAGTCACATCTGATTCTTCATGAGTCTCCAAGGCAAAGACACTAGCATTGCCATTTCTTTTTCCAGCTCATTTTACAGATGAGGAAACTGAGGCAGACAGGGTTAAATGATTTGTCTAGTGTAGTAGTAAGTATCTGAGGCTGTATTTGAACTCAGAAAGATAAGTCTTCCTGACTCCAAGTTCAGCTCTCTGTCCATCACACCACCTAGTTGCCCAATTGTATGTTATATTTCACATAAACCATCTCATTTGGGCCTTTGATTACTAAGATGCTCCAAATGTTTGGGCCTCAAGAATACCCTTATCTGTATCTGGTGAAGGGGGTGGCAGCATCTCTTCTCAACTTTGCATGCTTTCTAACTCTCCCTCTTCTCTTTTCCTTTGGAAAAGAATGGAGAAAAGGCAGCACCACCTGATGAGATGACTTGTCCCCCTGGCTGGGAATGGGAAGACGATGCTTGGACGTATGATATAAACCGAGCTGTGGATGAAAACGGTAACTGATATCCCACCACTGGTCATTTCATTACTCTGATTGCATAGGGTGTATCTCTGTAATAGTTCAACATGCAGCCTTGTCCAGTGCAAGAAGGAAAACAAACTCCTCCAGAGCAAGGATTGGTCTTGCCTTTCTTTGTATCCTCGGTGCTTAGCACAGTGCCTGACACATAGTAGGGGTTTAATAAATGTTTCTTGACTGATTAACTGACTGCTACAAAAACAGGCACAGAGAGTAGAAATTCAGAATGCTCTGATGGTGGAGGTGAACTGAGTGGTTGTATGGGATGAACTGGGGGCAGAGGAACATATATAGCACAAGAGAAGAGTCAGGTGGGAACTGAAGAGTCTGCAGAGATAACTCATCAGTGCAGAGTGGGAGGTAGAATCACAGACACCTGGAACTGCAGAACTGAAAGAATCTGCAAGCTCCTCTAGTGACATTCTCTCATTTTTTAGAGACCCAAGGGTAATTAGGGGCAGCTGAACACTTCCTGGAGATTTATTTACCTTCCAGGCAAATTGACCTCTTTATGCCAATGCTTTAAAAATTCCATTTCAGGCTGGGAATATGGAATCACCATTCCTCCTGATAACAAGCCAAAGTCCTGGGTTGCTGCTGAGAAGATGTACCATACACACAGGCGGCGGCGAATGGTCCGCAAACGCAAGAAGGATTTAACACAATCGGCAGCAAGTACTGCAAGGGTAAGAGAATCAAAGAGAGATATGATTCTATTACATTTCACAAGTGATCAAGAAGACCAAAGTATCCATTTCTAAAAGACCTAATGTTCTCGACAGTGCTGGCAACAGGAATCCTTCACCATAATATCTTTCTTGTTCAATAATGAATTATTTCCACGGCGAGGCAATAAGGTCTTAGGTATTATTCCATGATCTTTCCAAGAGGAAGTGTTATATAGCACAAAGAGGAACTATACGAGAATCAGGACATATGGGTTTTAAGTCTTGTCTCTGCCTGTAGCTTATTCTAGGTAGCCATGAATAAGTCATGTTACCCCACTGGGTCACAGTTCATCTTTTCATTTCATCTCTAAAATGAGGGAATGGTGCTAGAATAATCACTTAGGTCTCTTCAAGTTTTGAAATCCCCTTCTGTTGACTTTGTATAATATTTAAATTAACATCAACTCACAAAACACAGAGAGATATAAGCTTGTGCCACATTGGATTGGTGGTTGTACTTAATTTGGATTGTGTTTAAATAAGTGATACAGATATTTTTAAAAACCCATAGCACTAGGTTTTATTTGAGAGCATAAAATATAATTTACTTAATTTTATTATACACTAAGTGGTCATGCCACTAATGGAGTTAGATAAAGCATTCTAGAAAGAATTGGGGGGTTTTGATTCAAAAATAGAGTAAGTCATATGTCCTGTTCTCCTTAGTATCTATATAACCATGGGCAACTAATTGTCCTCCTTGCCCACTTTGCCCATTTGCAAATTACTTTCTCTCTTGCCTTGCAGAGAATCGGTGAGAAAAACAATAATTCATATAGAGAAAGCTCTCTCAAGAAATGAAGTTATTCTTTCCTCTATTTTAGGGATTGGCATCACTAGAAGATAAAGAAGGATGGGAATATGCCTCTTTAATTGGCTGGAAATTTCACTGGAAACAACGCAGTTCAGATACCTTTCGTCGGAGGCGATGGAGAAGAAAAATGATTACTTCCGGAACACATGGGGCAGCTGCTATCTTTAAACTTGAAGGGGCCCTTGTAAGTACAGCATTTCTTCAATGGGTCCATAGTCTCTTCTGTGTGGGTGACCACTTCATCAGTGCACATAGCAGCCCCTCTGTACTTTCCATATGTTAGGAAGGACATTGATAAACTGAAGATCTTCTAGAGGAGGATAGTCCAGCACTCTGAAAGGCAGATCAGTTGAAGGTCATATTTAACCAAAAGAAGAGAAGAATTGGGGGGTGGGGGGAACATGTTAACTGTCTTAAAGGACTTGAAGGACTTCCTGTGGAAGAGGAAGTAAACACAGTCTCCTTGACCCCAGAGGAAAGAAATAAAAACAATGGATAAAAACCACAAAGAGCTAAATTTGAAAGAATGAACAATTGAATGAGAAAAACAATTTATTAAGCACTTACTATGTGCCCAATACTGTTCTAAATAATGGGCATGAAAAGACAAGGAAGCAAGCAGAGCTTACATACTGATAGAAGAATACAGTGCATTAGAGTGAGTACTGAAATGGTAGTGTCGTTTGGAAACTTCTGACAAAGGTCATGATGACCTGGCTCTAGGCAAGATAAGGTGAGAAAGTCACCTAGTAGAGCTCAGGGTTTCAGGGACACAGTCTGAGTTCAAAGAGGAGGAGGAGAACGTCCACAGGGCAGGCAATACTCTGGAAATGGCCAGGAAGATTTGATATAAGTGAAGCTGTGCTTTGTGCCACCAGAGCTTAGCATAGGCTCATGATTTTTCTCTTTAAAGTTCAGAGAAGTTGATCACATGTGTTCACTTTTGTCCCCTTTCCTGTTTCTCCTCCTTCCTCACTCCTTCATAGTAAACAATTGCTCATAGTATAATATGAGTTAGCTTATCTTTATTTGAAGACAAAACCCATTATAAAAGTATAAACAGACAAGTTTTTAAAAGAACAGGAAACTCCAAAGGGTAAGTATTGCCTGCCAAGGAGGAGGAAGAGGAAATAATTAATGGATAAATTCGTGAGATCATAGACATGAGATGACGTAAGCACATTCAGGCAAGCAGTATTCTCTCTCCAGATGGGTAATGCCCTGAGTGGATCTGTGAGCCAAGCAAGGACCTAACTACTCATGATTATAGTCAATTTAGGGTAGCAATGCCCTTCACTTACAATTGATTCTCCTTTTGCTGCACCACTTTATGCCTTTGCTTCCCAGTGCTCACCCTCCTCTTCTCCCAGGACTAAAAACTACTCCAGTTTCTCCCATCTCATCTAATTCCTGCTTTTCATGATCCTTCAGTCTTTCCTTCCAACTAGGAAAAACTATATTTCCCAGGAGCTCCTGCTGTCCTGCTGGGACATAAGAAAAAAAAACTCCCTAAAACTGAAATTATCCAGAAAGAAAAAAAAGAAAGAAAGAGAGGGAGGGAGGGGGAAAGAAAGAAAGACAGGAAGAAAGAAAGAAAAAAAGAAAGAAAGAAAAAAGAAGGAAGGAAGGAAGGAAAGAAGGAAGGAGAGGAAGGAAGAAAGAAAGAAAGAAAAGAAAGAAGGAAAGAAAGAAAGAAAAAAAGAAAGAAAAAGAAGGAAGGAAGGAAAGAAAGAAAGAAAGAAGGAAAGAAAGAAGGAAAGAAAGTAAGAAAGAAAGAAGGAAAGAAAGGAAGAAAGAAAGAAAGAAAGAAAGAAAAAGAAAGAAAGCTGCCTCAGGAGACTGAGTGACTGTGTTGGAATTTTGAGCATGGGAGTCTTGTCTCAGGGGCTAATTTGAGTCAAATACTGAAGATTCTCTAGTCCACTGCAGTAGGCTTTTACCTCACTCCAAACTTTGTTCCTAGTACAACTCTGATGTCTTTTTCTCAACCCCAAAAACTCCTTTTGAAGCCATTTAAATAGAAATGAACAGTTTTAAAACAGAAATATATCGTGATTTCTTGCATCTTCTTATCCTCCAAGATAAGAAGAGCCTATTGAATGATTTAAAATGATAGTTAAATCTACTCCCAACCTTGTCAACACAAACTTCCTGCCCAGAATTTAGCACCCACTACTTAGTTTCTTGGTACCCATTCAAACAGGGTTGACTTCCACTCTGAAAAGAACTCTTTGTCCAGAGACCTATCCAACTGTGTGAAAAAAAAAGATAAAGGTCATTCCTTTGAAAGCTTAAGAGCCTTTGGTAGCTTCCTTGATTTTCACTGCAAGAAAATGAGAGCATTTGCTACATATAATAAAAGCATGATGAAGGCCCCTTTAATTTTTTATGATAACTTGTATTTATATAAATACTTTGGGTTTTTAGGATGTCATTGATTTATTTTATTTTTGTATCACCTTCATCTCCCAATATATTTCTTCCTTCCTAATCCTAGAGGACAATTTGTTATAATAAAGAATAAAAAAGAGGGGGAAAAGTTCTGCAAAACTAAACAGAACATAATTAGTTGTGACAATACTACACATGCAATGTTCCATGTTCTAGCTCCTAATTTTGCAAATAAAGAATGAAGAAGCATTCTCCTCATCTCTTCTCCAGGGCTATGTTCTGGCTATTATAATTGAATAATGCAGTTTACTTTCATTGCTGTCATTATTTCCTCTTACATTGTTGTAGTCACTGTGCATATTCTTTACATGGTTCTGTTTGCTTCATTCTGTATCAGTTCATATTAAGTCTCATGTTTTTCCTGATGGGCAGCTAGGTGGTGCAGTGAATAGAGCACCAGTGCAAGAGTCAGGGGGACCTGAGTTCAAATCTCACCTCAGACACTTGACACTCACTAGCTGTGTGACCTTAGGCAAGTCACTTAACCCCAATTGCCTCATCCTGGGTCATCTCCAGTCATCCTGATGAATATCTGGTCACTGGATTCAAATGGCTCTGGAGGAGAAGTGAGGCTGGTGACCTGCACAGCCCTCCCTCACTCAAATGACAAGTGCAAGTCATGTCATCATTTCTCTGATGGCATGGTCTTCTTCGGCACCGAAGGATGAACACACATGTTTCTCCAGTATTCGTTAAATTTGTTGTTTCTTATAGCATAGTAACGTCATTATATTTTTCATGTACTTAAATTGATTTTTACTTAACTATTCCCCAGTCAGTAGAAGTCCCTTTCTTTTAGGAAAATATCCTTACCAAAATCTAGTTTTCCAAGAAGGGATTGTTTTTTTCATGATTTAAGGTGTGGTTGATTTACGTTTTGCATTTTGTCCCAGGGAGCAGACACTACTGAAGATGGAGATGAGAAGAGCATGGAAAAACACAAATACAGTGCAACAACTGTGTTTGGTGCAAATACTCCAATTGTTTCCTGTGATTTTGACAGTGAGTTTCTAGCATTCAATATTAGACTCTTTTTCTTTAGTTGTCATTATAAGAACATTATTAAAATAATCTAAAGCAGAATGTGTAATCTCAGTGTTTCAATCTGACTTTTAGTTTAATCCCATAAAGAAGGGAATTTGGTTTTAAATAAACTTTAACTGGATTTTAAAAGTTAAATGCAGTATTTTAAAATAGGTATATTCCTTTTTAAAAAACAAATTGCTAACTTCTATCTGAGCTGATGTACATATTTGTGTGTGTTCAGAGCATGCGTGTGCATGCTCAAAGGAAATTTACTGTATTATATTTCTTGTAAATTAATTTTGATTCTTTTTTTTAAAGGAGTATACAATTATCACCTTCGCTGCTATATATATCAGGCCAGAAATCTTATGGCTTTAGATAAAGACAGTTTTTCAGGTAAGAAAAAAAGTTAATCAAAATCCTGAAATTATATAATAAGCCCATTTTTCAAAGTATCTTGGGATGAAGGCTGTATGGCCAAGGCTACATGGTGCTAGAGTGCCATCTGGTGGTATTTCAGAGAACTGGGGATCCAGGCTTCTTACCAAAAATATTCTTAAGAATGAGACGATCCAAGCAAGGATGGAGAACCTTTAACCAGCCCTTTCTTGCATCTTCCTATTCTCCTGTGATACTTACACAAAGAAATGAGCACATTTTCAGACAGTTTAGTCCCAATAGTCTTTCTTTGGGGTTTGCGTTCCTGTGTGTGTGTGTGTGTGTGTGTCTACATTTGCTCTACTTACTCTGGAAGAAACATTTCTGTATGTTTCCACCAGGGGTTCCCCTTCACTAAAAGTCAGAGGTAGAAATCTCAAAAATACCCAACACACCAAAGGAGTCCAGAAGCGAATGTTTGCTTCTGCTTCATTCTCATACTAAGGATTACAGTGACTGCTTCCAGTTTGGGATATTAGGAATATATATTTACAGCTGAAAGGGATGTTAGAGAATTAGATGTCACCTAATTCAAGGCTAAGATACGGACTCTCAGAGAATTTCTTAAATGATTTGGCCAAGGTCAAGTAAGTAAGAAGTAGAGGGAGCAGGATTTGAACTCAGGCCCATTGATTCCGAGTTCCGAGCATTTTCCACTTCCCTGTGCTCAAAGATGAAAGAAAGCTTTTTATTCATGTGATTCATATTCTTTTTCCTTGAATTACTATTAAAACAAATGCAATGTAAGATAATATGAAGAGAACTGGACTTGGAAGCAAAGAACCAGGCTTGACCTTAAGCATGTTCTGGGCCTCTGTTTGGTTCATATATAACATCAAGGTCATACACTAGATAATTTCTAAGGCCCTATCAGCTCAACAATCCTGTGACACCTGTCTTACTCAATATTGGCTTTTGGTAGTAGGTTTTCCTTAAGGAATTTGTTTTTGGTTGTTGTATATGGGTGTATTTTTAAAAATTTGTTCAACATGCAGGGTAGTGAGAGGAAAAGTTAGGTAAAAAAAATGCTTGTTACTTGATAATAATAATAAAAAATGATGCCACAGCAAAAAATAAGTTTGATTAATTCAACCCAAGCATTCCTGGCTCCAAAAGCAGTTTGCTACCAATGTGTCATGTTGTCTCTCATTCAAAGATCCATGTGTTAAAAAGACAGAACCACTCACCAACAGATCTTCTAGGGAGCATGCAATTTCTCCTCCCAAACTGTCATCTGTGAAACTTTTTAGGCAGTAGGAAAGAATAGGAAAGGGTTGGATTTCAGGGGGCTAAGTCTTTGACCCACTTATTCATTTGATTCATTGATCCGGTTTGTTTATTTTTAGATCCCTATGCTCATGTTTCATTCCTCCATCGGAGTAAAACAACTGAAATCATACACTCAACACTAAATCCAACATGGGACCAAACTATTATATTTGACGAAATTGAAATTTTTGGAGATCCGCAAGCAATAATACAAAACCCACCCAAAGTTGTCATTGAACTCTTTGACAATGACCAAGTGGTAAATCAACTGAAATTTCTCTAATGGTAGAGAAGTGGGAAGTGAACATCTGAAATACTTTTAGGTGTGTAATTTGGGACTTGCTTGTTTTCCCAGGGCAAGGATGAATTTTTAGGCCGAAGTTTTTGCTCCCCAGTGGTCAAGCTTAATCCAGAAGTAGACATCACCCCTAAGCTTCTCTGGCACCCAGTTATAAATGGAGATAAAGCCTGTGGGGATGTACTTGTAACTGCTGAGCTTATTCTCAGGGAAAAGGTAATTTGTCAGTTTTCTGCTCACTACTTTTAAGGTGATTGGGTGAAAACATTTGTTCATGTACCCTGGAATGCTTTATTTGAAATGAAGAAATATGATGATGTTACCATGTTTGCTTTAACAGGATGGCTCCAATCTTCCAATTCTCCCATCCCAGAGGGCCCCAAACCTCTACATGGTTCCTCAAGGAATTAGGCCTGTGGTTCAACTCACTGCTATTGAGGTACTTCTATCTTCTCACTGAGTTGAATAAATGAAAAAAGTATGTTTACTAGGGAAGGGGAGGAGTTCTCCTGGGAAGGGAATAGGGACTGGATCTGTTATTTCTTTGGGACAGGGAACAACCAGGTGAGGAAATTCCCTCTACTAATGTGATTGACACCCTCTCTTTTACAAAGTTGCCTAGAACATTGAGAGATTAAATTACTTGACCACAGTCACATAGAAAATATGCGTTAGAAGAAGGACTCAAACTCAGGTCTTCCTGTCTTCAAGGCTGACTGTCTGTCCATTACACTTTAAGTTTAAATTTCTAAATTTCACATATGTGGAAAAAGATCTGGGTCAGTCACATGTCAAGGGTAAGTACTAACAAGTCACTGGTCAGAAAGACTAGAGGAAGCTTCCAGCACCTTGGACAGATTCTCTACAGAGAATTGGAGGCAGTATGGTATCTTGGAAAGCATAATTGAGCTAAGAGGTGAGAAACCTCAGTTGGAGTTCCATCTCTGCCCAACTGTGTGATGTTCAGCAAATTACTTGTCTTCTCTATGGCTGTATTTTCTTCTAATGTAAAGTAAGAGGGTTAGATTAGATGACCTCTAAGATCTCTTCCAGGACTCAATATATGGATTTCTGATTTAAAGACAACTATTGAGAAGACCTGTGCAAAATGGGAAGGTGTTGAGAAGTGGCAATTTGTACTGGGGAGGGAGGGGGGTAAGAAGAGGTAAAGATACCCTTGTTAATATAAGTTAAGGATCCATCAAGGCATTGAATAAAAAAATGCTTCATTACACACCAGCTATGTATACAGTGTCATATGGTTAGGGAGTGAGCAGCTGTCTGGGTATTATGGGTATTCTGTGAATGGGATCTTCTACAAGGCTGACAAGTAGCTAAATCTGCCCAGACATTTTCTCACAGACATAGAGTGTGCTGAACAGCTCAAAATGATAGTAGGAAAATGGAAAAAGGTGGGAAATGCTCATGTCAGCACATCTGGGTGGTGGAGGCAGAAGGAAGGAAAAAAGAAGGAATGGAAAGAAAACTTGTTGCAGTAACAGTGGCAATAACATTATAGGTCATAGAAGTCATCATGTGCTGATGTGCTTGCCTAATTGAGTGTCTTGGAGTGTCCCCTTCTGACATACTTTCCTGGGGCTAACAATCCTTTACCCTGAGCCAAGCAGCTCTGACTCTGCTATTTCTGAACCCTTTCTCAAAGATCAACTCATCTGTGACTCATGGGATCAAAGAATTAGGAAGCCCTTAGAAAACATTTAGTCCAATTGATTGCCTCAGGATGCAATTAAGATACAGAGAGGGAAGTGACTTGCCCAGTGACATACAGCTAATTAGTGTCAAAGCCAGGGCTAGAACTCACATCTTCTGACTCCTAGACCAAGTGTTCTTTCTACAGCCCTAGGCTGTCACTCAAAATCCAAGAAAAATGTCTCTTCTTAAACAGAAAGCATAGGATTTGGGGGAAAGGGAAAGGGTCATCTTCTGTGCTATTATTTCTTAAAATATTTTCACAGACATTTTGAAGATATCTAGGCAGAAATCAGGCCTAAAGAATTCCCAGTTTATAAATAACTCATTCTTGGAATGCTTTTTCCTTTTGAGTATTGTGCTTGGCATGCTGACTTTCCTTCATTCCCTTAACAATTTTCTCCTCTTTTTCTTCATTGTAGATTCTAGCTTGGGGCTTAAGAAACATGAAAAATTACCAGATGGCTTCTGTGACTTCCCCAAGTCTCATCATAGAGTGCGGAGGGGAAAGGGTAGAATCGGCAGTGATCAAAAACCTTAAGAAGACACCCAACTTCCCAAGTTCTGTTCTCTTCATGAAAGTGGTGCTGTATCAACTCTCCCCCAAGCCCCTAAGCTGAGATGTTCAATGTGTTAATAGTTAAATTATATTGAATGTGGAAGTACATATATACTGAATAGGTGAAGGATGTAGGGTGAAGGATGGCTTGAGTTGGTTGCCTTTTCCTGCCTCTGACACATATTGGATGTATAACCCCAGGCAAGTCATTGAACCTCCTGGTACCTGCGAAATATTCTAAGACTGTAAGTTGCAAGGAAGGTAACACTATTCTGCACTGGAAGAGGAAGTTTCTTCCTAAGGAACTAATAATTTTCTCCCTAAGAACTCCCTACACTGTTGAAATCACAGGTTTAGTGTAAAAAAAAATTGGGGAAAGATCTACTATTTCATTAACTTTGGGAAGCCTGATATAATTCAGGACACATATTACACTGGAACACCCTCCAGCAACACAGATCACAACCTGTCTGTGTCTCAGATAAGGTCCTGGGAGCTACCTGAGCCATCCAAATAATAAATGACTTGCCCAGGGTCACACAGATAGAAACTGTCAGAGGCTGGATTTAATCCCAGATCTTTTTGACTCTAAGCCCAGAACTCTATCCACTATGTCTAGCTGCCTCACATATACTAAATGTAATGTACATTATATATGTAAATATGTGCACTTAGTTATGTGGATACACACACATGTGCATGGGCACATACACATATTACATACACAAAGAACGGACATTAAGCAGCAAATAGAAAAGCTGTTGAGCAATGTCTTTTTAATCTAAGGTTGTCAAAATGATCCAAGTAGAGAGATGGAAGTTTCTTAGATAAAGATATAACAAAAGACAATAGTAATATAATTGCTAACAGATATGTTTTTGTGTATGTATATATATACATATATATATATATGTATATATACACATATATATAAACACCACCTTTCCTTAGTTCTTAGTTGCCCTCATGGACTCATAAATATCTATCATCTCATTAGAGACTCACAATAAGCCTAGGAGATAGACCAGGCAGAAATAATGATTTCCATTTTATGGATGAGAACACCAAAGTTTAGAGATGTTAAGGATTTCATAACCAAGCAGGTGGTTGTTTCTGTTTTTATTCCAATTCACATTGCTTTTATCTAGAGTAGGAACAATCAATTACACTGGAGTAATTAACATCCTCTTTACCTGAGGGATTTCCTCTCCAGTTGAGGAGCAGGGCACAGGAAATGCTGAGTGACAATGCTAATAGTCATTGGATCTAGAGAAGATGGTGAAGTTCTGACAAGTCTTTCCTTTCAACTGGGTCCTGGTACCCTGCTTCCAGGATGTCCTAAGGCAGCTGCCCTACTTTTCCCATGGGAATTACACCAAGGTCAATCATAAGAAATGATATGGATTAGCTCCAGTTCAAAGTGTATGATGACTGTATTTAGGTTTCATCTCAATAATCAGGACGGTCCTAACCTCAGTTTCTTTTCTGAATTTCTATTTTGGGTACAGAGTCATGAATGTGATTCTGTCTCCAATCCAAATCCCAGCGTGATTCCCATCATGCTTCTCCCCTGTCTCTGCTCCTTCTAGCTCCAAGGACATGTCTGCTTCCAATTTTCAATTTGATCAGAGGCTGGAGGCCAGAAGAGCTTCAAGTTTGGGAGAGACACTTCCTGCTTTGTCTTCCAGTTTCTGGTTCACATGTAAAGCTTAGCCTATAACTAAACCCAAGGCTGGAGCTGAGGCACTACTTCTGATATTCTACTTTGTTACGCATACGTCAGCATATGACCCCTCAAACTGATTGTGCTATATATAGTCCCATTACTTCGAGGTAGAAGACGTACGGCTATTTTTGGTCCTGACCCTCTAAAACTATAAAGTTTTCAACCATTGATTCAGGGACTTGGAGGTAACAAATTCCCTTAAATGGAAGTTTCGGTTGTATCTTAGTGTATTTTTGTTCACTTAGTCATTCAACCAGGCAATGAAGATTTTTTAAGCTAATTAATATTTACTAAGTACCTACTATGTGCCAGGCATTGGACTAAGCTCTGGCGATACAAAAGTAGGTAAAAGACAATCCCTGCCTTCAAAAAGCTCACAGTCTGATGGGGGGAAACAACACGCAAACAAATATGTACAAACAAATATGTACATACACAGGATAAATAAGAAATAATTAAAAGAGGAAAATACTAGAGTTAAGAGGGATTGAAAAGCACTTCCTGTTTGGGATTTTAGTGGGGACTTAAAGGAAGCCAGGGAGGTCAGTAGTCAGAGAGGAGGAAAAAAATCATTGCAGGCATAAGAAAATGCCCAGAGCCCAAGAAATGGAGTGTCTGGCTTAGCACAGTGCTTGGCACATAGTAAAGGTGCTCAGTAAATGCTTGTTGACGTAAGTATGGCCCCCTCCAAGGACAACAGTTAGATCTTAAATTATTGTAGTATCTGTGTACTCTCATCCCGCTTTGCAAGTAATCTCTCAATAGAGCGGGTGAATGTTGTTATCTAAAAGAATGGACTTTCTTTAGCTACTTGTCTTGTAGGAGGGAGAAACTGAGATTGAATTCAGATCCATAACTGGTATGGGGTATAAGGGGTTATGTTCCAACCCTTGCATGCCTTCATCACCATAGAAACTACTGAGCTTAGAACCTACTTAGTCAAAATAGGAAGCTAGCAGTAGCACCTTTTCCCCAAACCAACCCTTTCTACTTCAGCAAATTGTTCTTTCTGTGTCTCAAGATTTTCACTGATGGGGGCATGTGTCCCATTGTTTCTGCTGTCTCTTCAACTGAATTCACCTTAAAATGTTGATTTGAGTATTTTTTGGTGAAGTTGTCCCTAAGTACGAAAAATGCTAATTAGAGCTCTGGTTAGATCGGTAGATTTTTGTCCTTATTTTCAAAGCCTTTAAAGTTATCCTAAAATCAAAGTAATAAAACTCTTTTGACCTCACAGCTCTTACCCAAGGAAGAGTTGTACACACCACCACTGGTCATTAAAGTGATCGACCACAGACAATTTGGGCGGAAACCCATTGTAGGCCAGTGCACCATCGACCTTCTTGAACAGTTTCGTTGTGACCCTTATTCATTTAAGGAAGATGTTGCACCCCAGTTAAAAGGTAAATATCAATAGTATTTTAGGTTTGTGCCAAGTCTTTCTTCCAGGAACCTCAGAGGCTATACAGGCTTTTTCCTATTTTCCAATCAAAATTTCTGATTAGGGAGACAGGGAAGGAGAAAGCTTTGTTATCCCCCCTCATGAATGGGGAAGCATGTAGAAGCTAATTGATTTGAACATAATCACACAGCTTGTCAGTAGCAGGGGGTCAGAGGTCTTCTTCTAGGCAACTTTACCTCTAATTGCTTCCGCTCTTTTCTAAAGAAAGTGGAATCTCAAACTGATGGAGAGAATTTTTAGATCTATAGGATCATGACACCATTGAATTAACAAGGTATAGGATTTTGTGCCTTGAAGAAACTTGAGTCTGTACGTTGAAGGGACCTTGTTGCATGGAAAGCAATGTGATGACACAGTAGAAAGAATGTTGCACTTGGAGTTAGGAGAGATCTTCATTCAGTCTTTCTTTGACACTTATTAATCCTATGACTCTAGACAAGCCATCTAGTACCTTTAAGTACTGAAAGAGCTAGATGACACCATAGTGCACAGAGCGTGGACCTAGAGTCAGGAAGACCTGAGTTCTAATCCAACTTTTCACACTTAGTAGTCGTATGACCCTGAGCAAGTCACTTAACTTCTGACTGCCTCAATTTCTTCAATTATACAATGGGAAAATAATAATAGCTATCTCCCAGGGTTGCGTAAAGATAAAATGAGACACTATAAAGTGCTTTACAAATCTTACAGCACTATATAAATACTAGCTATTATTAAGTCTCAGTTTATTCTTTTGTCAAATGAGGATAATAATGCTATCAGTATTTATCTTAAATGGTTGTAAAGCTCAGATAAGATATCATATGTGAAGCAAAATGACTATAGGTATCAGCTCTTCTTATTCATCTGACAAACATTTATTAAGTACTTACTGTGTGCCAATGTTAAGGCTACAAAGACAAAAACAAAATTATTCCTGGCCTTCAGAAGCTTATAATAACGAAGATCTGATAAAGCATCTCCTGTTTACAAAAACAAATCAAACAGATATCAGCACAATAAATGTGCTTTCCAAGGAAGATTTTCATAATAAAATATCTTTTCTAGCCAGGAAGCGTTTTATGAATTATTGTCATCAAGAGTTAAAATTATTTGTAATTTGTTTCTGATGCCATTAAATCATGGCTGCAATTGGAACCATTCCTAATGCTTTATTATGTACTCATAAGATTGGTGAAAAGATACAAAATAAGAGTGTGCAAGGGAGGAAGTGAATGAGTTGGAGAAAAGCCTCTGGGGAGCCCAGTCAGGGGGAAAATGGAGCCCTGAGTGTACCTGTTGGAATTCAAAATTAGCAATGACCTGGCATTAAAAAGCTCATCATGCCTGAACACATATTTCCTGCAGCATTATGGGCACCGTGTCCTAGCTGCCAGATTTCCCCATTTCTCCTGAGAGTAGCACCATCCTTCTGGTCTCCCCAGGATGGTGACCTCCAAACCATCCTTCCCTTTCCTCTTCCTCTCTGCCCACCATACTTTTTAATCTGCTGACTACTATTGATTCCATCTCTATAACATAAATTGCTTTTCAGCTTCTATTTTGTCTTCCCCACCTCCCCGGGATGTGATTATTGATGTAGAAGACTCAAAGCCATTACTCCCAACTAAGGTAAGCATCAGCATTGGTCATTTTATGATTAGGTTTTGCTTGATTAATGCCAAAAGAATTGATTGTCAGGCAAACAGCCACTTGACTATGCTTATGAAAAATGAAATCAGTTTTTTGAGAATCATGTAAGTTAAAAAAAAAAAGAGCAAAAAATTTCCAACCACATGTGTTATTAGCACTGGATAAACAACCTTAGTAGACAGCATAAAAAAGTCATGAATGCACGATCGCTAGGGATATCAGAGCAGAGGCTGGATGATCTTTTGTTGGAAATGTTTGTTAAACTGAGTAGTTAAATTGAATTTGAATGTTCGAGAAGGGATTCATGAATCAAGTAGAGGGTCAAATGAGAAACGTTTTTCATTTCCTTCCAATGGTCTGTGATAGAAGTGGGTAAACTATAGTGAGGCAAGCTAAGAGTGGGTTTTACATTTTTAAAGAAAGTTTTATTCTATTTAAAAATGTAAAATCCATTCATAGCTCAATGTCCATACAAAAACAGGAAGAAAGAATTTGGCCTGCAGGCTATGGTTTGCCAATCCCCGGCCTATGATAGTTTATTTTATGAAAAAAAATGTAACAAGAAAAAGCTATACTGATAATTGTGCTGCATGCCAAAATTGTTTTGTATCTGTGTGAGACAGACATGTTGCTCTTTTTAAAATTAATATATCTGGTGATTTTATATGTCCTATTGAGGTCAGCTAGGTGGCTCAGTGGATAGAGTGCCAGGCCTGGAGTCATGAAGACTCATTTTTCTGAGTTCAAATCTAGCCTCAGACTCTAACTAGCTGGGTTAGCCTAGACAAGTCACTTAACCCTGTTTGTCTCAGTTTCCTCTTCTGTAAAATGAGCTGGAGAAGAAAATGGCAAACTACTCTAGCATCTTTGCCAAGAAAACCCCCAATGGGGTCATGAAGAGTTGGACATGACTGAAATGACGAAACGATAACAACAGAATCTCATCCTGGATTGTAACAGTCACCAAGATTTTTAAAGTGAAACAATGAGGAGATAATGTTCAGCCAAGGCTCCCATGTGTTATTTACTTGGCTCTGCCAAAAATCATTTCTACTATCCTAGAAGATGAAGAGGAAAAGCAAAACTCATATTTTGTTTCTACCCAGAAAATATAAGGCAAAAAATTGTCTTTGTTGTGCAGAAATGTTCTGGGGGGCAGGTCTCATCTGTAATGAAAAAAATGTATATCTTATATTTAAGAAAAATATATGGATCAGTAAAAAATATTCACATTCAAAGAAGTATTAAAATGTACATTAGAGAAAACATTTGAGCAAGCACTCTAAAAAATGTATAGAGTACCTACACACACATACACACACACACACACATACATACATACATACACACTGTTTTCCTATCTAAAGTATTTTAGCAACCTCACCAGAACAAACTACATTTATTTTATCCCTAACTAGACATTCTACAGAACCACCAAAGGAAAGGGCAAGTCAGCCATCTTAGGATAAAAGCTGAACTGTCAGGGCCCATAGTATCCCCCAAACATGCCTGGGCAGCAGGAGCTGTGGGGAACAGTCCTATAGTCTTATCACTCTTCTTATCCTGGGATTTTATCACAGGAGTGGAGAAGCTTGTCTTCAGTCTTGTGCCATAGCTGTAACTGACCACAGTTTTGCCTCCTCCATTGTTAACCGAGTAGCTATCAAGGGCTCTCGTGGCCCGGGCTATAGGGGACTCAGAAGAAGTAGTGAGACACATTCCCATCAATGTTCCCTCTCAAATTTCTTTTTTTAGTTCTGGGCGGATTGATCAGGCTGGTGGAGCAATAAACTATAAAAATTGAGTATGTATCAATCAATCAAGTGACAAACTTTTGTTAAGCATCTACTATGTGACTGGCCCTGGAGAATGAACAGAATTTATAGTGTTATAAATTTGGGAAGACTAGTGCTGGGGAAGCCATCAGTTATTCACACCTTAGTGTGAATTAGTTTAATCAGGCTGCTTTTCTAACACCTGCCGGAGACTCGATGAGGAAGTAGCAATTTTGATAGACCAAAAAGCAAGGGTTGTGAGAAGCCACCTCTAAAAATAATCATAACGGTTTAAAAATAACAACTACTAACCTGATTTCAGGCAAGAAGATCTTAATCCCAAATTTACCACTAATTTGCTCCATGATTTTAGGAAAATCATTTAACCTTTCTGAGTCTTAGTCTGCTTACCTGTAAAATGGAAGGAATTTAACTAGCTAACTGGTTAAACAGATGACCTGTAGGGTCTCTTCTAGCCCTCACCTTTGCAAGTTGGTAGCTATAAATATCTAGTTGATCTCTACTCACAGTCAGATGAACTGAGGGAAAGCAGGTTGGCTGATGTCCTATTGTTCTATATGACCACATATTCAGTTCAGGGGACCACAGTCTGTCTTTGTGTTCTGGGTAAGTAGAAGAAGCTTCCCTCCTCCTTCAACCCATAGACTTGAAGCCAACGACAGAGCTCATCAGGCTGGTAGTCTCTGAATTGACATTTTTAAAAATGGGCTGGGGATTGGGTGGGAAGAGGTATTGAGTTTTTCAGAGAACTGGACTTCCAAAGTGCCAGTCCAATGATCAAACTGGACTCCAAAAATGGAAGACTCAATTATTACCTTCCCATTTTTAGTGCTTAAGCAGCCTGTCCACAGCAATCAGCAAAATGGCTTCTCCGAGAACGGTGCATGTATGTATGCTAAGAAAATGCATGAAGCTGACTGGGACAGGGGGGCCTTGGGCTAAGGCTCTAATTCTCTTTTGGAGGGGTTTTCCTATAGGGAGATTTTTGTTCTAAAAGGTGCTTTTTAAATAAATATAGTTGGTGATCCATATATGAATAAGGGAAACTCCTATTTCTGCAACACATTTATTCTTTCCACAGATATATAATTGGCTGTGGTCAAACTAACTTAACTTGCTATTGTACATAAGCTGGTGTCCAATATCGCTCACATGTGACTTAAGCAAATGAGCGAATACTGGTACTCTAAAGCAACAAGAATAATTTGGGGTAGTGTTTTTTCAATGTTTTCATTAAAATAATGGATTTGTGCTGTGGAAAAATAATTGTGAGTAGTAGCAATAAACTAATGATGAACTGAATTTAGTGAACCTGTTCAGAATGAAAGTCCAGAGAAAACAATCTTTTTCTCCAAAATCTATCATGATTTAATTATAAATATGACTTCTATACATTCCCTAAAAATATTTTTATCATTTCTCTATCACTATTCCTTTCTTCCTTGTTTCTGTTCTTCCTTCTCTCCTTCCCTGTTTTCTCCCATCTTTCCTTCCTTCCTTTTTTCTTCCTTTCTTCCCTCTTTGCCTTCCTTCCTTCCTCCCTCTCTTCTTCCATATCTTCCTTCTTTCCCTCCTTCCTTCCTTCTTTCTTATTTTTGCTATTAGTGCTAAGCAAAACAAAACTTGAAAGCTAAACCCAGGAAAGCCTAAAAAAGATTCCCATAGCAAAAATACATGTTCTGTCCCAATGACTTGATCAATATCTGGTGGCGCCTGGAAGCTTTTCTCCCCTAACGTCAGAAGTTAGCTTGAAGTTGAAAATTCAGGAATGGGAAGAGGAAGTCTTTCTCCATCCTGTTCCTCAAAAGACTTAGTGCCCTTACTGCATTGTTTGCAAAGGGCAGAACCCTGGTTCTGTGTCCCAATTATCCTGTCTCTCATCTCCCACATGTGCTCTGTGAAAAAGATTCCATTCTTAGAGAGAAGTAAAGTGGAGGAATGTGGCTGTATGGGGAAAAAGCCTGCCAGGGTTAGCAGCTTCTTGGAAATGTGAACATCTATTCAAGATCACAAAAATACCCCTGTGAGACAGCATGAGAATGAGGAGACAGGCAAAAGCAAACAGAAAACAGACCCCAAGAAGCAGAAAGGCAAGGCAGTCACGCTTGGATCAGTAAAGAGTCAGGAGAGGTTTTGAAAGAGCAAAGAATACAGACTTTTAGCAAAACCCTTTGGTAATCAAACTCAATCAAAGGGCTAGGGATTGGGTCAAAGGAAAAAGAGGCCTGAACTAATCTGTTTTCTTTCATTATATGGACGTTGTCTGGGCAGATGCTTTAACATTGTATATATAACTCTATTAAAATTTGATACAGTTTCCTATTAACTTTTCATTTCACTGTGGGAATAATTCTGGTGTAATTTCTAGAGTGGTATAAAATAAAGTGCTACATTCTGAGATCACGTAGGGCTAATGATTCAAAAGAATCCACTCAGATATGCTGGGAATATTAAACCTTGAATGACAAGCAAACGTTCACCTTTTTTTTAATCCAACGCTCTCCATATTTTCATCCTCATGTCATTTGTGTGGGTCGCTCTCCTGCTGTTACACACATGTTGATGATCAGCTAGCTGAAAAGGTAATTCCCACCTACGTCATCTGTATTTTTTAGTCATCTAGTGTCTGTTTGTAGTTGGTATGTGATGGAAGAACTTTTAAACCAGGGACTGGGTCAAGCAGGTCATGGGCCACACACAGATGTGAAACCTTCTGTTCTAGGTTCTCGATTCTTGTTATTTCCTGACAATTGCAGATGCTGAGGGGCAAGTTACATTCAGCAATATCACTCCATGTGGTCCTTGCCTTAGTAGGTGACACTAAGCAATGGGTAGATCCATTGGGGAGCTATCTTTTCTTTTTTGGTTGTTCTTAAATTTATTTTTATACCTTTTTAAAAAATACAGTCATTTTTTTTTCAAATTAATTTTTTTTTAAATTAACAAGCATTTGTTTTCTCCTCCTCCCCGTTGAGGAAGAACAAAAACAAAATCTTTGTAATAAATATGCACAATCAAACAAAATAAATTCTCTCTTTGGCCCTGTCCAAAACATACTGCATTTTTAGGCCATCACCTCCCCACAATAACACCATCATTGTAAAAAAAACACCCCAAAAAACCACCACAACTTTGAAAGACTTAAGAACTCTATACACGGTCATTTTTTATATGTCTCCATGATGACAAAGAAAAATAACTCTTAAAAAGCAACCACATTTAGCGATATATGACATTTCCTCACCTCGGTGCCTCCTCCATCCACTGAGAAGAGGGACATTTTTTATCCTCTTCTCTAGAACCAATGTTGAATTTTGCATTTGAATTAATATATTTATTACAGTTCTAAGTCTCTGACACTATGAAATATCAAATCAATAGGATGAAAAATTAGTAAAACAAACCTGGTGGCACTTATAAGATGTGATCTAATCAGTTATAGGACAACTCCCTGGGTATAGGGGTCACTAAAATTGCTCACTAGTGCACTGACTACCTGATCCAATTAGAAGGCCTTTAATGCTTGAGTCACACATGTAGGCAGGTCCCAAATGATATTATTTTTTAC
This sequence comes from Bettongia penicillata ogilbyi, assembly GCA_023548195.1. Lineage (NCBI taxonomy): Eukaryota > Metazoa > Chordata > Mammalia > Diprotodontia > Potoroidae > Bettongia > Bettongia penicillata. The sequence continues at coordinate 1,399,037 of JAJHZJ010000145.1, forward strand.
CAAAACTGCAAGTTTATAAGTGCCCATTTATGATATGTATAAGATGGTATGGTCTTAGAGTTAGGAAGATCTGGGTTCCAATTCTACCTTTGACATTTATTAGCTGTATGACTAGGGATAAATCCCAACCTTCTGAGCCTCAGTTTCTTTATCCATAAAATGGGGATAATAATGCCACCTACTTCACAGGATTGTTGTGGGGATCAAATGAGATAATGTATGTAAAGCATTTTGAAATTTTTAAAGTCTGATATCATTAAGTGATAGACATGTTTTGATCTGCATAACTGGCAGGAATTTCCATGCTGACAATCTCACAATCTATTCATATATTCATAGAATATGTTTTACTTGTTTGTTTTTGTGAGGTAATTGGGGTTAAGTGATTTGCTTAGGGTCACGCAGCTAGTTAAGTGTCAAGCATCTGAGGTCATATTTGAACTCAGGTCCTCCTTACTCTGAGGCTGATGCCCTATCCACTACTCCACCCTAACTGCCCCCTCTAAGAATATGTTTGAAAAGAAGCATATTGCATGGATTACAAATCTGAACTACCACTCAAACCTTTCCACTTCTTGGGGATTATGTTTAGGAGGAAGAAACTGTCGACTGGTGGAGCAAATTTTATGCTTCCATTGGAGAACCTGAAAAATGTGGACAGTACATTCAGAAGGGATATGCCAGACTAAAGGTAACTTGAAGATTACTCCTGCAGACAGCCTTGTGATTGAGGGAGAAAAGAGGGGTCATACCTTGGTCAAACAGAAATGGGTAAGTGGTCCCAATAAAACTGAAGAGAATGTCCATGAGTCCGACTGTAGGTGTTGATCCAGAATGGGTCCAACCTGGACCAAGCAATAGTCTGAATGTCTGTGGTGTCAGAGTCACAGTCCATGGTGAATGGTGGCATCATTGGTAGAGAGAATTCAGAAAGAGGTGACAGATTTAATACAAAGATGATGGGTTGTATTTTGGACATTTTGAGCAAGAATCACTATGGGACATCAAAGTGGGTTGTTTAACAGGCAGTTGGAGCTGTGAAGCCTAAGTGTCTTCATGTGCTGATTTGAGGGTGCTTGAGAGTGGCGATCTTGGAGTATGGTAGGCTCCGTTCTTCTAAAACCATGCCGGGCTCTATTTAGACTAAATGGTTCTACATAAGACCTATGGATCACTATGGTTCTCTTTTAACACACAATTGACTGTTGATTAATTTTCAGGTATATAACTGTGAACTAGAGAATGTTCCAGAGTTTAAGGGTCTGACAGACTTCTCAGATACATTTAAGCTGTACAGAGGGAAGTCTGATGAGAATGATGATCCTTCAGTGGTGGGAGAGTTTAAGGTAAGCAGAATGGCTGAACTGATCCTCTTTGGGCACAATGCTGACTTAAAAGATTTCTCCTTCTCCTTTTAGATGCGGAAGAAAGTACATTACATGCTTTGAGACACCTGAGCGCTTCTGTAACTAATGTCTCCTTTGTGTAGAGTTGTCAGGTCATTTTATGGTTTTGTAACTGACCCTTGTCTGAACTAGGTGTACTGTCAGCTAAATAAAATCTACAATTTTAGAGGGCTTTTCACAAGTTTGATTGGGTCACTGCCAGTGACTTTGCAGTAAGACATTTAAGCAGTCGGGCTGACAGATGGCTTTGAACCAGAACTAAATTCTGGCTCTGAGCCAAAGATATTGAAAAGAACAACTTTAGCAAAAGTAATATTAACAAAAATTATTTTATGCACTTTAAACAACAAAAGCATTCATCTACAATGATTTAAATTTTTAAAAGTAATTTCAATTTTCAAGGTATCTAAAACAGTATATTAATTACTCCCACTATGTTCCCTTTCATTTTCTTTGTTTATCCTTCCCTTCTGTGACTGCGTATAATAATCCCTTTACCTCTTGAGGTGGGTGGCCTTTTACTGACTTTCCCATCATGCTTTCAATTAGGACAATTCTTTTTTTTCCATCCTGATTCCAAGGTAAATTTAGGGTGGTGGTTCTTTCCCAACAGTAATCTCGAGATCATAAGATCATGGTAACTCCAGGGCTTTATCTACTGCACCACCTGGCTGCTTCAGTAAGAACAGTAATAATCCTAAACCCTTCCTATTTAAGTACGTTTAAGGGAGATTACGCAGCCAAAGTCATGGCTCTGATATATACGGGTTTTGTGACCCACCCCTGGTCAATTTCCTTACTCAATCTTTCAATACCTAAGCAACTCTTTTAGACTATAAATTGCAGAACAGAGGCAAATCTACTGGTATCTGGGAAGTTTCCTCATTGAGAGTTCCCTGAAGAATGAAATGATAAATCCAGTCCCCCTTTCCTCCCAAATGTATCTGACATACAGCCTCTGTTGATTGTATTCTGAAAGAGGAGATCTAACAAAGCCTGGCTATATCAAAGCACTTTTTCATGACTGCAACCTCAAGCCTTTCTCAGGAGATAAACATAGCCCAAATATCATAAAGATTGTGTCGCTAATCGTGCATCTTGTGTTTCTGTGTGTGTTGTGTGTTACAGGGTTCCTTTAGAATCTATCCATTGTCTGATGATCCAAATATACCTGCTCCTCCCAGGCAGTTTCGGGAATTACCCGACAGTATCCCACAGGAATGCATAGTGAGGATTTATATCGTCAGAGGTTTAGATCTCCAGCCTCAGGATAACAATGGCCTGGTGAGACTTTTGTTTTGAACATGTCAAGAAGCCATCTTGGATATAGAAAAGTTACTCGTGGTTTGATATGTAACTGTTTAATAAAATAATTTGTCTTTTCTTTTCTGGCATCTGTTATTTCCTAAGAGGAAAGAACTAGAGAAGCATCATTTATACACCAAGACTGGTTCTAGAATGATACAAGATTTAAGCTAGAAAGGGTCTTGTAGCTCACCCTATCCCAGAGCCATAACTAGGATCTTTCATAGGCACAGCCATAACAACTGGCCCTTGGAGAGGGATTGGTAAGGTAGCAAGGATATGGGGATGCCAGGTTCTGGATCACTGAAGGGAGGAAGTACTATCTCCTCACTCCCCCATTTTAATGCATGAGACCAAATTCCTGGTTGTCCTACCTTAGCTGTTTTCTAAAACAGCTCCCTTGTTTTAGAAATGAGGAAGGCTGGGATCCAAAGAGATCAGACAATTTACTTAAGATCATATGGCTGGTTAGAGGCAGAGCAAGAACTAGAACTCAGGTCTTTTAACTCTTAACTACCAGTCTAGTGGCTTTTCCACTGCTCAGAGCTTCCTTGACAATAAAATAATGACAATAAAATAACATGGAGGCTGTAGCAAGACATTAAAATAATTTAGACAAAACATCTGTCAAATCTTTGTTTAAAATACAGATAAAACAACCAGCTGATTATTTCTCATTTTTAGTCAGTTCTTTCAGTGTTATGTAAATAGTAAGAACGACTGAGTAAACCACCAAAATTGGTATAAAAGATCAGGGTACTATCCAATAACATCTCATTTATTTTCCCAACAGTGTGACCCTTATATAAAAATATCCCTGAGTAAAAAAGTCATTGAAGATCGAGACCATTACATTCCGAATACACTCAACCCAATTTTTGGAAGGTAATGTAAAATTTCTTTAAGTTTCGGGACTGATATATCCTGCTTCTAGCTATATATATATTCATAGTATCTATATAGATTATTATATTATATATTATATATCTAGCTATATATATTTATAGTATATACTATAAATTTATATATGTTATATTATAGCATACATATTTATATACTATGAAACTCGTATTCCTCTTTGTGCTATATTATCAGTGGATTAATACAACAATATTTTAGATTTATCATTCTCTATCATTCACTATATAGGTACAGCTCTGATTTCGTTCTTGAGAGTGCTAAGCCAAATCGGCTAAACTGTGAGCTCCTTGAGGGCAGGAACTCTCTTCTTACCTTTCTTTGTATCCCTAGTGCTTAGTATAGTGCCTGGAACATAGTAGGTGCTAAATGTTTATTGACTGCGTAATCTACTAAATGCCTGGCAAGCAAATATGAATTATGTGTTTACTCTTTTAGGATGTATGAGCTGAGCTGCTTCTTACCTCAAGAAAAAGACCTGAAAATTTCTGTCTATGATTATGACACTCTTACTCGTGATGAAAAAGTAGGAGAAACTATTATTGATCTAGAGAATCGCTTCCTTTCCCGATTTGGGTCCAATTGTGGCATAGCAGAGCAGTATTGCACGTAAGTTCCAGAAGCCATGAAACTCAGTTCTTTTTTTTTGGAAAGGACATTTATATCAGAAAAGGATTTACAGTTCTCCTACAACCCTTCCCTGAGCAATGGCATGGTTGAGTTGGGATATAGCTACTCTATTTGGGTATCTTAGTAGTACTCATTCCAAATATACATCACTTTCAATCATTAATTACCTCAGTAAGTCTAGACTCAAAACTTCCTGATTGTGAAAGTTGTGAATTTTTAATATGGCAAAGGGAGACTCTTCTCTTTTAATCTGAACAAATGAATTTTTTGAAATCTTCATTGGAGGGTGAAAAATTACAGAATGCCTTCCAAGTTGCAATGCATATTTTAGATTTTTGAGACACAGCATGGTCTAGTTGATACAATTTTGGACTTAGAGGTAGCTCTTGTCTTGGACACATATTAACTATGGGCAAGTGACTAGCTTCTCTAGGATTCAGCCATTTAAGTCCCATCTACTAAGTTATGGATCAGCTATGGTCTTTGGGAAGGTTAAGGATAGTTTTCGAATCACATATCCTTCATGTAATTATGTAGTCTACGTTCTTCACAGTTTTCATGTATAAAAGCGTTCTCACCACTCTACTATGGAGTCAGTTAGGTGGTGAATTAGATATAATGATGGACCCGAAGTTAGGAAGTCCTGGTTTCAAACCCTGCCTCAGGTACTTTACTGTGCGATACTGGGCAGGTCACAGTCTTTATCAGCTTCAGTTTCCTAACTTACAAAAGAGGATGATAATAGTACCTATCTCCTGAGGTTATTGTGAGAATCAAATTCAATAACATTTGTAAAGTGCTTTGTAAGTGTTAAAAAAAGCTATGTAAATGCTGATATTTATTACTGTCATAGCAGATACATACATGTTGGTAATTTTAAGGAAAGCCTATGTATCAAATGTTAATCCTTGGATGGAATGTATTGTTCAACAGTTCTGGAGTCAATACTTGGCGTGATCAGCTAAGACCAACACAGTTGTTAAGCAATGTGGCCAAGTATAAGGGCTTTCCACCCCCTATTCTTTCTGAAGATGGAAGTAGGCTTCGATACGGAGGGCGAGAGTACAGCTTAGAAGAATTCGGTGAGTTGGATGCTATGAATTGCTTATGGCTAGCTGACTCAAATAGTCTTGTTTACCTAGCAGAGTGGCCTATTACTAATGTTTTCATGAAGTATTGGAATACTAGCATATCACAAGCTAACTATGTTATATCAGAATCTGACTCCATGTGCCATTTTGGCAGGAATGTGGTCTGACTTATGGTTATGGGATCCAAACAAAATGGACATGATGTTACAACATTTTGAAACAAAAGTATTATAACATGGTACCATACTATAAAACTTCAAAATGGAGTACCTGGCACATTGTCTTATCTTTTTTTTTAACATTTTATTTGTCGATTTAGATCTTTTTCTGTCCCTGCCTCTTTGTACTTATAGTTCTACCCCAGACTAGCTCAGCGGTTACAAAGTGATTACATTCTAGTAGGGGAAATCTTCTTCTCTTCATACCTTTTCATCATCTTAGAGGTTCAGAGAGTACATTGTTGTGGGTTGTTTGAATCATTGGTGCATTTCACACCTGACTGAGTGCTGAAAGCCCCAAAGATTCACAAGAAACAATTCCTGAGCTGTAGCTAGAAATTTCAGGGGAGGAGTGGTTCAGACCTTTAGACACAAGATCCTGTGAGTGAAGAGGTAGGATGGAAATTTCTTAGGAAGTTGCAGTGCGAGGTGAGAAACAGAGACTCCAGGCATCCTCTTTTTGAATGGAAGAAATATCACAGGCATCCCCTTGCTATGGCATAGAATGAATCCCTTGGATTATAGAGAAGGGGAAACCTTTCCTCTAGAGATTATGCTCTTTCAGCACATTCACGATCCCCTGAACCTTAGACCCCTAAGTGATGAAGTATATAAGGGATATGGTAGGGGGGGTTGAGTGGGCCTTAGGAGAAGGATACAACTTAACGGAACCCTAGGAATGGTGACTCTAAAGGGGAGGAGAGTGACTCCCTTGTAAGCTGTTGGTGCCCTGGGGAAAAACTCTGGCCCCTCCCTGCTGAGATGGTTTGGATGGTTCCAGACAGAAGTATTCCCAATTTGTGAAGAAGTTGTCTTCTGGTTAGGAAGGAGAAGAGGCTTTCAGCATGTTTGTAAATTTTTTCTAAATTAAAGACTCTTAAGTGCAGCCTCATGATTGAAATGCAAATGAAAGCTTCTAGGACAGCTTTGGTTCGCTCCCTGTTTTGATGGCATTCTCAATTACAGAGGCCAACAAAAATCTGCACCAACACCTGGGACCCCCAGAGGAGCGCCTTGCTCTATATATCCTTCGGACTCAGGGACAAGTGCCTGAGCATGTGGAAACGCGGACTTTATACAGCACCTTCCAGCCAAATATTTCACAGGTACATCATTGAATGTTGGTCAATACCGCACTTTACAACATCTATAGTAACGGTAAATCTGTGATCACATGGCTGGCTTTGTATCCTGTTGAACAGAGAGGATTCTGAGTGGGAAAGAGATGGGCAGATAGGACATGTTGATGGCCTAGAACCGAAGCCAGAGATAGGTAGTAGCATCAGGGCAATGGTGGGTCAATGATACAATTATTTGGTTTTTTCTTTCATTCTAAAACATCCCTTGTAGAAAAACAACTCTGAAGGGCCAAAGAAAGAGTTTGACCCCAATAACACAACAAGAAAATCACACTGACCAGACCTTCTGTGATTTTTAAAAATGAAACAAAAAGTCCTAATACCAAATAATTTTTCCCCTTTTGAATGACACAGGGGAAACTTCAGATGTGGGTGGATGTTTTCCCCAAAAGTTTGGGACCACCAGGTCCGCCTTTCAATATCACTGCCCGGAAAGCCAAGAAGTAAGTAATTCCTAGTTTACTTGAAGGCTGTGATAAGTGTCCAACTTAAGACAAGTGAGGAAATTCCTTAAAAATGTTTTCCTCTCAGGTATGTCTTGCGTGTGATCATTTGGAACACTAAAGATGTCATTCTGGATGAGAAAAGTATCACAGGAGAAGAAATGAGTGACATCTATGTGAAAGGGTAAGTGGCCTGGAAATCTTTCTGAAAACTTTTCAGAGACATACAGTAACACTCTTCCTCTCTTAGTACCTTTTGTTTTTCTTATAAGGAGGGGAATAAGTATTTATTAAGTACCTACATTGTGCCAGGCACTCTGCTAATTTACAAATATCTCATTTGATCCTTAGAACAACCCTGGGAGGTAGGTGCTATTATTGTCTTCATTTTACAGTTTGAGGAAACTGAGGAAGAGAGCATTTAAGTAACTTGCCCAGGATCATAGAGGTTGATGTTGTGGGTGGTGAGGTGGCACAGTAGATGCAGGGCTGGGTTTGGAGTCAGGAAAATCTGAGTGCAAATGTGCACTCAGACACTTAGTAAATGTATGACCCTGGACAAGTCACTTAACTCTGTTTGACTCAGTTTCTTCATCTGTAAAATGAGCTGGAGAAGAAAATGACAAACCATTCCAGTATCTTTGCCAAGAAAACCCCAAAAGGCATCACGAAGAATCAGGCATGACCGAAAGAACAACAAAACCAGATTCGCGCAGCTACACAATGTCTGAGTTTGGGTTTGAAGCTCAGATATTCCCAGCTCCAGGACCAGAGCTCTATCCATTGCCCCACCACCTCAACTGCTTTAAGACAGTGCCTAAGAGAGAACTGCCAGATAGGACACAACCCTTCCATAGTCGAATAGCCAAATCTTAGAAAGTTGCTTGAGGCTTAAAAAGGTTAACTGACTTGCCAGTGGTCATATATAGTAGATAGTGACTGAGGAGGGATTAGATCCTAAGTCTTCCTAAAGGCAAGTCTAACGCTATATATTTGACCATACTACTTCCATTGTTTTTGCTGTGAGAGGAAAAATAAATGGACAGGAGAGATAAAAGAGAATATAGAACCCAGGTTATATTTATGACCAAGAATTCTTAGCATTATAAAATCCTAAACATATTTCATCATTTTTATTTGGTGTTTTTTTCACTTATTTTCAATATATTCAGTGCACGTGTTTACACTGTGGTTTGTTTTATCTGGATCTCATTTGATCATGGGGTCCTGTTTTCATTTTTGTCTTTAACTGATTTTTTTAACATCTTCCTTTATACAAACTTGAACAGATATACTTACATTAATGGATCAGAGCATCTTTTACCCTATCTTCTTTATACATATGTTACGAGGAGAAGTTAATAAACACAGCAGAGGAAGAGCAAATCTGTGAGCTTATTTAGGTTCTGCTCTATGCTTTGATGAGAGCTATTTCTTCTTTAAATTATTGACTGAGTTTGGGTCCCTGGCATGAAATGTGAGATTTGTTCCATTTATTTAAAACCTGGAAACATGGTTTCATTTGTCAATGGTCTCTAGTAAAAGAGAGACAAGAGCCAAGCACTCAAATGAACATATATATTTGTTTGTGTTCGTTGTTAACAAAAAGATAATTCATGGATTTATTCCTTTCATGTCCATGGCAGTTATATCTACTCTTGAACAAATATTGCAAACTAGTTATTTGTCTAGTTAAAAGAAAGATACTTTTCTTTTAACAAATGAGCTTTCTGACCACTTTACATAGTTGTACTAATGTTTTGTTGGTATTGTGAATGTTTAAATGGTATGGCATAGGAAGGAAAATCAAAAGCTGATTTATCCTAAAATGTATTTTTTTTTTTTTGCTGGCTCCACCAATTTGATCATCAGGTAATTAGAAGGAAATCAAAGTATAGATTCACTTACTTTGGCCTGTTTGTTTAAAGCGTAATAGGGAAAATTCATTCACTCATTCATTTAACAAACGTGTCTAAGACCCTCATTATGTTCAGTGTTCATTTCTCACCTGGCTATACTCAGCCATGTCCTCTGTGCCAGATACCTTCCCTTCCCCCGTCTTTTAGCTTCCTTTTATATTTTGTCTCTTCCTCCGTTAGATAGTTACTCCCCTTAAGGAACTTACATTCAGTCTTTTTAAATATTCGTTTCCCCAACACTTAGCACAGTGCCTGGTAAAGAGTAGGAACTATGCTAGACTCTAGGGAATATCCAATGATAAATAAAATAGGATCCCTCTTGTCAAGGAACTAGCAACCTTGAGTGTTGGGACAAAGGTAGATAGAACATCTGCACAGAAAAATACAATTTAGAATTAGGAGAGGGGGAAATCTGACATTTAATCGACACTTGAGAAGTTGGCAAATCATCTGGAATTTACAGTCCTAGAGAATTACCTGGGGGCACTCAGATTGAATGTCTAACCTATTGGTCTGTAAACTCTTCCAAAGCAGGAAGTATCTTTTGCCTTTCTTTGTATTCTCAGCTCAGCACAGTGCCTGGAACACAGTGGGGTTTTAATAAATGCTTGTTGATTTGCGGACTGACTATGGCCATACATGTAGCATCAGAAGCAGCATTTGAACCCAGGGCTTCCTGATTCCAACACCAACTCTTTGACACTTTTAATATTAAAATGCTTTAAGTATATAAAAACAATATGCAGTTAGATGATTTTAGATAATGGAGAGATCAGTTCCAACTTGGAGATATCAAGGAAATTTTCATGGTAGTCTATGAATGAGGCCTTGAAGAAAGGGAAAAATGATAGCAGCAGTGGGTGGGGGTGGGTGGAGTTCCAGGCATGCACAAACGTAAGAAGCAAATATAAAATGCTTTGTTGAGATAATTAGTCATTTAATCAATCATTTTAAATGATTAACAGTGATGACCAAGTGGGATTGAGCTCCCAAGGTGGAGTCATTGCATTGAATTCTTACCTCAGATTTTTACAAACAGTGGCTCAGGAAAAATAACTTACCCTCTCCATGCCTCAACTTCCTCATCTGTGAAAATGAGGGGATTGGACCAAAAGTTCCCTACCAGTTCTCAAACTAGGATTCTACTTCTTAGTCACCTTTATGGGGAGTAAAATCACAAGTATTAAACAATGATGCCTTTAAAATAAATGACATTTTGTATTTAGCATCTAAAACTGTGTCTTTTTTTAAACAAAAGACTAAAGCATATGATGTTTTTGGTTTTAAATAAATTGTTTTATTTGGTCAAAATTTCTGTTGCTTCCACTGTCTATTTTTCACTGCTAGTTCAGTAAATTCCTGAAAGGTAATTAAGACAAACATACTACTTGTTTAGATTTTATGGACAAACTTCACTCTACAGTTTTGTAAGCATGGCCAAAATTTGCAGCAACATTCCTCAGCAGTTACTGGAATACCCATAATCTTTTTGTCCACTATTTTCAGTTGGATTCCTGGGAGTGAAGAAAATAAGCAGAAGACAGATGTCCATTACCGGTCACTGGATGGTGAAGGGAATTTTAACTGGAGATTTATTTTCCCTTTCGAATACCTGCCTGCTGAACAACTCTGTATTGTTTCTAAAAAAGTAAGTTAGAAAACATGCCATGACTGAGTGTCACACTCAATTTTTTGAGCTTTAAGATGATCTAAGTAGCTTCCAACTTAGGAAGACCTTACAGGCCATAGGATCAGAGAATTTCAATCTGAAAGGGACCTTAAAAGATGTACTCTTTAGGCTCAGTCCTTCCTTTTATGTAGTAGTTTGGGAATGTACCCAGTTCCTCTATTTACTGCCTATATTATCTTGGACCAGGGCCATACCAGTCAAACTACCAAAAAATTTATTTTATTGAGCTAGAAAGAATAATAACAAAATTCATCTGGAAGAACAAAAGGTCAAGAATAACAAGGTAATGAATGAAAAAAAAATGTGAAGGAAGGTGGCCTAGCTGTACCAAATCCCAGATTGTATTACATAGTGATAATCATCAAAACTATCTAGTACTGGCTAAGAAATAGAGTATTTCTTATTCCATCAGTGGAATAGATTAGGTACATAAGACACAATAGTAAATAACAATAGTAATATTGTGTTTGATAAACCAAAGACCCTAGCTTTTGGGACAAAAACAAACTATTTGACAAAAACTGATAGAAAAAAATTGGAAAAACTAGGTGTAACAGAAACTAGGTATAGTAGAAACTCCGTATAGCCCAACATCTTACACCATATACCAAGATAAGGTCAAAATAAATATATAATTAAGACATGATGGGTGATATCATAAGCAAATTAGGAGAGCAAGGAATAGATTACCTGTCACATCTATGGGGAAGGGGAGAATTTAGGACCAAACAAGAGGCAGAGAGCATAATGAGATGCAAAATGGTAACTTCGATTATATTAAATTAAAGAGGTTTTGCACAAACAAAACCAATGCAAACAAGATTAGAAGGAAAACAGAAAGCTGGGAAACAATTTTTACAGCAAGGTTCTCTGATAAAGTCCTCATTTCTCAAATTTGTAGAGAACTGAGGCAAATTTATAAAAATATGTCATTCCCAATTTGATAAATGGTCAAAGGATATGAACAGGTAGTTTTCAGAACAAGAACTCAAAGCAATCTGTAGTCATAAGAAAAGTTCTTTAAATCACTATTGATTAGAGAAATTTATGACAGAAAAGGAAAATAATAAATGTTGGAGGGGATATGGGAAAATTGGGATACTATTGCATGGTTGGTGAAGTTGTGAACCAATGCAGCCATTCTGGAGAACAGTTTAGAAGCATGTCCAAAGTACTGTAAAACTACGCCTACTCTTCAATCCAGCTATTCCACTGCTAGGTCTGTACCCCAAAGAGATTTTAAAAAAGTGGGAGGATCAGGTGAGGGGAAGGACCTATTTGTACAAAAAAATATTTATAGCAGCTCTTTTTATGATGGCAAAGCATTTGGACATTGAGGGGATGCCCACCAATTGAGGAATAGCCAAACAAGATGTGGTACATGATTATAATGGAATACTATTGTACTATCAGAAATGATAAGCAGGCTGATTTCAGAAAAACCTAGAAAGACTTACACGAACTGATGCGAAGTGAAGTGAGCAGAGCTAGACCACTATACACAGCAGCCTCAATATTGTATAATGATCAACTGTGAATGACTGAGCTGTCCTCAGCGATGCAATGATATAGACAATTCCAAAGGACTCAAAATGAAAAATACATTCTGCCTACAAAGAAATAACTGATGCAGATTGAAGCATACTATTCTTTGCTTTATTTGTTTTCTCTTTTGGCCTTTTTTGAACATGACTAATATGGAAATATGTTTTGCATGATTGCACAGGTCTAACCTATATCAAATTGCTTACCATCTTAGGGAGGAGGGAGATAAGGAAGAAAGGAAGAAAATTTGGAACTCAAATTTTTTTTTAAAAATGAATGTTAAAAATTGTCTTTACATGTAATTGGGGGGAAAAAACGAGAATGTTATTTTAAAAAAAGAGTAGAGTCCAACGGACAACAATGGGTAGGAATTCATGTGGTTATGGAAAAAAATGGGTTTCAGTAGGAAGTTGAGTGTTAGATATGGAGACAGAAAAGGTCCCTGCTTCTCCAGGAGGTAAGGAAGGAAGGAAGCATTTATCAAGTGCCTACTATGTGCCAGGTACTATGCTTATAAATGCTTTACAAATATTATCTCCTTTAATCCTCACAAAAGCCCTGCAAGGAAGTGGCTATTATTTTCTCCACTTTAAAGTTGAGGAAACTGAGGCAAGCAGAAGTTGAGTGCTCAGGATCACATTGCTAATAGATGTCTGAGGCTGGATTTGAATTCAGGTTCAGGCCCAGTGCTCTAGCCATTGTGCCACTTAGCTTTTTCCTAAGAGAGGTGAAATATCTAATACAAAAAAGCTGATCCTCATCTATATGTGAAAAGCCAGAAGAAATAACAAGGTGGAGTAGGATGACTTCAAGGGTTGGATTAAGATAAAGTCAACTGAAAGGGAAATGAGTTAGAGTAGGCCTGGGAGAATCTGATGAATGCTTTGGAGCAAGCTCAAGCTATTGTGATATAATGGTAAGAAGCCCACACTGGGATTAAGAAGACCTGACATAAACTGATAGTGTGACCTTGGGCAAATTACTTTACTTCTGTAAGACTCTATTTATCCTGTCAGAACCAAGATTTGAACCTAGTACGCCTGACAGTCTTTCCACTGCTCCATGCTGTCTTTATCTCAGGACTCTTCCAGACCTAACTTGAATGATTCTGTGTAATTTTTAACTCCATAGTGATGTCATCTCAGTCCTCTTCCAGCATGAAGGACAATCAACCAACTTTTCACTCCCTAATCTGCAGTTTGTGGCCTCAAATTCCCTTCTACTGGGGAAGGGGGAAGGAAGGAAAAATAAATAGGGGACAAGTGGGTCATGGGAGCTTGAATACGAGGAGCCTGACTGAAGGGTTTTCAGTTGGAAGCCACCTCTCACAGTCCCACAGTGGCCAGGTGCTTTCCTGAGGAGCCTGGCCATGCCATAGAATACTTGATGGAAGTAGAGTAATACAAGGATGGTACCCACCTCTCTACTAATGGGAAGAACATGGTCTCATGCCTCATTAACTTGGAAAGGAGGTAAGAAGAAACACTGTGGCACCATGGATTAATCCAGGATGGGTTCAGATCCTGGCTCTGCCTATGGGTAGTGACTCTGGACAAGTCACATCAACTCTCTGAGCCTCCTAAGGGAATGGGTAACATTGAAGATACATGTGGCCCATTAATTGACTTAAATTTCTTGGTTTAACACCTGCCTGTTTCTGTTTTCATTCTAGGAGCATTTCTGGAGTATTGACCAGACTGAATTTCGAGTTCCTCCCAGACTCATCATTCAGATATGGGACAATGACAAGTTTACTTTGGATGACTACTTGGGTATGTCTTCTAAGTTTTCTCCTCCTATTATAATGTGGGCTCTTTGAAGACAAGAACTGCTGTCTCACTTCTCTAGTTGTATTCCGAGCAGTCAGAACAGCGCGAGGCACAGATTAGTTATTGTTCAGTTGTTTCAGTGATGTTTGACTCTTTGTGACACCATTTGAAGTTTTCTTGGCAAAGACACTTGACTGGCTTGAATATTTCCTTCTCTAGCTCATTATACAGATGAGGAAACTGAGACAAACAGGGTTAAGTGATTTGTCCAGGTTCACACATCTACTGAGTATCTGAGTCCAGATTTGAACTTAGGTCTTCCTTACTCCAGGCTGGGCACCTATCTGCCCATGATAAAAACCTAAAATGCTATTCCATTTGTCATGCTGCCTTTCCAGCACACTTGAGAGGAAACACTAAATTTCAACTTTCACTCATGTTCTCCTCTGGCATTTCATCATCATAGGCAAATGTGGCTTCCCAAAGGTGATGCCAGTGGATAACAAGTTCTGCCAGGTCCTATCAAGTTGGAAAGGATTTGAGAATGGCACTACAGACTCTTGAGTTTGTCATCTAAGAAAATGGCCTTGCTAAATTCTGGAGGCTCATCATCAGAACGCTAATGACTTTTTTTTTTGGCTGCAGTGGCTCAAGATCATCCGCTTAGTGGAGAGTATGCACATTAATGAGCTCATAGATCTTTTGAAGTATATTCAGGTATAAGCATTTATTTAATGCTTCCTGTGTGCCAGGCACTCTGTTAAACACTTCTTACAAATATTATTTTATTTGATCTTTATAATAACCATGCAGGGTAAGGTATCATTTTCTCTGTTTTTCAGTCAAGGAAACTGAGACAAATACAAGTTAAGTGACGTGCCTAGGGCCTTATAGCTAGTAAATGTTAGAGGCTGGATTTGAACTGGTCTTCTCAATTCCACCCTGAAGCTCTATCTATTATAAGCTCACTCTATTATAACTATCATCTGCTTCTATTATATAGTATTATCTATCTACATCTATTATCCATTATGTAGTACCTATCAAAACAGGCAGCAAACATATTAATCCTGAAAGATCAGACAAGCAGAAAAATGAAAAAAGGTTCACAGGTTTATACAAATCCCCGGATTATTGACACTTTTTATTTTGGGCCATCCTGGGGTAGGAACTTCTCCCGGGGACGTAGATTGGCAATTCATTCTTACTGAGTTGACTGGGGCGTTGAGAGTTTAAGTGACTTGCCCAAGGCTACGCAGTACTGTCAGAGGCTGGGTTTGGGCCCAGATTTTTAAACCCTGAGGCCAACACTCTAGCTGCTACACCTCACCGCCTGTCAGATCTGTAAGAGACTAGTAAGGGAAAGTTTTGAGTTAAGTCATCACAAAGAACTACCAAATCCACCACAGCGTATCCCATAGAGACAGAATACGGGGTCCACCAAACCAAACTATTCCTTTTGTTCTTATCTTTATGAAATTAAAAAATAACTACATATGGAAAACTCTTAATAAATTGCCAAATGGGCCATGGGTCTGACTAAGGGTGATTGTTCCTTTCTCTCATTATTTAAAAACAAACAAAAAAAGAAACATGGCACCATGGATGGGTTGAGAAGCATAAGAGAAATCATCACAAAACTGTGTCATCCAAAGGTGCATATTTCATGTCACAGAGTATAAAATATGTATCTGTGGCTCTCTTGTTCCTAGTAGGAATTGGAGGAGTAGTTAATATTCATTCATAAATTCTTAAAGTTAATATAATACTCAGAAGAATTTATGGTTGAGTGTCTCTTTGGGGTGTCAGTATACTGAGCCACAGATGCCCTCATACAGACAAATGACCTCTCCATTAAGGGCAACACAAACTGCATGCCCAGTCCAAGGGCACTCAACCCAATAAAGCTTTTGTTTGCAGATGTTCATTTGTCTGAGACCCATAAAGCAAAGAATCATAAAATCTTAGGGACGTTAGAGGTCAACCAGTTCAGCTGCTACCTAAATCATTGCCTCTATGCCTGGAGATGTAAGACCCATGCTTCTCTAAGTGACAAGTTGACTAATAGACAGCTAAGTTAATGAGACCTCCCATTTTGCATCATATCTATAAAGAACTCAAGAAATTTACAAGTGTTCTATTGTCTTCTTTTATCATTGTCCACTTAAGATTCATCTCTGTCTGTCAGCAGTTCATTTGCAAACAAAGCTAAGTGTTTTAAATTTCTTTTTCTTCTTCATTTTTTGGTTTGTTTCTAGGTTTTCTGGAACTTGATTTACATAACACAATTATTCCTGCAAAGTCATCAGAAAAATGTAAATTGGACATGATTCCAGACTACAATATAATGAACCCTCTCAAATCAAAGACAGCCTCACTCTTTGAACAGAAATCCATGAAAGGATGGTGGCCATGCTATGCAGAAAAAGATGGCACACGTGTGATGACTGTATGAGTATTTCTTGGTTGGGAATAATTTGCTCCACTTTTTCATTGATATTTCTGTCCTTTATAAGGGAGTTTGGGACCCAGGGTCATATTGAATCAAAGGACAAGAAACTGTTTACCTAGGGGTAACCACTGCTTTTGGAGGTCAAAGCAACCAAAGGTCACAAGACTGGTGCCAGCTTTTAGACTGACTGAAGAATTAGAAGTTATGGGTAGCACAGCATAATGTCACAGGACCTCATCAGGGAAAGACTGACTAATGTCTTGGTGGCTCTAGTGAAATGTATTACAAAAAAGAAACATAAAACTTCCAATCTCAGAACTGGCTCATCTTAAAAATTACACAGGCCATTCCAAAAGTGTATAAACACACACACACACACACACACACACACACATACACACACGATGTCCCATATATATAACTCTATTTAATGTATTTATATATAGTCTATTTATTACATATTCTATTTAGAACATCATATGTGTATACATACATACATACACACTCACCACATACAGGGTATCCCCCGAATCATATATATGGTATCCCATATATATGTGTGTATATGTATATATGCATGGAGTATTTTATATGTACATACATAGCTGCTATTTTGCTGATTACTAGGCAGCTAGGTGGTATAGTAAATAGAGCATCAGGCCTGGAGTCAGGAAGACCTGAGTTCAAATTCAACCTCAGACACTAACTGTGTAACCCTGGGCAAGTCACTTAACCCCATTTGCCTCAGTTTCCTCATCTGTAAAATGAGCTGGTGAAGGAAATGGCATGTAGTATCTTTATCAAGAAAATCCCCCAAAAAGAGAGTCATGAAGTGTCAGACATGATTAAAATGACTGAACATTACTGATTATTAATTATAATATTATAATCCTAGAGATACAAGTTGAGTGTTTATTGATGCCATATGCCAGAAAAGCCAGAAGGGATCTTTAACATGCTCTAGCCCAACCTTCTCATTTTATACATAATGAAACTGAGACTCAGAGAGATTTCAGTGTTTTTTTTTCCTTGACTAGTTAGAAGCAAGACCAGGTCTAAGACCCAAGTCTCCTGAATTCCTTGTTGGATATCTTTAACTGGTTAATTTGGTCTATACTTCTGTCTTCTGACTAGACCACACCTTAAAAAGAAAAAAAAAATCTATGTTTTGGAAATAAGAAAGCACTGGTGAGTCACAAAGGAAAGGAGATGAGTGCTCAGGGTAGGGAGGAAAAGCAGGTAAAGGAAGAGTAGGGAAGAAAGAACATGAAGCAAAGAGGTCTTCAGTTCCCACAAAGATCTAGTCCAGAAACCAAAACATGAGAAAACTGGACAAAAGTTCTTGAATAAAATTTAAGTCTCTCTAGAGATCATTTTACAAGAAACAAAAGTCATTGTTTGGGGGAAATATTGTACTTAAGTGAAATATTTTTGGACATCTGACTGTCGTGTGTTGACCCTGTTTTGATTTACTGAAGGGTAAAGTGGAGATGACTCTGGAAGTCCTCAATGAGAAGGAGATTGATGAAAGACCAGCTGGAAAAGGAAGGGATGAGCCCAATATGAACCCCAAGCTAGAGCCACCAAAGTAAGCTGATCTCTTTGTCTTTATGAGATCCCAACCTGCCAAAGAGTTGGAAAACTCTTGTTGCCAAATTGCCAACTTGAACGAATTATCTGCCATTCTAATTAATTTGCTAGGAGTGATAGTGGCTTGGTTTGCTTCTATCCTTTCTCTACCTTGTCATGGAAGCAGAGGAACACTTGTCTCCTGGATCAGTAGGAACTTCCGTGTGTAATGTGTCTATTAAGATTAGAATATGTTACCTTCACTCCATGAATGTAATTAGTGATCAGTTGAACAGTAGCCTTCCCATTCTGAGAGAAAGTACTTAATTAACCCTCAGGGTTCATGTGACTTATTTTGCTTCTGTCCAAATATAGTCGACCAGAAACTTCCTTCCTTTGGTTCACCAACCCTTGCAAGACAATGAAATTCATCGTGTGGCGTCGGTTTAAATGGGTCATCATCGGCTTTCTCATCCTGCTGATACTATTGCTGTTCATAGCAGTACTCCTCTACTCTCTGCCGGTGAGTGGTCTTTACAGCCTCCCTTCCATGCTCTCATTGAGTGGTGGAATCCATCACTTTCCTGGTATATTCCACTAGTCTTTATTGCTATTGAATAAGAACCATATAAAAAAAATAATGGTAGAATTTATATAACACTATAGCTGCAATGTATCTTCCATGTAAGGTCTAATTTGATACTCCCCACAAAACCATGAGATAAGAAGGGTAGACATCATTATGCCATTTTATAGGTAAATAAACTAAACCAAAGGGAGTTTAAATAACTTGCCCAAGGTCATAGGATTAGCAAATGACAGAACCAGGACTCAGATCCAGGGCTTTGGATTGTAAATCTAGTCCTTTCTACCATTCCTTATAACTCCTTCTCTTCTTCCATTCTTTTACTTCCTTTCCTCCTTCCTTCCTTTCTTCTCTCCCTCCTTCCTTCCTTCCTTCCCTTCCTCCCTTTAGGTGCACCAAGGTATCTAGAGCGCTGGTCCTGGAGTCAGGAACACCTGAGTTCAAATCTGGCCCCAGACACTAGCTGTGTGATCCTGGACAAATCACTTAATCACTGGCTGCCTCAGTTTCCTCAACTATAAAATGAGGATAATTTTAAATAAAATGTTAAATTTTAAAAAATTTAAATTAAAAAGTGAGCATTTACCTTCCCGGTTGTTGTGGGGATCAAATGAGATCCTTTTGTAAAGTGCTTAGCACAGCTAAATCTGACACATAACAGGCACTCCATAAGTGCTTATTCACTCCCTCCTTTCCTTCCTTTCTTTTCTTTCTTCCTTCTCTCCTTCTATCCTTCCCTCCTTCCTTCCTTCTTTCCCTCTATATAGGGTGTAAGTTTGTACCCCTTACCTGACACTCATCAAAGGTATCATAGATGTCTGTATTTATGTCTGATCTTCTTACTAGACTGTAAGCACCTAAACCATGTCTTGTGTAACTCTGTGCCTTCCATAGCACCTTGCACATAGTAGGTATTCAACAGATGTTTGAATTGAGCATGTTATTTTTTGCTTAGAAGGATATTTATATCCTTTTAAAATGAGATTTTTTTTCTAGTTTCCCAGTGGGATAGTCTCATAATCCAGTCTAACAATTTACAACTTACTTATAATCTTTAATTACAGTCTGACCCATACTGACTGTTAATGACTCATTTAAGGCAATCTGTAAA
Source organism: Bettongia penicillata ogilbyi (assembly GCA_023548195.1). Lineage (NCBI taxonomy): Eukaryota > Metazoa > Chordata > Mammalia > Diprotodontia > Potoroidae > Bettongia > Bettongia penicillata. Next base: position 1,418,828 of record JAJHZJ010000145.1, read on the forward strand.
GGTACTGTGGTATAGTGGATGGAGAGTTGAGCTTACAGTCTGTATGACCTTCCTTCAAATCCAACCTTTGACATTTACTAGCTTTGTGACCCTATCACCTTTGTGACAATTCACTTAACCACTTACGCTTCTGATAATGCTCCCAAATTTAACAGGCTGTCAAATCATAAACTGTTGCAATCTGTGTCATTAGAGAGAATTATCAGAGTGGAAATTTCCCATGAAGCCAAAATTACAGATCTTTTAAATATCAAAATAGCCTAAATCACAAACTACTTGCTTCAAGTTTTGCTGTTTCCAATATTCCAGTTTTTTTTGTTTCTGTTTTCATTCCAGAACTACTTATCAATGAAGATTGTGAGACCAAACGCAAAATAAAAAGGAAGATATTAAAACGCTCACCTGCAGTGGGGTACTCTGCCTTCAAACCATGGACCAAATACACAATTTTTCTCTGGTTACTTCTGTGCCCACTGAAAAGAAACAGCAAGAAATTTGCCACGAGGTCATTAAGCTTCATGGAATCATGAAAGATGGGAGTCATTGACCGCTGGACATCATTTGACCATATAGCCTTTTCAAGTGTTCAAATCCTATGTTTCAACTTTTTAAACTGTATTTTTTATAAAAACTCTCTCAGGTGGCTGGTTCCATTATTTTTTAAAAGAATCACATTTTTGTTACAAAAAATTTTTCTGAAATATTCACTTTTCATATGTAGTCTCAAAATGGTGATAGCTCAAGTTGGAAACCACAGCATTTTGACTTCGTGAAAACACTTGTTATTTCTTTGACATCAGTCAGGGATGATGAATACAAACAGTCAGAACAGTGTTCTTATTTTTAGCCCAAACTGTCTTCCTTCTGTGTCCTCTTTGTGGTCCTCATACCAGCATCCGCAAGGAAATCAAATATAAATGTTTCACCTTTGTGAGCTGTTTTTGTGTTATTGTTTTGGGGGGCCAGGGAGAGGGTTCCCCCTTGGAAATTTCAGAGAGTGAAATAGTACCCTTTTTTGGATGTAAACATTTATTTTAAAAGGAATAGATCCTAATTCTGGGAATAAATTCAGTGGTGCTGAAAACAGGCTATTCTAGATAGGAGACCCAGGAAATTTGTCAGTGAGCACCAGGGCTTTCTGCTGCCATATTCTCTCTACTCTTATCTTTCACAGAACCAGTAGGTTTATTTTCTAAAGGCATCATTTCTTCTTCCTCCTTCCCCACCCTGACTCCCAGCACTGGACCAGACCGTCTCCTCAGTGTAGGGAATTTATGCATTGGAGGTACTCTACCAATGCAGGTAATCACCTTGTCTCAGAGGTCAGGTGACATGCCCAGGGTTGCATATCCAAGGGGCACTTAAGTCCAGGGCTTCCTGACTCTGAGACTAGCTCTCTATCTATTCTGACATCCTGAATGCTATCCACAACTGGGATGGACTGCCCCAGGAGATAGTGAACTCCTCATTAGAGGTCTATCTTCAAGCAGAGACAAATTGGGGCAACTAGGTGGCACAGGTGATAGAGTGCCAGGTCTGAAGTCAGGAAGACTCATGTTCCTGAGTTCAAATCTGGCCTCAGACACTTACTAGCTGGTTGACCCTGGGTGAATCACTTACCCTCTTTGGCTCAGTCTCCTCATCTGTAAAATGAGCAGGAGAAGAAAATGGCAAACCACTCTAGTATCTTTGCCAACAAAACCCCCAAAGAAGAGGTCACAAAGAGCTGGACATTACGGGAAAAACAACTAAACCACAACTCCCAGCAGAGACCAGATTGAATAATTAATTCTTGGATGTGTTGTAAGGATGATTTTTTTGGGAGATATGCTTTGGATTAGATGGCTGCCAACATCTCTTCAATTTCTAAAATTTTGTAATTCTATATAAATGTAAGTTATGGTTATTAAATAACTTTCCAGAAAAAAATCATTTTTTCTCATGTTTTCTGACCTTTCATTTAAGCAAGATATTTTTCAGGGCAATCTCATTCTTCAAACTCATCTTCATTTTTAAAAAATACCTTCTTTTCAATTCTTTATTAGTGTTAATATACTGCTTCCACATGTTCACGTGAAATTGGACATCTCAAACCACAATCCCACTATCATATTTCAACTAAACCTGTACCTACCACTAAGGAAAACTTCAGTAACATCAGACCCTTTTCAAATCAAATGAATTGTCCTGTAGGTAAGCAGTATAAATAAAATGAGTGAATGAATCAATGGACAGCCTAGGGGTAGTGCCAAGGGTACTGTACTGGGAGTCAGAAGTCCTGGATAGAATCTCAACTCTGCCTCTTGTAAGCAGTGTGACCTTGAGTAAATTTCTTCTTCAGCTCTGGGCCACAGTTTCTTGTTAGATAGAAAGAGAGGGTTTGATCAGGAGTTTTCTAAGGCCCCCTCCTCTGAACTGAACAAAGAAAATGCAGATCAGAATCTGCCAGGAGGCTTTGTGTCCATGCCTCCAGCAGGCAGTGGGGCTGGCCTGGCTAGCACTCCAATTGACACAGAAGTCCCTGGCTTCAGGCAGAGACTTTGCATGAGACAGACTGTCATTCCGTGATGGCTCGTTCTTCTCCCTCCATGGGGCTTTCCTCCTCTTCTTCCATGCAAATGCTCCCAACCGCATCCTACTCAGAACTGCTGCAGAGCTCCCGCCCTCTGGCCTGGTTACCTCTGGGCACCCTTTAACCTCTACTGAGCCTTCTCTTTGTTCCCTTCTTGGGATCCCAGCTGGAACCTCACCTTTTATCCCCAGGCATGTTCCCTCCCTCTGTGTCTGTTAATTGCCTCTAATCGCTCCCTTGGTTCCCCTAGAGGGTGGGGTTCTAATGCAATTTCCCATTAAAATGTTGTGCTAAAAAAATCTTACTTGAGAAGTAGTCAATGCTGTGTCACTAATTAGCTGCATGACCTTGGACAACACAGTTCAAATCTCTATGCCCCAAATTCCTCATCTACAAAATGAGAGAATTGGACTCAATCATTATAAAGACCTTTCCAGTCCAGAATATCAAGGGAACTAATGTAAAGAAATGGTAAGGAAGGTGGCCTAGCCCTACCAGATCTCAAACTGAATTATAAAGCAGCAATCATCAAAACCACCTGTTACTGGCTAAGAAATTGAGGGGTAGATCAGTGGTACAGGCTAAGTATTCAAGACACAATAGTCAATGAATATAGCAATCTACTGTTTGATAAACCCAAGGACCCCAGCTTCTGAGATAAAAACTCACTGACAAAAATTTCTGGGGAAACTGGGCATAGACCAATGCCTGAAACTGTACACAAGAATAAAGTTCAAATGGATACATGATCTAGATATAAAGACTGATACTATAAACAAATTAAGGGAGCAAGGAATAGCGTATTGGTTAGATTTATGGAGAATGGAGAAATTGTTGACTAAACAAGAGATAGAAAACATTATGAAGTACAAAATGGATAATTTTGATTGCATTAAATTGAAAAGATTTTGCACAACCAAACCCAATGCAAGCAAGGTTAGAAGGGAAGCAGAAAACTGGGAAAGAATTTTTGCAACTAGTGTATGTGATAAAGACCTCATTTCTAAAATATATAGAGAACTGAGTCAAATGTACAAGAATATAAGTCATTCCCCAATTGATAAATGGTCAAAGAATATGAACAGGCAGTTTTCAGAAGAAGAAATTAAAGCTATCTATAGTCATAGGAAAAAAATTGTCTAAATCACTATTGATTAGAGAGGTGCAAATCAAAACAATTCTGAGGTATCGTATCACACCTATCAGATTGGCTAACATGACAAAACAAGAAGATGGTAAATGTTGGAAAAGATGTGGCAGAGTTGGAACACTAATTCATGATTGGTGGAGCTGTGAGCTGATCCAACTATTCTAGACAATTTGGAACTATACCCAAAGTGCTATAAAAATGTACATACCCTTTGACCCAGCAATACCACTTCTAGGACTGTATCCCAAAGAGATCATAAAAATGGGAAAGGGTCCCACATGTACAAAAGTATTTATAGCAGCTCTTTTCACGGTGATCAAGAACTGGAAATCAAGGGGATGCCCATCAATTGGGGAATGTCTGAACAAGTTGTGGTATATGAATGTAATGGAATACTATTGTGCTATAAGAAATGATGAACAGGAAGACTTCAGAGAGACCTGGAAAGACTTATATGAACTGATGCTGAGTGAAAGGAGCAGAACCAGGAGAACTTTGTACACAGCAACAACCACAGTGTGTGAGGGATTTTTCTGATAGGTTTAGTACTTCATTGCAACGCAAGGACTTGAAAAAATTCCCAATGGACTCGAGGCAAAATGCCTTCCACATTCAGAGAGAGAACTATGAAATTGGATCACAGAATAAAGCAGATCGTTTCTCTTGTGTTATGTTTTGTTTTGTTTTATGGTTTCTCCCATTCACTTTAATTCTTCCGTGCAACATGACTAAGGTGAAAATATATTTAATAAGAATGTATGTGTAGAACCTATATAAGATTACATGCTGTCTTGGGGAGGGATGGGGAGAGAGGGAGGAAGATGGGGGATGGAGCGGGGGAAAATCTAAGATATATAGAAGTGATTGTAGAGAACTGAAAACAAATAAATTAATTTAAAAAAATAAAAAATAAAGACCTTTCAAGCTCCAATAGGGTTACAGGTCAGATGCAAAGCCACTCATGTGTCCCTGCTACCCGACAGGAAGATTTTCTTCCCCTTAAATTATGTATAAAGTTACACAGTTCCCTTTCTCCTTCACACTTCAAGATGAAGTAAAATATAATCTTTTTTTTTTACTGAGTAAAAGAAGAATACAAATATTTTCAAATGAATTATGTATGAAAACAAAAGGTATCAATAAAAATAAGATAAAAATGTATGATTAAGTGAAATAGTCAAGAATCATATGTATAATACCAAAGAATCATTAGAAGAATTAGAGCAGAGGAAATTGATATCAGCAAATTTTGAAGCCATAAATTTACCTATGCCAATAATATTGATGCTCTAAAGACATGAGAAATAATGTAGGCCAACATGGTCATTTTATGAATGAAGAAACTCAGATCCCGGAAGGGAAGAACTTTGTCCAAGGTCACAAACAATTGGTTGGTACTAGAATATAGATCTCCTATTCCCTCAACCAATTTTTAAAATTCACTGTCATTCATTCTCTCCTCTCCAATACTGTCAACACTATATCTTTCTTCATCCATCCTCCTCTGATCACAAAGTTTTCCCCCTACCCTTAATTGTCGATACATTTTCATAGGATCATAGATTTAGAACTAAAATCAACCTTAGAGACCATTCAATCCAAGGTCCTCATTTTACAGATGAGGCAACAGAAGCACAGAAACATCAAATAACAGGCAAAGTAACATCTCTGCTAAATGACAAAGGCAAGATTCAAACACAGTTCCTTTGACTCTGAAGACAGTACTCTTTCCACTGTACCCCATTTGTTTCGACCAAACAGACACCTCACTGAAAAACAATTTTCCTTACTCCCATCCACACAAGTATACCAAATATAGTTTCCGAACAATTAAGTGATATTGTTTAATAGTATATTTATGTCCCATAATAATTCACATTTGTTACTTAGACTTCACAAAGTTTTAAAGATTGGAAAACCCTGAGTTGCATCCTTGGTGATGCGGTCCAACAAGAAAAATATCTTTCTGACTTGAACATGTGTTTAAACTACATGCTGTGAACTCACCCTGGAGCAAAGCAAAGTTATGGCCTCCCATCAGCCAAGAAAGACTCCTACGGTCATTAGACAGAGGGGAGTGATGATACCATACTTAGATAGAAATGGATCCCTGCAGGCTGTATATCAACTTAGAAAACCACAAGTTAACACTATCTGTGTTGTACTAGATATGTGTGTGTGTACATATATGTACATATGTGTGTGTCGATTTTTTTTGTTAAACATTGCCCAATCACATTTTAATCCATTTTTGGGACTGGATTTGGGAATTTTGCTATTGGCAGCAGGGTGACACGTATGAACTAAATGACTTCTCAGGTCCTTTCTAGTTCTAAATCCTGTTGCAACATTGAAGAACTTCTGCTTGGGTACTTTGGCCACTCCCTTTTCTACTCTGTTCTAGATCCAGGCATGTGATTCGAACCATTAGATTATAAGATGTTTGAGGTCAAGGTCTGCTTATGCCTTTCTGTTTATTTCCAGCACTTAGAACGGAGTCTAGCACGTAGTAAGGACTTAATAAATACTTATTAACTTAACTTCAGTCCTGAAGGAGCCTGACTTGTGATAACAGTGGGACTGGGTTCCCTTTTCTCACACTCATCAGTTTGTACTAACAGGGTAGAAGTCAGATAGAAAGATTAGGCAGATATGTAAAAGATGTTGCAGAAATGGAATTATCAACAGATAGAGATAACATGGGTGGGGTTGCTGAAGCACCGGAAAAGGAAGTAATCCAAAGGTTGGGGCAGCTAGGTGGCACTTTAGAGTTCTGGAAGTCATAAAGGTTTGGAGTCAGGAAGACTTCTTTTTCTGAGTTCAAATCTGGCCTCAGACACCTACTGGCTGTGTGACCCTGGGCAAATCATTTAATCCTGTTGGCCTCAGTTTCCTCATTTGTAAAATGAACTGGAGAAGGAAATGGCAAACCACTCCAGTATCTCTGCCAAGAAAGCTCCAAAAAGGGGATCATGAAGAGTTAGACAACTAATAACAACAAAATCCAAAGGTTTTTAATATGGGTAGCCAAGCAAATGGTAGTGCCACTGATGGAAATTGTGAAATCAGAAGGAACATATGAGGGGGTTTTATTAAACTCAGTTCTGAACATGTTGAGTCAGAGGTGCCAGTAGAACATCCATGTCTGTGGGCAATTGGAGATAAGGGTCTAGAGCTCATGGGAGAGATAAAGGATAGAGACATTGATGTGGGGATCATCTGCTTAGAAGTGGTTGCTGAAGCCATAAAAGTGAAAGTAATGTAACTGCACTCAGGATTCATTCGTTTTCTCTTTGGGATGGATAGGATTTTTCAAGATGGGTCTTCTGGAATTGTCTTGGATGACCATCTGGATTAGAGTAGCTAAGTCTTTCACAATTGCTCATCCACATAATATTGATGTTACCATGTACAATATTCCCTAGTTCTGCTCATTTTACTTTGTATGAGTTCATATGTGTCTTCTCAGGTTTTTTTGTTTTAAATTTTTTTATTCATGTTGAACTTAAATACAAAAAGATACACACACCCCCACCAATAAATTAAAAAAACAAACCACATTTCTGTATACAGAGCACAACATAAAGGAGTCAATGTAAAACCATGAATTTCCATTTCAGTCTAAAGTAAAAATATTGTTGAGCAAGAGAATATAGAAAGAGAAGAGAAGAAAGTCAAGGCTAAATCCTTGGGTAATAGTCCCCTTACGAATCAGCGAAAGAGACCAAATCAGAGTTGTTAGGCAGAAGCACTAGGAGCATGGCCTCTCCAAGGCCAAGAAAGTGAAAGGTATACTTGAGAAGGAAGTGGTCCTTTTTGTGGTAGCAAAGAATAAGAAACAAAGGAGGTGCCCACTCATCATCTGGGGGAAGGAGGAATTGTGGTACCCACCTGAAAAGAGAATATTACTCTACCATAAGATATGACAAATATAAAGAATTCAGGGAAACTTGGGAATACATATAACCTGTGCCACTTGTGAAGTCTATATAACCAAGAGAATAATATAAACAATGATTACAACCACAGAAGTGGAAAAAAACCAATAAATTAAAACTGAATGCTACATAATTGTGATGACTAAGCTGGAGAAAATGCACTTCCCTCTTTTCATTGCAGAGGTGAGGGATTAAGTCTGTGGGTTATTACATGTGCTGTCAGCCACAGCCGATGAGTCTGGTTTGTCTTGCTGACCTGCTTTTCCCCTTTTTTTCTTTGTTACTGGGGTTGAGTGGGAAGGAGGGAGTGGATAACAGTGTTTTGAGGAATAGATAAATGAACCTCTTAGGGATGGCCTCAGTCTCTTCAGGGAAGCAGGAGGCTAAGTCAGCTGCTGTAATGGCAGGTAGGGATTTCTTGGTTGGGGGTTAAGGAGAGAAGAAATGATTCGGAATAGTCCCTGAGTCCATAAGAATAGGATTGTTAGTAGCAGCAAGGGCCTGGCTACCATTAAATGCCATAAATGTGTTAGTGGCTACAATCAGCTTGATTCTGTGGCTTTCTTCAGTGACCCTGCTCAGCAACCTGAGAGTAGGAGTGGAAACCTGGATGGGAAGATAACCCACAGGTGAGGATAAGCAGGCCATGAGCCTCACCTGGTTAAAGGGTCATGGTACCATAGAATTAATCCTAGAAGGGGACTTAGAGCCCAAGAACTCAAACCTCTTCTTTCACAGATGAGAAAACAAAGGATTAGAGAAATCTAAGTGACAATCAGTAAGTGTCAGAGGCAGGATCTGAACCTAGATCTTCCTGACTTTCAAGTCCAGTGCCTTCAGATTCTAGGGTAGTACAGTTAGAGACTGGTAGATGAGAGAGGACAAGGAAAATAAAGCCAGAGTGGAGGAAATAAAGTGGGAGATGCAGTTTAAGGATTTGGTGTAGTGGACAGAGGGGTCTGTCTAAAATTGGGAAGATCTGTGTTCAAATTCAGCCTCAGATACTTACTAGCTATGCAAGCCACTTGACCTCTGTCTGCCTCAGTTTTCTCATAAATTTATAATGGGGATGACCTACCTCTCAGGTCTCAAATGTGATAGCCACTGTGAGTGGCTCAGAGGAGTTCTTGGCACATAGTAAGTGCTATATTTTTTGTTACTGTTGACTCATTTCAGTCATGTCCAACTCTTCATGACACAATTTTGGGGTTTTCTGGGTGAAGATACTGGAGTGGTTTGCCATTTTCTTCTCTTTCTTATTTTGCAGATAAGGAAAACTGAGGCCAACAGGGATTAGTGACTTACCCAAGGTCACCCAGCTATTAAGTGTCGAGGCCAGATTTGGAATTAGGAAGATGAGTCTTCCTGACTCTGGGCTGTATCCACTGCACCACCCAGCTGCCCAAGAGCTATATAAATGTTCATTATTAAGGTTAAATTAGATAAACAAAGGCTACAGTGAGAGTGAAGAGTAAATTTAGAAATTTATTACATATCCCTGTCATACCTCCATTTCAGGGCTCTTAACTCAAAGGATTTGGTTCTCTTAGGCTCTCCACCTTTACCTTAAATAATGAGTTGTCCTCTACCTGGGGAAAGGACAATAATGGTGTCATTGCTTGGACTGACGTGGGATTTTCTGAAGAATTTTAGATATTTGATCTCTGAATGTTACATTCCGGTGATATAAGTAAAGCAGAAAACACCATCCCTAGATAAGGAAACAGAAGCTGCTATTGCTCAAGTGACCTATCCAAGGTCTCATATAATCAATAGAAAAACTGAAAGGGACCAGAGGTTATCTAGTTCAACCTGTACCTAATCAAGGATGTTGCCTAAAATATCTAGATAGAATCCATTCAACCTTGGGTTAAAGACCTTCAGTGAAAGGGGGATGGGCTGGGGGGGAAGGGTGGGGGGAGGGGGCGCACAACTACCTAGAAAAGTGGTCCATTGTGCTTCAGAACAGCTCTAATTGTTAGGAAGGTTTTTTTTCCCCTAGTATGAGGCCAAAAACCTGCCTCTACACAATTACCCTCCCATTGTTCCTACGTCTGACTCTGGGAATGAAGTAGAACAAATCTACCCCTCCACCCAAACTTAGCCCCTCTGTTTACATCAGCGCTTGACTCCAAGACACTTTGACAATTACGTGACTCTTTTCACACATGTCTTCTCTTCTCCAGGCTAAACGTTCCCAGTTTCTTCATTCAATTCTCATGTGGCATTGTCTTTTGTGCCCCAGTATAAACCCCCTGGTTATACACTGGATACACTCCAGCTTGTCACTGTATTTCTTAAAATGCAGGGCCCAGAGCAGAGGAAAAGGTCTCGGATGCATTCTGACCAAGACAGAGTACAATGGGACTTTCACATTCCTTGTTCTGGGCATCATGCCTTACTAACATGACCTAAGATCACACTACTGTTTTTAGCTGACATGTCACATTGCTAACTCAGATTGACCTTCTGCTCCATTAAAGACCCCAGGTCCCACACACTATTGTCCAGAGATGCCTCTCATTCTGTACTTCATTTATTTGAACCAAAGTTTCTCTTTCCAGTCTTGATGTACATTATCATGCACTCTACGTGCTAACCACACTGACCTTCCTGTTCTTCTCCCATGAAATGCTGTTTCCTGGCTCTACATGTTTGCCCTGCTGTCCACCGTTTGTGGAATGCACTTCCTACTCACATCTACCTCTTAGGTTAGGCTCCATTCAAGTACCACTCCATGCAAGATGCCTTTCTGGATTCTCTCATCCATTAGTGCCTCCCTATTTTCCTGAATCACTTTGTATTTACTTATGTACATGTATTTTTACCCATATAATGTGAGTTCCTTAAGGGTGGGGATTGTTTTTTGACCTTCATATCCCTAGCATTTAGTTCAGTTCCTGACACATAGCAAAAGCTTAACAAATGCTTGTTCAAATCAGGGTGATTTCAGAAAAACCTGGAAAGACTTACATGAACTGATGCAAAGTGAAGTGAACAGAACCAGGAGAACATTGTACACAGTAACAGCCACATTGTGAGATAAACTGTGAATGACTTAGCTATGCTCAGCAATGCAGTGATCCAAGACAATCCCAAAGGACTTAGCATGAAGCATACTATTTACCTCCAGAGAAAGAACTGATATTGCTTGAATGTAAACTGAAGCATGCTCTTTTCCATTTTCTTTCTTTCTTTCATTCAAATCTTCTTGTACAAAATGACTAATATGGATGCTTTACGTGATTGCACATGTATAACCCCTATCTGATTGCTCTAAGGGAGGGAGGGATGGAATTTGGAACTCAAAACTTTAAAAAAAAAAAACAGATGTCAAAAAATGGTTTTAACATGTAATTGGGTGGAAAAATAAAATATGTAAAATAAATAAATAAATGCTTGTTCCCTGACTGGCTGTTCCTTAGCCCTTCCACAGTATCTGGCTAATTGATTCATTCATTTGTTATAACTCAAGAAATTATAATTAGAGAGAGCACAGATCTCCCATGCCCTAAAAATACATTCAATTGACCTTGTTTCATTTTTAGTGATAATTATTTTCTACATGGGTAAGCATAAAATTTAATTCAGTTGAAGTTTTGTAGGTGTAATAAAGATCTATGGGACCTACCCTCCTTTTTACCTGAACATGTGTCTCTGACATTGTCCACTAGATGTCAGCCTCAGCCTCATATTTTCACAAGGATAGACAAAGTACCTGAGGATCATCCGAAGCAAAAGTCACCCAGGGCAACTTGAGCCACATTTAGAATGAATTAGAGCCCCAAAAGGAATCTAAAGCTGAATTCTCTCTGAAAGATCAGAAAAATCTACGGACAGCTAAATTAAATTTTCACCTGAAATATTTAAGCTAGTGATAAAAGGACATTTGGGATAGGCAGAAATTTGTCCTTTGGGAACTGAAACTTCACTATATCACTTTGAAGAGGTGTTCTTCCCTTTGGTCAACATCTTTGCAAAACAGACTGCATATATAACCTTGACAAATTATTTAACTCTCTGATTCCCAATTTACTCATCGGTATAATGGGGATAACACTTGTACCTACTTCACAAGGTTATTGGAAGGACTAGACAAAAAAATTGATTTTGCCACAAAGCCTTAAATACACATTGTTTGATATTGTTATCATTAAATAATATTAACACCTTTGCTCTACCAGGAGCATCAGAAAGCATTAAATCTATGTTTCTTCAGTGACTTTCAAAATGTTAGAATCCAGACACTTTTCTACTTTGTTTTCCATGTATTAAAACTGGTGCCAGAGGGCATCAGATAAGAGACCAGGGCTATGTCTTCCATGCCTTTGTATCCACTCTGGCATTGAACACTATGCTAGGTACTTAGTAGATGCTCAATTAAAAGGAAATGAAAAAGAGAGGAAATTTTTGAAAATTTCTATGATAGTAGATGTCACTGTAAACCCAGAGACTGCAGGTGCCAAAGGAGACAAATCCATGGCATGATTGACTGAGGAACTAGGGGGAAATCACCAGAGAGAACTGCTGCACATCAGGAGGGAAATTTGTTATTCATTTAACAAACGTGTATTAAGTGTCTCTTATCTGCAGAGTCCTGTTACAGGCACTAGAAGAGATGCAAAGTTTAGATAAGGCAGAGTTCCTAGCTTATTATCTAACAGGAGGACAAGATCCAAACACATAGCTCCCTATTATATAAAAATTACATCATTCATTGGATTACAGACATGCAAAATGAAGAAATACACAAAGGTCAAAGGATAAACTAATGGTAAACCATGAGGGTAAACCCAATAAATAGATCTTCCTAACAGGAGATAGACTAGATCAGGGGTGGGGAACCTGCAGCCTTGAGGTCACATGTGGTCTTCTAAGTCCTTGGGTGCAGCCTTTTGACTCTACCCAAGTTTTAAATTAAATTTAAATAAAATTTTTTTATTAAGGGGATTTATTCCGTAAAGTTTGGATTCAATGAAAGGGCCTCACTTGAGGACTTAAGGGGCCCCATGTGGCCTTGAGGCCACAGGTTCCCACCCTTGGGCCAGAGAGTTACCTAGATAAAATGACTTAGAAAGGTAAGATGCCCAGATCAGACAAACCCTAAAGTAAAAAGAATTATCTACTTTAATATCATGATCATGAAGTTGGAAGGGATCTTGGAGATTATTGAATCCAGTGATCCTCAAAAGGTGTGCCATGGCAAATTTCACTAAGTATGCTGTGAAATTTGGGCTGTTGAGGGCTTCATAACCTGTCCCCCTTCTACTTTTTCAGTCTTTGTACACCTTGTACCCATCCTCTCCCTGCCCCCAATTCTTCAATTCAGTAACACTGACTTCCTTACTGTTCCTTGCATAAGGCAATCTGTCTCCAGACTCTGGGCATTTTCACCGTTACCCATGCCTGGAATGCTCTCTTTTTCATCTCAGCCTCCTAGCTTCCTAGGCTTCCTTCAAATCTCAGCTAAAATTCTACCTCTACAAGAAATCTCTCCCATTCCCTCTGTCTGCCAGAGTCTTCCATGTACAATCACCTCAAATTTGTCTTGTAAGTGTTTTGTTTGTATTTAGTTGTTTGCATTTCTGTTTTCCAATGCAATACAAGCTCTTTAGTGAAAAGGACTGTTTTTTCCCTTCTTTGTATCCCCAGTCTTAGCATAGTGCCTGATACGTAATAGGCATTTAATAAATGCTTGTTAATGTCTGTCTTGTTACCTTGGAGAAGTCAGGTCCGCTGATTCTAAATCCATTGGTCTTTCCAGTATAACACATAACTCTGTTTAAGAAAATCATGGTACATTCCTTACCTTGAATTTTATCTCTCCATTAAATTGCATAGTCCCTAGAAACTGACCTTGCTGGTTCTATATTCTCTAAGATTAGATAATGTATCATCTCTGTAGTATCATGCTTAAGAGATATCTGGGAAATTGGGATTTCCCGAGTTGATGTTCCCTCCCCAATGGCCTTATCCTTTGGAGATCTTACCTTCTTTCATTCTCTTCATCTCACTAAGTCAATCTTTTCTTGCCTCACTGAGCTACCTTAAGAACTCTGATTCACCACCATTACTTCATTTTTTGTCTTTTGAAATTCATACCAACTATTTGTGCCACACTTTTCACCTCCTCATTACCATCATCTACCCTTGTCCTTCATAACATATGTGCATCTTCCCCCAAGAACTGGACTTGTTGGCTTCACTCAGTCCATTCACTTCCCTTAACTCTGTGATACCCTAGTACCTATGACAGTTACTTCTACAATGCACAGTTTTCCTCAGCCCCCTTCCTTTAGATGTCCATAGAAGACATCTATCCATGTAGCCTCTCTTTCTTCTTTCCTATCCCAGAAGATGTCATTCTGCTTTCTTTTCCAAAGCAAACTGCAATACATCCTCTTCCATGGCCTCCTTAGCCTTATTCCTTCAATTATCCCTTTTTTCTCCTCTTCTGCCTACAAACATGCAGAGATCTCTCCCGTACCAAAAAGATAATCCTGGTTTTCCTACAATAATAATAATCTCTTTCAATCATACAATGCTTTAGAGTTGACAAAGTACTTTCTCATACACTATCTCACTTGATCCCTATAACCATCCCCTGTGATATGGATTATCCATATTTTTACAGATAAGGGAACCAAGGCACAGAGCGGCTTACTCAATTATTCAAAGTCTCCATTGGTGGTGGTATATTGAAGACCTGGGACTTAAACTCAGTTTAAACACTTAAACACTTAAAAAGTTGAATGCATTGTTCAACTATAACCCCTTGAACTATCACCCTATTTTTTTGTTTCATTTTACTACCAAATTCTGTAAGACTAATTTTGCTTCTTTTTTCTTTCCATCCACTCATCTTTGAATACTGTGTAATCTGGCTTCTATCCCCTTCCCATCAAAAATGGGCAACAGCCCTCTTCAAGTTAGCAGTGACCTTCCAATCATTAAGTCCATTAGCCTTTTCACCAGGATGTTTTCTCTCACTAAATCTCTTTGTAACATACAACAGTGTTGTCAATCAAGCAAGTTAAGTGATTACTATATGCCAGGTGTTGAGAATACAGAGATAAAAATAAAATAGTTCCTTTTCTCAAGGAGTTTATATCCTGTTGAAGAACATAACTTGTGCATACACATAGATATAAAATAAATACAAAATGGTTTTGGCCAGAGACACAAAAATAGCTAGGAGGAAAGCAAGAAAGATTTCATTAAGAAAGTGGTAGTTGAATTAATTCTGGAAGAAGAAAAGGGATTCCAAGAATCAGAGGTAATTCCAGGCATAGGGGATAGATGTTGCCAGTGTTTGGAATGGAGATGAAGTACCATGTGCAAGAAGGCCAGTTTGTCTGGACTGTAGAGTGAGAAAAAGAAAATCCAGAGTGTGAAAGGTTTTAAACGCCAAACAGACCTTTCTATTTTATTTAAGAAGCAATAGGGAGTCATTGGAGTATGTAGAGGAGGGGAGTGACATGGTCAAGCCTATGTTCAGTTTGGTAGCCATGTGGCAGAAGAAAGACTAATCAGCAAGCTATTGGTAGTAACCACATGAGTAGTGAGAAGGATAGGTGTAAAAGATATTGTAGAGATAGAAATGATTGGATTTTTTCAACAGATTAGATGTGATGGGGTGAGGGAGAGTAAGGAGTCAGGCAAGGTTAATACTAAGATTGTGGACCCAAGAGACTGAATGAATAGTGATTCTGTCAACCAGAAGAAGAAAGGATCAAAAGAAGGATGGGCTTAAGGGGAAAAGGTTTTAAGTTCTATTTTTGGCCCTGTGGAGTTCAAGATACCTATGGAATAGCCAGTTGGACATGTCCATCAGCATTGGTAATACTGGAGCTTGGAAAAAGACCAGGGCTGGACATACATACCTCCATCCCCTCCATCTTGAAACTATCTTGGTTTTCATAGCACTATACTCTCACAGTCCTCCTACCTTTCTAGAAATTTGTCCTTTATTTGCTTTGCTGGCTCCTACACTGCACCTCCTGTACCCTAAATAAGAGGATAATTCTACTCTCTCCATGCTTTTTCTCTGTGCTCCAATTCATTCTGTACATCACTATTAGGTGAGGAAATCAGCAGTGAATTTAGGCCATGGATTTGAATCACAGCTCAGTTACTGTGTGACTGATATTGGACAAGTCACTCAACATCTCTGGGTCTCAGTTTCCCCATCTGTAAAATGAGGGGTTCAGACTTGATCCCCTCTAAGGATCCTCTTTAAACTTTGACTCCCACTTTCCATTGTGGAAATCTCTCTCCTTACATTTTCAAATCTTGTGGAAGGGAAAATGACCCCATGTGTTTCTCCTTTACTAAAGTGTTCTCTTTGATAGTCCCAAAACCTTTCAAAGCTATTTCTTTAGAAATGGGAGTGTAAGTTTTGCCAAAAGGAAATGAACTTGAACCCCAAAGGTTGAGTTAGGGTTCTGAACCCTCAAACTGACATTTCCATGCAAGCTTCCAGGTCTGGCACAATCCCATCCCAGAAAAGAAGGGCTCCGGGCCAGCTTCTCTCCACTCCCTCAGCTGTCATTCATTCAGTTCCACTGGGCATTTTGACAAATGCCTTTGCTAATTACTTAATTACTTTGGCCTGCACAAGTGTGGGGATATTTTCCTTAAAGAAAGGAGAACCCCATCCAACCCATTCTGATCCACCCCGAGCCCCGAGAGTAACCAGCTTAAATCCCATTAAAGCATTTGAATAACTAAGCCCTCCCACCGGCCAAATTAACTGAAATACATCATAATACGAGAAAGCAGACCCACGAAGCACTGTTTTCAAATGTGAGAGCTAAACCCAAAACTTTTTTTAATGCGGATTTTCCTGGGCTTTATCCCTCCCAGTTCAATCTTTTGTTTTCTTGGTTTTCTGTATGAAAGAAGTCTCTGCTATAATTAAAATAAACCTTAGCTTAATTAAAGAAACAATTAGCTAAAACAGTAAATGTGACCCCTGGAATTCACCGGAAGTGAGAGTGGCTCACCAGACTAGGTCTGTGGGCTACTTATCTGGGATACTGAGCACTAGATGAGGAGGGCAGATAGGGTGGGTGCAGGACTCATCAGACGCCTCTTTCCAGCTCTGAGATTCTGTGAATATCTTCCAAAGGCCAACAAGTTCTCCCCGAAGCCATTCATTTGGTCCTCTATTATGTAGCTAGCTGACCTGCTGACTGTATCTTCGTAGAGCCCATGGAGATTCCACTTTAGCTCCCATTCCACTAAATGCAGACAACCTAAACCTAATAACCCAAGCTTCCCAACCCAATTCTAGGCTTGATGCTGAAAATTCACCAAGGGTCTTGAACCATCCAAGCTGACAACCTATAGTGATCCTACTCACCTGATAAGGACCATGTTTGAGGCGATTGGACTAGGATCTTTAAGACCTATTTCAGCCAGGAAATAGTAGAAGAGCATGGGACTGGGACCGAGGAGACCTGGATGCTGGTCCTGTCTATGTACTTAAGTAGTTCTGTCACCTTGACCACATCATATCTCTTCTGGTGGATAGAGAGCCTCCCTTCAAGGCAAGAAGACATGAGTTCAGGTCTGACCTCTGACACATAGTGGTCATGACTACTTAACCTCTGAGACCTCTGAACAACTCTCCATAAGAGTTTTTAACCTGGAATTTGTGAACTTTTTTCAAAAATATTTTGATAATTACCTTTCAATATAATTTCATTTGAAATCATGTGACAAAGAACTTCCCTATAAGGTATAACCTACATTGATAGAAGGAGTTTTTTCACCTGGGAGTTCCCTATGCCAATGAAATCATAATCCAGTTCCTCTCCCTATTATCCTCAAGACCTTAGTTTCTTATTCTGTAAAATGCCAGGAGATGAATTTCTGACATTCTCCTATCTCTGATCCTATGTTTGGGGTTTGCTTTAAGCTAAAATAAAAACTTCCCAAGTGGGGCCAATGCTGATTGAATGTGATTCAGACAGCCCATCCGCCTATCCTGAGTTCCCTTTTCATTGGGTCAACAGTCTAAAGAATGGGCATTCTGTGCATTCTTCTGAATTCTTTACAGACCAGCTGGGTAAGAGGATGAATAGCAGGGAGGGGGGAAAGGGGAAGGAGGAAGAAAGGAGGAGGGTGGGATTACCTGTTTACAGTAGCCCTAAGGGAGGTAGCTTTGTGGCCAGCCCACTTCTGACTTGAAACTCTTGGTGAAATGTCACACCTACTTGCAGATGCTATTAAAGCAGGAAGAAGCAGAGACAATTGATTTGAGGTCCTGGAAAAATACCTGCAATAGCCCTGGAAAGTTCATTTTCGAATTACTGAAACAATTCTTATGGGAGGCAGTAAAGGTTGTTTTCAAAGGTACTCTAAATCTCCAAATTGTACTGAGGGGTAATAGAAAGGCTAAGTAGAGGGGTGGTTATCTCCTTAGAGAAAGCAGAGCCTTTCATGGAGAAGATCTGATAGGGGCATAAGACAATAGGAGTTTCCCCCCTACTCCATTTTAATGACCTCCATTGCTCTATCCATGGTACTTTTTAATTCCTCTTTTCAGCTCCCAAAAGTCTTTTCTCTGCAAATAAATGTGTGTTATCACCTGAAACAAGGAGAAGTCACAGACAGTTGGAAACCAACCTGGATAATAAAATTGTCAGTAGCACCTTTAAACAGATAAGAGGCAGAATCAGACTTATAGCAGGGAAAACCTAGCTTCACATCCTGTTACACACACACATGAGTTGTATGACCCAGGGCAAGTTGCAACCTCTCCCAACTCCAGCCCTGTTATGACCATCAGTTATAGATGGTCAGCATCTGGGGATGGAGTTTCCACCATGGCATTCCCCCTCACCCTGATGAAATCACATTTCTGGACTCCCCACCCCCATCCCATTGTAAATTATAGTCACGCTGCATCATTGTGACTGTTTACCATGAAAAGAATTGTGACTTGCATCACATATTCTCTGAGTTGTAAAGGATCTTGCAATATCTGGCAAGTAGTCGTCCAGTTTCTACTTAAACATTTCCAGCAGATGCTCTGTGCTATGACAGGAGTAACACTGTTCTGCTGTGTGACTTCTTAATCAATTAACTGATCCACAAGGATTTATTAAATAGGTACCATATGTCAACGACTATGGTTGGTGCCAGAGATGAAAATACAAAGGATAAGATAATGAGCTTATTAGATGTAATAGTAAATTTGTGTGTGTTATGGGGGGGGGGAGGAATCTGGTGAACATACACCAGTCTGGAAATATAACTTTGGTATTTTAGTTTTAGTATTTTAATTTAGTTTTTAAAATTTTGTCATCCTGAGGACAGGGTTCAGAGGCAGTCCTGCTGGGGAAAATAGAAAGCTATGTCTAGTAGCAGTTATGTGACTCTGGTCAAGTCACTTAACCTCTCCCTGCCCCCGGGACACTCAGTGACAGTTATGGAACAATTGCTGATCTGTACTGGGAGAGGGAGTTTCCTTATAGGGAAGTTCCCCACCCCAGTGAAATCATAGCTCTAGACTACCCCCTCCACCCACAATTGTACAAAGGCCACACACACACAGCCTAAGACAACTAGCGTCCCATCGAAATGGAATGATGCTGTGATGTGATGATGGGCCCATACCAACTCATCAGTCCATCTAGAGAGTTCCGAGAGATTTGATTTGTGATATCGACCAGACCTTCTATTGTCTGCTTAGCTGGGGAGACAAAGAGAAGAGAATCACTCAATGCCCTCAGCAAGGGTATTTTAGAGAAACTCTTCCATCATGCTGAGGCTTAAGAGATGTCCCTAAAATAGCACCAGGGTCCTGTCATGTCTACATCTTCCTTTGATATCCAAATCTCTGGAAAGAGTATTGCCAAATTGGGTTATTAATAATATTTGTAAAACACTTTACAAACTTTAAAGCACTATATAAATATTAGTTTCTCTTCTTTTTTGTCCTCCTCTTCCTCTTCTTCCTCGTCTTCCTCCTTCTCCTTCTCCTCCTTCTCCTTCTTCTTCCTCTTCTTCTCCTTCTTCTCCTCCTCCTTCCTCTTCCTCTTCCTCTTCTTCTTCTCCTTCTTCTTCTTCTCTTTCTTTTTCTTCTCCTTCTTTTTCTTCTTCTTCCCAATTTATCTGAAGTAACCCCAAGGTGCCAGTGATTACTGCTTTAACTGTTCCATGGGGGAAGTGGGGGAATTCTGCTAAGTCAGGAAACATGGTGACCAGTTTATCTAGGAAGTTTCTAAAGTAATGACTCTAACTGCTCTTTGAGTCAGCTGGGTTTCCCAATCATCCAAATGATTTAGAGAAGGGCTAAAATGGAGCAATTGTTCCAGGGAATACACTAGTTGAACCCTATGTTCAGGTTATAGGATCAGAGAATCTCAGAATTGGAATCCACACTTGAAAAAAAAAATCTCTAACCATTGCTGGAATTGTAATATTATGTCCCAGAGCAATACAATCCATTTTTGGATAGGTCGGATCAGGAGTGTGCTGACAAATGCTTAACAACCAAAAATGCATTGTTGTTCAGTTGTGTCTGACTCTTCATGGCCCTGTATGAGGTTTTCTTGTGGTTTGCCATTTCCTTCTGCAGTGGATTAAGGCAAACAGAGGTTAAGTGATTTAACCCAAGGTCCCACAGTTATTGAGTGTCTGAGGCTGGATTTGAACTCCAGTTTTCTGGTACTTCAAACTCAGCATTCTATCCGCTGAGTCACACACATTTTAAAGTAATTTGCATTATTAGCATTTTCTCTATCCCTTTCTTAAATCTGGACAATCATCAAAATAATAAATCAAGCTCTGATTTGTAGCATTGTTGATTTCTGAAGTGCAAATGATCATATTCATTCAACCATCAGGCTCTTGGGAGCCGGTACAACCTGATTCTAGCACACTCCTGCCTCTTAAGTGTTAGGAAATCTTTCTTGCCTCAAGCCTATAACTCCTATAACTTATACCTTTCGTCCTCAGTACTTCCATCTTGTATAATGAATCTCATTCTCCTTCTACCTGGCAGCTGTTACACTCTTCCTCAACCTTCCATTCTCCAGGCATAACAACCCCAGAATCTTCAACCACTATGATATGGCATCACCCTAAGACTTTCACCATTCTGGTGCTGTCTTTCCCCCGCCACCAGAAACTGCCTTCCATAAATATTTTCAGAAAATGGCAGTTCTCATGAAGGTAGAGAGCTTTAAATAAACAAATTAGGATCCTCTCCGTAGCAAAGGTACAAATGGGCTCCCAAGATAACATACTCTTAGAAAAACGACATTGTAGAGGAAAGAATGTTATCCTTGGGAATCAGAAGACCATTTGTGTTGCTGGTTTTGCCCCATGTTATTCCCATCTGCCCCCTCCTTCTTCACTCCTTTATTATTGTCATGAGTACTCTCCATCTTCTAGCTCCCCGGGCTCACAGCCTCAGTGTCGTCTTTGACTTGTGACTCATCCTTACCTCCTACATTCAATCTATAACTAGATCTTGTCATTTCTACCTTCCAACCATTTCTCATCTATGACTATTCATACAGTCATTATCCAAGTTCAGGGTCTCAACCATTCTTTCCAGGACTATCTAAATAGATTTCTAATTGGTCTCCCTGGTTTGTCTCCCTTGACTCCAATCCATCCTCTGTTCAACTGCCAAGGTTATTTTTCTAAAGTGCTGGTCTGGTCACGTCACTTCTTCATCCACTACCAATTCAAATGCAATTAGCAATTAATGCATTTTAAACTTGGTTCCTCTTGACATTTTCAGTCTTCTCACACTTTACTTCCTACCCTCCACATGCTCTAGTAGGTAGCCAGGTGGTTCAATAGATAGAGAACATGGGCCTAGAATCAGGAAGATCTGAGTTCAAATCCAGCCTCAGACACTTAACCAGATCTGTGACCCTGGACCAGTCAAATAACCTCTGTCTGCCTCAGACAGAGAAGACCAAATGAGATAATAATTGTAAAGCACTTAGCACAGTGCCTGGCACATGGTAGGTACTACATAAATATTAGCTACACTGACTTCCTTGTAGCTCCTAACATGTGACACTCTGTCTCCTGGTCACTCTATCTGGAATGGCCTTGGTCCTTAACTCCATGTTTCCCTGGTTTTGTTCAAGACTCGACTGTAGAACGCCTTCCCAGTGTCTCCTCTTGCCTATGCCCCCTCTTTTAGATTCCTTCCATCCACACTGTATTTATCTTAATGTAAACAATTATTTGCATATTATGTCCTCCAGTCACTGTTTTTTTTAATTGCCTTTCTATGCATCTCTATTGCTTAGAATACAGCTTGAGAAATACTTGTTGACCAACTGCCTGACCCCATAGCTGTATGAACAAAAGACACTTTGTCTCACAGTTTCTTGATTTCCTCTTCCATAAAATGGACTGTCGTACTAGAAAATCTTTGAAATCTCTTCCAGTTCTTCCATGATTCTAGGTCATGTTGGTCTGGTCTTTACATGTCAGGGACATGACTAAGATAGGGGTCATTAGGAAATTTTCCAATCTAGCCACACACCCATCAGGGCAGGTCTATGGATATTATGAGCAGAGTAGATGGAACCATATCTTAGTCATAAAACGGTGCTGAGTTTATCTCATAACTGAAATCTGTGCTTCATTCTCTAAACATAAGTATATTGTATTCTAATTGAAATATAATAGCCTTGGCTTCTAAACTGTTTTCATTATCTATCCTGTTTCCATAGTACCATTAGCCCGACCTTTAGAAACATGGCATGCCTAGCATACTTTTTCTTCATGTTATTACTACCTTATTGTTTTCACTGGCACAGATATAGAATGGCATGACAATGATTGGCTTTGAAATCCCCCCTGGTATTTTTGCATCTGATTTTTCCTTCAGTAAGGAAAGAGAGAAGCATGAATAACTGTGACTCTCGCACTTCAAGAATAGCCCTTATAATGTGTTCATCTAAACTCAGTGAAATGAGACCATCCTGTTCTGGCTCAGATTCTTCAATCATTACTCAGTTGAATTAATTATCCAGAAGGAAAAGGGAAAGCAAAGACAGGGCCTAGATAATGAAGATCCCACATGTTCAATCCTGAGCAAGGCAGGAGACAGGGGGATGTCCTTTGCCCCAGGGATCAGGGGACTTCACTTCTGGTCCTAGTTATGTTTCTCATTAGTGATGGAAATGGTGGACAACATACTTCCCGTCTTGGTGCTTCAGTTTCCTCTTCTACAAGATGAAGGGGTTAACCTCTAACATACTTGCCAACTCAAAAGGTGTATGATGAGCATCTCAATTTTCCTTACCCCTGTCTCACTATGTCCAATGCATAGATTGGTTTCCCATTTTAGTAAAAAAAAATGTTTTCCCCTCAACCTTTTGTTCTTTAATGTTAATTTATTTTCCTTTCCACTGTCAGAATCACTCCTTCCATTTTAGGATTCTTTCTGTCCCTTCCTGCCTGTTCTCTAATACATTAATCTTAGCATTTTCAAGTTTTACCAATCTTCATTTTGAGAAGATTCTGTGCTAGTGTGCATTGTTGGCTGGAAATTATTTTTGTGAGTTTAAAAAAAGGGATGGAATTCAAAGACAGTGGTGGGATATCACTACCAGGGTTTCCAAGTCATTTTGTAAAATTTGGCACCAGAAGTACCTTTAGAAATCATCCAGGCATCTAGGTGTCACAGTAGATAGATCATGGCACTAGGAGTTTGGAAGCCTTGAGTTAAAACTCATCCTCAAACATTTACTAGCTGTGTAACCTTGAAAAAGTCACTTAAGCTGTCTGCCTCAGTTTCCTCAGCTGTAAAATGAGGGTATTAATAGCACCTACCTCCCAGGGTTGTTCTAAGGATCAAATGAGACCATATTTGTAAAGTGCTTTTCAAACCTCAAGGCTCCTTATAAATCCTGGCTATTATCTAGTCCAACACTTCCATTTTACAGATGGATAAAATGTGCTTTAAGAGATGGTAAATGACAGTAAGAGAATCCAGACTAGGACTCAGACCCCTTTATGAGGGAAGGGACTGTTTCCTATTTTGTCTTTTGTACCAAAGGCTAACACAGTACTTGGTATATTCTCTACATTTTTCTTTTATGTACCTTTTTATTTAGATGTCATCGCCCCCATTGGAATGTCAGCTTCTTGAAGGCAGGGATGATTTTTACCTTTCTTCACATTTGCAGTGGTTGGCAGAAATAAGGGCTTAAAAAGTGCTTGCTGACTGACTGAAGCAATGAGACGTTCACTGTTCAAGGGAGCAGCATGTGGTACTAAGTGAGCGTCAGGAGACGAGCTCTAGTTCCGATTCTTTCGATAACCCATGGTTTAGTATTGGTCACATAAAGCACACACACACACACACACACACACACACACACACACACACACACACACACACACACGGTCTCTCTCGCTCTGTCTGTCTGTCTCTTTCTCTCTGTCTCTGTCTGTCTTTGTCTCTCTGTCTCTCTCTGTCTCCCTCTCTCTCCCCTGGTTTACTCCTCTGAAATGGAAGGGATTTGACTACAGGATCTCTAAGGTTCCTGTGAAATTCCTAAAAATTCCAGCCTGTATTATTGGAGACCAAGCATAAGACAGTCCTAAGGAGGCCCTTGTTTCCATGATGCTGTTCTAGTCTCTTCCTCTTCCTGGATAGCTGGAGAACGGGAATGGAAAGGTTAAGTGCCCCCAGGTCTGCTGCTAGTGGACAATTCCTCCTTAAGAGCAAATTGCCCTCCCCAGAGCCTGGACACTGCCACTACTCATTCATTCCAGAAGCTGTTGGTTTGTTCTATTTTGTTTTTTCCAGGAAAGCATGAATTGTTGTAACTGTCTTCACCCCAACACCTTGTTCTCAGCCCTTCCATAGCCCTAAGGAACTGGAACTGCCAGGCACCGTGGAAGGAGGCCTGCCTTCAAGGGTTGCAGGGCCTGAGTCCCCAGCTCTGCTGGCTGCTTGTGCCCGCTGTGATCTTGGCTTCTCTCCTGAGCAGGGAGTGCACTAGCCAGCCTCTGGCTAAGATCCTTTCTTGCTCAAAATCCCAAATACTAAAATTCCAACAATAATAATCAGTAATGACATAACATTTGAAGTTTCACAGGCTGCTTACATGTGCTATCTCCTCTGATCTTCATCACAGCCTTCTGAGGAAGGTGCTATTATTTTATCTTCATTTGACAGAAGAGGAAACTGAGGCTGACAGAGCCTGAGTGATTTGCCCAGAAAGTCCCTGAAGCAGGACACTAAGCTGTTTGTTTTTTTTTTTAAAAAAGGCAATCAGGGGTTAAATGACTTGCCCAGGGTCACATAGCTAGTAGGTATCTCAGACCATATTGAACTCAGGTCCTCCTGATTCCAGGGCTGGTACTCTATCTACTATGCTACCTAGTTGTCTTATACTGAATTGTGTTTTGGTGAAAAATGTTCTGCCACTTTGAGGCTCTTCTCCCTCCCTCCTTTCAGATTTAGATTTAAATTCAAACTGAGCAGGAAAGAACTTCTCAACATTAAGAGCCCAATTAGACTTTCCTCTTTCATCCCCTGGAAAACCTGGGTCTAGAGGGGGTGTAGACTGGTTCCTCAGGGACTGGAGTTGCTTTATTATGTGCAAGCTTCCATAGAACAGAAGTCAGCTGCCACAATCCAGTTATGCTGGACTTCTAACCTGTTCTTTGTGGAAAGGACCTTAGAAATCCCAAGCATCATCCTATGATCTAAACTGAAACTGATGACTGGAGAGAGAAAATGACTTACCCTCCATCATGTGGTGTATCCTTGGCAGAGCTGGGACAAAACCTGCATACATCTCCATCATCCTAGTCCAGTGCTGTTACCAACATACTATGCCCTCACCTCTCCATTTTACCTGTTGCAGAGAGTTTGTTCAATAGAGAAACAGGAAAGATGAGAGCAAGAGAGGTGGAGGAGGGCTGGGATGCAATGCAGTCAGAGAGGAGAGGCAGGGTCTTCCCAAGTCAAAGACAAGGGAAGAGACAAATAATGACAGTGTTGTTCCTGTAATTTTTAAGATTGCCAAAGCACTTTACATACGTTATCTTAACGATCTTTATAGTAATAATAACGAACACTTATTATGTAGTGCCTACTGTGTATTAGGCACCATGCTAAGTACTTTACACTTATTATCTCATTTGAGCTTTGTAATAAGTACAAATATAATCATTCCCATTTTACAGATGAGAAAATTGAAGCTCAGAGAGATTGAATGTTTTGCCCACAGCCAAACAACTAAGTCTTAATAAGAATCAGGACTTGCCTGCAAATCCTTCTTAACTGCAAACCCAGCCTGCCAGGGAGACAGAAGGGCAAAAGGACGCAGATGAGGAGAGAGAACAAGCCCAGTATATTTACTAAGCAAATTTAAATATTTAAAATATAGCCATAGAAATATTTCCCCTCAATTTCTTTTTCCTTAAAATAAGAACGTCGGAGAAGGTAATAGGCACCTACCTACCTTCTGCCAGGTTTAGTTTTGCTAAGCACTCTACAAATGTTATCTCAGTTGATCCTCATAACAACCCTGGGAGGTAGGAGCTATTATTATTATTTGTTTGGAGGAAATTGGGGTTAAAGACTTGCCCAGAGTCACATGCAACTAGAATAGCCTGAGGTAAGATTTGAACTCAGGTCCTTTGACTGCAGGCCTGTGCTCTATCTGCTGCCTCACCTAGCGGCCCCACAGGTGCTTTTACTATCCCCATTTTAAAACTGAGGAAACTGAGGCAACAGCGATAAATGACTAGCTCAGGGTTACCACAACTAGTAAGTACCTGATGCCAAATCATGTAGGTCTTCCTGACTACCGGGCCCAGTTCTCTGTCCATCGCCAGGTGTTCTAAGCTCTAGGGATCCTAGACAAAGAAGAATATTTTTTATTATTTTTTCAAAGTGGGTATTGATGCAGGAGCTATTTTACGTTGTTGATAATATTGTTGATATTTCATCTTATTATTATTATACCAGCATTCCTTATTTTACAGAAAGGATGTATTCTTGAAAAGTTGTGGTAAAGGACATTTCTCTAAAATAAATCACTTTCCCATTGGCTTTCATCATTACACTGAACTAAGTTTTTGTTCATTAAAAAAAAACAAAACACAAAACAATGTTCCCTAATAGATTGAGGAAAAGATGGTGTTCAAGTCCCTGGCGGAACGCGGAGGCTGAGTCCATGAAAGGTGGGGCTTGTGGTACTGGGAATGCCTTGGAAGTGCTTTTTGATTCCAGTTTACTCGTTCTCCCAAGAGCCTTCCTTCTCACCCCTCCCCTTTCCCTGATGATAATAATTTTCCAAGGCATTTTGCCTACTTTTCTGATCTCATCTTCACAATAGCTTTGTGATCTGGGTAGCACAGGTATTATCATCTCTCTTTTAGGGATTTGGAAACTTTACTATTCCATCCAGTGACACCAGCCTTCTGCCTGTTCCACAAACAAGACATTCCATTTTTCTGCTCCAGGTATTTTCTCTTGGCTGCCCCCCATGACTGAAATACTGTCTCCTCTGAATTCTCTGGCTTCCTTTAAATTCTGACTAAAATCTCACCTTCTGCAGGAAGTCTTCCCTAATTAATTCCAGTGCCTTCCCTCTTTCAATTATTTCCTTTTGTTTTGTATTTTCTGTTTGCAACTTCTCTCCTCCATTAGATCTAACGCTCCTTGTAGACAGGGACTGTCTTTTGTCTCATTTTGCATCCCCAGAGCTTAGCATGGTGCACTTAATAAATATTTATTGAATTGAATTGAACATAAAGGTAAAGTAAGTAATTTATGTAAGGTTACATACTTATTAGCAATAAATGGGGATATCATGCCCAGGTCTTCTGATTCCATATCCAAGGACCTTTCCATTATAATAATAGCAAGCATTTATATGGTACTTTAAGATTTTTTAAAAAAGCACTTTACACATCTGATTTGATCCCCAAAGCAATCTTATGATTTAGCCACTATAGGTAAAATTGCCCGATTTTACATATGAGAAAACTGAAGTGAAGGGAAAAGGTGCAGTGAGTGACTTCTCCATAGTAAAACAACTAATAAAGGTGAGGCAGGATTTGAACCCAGGTATCCCTGCCTCCGGGTCCAATATTCTTCCTGATTTATGCCTGCTAGTCTTGTCTCCTGTTAGATTATTAGCTTCCCTCATGAATGAGAAAGAAATCACTGACTCCCCACCCAGTGTGAAGTGCTTAGACAGAGCATCCTTCCCTGCTCTCTCTCCTTTTGTTTAGGATATCTGAACATCTAAACAAAAGGAGATCCAGGCTGCAGCATCACCCTCTGTAAATAGAATCTACCATCTCCCAGGGGTGGGCTCCAGTCTGAAAATCCCTTTAAATTTAAGGCTCTAGTTTAGCCAAATATTTCCTTCTCCAAAAAGTCCATTTAGAGACTACCTCATGACCTCTGTCTCCATTAAAATGTAAATGTAGGCTTCTAAGTATTTTTAAATGTCTACTGGAAGACCTTGGGGATTACCATTTACATGTAAATGTCCATTTGGGGGCTGTAATAAGGGAGGGAATATGTTGACCGAGGAAAATCCCACTAATAAGTGGCAGGACCAGAATCCCTGAATGCCTAAGCATTCCTTTAGCACTCGTTCTATTCTGATCTGGTCTGAAACTGAGACCCAGAAAGAGAAAAACACTTCACCAAAGTCCCACTGTGAGTTCCTAGTGGAACTGGAATTCCTAATACCTATTACAGTACTATTCCTTCTTTGTGCTAACTGTTGCAGTGTTCTGGCCCATGCTGAATGAGACACACTAGCTTCTCTCCACCACCCTAGCTCTTCTAAAAAAACCCAAAAAACCCACACAAGCTCATCATGAATGCTTGCTACATTGCTCTTGGCCTGTTTCCCCAGAACCCCTTTCCACTGCTTCTCATTCCTGTACCTCAAACCCAGTCCTTGAGTTCAGCTGATCCCCTCTCCTTGCAGGCCACCTCCTCAGGCTGGCCCCTGGCCCGTTGGACTAGGCTGTAAACTCAATATGTGTATCCCACTTGGATCAATTCTATACCTGGGGATTTCTGTCCAAATGACTTTCCCTGAAATTGAAAGGGGAATCTTGCCCGAACATTAAAATTCTGCTAATGTTCATCCCTCCCCAAAGCTAAACACTGATTTCTCGCTTTGACTGTGCAGTCCAAAAAGCTCTCCTGGGAAGTAGCTTTTGTGGTGACCAGTCTATGTTCAAGGATGGAGACCGGGCCCCTAAAATATGGAGTCTGGCTGAAACTGAATCCTGAGAATTGGCTAAACTTGGTGTCCAAGAGATGTCAGGACAAGGAGGGAAATACTCAGGCTTTAATCTTCCCTGTGGGCCAGTCCCTTGACAGGATTTGAGGTTGGGGTATAGAGGTTATGAGGCTATACTCCAAAGGCATGTACTGTATTGTTTGCATTAGTTGGGCCAAAAAGAAGCTTGGCTGGCTTCGATCTGCCTCTAGTTCTTAGTATTGCTTGGGGAAGGTGGGAGGTGTGTGGGGAACCATCATTTTCAAGACTTCTTAACCAGAGCCAGGACAAGCCCACAGACAGTCAGGTCCCCCCCAGTTCCCCCCACCAGACTTAAGCTGTAAGCACTGGGAATTCTGCTCCCAGTTCTGCCAAAGCCACATCTCAGGAAGCATGGTAAAAAAGAGCTCCCCTCCCCCCACACCCCCTTTCCCTTCTCTGGTCTGCAAGAACAAAGTCAGACCTTTTTGTTGGCTTCTACTGATTTTGCAAACATCAAAAAGATTTTTTTTTTTGCATGTCATGTACCTAATCACCCTCAAGAAAAGAAAATTATTTTATTTGGGCCTAACTTGACTTCATTCCTTAGAGGTGTAATAGGGAATAAAGTCCTTTCATTCAAGGATTAATTATGGAGCTTTAGAAGAGGCACATTGGTTTAGTTGAGATTTGGGTGATTTTTTTTTTCCTTTTTCTCTTCCTTACCCATTGAGAAGGAAAGACAAAATCCATTACAAATATGCCAAACAAATTTCCATGTTAGTCATTTTGGAAAAAGAAAAAGAAAAAAATATGTTCCAATACACACTCAGTTGACCATTTCTATCCAGAGATGAATAACATTTTACGTCATGAGTATTTTGGAATTGCTGTGGGTCATTGTGTTGATCAGTTAGTCTTTCAAAGTTGATTAACTCTACAAAGTTGCTGTCCCTGGGAATATTGCTCTCCTGATTCTGCATCAGTTTGTATGTCTTCCCAGATTTTTCTGAAATCATCCCCATTATTTCCTACAACACAATCATATACCATCACCTTCATAATACTATAACTTATTCAGCCATTCCCCATTTGAAGAGCATGCCCTCAGTTTTCAATTTTTTGCCTCCACAGAAAGAGCTACTATAAAAACGTTTGAATTTTGTAAATATTTTTGAGGTCCCTTTACTCTTTCTTTGATCTCTTTGCAGTATAAATCTAGTTGCTGCATTGGTGAGTCCAAGGGTAGGCATAGTTTACTAGCTTTTAGGGCATAGTTCCAGATTGCTTTCCAGAATGACTAGACAGACATTCACTAACAGTATATTTGTTTGTGTACCTGTTTTCCCACATCCCTTCCATCATTTGTCATTTTCCTTTTTTGTCAGAGCCAATCTGATGAATGTGAGTCTGTGGCATTAAATTTCATTTCTCTGATTATTAATGATTTAGGGCATTTTCTCATGTGGCTATTGATAATTTTGATTTCTTGTTCTGAAAACTGCCTATTCATATCCTTTGACCATTTATCAGTTGAAAACTCTTATTCTTATAGATTTGACTCAGTTCTCTATATATTTTAGAAATGAGACCTTTATCAAAAGACTTACTGCCAACGTTCCCTCCTCCAGTTTCCTACTTTTCATTTTATATGCATTGGTTTTGTTTGTGCAAAAGCTTTTTAATTTTACATAATCAAAGCTATCCATTTTACTTCCTATAAACCTCTCTGACTCTTGTTTGTATAGGAACTCTTCCACTAATCTATAGATCTAAAAGGTAATTTCTTCCCTGCTCCACTAATTTGTTCACCATATTATCCTTTATGTTTAAATCCCATACCCATTTTGAGCTATCTTGATATATGGTCTGAGATAGTGGTCTATGTCTAATTTCTTTCTGATTATTTTCCAGTTTTCTCAACAGTTTTTGTCGTGTAGTGGATTCTTGCCCCCATAGCTGCTATCTGAGTTTATCAGACACTAGGTTACTATGCTTGTCTGCCTCTGTATATTGTGTACCTAATCTGTTCTGCTGAATAACCTCCCTATTTCTTATCCAGTACCAAACTGCTCTGAAGAAATGCTTTGTAATTTAATTTGAGATCTGGTACTGTTATGTCCCCTTCCTTCACAATTTTTCTTTTATTGATTTCTTTGATATTCTTGACTTTTTGTTCCTCTGGATGAATTTTGTTATTATTTCTTCTAGCTCCATAAAATAATTCTTTGGAACTTCAGTTGGTATAGCACTGAATAAATATATTAATTTAGGTCAGATTATCAATTTTTATAATATTGGCCCAGCCTGAATAATTAACATCTCTCTAGTTATTTAGATCTGTCTTTATTGTATGAAAAATATTTTGTAATTGTGTTCCTATAGTTTCTGTGTATGTCTTAGTAGGTAGATTCCTAAATATTGTCTGCAGTTATTTTAAATGAAATTTCTTTTTCTATCTCTTCCTGATGAATTTTGTCAGCAGTATATAGAAATACAGATAATTTGTATGGTTTTATTTTTTATCTTACAACTTTGTCAAAGTTGTAAATTGTTTTGATTAGTTTTTTTATTGATTCTCTGGAATTCTCTAAGTATACCATCATTTCTTCTGCTAAAAGTGATCATTTTTTTCCTTGTTGCCTTCTCTTATTCTTTCAATTTCTTTTTCTTATCCTATTGCTATCGCTAGTACAATATTGAATAGTAAAGATGATAATGAAAAGCTTGGCTCTGCCCCTTTTCCAAAGTCTTGCACTGCCTCCCAGACCATCACCACTCATATTAACTTTTGTCTTGCCACTGGGCTTCAGTGACTTTGGAAAAGAGAGCCAGCTTGATGGCTTTGTGCAGCTCTGCCTCAGTTAAATCCAATTTGCTCTCAAGTCAGGACATCCCCTCTAGTGATGTCATTGGTCCTATTTGAAAACAAAGGCCCAAATAATGCTTGAAATAAACAACAATGGTAGGTAGGAAATGAAGACCTATGGACCTACTAGTTCACCTATACTAATAATTCAGCAATTTATTTATTTTTTGCAAGACACTTAAGTGAGCCAAATTTGGATTCAGGCTTACTCATTGAATGCCCAGGGTCTAGTCCAAATCCTTAATTTTATAAATGAGGAGGGAGATAATTATCCATGAACATTTTGGAAATATAGCAGAAAAAATCATGACTTAGGAGTCATCAGAGACCTGGTCTAAAATCTTGCTTTCAATGCTCTTTAGCCAAATGACAATTTTCAGGTCACTTAGCTTCTCTGGTTCTTCATTTTCCCACCCATAAAATGGGAGTTTTGGAATGAATGATCTCTAGGGTTCCTTCTGGCTTTCAATTCCATAAGGGCTGCCATGACTCTGGAATGAGAGAACTGGCTTCAAAACCTTAGGTCTCCTCCTCACTCCCAGGCCAGTCTTCCTTCTGCTCTACCTTGTGGTCTTTGGGGTGTACTTTCATTCCAGGAGGCTTTGTGACAGTGAGAGAAGATGGAAGAAAGGTGGTGGTGGTGATGGCACTGCTCATATATACCACTCTCAAGATGAGGACGGCTATTTCTCAGTTTCTTGTATTCCTCCCTTTCCCTGAGCTCCCAGAGAGTAGGAACTAGCTTTTCAGCCTTTCTTTGTGCCCCAACACTTAGCCCAATGCCTTGCACATAATAGATGCTTAATAAATGCTTACTAACTGAATTCACCACCTTCTACTTCTTGTTCATTTTTTTCATCAGTGTAGTCTCCTAAGTTGTCTCTGTCTCTAATCTCTCTCCTGAATGATCTGTCCTCTAGGCACACCATCAAATTAATCTACCTTAAAAAAATGGCTTTGATCATGTCCCTTCTTTGGCTCAAAAGTCTTCAATAGCCCCCAATTGCCTATCAGAAAAAGCCCTCAATTTTGTAGTCCATCAACCAACGAACATGCATTAAGTGCCTACTACGTGCTAGGTGCTATGTCAAGTGTTGGGAATACAAAGAGAGGCAAAAGACAGTTCCTGCCCTCAACAAGCTCACAATCTAGTGACAATTCCTCCTTAAGAGCAAATTGCCCTCCCCAGAGCCTGGACACTGCCACTACTTATTCATTCCAAAAGCTGTTGGTTTGTTCTATTTTGTTTTTTCCAGGAAAGCATGAATTCTTGTAACTGTCTTCCCCCCCCACACCTTGTTCTCAGCCCTTCCATAGCCCTAAGGAACTGGAACTGCCAGGCACCGTGGAAGGAGGCCTGCCTTCAAGGGTTGCAGGGCCTGCGTCCCCAGCTCTGCTGACTGCTTGTGCCCGCTGTGATCTTGGCTTCTCTCCTGAGCAGGGAGTGCACTAGCCAGCCTCTGGCTAAGATCCTTTCTTGCTCAAAATCCCAAATACTAAAATTCCAACAATAATAATCAGTAATGACATAACATTTGAAGTTTCACAGGCTGCTTACACATGCTATCTCCTCTGATCTTCATCACAGCCTTCTGATGAAGGCACTATTATTTTATCTTCATTTGACAGAAGAGGAAACTGAGGCTGACAGAGACTGAGTGATTTGCCCAGAAAGTCCCCGAAGCAGGACACAATCTAGTGGGGGATACAATAAACAAATATATATATATATATATATATATATATATATATATATGTATATATATATATATATATATATATGCACACACACATATATATGAAAGAATTAACAAAGGGAAGGCACTAGAAGGGAAAAAGATTGGGAAAGACTTCCTTGAGAAAATAGGATTTTAGGTGGAACTTACAGGAAGCCAGGGAAGCTAGCAAGTGAGATGAGAAGTAAGAGCATTCCAGGCACAGGGGCAGACAGGGAAAATGACTGGAGCTGAAAGATGGAGTGTCTGATTCATGAAACAGCCTGGAGCCCAGTGTCACTGGATCAAAGAGTATTGGGGGTAAGAAGGTTAGAAAGGTGGGAGGGGGCTAGTTTACGAAAGGCTTTAAATGCCAGGCAGAGGACTCTGTAACTGATCCTGGAGACAATAGGGAGCCACTGGAGTTTATTGAGTAGGGAGGTGATGTGGCCAGATCTGAGTTTAGGAAAATCGTTTTGGTGGCTGACTAGAGGATAGACATTTGAGGATAGACAGCGGACTACTGCAATCGTCTAGGTGTGAAGTGATAAAGGCCTGCACCAGACCAGACTGGTGGCTGTGTCAGAGGAGAGAAAGAGGCTTCAATCTTCTGTCAAAGAGACCGAATGGTACTTTGGAAAACATGCTGAATTTGAAGTCCCAGGAACCCTAGCCCTGGTGCAAATTTCAGACCTGTTGGCCCTCAGTTTCTTCATATGTAAAATGAAAGCATTGAGCATGGTAGTTTCTAAGGTCTCTTTCAGCTTTAAATTTACTATTCTATTAGAAGAATGGAGTAGATGAACTCTAAGGTCTCCTCTGTTTTGAACACTCCCTGATTTAGGGAAGGAAACCTTTTTGTGTCCAGGGCTTGGGACTCTTAGAAAGATGTAGTTCCTAGTAGGATCACAAGGGAGCATGATGATTCTGTTTACAATTACTCCCTAGCATCATAACCAGGTCCAGGAGTCAGGAATCTCTCAGAAATTTGAGGAGACTCTTGGCAAATCTAAGAGAGTACATTAACCTATGAAAGTAGAAGACAGTGCTATTTGCTACAGGGACCTACGGCTGGTGCTTGGGTAGGTAATGCACCAGTTCTTGAAGACAAAAGTTGTTAATGGTCTTTAGAAAGTAGGAAGAGATGTGCTTTTGTCTCCTTTGGGTGTCTGGATATGTGAGCAGTCTGGCCATTATATTTATCCATGGAAAATTGCTAAGGGTCCTTGATCCTGGGCATCCCCAGTGCCAAGGAGAGGTGTACCATGGATCTCCAGCAGGCTAGGTGTGGGAATCGGCATGCTATTGACACTCAGGTCTCTGGCTGGAGGGGCTGCATTTCTCAGCAGCTATAGCAATAATTAGAGAAGGCCAAAGTCAGACTTACTCTTAGAGCTGTGTTCATTCTTCTCCAAATCCAGAACACAAGGTTCTCCTCCCTTACCTCCAAGAACATGACTAGATTGTGAAAGGTTTTAAGTGCATTCAGACATAATTCAGGACACATTACAGGGGCCATTAAAGAGTTTTTAAAGAGAAGAAGAACTAAATGGTCAAACTTCTGGATACAGATTGAAACTGGATCTGTTATTTTATTAATATGGAATTTCTGAATGAGGACTCTTCCTGAATCAGCAAAGTTCATCTATGGACATCATCCCCATCTCTGCAACTCTGGGTGTTCCCTAAAGCAATGAAGGTTTGGGGAACTTAGCTGGGACCACACAGCCAACAGGTGTCATAGGCAGGGAATCTTCTTGGCTCCAAGATCAGTCCTCTTTTTACCTTTTCCTACCCAATTTTATTTTTTAGAATCACCCAGTCATACATAACTTAGACCTAACCGTTCTTTCAAACTACTTTAGTAATGATGACAGTTTTAAGAATACTGATAACATTTTCATATATAGTAAGTAAGCAGTTTGACCTTAATGAGTGCCTTATAATTAGTCTTTAATGTTTTCCTTATATTTCTTCTGGGGCTTTTATATCATATTTTCTACTGAGTTCTAGTCTTTTTGTTAGAAATACCTGAAACTGTTTCAGTTCATCAAATATTCATTTTGTTTTGGGTTTTTTCATTCAGGATCACACTCAACTTTGCTAGGTAAATTATTCTTGGATGCGACCCCAGCCTTCTTGCTCTTTGAAATATAATGTTTCAAAACCTATGGTCTTTTAATGGAGAAGCTGCTAGGATTTGTGAAATCATGACTGTATTTCCACAGTATTTAAATTTTTTTTTCTTGTTGCTTGCAATATTTTCTCCTGAACTTTGGAGTTTTGAAACTAGTCTATGATATTCCTGTAAGTTTTCCTCTTGGAATCTTTTCAGGTGGTGAACAGTAGATTTTTTTTTCCAGTTTCTACTTTATCCTCTTGTTCTAGAACTTCAGGGCAATTTTCCTTAATAATATCTTGTAGTATTGTATCCACATTATTTTTTTTATCATAACTTTCAGGTAGTCCAACAATTCCTATATTGTTTCTCCTCCATTATCCACTAGGCCACAGCTACTTTTGTGGCAGTAGTGTAAAGGAAGGATTAGAAAGGGTAAAGAGTTGAGAAAAACCATTAGATATTATTGACTCCACAATCTGGCACCACCCTACCTTTTCTAGACTGACCTTCTACTCTTCTCCCTCCATATACTCAACTACTACACCAACCAACCAACCAGACTACTTGCTGTCCCTTATGTTCTATGGACTTGGCAATTCACCTATCTGTCATCCTCCTCCCTCCAATTCAACCTGTTGAAATCTACCCAGTCTTCAAGACCAGACTCAAATGCTATGAGACTGTTATTAATTCCAACCCCTCCCAAGTAAAAAAGTTATACTCCCCATCCCCAAGGACCTCATCCAAACTTTTGTTTGTACTTCTCTTATGTGTTTATCTTACTGAGTTTTGTATCACAGATATTGATGTTGTTCTACTTATTTATAAAATCTTTGATGGCAATCAAGTCAAGTCATCAAGAATTAATTAAGTGCATAATATGTGCCAGGTACTATGCTGAACTCAGGGACTGTCTTAAAAAAAAAAGCAACTAATCTAATGTTTTTTTTGTCTTAAATAGTATTTTATCTCTTCCAGGTACATGAAAAGAAAATGTTTAAAGTTCATTTTTTTTAAAAAAATTTTGAGTCTCAAATTTTCTCACTCCTTCCCTCCCCTCTCCAGAGACAGTAAGCAATTTGGAATTAGCTGTATGTGTGCAAACACGTAATACATTTTTAATAGAATCTTCATTTCCAAGGATATCCTTCCTTCTCCCTTTACTTGGAGAGTCATCCCTTGAGACAGTATAAAAAATGGAAAGGAGGAAAAAAAGCAGTTTAGTAAAATTAACCAACGTATCAATGGGTCTGACAGCATATATAGCATGCCACACCCATAGTTCGCCACTTTTACACAAAGAGAGGAAGGTACATTTTGTCATTTTTTCTAAGCTAATGTTGGTCACTCTAATTATTCAGATGTCAGTCTCTTTTTGTTTTTCTTTCCATGTGTTGTTGGATGTCTCTTTCATCTTTGTGTCTACCCTATAGCTTTACACACAGTGGGCCCTTCATAGATCTTCCTTGCATTAAATTAAGCTGAACTTTTCAGGTAGCCCTGGACTCTTGGCTAGTTTTGAATGTAGATAGGCAGCTTTTCCTGAGACCTTTGTCCTAAGCCCCTTGTCAGTAGCCTGGGATGCCAGAACCAGAGCTCCATCTAAATGACCCCTGCCCCACCCCCACCCCTGCCCCAGGGTCTCAATCCAAGATTAGCCCCAGAGCAGGGATCAAATGTAAATCCATTGGATAATCATCACCCCAGGGTGCAGTTATTTTTCAGAAAAGCCAAAAGAAAACCTCCCTCATCTCTTTGGCCCACCTACCCCTTTTCTCTCACCTGGACCGCTGGCTAGAGCAACCAAAGCAGTTTTAAAAAAGTAATTAGAGATTACCGCTGAGCCTGGCTGATTGCATCTTGAATACCTGGGTGCCCAAGCCCTTAAGGAAAGGAAGTGGGGAAGGCTGACCTGCTAATCCTGCCCAGTTTGGCTTCAGCCTTTGAAGTCTTCAATGGCCTCCATGATGAGGATTGTAAGGAATCTGGCTCAGTGTTGTAAAAACTCATCAGTCAGTCACTAGCATTTTATATTAAGCACCTACTATGTGCCTGGCACTGTGCTAAAGCACTGGAGACTCAGTGAAAGACAAAAGGCAGTTCTCTCTCCAGGAGTTCCCAGTCTAAGGGTCTATGGCAAAGGATTTCTGTATAAATTGACAATACGCTACAAAGCAATCCATTGAGGCCAAACAAAAAACTGGACTGGTGAGTCCAGAAACCAAAAGACTCTGATTCAAACCAGCTGTGTGTCTTTAGCCAACTCACGTACAGGTCCAGAGTTAGAGATCTAGGAGGCTGTCGAGTCCAATTCCTTCATTTCACCACTAAGAAACTGAAGATCCACGGAGGTTGGATGATTTGACTTTGATCACACAGTTACTATCAGTGGTAGGATTTGAATCTCGCTCTTCTGATTCCAAATCAATGCTCTTTTACTGTACCACATCGGGCATTTCAATTTCCTCATCTATCAAAAGAAAATAGGGAGCCAGTTGATCTCGAAGATCACTGGCCTCTTGAGGTCTATGATTCAGCCCACTTTTTAACCTACCATACTAGGCTATCTTAGCAATATTAATATTAAATATGACTGTTACTAAGACAATGTCATCAATTAGTTCTTGACTGTGATACCATGTCAGAGGAAGTAGGTTGAAATTTTACCTCTTGCAATTACCACCTGGGTGATCTTGAGGTCACCTTCATGGATCTCAATTTCCTCGCCTGTAAAACGAAAGGGATAGACCAGATAACCTCTGAGATCCCTTCCGGGTCTAGGTCTGTGGTTCTATGAGCGAACCAGCTTGTGTCAAGCTTAGTAATGATTTCAGTTCAATTTAATAGACATCTATTAGTCACCATCTATACGCAAGTTAATGTAGTAGGTATGATAAATGCTGGAATATAAAGATACAAAACAGGACATGATTATTCAGCTTTATGTTTTCAGTTACTTTTGTTCATAACAGGGTGTTGGGGTGTTTGTTACCTAATTATGTTGAAAAACATCACTTAAATACTTTCTGCCCTTTTGCCTCCTTTATCCCTGTCTCAAATGAAGTAGTGACACTTCTTGCCAACATCAACCCCTCTACATGTACAAGGGATCCCATTCCATTCTATCTTCTCCAATAGACTGGCCCCTCTATCATCTCCATGTTCTCATTTACCTTTAATCTCTTCCTGTCTATTGGCTACTTCCCTACTGTCTACAAACATGCCCATGTCTCTCCTTCATCCTCAAAAATCTCCCATTTGACCCATTCATTCTCATTAGCTATCATCCCATATCTCTCGTCTTCCTTGAGAACATCATCTAAAGTCAATGTCTCTACTTCCTTTCCTCTCCATCTCTTTTTAACTCTCTACAGTCTGGCTTTGGACCTCATCGTTCAACCAAAACCACTCTCTCCAAGATCACTAACACAATCTTGCCAAATCTAATGGCCTTTCCTCAATCCCCATCCTTCTTGATCACTCTACAGACTCTGACACTATAGATCACCTTCTTCTCCTTGATACTCTCTCCTCTCTGAGTTTTCATTATACTACTCAATCCTGGTTCTACCTGACCACTTCTCAGACTCATCGTCCAGTTCATGCTCACTGATGGTGGGTGTTCCTTAGGGCTCTGTCCTGTCTCCTCTCTTTTCCCTTGGTGACCTTATCAGCTCCCACCGAGTCAGTTATCATCTCCATGCTAATTCTCAGATCTACTTACCTTGTCCCCAAATCTCTGACTTCCAGTCTTCCTTCTCCAATTGACTATTAAATTATTCTTGGTTTGTTTCAGTCATGTTTAACTCTTTGTGAACTCATGTGGGGTTTTCTGGGCAAAGATACTGGAGTGGTTTGGCATTTCCTTCTCCAGCTTATTTTACAGATGAGGAAACTGAGGCAAATCAGGTTAAAAGACTTGCCCAGGGTCACACAGCTAGTAAGTGTCTGAGGCCAGATTTGAACTCAGGAAGATGAGTCTTCTTGACTCCAAGCATGGCACTCTATGCCCTGGGCCACCCAGCTGCTGCCTATTAAATACCTTGAACTAGATGTCCCATAGACATCTTAAACTCAGCATATCCAAAATGGAAATTATTTTTTTCCTTCTAAACTCTCCCTACTTCCTAACTTTCATATTACTGTTGAAGGTACCATTATCTTCCCAGTTCTCCAGATGTCATCCCCATATCTGTTACCAAAATCTATCAGTTTGACCTTCTTGACATCTCTCATAGATACCCCTTCTCACTTCTGACATTGCTACTACCCTGAGCATTCATTCTGTCATGCCTGAACGATTGCAATGGCCTTTGGGTCAGTCTCCCTGGCACAAGTTTCCCTTGACCACAGTCCATCCTACATTCAGCTGCCAGATTGATCTTATTACAGCATAGGTCTGACCATGTTCTCCCAGCCCCATTATTCAATGAACTCCCTATTACTTCTAGGATCAACTATATATACCTCATCAAACGACATTAACCTCCTTACTTCCTTACATAAGCCACTCCACATCCTGACCCTGCAAAGTCTCACTGATCACCCCCATTCTTGGCACACTCTCCCTTCTTATCTCCATGTTCTGTTTTCCCAGCCCCCTTCAGGTCTTTGTTCAGGTCCCACCTGGGAGAACCTTTTCCCAGACTCCCTTACTGCTGGTACCTTCCCTCTCCTAGTTATCTTCAGTTCATCCTGCCTCTGTCCTGTTGGTACACAGTTGTTTGAGAGTTGTCTCCCTCATTAGACTGAACTCCCTGAAAGCAAGGACTGTCTCTGCTTTTCTTTGTATCCCCAGGCTTAGCACAGTGCCTGATACCCAGAAGGTACTTGGAAATGCTTATTGATATTGATGAGGAGGGTGACTCACATTGGGCAGGAAAAGCAAAATTTCTATTTTACAATTTTTTCAAATTGGGATATCTCATCTGTGGGTCATAGACCCCATCTTAGCCACAGTCATGTCAAGGCAGCAGGTTGGTCTTAACCTGGGCCTATGGATAGATTTAAGGAAGTCTACCAACTTGAATGGGCAGCTAGGTGGCTCACTGGATAGAGCCCTGGGCCTGGAATCAGGAATATTCATCTTTATGAGTTCAAATTCAGCCTCAGAGACTAGATGTGTGACCTTGGGCAAGTCACTTAATCCTGTTTGCCTCAGTTTCCTCATCTGTAAAATGAGTTAAAGAAATAGCAAACTTTTCCACTATCTTTGCCAAGAAAACCCCAAATGGGATCACGAAGAGTCTGACATGACTGAAAACAATTGAAAAACAACCCTAGATAGTGGTATGTACTCTATGGATTCTTCTTATTTAATGATTATTATTTTGTGCTTCCAAAACAGGATCTTACAACAACTTTGTGAGGCAGACACTATCCCCATTTTACACATGAGCAAACTGAGGTTCATAGAGGTCAAGATACACATCCTGAAACACCTCAGTAGCAAATGCCACAAGTAGGATTTGAATCCAGATCTTCCTGCCTCTAATCCACTGCCAGCATCTCTCAATCAATTTAGCTAGTGGCCTGCAGTCACTCTTCAGACTTTTTCACTCTACAAAAGTTGTTCTAATTCGCTGGGATACCCCCTGTCTGACCCCACAAAGCATTCTTTCTGGAATGCTTCAGCCAGAAATTCTCTCTCTAATTCTCCCCCAAAGCTACCTGCAGGGCACGGAGAACGAGCAACTCAGCTGGGAATGAATGACTCCTAATCCTGTTGCTAATCTATAGAGTCTGAGCCAGCCGAAAGGAAAAATAACTCCAGGTAACCCGAGGTATGTGATGAGTCAGAGATTTAGAGTGGGAAGGGATCTAGTCCAACTCTTTCATTTTACAGATGAGGAAACTGAGGTTAAGTGACTTGCCTAAAATCACACAGGTAGTAAATAGCTAATCCAGGATTTGAATCCAGTTGTCTGACCCAAAATTCAATGCTCTTTTCCCCTTATACACTAGACTTCTTTAAATGTAGCCAACAGCTGTGTCAGACCACTAACATACTTGTTAAAATAGTCAAAGACAGACCAAAAAACACAACTCGGTCCTTGTGCTCGAGGAGCTCACCATCTATGAGAGAGACAACATGGAAACATGTATATATAAACAAGAAAAATGCAATTAAGTTGCAGATCATCTCAGAGAAATTCAAATAAAAAGAACCACGAGGTTTCACTTTACACAGCAAACTGGGAAAGTTAACAA
Source organism: Bettongia penicillata ogilbyi (assembly GCA_023548195.1). Lineage (NCBI taxonomy): Eukaryota > Metazoa > Chordata > Mammalia > Diprotodontia > Potoroidae > Bettongia > Bettongia penicillata. The sequence continues at coordinate 1,460,643 of JAJHZJ010000145.1, forward strand.
AAGACTGGGGATAGTCGGTGTTCAAAGGTTGGTGGCAAGACAGCTATGCATTGTTGATGAAGCTATGAATGATTAGTGTAACCATTCTGGAAACCAATATGGAATTAAATAAATAAAATATCTAAAATGTCTGTGCCCTTTGACCCAGAGATTCAACGTATACTCCACATACTCCAAGACATACTCCAAGGACAACATTGATTTTTTTTTTAAAAAGCCTCCATCCATACAAAAATATTTATAGCCGCATTTTTTTTCAAGTCAATAAGCTTTTATTGAGTGGATACTATGTGCCAGGCATTGTGCTAATCATTGCAGACACAAAGGAAGGCCAGAGACAGCCCCTGATCTCAAAGAGCTCACAGTCTAATGGCAGCAAAGATCTGGAAAGAAAGTCATTTCCCCAAAATTGATTATCATCAGTAATAATCAATAGTTAAACATTTATTAAGCACTTACTATGTGCCAGGAATTTTGCTAATCTCTGAGAATACAAAGAAAGGCACAAGACAGTGATCACAATTTAATGGACAAAGACAACACGTTAAAAAGAGCTGGAAGTGGGGAGAAATTGTGGGGGAGGATGCAAAGTACCCAGAACAGTGGTATGATGAAGTGATCTGAAAAAGTGATAGTTATAAAACTGATTTCTTCTTACAGGATGATGAGTTTCTGGAAATCATGAAGTCCAAGAGAATCACCAAATGGGAAATGATGGGTTGAATACCCTGGGTGCCCTCCCCAAATGAAGGATTTGGGAGCATCTCCCAGAAGTTCACCTCCACCCCTACCCTAGGGGTCCCAGGGGCAGAGGGTGCTGAGGAAGTGTGAATATAATGGATAATTACAATGCAATAATAATTGACAAAAATGATAGCAACAGGTAAGCATGGAAAGACTTACATGAACTGATGCTGATCTAAGTAAGCAGAGTCAAGAATATATGATCAGCAGCTACAGTAAGGTAAATTGAAAGAATGAACATCCCAAAACAGTTGAAAAGGAATGTTACAAAATTACAAATAACAAGCTTGGCCTCAAAGACATATGAGAAGACATTTCCCCTAACTTTTTGATAGAAATCAGGGACCCACAGTTTGCATGTAGAACATAGCCTGTAGAGTCAGGTTTTTTCAATGTATTGATTGGTTTTGCTTTAAAAGAAATCTTTTCTTGCTTTATTTTTATATTTAAAATTTCGTTTTTGTAATGCATGGCTTTCTGGGAGAAGTTGAAGGGACACAGGGTGAACTTTAGACAATGTAACAACAAAAGATACCAATAAAATTTTACTTAAAAAAAAGAAATTTGTCCAACTTCACACAAGTAGGAAGTAGCAACATTAGACCAGTATTCTTTCCATTATACAACAAAGACTTAGAGTTGAAGGATAATCAGTAAAGTTGACAGGGATCTTATAGGGCATCTAATCCAACCCCCCCCCCCCCGCCCCCCCAAGTTTGTAGATGAGGCAACGAAGGTCCAGGGAAGAATGAGGTCCAGTGAAGAGTGACATAGCCGACGTCTGGAAACAGTCCTAGAACCCCAGTGTCCTGATTTCCCATCAGGTGCTTTTCTCCCTGTACCAGTTGTATTTATTCCACAGTAATGGTTTATTCATTTATTTTCATGACTTTTGTCAAACATATGGTTTGATCAAAATGTCAGCCTCTAAGGCAATTGACTATTTCAAAGATAACACACCGAAGATGGGTGGGAAGAAAAATGATGAAATCCCATGGCTTTTCATAAGAGGAAATATAGAAATGAATGAAAAGAAACCCTTTGATCTTGGATTCCTATAAGGTTCAATGTGGAAAAATGTGATAATTAATGTTTCTATAAGTCTATGCTTACAGAGTTGTCACAATCCGCCTTTGTCTGCGCCGGGAGTTGGCAGCCTGGGCCCGCCTTCGGTATTCGAGAAGGGACGTCTGAGGGTCATTTCACTCGTCTCACTCTTGGTGATCCAAAAGCTGCTATAATTCTGCCAAGGAGTATAGAGGGTTCCCTAGTCTAGCTCCATCCGAATTTTGATTACTGTTTATCTCCAGTTCGTGTCTGAATAGTCGTAGTAAAATAGAGGAAGTTTTGCTCCTGAATTTGAGGTCAGCTTGTAATGAACCATAGGTTCAATTGCATGAACAGCTGCTCCTTAGCTAAGTAGAGAGGGTTCACTTACAGTTCAGGGTAACACAGTAATAATTTAAAGAACAAGGACGCTTCTATTCATGGCTTTATTTTTTTTAAATGTTTCTTGAAACATTTTGACATTGGCATGCCTGTGGCCAACTCTTATGATGTCAGTGTGGATTACTGACATTACAATTCTGGGCCAAAAGAAAAAAAAACAGGAATCAGTAAAGGAATTAAAAAAAAGTAGAAATCTAGTATTTTTTGACTGATCAATCATTCCTGAAAGTTTCTCTTTTAGACAGAGGAAGTTAAAATAATTTGCCACACATAAAGAACCGGATGCACTAGGCACGTTTAAAAAATATATTTTACCCTATAATGATTAAAAAATGAAACTCAAGAAAAAGAAAAATGTGAAGTTCATCAATTCCTACTGAAAAGATGAGTCAAGCAATTACATTTATACAGTGCTTATGGTTTACAATGTCCTCTGCTTGTATTTGAGGTTCACAACAACCCTGTCCAAGTATTATTCCCATTTCATAGAGGAGGAAACAGAAACTCAAAGAAGCCCATAGCATTGCCCACATTCACACAGAGAGGGAGCCTCAGAGACAAGGTTTGAACCCAAGAATTCCAAGTTCAGCATTCTCTTTATTATGCCAGACTGTCTCTAGAACATTTTCATCAGTTACCAACCAGATGAATAGAGGAAAAAGCATTTTTAAAGCTGTGGGTTTTTATATTGTAAAGGTATTCTTTCAATTCACAAAATACTGTCCCCAAAGTTTTAGGACAACTCTGTTGTTAAGTCATTTTAGTAGTGTCTGTCTCCATGACTTCATTTGGGGTTTTCTTGGCAAAGACACTGGAATGGTTTGGCTTTTCCTTTTCCAGCTCATTGTAAAGAGGAGGAAACTGAGGCAAGCAGGATTAAGTGACTTGTCTAGGGTCACACAATTAGTAAGTGTCTAAGGTAGGATTTGAACTCAGGAAGATGAGTCTTCCTGATTCCAGGCCCAGGATTCTATCCACTGTGTCACCTAGCTGCCCTTCATATAGCTCACATCAAATCAAAAGAGGCAACCCCTTCCATGGCAGAACAGCTCCATTTTTAGGAATTTCTGTCATTCTGAACTAAAATCTACTTTCCTATAAATATCCCCCTCCCTCTCCTTTCACCATCTGCTCTCTCTTTAAAGGACAATCTTCTAAATCTTTGGAGAAAGCTGTCCTCTCCAGCCTGGCTCTGATTCCCACCTACCTTTCCAGGCTAATTGCATATCGATAACCTTCACATGCTGAGATGAACCAGCCTGCTAGCTGAACCTGATGCGGTAGGGCTGCCATACGGCGTATGTGCAGGGAACTATCGTGAGACAAAGCTAGCAAGGGCGGTTGGCACCAGAGTGTGGAGGGACATGAATGACAGGCTGAGGCTTGAATTTTACTTGGTAGGTAAAAGGCAGCCCCTGAAGATTCTGGGCAGATCAGTGATACGCCAGTAAACAGATTATTGGAGCAGGCAGAGTATGGAGGCAGGAAGCTGACTTTGGAGCATCAATGGAGCAATCACTAAACATTTATTAAGCACTCTCCCCTATGTGCCAGGCACTATACTAAGTCCTATAGCGTGACTTTATAATATGACATAAGTGATTTAACATTTCTGCTCTCTCCTTAAATTCTTCCCCAGTGGAGGGAGGTGGGCTTTGATGTCACCTGGGACCAAGAGGCTGCTGTCGGGAAGAACTGAGGAGGGCAAACTGTGTGAAGTGAATAACTTTCATTCGAGTAGATTTATCTGTAACCTCAGAAAGAGAAATTGTTGCAGCTGTGGAGGAAATTGCAGCTCTACGTGGTAAGATCCTCATTTTTTAAGACCTACAGACATAGACACAGGCTTTACAGAAAGCTCTCCATTTCATAATCCCTTTCTGGCAGCTGTGAAATGCTCCCTGTGATTTCAGTGTCTCGTTTAAATACAGGCTGTGTCTTCTGAAAATCTGGACAGAACTTGAAAAATGCAATCGAAACAGACAAAGGTGGGTCATTCTCAGCAACCAAAGCAATTCAGTCTCTGGGTTTAAATTCTTCCCCTGCATTAATGAGAATATATTGTTATTCTTATTAATAATAATAGTAAAAATACCAGCTAGCATTTATATAGTGCTTTACTGTTTACAAAGTATTTTGTAAATATTATTTTATTTGGTCTTTGTGCTATTAGATGCTATTATTGCACTTTTACAAATAAGGAAATGGTTAAATGATTTTGCCTGGGCTCACATAGCTAGCAAACATCTGAGAGCAGATTTGAACTCATATCTTCCTGACAAGGGTCCAATGCTCTATCGATTACCATGCTACCTAGCTGCTTATGATAAATACAGAAAAACGTGGAGGGATTTATATAAACTGATGCAAAATAAAGTAAGAAAAATAATATACAATGATTTCCATAATGTAAGCAAAAATAGCAACCACTACAAAACAGCTCCAAGTGAATGTTGCCAAAAACAATCCAAATATTTGGCCTCAGAGAAGAGATGTTGAAAACACTTTGCTTCCTTTTACGGAGGCAGGGGAAGAGAAGGAAATGAGATCAATTAAATATCTAATTAAAGAGAAGGGAATGCGCATTAATTAAATATCTACTATATGCTGGGCACCATCTAGGCACTTACAAATATTATCTCATTTGATCCCAATCTTGGGAGGTTGGTGCTGTTATGATCTCCATTTTACAGTTGAAGAAACTGAGGCAGGTAGCTAAGTGACTTGCCCAAGGTCACACATCTAATAAACGTCTGAGGTTTAGATTTGAACTCAGATCTGACTTCAGACTCGGATCTCTATGCACTGGGTCATCTAACTGCCCATGGTGGTTCATTGGTATGTTTTTTATTGTTTTTGCAGTTGTGTCCAAATCTTGGTGACCCCATTTGGGGTTTTCTTGCAAAGATGCTGGAGTGGCTTGCCATCTTCTTCTCCAGCTCATTTTATAGACAAGGAAACTGAGGCAAACAGAATTAAGCGACTTGCCCAGCATCACACAGCCAGTAAGTGTCTTAGGCCAGATTTGAACTCAGGAAGATCCGCTGCTCTATCCACTGTGCCACCTACCTAACATCATCACTGTGTTACATTGCATATAATAATCAGATTTTTTTTTTTTTTGATGCAAGGATAGGTTTTGCTGAATTTTTGTTTTCTTCTTTTTCCTTTAAAATATCTTTTTTCATAAGGAAGGATACAGGGGTTAATTTAGTTCATATAAAAATAAAATCTAACCATACACACATATTTAATTTTAAATTCTTCCCCTGCAAGTCTTGGTTTTCCAACTATCACTTGAAGCAGTGGGGTCTGGTGCTTTCACTCCTTGACTTCCTAATGAATACCCCCTATGGGTGGTCCCCAGGAGTCATTGTTCATCCTTCAGCTGGATCTGGTATGAGAGTTCTTCTTCACTTTCGCCCTTGCCCTCCCACCCTTCTGTTTGGAATACATGTTGAGGGAGAGAGGCCAGAATCCCTTCATTCCCTTTCAGCTACAGGAAGGGCTGAGCTAACTGTGATCCCTTTCCAGGCCAAAAGAATTTTCTTTCTTTTGGAGCTGCTATGAGAGAATCCCTCTAGGACATCTCATCTCCTGAGGAAGGCAGAGTCATTTTCTATCTCTGCAGGGCAGATAAGCCTTTTGTGACACAAGCCAAAGTCATAGGATTAACTACTTCCCAAGCCAATCCCACAATGGAGCCTAAGGGGTAAAAGTATGTGCCAAGAAGTCTCTTCTAATACTAACAGATGGGTCCCCTTGTTCCTAACTTGTAGGGGGAAAAGAAAAGAGCTGAAAGCAGGGGTTCCTAATCTTTTTTGTGTTGTGGTCTCCTTTGGCATGCTGGTGAAACTTATAGATCCCTTCTCAGAATAACATATTTAAATGCATAAGATAGAACATGTAGGATTATGGAGGAAACCAAGTATTTTGAAATGCAGCTATCAAAAAATTTTTTTTTCAAAATGTTCATGAATCTCAGATCCATAGTTAAGAACCTCTGGTTTGAAGTCACATCACTTGCCAAAGTGGTCTCCTACCTTTTGAAAGGGGTGGAAGTAATCCACACAGTCTCCTTTAAATCCATCCCTTCCTCTTGCCTTGTCTCACTTCTATTCCTCATTAACCAGTGAGAAGAGAGGTAAGGTTGGTCTTTCTCTCCAGGATACAAGCTTAATTCCTTAGCCCCATAGGTTCTTATTTGAGGCCCGCTTTATCTGGCTCCCTTCCATTCAGCTACGCCTGATCCTCATCCACCTTAATGTTTTACTCCAAAGACCAACTGATTTTTCTGACGTACCCCTTTCTCCCATCCTAACTGGGAGTATTCTTGTATGCTTGGTGGATGTTGAGTTCCTTTCGGCAACTAAGTGGAGCAGTAAATAGAGCACAGAACCTGGTGGGAACATCTGAGTTCAAATCCAGTCCGAGACACTTAGTAGCTAGATGACTGTGGGAAAGTCCTTCGTTCTGCCTGCCTTAGTTTTCTCAGCTGTAAAATGGGAGTAATACTATCATCTACCTCCCAAGGTTGGTGTGAAGATCAAGTGAGATAATAATGGTAAAGTGCTTGATGAATAGTAAGCGCTATATAATGGTTAGCTATTATTATTATTACATAGCTTGCAAACCTTAACTATTATTAACAAAATTGTACTCTGTTTTCTTAGATTTATCGCCTCCAAAAGTTTCCGATTCTCTCTCCCTCATCGGTCTCCAATTTCTGATGACCACTAGAGTGGCTCCACCACGGACATCCAAATCTATTGCAATAATCCAGCTGAGAGGTGAACTAGGGCCTGAGCTAGGGTAGTGTGGCCATGTGAGTAGAAAGGAAGAGTCAGATGTGAGAGATGCTAACAGAAAATGGCCAAAGGGTAGGGACGGAGAAGAAGGAGTAAAGGGTAATGCTGAGCTTTGAAACTGAGAGACCGACAAGGGTGGGAGAGGGGGAGGTGATGTCCTCATCAGGAAGAAGGAAATTCAGAAGAGGGCTGAGTTTGGGGGAAGTGATAATAAGTTGAGTTTTTGATGTCTATGATGTTTATATCTATGTGATGTCTGGTTTGTAATGTCAAATGGACTGTTGGTGATGTGAGAATGGAATTTAGGAGCGTGGTTAGTGTTGGATATATGATTATAGCTATCATTTATATGGTGGCATGGTGGATAGGGTGCTGGGCGTGAGTCAGAAAGACTCATCTTCCTGAGTTCAAATCTGGCCTCAGACACTTACTCCTGTGTAAATCACTTACCCCTGTTTGCCTCAGTTTTCTTATCTATAAAATGAACTGGAGAAGAAAATAGCAAATCACTCCAGTATCTGCCAAGAAAACCTCAAATGGGGTCGCAGAGTCAGACATGACTGAAGTGATCAAATAGCAAAAGGCTTGCAAAGTGCTTTACATATGTTATGTTGTCTTTGATTCTCGTAAAAACCCTGGCAGTTAAGTACTATTAATATCCTCATTGTACAGATGAGGAAACCGAGGCAAACAGAAGTTAAGTGACTGATCCCAGCTCACATAGCTAGTAAGCACCTAAGGACGGAGTTAAACTCAGATCTTTCTATTTCCAACTTGGGTTGGTTGCTATAGTGAGACAGGTACTAAGAAATGTTTTTTAAAATTGAATCAAATTACATTGAGTTGAACTTATGTACAAATCACTAAATAACTCAATACAATGACCAGCTTCTGAATTGACTTCTGTTACTACTTACAGGTTTTTACTCTGAAACTTGGAAGCCATGATCATTCACACAGGGTCCTTCCTATTCCTCTGTCAACAGGGATTATAGGTTTTAGAGCTAGAAAGAACTAAGAGATCTAATTTCAACCACTGAATCTGGTTGAAAAGGAAACTGAGACCCTGAGAGGTAAAAATGACGTTCTTAAGATCATTAAGGCAATAAGTAGCTGAGCAAACTCCAAGCTCACAACCCCCCTCCCCTCTCACAACAAATGTCCTAATTACTTCTTTCAAGAAGATAAGTGTCACCAGATGGGACCTTCCCTTGGTAACCATTAACTCAGCATTCCAATGGTTCACCTATCAGTCTATACTATTTACTTTCCCTGGTGCCAATAACAGTGAGAGGACCTTCTTCCCCACTGCACATCCCTCCACCTTTATCAGAGACCCCATCTTCTCCCTCCTTCTTAAATAATTGACCTCTCCTCATCTTTAATGTTGCTTCATCCTTCCCTTCATTCTAAAAATAAGCTCCAGTTACAATTCTTCCTAATTCTAGGATGGTCCAGAGGTTTACTGCAGTCAGCTGTATCAGCTCTCAAGAGCCAATGTTAAATTTTCAGTGTGATCATTTAAGTCTTGGAAATCAGCAAAAGATACAAAACAGGCCTGGAATTACTGTCTTGCTGATGGTCTAAACTCAAGGAAGTGACTGGAAAAAATGTTAATAATGCAAATGAAGCTTAAAAGTGTGTTACTTTTGAGAGAGCCAGTTGTTAAACCCTTCTCAGCACACTCCTGACAGAGTTATCCTCACCAACCAAGCATTTCTCCAATTATTTCTATCCTTTGCCATCCATGAGCCTGAGCCTGATACAAGCTGAAGGCTTCCGCTCCAGCTGTTTGAATCTCCTGACAATGAGCACATTCCTGAACCAGCTCACTTTAGGGCTTCCATGTCTTGGCACTCTACAAAAATCGACACTTTTATCAGGATCCCATGTGGTTTTCACCACCTACAATTCAAAGGACTGTCTATATTGCCTTCGACTCTCTGGGCCTTTTGATCTCACATATCACTGCCTCTTTTCAACACCCATTTTGGCCTGGGATTTCAGGATCTAGTTAACAAGTAGTGTGCTTCCTACTTCAGGCTTCAATTTCCTTATCTGGATAAAGGAAGAGCTAAACAATCTTGAAAGTATGTTCCAGCTTGCAAATTCCTCTACCAAGTTTCCTCCAGTGGTTCTATATTGAGTCCACTCTCTTTGATGGTGAGAGTTCTCCAGTGTTTCATATATTGTTCCTTTACTTTTATACCAGGATTCTGGGCTATCAATCCATCAGTGAGCATTTATGGATTTGGCCATCCTGTGTAAATCAACGACACATCAATATATCAGTCTTACCTTTGACTTGGTTTTATATGTGTTGCTCAGCCTTTAGGACTGAACCCAAATCAATTCAAACCGAACCTGGACAGCATGGAACTACCATTCTTCATTCGTCTTCCATTTAGTTATGATAAGGGGTTCAACCCTTCTCCAAGTTAACCACGGAGATTTAGGTAACCTGTGGGCTATGAAATAGGTCCAAGTTCCTTCAAAGATCTCAGTATCCCTTCAAGGAATACCAGGTTATTCAAACAATCGCCTTACCCAAGTGAGTTCCTCCTAAGAAGACTTGCAATCCTCAGGTAGATCACTTTGGGAAGGCCCCTCATTGGGGACCCAGCTTAGTGAACAAAAGCTGACCCATATCAATTACCATAGCTTCCTTTGTGCCTACAGAGAGCTCCAAGATTCCTAGACCAATTTTGCTTATTTTTTTCCTTTTCCTTTTAAGAATTCTTGGTTTGTAAGACAGTTTCCTGGAAAAGAAGGAATACAAGAGGAAATCTGGGTGCTATAGCAACAAAAGACATCAATAAAATTTATTTTTGTTTCATTATTTATTTCTTTAAAGCCTTCTCTTTTTAAATTTTGAATTCCAAATTCTCTCCCTCCCTCTTACCCTTCCCTGGCCTACTGAGAAGGCAAGCAAAATGATATCAATTATACATATGAAATTATGCAAGTCATTTTCATATTATCCATATCACAAAAAAGCAAGGAAAATGAAGACAATGAGAAAGTTATGCTTCATTTTGTGCTCAGATTCCATCAGTTCTTTCTCTGGAGACGTATAGGATTTTCTCATCATGACTCCTTTGGAATTGTCTTGGATCATTGTATTGATCAGAGTAGCCAAGTCTTTCACAGTCAATCAAAATTAAAACATTATTGTTATTGTGTATAAAATGATCCAATTCTTCTCACTTCACATTGCATCAGTTTATATAGATCCTGCCTTTTTCTTTTCTGAACGACGCCCCTCGTCATTTCTTATAACACAACAGTATTCCATCAGAATCATATGCCTCAACTTGTTCAGTCATTTCCCACTTGATAAGCATCCTCTCAATTTCCAATTCTTCACCACCATGAAAAGAACTGCTACAAATATTTTTTGTATATATAGGCCTATTTCCTGTTTCTTTGATCTCTTTGGGATACAGACCTAGTAGTGGTATTACAGGATCAAAGGGTATGCACAGCTCTTTGGGTCCAGTTCCAAATTGTTCTGCAGAACAATTGGACCACTTCACAACTTCACCAATAGTTTATTAGTCTACCTATTTTCCCTCATTCCCTCCAGCAGTTGTCATTTCTGATAGGTGTGAGGTGGTACCTCAGAGTTGTTTTAATCTGTGTTTCTCTAATCAATAGAGACTTCGGGAATTTTTCATATGACTATAGATAACTTTAATTTCTTCTTCTGAAAATGACCTGTTCATATCTTTTAACCATTTATTAATTAGGGAATGACTTTTATTTTTTATAAATTTGACACAATTCCCTACATATTTGAGAACTGAGACCTGGATTAGAGAAATTTGTCCTTAAATTTTATTTTTCATATTCCTTCATTGTCTATGGTATCTTTAACAAAATGTAATTTACTTGCTTATCTCTTTTAATTAGGTCTATTTTTGCTTTTTCAGTGTCTGAGATCATAATTGCTACCCTTGTATTTTTTACTTCAGCTGAAGCATGATAGATTCTGCTCCAGCTCTTTATTTAACTTTGTATATGTCTTTCTATTTCAAATGTGTCTCTTGTAAACAACATATTGTTGGATTCTGGTTTCTAATCCATTCTGATATTTGCTTCTGTTTTATGGGTGAGCTCATTCACATTCAGTCATGATTACTGACTGTGTATTTTCCTCCATCCTGTTTTCTTCTGTTTATCCTTCTATCTTTTTTTCCCAGGCCATCCTCAAAAGTCTGTTTTGTTTCTGACTACTATCTCCCTTAATCCACAATCCCTTTTATTACCCCTCCCTCATATCTCTTATTCCCTTCATTTCTTTATTGGGTAAGATGGTCTGCATAAATGTGTGTGTGTACATGTGTGTGTGTACACATATACATATGTATGTATATATAACATATACATATATATTTTTTCCTCTTTTAACCAATTCTGAATTAAGTAATATTCAAGAATTGTCTGCCACCCTCCCATTTCTCCCTCCACTATAAAAGTTCTTCATTGCACACCTCTTCTATGTAAGAAAAATTTCCCCATTCTACCTGTCCCTTTCCCCTTTTTGCCAGTACATGCCTCTTCCTTACCCCTTAATTTTTTTAGAGCTCATCCCAACATAATGGACTCATGGCCAAGTCCTCTGTCTGTGTAGACTCCTTCTAACTCCCCTTCTAATGATAAAATTCTTAGGAGTTACATGTATCATCTTCCCATATAGAAATATAAACAGCTTAACTTTACTGAGACCCTTATGGCACAATGTATTGCTCCTGGGTCCAGGAAGAATTTGATTGAGATCCTGCCCCTCACTCATGCTAATTATGTGATGGCAAGTTGCTTAACCTGTCTAAAACTCAGCATTTGTCAAATGAATTAATTTCTTTAACAAACACCAACCTTAGGTGCCAATCTTTACCCTACTTTCTGGTTCTTTGGCACTACCTGAGTGTATAACCAAGGAAACCACAGGTACTTGATATGTTGACTTTGACTTAATCCTTCAGCTTCCCCGTGCAATTTGGATATAGTTTTCATTCATTTACTCATTTCTAAAGAGTCTTTGTCTATCAATGTACACAGTTAATACAAGTAAAATTTTTAAACAACCATGTTACATTAACTCAATCTGGTACCCTGAGATTAGAGGTAAAATGCTGATGTCAGAACTCATTCTTCTTTCTGGACCTCAGTTTACTCCCCTGTAAAATCGGGGGTTAGTGTTAATGCTAGATGATGTCTGAGGTCTCTTCTACATCTAAGATTCCCATTTTTTGTTTTCATTGCACTTTCCCACAACTCCATCTCCTCTTCTACTTTCTGGAGCTGGAGACTGAACGCTTTTGCAATTTCACTGCTGAAACTCTGGCCCAGGAACAGGTAGGCCAACTCTTCCCTTCTCTGTGCATTTACATGCTTGGAACATCAATGAAGTATCCAATCCACAGGTAGGCTTAGATCTACTATTCACTATTAGGACCCTTTCCTCCATCTTTACACGTGGCACTGGTCCCTCCAAGTCTTGCCAAATCTTTTTGCAGCAAAAGAGAGAGCCAGTAGTGGTATTGCTGAGAGATCCTGGTAAGTAGTTGCTTTTATATTGTATTTCTATAATTAAATTCTCCCAAAATCCAGGAAAGGTTTACCTCCAGTTTGTCTCTTTTTGTGAGGTTTGCTGTACCTAGGACAAATTGAACAATGCAATCTTTGTATCTGGAAATATGCAACTCCCTATATATACGTGTGTGTGTGTGCGTGTGTGTGTAATATGTATGTGGATATGTATATATTATAAATATATACTATATACATATATATGCATAAAGATATAAAATGTATATGATATATACATAATACATCTATTTAATATATAATGCATGCATATATTTAAATAATGTCTCCTAATGTTTTTGCTTTTGACCTTCAGAGTTTTTAAAAAATGATGCTCTCCCAGATAACATAAAGTGCCTTCAGAAATTTCCTACCAAGGTGTTTGGAAGTCTAATAACCCTCACTCACTGACTGGCAGAGACTCCAGAAATTCTCAGAGGTCAAAGTTTCCCAAGTAGCTATTTGAAGTAATCTGTCTCCATAGTTTACCAGGAGACTCTCAACATTACACTGTTACCACTTAATTCTTAGAAGGGCAATACTTTTCATCAGTGTTAGAATTGTAATTTGGGACCCTAGAAATGAACCTCAGAACCCAGGAGGCCCTGAATCCATTCTTGGAGGCTTCTCCATGAATCTTTCCATAGCTTTTATTTGTCCCTACTGAGATGTTCCTCTGGCAACATTAGAGTAGCTTGTTGAAGCAACTAGGTGGATACAGTGGATAGAGTGCTGGTTCAGAACACAGAAAGACCTGTGTTAAAATCCCCTCTTAGACTCTTACTAGCTGTGGTACAGTGGATAATTTCCCTAACTTCTATTTGCCTTGGTTACTTCTTCTGTGAAATGGGCATAATAGCAGCACCCACTGTAATGGTAATTTAAGGTTAATGGGGGAGTGGGGGAGAGAAGGGTTAAAGATCTTCCCTGCCCCAATAGGCCACAATACCTTCTGTTAATTTCTACTGAGGCCCTGGGTCAGTAGGTTCTACCCTCCAGCTCTGAAAAGTGTATAAATACTCGTGCTGAAGTTTTGTTTTGGGGCTTACTCATTGGAAGTGTTTGTTTGGCCAGAGGAGACTCTGGCAGGAACACCCCAGCTTTGAAAACCTACATCTTGGTGCTTTTCTCTCTGGTAATGATGTATGTATCAGACGGTTGGAAGCCCTGTCTGTGGGTCCTTTTATTTGCAATTTCTGTTTGTATTTTATCTGAAGTTCAGGGTGCTGACTATTTCCCCTGAACTAAGTGAATGATATATGCTCTTGATTAAAGCAGATTGTTGACCCCTCAAAAGCTGCTTTCCTTTTAGAAAAGCAGATTTAAAAACCTATACAGCAGGCCCTCATGTGCATGCCAGGGTCCTTGCTATTACACCTACCTCCAAGGGTTGTTGTAAGGATAAAATGAGATATTTGTAAAACACTTTGCACACCATAAAGCACCATATAAATGGTAAATATTGTCATTTTGGCTCTCTTTGAGAGGTATTCAATTTACCCCCTATAAGCAACCAAATTATTTATTCAGTGGTTGAACTTAAAGTCAATGTATCACTAGACATGTCAAAAAACACATAAGATGACTCACATTCTTGTCTGGTTAGTAAGGGAAAAGTAATTGCATATACAATCATAGATCACTCCACAGGACTATTGATTTGGAGCTGGAAGAGATTTCAGATATCATTTAGACTTGCCCATTTTACAGATAAGGCACCTGATGCCTACAGAAGGAAGTGATGATGGCTATGATCACAAAGAAAGTAAATTATAGATCCAGGATTTGAATCTAGGTCCTCTGACTTCAAATACTGAATCCTCACTCTTCTGCCATGTTCCCAGTTTCTGTACCAATTTCTTGCTCCTCTTTACCCCAGAAGAGTTTGTTCTCAGACCCTACAAAAGAATCATGATATCACTAGGAGTCCCCAGCAAACTGATGATACCACTATTGTGCTAAGGCTAGTTGAGCATCAGGATCTCAGCTCCATCCCCTGGGATTATTCATAGCTTCTCTTGCCAATTCCCACTGGGTCTCACACATACTACAGAATCAGAGAAATGTCAAGTTGCCAGGGACCTCAGAAGTCATGGAGTCCATCCCTAACCAAAGTATGAATGCTGTCTACAATATGCTTTACAAATGGCCATCTAGCATTGGCTTGAAGACCTCCAGGGATAGGACATTCTCTGCCACTCGTCACTCAAGAACACCATTCTCTTTTTCAGTATCTAATTGCTGAAATTGATTTCCTATATATTGAGCTAAAACCTGCTTCAGTGCCTGCTCTACACATTCTCTGTCCTTCAGAGATGAGGTAAAATTAGAATTAAGTTCATTCAAATTCAAAAGAAAGCTTTACTTAGAAATGTGAAAAGTGACATTTGTTCACTCATTTTGCCAGTTGCTATGACAAGCTAATTCTCATTCATTTGTGTTGTGAGTGCAGAAAAATGCTGAGAATTGGCCATAAAACTGACATGGATTCCCTATGGTACTTCTTTCCACTGTATGAGTTTGTTCTCACAAGTTGGTTCAATAATCTTGGATGGAGAATTAGTTCATAGAAGTCTTCTCTGTTACTTTCCACTTCTGTTTTGATATGAACAAGGCCTCCAAACTTTGAGAAAAAAGTCTTGGAAAATATGACACTTTCTAGGAAATCAGGCTAGGACATTGCTGCTTTCTAGGGAATCCCAAAGTACAGAAGTTTTTGTCTTGCCATCAGCTCTATTAAGAGTAAGGAAATGTCTGGGCTAAGAATAATTTCTTTATAATTTGATTTTTTTCAGTTAACAAAAATTCATTTTATCTCCCTCACATCTCTTCCTACTAAAAAGAGGAAACCCAAACTTCTGTAACAAATGTCTTAGCATAACCTTTTTCAACATCCATCATAAATATGGCCTCGCATTTTATTATTGTCAACTGTTTATTAACTGCCTAGTATCTGCCTAATTCCAACATACTGTTTGTGCTGAATATGATAGGCAATCTCTAACTGACTGGGTGTGTTTTAAAGCCCCAGTAATCCCCTAACACTGTTGTGTCTCACTTGACCCACAGAGGGGGAAGACCAGGGACAGATCTCCAATAAAGCAAAGCTAGGCATTCATGGATGTTTAGCTGGTTCATAACCCAGTCAAGGGCAAAGGTGAGAGAATGAGTTGGATAGAGAAGCAAGATAAATAACAGGCCTGGATCTCAGCCAGGGCCAGAGCAGATGGCTCCAGAACAAAGTCCATGGAGTAAAGCAATCATCAGAGAGGTAACAAACCAGAGCAGGGCTAGAGGAAGGAATCATCTGATGAGATAAGATGTTCTCTGAGTTGCTTGGGGTCTGTCACTACTATTTTTTATGCTTGATGCTACTGCCTGATCACTACCCCCTACTCCTTTCAAACATGCATGCATAACACACACACACACACACACACACACACACACACACACACACACACACACACACACCCTGCTTCTCTGTGCTGTTTACAATTGAGACCATTTCAGTGTAAGTGGAAAATAATAGAAAGTTTGGAATACATCTAGCAACATTTAGCCTAGTCCCTTTAGTAAGAGCTTTTGAGGTAACATTTCCAAGCACTGAGTGAATTTTTTGTCATAAAAAGTGGAATATACTTATCACCAATGTGAAAGGGAAATATATCCTTGACCATTGAAGCATTGAAAAAAATAGCAAGAGTAAGGTTGATTGATCCTATCATTATTATTATATGTTTATTCATCTCATTATAATCTTTCTTGATAGAATTCAGATAGTCCTGGAATAAGTCATTTTCCTGATCTTATACTCTTATATTTAATTTCTCTCTAGTACTAGGCCAGGGTCTCACATTACATCCTGGGCCATATCCAGGTGTCCTGAGGAATATCAGGCCACTGGACCCAGATGGCTCAGGAGAAGAAAGCGAGGTTGGTGACCTTGCACAGCCCTCTCTCACTCAAATCCAAATGCGAGTCTTCTCATCATCTTGATGTCATGGTCCTCTTTGAGAATGAAGGACAAACACAACAAAAACAGGTAGATAAAATAATTGTTTTTTTGTAATTGTTCATTTTTGTATCTCATTCTTCTCTTTAATTATGAGGTATAATTATTATCACCATTTTGGTTCAGACCTGTGATTCTATCTACACTGGGAAATCCCCAGTGTAGACTTGCTTTCGTCCAAAGCAGATCAATGACTTGTCAGTAACATCTTGCCTTAGGGAGTCCCTTGGGGTGCTGAGAGATTAAATGATTAACTTTCTGGCATCCATCATGCCTTGAGCTCTCTCTATTCACTCTGCTATACTACTTCAATTGTATTAAAACACAGTACATCTTTTGCAGAATGAAAAGCAATGTTATGGGGGAAAATATAAGTAATAAATAGTAGACTTCCCCAGGTAGCTTGGATGGATTTGAACAATTTGTTCCAACAGCCATGAAGGAGGATGAAACAGGCACATGGAATCCTTAGAGCTTTGTCAGAAATGGAAGATCATCCTGACTTTTGATTTGCCACTATTCTTCAATGATTGGAAGAGAGAGTGAGGTTGTGACTTTGCGCAACTCTGCCTCACTTAAAGCTAATTCACGCATGAGTTAAGACATCACCTTGTGACATCATCGATCCTCTTTGAAAATGAAGGATAAACAGCAACAAATAATAGTGTTCCATAGTAGACAGAGCATTGCTTGAGTCACGAAGATTGGGTTCAAATCTTGCCTCAAATACTTGTTAGCTACAAGGCACTTAATCTCTCACTTTCCTCATCTGCAAAATCAGGAGGAGAGCATCAACAGCTACTTCACCAGAGATTTATGGGGCAAGGCTCTCTTTCCTCTGGCCCTTCATCAATGGAAGCTATTGCTGCTTTCTCTTCAGCTTCATTTTTTCTTCCAAGCACAGTTTCCAAAATCACAAGGCTGTTCACTATCGGTTCCCATGCCCCTTTCAGAAATATAATGCAGAATTACAGAATTTGTAGGGCTCCCAGAGACCATTCAGTCCAACTCATACCTAAATAAAAATCACATCTCTACAATAACTCTCTGGGCCTCTCTAAAATGAAGGAGTTCTCTTCAATGGTCTTTAAGGTTCCTTCCAAATCTAAATCTAGGCTCCTGTAGTACTCAACAAGGCATCATCCAAACTTTGCCTGAAGAGCTCCAATGCCAGGAAACTCACTTATACTAATGATAACAATGGCCAACATCTATGTAGCACTCTAAAGTTTGCAAAGCACTTTGAAAGTATGATCTCATTTATGAGGTAAGTACTATTTTTATCCTCATTTTACAGATGAGAAAACTGAGGCAATCAGAGGTTAAGTTACTTCTCCAGGGTCTCACAGCTAGTAAATGTCTGAGGCAGCATTTGAACTCAGCTTTTCCCAACTCAAAATCCAGTATGTTAACTCCCTGCTTCCCTCCCCCAAACTCTCACTTTCAGAGAATTTTTATTATTGAGAAATTTTCCCTTCCATCAGACCCAACTTTGCCTCTTTACAACTCTCCCCAAGGTGACTTAGATAAAGGCATTTCTTTTATGTTCTTCAAATGCCCCCAAACAGTAACTCCACAAGTCTTCTGTTCTCCAAGGTTATTAACATGCCTAGTTCCTCCAAACTGTCCTCACATAGTATCAGCTCAAAAGTTTACCACTATCTTGGTCTTCTTCTAGTTTATGAGTGAAGTTGCCACTGAGTACTGAACATAATACTCAAGATGGAGCCTTGAACAGGTCAGAGTAGAGTGAGACTTTCACCTTCCTAGTATTGACATTCCACTAAAGCTCACAATAGTTGTTTGTTGTCACTGGCTCCAATATCAATCCTGACTATTCATGTCAAATTTGCAACTCACTAAAACTCCTCAGATGTTTATCAGAAAAATTGCTTCTGACTTGAACTTCGGGGAACCAAGATGGTGGAGTGATCAGTAATTGCTATCTCCCTCCTCTTATTGACCTTGAAGAGCTCAGAGAACATTTCCCCAGGAAAAATGTTGGAACATTGGGATCAGTGAAAGGGGTAAATAGTCTATTAGCCTGTGAGGCTAGGAAAATCACTAAAGAGGGTCCCTCTTGCTGTGACTGAAGGGGACCAGTGTAACAACGGAGCTGTCCCAAACAACCCAACCTCAGCAAACTGGGAGGAGATCCTAAGCCCCAGGAAGGTGGAGCCTGCAACCACCAACACCAAGACCCCAGGCATGCCTCAGAACCCCAGGGAAATTGGTAAGACCCTAGTGCAGATGGGATCACCAACAATTGACCTTGCCTAGGCTCTAGCTCATCAGAGGAGACTTCCTGTGGCCAGACCACCCACTTAACACAGCTCGCTCCAGGGTAACTCTGGGGAAAGCCAGAAAGACTTCATCTGGCCTCTGCTTTCCAACACCAGTTAGCTCAGCATCAGGTAAGCTGCAGCATTTTAGCTTCTAGCTGAAAGAACCAGAGGCCACAATGCACAAAGCCAATTATTAGTGGGGGACCTCAACTTCCCCTTCTCTGAACTTGATAAATCTAACCTCAAAAGAAACAAGAAAGAAGTTAAAGAGGTGAATAAAACTCTAGATAAAGTAGATATGATAGATCCTGGAGAAACTGAATGAGGACAAAAAGGAATATATCTTTTTTTGGCACATATACAAAAATTGACCATGCACCAGGCCATAGAAACCTCACAATGCAGTGCAGAAAGGCAGACATAGTCAATGCATCCTTCTCAGATCATAATGCAATAAAAATTATATGTAATCAAAGGCCATGGACAGATAAACCAAAAATTAATTGGAAACTAAATAATCTAATCCCAAAGAATGAGTGAGTTAAACAACAAATCATAGGAACAATCAACAACTTCATTCAAGAGAATGACAATAATGAAATAATCTACCAAATCTCATGGGATACTGCAAAAGCAGTTCTTAGGGGAAGTTTTATACCTTTCAATGTCTACATGAATAAAATAGAGAAAGAGGAGGTCAATGAATTGGGCATGCAGCTGAAAAAGCTAGAGAAAGAACAAATTGAAAAATCCCCAAGTAAATGCCAAATTAGAAATATTGAAAACCAAAGAAGAGATTAATAAAATTGAAATTAAGAAAACTATTGAACTAATAAATATAACTAAGAGTTGGTTTTATGAAAAAAAACAATAAAATTGATAAACTTTTGGTCAATTTGATTTTAAAAATGAAAGAAAATCAAATTACCAATATCAAAAATGAAAAGGGTGAACTCACCTCCAATGAGGAGGAAATTAAAGCAATAATTAGATATTACCTTGCCCAAGTATATGCCCATTCAACAATCTAAATGAGATGGATGAGTATTTTAAAAAATGTAAATTGCCCAGATTAACAGAAGAGGAAGTTGAATACTTAATCACCCCATCCCAGAAAAAAAAATTGAACAAGCCATCAATGAACTCCCTAGGAAAAAAAATCTCCATAGCCAGATGGATTTACAAGTGAATTATATCAAACATTTAAAGAATAGTTAATTCCAATACTATGTAGACTATCTGGGAAAATTGGAGAAGAAGGAATCCTACCAAATTCTTTTTATGATACCATTATGGTTCTGATACCTAAATCAGGAAGAGCCAAAACAGAGAAAGAAAATAATAGACCAATTTCTCTAAAGAATATAAATGCAAAAATTTTAAATAAGATTTTAGCAAAAAGAATACAGCAACTTATTATGAGAATAATACATTACGATCAGGTAGGATTTATACTAGGAATGCAGGACTGGTTCAATATTAGGGAAACTATTAGTATTATTGATCATATCAACAACAAAACTAACAGAAACCACATGATTATCTCAATAGATGCAGAAAAAGCTTTTGACAAAATGCAACACCCATTCCTATTGAACACACTGGAGAGCATAGGGATAAATGGAACTTTCCATAAAATAATAAGCAATATCTACCTAAAATGATCAGCAAGTATTATATGCAATGGTGATAAGCTAGATGCATTTCCAATAAGATCAGAGGGTGAAACAAGAATATCCATTATCACCACTGTTATTCAATATGGCATTAGAAATGCTAGCTGTAGCAGTTAGACAAGATAAAGAAACTAAAGGAATAAGTATAAGCAAAGAAGAAACTAAGTTATCACTTTTTGCAGATGATATGATGATATACTTAGAGAATCCCAGAGAATCAAATAAAAATTTACTTGAAATAATAAACAACTTTGGCAAAGTTGCAGGTTACAAAATAAACTCAGATAAATCATCTGCATGTCTGTATATTGCTAACAAATCCCAAAAGCAAGAGACAGAAAGAGAAATCCCATTTAAAGCTATAGTAGACACCATAAAATATCTGGGAGTCTACCTGCCAAAACAAACCCAGGGACGATATGAACAATTGCAAAACACTTTTCGCACATATAAAGTCACATCTAAGTAAGTGGAAAAACATCAGTTGCTCATGGGTAGGCCGAGCCAATATAATAAAAATGACAATTCTACCTAAATTAATTTACTTATTCAGTGCCATACCAATCAAACTACCAGATAATTATATTCTAGAGCTAGAAAAAATAATATCAAAATTCATCTGGAAGAACAAAAGATCCAGAATATCAAGGGAACTAATGAAAAGAAATTATAGAGAAGGTGGCCTAGCCTTACCAGATTTCAAATTGTATTATAAAGCAGCAATTATCAAAACCACTTGGACTGGCTAAGAAATAGAAGGGTAGACCAGTGGAATAGGTTAGGTACTCAAGACACAGTAGTCAATGAATATAGCAATCTACTGTTTGATAAACCCAGGGACCCCAGTTTCTGGGATAAGAACTCACTGTCTGACAAAAATTGCTGGGAAAGCTGGGTAACAGTGTGGCAGAAACTGGACCTAGACCAATGCCTGACACTGTACACAAAAATAAAGTCCAAATGGGTACATGATCTAGGTACAAAGATTGATACTATAAACAAATTAGTGGAGCAAGGAATAATGTATTGGTCAGATTTATGGAAAATGGAGAAATTTTTGACTAAACAAGAGATAGAAAACATTATAAAGTGCAAAATGGATAATTTTGATTACATTAAATTGAAAAGTTTTTGCAAAAACAAACACAATGTAACAAAGATTAGGAGGGAAACAGAAAGCTGGGAAAAAAATTTTGCAACTAGTGTATGTGATAAAGGCCTCATTTCGAAAATATATTGAGAACTGAGTCAAATGTACAAGAATACAAATCATTCCCCAATTGATAAATGGTCAAAGGATATGAACAGGCAGTTTTCAAAGGAAGAAATTAAAGTTATCTATAGTCATGAAAAAATGCTCTAAATAACTATTGATTAGAGAGACTCAAATCAAAACAACTCTGAGGTATCATATCACACTTATCAGATTGGCTAACATGACAAAACAGGAAGATGATAAATGTTGGAGAAGATGTGGCAGAGTTGGAACACTAATTCATGATTGGTGGAGCTGTGAGCTGATCCAACCATTCTAGAAAGCAATTTGGAACTATACCCAAAGGGCTATAAAAATGTACATACCTTTTGACCCAGCAATACCATTTCTAGGACTGTATCCCAAAGAGATCATAAAAATGGGAAAGGGTCCCACAGGTACAAAAATATGTATAGCAGCTCTCTTCGTGGTGGTCAAGAACTGGAAATCAAGGGGATGCCCATCAACTGGAGAATAGCTGAACAAGTTGTGGTATATGAATGCAATGGAATACTATTGTGCTATAAGAAATAATGAACAAGAAGACTTTAGAGAGGCCTGGAAAGACTTATATGAACTGATGCTGAGTGAAAGGAGCAGAACCAGGAGAACTTTGTACACAGCAACAACCACAGTGTGTGAGGAATTTTTCTGGTAGACTCAGTCCTTTATAGCAATCCTAGGACCTAAAAAATTCCCAATGGACTTTTGAAGCAAAATGCCTTCTACATCCAGAGAAAGAACTATGGAATTGGATCACAGAATGAAGCAGACCATTTTCTTTTGTGTTATGTTTTGTTTTGTTTTATGGTTTTACTCATTCATTTTAATTCTTCTATTCAACATGACTATGGTGAAATTGTATTAAAAAAAGAAAATATAAATTGCTTTCTAGGCACTCCCCTTCTCCACATCTTGTACAATCTTATTGCTTCCTTCAAGGAAAGTGTTAGAGCCAATGTATGACCACATACTACCACACTGGAAGAGTCTTTCCCAAGTATAGAACTACCTTCTTAAAATCTCTAGTTTCTTTCAAATCTCAGCTTAAATGCCACCCATTGCATAAATGGCTTTCATGAAAGTTTTTCAGATTTTCCACCTCCCAGCTGCTTATAACCCTCATGATATAATCACACATATATACATACACATATATAACACTTACACTATATAGTCATATATAAAAATTTGTGTGTATATATTTTACATATATTTATAAATTATATGTAACACAACATATGTAAGAATATATTTAAATATTTTATATTACATATTTATATCTAATAATTTATAACCACTTACGATTATATAACAATAATTATATGTTTTGTACATAACTGTACATGCATATGTGTGTGCATGTGTATATACATATACACACATACAATACATATGTATATACACACGTGTATATGTATATGTGTGTGCATGTATATGTGTATATGTATATATGTATGTGTGGGTATATATGTAAATATTTATTACTTAAATATATAAACATCATGCTACAAATTAGGGAAACAAAGATTAAATGACACCCTATATTCATTTGGTATATACTTACAAGTATACACATTGTCTCCCCACCACTCCCCAGTAAATGTAAGGTCCTTGAGGGCAGGGGCTTTTTCTTTTGTCTCTTTACCCTTGTGGCTAGCACTAGGCCTATCACTTAGTAGGCATTTAATAAATATTTGTTAACCGACTGATTTCCCCATCGCTGTATAAAAGAAAACAGAATACTGGATTTCTGATTTGTGTCAGATCAACAAATGAGAAAAATTAGAGCAACCTATAATTCCAAGGTTATTCTTTTATCTAGAAGAAATCTTGCCAATAATCTCTGTTTCAACCAGATCCAACCTCAGTCAAAGTAGCAGTTTGGAACAATGAGATGGGGGTGTGTTATTGCCATGGTGTGGGCTTCTCCTCTGTATCCCCAAGAAGATATTGTTTTCCTCTTGGCCTCTTCTTATTGCTGTTAAATAGGCAGGGGAAAAGAAGAGATTTCCTTATACACAACTTCTTGGAAGCTCAGATGGTAGAAAGAGGAAGCTAGAAGCCCCTGCTGAGGCCAAGAAATGATGAACTTAGTGCTGGACGATGTGTAGGGCTTGACATGGCACATACCATTCGTATATATATGGGTCCCTAAATGACTGCCTTGTTGTGGTGGTTGTGGTTTGTCCTTTGTTCCACAGGAAGATGATGCCATAACTTGCAAGTGAATTGGATTTGAGTGAGAGAGGGCTGTGCAAAGTCGCCAGCCTCACTTTATTCTCCAGAGTCATCTGGGTCCAGTGGTCAGATATAGATCAAGACAACTGGAGATGGTCCAGGATGTAGTGGAAGACCGTGGTCATATTAAGCTAAGATCTTTGAGTTCTCACTTTGACTGAGGCAATCCCCATTCAGTGATTAAGCTTGTTTAAGAAGGGAGTCTAGGGATGGACCCTTTAATCCAAAAAAAAAGAAAAGAAAAAATCAAACTGGGAGGTAAAGACCCTCAGAATTTCTGGCCAAAGGAGAAACAATTGCTACTTACCTTCACTCTGATCCACCAGGGCCCAAACAATAACTATTAAGTGGTGCTTAGGTAGGGACATGTTGTTGGCCAATGAATGAGAGTCAGAGTGAATTTGGTTGTCAGGCATGGTCTTTGAGAAAGAAATCCAGCCAGTAAATGCCACAATATCAGTCTTCAAAATTTACTTTTCTCTGGGCAGAATGCCCTCAGGTAAGGTTGGGAGAGGAGGGAAAAGGAGAAGAGAGGTGGGGAGGGGAAAGAGAGGAGAGGGGAGGGTCAGCTAGAATTGGTCAGTTAGGTCCCCAGTGGCCCAATGGGACTGCTCAGACTCCTCAAGGGTTGTAATTTGTCCTTCATTCTGGAAGAGGACCATGACTTCAGGAAGAAGATACTCTGACTTACAAGTGAATTCGTCTTAAGTGAGGGAGGGCTGTGCAGTCACCAGCCTCACTCTCTGCTAGTCAGTGGCCAGATATAGATTAGGCTAACTGGAGATGGCTCAGGGACTGCCTGATCAGTCAGCTTAACAAGAGCATATCTGTAAAACCGAAGGCTGGACTATATGACTACAAGGTCTCTTCCAGCTCTGGATCTGTGATCTTAAAGAGCATTAATGCTTACATAGCACTTTCCTTATAGCTCCCCTGTGAGGCAGATCATACACGCATGCCTGGTTCCATTTTGCCCATGATAATATGGAAATTCAGAGGATTTAAATGGCCTGCCTCGGGCCACACCTGGGGTAAGAGCTGAAGGGAGGACTTGGCTCTAGGCCTTCTAACTCCCAGTCTAGAACTCTTTCCCATTACACCACACTGTTTGTTATTGGTTAAGCTTTCCCACACTGGTTTTCCTAGAGGGACCATAACTCTCGAGCTGAAAAGGACCTTAAAAACCATCTAGTTAGTGCAACTATTTTATTTTACAAATGAGGAAACCCTCAAGACCTTGGGAGGCTAAATGATTTACTTGCCCACTGTCCACAGCTAGTTAGTAAGTGTCAGAGGCAGAGTTTGAAGCAAGTTTCCCCTGGTTTCAAGTCCAGAGTTCTATCCTATGTGCCAGGAAAGGGCCAAGATGAGGAAAAGAAAGGACTGAATAGATGAGTCAACCACCCCACTTGGACTCAGGCAAACTTGCCTTTCTGTGCACAGGGCTGACCTGGATAGGGTAGTAGGAATGTGCCTTCCTTCCGAGTTTACAAATGATGTATCCTGGATTAGGTCCAGATACACTCTGGGAAGAGCTTGCCCACACAAAAGGCTGACTCGGAGCTGACTCACTGTACTGCAATCACAACCAACAACCACACCAACCACAACCATAGTTCGTGTTTACATCACACTTTAAGCAAAGTACTTTACATATATTATCTCATTTGCTCTACTTTAAGAGGAACCTATAGTTAACAACTTTGATAACAAAAAAATGAGTGAACTCCTGTAATGTGTAAAGTGTTATGCTACATACTAGGAAAACAGAAATTAAAATGACACTATCCCCTGATCTCAAGGAGTTTACCTTCTATTAGAGGAAAAGATATATGATATGGCCAGGTAAGTGTAACATTAGTTTGAAAGTGATGGGACAAGAGAGATCCAGAAAAAGGTACAGGAGAATTTAAGAAGGGAAACTGTACCTTCCAACGGGGAATTAAGAAAAGGAGTGTGGCTCTTCTTTGAGAGCCAAAGATCCTGTTGATATAGCCTGAAAACCACAGATCCAGGGGTACACTGTCCCAGAATATTCTGATTATCTTGTCATAGAAAGTGGGAAAAAGGATGGGCAAAGAAACCAACCACTTATTGAATACCTAATATATACAAAACTTGACAACAAGAATTGCATTCTGGAATCATAGCATATGAAAGGTGAAAGAGCAATTCAAGATCATTTAGTCTAATAGTAGGCTTGAGCTAGTTCTAACCAACCAACTTTCAAAAATCAATTTTTAGTATGAGCCTTTACACCTCAGACATTGGCAAATGCTATTATCAAAGCTCAATTAATTGTTTTGTTGATTAAACTTAAGAAAATATTAATAGTGCAGATTAAACCTCAAATACATTGTATGTACATTTTTTTGGAGAGATAATTGTTAAACATTTATTAAGCCACTTCTGATCTAGTCCAACCTTCTCATTTGGTAGAATCCCAGAGAGGGACTACTCCCAGGAAGGGAAAAAGAAACAATTCACTCCTAGCTCATATAGCAAATTAGTGTCAGAGCTGGGTCTCAGGGTCCTGCCTCCCAGTCTAGAGTTTTGTTTTGTTTTGTTTCCCCAGGATTCCATGATTCAGGCACAAACTAGAGGCAGGACGAATAAATGGGAGATTATTTCAATAGCTCAGGGAATATATGATGCGGGTAACTGAATGAGACTAGAGGCAATGTGTGTGCATGGAGGGAAAAAGGCAGATGCAAGAGATGGAGTGGAAGTAGAATGGATGAGACTTGGCAACTAATTGTATTCGAGGGCTAAGAAGACAGAATATAATGAGCTGATGGGGGTTGAGTCAACTGAGAGAGAGGTGACTAAAATCTAATAGACTAGAGATACTGGAAACTCTTTGGGAAGAGAGCTGAATCCTATTGTTATATGAAAAGTTTTCTAGGCTCTAGTGCTGTGTGTGGCCTGAAAAGACAAACTTTTCATGAGTATTTGTGTTGCCCTCTTTTGACTCCTCTGGCTTGACAGAGAGAGGAGAAGAGGAGGAAACACAGACTTTTCAAATGCTTTTCTGTGAGAAAAGACTTGATTTTGCTGAGAGATGACTGTATAAAGCAAAACATCTCCTATTTGTAGGAGATGAATTTGGCAATTTTCTAACTCAAGGGAACTGCTTTGTCATTGAAAGAGTGTAACACTGTTTTAGCATCCCACCAAAAGTGGCTATGTGCAAAAAGAGTTTGTCATTTCTTCAGCAACCTGACAGTATCAGAAGTGGCTTTGTCCAGCAGGAGAGCTATAAAGGGAACAGATAGCAAAGAAGGGACTTTGACCAGCAGATGATGTATTTTGTAGACTGTTTTTGAAGGGACCTAGGATATCAAGGCATGTTGTCCAGAGACTTGAGTTTCCCTGAGAACATAAGTTTCCTTACTCATGCTTCCCTGCTAGTTTTCTATGAGTATATTATTACCCTCCCCCATGAACATTGTGTGCATTGATGGGACAGTGTGACCAAGGTTTGTGGGCATACTCATTGATTGAGTACATGTCATGGTTTTTCTTGCTTATCAATTAGTAACTATTTCATGTCTAAGTCAATGGTGTCATGGTAACTGATTTTGTGAAAATAGGAAGGACAACTGTGGGAACTTGAGAGATAGAGTGATGAATGGCGAGAATTTATCCTTCCCCTACCCCCCAACATATACCTCAGAGTTACCCCTAGGATCCTGAGAGAGAATTTAAATTTTAGCTACACGGCTGCATCCCACTCTGTGAAAAACCCCAGTCAAGCCAAGGTGAATGCTGGTTGGGGTTAGTGATCCAATCCAGAGAGATAGAAGTGGGATATGGGCATGCCTGAACACTATACTGTGAGACCATGGCTACAGATGGGAGTGTATAGATAGAGAAGAGGAGAGGACTCATAACAGACCTTCAGGGAATGTTCCCAGTTAATGGAAAGACATGAATGGTCATCAGCAAAAGTGACTGAGAAGGAACAGTTAGGAGGAAATTCAAAAGAAAGCAATGTTCGATGTATTGAGATGAATAGTATTAGGACAGATATTTTACATCAAAACTATATAATTCATAAGAACATAGAAGACTATTGAAAAGGAAACCAAAGATATCATTCAATGCAGAAGTTTATTATCACTTGAACCATGGTGAATTGAAAGAATTCACATATGTATGAAGCACATCCTATTCATTCTATTCAAAATTTGTTTGTTAAGTACCCACTATGTGCCAAGGATATCCGTAGATCATACAAGCAGTCTGAAGCCAGAACTGGAGTGAGGGAAATTGTTATGTGCTGCCCAGAGCTCTGGGCAAGTGGAGCAGCACTGAGGGTAGATGAGTGATCTTTCTTGGAGCAGGTAGGGGAACAAGGCTTGAAAGACATGAATAGATATTACTAGAATGACTCTGGTGTGTCAGCACCAAAGGGGCTAAAATGCACTGGCAAGTCTCCTGCTAGTCAGAATTCAAAGTGATGGCAATATATTTAAGATAGAGAACTAAAATTCAGGGAATTCAGGAAATAAAAACGTATCCAAATTTGATCTGTGTTCTAGAACTTAGATTTTTGTTTTTTAGGTGGGGCGAATACTTCGCCCTGGTTGAAGCTAATGGCAGATAGGGATTTGTGTGGGGCCAATGACTCCTGATGACACAGCTGAGTCACAGGGCCAATATATGTCGTATCTCTTCCCAGAAAGGCCTTTAGAAAGACCCTAAGAATTTTTTTTTTTTACCAAGGGTTTTTTACCAGGGGCTTTTTTACTGGGGTTGTGTGTTGGTGGAAGCCATGCTGATGATTCACTGGTTCCCATGTTCTTTCCTTAGGCCCCATAGTCTTTCCAGGTTACTTGGTACCACAGGCAGCTGCTAAATCTTTGAGAATTAAGGGTATCCTAGCCAACATACTCTTCTTGCTCCCCTACCATCAGGGATGATGCACTAGGATTAGGAAAGTACAGTTTGGGGTAGAAGAGAGCTTGGTGTCATAAAGAGAGGATACACATCTAATTCAAGGGATAGTTCTAGGTAAGAGGGCACAAATTTATTTCTAAGTGATAAGAAAACAGCTTATCACCCTTAGTCAGTTTCTGGAAATATTTTTGGACATGAACATTACAGGTAGATAACCAGACTTGTCTTCTAGGTTCAAAAGTCAACAGTGAGTATGTTTGCAGTGGGACTCCTAAAGTTTCTATGTTGCTCACACTGTCTCACATTGGACCTTGCAAATAGTCAAAGCAACATACAAAACTTATGTTTGTTTTAGCTGTTAGGAGGGTTTACTGTGAGTCAGTCAGGGTTACTTGTAACTCTCTCAGGTAATTGTCCACTACAGAGATTGTGATGCAGGAGGTAAAAGTGAAGTAATATACAGTTGGAAGCTATAGTTCAGAGGAGAAGGGTGTGATGAACCAATTGAGTTATAATGATTCCATGGTGGGCAGAAGGTGTAGCCAGTCATGTTGAGGAGATATAGGAAGAAAATTTGGTTTATGCCCCATCTGCTTATCAGATTAAGAATCATAAACTATAGAAACATTTACCTACCAGGTGACTAAAATGGATAGAAAGAGCTTTAAACAAGAGCTTTACCTGAAGAGTTGTGAAAAGAGCAGGCCAGAAACATGAGAAGTGATGGTCTGAAAATTATTCTCAGAAAAAAAAAAGATCCAGTACAGTGGGCCATCTACCAGGGAATATGTCAAGTTGTCTACTGCCATGAAGACAGAATGATGATCCTGCTGGGAGAAGACAAGTCAGTGTATAGGTATAATGTCCCCACCGCATAGGCTCAGGGCAGGGAGCTGGGTTGAAGACAACCCTACTAGATGGCCCACAGGGTCTTGTGACACTCATCTATTTCACATATACAAACACTCTAGTACTTGCCACTAATCCAGACTCTAGTTCTATGGTTACTTCCTCCAGAGTTCTCTTTTCGGAAGCAAAAATGTCAGGGGATGCCTGCCAAGCCTTGTCTTTGCAGTCTTTGCAGTAATTGTGAGAAGGCACTAGAACTTAGGTTATACAACCTCTTTGGCTGGCTGTATAGGCAAGGGAGACCTGCTCAGCCTTATTCTAGTATCCATTCAAGACTCACTCATTCACTACAAACACAGAGACGCACCCATGTATCTTTCCTCTTTCATACCCGTTCTCTAGTATTCTACTCATATCTCCACACACACTCAATTACTGCACCATCCTTTCTTCTGGTTTTCACCAATCCTATTTTATTTAATTCATTCAATAAATCAGTCACATTTTCAGTGTTCGGTCATAAACTCTAGGACTCAGGTCTTCTACCTATACCCAAGAGAAAGGAGGATGGTAATTAGCTACCATAGACAAGGATGCTAATGTTACAACTTTGCTTTTTGGCTGCCTGCCTTCACATGGGGTTCACAACCTTAAGCCTACCAGTCATGTTGGATTTATAGTCATCAGAAGTCATGGTACCTACAGGTAATATCTTGAGCAGATTCCTGTAATCTACAACTGTCATGGCAGAGACTGCCTTTTATTAGGAGGGACCAACAGCCACAAAAGAGATATAGAGACCAACTGAGACCAACCCTCTTTAGGTTTGGGTGTCTTGTCCACTCAAAGGGGCTAAATACAAGTATCCTGAACTTATCACTGGTGAATTGGTTGTAATGACTCTAGTGAGAATTTAGTAGCTATGGGTGGTATAGCCTATGTCTGGCTGACCAAATTCCAGTTATTGTTCTAACAACTGATATTATTATAAAGTTCCTTATCTACAGTTGAGACCTACAGTGTTCATTCTCTGTAGCATGGCTACTTGTAAAGATGTCTGGGCCTACTATTCTTCTAGCCTGGCAGTCTCCGAAGCCCTCTGCTGGGAAGATGATCATATGGCAGGCAGCCTGGCCATTACAGCTACAAGCTATATGGGAGTTCAGGAATAGTCATGCATCACCTGAAGTAGGACCAGTAGGTTTCAGCCATTAGAAGTAACTCTGGATGGGGAAGAGAATAATCCTCAGCAGCTAAGGGAGGAGGGGGAGCAGAGAGGAAAGGACTGGGGAGGGAATGGGGGTCGGTGTTATCCAAGGGCCAAGCCAGTCTGTTCCCAGAGTGTTTGTGGGCTGCCAATATATAAGTGGCTAAGACAAGCAGATGAAGTCAGTTCCCCTTTGGAGTTCAAAGCCAAGAGAATGTGGAAGATTAGGGAGCTAAAATTTAGGGAGTATAAGAATACTGTCAAAACTTGGCCTGATTCCTGAAAGTTGAGGCCTTTTTATTCCAGGGTGATCCATGCCCCCCTTCAGCTGATACAAATACCATCCATCATCCTTCCTGGTCAGGTTGCACCAACTCCTTCTGACTCAGCCGCCTCTGCAGAGTCAAAGACCTGTACAAGAGTCCAGGGCAAGAGTAGAAATAAGAGGAAGGTGCCAATCAGGGTATAGTCTAGGGTTCAACATGAGCAGAATAGGGAGTCAAACATCAGACTAAGCTGTCTGGATTTCTGGTTTCTAGGTGCTCTATGGATCAGAGTAGATCAGTGGGGTCTAACAACAACAGTTCCCCTGGTTCTTGCAGAGCGGCTGTGCCAGAGTCAACCTTGGAGCTAGGCTGATCAGGGTTTAAAGTCCCAACTCTGATACATGCTGGCTGTGTGACCCTGGGTAAGTCACCTAATTTCTCAGGAAACTCGAAGACAATAAATTCTCCTCTACCCTCTGATCCGCCCTCCCCCCCCTCCGCCCCCACACCCTTCTCACAATTGGATATGGAATGTGGAGGGAGTCTGAAGAGGCCTTGTTGATTTAGCAGAATTATAAAGATTGTCCCAGACTGGCAAGAGAGATTTGGGAATGCAAGAGCTAATGGGAGGAGCTTCCTCCAACTAGGAATTGGTGCTCTATATCAATAAAGTCACTGGTCCACTCCCTAAACCTATCCACATGCTAATTAGTTGAGTGCCCTGTAATTGAGTCATTTAGGGTGGTTATGCTATCCACACATTCTCACCCAGATGTCCAACCTGGGGCATGGGGCTACTAGAAAGGGCTCTCACCTACACCCCAGCCACCTTCTGACAGGGCAGGGCGGCTAACAGGGGTCTTCCCGTCCGTGTTGCTCAGCAGCAACACCTTGAACCAAAAAATCTTACAGCAATATCCTCTGGGGCAGGAAAGACCTTTCTTTGGGGATTTCAAAGCCAGCTTTGTGATTCGAGCACCTGGCCTCCAAACTGAGGGACCCTACCTGATCACAAGGCCTGTTCAGGTCCAGCCTTTGTGCCCCCTCCAGAGCAGACACGCAAAGGCAGCCTTGCCTTGGGACTAACCTTTACATCTCTGAGCGTCAGGTAGCCCAGGTAGAGTCAGAGGGCAGTCTGGAGGAAGCCAGCTGCAGCCCCAGTTACTGAGGCTCTGACTTCAGCCGCTCAGGCCTGTCTGATGGGATTCGCAGCCTTGGCGCTCTGCAGTCGTCCAAAGTTCACTGCAATTATCAGGTTTCCAGGGAGGGAGCTAGGTTCTGGAACATCTGGGTGTCCTTGAGTTGCCTTCTTGTCAAGAGTGTGACCACAAGAGAGTGGAATTTGGTCTGTGCTTTGAGGGAATTTGCAAATACCTCAGGGAGGAGAATTTTGCCTTTTTGGGGTGAAGGAATTATAACTCCTTTGAAGAAGAGATTTCCTTCCCAGAAAATTAAAACTTAAGACAGGCTGCTAAATGTCCCTTGGCAGGCTGCCTCAAACCGTTTCCTGTCCAATTGCTACACTTGCTCCTGTGAGCCATCCCGCCAAGGATTAGTGCCTGCCCTGTTTATTCCTTGGCCCAACGTTAGCTAAATGCACATTTGATCAATGGTGCTCTCCATTAGAGCTGACATGGCTTTCCTGCCCGGCATCCGGACAGGCAGGCCATTGAAGAAGCAGGGACTCCCTCCAGGTCTGCCGTTCCTTCCTTCTCTCTCTCCTCCCAGGGTCCAGCCCTCTTCCCCCTTCCCATTCCTGGGTCCAATGGAACTAGAATGTGGAGGGAGGATCCACTCCTGGCTCTGGAAGCTGGCAGAGGCATCAGTGACTTGCTAAGAATATGAGGATTGTCCCAGACCAGCAGAAGAGATCCAGGAATTCCGAGAGCAAATGGGAGTGAAAGAAACAACTGCCTCAGATTCCCCAGCTTAGAGGAGTATGTCTGGTGCATAGAGAGAGCTTCCCAACCCACCTCCAACTCCTTCTCCCCTAGTGCTTTGGGCCATGTGTAGGCAGACTAGAGGGGGGTGGGCGTGTGTGTGAGAGCTTAAAAAATACTAAAAGAGCCCCCCAAGAATACATCTTATAGTTTGGTTCTTAGAAGACATCTAATCCAACCCTGTCATTTTAGAGTTGAGGTGTCTAAGGCACAGAAAGAGAAAGTGATCTGCACACAGTCACACAGTGACTAATGAAGAATTCTTATTTACCTGTTCAATTTTTTTGCCTCGTCCCATTAATGCAGATTAGTTGAGTAAAGGAGTTGGGTGTTACCTTCAAAGGTCCACAGATGAGTCCCCAAGGGAATGAGACTTAAGGAAGGTGGCCTGGAGGGGATCAGGAGAAAGGCAGACCAGACCAGGGCAGTGTGGTGCTGTGGAGACTAGAAAACAGCATGGAGCCTGAAGGAGAGATCCCACCCAAGGGGGAGACCTACGTGGTGGCCTGGCCCAGCCTGCTCTTACAAGTAGTGGGTTACCCATATGGCAAGATTTCCTTTAGATCTGTTGTCTGTCCTGCGTTCTCAAAGAGGACCATGACATCAGGGAGGTGCCAGGACATGCAAAAGAATTGGACTGTGCAAAGCCTCACTTTTTCCTCCGGATGTAGACCTCTGACTCACTCCGTGTTGCCTGAAATATCATAGGGCTTCATTCCTTTGGCTTAAAGTATTAGCTGCTAAAGTATAGAATAGATCTCCCTAGGAGGGCTAATATGTTAAGTATATTCATCCACTTTACACTTTACATTTTACTATAAATGAGTGTCAAAGCCTTTGTGGGAAGCCTGATTTTTTTTTTTTTAAATAGGAAAGAAAAAGAAATTTCCTATGGACATTAGGAGCCTCAGGGGAAATGGGAAGGGGAATAGCTCACAGAAGAAAAGGAAAACTACCAGAAAATTCTTTATCACCTTCAAAGTCCTAAATAGGTCTGGCCCTGTGTATGGCCTGGGAACCCTTGCTGAGGGTGTCAGGTCAGGGAGGTCAGGTTCAACATATCAGAGTTTTAAAGGGAGAAGCAGGAAGCAATTTTGCCTAGAAAGGAACCTAGTAGATGCCTTTATCATCTGTAGGCAAAAAGTGATTGTGAATGAAACATAGCCTATCAGGTTAGCGAGATCTGCTTTCCCCCTTTCTCCCATCCTGAGTATATCCAGTATATTGCTGGATATCCCCATCACTTCCAGCCTGCATGTGCACTATGCTTCAGCCTATGATTCTGACTCTTGTTCTCCCACTAATTAGCTAGGTAACTTTATATGGCTCATATCATTATCAAAACATAGCTTACCTGTACGTGGTGCTTTATATCATTATCAAAACATAGCTTATATGTATGCAGTGATTTATACTTACAAAGTATTTTCACATACATCTTCTTGTTCCTTCCCCCTGGGCCTCAGTTTCCTTTCTTGTAAAAGGAAAAGGTTCAGTGAGAAAATCTCCTAAGACCCCTCTACCTCCAGCATCCTGGTTCTATGATTAACACTTTCATATGGAGTCTCAAGATTCCCCCAATAGATCAACTACCTTCATTTAGCACTTGAGAAAACTAAGTCTGGGAAAGGTTTTCACCATGAACTTGTATGTTCATGTCAGGGCCAGGGCTTCAACCCCCATCTCCTGCCTCTTGGTCCAACTTGGTTCTTTCCAGTAGTTCACACTCCTTCACTTATTATCCCCAATGCAATGGGACATCCCTTCAGTTAGAACCACTGGGAAGGACCTTAGAATATCAGAATTGGAAATAACCTTAGGACTCAGAACACCAGAATGCAGGGACTTCAGAAAACAAAACATTAGAGTTAGGAGTAACCTTAGGCCTTAGAACTTTAGAACACAGGGACTTTAGAACATAAAATATTAGACCTGGGGATGGGCTTAGAATTGAGAACATTAAAAGAGAAGTTAGGGCTGGAAGTGACTTTAGAACACAGATTATTTGAGCTGGAAGTAATCTTAGAACAGAAAATATTAGAACTGGAGGCAGCCTTAGAAACTAAAATGTTAAAACATCAAGTCTTTGACTGATTTGAAACTTTAGTAGGTGAATTGTTAGAACGAAAGGCAGCCTTAGAATGTAGACTCTAGAGAGGGTTGTAAGGGACTAGTCCAACCTTTTCATTATACTGTTAAGACAACTTAAGTCTTAGGCAGTAAATGACTTACCAAAGGTCACAAAATAAGTTAAAAGCAGAAGGTGACCCAACCCCCAGTCCAGCATCCTTTCTAACTTTTCCCACTGCCTCCAAAAAAATTAAAACTAAAACATTTTAGTAAGTATATACTAAAAACTAAGATACAAACTATTAAAAAATTATTTCTTTTCAGCTTGATAAACTGGTTCATCTTTAGAGAGTCTCTGGGATTAGAGCAGAAAGAAAATGAATCTCTGAGAAGCAGTGAGAAGTAATGAAAAGGGTAGAACATGGATTCATGGAGAACTGAGTTCAAGCCTTGCCTCTGATATGGCCATGGACAAGTCACTTAAACTCTCAGTGCTCAGAGAAGTCTCTAAGTGGTGAGACAGCCAGGTGGAGCAGGAATAGAAAACTGGAGTGTAGTCAGGGAGGAACCGAATTCACATCTGACCTTAAACCCTTTTGAACTGTGTGATCCCAGACAAGTCAGTTATCCTTTCATTTCTAAAATGAAGGGATTAGATGGAATGGCCTTTAAGGTCCCTCCCAGCTCTAAATCTATCAATCTATGAAGTTGCATATGAGTTGACAATATGTCTCAGTAAAAGGAAATTTTTTCTACACTGATGAAATCGGAACCAGAG
This sequence comes from Bettongia penicillata ogilbyi, assembly GCA_023548195.1. Classification (NCBI taxonomy): domain Eukaryota; kingdom Metazoa; phylum Chordata; class Mammalia; order Diprotodontia; family Potoroidae; genus Bettongia; species Bettongia penicillata. The sequence continues at coordinate 1,496,717 of JAJHZJ010000145.1, forward strand.
ATTAGGAACTGGAAGGGAATTTGGAGGCCATCGATTACACACACACACACACACACACACACACACACACACACACACACACACATTTTAAAGATAAAGAAACTGAGTGTTTAAATGACAACTCCCAGAGTCAAAGAGGTGATGTCAAAAACAGGATTTGAACCCAGGACTTCTTGACTACAAAGAAAAAACACCTCAGTCTTTTATACAAAGGAGATATGTTAGGGTGGCATTCCGATATGGAGGAAATGTTACACATTATAGGAATGAGGTGTAATGAAAAGAGTCCTTGTTCTCTCTCTTCTACAAATTCAGAGCTAACTGGACTAAGAACCTTGATTCCATCAGCCTAAATAAAACTCCCTCTACTATACAGAAGAATTGAGTCCAAGTCTTAATTCTGCTGGGCTATCTACCTAACTTTCATATTAGCATAATGGGGCTAATAATATTTTGTTTCAGTGGTATGTACCTTTTAGAAGGGTGATAGACTGGGAAGGAAGGAAGGAAAGAAGGAAGGATGAAGAAAAGAGAGGAAGGAAGGAAAGTTATAAGCATTTACATAGCACATACTATGTGCCATATTCCATGCTAAGGGCTTTACCATAATTTCATTTGGTCCTCACAACAGCCATAGGAGGTAGGTGCTAATATTATCCCTATTTAAGTTGAGGAAACTGAGGGAGACAAAGGTTAAGTGACTGGCCCAAGGTCATACAGCTAAGTATCTGAGGCTGGACTTGAATTTGGGTCTTCCTGACTCTGGGCCCAGTGCACTATCTACTGTGCCACCTCACTAACCTTTGAAGTTAGAGAAGGACCTTGTAAACCATCTGGTCCAATCCCCTGTTTTTATAGATGAGGAGACATTGGCCTAGAAAGACCCAATGTCACACAGTTATTAAATTTAGAACTGAGGCTTGGACTTGGGTCTTTTGATTCCAAAGTTGCCCATGATTATTATGCCTAAAAAACAATCAATTTGATTCTGGCCCCATCTCCATGGGCAATAGAAGTGAGGGTCAGAGCAGTTTTACTTTGCCCATGGAAATGCAGCCTCCCTAGTTTTCCAGAAATGAACGCCAACATTTACAAAGGAAGAGGGCACATTTCCAAGCTCCAATGAAAATGCAGAGTGTCTGTACCATTGCTTTCTCACTCAAAGGAATGACTTTTTGTGCCTAGTACAAAAAAAAAAGTCTATGAAATGCAAGGGCACCCAGCCCAATCCTCCAGCCCAGACTCTACGTGTCACTTTGGGTATTTAGTCTGACACTAACACAAGACAGACATGGAGCCAGCAAGGGGTGGAGAGAAGGCATGTGGGTGGCAAGGGATGAACAACTCCTCAAATTTAATGATAGTTGAGAACGAAACAGTATTTAACCAGGCAGGGAAGGGAAAGGTACAGTTTATCAACAAAGAAAATGGGTTAGAAATTTAGGGTTTAAGTAGCATATGACATGCAAAGGGAGGGCCTCTTGGAAAACACCTTGGGAATAATACCTACTCCTACTTTATGATTGTAGGTAGTTATGGTGATGTGTCCCACCAGCAAAATTAACTCAAACTCATTATCCTACTGTTCCCCCCAACACCTTCTGTTCTTAACTTCCCTATTTTTGTCAGCCATATTTAAAATAACATAGGCCCTCTACCTTGACGTCATCATTCACTCTTCTCTCCCAAGCCCCAATCAATCCCCAATCCTATGCTTCCAGTACCACCATATTGCTTGCTTTCATCCTCTCTTCTCACCTTCCATGATCAGAGCCCTTGCTGAGGCTCCCTTGGCCCCATCTTCTTTATTGACTTTCTGACCTCTACTGCCTTCCCTCTCTCCAATCTATCTTCTACATAGCAAACAAAATAATAATCCCGTTGTCACTTCCCTGTCACAAACCTTCCGCTGATGCTTCTACTCTCAAATAAATGAGTGAACACAGTATGAAATTCCTTGGGCATACAACAGGACTTGTGTAGATGTGTCCTCTTCAGTAACCAGAGGCATAGGGTGCATTGTGATCTAGGGGTGGATGGAGAGAAAGGGGGCTTTTAATGTCTTAATTGAATATTTTGCTCGTTCTTATTATCCTCATTAAATCAGACCAAGAGCCTGCAGTGGGCACTGTTAGGCACAGAAGGGGCTGGGAGGAGACAGACTGGGCAGCTGCCCTAGGTCAAGACAAGCCTATTAAAGTGTAGTAGGTTGATGGATGCCTCTTCTTGTTTCAAATCAGCCCCCTATCCTTGAGTCTATGTCCCTCCAAAGTGATCATGCCCATAGACTACAACCTGCTATTGCCGATAATAATCACAGTTTATAAAGTAACACTTTTTTTTGGAATGGATCTGTGATTTCTTTGGCATAAGGGCCTCACAGAGAGAAAGCTTCCTTTACCAATGCAGATCTATGACGCTTCTTCACTTAGTCTCAGAGAGTTTCCTGGGAGCCTAAGAGATGAAGTATATTGGCTGAGAGACATAATAACCAGTATATGCTAGAGGCAGGACTGTGATTCAGCACTGGGAGGTTGGACTGTGCCACTCTCTCTCCACTGTGCCATAGGCTTTCTCTCACCTCAAAGTTTACAAAGTGCTTTCTCCATCACAACCCAGGGAGGGAGGTAGTGCAAGTATCCTTTATCTGCATTTTACAGATGAGGCAACTGAGTCTTGGAGAAGGCTCACTCCTGGTCATGCAGCTATTAAGTGATGGAATTAGTCTCCTGACTTTCCCTACTACCCCAAATAGCTCAGTTGAGTCTAGCCTTCTCTCCAACAACCATATGACCAAAGAAAGTGAGAATTTTGTTCTCATTTCATTTCATCCAAATGATTTTGTGATCTTTTAAGAGAACTCATCTAATGTGATGGAGTAACCTCCCTTCTAAGTTCTCCATATGTGCTGTTCAAATGGTTCAAAGCCAGAGGCAGCAACGGAGTAAGCATGGTATGATGGGAATGGTCCTTGAATTGGAATCAGAGGACTTTGGTTCCAATCTCAATCCTGCCACATGCTAGCTATGGGGCAATGAACATCTCTGAGCCTCACTTTCTTCATCTGTAAAATGAAGATGTTGAACTTCTAAGACATTGGTTTCTAAGGTCCCTTCCAGCTCTAAAGCTATGACTTCTGATTCTATCACAATCCCTTCTTCATAGGACAATTGGTTTCTCTACTCTTGGCAAGAAGTAGAAAGTATTTCCCCCAGCAACTCTCTATCTATTGTGCATCACACCAGAAACTCTGAGAGCAACCTTGGTCTTACTCTAGTGAGACTCTCACCAGTTGGGTCCAGCAAGAGTCATCCAGAAACTCCCATCTCATCAGCATGGAGTGCTAGCCAGCCTGGAATCTCCATCTGGGCTGAAGTTATAAAGTAATGCCCCAAGGAAGATATCTAGGACTTCTTGAGGTAAAGCTCTCTTTAGTCCCAATGGAAACTTTAATAGGTCCCTATCAGAGTGTAATATGAGCTAGGGTAACTGATGTAATAAAGATAAATTTTGGGTTAGGAAAGAATATTCAGTTGAGAAAGAAATAGTCCCACCATAGCACCTCACTTGCTCTGTGAGCAGTCAGGATGATTCAGGGGCTCCATGATTAGCTTGAGACTGACACCAACATTACAAACCCAAGGTGCTTAGTCTAAGAAATATTTCTGCCTATTTCTAACTGCACAATTGTTTACCACTTACTAACCAACCATCCAATTGACTGAAATGAATTGAAATGAAGGCTTTGAGCCAAGCTCACTATAGATTGGTCCTTAGTCAGATGAAAGGAGGAAAAAGGGGAAGCATGGCACACACTTTCCTTGGCATTAAGGTCCTATCTTTGTTTTTGGTGCCCTATAGCTTCTGCCTTCTCTTTTCCTGGCATCTCATTCCTTCCAACATCCTGGTTGCTGACTATTCATGTGGGCTTTGTATATCCAAGGTCCTCAGTTTTTTTATATATTTTTGATGTCTGCTCCTTACTCAATGTAACCCAAAGCCTTTGGTTTTGGGGGAGTATTGTGCCCCCACATGTAACATCTCTTGGTCTCCTTGTCCTGCTGCTGCCCATGCCCTGGTATAATTCCCCTTTCCATATAGTAGGGCCATGGAACTAGGGCATAGTGCTTTTTTGTCAAGAAACTAACACTTTAGTGAATGTATAAATGTCATATTTTATAGGACACTTCACGATGCTGATCAGATCCAGCTGATAGCCTAAGCCATTCACTCCTTTAGCCTGAGTAGCAGTAATGGTTGTAACATCTCATGCTAACACAGAGTGTCACAGCTAAAAAGCACTTTACACATTGTATTAACTAATCCTTACAACTTCAGGCAGTAGATCAGCAACTGCGATTGTTGTTTTAAATATGAAGAAACAAGTCATTCAACAAAGGTTGAATGACTTGTCTGAGGTCATAATGCTAATGGTTTTCAGGGGTTAGCACAGGTTGCCTGATTCCTCAAGTTCTATGATTTTCTAATGCATTTCACATCACCTTCCTTCAGTTCAGAATGAAAGAGTTTTGGAGTTTGGAGGGACCGTGGAGATCCACCTAATTCAACTGGTATCTGCAGAGTATCTCTATAACATATCCAAAGGCAATTGCCTATTTTTTGCTTGAAGACTTCTAGTGAGAGGGAACATACCACTTTCAGAGGGAGACCATTTTACTTTGGGGAGCTCTCAGACAGCTAGTCTCAGAGTCAGGAAGACCTGAGTTCAAATCTCCATTTAGATGCCTCCAGGTTAAACATCTCCAGTTTCCTCATATTCCATGGAATTAAAACTCTTCACCCCTTGGTTATCTTCCATGTCCTCTCCATTTTATTAGCGTTCTTCTTAAACTGTGACTCTCCAATCCAAGATGATAGCTCGGATAGGGTCTGATAGGGCAGAGTACAGCAGGACTTTCACCCAATCACTCACTTATTCCTGGAAGCTAGACCTCTCTTAATGCAGCATCATGTCACATTAACTTTTGGGGCTGCCATATCACACTGAACTCTCAAACTACAGCAGGGAGGGACACATGGACTCCTCTTCCTATTAAATGTAAATATCCCCTAGAACTCTGGGTCTACATGGCAGTGGAAACGATTCCCCCACCCCCACCACACATCTGAGCACTTCTTTTTTCCCTGCAGGAGGACCAACAGGTTCCTAACAGTTGTTTTTTAATCACAGATCATAAAGGAGAAAAAAAAGCATTCAGGTGATATATGAATCTGTTCTATTACCTTGACCTCAATTTTTTTTTTTACTCATATGAAGCTGTTAGGAAAACAGGAAGTCCCAGCCAGAAATACGTCAAGGAAAGATCATAATATTTCTCGTGCTGATTTGCTCTGACAGCTAGGTCATCCCACCTATTCACAACAGCAGTTATGAATGCAGATAAAATCACAGAGTAGTTTTTAGGAAAAGGTGTGGGTAAGCTCTGAAGAGCTGAGGGTTAGATAAATCTGGCTGCCTGAGGCTTGTCTGCCCCTTCCAGGAGGGGCAGGGGTAGAGGCAAGCCAAGGGTCAGGAAAGGGTTTCATTCTCTGAGCTCCAATCTCAGCTTTTCCAGAGATGAGAAGGCCCTGGGAAAACTGACTCAGTCCACTAGAGACCCATCTGGGATCTGAATCCTGCCATTTATTTACTGTGTAACCTTGGACAAGTCATAACCTCTCTGAGTCTCTTTCATCACCTGTAAACATAAGGAAAATAATACTTGCTCTGCTTCTATCACACAGGATCTCAGAGTTGAAAGAGACCTCAGAGGCCAACCCATTCCTGACCAAGAATCCCCTTTTCAAAATCCCTGACAACTAATTATCCATTCAGGCTCTGCTTGAAAGACATCTAATGAAACCTTGTAATCATCATAAAAACTTTTTATGAAACCATAAAGCATAATATATGTATAAATATATATACCAGTTATTAGTATTCTTTTTTAAACAAGAAAGCCAATTTAGCAACTTACAATGAAAAATTCAGTGTCTTATCTACAGTCCTCATATTGCAATAACCTTCCAAGTGATCTCTCTGCCTCCTGGGTCTTCCCGTCTTCAATTCATCCTACATTATACTTCCAGATTCGGATTCTTTATGCACTGTTCTAATTGGGTCTCTCTGCTCCTCCAAAACCTTCTAGGGCTCCCTATTGCCTAGAAGATCAAATCTAAACTCCTCAACCAAGCATTCAAAAATGTCTACAAACTGGCCCTAATTTATTGTAGAGAGAGGCAACAGCACAGAGCTTCAAGTGAAGACTTTTTTCTTTATATTTGCATCTGTGCCTGGCACAGAGTGGGAATCTAATAAGTGCTTGCTGAATGATTGATTCTAGCCATGGGATGGGCCACCAACAGGCTGCAGGAGCTCTGCCTAGCTCCTTACTCTTTCTGAAAAATAAGTTTGGGCTCCTCAGTTAAAAAATGCGGGGGACAGGGAGGGAGGAAACATTTCTAATGTCCCTTCGAACTTGAAGTTCAGAAGAAATATGGGGAAAGAAACTCTCCTCTGCTTATACCTAATGTAAACATTCAGAACAACTTCACAGATAGCTTGAAGAAATTTGGCCAGTCCCTAGCTTGATGCCATGTCTACATACAAGCCTTTCCTACAGAGGCAATTCATCATCGCTGTTTCAATCATCAGTCATCCTATTTTTGACATTTCTTTCTCCTTCTCATTGATCATATATCCCTCTTGTGATCCCAGGATCTTGGAAAACTCCACAGACTGTTAAAATACTTAAAGGAAAAGCATTAGTTTAATCTACCTATTCAAGTGAAACAGTGTGTTCTATCAAGAATGAAAAACTGGTTTGCAGAGGCAGACGAAGGCTCGCTTGACACAGGAATGAACCCACAGAGTTTGGAAGTTTAAAGACAAAGGGTGTTAAAATAGGAGTGAGAAGTTTCAAGGAGTGTTTCCCCCTTAATGAATTACTAGGAGATTTGTAGCGGGCCAGCCAGGGTAAGTCTTTCAGCATGTGTATCCTGAAATGTCAAAGGCTTGCTGCATTATATCCTCGCTGCCCTCTCCATGAACTGGGCAGCCTGCCCTTCCCCAGTTTATTTTCACTTGTATTCTTGCAGCTGTCTGTGGCCATCAACAGTCATTTAAAATAATTTGCTATTGATTAGAGAACCCTTAGTAAGGGGAGAGAGAGAAGTAGAAGAAAATCATCATTTGTACAGGGTGGAAACCAAAATTCACATGGAAGAAAAGACTTTTCCTCCTGACATGTTTTTTCCTATCCATATAACTGGATGAAGAGAGTAGTCAGATCTATAGATGCCAAGCAAACAGCAGAAGGAAAATGTGGACTCTCTTTTGCTGAGCAGGTGTGGAGTAGGATCTGAGTTCAAATTCTGCTTTGGATGTTTAGCTGGGTGACCTTCAGTAAGTTATTTTATCTTCCCAGATCTCAGCATTCACATTGGTAAAAAAAAAAAAAAAAAAAAAAAAAAGGGAAGATTTGTCCCTAGCTGAGTTATAAACTACTTCCTGCTCAAACATTCTATGATTCTGTGGCTACCTTAACCAACCAACAAATCCCAGGATTTTATTTCAGCTTTTACTTGCAATTCTCATCTCCCTAATCATCCCTGCCTCCACTGAAAATGGAGATGGTTAGAAAGCTGAAAGATTTGGGAGATTTTTTCCTCACTTTTGCTTGTTCTCCATTGATCTAGTTCTGGTCAATAGTTGGGGCTCTGCAGTCATGGAACTGACTTTGCCCTTAAAGCTGTCCTATTTTTTTTGTGTCTTCTATTTTTGAGGTTACTTTTGTCATTAAGAGACAGAATGATACCATGTTAGAACAGGAAGAGATGCTTGAGGTTATTTAATACAATCATTTCATTTTACAGGTTAAGGAAACTGAGGCTCAGAGAAACATCATATCCAATCCAATAGAAGCTCTCTGCTTATAGGGACTCTTTCATTTTGGTCTTTATACTCTGAAAGACTAGCACAACATCTGGCATGCAGTTAATAAATATTTGTTGAATGGAAGAAGGATATAACTTGCCCAAGACCATCTAACTAGTTGGAGTCAAAGCTGGCGCTAGAACCCAGGTCATACTTAGACTTAAGCTCTTGGTTCTTCTGTTGTTTTGGACACTGAGAGCATTTATTGACCTTCAGTCTGTATCTTGGAGCAAAACAAGTCTGTTGTCCATTTAACTATATTTTCATTCAAAAGCAATCCTAACAGTCCATCTACCTAAGACTGTAATACAAGTGAGTGAAACATTCAAGTCTCTGACCAACGCCAAGCAGACCAATAATTATGACTAAAACCATACTGCCATCAACTTTGTAGACACAAACTTTGGGAAACCATTGGAAAAGGCTATGGTGGTGATTGGTCCAATTCCATTTCCTGTATCTTATCAACTTCAAAATACACACACACACACACACACACACACACACACACACACACACAGAGTCATTCTTCAATGCTTTTTCCAAAGAAAAAAGAAAGAAATGAATGCAGATGAACTTAAAAGTATGAGGACCTAATGAAGGTCAATTCTTGAAATATGAAAAGTATTTTCATTGTGGTGGGCTGGCCTCGGAGCCCAGAGTTTCTAGGTCTGAGGATATGGGTAGCAGGGATATTTTTTGGTCAGGAAACATCAGCAAGGTGAATACTGACATCACAGGTTACAGATTGCTTAGTAATCACCTAGCTAGAGCCTCCATATATTTGCCAGTATGGAAGAAGGTTTACAAGTTAAAATTCATTCACCAAATAATGAATAACTAACTCTTCCCTTGGTGAGCTAACAATTTAATTTGAGAAACAAGAATAAATATTTTAACAGGTAAATAATTCATCGAAGGATCTGCAATCTCATTGAGTCTTGTACCCCTTCCCTTTCATGGTGTAGATACTACTTATCCTCAATTTATTCTGGTCATTCTTTTGTCCTTCCAGCAATCCTCCACAAAAGATCTACCCAACATCTATCAACAACCTTCTAGGTTTAATAACATTTTGTGGTTATCTGTCTGTAAGCTCTCCATCTGTTATCACTTGCTCTCATCTCATGACCTGTCTACCTCCTTTTCCAATCATATATTTCATGGATGATGCTTTTCATACCATTTCCTAAGTACATGTCATTATTTATAAAGAACTGAAACCTACTTATAGCTACCATGTACTTCTCCATTGACCTTTAGTTCACTTAGAGATTAGAGATTGTTTCTTTAGACATCATGATGTTCTAGGATTTGTAGTCACACAGAACCACAGGGAAGAGGTTGTGGTTTAAAAGACATTTTTTTTTAATCAATGAAAAGTTTGAGATTTTGTATAAATTGTGCATTAATTGTACTATGCAATTTATATAATGCAATCCAGCTATTCTGTTACTCCAAAGGTTCAGGACACCTTAATGGTAACAGTTCATTATATCTGGACTGACACAGACTTGCTGTTTGGCTCTCCCTCATCTTCATGCCATGCTATCATGTATGTATCCATACATCTACTCCTGGAACTTTCTACCATCCACATACCTGGGAACAATAATCAAGTCAATACCACCATGCCTGGAAAGGACATTGATCAACAGCCCTCTGTCTATAATCATGGTGTCTTTGACATTTCATACCAAAGCACTAGCCCCACCCATGCTGTATTCCCTAATAGAATGTGAAGGGTTTTGAGGGTAGGGATTGCCTCACTTTGGGTATTTGTATCCCTGAGGTTTTGCATAGTGCCTGGCACATAGTAAATGCTTAACAAATGCTTTTTCATTTTTCATTGACAACATAATTCTGCACACAGGTTATTTGTCTATGCAAGATTTAAGTATTGACAGACTTAATCAGTGGTACCCAAGTAAACAGGCAATAGGCATTCTTCATCCAGTTGTTTTTTCCTTAAATAACATTATAAGCCATCAATACAAAAGCTATTACTGGGTAATATATGAAAAAAGACAAATTAGTAGCATAAGTGGTAAGCACTATAAGTTAAACAGAAGTAGAGAATTCAGAAAAAACTTTGTAAGCAAAGACACAAAGACACATGCCCTTCTCAGAAATAAAAGGGGAAAGAGAGCTTGAAATGAGAAAGCTGTGTAGGGGAGTTGTGGAAGACAGGCTAGTGAAAGTCCATTGGGGTCATATGTCCAGGACTTAACCAGAAATGAGCTCATTTGCAAATGGCAGCCTTAGGTCACATAGACTAGAAAGGCAGCCAGGTAAAATATAGATAGAGCATTGGATTTGGAGTTAGGAAGTCCTGATTTAAAATCTGGCTCCTGACACTATCTGTGTGACCATAGACAAGTCATTTATCTTCTCTATGCCTCAGTTTCCTCATCTGTAAATGGGGATGATGATAGCACTTGTCTCCCAAGATGTCAGGATAAAATGAGACATTTATAAAGTCCTGTGCAAATGTTAATGCAAACTTTATATAAATAGCAGTTATTTTTCTTATTGCCTATATTTCTTAAGTAGGTTGGCCATTGGATGAGGAAAATTTTGACTTAGTTAAGTAATTATATGAGAGGGAGGGAAGAAAATATTCGGAAAGAATGCAAAGTGCGCCATATATAATAAATGCTTAATGGAGGTTTGCTTGGGGGGAAAAATGAATGAACCAGCTACTGAAAACAAAAAAATAGATAGCGATAATGGAATTTAGATCATTGGAATTCTGAGCCTGAGCCAGTCTGCATCCCCTGATCGTTTATCTGTATTCTAAAGTATCAGGTACATGTCTGTGGTTCTAGAAACAATAAATGCTGTAAGAGTAGTAATTTTTCACAAAAGAGACTCATCTGGGGGAGGGAACATCAGTAGAGAAGTATATACTACATCAACTTATTAGGACAGCTGCGTCTCAATGACTATTCCCTCAGTGCACAGCACATGGTTTATGAAGATCCTTTGGGATAAAGATTGCAGTATAATTATCTTGAATTATATGCTCCATCCTCTAAGCATCAGGAGGAAGCCTCTTCCACCTCCCTTCTTTCTATATTCTCTCCTGGAGCCGACCACCCTGACAGACTCTGGCTCCTAGGAAGAAAGAGCATTGCCGATGCCATAGTGAGGGAGCGGCAGCCCTGACTCGATTCTTGGAAGCAAGCCCAGCGGAGCACACCTGGCTGTGACCCCCTACATAAGCAATGAAACAGAGAAACTGTTTGCCTGCTACCTCCCTACCACCACCCCAAGGCCTGACACAGGAGAGTATGCACAGAAGCACAGAAACATTGGTTTAGAGCTTGAAGAGACCTTCAGGTCATAAAGTCCAACTGCTTTGTTTTGCAGATCAGGAAACTGAGGCCTAAGTGATTTGTCCAAGGTCATCTAGGTAGCAAGTGACAGAGATGGGACTTAAGCCCAGGTGTTATGAATCTAAATCCAGTGCTTTTACCATCTAGGAAGGACTTCTTTACAACATAAATACAAGCTTCCAACTGTACAAACACAGAAGTACCAAACACCTCCCCAACGCTGCCTAGTGGGGAGGAACCAGATTAAAATGTAATCGGGAAATATTTAACAAAATAAATAAGAATACAATAGAACAAAGATAATGCTAATATGTTGTTTTCCAAGTCCATATGTGACCTCCTGGGGAATCTTCAGTATGATTTAGTGACCTCCATTTCTATTTGACATCACTGGACTGGAGATGTCCATTATTCAATTTTTGAGAGTATATAGAAACAGGATAATCACATATTTGCTGAAGACCTCGTATTGCAAGACATTGTGGTTAGTGCTAAAAGGTTAACAGAAATACTCGAACGTGTGGTCCTTGCCTTCAAGGAGTTCATAATCTAGTTGCACAAAGATTTAATCCATAAGGAGGATCAAAGGTGATACATAATTAAGAACTTAATTATGTGGTGTGGATCAAAACTGGCAAGAAGTCACAAGATTACAAGATCTCAGCTTTGGAAAGGACCTTAGAAATCATCTGAATCAAACCACATCTGAATAGGAAGTTGACAAAGAAGAAACCATTATTGAAGGGAGTGATGGGATTTGATTTAGGCTCTAAAAGTTAGGTAATTCCTCCTGACAGAAAGGTGATGGACTTAAATTATGAGGGATATGACATCTACAGGGTGTCCTAAAAGTCTTAGTGAACTTTTAAGCCTTAATAATTTCTGAAATATAAATACTACAAACTTAGAAAAAATAACATTTGAAAGATTTTTAAATGTTGATATGTTTTTATGACCATCATCTTGTGTAATATATTTTTCTAGTGGATTTTCTAACTTTGTAAAAACTTTCATTAGCTTGTGCTCACTGAAAGGATTACATCTGTAATCTTAGCTTGAAGATCATCCAAAGAACAAGGTTTTGATACGTGCAAGACAGTTTTGACATGACCCTATAAGAAAAAGTCTAATGGAGAGAGATCAGGTGACCAAACTGGCCAGCCAAGAGAAAGTCCTCTACCAATCCTCTGAGCTGAGAAAGTGTCATCCAGAAACCATTGTATGTGCAGTGCATAATGACAGGGTGCCCCATTTAGTTAAAATTAAAATGCAAAGAGGATTGCAATTTCCAAATAAATGTAAAAGAAATTTAAATAATAATTAAACTTTCAAATGATATTTTGGTAGGTTTGTAGAATTTGTACTTCTGAAGTTATAAAAGCTTAAAACACACTAATGTTTTTGAGACATGTATTTTCAGACATGAGAATTTGTATGCATACTGTCAAAAAGATTTTGTTTTTTCCCAGTTTGGAAGAGGAAAGGGGAAAGGAGAGGGGAGTTAATGATAGACTGTTCCTTCCCCCAAAAAGAAAGAAAGAAAAGAAAAGGTCATTGAAACTTTTTTTTTTTAACAAATACACAGAAGGAAGTTCCAGAAGGAAAGATGGACAAGAAAGACAGCTTTGAAAATGATATATTGAATTTCTTATATACTTAAAAGAAAAAGAAAGCTGTATATAGCTTTACAATTTCATGCACAATCCTCTTTTTTTCAGTTCTATTTGATGTATGGAAATATCTGTTTTATTTGGTGTTCAAAATTAATATATATGTATATCTGCAGATATGTACATATATATATATACATATATATATATTTGAGTTGAGTAGAATCTTAATGAATATTTAGGAGAGGGGAGAACATTTGGGACTGGGGTAGTAGTGACAACATATATTAGGTGACATCCGTTTACATAGGGAATCATTGTTCATATGTACACCACTGTGCTTTATACTCGAAAGGTTAAATATGTGTTTTTCCAGAACCAGTGGTAGATTTTCACTTATTGAACCACATTCTCTGGAAGAACTGGAAGCTAAGGGGGTACATATTAAATCGGGATTGATGGAATACATTATGGTCTATGGATGCAGTGGAACACTGTTGTGCCACTTCCGCTCTGTAGAGTAGAAGCAGAGAGTAGAAGGTGCAGAGACGTATTTTGGCTCCATATAAGAAATGATGAGAAGGACGGTGTCAGAGAAACTTAGGAAGATTTGTAAGAATTTATGTTGAGCAAAGTGAGTACAACCAGAGCAATTCATACAATAATAACTTTTTAAAGATAGATTGTGAAAGACTTAAAAATTTTGATCAATACAATAGCCAACTACATGGTGAAACAAGCTAGGCATCTCCTGACATAGAACTCAAGATTGAGACATATTTGGACATGGTCAATGCAGAACTTGCATTTTCACTTGATTATATACACTCATTACAAGGGTAATATTGTTCCTTTTTTTAACGGGTGGAGGGGTAGTGGAAAGAATTAAAATAAATTATTAATTAAAAAAATTTAATTTCAAGAGTTGCTCTGATTAATACAATAGCCAGCTAGATGATGAAACAAGCACCTCCTGACAGAGAGGTGCAACAAGCTGCCAACTGAGACATAGTTTTTGGATTTAGCCAATGCAAAGATCAGTTTTACTTGATTATGTATATTTATTATAAGGGTCATGTTTTTCCTTCTTTTTATTCAAAATCTCTTCCTAAGATGCTTAGAGAAAAAGGAAATGAATCTATATGTTCTAAAATATTTAGCTTTCTTTGTCATAACAAAGAACTGGAAATTGTGGGAATGCCTGTCAACTGGGGAATGACTGAACAGGTGGTGGTCTATGATTGGGATGGAATATTATTGTGCTATAAGAAATGATGAACTTATTGATTTTAGAAAAGCATGAATAGATTTTCATGAAATAATGAAAAGCAAAATGAGAAGAACCAAGAGAATGTTGCATACAGTAACCATGGTATTGTTTTAAAAACAACTTTGAATGACTAAGTCATTTTGACTTGTAAGTACACTAATTACCAAGGACCTATGATGGAAGATACATTCTGCATCCAGAGAAAGAACTGATAAATAGAAATATTTAGAGAATGAGTGTATGTATGTATGTATGTACACACATTTGCATCTAATGGAAGCCATCTCTAGGGTAGGGTAGAGGGGAATGGGAAGAAAAGAAGGGGGAAAAGTTACATGATTATTATATATTTAAAATCAATAGCAAGTTGTCCATAATAGATTTGCAGTTTCATGTGCAATTATCTTTTTTTATTCTACTATGCTGTGGAAATACTTATTTTAATTCAGAAATTTAAAATAAAATAAATTTTAAAATCCAGTAAAATGATATATCCAAAGTTTCAACTTGTAACTCTAAAATTCAAATAAATTCAATAGATATTTTATTAAGCAAAAATTTTTTTTTTTAATTCAATGGATGGGATGGGTGGATGGGAGTGAAAATGCTAGTTACATTGTCTTCTGTCCTAGTCACATCACATCAATGGTGTTGCCCATGTAATCCTGGGTGCCACATTTCAGAAAGAACATTAAGAAGTTGGAGAGCATCCAGAGAAGAGTGACCCAAATGATGAAGGGCCTAGCATGATCACCCTGAAAAATCAGATTAATGACGTTTAGTCAAGAATCTATCTGAGGATCGGTTGAATGAACCAGGAATGTTTAGCCTGGAGAAGTGAATACTTAAATATAATTGTTATGTTCCTTCCAGGGATCTGTGGAACAACGATTAGACTTGTTCTGCTTGGCCCCAGTGAGCAAATCTTAGGCTCAGTGGGTGGAAGGTGCAAAGAGGCATACTTTAGCTCAGCACACCTGAGTCAAACCTCTCATCCATATCTTATTATCTTTTGAATTCTTGTCCTTGTCCCCAAGATCCTTCAAAATGGGTATACTCAATATCCTGAAGTCCTTCCTCTGTGTCTTTGGACATCCTGAGGGAACCAGTGCAACACTTAAGCTATTTGTCTGACATCCCATGACCAATTCCCATTCCTTTCTGATTCTACCTTTCCTGGATAGTATCTTTTGTATTTACTTTTCATACAGGAAATCCCACACACAGACACCAAAACATCCACTCAATTTGGGATCAGGCAAATTTGTAGAGCTGTCAGATCCAATGGATTGATTTTCCCCTCCCCCATTTTTCAAATGGTAGTATTGGGTTTGCACGATATCAAGTTTATTTGCTTCTGATCACTCACCTTCCATGCAGCTGTCTATTCACACACTATCCAGAAAAAGAAGTAAGTCCATTTCCCCCAAAAGCAGGAGGAGGGGGAGGGGGGCTGGGATTGATTGGTGGGATTGATGGAGGAGTGAAGAACTCTACCCAGAACCTTGGACAGCACCTTGATGATAGAGGGGGAGTAGCCTTAACAGTGGAGCCATAGTACGGCTCCAAGGCTTTTGTGATCGGGCAATTGGAGAATGAGATTCTAAACCTCAAAGGTGATTGTTCAAGCCCATTCTCCGTCCCCCACTTACTGCTTCTTTATTCACATTCCTCTAAAACAATGCTGCCCCCCACCCGCCCAACATCTCACTCTAAAGCTATCCATTCCTTCCACTGTGCTCTTTGGATGCCTGCTCCATAGGTAATAAAGTAGCTTTCATCATAAATATTTTCCTTCTTTTGCATTCACTAAGATCTGACACCCTCTTGATGACAGCTTCCCTGGTGACCCTTTCCAACAATGGTTGTATTTTCACTCCTACTTGTAACTCACTAGAAATGGTAGGAGAGCACCTCTTGCTCCCCATTGCCATGATACTATTTTCTCCTGATTCTTTAACTGGCCACTGCCTTTGATGGACTGTCATTTAGGTCTCAGACCTTGACTATAGGTGTCCCCTAAGGCTCTCTCCTGGGTCTTTTTCTCTAAATACACTATATCACTTGGTGATCTTACCAACTTCTATGGATTCAATTATCATCTCTATGCAGATAATTCTAAGATCTGCTTGTCTAGCCCTAACCTCTCTCTCGACCTCACATTTCCAACTGCTTATTGAACTTCTTGAACTGGGTGTCTCAGAGACAGTTTAAATGTGACATATCCAAAATAGAATTCATCTTTCCCTCAAAACTTGCACTCTTTCTGATTTCCCTATTACTGATAGGGGCATCACCAGCCTTCTAGTTACCCAGGCTATCATCTCTCTCTCTCTCTCTCTCTCTCTCTCTCTCTCTCTCTCTCTGTCTCTCTCTCTCTCTCTCTCTCTCTCTCTCTCTCTCTCTCTCTCTCTCTCTCTCTCTC
Organism: Bettongia penicillata ogilbyi; assembly: GCA_023548195.1. Taxonomy (NCBI): domain Eukaryota; kingdom Metazoa; phylum Chordata; class Mammalia; order Diprotodontia; family Potoroidae; genus Bettongia; species Bettongia penicillata. The sequence goes on from JAJHZJ010000145.1 coordinate 1,513,296, forward strand.
TCTCTGTCTTTCTCTCTCTCTCTCTCCTCTCCTCCTTGTGCTCCTAGTTCTCCTTGTCTTCCTAGTCTTCTTTCTCCTCTTCTCCTTCTCCTTCCTCTTCCTTCTTCTCCTTCTCTTCTCTTCTCTTCTCTTCTCTTCTCTTCTCTTCTCTTCTCTTCTCTTCTCTTCTCTTCTCTCTCTCTCTCTTTATCCATCTCTCTCTCTCTCTACACATACCCAAGAACTGCAAAGTCCTCTCATTTCTACCTCTGTAACATTTCTTGTATACAACCCTCCTCTCTCCTCTATACCACTAGCAGCAGTACCACTATCCTGGTGAAAGCCTTGGTATCATCTCATACCTGCACTATTACAGTAACCTGCTAGTTCCCCTGTCTCAAGTTTCTTCCCACTCCACTCCATTTTTAAATTGATCTTTCTAAAAAGCAGGTTGGATTTTGTCATCCTCTTCTCCATTCAATCAACTCCATTGGTTCCCTGTTGCCTCCAAGATCAAACAGAAAATCCTCTGTTTGGTTTTTAATAAGATGACCCCTTCCTACCTTTCCCATTTTTTTACTCCTTCAGTTAGTTCATGTTTTCCATGGTCCAGTGACACTGGCCATTGTACTGTTCCTTGCATCTCCTAACTCGGTTCCTTTTCACTGGATGACCCCCATGCCTAGAACTCTCATTCTGTCACCTACACCTTCTGACTTCTCTCACTTATTTCAAGTCTCAGCTAAAGTTGCACTTTCTGCAGGAAGGCCTCCTTAACCTCCTTAACCCTCATGTCTTCTGTCTGATATTCTCTTCCAAAATCCTTTTAATTGCCATATCATTTTTTTGCATGGTGTCTTCCCCATTGTGAGCAGGGACTGGTTTTCTGTGTCTTTGTTGTTTGCCTTTCTCTGTATCTCCAGTGGCACTTAGTTCAGTGTCTGACACATAGCAGGGACTTGATAAATTCTCATTGACTTAACCATTCACTAATCAGAACCATGTAAAGAAAGAGGAACGGATTGGTACTGAAACCTTCCTGTTGAGTTGAAATCAGATTTCACTCGTGCTCACTAATTTTGCATTAAGTACAGTGAATAAAGAGACATAGATCTTGTGAAAAAATGCTGTCTTGTTCCTTGCCCTATTATTTAATTATTCCTTTGCATATTTGGAAGAAAAATATTTCTAAAAAGAGAAATGCTTCTGTTTGGCATTTCATGGATCAAATTAGCTGAATCGTTAATTACTACTTTACTAATTGTTATCTACATGTCCTTCCTATCTCTCAGGGTGATTTAAAAAAAAATAATGAATCAATCACATTGCTTCCAAGAGCAAAAAGCATTTTTTATACTGTTAATAAATAGTGACTTCAATAATTTAAACTTTAGAATTTTAATATTTTAAACAATTGGTTTCATATCTCATCTTTTTAGTTTTTTATTTTTGTGAATTTTATAATGAATATGATATTTTAGTGCAATGGTACTTTATAAAGTTTATAAATATATTATTTATTAGGGGTCACATACACAAATTTTCTTTACTGATGGGGTATATAGTAAAAAAATGTTTAGCAATCACTGCAGTAGGGACTAGTGCAATTGCTAATTTGATTTTGATGAAAGTGGTGAACTGCTTTGAGTAACCTGCAGGGACCCAGAGACCCTTCTGGGAGTCAATTATCTTCCAGGCTTCAGATTTGGCTCCTGAGTTGATAATTATCAGTAGGGAGCCAGGAAAAATTCTCTATCTTCTACTCATCCAATTTTAGTGACAAAAGAGGTCAAATTATGTAAGCAAAAACCACAAACCGCGTCTACATGGAGCCACCAGATCAAACATTTTGACCAAATGGACAAGCCATGCAGCTCAACAACTAATTTGGCTGATTTTCTCCACTCTATTGACCAATCTCCCTCAGATACCTCATCGTGGCATGGAGGTGACCCTTGGTTCTCAGAGGGTATGCTACTGGTGTACACGGTCTGTCAAGTTCTTCTACCAAAGTAGGAAGTTTTGGAGCATGGGCCATTGCCCATGGTGACTATGCAGAGCAGACTCACAAAGTATAGAATTCATCATAGGTTTGGCCATGGAGTAGTGATATTTTTTTTTGGTCATAACTGTCATGAAGGGGTTACAATCTGCCTTGGGAAAGGAATCATCCACATGGACAAAATCACAGTTTTTTAAGGAACTGATTTTTTTGTTTTACTGAAGTCAATAAATATTTATTAAGTACATACTATGTACCAGGCACCATACTGAATTCTGGGAATACAAAGAAAGGCAAAAATATTCCCTTCTCTCATGATCTAATCAGGGAGACAGCAGGCAAAAAACTATGTTTAAACAAGATACAGACAGCATTCCGTGAGGGGACTCTTAGAGGGATGGCTCTGGGAATAGTCTGCAAAGACTATTTGCAAAAGGAAAGATTTAAGGAAATCAGAAAAGCCAGGAAGTAAAAACAAAAAGGGAGACAATTCTGGACATGAGGGCCAGCTAGTGAAAAGACACTGGGTGAAGAGATTGAATGTGTTCTGTAAGGAACAGCCAAGAGACCAGGATCGATGGATCACTGAAGACATGGAGGGGAGAAAATTGCATCAAAGCTAGAGAGGAAGGAAGGGGCCTGGTAATGCAGAACCTGCTTACAATTGTTCTTTTGGTGTTATCTCCCAGGTAACAGTAAAATAAGTGGACAGAAAATAGCCAGACACTAGAAAAGACAAAAGCCAAAGACAAGAACAACTTTGAGCAACCAAGTCATTTTTAATATCGTAAACACATAAATTAAAAATAAAAGACATATGAAAAGAAGTTGCTGTTGGCCTCCAGAGAAAGAACTGATAAGTAGAAGTATGTGTAGAATTTTATATATATATATATATATATATATATATATAAAATATACATATATACACATATGTACACACATATGCACACATATATATTATGCATTATATATAATGTGCGCGGGTGTGCTCGTGTGTATCTAATGGTAGCCATCTCAAGTGCAGGGAGGAGGAGAGAAAAAAGGAAAAAAAAGAAATTTACATAATAACTTTGTTATATACTTAGAATGGTAAGTTATACATGATGGATTTGTGTGCAATCACCTTTTTTATTGTATTGTGTTACAGAAGTGCTTGTTTTATTCAGTGAATTGAAAATGAAATAAATTTTTTAAAAAAGCAAAAGCCAATGTATTAATGCAATGTTTCATCTTTAGAATGAGGCTCAGTGAGATGAAATCATTTGCCCTGAGGCACACCCAGTAAGTTAGTGGCGAAGGGGAGACTGAGGCCCAGGCCTTCCCACTCCTGATCTAGTCTGTGTTTTTTTTTTTATTGGGTACTCCAGCTTTCAATGTTTATGTGATAAAAAAGGTCACCGGGTCTAGAGATGAAAGGGGCCACAGAGGCCATCTAGTCCAACACACTGGTTTTACTGAGACGCAGGATGGATAAATAATTTGCCCAAGATTATACAGGTAATAAGTATCAGAAGCAGGACTAGAGCCCAGTTTCTCTGACTCCAGAGTCAGTACGCTTTCTACTGTGCGGTCCTGACTCTCAATACTCAGCTATTCTGAAAAAATATAGAACACAAGACATTTTGAATTGGCATGTGCTCCTTCCAGATGCATGTCTTGATAAACACTAATGACACAGTTATCTGCTTCCATGGGTGAGCTCAAAGGCAGAAGACTCTCAGTTTTCAAAAATTCCATCTGGCCTGTGAACTCCTAACATATATAAATAGTTAAGAATTATTGGGAATAAAGGAGAATCTTTCCTCAAACTACCCTTTCATTTAAGAAAAAAAAATTTTTAATGAGTTTCAAGTGAGACAACATTGTATGGTGGCTAAAGAGTCAGATTCTGAGCTAGAAAGATCAGAATTCAAGTCATCTCTGTTTCATAAAGGCTACGTGACTCTGGGCAATTAATCTGTTGGTGCCCCAGACAACTCTCTAAGGCTGAAAGATATGGAATAGTTGGCAATATGCATTAGTAGAGACAGTTTCTTACACTATTGAAATCACAGATCTAAGCAAAAGTTTTTTTAAAATAAGATTTTCACTATTAAAAAATAATAGTACAGTGCTTATACCTATATAAGTATAGGACATCTAGGTGACACAGTAGATAGAGTGGCAGGTCTAGAACTGGGAAGACACTAATTAAAATCTGACCTCAGATGCTTATTAGCTGTGTGATTCAGTTTCCTTAACCGTAAAATATGGATCATAATAGTACCTACTTCTCAAGGTTATTATGAAGTTCAAATGAAATAATATTTGTAGACTGCTAAGCACATGGTAGGCACTTAATTTGTTTTTTTTCCTTCTTATGCGACATTGGGCAGTACAATCTCCCTAAGCCTCTATTCCTTCATCTGTAAAATGGGCTTAAATCCTTGCACTATCTCACAGAATTGCCATGAAAATCAAATGAGATAAGAGAAGTAAAACCACTTTGCAACCACATATTAAAAAAAAAAAAGCTTCATGTAGAGGAAAGGCTTGGTATTATTATAGCTGCTCCCCAAGGCTCCATAGGAGGAGAATCTAGTCCATAATTACTGAATTCAGACTTCAAATCCAAGATTAGTCTCATTCTACTTCCACATGTCAGGACAACACGCCTTATGAAGCCTGGTTAGAGAAACTCTTCAGAGTCCTTCTGGCAGAGAAGGAGGGAGACAGAGACTCAGCACAGTAACTACATTTCTCCCAGTAGGCAATTCAATAATGTTGATTGGGTTCAGCATGGTAGCACATGCCTCTAACACCCACTACCAGGGATTCTGTAGCTGGAGGATTTCTTAAACTTGGGAGTTCTGTAGGGTAAGTTGATCAAGCATGCACAATAAACTCAGCATTACGATGGTGACCCCCCAGGAGTAGGGGGCCACCAAGTAGCCTGATTGGCAAAGATCAAGAAATAGAGAAGAAAACTCCCATGCCAATCAGATCAGAGTAGCCTCTGAATTTCAGGCTTGAGAGAGAGAGTGAGAGAGAGAGAGAGAGGGAGGAAGAACCAGACTTCAAAAAACCAAACCAAAAAAATAAGGTGGTTGGACTAAACAATTACCTCCCCTTCCTTTTACCTCCTACAAACCCTCCAAGGGCTTCCCCCCAATGGGTTTGCCCCCCATCCCACTTTCTGTTCCATGACTAAGTCAGTCAGATGAATATACAGAAAGTCTCATATGTCTTTATGGCATATTTGTTTTTACTTTCATGTAAAAACTTTCATAGGATTTTCCCCCTTGGATTTGTAGTGTTCAAAGCTCACTCCCCATTCTAAAGATGGTTTTGTTTTTGGAAAGCCTGAGAAATATCCCCTCAGCTATATTTGAGATGTGAGAGTAAAAAGGAGGGGGAAAAAAAAAACCTTTCAGCTTAAAAAATTTCAGACATTTTTTACTAAAGCCATAAATCAACAGTGGTTGAATTAAAACAGCTCAAGCTTGGCTTGTGTTTAGACCTCTGTGAGGTCTCTGGCTAAGCTTGAAGTAAAAAAAAAAAAATTAGAGTTTTTTTTTTTAAATGACTTCTGAGCATGTCCAGTTGGAATCTGATTAAATCTGTAGTCAAGTTTAATCAACCTCAGCCCTCCTAGACAATAATCTCCCCAAAATTTGTGTCTACAGTACGTTTTTCTTCTTTGTGTTGGCCTAATTTTTCCCCCTCTTCTTAAATACCCACCAAGACTGAAGTGGAAAAATGGAATTTGTTTTGAGAATACAGGGTCAGCCATCTAGAAGGTGTTGCCTGTCCTGGGAAGTTGGGGAATTGATGTCAAAGTTAGCGTGGAATAGTGGATTTGAAATCACAAAGATTAGGTTCAGACCTCATCTTGGAGAGGTGGGATATAAGCTATGTGACCTTGGGTGAATCACTTAACCTAGCTGAGCCTTGGTTTTCTCATCTACAAAAAGGGGATAATACCATCTATAATACTTAGCTTGCTAAATAAGTTGTTAGGCTTAAATGAGATACTGTGTATAAAGTACTGTGTAAATTTTAATTATACCTGGTGTTTATGTATTTAAGTATTTTAAGTCCCTTATTAGCTTATTCGAGGATACTGGTCTTTGGTAATAAAAAGCTCTTTATATAGAAGTGGTGATTACAAACTCCCAAGAACAGAAAGAAGGTAAAACTCTCTAGGGTCTTAATAAGTTCAGACTGGGAGCTGACCTAAACCAGCAAAAAGAGACTGTGGCTCTTTCCTTCTCTACCATAGGTGAAACCAATCAGAAACATCTGTGGCACTTTGAAGACACTTAATGCCAAAACCCAAACAAAAGCATTTTGGGATGATTTATAAAGGTTAAGCCCACATACAACCTCTGACTCAGAGCTTTCGAACATCCTTTTAAATAAAAAATATAAGTATAAGGGTGGGGGTCACTGAGACTTCTCAACTGAATCAATTAAAGGTATGAAGTAGGTGTGGACAAGGCCAAGACATCTCCATCGAATCAATCATTCAATCAATCAACCAACCAATCAAGGACACTAGAGTACTTGGGAAAAGTCTTTGCAAACCACTGGCTCAAAAGGAGTGATACTTCTCAGGATGTGTGTTGGTATTGGCAAAGGGAATTCAGTTACACCCTGTGGGTATCCTGTAAAAAAGCAAGCCAGCTCAGAACCCAGGCATGCGGTCATCTGTCTGCACATAGGAGAGTCATTCCAGACAAGTCTCTGAGAGGGAATCACCGGGAGAGGGAGGATACAAAAGCTCACCTTCTCCATAGTATCCCCCTGCCCTTGATCTTGAGGATCTTTTTAACTTTGAAAGGTCCAAAAGTTTTGGACTGCCCATGAGTGTCCCAGCAGCGTCTACAGAACTGCTGGTCCCGGTACTGGGAATGTAGGAAAAATTAGAAGCTTCAAGACTCTATGAGGAGCCCAGAGGAATGCACACCATTCCTAAGAGGAATTTCATGAGAGGAAATCACTTTTAGAGGCTGACACTCTTGAAGGGGGATAAAGGATCATGGACTTGGAGCTGGAGAGAATCTTCTAGTTCCACCATCACCAGCATCCTTGCTTAAATGACTTGTCCCAAGTCAGCCAGGTGAAACAAATCCATCATTCCTTCTTGTTTTTGTTTGGTTGTGTCTACCTCTTCATGACCCCATGGACCATAGCATGCCCAGTTCTTCTACATCTCTGCCATCTCCCCAAATCTGCCCAAGCTCATGTTCACCATTCCTTGTGCTGTTACTACTGCTATTTCCCCTCCACCAACTCTCCCTATGTCCCCAGTGGCAGAGTGGAGACTTCTTTTCCTTCTTAGACCCCTATCATTGCAACAGCAAGTAAAAATTGAAAGAAGGTAGTCAAAAAAGGGCACCCTGCCAATCCTGTCCTATCCAATAAGGATTTATTTCACCCTTGTTATGTGCAATTGGCTAGTGCTGGGGATCCAACAGCCCCTGCCTGGATGGGATTGACATTTTTCTGACTATTCCTAAAAGGCTCTGGCTCCTCAAGCCCCTGCTAAATCCCACCTTCTACAAGAAACCTTTTCCAGTCCTTAATATTACTGCTTTTCCTCTATCACCTATAATTCATACTTTACATACCTTGTTTGAACATAGTTATTTGCATGTGGTCTCTAGTAGACAGTGAGCTCCATGAGAGCAGCGGCTGTTTGGTTTTTTTTTTTTACTTTTTTTGCATCTCCAGAGCTTAGCACAGTGCCTGACTTGGTACTAAATAAATGCTTGTTGACCAACTGACAGAAAATAATCAGGGTGAACTTTAATTTCCAGAACTTAAAATAGGTTCCAAAGCCTCCTCTCTACCTCAGGGTCCTTCAAGTCCAAGCTAAAAATCCCACTTCTATGAGAAGCCTTCCTTGCTCCCCTTAATGCTAGTGCCTTCTCTCTGAGATTACCTCTAATTTATCCTGTACATATTTTGTTACTGCATGCATGCTGTTTTCCCTATTAGACAGTGAACTCCTAGAGAATCGGGCCTGTCTTTTGCCTTTCTTTGTTTCCTTCATGCTTAGCACTGTGTCTGAAATGTTGTTGCTGTCCAGTCATATTTCAGTCGTGCCTAGTTCTCCTTCCCCCCATTTGGGGTTTTCTTGGCAAAGATACTGCCATGGTTTGTCCTTCCCTTCTTCACCTCATTTTATGGATGAGGAAACTAAATCAAATGGGGTTAAGTGACTTGCCCAAGGTCACATAGCTAGTAAGTCCCTGAGGTCACTTTTGAACTCAAGTCTTCCTGACTCCAGGTCACACACACTATCCACTGTGCCAAGCACCTGTCCAATATCTGGTATATAATAGGTGCTTAAGAAATGCTTGTTGACTTGACTTTACTCCTACTTTCCTGCTGTAGCTTTGGGTGGTTATGGGGATTGATGAACTACAGTGACTAGAAGAGATTTCTGCCATATATGAAAGATCTTCCTAAAGCAAGTGTTTAAATGGAGGGCAGCTGGTACATTCAAGTCATTTAACAGATGGATTAACAAACTTCTTTGCATCGTCATTGCCATCCATTCTGTTTACAATTCTGTCCCCAGGTTTCAGTTGTCTTCTCCTTCAGAGAGGAGCCATGCAGAATTGTGAGAAGAGGACTGGTTCCAGAGCTGGAGGAGCTGGCTTCAAATGTGACCTCCATTACTACCTTTGTGACCCTCAGCAAGTTGATTTCCCTTCTCTGAACCTCAGTTTCCTCTTCTGTAAAATAATGGGATTTGGCTTGACATTTCCCTTTCAGTTCTAAGTCTATAATCCTATGAACAACCATGTGATATAAATGGATGTAATAGGATTTCATCAGTGTAGGTCAGGGTGTGCCAAGAGCATGATTTGAACCAAGGTCTTCCTGATAACTTTGAGTGAGAGACGGCTGTGCAAGGTCACATAGATCTGTCACTGAGGTGTGAGATCCCCTTCAAATCACATTTATATCATGCCATTCTTAGAGCATGAGGAGTAAAGTCAGAGTAGGAACTTAAATATGAGGGCTAGAGAGAACAAGAGATGCTTCTTTATTCGAGTAGTAAGGGAAGATCAAAGGTGCCTTCAGGGTGGGCCACTAATCCTGTAGCTCTGGGCTTTGGGGATGCTTTGCCCAAAAGGCGGAGGGGTGAGGGGAGAGGAAATTCAAGCAAATTTAGTCTCTCCGATCTAGCTCAAGGTAACATTTAGATAATGACCCAGGGGAAATGGCAGGATTTATAAGAAAAGTTGAAGACAAGACTGCAAACAGGACCTAGAGGAAAAGAAATGAATTGAGGCTCTATATGTGTGTGTGTGTGTGTGTGTGTGTGTGTGTGTGTGTATACACATATCTCTATGTATGTGTATATATGTATGTATGTGTATGTGTGTATATGCATATATGTGTGTATGCACACAAACATAGATAGATAGATGATAGATATGGATATACTCAGTTCAAACATTTTGACTAAAGGAACTGATCAATTCAATCAAGCAGTTGACCAATTCTTTTGGATTAAACTGGTTTTTTTTCCCTCTGAGTTTGATAAGTCAGAACAACAGATACCATCCCAGCAGGTACAGAGGGGACCAAGTAGTAGCACCTCATTCCTGAGACATACAGATGTAGGGTAAGGAGCCAGGTGTAGATGATGCCTTATACATCATAGGGGATAAGGCAGGAAACAAGCCAGGAGACCAGTAACATAATTCACAAGGCACATTTATATAGTGGCTTAAAGTTTGCAAAGTCTCTTCTGGGTCCCCCAATCTCTCCCTGTCCCCCCACACTCCCCCTGAGTCTGCCACTAGAAGAAGTCAGAAGACTGGAGTTCTGCTGGGAAGATGGATAATGGTAAGGACTGAGGTTCTGGTGGGTCTGTGTTGGAATCTGACCTCATCTCTATAATGGGAGGAAAGGAATGCATAAAAAGCTAGTTCTACCTGCATGCCTAATTTTGCTCTCATTTTTACACCATTCTTTCACCAAGCACTGCCAAGCTCTGTATACTTGTATTCTCTCAAACTCTTTCCTCCCTAACCTCACATGAACTCAGTTCCAGAACACATGACACCTTCCCCCTTTAATCTTACTCAAATACAAACCCCTGTGACCTATGGCCCAGTGCCCAGCTCTGGGCTTACTCAGATCAGGTTCAGTCTTGGAGTCAGCCCCCAAATATCATCCCTTTGATTCTTTTTGTCCTCATCCAGAATTGCCTCTAGGAAATTTCAGAATGTAGTTCAAATATAGTTCATGTCTAGGTCTCCACAGATGTGAGTAAAAGAGACCCAGCTGCTATCCAAGCACTCAACTTAATACAACTAGGTTACAATTAATGCAAGTTCAAATAATGTGAAATATGATTCAATGCCAACTATCAAATGATACTAGGTTGCATTTAATTTGAGCCAAAATTTAATTAATACAATGTGTGAGTTAGTTAAGGATTTTAACACAATCCTCTATCATCAGTCTGCACCTGTCTATTGTCATGTGTGAATGTGATGTGTTGCTAGGTACCATACTGACAATAGTTGTGTCAGTTTTTTTAAAAGACCCCTTATGTATGTATGTGTATATATGTAGATGTGTATGTATATATTGATATCTATATATAAATATATCCATACTTAGTAGTAGCCTGGGGAGGGGAGGAGGGAGAAAAAAGGGGGAAAAAAGAAAAAAGTAAAAAGCATACAGCAGAAGACAAAAGAAAATCTCCAAGGAAGCAAAGGAAAGATGGACAGCTCTCAACATAAGGCAAAGTGTTTAATATATAGGCTTTCTTGAAATGGAAAGTTATTGCTATATATCTAACTCCTCTTCCATGTTTTGCTGTGCACATGATGTGTTTTTTTATTTTCTTATTTTATATTTAAGTCTAAAATTTAAGTTTATAATGTGTTTCTTTTTCTTTTCTTGTTAAATACCTAAGATTTTTTTTAAAGAGTCTTTAACAAAATAGACACAAGAAGAACACTTCAGATGGAACAATACAGTGCAAAAAAGAAGAGGTTTGTTATTACATTAGAACAAAAATTTGATTTAATTGAATGGCATGAACATGGTCATATTAACTTTAAAATAGGACAAGATGTTAGAATGCCTAAATCTACAGTATAGGATATTATAAGACATGCAGGTAAAATAAAGGAAAAAGACAAAACTCCTCTACTTTCTATGGTTAACAAAGAATTGCAATGATGGAAATGGAGCATCGTTTAGCTGTTGCAACGATAGAAATGGTGCTTCTTTTAGCAGTATGAGTTGAAGACAGAGTATAAAAAATGCATTCCTCTCAGCAGAACAGCCACTGAGGCAAATGCCTCAAGTTTATTTAAGGTAATGAAAGAAAATGGAAATGAAGTGGAGAGTGAAGAAAATTTTACTTAAGTGTTGGTTGGTTTGTTATAAAAATCAAGTTCAGTTGCATAATATTACAATTATTAGAAAGGCAACCGGCGCAGATGAGGATACAACAACTGAAAGCCTGATATTTTGAAGAAAATAATCAAAGAATGTAGATATACTGATCAACAAATTTTTAATGTGGATGAAACTAATAAAGTTAAAATTTATTTTTAAAAGTTTTCATTGCATATTTTCAGACTGAAAATAAGTGCTATATTTTACATGTAATTATAACTTTGAATAGAAAGGGTTCAAATAATGGGGCCACTTGATGGGACTCTTTATTCACACTAATCAGAACCTAGCTGTCATGCACGAGTAGAGGACAATTTTTATCTCATTGAAAAAGTAGAAAATAAAGACCTCAAAGTAATAAGTAAAAAATGCAATCTTCCTTTCCCACTATCAAGTCCCACTTTTTCTCTAGGACTCTATAATAGAGTCCTCAAGATTCATAGCACTGCACTATGACTTAGACTTTCTGCAAGGGTAACAAATTTGGGAATGCTAAGAGAGGCAACCTTTCTAATAGTTTAATAAATCCTATTTTCACTCCAGGTTTTTGTATAGGATAGACCTCCAAACTAATGGATTCTATCTCATGTACTTACATTTCCCCTAAGAAGAGAAATTAATTTTGCTTGGGATTGCTAGAATGGTAACTCCCTTTTCCTTGAGTCTTCCTTGTTTTAATAGCTTAGCAACAATAACAAACAGCAGAAAACTCTTCGTTTATTCTCCCATAGCATGAGTTTAGTTTCTTGTCCCTCTATCTATAGCACCTTATGGTCAATCTCCTCCCAAAAGACTGAGCTGCTGCCCAGCCTCTCCCCACTCTTTTTCTTGAAGACTGACTTTCACAATCCTCTTCTTTCCAAGAGTCTGGCAATATCTAGAAACATCTCCTTCCTTCTCCTTTCTCTTTAGGGATTTGTCCCCAAATTCTCAGGGAACTTGAAAGAGAGAGAGAGAGAGAGAGAGAGAGAGAGAGAGAACAAGCTTTCTGATCATGTGGATGAGAACCATTTCTAGCCTCAGTTTCCTCAATTGTAAAGTAGGGATAATATCTAAGTTGTTTGAGAATCAAATGAGATAACATTTGTAAAAGCACTTAGTACAATGCTTGACATATTGTAGATATTAGATTAATGCTTATTCCCCTCTCTTTCCCTCCTTCTTGTGTCTCCCTGAATCACTTACTCGAGTCTTGATACCATGGTACAAGAGGAAGTTCTTCTAAGGTCAAAAGCCCACAAAAATTGGGGAAACCACGTAATATTTGGCCAGCATTCCTGCCCCTTCAAGTCTGTATGGTAACATTTCTGGAAAAGGGAAGACACCAGGAAAGTTTAACTTCCAGAACTTGGGTCCAATGATCATAACCATAAGAAAATACAAGGCACCTTCACCTTCATGATTTGACAAGGCATCAGAATAAAATTTTTGTGAAGGCACAAAAATGCAAAGAATCTTTTATTTTACTGTACTTTTTATTTTTTACTCTTGCTGTGTGGGGAGGAAGGAGGCAAGGAGGTAAAGGTCAGAATTCAGGTTGACTCTCTATTTGCCCTGGGGGTGAGGGGTAGAGAAGAAATTTTTTAAAAAATTTATAAACAAACCAAGTATTGTTAGGAAAAGGTTAATGACCATGGGAAAATGTGACCTATGTGAAACAAGCAAATTGGGAGTGCCCTCCAGACAGTGCTTCTCTAGTAAGGACCTGGCATCCTTCAGGTGGTGTGAAGGAGGTCTTTTTGCTTTTTAAAGCAACTCATTAGCATACACCGTGGAGATTTATTGGAACTATCCAAAAGGTCACTGGTTTTTGAAGGCATTAGGATTTGTGTGTGTGTCTTGCCTTACTAATATACCCCTGGGGGTTGTTTGCACAACACAGGTGGGGTCTTTTAAACCTAGACTCCTCACCCACTGTAATCATGTTCCATTCTTCTTGGATTGCGCCCTTTGCTCTGTTCAGAAAACGGTTTGGAAGCACAGTCATTATGTCCTCAAGCAAGGGGCTTGGATCCCAGATCTCAAGGGTCTCTTAGGAATCTTTTCATTCATATAAGATAAAGTAGCATCATATACATTTCAGATTTCAGAAATGCTTGGACCCCCAGGATTAGTTGCAACACATTTCTTCTTATAAGTACATTTCATTCCATTAAAGTCATTAGCAAATGAGAGGTTTTTCAACACATGCTCCTTGTTCAACCTCTAGTTCTATCGCTATCAGTATACAGTCACAAAATAAGCCCGCTACACACTTATAAAGTAATAGTTTATATTTAATTCTTTTGAATGAATTAAAACATTCATAGGGAACATTTCTAAACTAAACAATATTCAGAAGTCTTTTTTTAGTGATAATAATTCAGTGTTTTATTTTTCCCCAATACATGTTAAAATAATTTTCAACATTTGTTTTTAAAACTGAGTTCCATATTCTCTCCCTCCTTTGCCACCCCACTCATTGAGAAGGCAAGCAATTTGACACAAGTTATATATGTTTAATCATAATGTAGAAATTCTTAACCTTTTTTTGTGTGTGAGACCCCTTTTTAATCTGATAAAGCCTATAGACCCCTTCTCAGAACAATGTTTTAAAATGCATAAAGTAAAATATATTAAATTACAAACCAATTATATTGAAAGACATTTATCAAAATATTTAAAATAAGCTCACAGACCGTAGATGAAGGACTTCTATTTTCTCCTTGTCTGTCGGAGTGCAGCTCTATTCTAAGCAGCAGCCCACCAGGTCCTTGGGGATTTAGGTCTACTCAACTCTGCCTTGGCATCTACCAAGCTTATCTTGCTCAGCTCAGCCTAGACATTCTCCTGTGCCCAGGAGTGTACCTAGGAATGGGTCATCTCTGATTTATAACTTTGTTCCCATTGTACTAACTGCCTTTTATGATGTTTTCTCCCCTAATATTATGTTTTCAAGGGTATCCATAAAGACTGGGTCATGCCTTCCCTTCAATTATTGAATAAGCATCTAATAGTTTATATTTCTAGTATAGTAATGTGGGATTAGGTCTATTTTATTTCTTTTTAAAATGTTACTTTTCATATCAAAACATGGAAGTCTAGATTAGTTTGAAAGGTTTTTTTTTGTTGTTTGTTGTTTTTTTTCCCAGAGAGGGTCAACCATCCTCTGAAGATTGTAGGATTTAGAAATAGAAGGGACCTTATTTACTATTAGATACACTACCCCTGACCTTATTTTAAAGAGGCACTGAAGCGCAGAAAAATTAAATGGCTTTTTTATCTAAGGTTATGTAGGCAGTAGCCAAGTTGGTATTCAAACCCAAGTCCTCTGACTCCAAATAATAATAAAAATTGAAATTAAATGATAGTTTACATAGATTATCTCACAACAAACCTGTGAGTTAAACACTTTGGGCATCACTGGTTCCATCTTGTAGATCAGGAAACTGAGGTTTAGAGAGGTTGATTTGTCCCTGGTGGTACAGAGGCAAGATTTGAACACTATTCTTCCTTATTCCATAGCTAACACTTTGTACACTGGACCACACCGACTTTTTCTTCTTACTATAACATTCCATCTCTCCAGCTGAGAGACATGGTGATACCTATAGTACTCAGAAGTCCTCATCCACATGTTCTCCCATTAAGTAGCAGTGTGACCTTTTATAAGTTATTTCTACCTCTCTAGACCTCAGTTTCTTAATCTGTAAGAGAGGGATAAGAATATCTTTATTGCCTTTCTTACAGGGCTCTTGTGAGGCATAAATGAGATAATCTATGACTATGTCAACTTCTAATTTAATGTCAGGTTTCATTATTATTTGGAACCAGAGGACCTCAGTTTGAATTCCAAGCTATTTGACCTTTATTTGGATGGATGATCTCCAAAGAATCAAAAGTTCTGAATCTTTGGCATACTTTCAAAAGCAATCTTCCTTCATTAACTCTAATTAGGGCTTTTTTTTTCTTTCAGTGGCAAAGCAGGAGTCAAAAGAGTTGGGTCTTTGGGGCCATTTGTCTTGCCCCCATGAGTATTCCTGACATTGACTACGCAGCCATCCTTGAAAAGGGTGGGGACTGGGCTAAAAGAAAAGATTTCCTTGAATTGCCATTATGGAGCCAAAATAAATAAGCAGGGCTACAAGAGCACTGTTAAATGGTGTATGGTGGAAACATTACATTTTTAAGAGAGAACACTGATGTAACTGAATGGCAGAAGCACTCACTGACCAAACGTAAGAAATGAAAGGTCAAATGCTAGCAGCAGTCAAATCACATTGTTTAACTGCATGATTGATTGGGGGACAGAGTTAACAGCAGTTTTCTTTTAAATCTAGCAATATATTTAATGAATTGTCATTTTTATTGAGCTAAATGTGGTTATTTTACCTAGAACCAGAGGATATGAAAACTAGAAAGCAGATTAGAACTCATTTAAAACAACTGTCTCTTTTTGCAGATAGGGAAACTGAGATCAGTGAGGTGACATGACTTACCCAAGATCAGTCAATGAATTAGTGGCAAGGCAGGGCAGTGCACAAATATTTACCCATGATTTCTTAGCAGCAGCTCTGGTTGAGCAGTCAAGTGAAAAGACACATGGACAACTTGTGAATCTGAAAGGAAAACTCTGGAAGATCATCTTAGCAGAAAGTCATAGCAAGAGACAGAAGCGATAAATCAGGCTGGCTGAAGGTCTGAGTTTGAAGGATGCTGCAGCTAGAGCCGTCATTCACTGGCAAACAAGAGCAGCCATTTGTTACAGCTGACAGAGTCACGGACACCCTGCCAGCTCACTCAAGCTCAGAGGCAATTTTGGCCCCTTTTGTAAAAGAACATCAGCCTAGCATCTTTAACCAAGGGAAGCAGGGTAGCAGCACAGGGTCTGTTCCATCAGGCATAGCTATGGAATAGTGGAGTTTGAAATATCTTGGAGAAGGAAAAGAAAATAGGGAGAGACATAACCAGTCCTGGCCATTATAATTATGAATGCTCTAGAGTTCCGGAGCTGCCAGATATGAAAACTAACATGTTTGTTTAGCCAATGAAAATGGTTCTATTTGTTAGTGATGGCTATGATCTCTGAATTTATTCCTAAATAGTCAATTTCTATTCCTAAAAAAGGATTTCAGAAAGAGGAGTATTTCCTAGTTGTTAATGGGGCAAAATAATTCCATATGGGGGCAATCATCATGTGACTAGCTAGGGAGTACAGTAGTATTATTAATCTGATACGCCTAAATACTAAGACCAGGACCCAACTCACATCTTGATGGTGCCTCTACCTTAGCAAAAGTGTTACTAGGATTATTGTTGACTTCCTATTCCCCTTTGGGATCTGAGTTTAATTATCCAAAGCCAATTAATTAAGGAGCACTTTTGGTTCAAATCCTAACTCTGCTGATGACCACTTGCAAGAGATAGGCAAACCATTGGAAACCTGTCTGTAGATGAGGATGCTTAAACATAATGATCTCCAAAGTCCCTACCATCTCTACACCCTCTGATCTTCCCTTCGGATAAATCAGACATTCTTCTCCGTAGATCCATAACTCTTTACCCCTTCTGTTCTTCCACGGTAGAACACGTGAGCAAGGGCTGGAAGAAGGGACAATGTCAGTGCTAAAAAAATTGTAGTTATATTTTTTTTTCTTTTTAGGAAGCTATAGTATGGGCACCCTAAATTTGCTTACTTCTGTGCTATGTGGCTGCAGCTTCTGTTGTTCTAAGGGATTTACTCTAAATGTTGATGGCATCCAGTTGGCTAATGTTTGGTGCGTAAGGTAAATTCATTCATTTTAAAATTGGAATCTGGCTGTGTTAAGTCCTCTTAAGCTGAAAAAGTTTCACATATGGGCCCGGTAATGGACCGTATATTTGTTGTCTGATAATCAGGTGGAATAAGTTCAGAGAGGACCATCACCTTGTCTCAAAGACTATCTAATACATTGCAAAACAATTATAATCTATGACCAAAAATTCACAGATTCTTGAAGCAGGTAGAGTTGACCCTGTTCTCCAAATTCATTGATCTCCCTTAGCATTCACAAAATATGTTCTCTATAAGGTATTATGTATAAGAATTTTGTGCTAATGGAGTCTCAAGAATTGTTATGGAACACCTAAAACGGAGGAAGAAGCCACTCTCTTTTCCCCAATTTCCATCAATAATACTGTTGGGTCAAATTGTCATTTAGCATTAGCCTAGTATTTAATGGCATACAGAGGGTCTCTTTGCCCTGCAACCCTACCACTTCTACAGATCAACATCTGTGCAGTGCTTTTATCACTTTCAGCATGTGAACTAAATACAGAAATGTGGAGTAGGGGGAAGAAGCCAATAGATCTGCCACCTGTGCCAAAATTTTCATTATTGCCTCTTGGTTGATTTATATGTTAAACAGAGAATATCACTGCAGTTGAGGTATCCTGGTCCCCACACAGGTTCTATGGGTTTTTTTTTTAAGTGGCAGAGTCCCCAAAATTAGTTTAGGGGATGTAAGGGACAATCACTAATTTAATAGCAGTAAAAAGAATTTTCTTTTTAAAATTTATTTATCTATTTTTAGTTTTCAATATTCACTTTTAAGATATTCTGAATTCCAAAATTTTCCCTCCTCTCTCCTCTCACACCTCCCCAAGATGGCATGCAATCTGATGTACGCTATGCATGTACAGTTGTATAAAACAGATTTCCGCATTAGTCATGTTGTGAAAGAAGAATCAGAAGAAAAGGGGAAAACCATGAGAAAGAAAAAAAACCAAACAAAAAGGAAATAGTATGCTTCAATCTACATTCAGACTCTATAGTTCTTTCTCTGGATGTGGATGTCATTCTCCATCATGAGTCTTTTGGAATTGTCTTAGATCATTGCATTGCTGAGAAGAGCTAAGTCTATCAAAGTTGGTCATCACACAATGTTGCTATTACTGGTTACAATGTTCTCCTGGTTCTGCTCACTTCACTCAGCATCAGTTCGTGTAAGTTTTTCCAGGTTTTTCTGAAGTCCACCTATTCGTCATTTCTTTTTAAATTTATTTATTTAATTTATTGCTCCACAATCACTTCCATATAACCTAGATTTTTTCCCTCCCTCCCCCTCCTTCCTCCTCCCTCCCTGAGATGGCGTACAATTCTATATAGGTTCTACACATACATTCCCACTAAATACACTCTCACCTTAGTCATGTTGCATAGAAGAATTAAAATGAATGGAGAAATCATAAAACAAATTAAAATGTAATACAAAAGAAAATGATCTGCTACACTGCATTCTGATAGTTCTTTCTCTGGATGTGGAAGTCATTTTGCCTTAAAAGACCATTGGGAATTTTTTAAGTCCTTGCACTGTAATGAAGTTCTAAGTCTACCAGAAAAAATCCTCACACACTGTGGTTGTTACTGTGTACAAAGTTCCCCTGGTTCTGCTTCTTTTGCTCAGCATCAGATCATATAAGTCATTGCAGGCCTCTCTGGAGTCTTCCTGTTCTTCATTTCTTACAGAGCAATATTACATTCATATGCCACAATTGTTCAGTCATTTCCAATTCTTTGCCACCACAAAAAGAGCTGCTATAAATATTTTTGTATATGTGGATCCCTTTCCTTTTTTATGATCTCTTTGGGATACAGACCTAGTAGTGGTATTGTTGGATCAAAGAGTATGCACAGTTTTATAGCCCTTTTGGGCACAGTTTGAAATTGCTCTTCTGAATGGTTGGATCAGTTCACATATGCATGGGTGTTCCAATTTTCACACATTTTATCCAGCACTTATCATTTTCCTCTTTTGTCATTTTAGTCATCTGATAGGTGCGAGGGGGTCTTAGCTCAGAGTTATTTTGATTGGCATTTCTCTAATCAATAGTGATTTAGAACATTTTTTCATATGGTTATAGATAGCTTTAATTTCTTTATCTGAAAATTACCTACTTATATCCTTTGACCATTTATCAACCAGGGAATGATTTGTAGTCTTAAAAATGATTTTCTAATCAGAAAGTTACCTGAAGACAGGAGCTTCATTGGGAACAGAAACTTGTACTATCTCATATAGTTCATCTTTTCCTATGGTTTCTAACCTCATAACAACGTTTGGCACAAGCAAAAAGGCAGTAAAATACATATATGGAGACTTAATATTAGGTTCAGGGAAGTCTGCTATATACTTCTAAAAGGCCCCCATGGTCTACACTAATGAGATCCCCAGGAGAGGCATAAAACATTTAGAGGAAAGAAGACCTCCTATACACCACCTGGAGAATCCTCAACTCTACCATGAGAAGTACACATCTGTTTGGATGACTAACCCACTTTTTACTGTCTCACATAGTTCACATTTTCCCAAGGTCAATAACTTCTCACTTGGCACTAGTATGAAGATAATCAAGAGAACAGACTTAATCTAAGCCTGGTGGCTTCTGTTGGCTTTTGTTTATTGCCTGGTTAACAATAGCCCTGGACTAAAAAAAGCTTTAGCCAACCTTTATCAAAGAAAGGCTTCCCAGCCATTGCATCCCAGCAGATGGTAGCAGAGAGTAGCTTATCAATTATGATACCCATGGAGACATTCAACAGACATGATGCAATATTCAGCAGAAAGCAATGTGATGGTACTACCAGAAGACTTTAGAAATTCTGCAGCTTCAAAGATGTGAGTCAATCCAGCCACACATGCATCCTTCCTACATATATACCTATGTGTATACAATTGCACATTTGAGTCCTAGGCATACAGATCACAGAAATAAATATCTTTCCACAGAAGCTCCCTGAGTACACATGTTCTCTATGTGTATGTCTTCTAGGAAAAGACCATGTTTTCTAGGAGTATATCCTCTACCATTTGTGGTCTGATAATCTATGGGAAAGTATATCCCATCTGTGCTTGCAAAGATCTTTTCTCCTTGCTCAATTTGCTATGATATTTGATTAAATATATTTTGCACATTAATACTGTTCCCAAGTTGCCTGGTAAAAATAAAATACAATAAAGGGAATTTTATGAACCGTAGGAAAACCTATGGGTTTCTTTTGTTTGTTTGTTTTATTAATTTATTTGTTTTCAGTTTTCAACAATCACTTCCCTAAGTTTTAAATTTTCCTCCCCTTCTTCCCCTCTCCCTCTCTGAGACAGCATGCAATCTTACACAGGTTTCTACACATTCATTCTTATTACACACATTTTCACATTAGTCATGTTGCATAGAATAATTTAAAAGAATGAGAGATACCATGAGAAAAAACAAAGCAAAACATAACACAAGAGAAAATAGTCTGTTTCATTCTGTGTTCCACTTCCATATTTCTTTCTCTGCATGTGGATAACATTTTGCATCAAGAGTTCTTTGGGAATGTTTTAGGCCCTTGCATTGCTGTGAAGGGAAATCTATGGTTTTAAGCAGGTCCTGAAATAGAGAGTACTTTGAATCTGGGTTAGCTTTCTGGAAACCCATGTGTGAAAGGGATCCCAAATGCTATAACTGATATCCTTTACTCAGTAACCTAATGTTAACTGATAACTGTCTATCAGCGACTGGGAATATAAGCTGCCTGGAGGGATCTACAAGGATCCTTTTTTTCCCTCTGCTGATTCAACACAAAAAGGAAGTTTCTGTTATAGTTTGAGGACACAAAGTCTATCTTACTTTGTCCTATACACAAAGAGTGAAGTATCTGGAAATATCAAAGCAACAGCAGACACCCCAGAATCCTAAGCCTGCAGCTTATCGTCCCTCTTTTACCACCTCAAAAGAGATAGAGGATGAAGATGGTCCACTTGGGGCCTCAGCATGTCCAAATGGAGCAGTGCTCCTATAGATCCCAGTCTTAATTCTGAATTCTCCTTGAGAAAGGTCTTGTAATTGCTATACTGTACCATGATAATAATAAAGGGGTCTGGGAGTAGAAATATGTGTGTGTATGTATGCATGTCTACATGTATATGTGTATTTACACAAACAGGGAAAAAACCCTCACAAATATAGACATATGTTTCCATCCAAACTAGCCAAGGATTGGAGACTTCAGGGCCTGACTTGAGTCTTCTGTTGGGTAGGAGCACCAGTCTCATTAAGACAGTACTACTGAGTCCTTCACTTTAAATCTGATCCAACCTGAGATCAATTCTTTGCAGCCTCTAAAATATTCTGTAAATGCCCTCTTTTTGGTCCATGGCAGTGCAGGACCTCCTTAGTAATTCCTTAGAATTCTATTGGGTCACAGTGTGGTAATCCTCTAAGAATTCTTTGCCTTCCTTACTTTTACTGCCACCACTCCAAGACTTCCTATGAGACCTTATTTTAGGCAAGAGCCTTGAGGCTGTATTCTTGTCCCTTGGTTCTGTCTTATCTCCTGATCCAGTAGAGAATCAGCCCAAGAGCAGATTCAGGCCAGCTACTTAGAATGCAAGAACCTTTTCACCCCTACCTAGGGTGGGGTGGGGTGTCCAAACTGCACACAGATAGGTAAATTATAGATAACAGAATAGTAGCAGAGTCCAGAGTTAACTGGCTTAAGAGAAAATTTCATTCAAGGATTTACTTGCTTCTGTTCTTTATCAATAAGCTCACCTTTCTTATCCCAGGTCTTTCTCTGGTTACTCAGAGGAATCTGGCTACGTGGGAGTTCCTAAGCTGTCAGACATTTAAACTAACATATTTGTGTCTTGTATCTACATAACCCTGGTCTAGTCTTAATCTATTTGCATATGCCCTTTTGTCACGAAGATCTTCTAGGTGGTTCTTCCAGTATGAACCTAGGGCTCAGACCAGGCTCTTTCCTGACTTTCTGGTTATTTTTTCTCTGGTCACCACACAGAGAAAACCCATTCTTTTATTTTCTAACTGTTCTCTTAATCATTTAGTCATCCTTAGCCAAAAATAGGCACTCAGTAAATGCTTTTTAACTAACTGAACAAAGAGTCTCGACCTTATTCACTCTCCTACAAACAATTAGGAAGGATATGTCACCAATTCCTTGCTCTTTTGGTCTCCTTACTCAAGAATGCTGGGTTCTGTCTACACATAGCAAGTCAACCATAAACACATTTGTAAATTCTGGGCTCATTTAGGCTCATCTGCTCCATTTGGGAATGCCTAGGCCTCAACTCATCAGGCTACAAAAACCAAGAATTCAGCAATTCTTGGGTCTGTCACATGGACCCACTGGGAAAATAGAACATACTTCATTGGTCCCAGGATTATTTATTTATCAACTGTATTCTCCCATCACTTCTTGAAATGTTCTCTCTTTACTTCTAGATTTGTTGAATTGGTAAGAGATTTAAATGATGAAGTCCTCAGTGGAAAGAGCACTGAATATGGAAACAGAGGACCTGGGTTTGAATCTCTGCTCCACCATATAGGACCATGGGCAAGACATTTCATCTCGTAGAACTTCCGTTTTCTTATATGTAAAACTGAGGGGTAAAGAAGAGAATAACTTCTGCTGTTCCTTCTAGCTCTAAGTCTATGATTTGATGATCCCTGAAGATCTCTTAACAAATGAAGACTCATAAACACTTAAAGTAAAAAAAATGTTTCTTTTGATCTTCTGACCCAAATATGAATCCCCAAATTCTTCTGTTTTGGTCTTTATATGGCACAGCTTTTACTCAACAAGAACTCAGTTTAGTAATGCCAAATAATGGAATCCTTTGATGTTATATAAAATTCCACGACTTGATCCTGAAGACTTTACCCAGTACAATATGAAGGTCACCTAGGAAAATGGACGTGTGTTTGTTATTTTTAACCATAGTTAGACTACTTGACTAACAAAAACCCAAACAAATATTTTGGGTTCTTGGTCTTCAAAGTGGTTTTTCTTCTATTTTTTTTAGGCTTTGCTTTATTTATTTAGTGGATAACAAATAGCTAGAAATACAAAAATATGGGTCTCTTCTTTCCTCCTCCTGAACCCCAGCCTCCATCTCTAGAGGCATGACATGGCTGAATGAAGATGATATTTCTCTGATAACATGGATTCTAACTTTCACAAAGATATGAAGTCATGACCCTTTTGTTTTGATATGCTGCCTGTTTCAGCCAGGCAGAAAAGCCCCCCCTAACTCCAGGAGGTATACAAGACTTCACAATTTATTAAGAAGATTAGCTGGGGCTTAGTTCCCTCTCTAATGGTTAGTCCCTTGAACGTGTGCTTGTTGGAGAGCCCCAGAGGTCAGGTGGAGGAAGGT
This sequence comes from Bettongia penicillata ogilbyi, assembly GCA_023548195.1. Lineage (NCBI taxonomy): Eukaryota > Metazoa > Chordata > Mammalia > Diprotodontia > Potoroidae > Bettongia > Bettongia penicillata. The sequence continues at coordinate 1,536,882 of JAJHZJ010000145.1, forward strand.
ATGATTGGGTCCAATTTCATTTGGTCTCTTCTTTTGACATGTTAATGAGTTAAAAAAAATTAAAGGAAGTTTTCCATACACATGTTTTGCAGCGGGTTATATACAAACTGTGACAAACCCACCTTAAATATTGCATGTTTTTCCACTTTAAGCTATTTTTGCAGAGCTGCCTGCTGAGCAACGACAAAGTTCATGGTTCAGCTGAACTTTTGAACTCGGGTGAGTATTTGACACAGCAAAACAATCCAAATGAACTTAGCCCAGAGTTTTCATAGTTTAACCAACTCCCAGGCCTTTGTCTAGGGCAATGAAGTAGGAAGGTTTCTTTATTGATGTTGTAAAAACTACCAGTTTAATAACAGGCCAAGGGAGTGGGAAGGCGATCAGTGGACAGGAGCACCTTCCTTTGGGTTGGCAAAACCCAGCACTGCTTTGCTAGTTCAATGAACTTTACCTGACCCCTGAAGGATGACTGTCCCCAGGACTCTGCCACAGCATTTGTGACTGGCCTCAAGTCTCCTTATTCTGCTTTCAAAATGCTTTCTCCTGACCTGGGGGCTCCTAGCTAGGAAGGGATTTCTCTAATACTGCACATGAGAACTTAGTATTTCCCTATAGGCAATTGGTTTATTTTCTTGGAGGGGTATAGGGGGAGAGTAGTAAGGAAGTTTATAGTGTATGTTGGGTCCTCAATTTTGTTGTATGCGAGGGGTTTGGGGATGCTTGTCTACAAAACTGAAATGCCTACCCAAATCTCTGAAACTGTGCTGTAAATACAATTCAGAACTATCAGTAGCTTATATCTATCCTGTCTCTCATTAACCATTTGTTTAAGAATTGACTGCATGAGCAAAGGCCCAGCATAGGAGCATTCTAGTCACCTGTCAAGAGAAAATATAGCTCTTTCAAAAAGGATTAGGACCCAATATTGACTGTTGTTACATAGGAAGGGAGACCTTTGAAAGGCCTCAAAGTCACATGTGGCCTTTTAGGTCCTTAGGTGTGGCCTTTTAGGTCCTTGGGTGAGGCCTTTTGACTGAGTCCAAGTTTTACAGAACAAATCCTTTTATTAAGGGGATTTGTTCTGTGAGATTTGGATTCAGTCAAAGGGTCATACTGAGAACACCACATGTGGCCTTGAGGCCACAGATTCCCTACCCCTGGTGGACTCATACATACTGCTCTGGCTCATGTGAAGAGAGGAAATCCCAAGAATTAAGTTTCATGAATATTTATGAAGCATCTACCATATGTAAACACCATGCTAGTCTCTAAGAGAGAATCCAAGAGTCCCTGCCTTAAACAACTTACTGTCAAATCTCAAAAAAGTGAAAAAACCTCAGAGTTAGAAGGGACTTCAAAGGAGATAAGACCTAACCAAAAATTCCCTCTATGTCATCCTCCAAATTGTGGTGGGGTGAAGAACCCTGAAGAACTCCAATAAGGGTGAGTTTGCCATCTTGTAAGGCAGTCCACTTCTACCTTGGATAACCCCAATTGCTAGAACATTCCTTTCCACATTGCGCCCATACTTGCCTCTTTGTAACCTGTGAATATTGTGCCCATCTATCTCCTTTGGGGCCAAGCAGAAAACAATCCAATCCATAAGAAGTCTAGAAAAGGGAAAGTCAAAGCCAATATTTGGCAATACATCTTTAGTCTCTCAAGGGAAAGGGGAAATCAAAGAATGTTGGATTTAAATGTAGAAGGGACATTCAAGGTCATGTTGTCTGACACCCTCATTTTAGAGAGGTTGAGTGATTTCCTACAAGGTGACACTGATAATATGCAGCAGAGATGGGATCTGAATTCAGGTCTTCTGATTCCATAGCTAATACTCTTGGTCTCAAATCTGAGAACTCCCCAACCATCAGAGTAGCATTCCAGGCTGGGTGGGAGAGGGGAAGGATACAATTCCTCTAAAATAATGAATTCTTCATCACTTTACTATGAAAACAAAGAAGTATTTATTGCCTTCTATGTTTCTACCCCTTCCCTGAAGGATGAAATTCAAATAATCTTCATTATATGAGAAAGCTAGGAGGGCTGGCAAAAAAATTAGAGGCATGAGGTCCAGGGTCGACTTTTGCCAGGAATGTTAGTGCTATATAAAGGGGTTCATAGACGATAACATTAAGCCAGCTAATGTGGTTAGGGATTCTTTAGGTCTGGGTAAAGCTGGACTGTGGAGATGAGTTCCTTTGGTGGCAGACCTAAAGGACACAGGTGTTTTCCCCTTCAGCTTGACCTATTGGTAAACGTCCAACTAAGAGCATGGGAGTTCCAAAGGTATTTCACATTTGTCTTCACATTTTCTGTCATTTTTTTTGTGACTGTAGAAATTATCTCATTGCCTACTAAATTCAGATTACTGAGGACAGTAGCCAATGGACTTCATTATCTTCCTCTTTAGGGACATGACGAAGTTCTGGGGCCTAGGGGAGGAGATGACACTGGGTCCTGCTACTCCTCATTAGGCTTATGTCTCAGGCCTTGGAAACTCTGGGGCAGGGGTAGACTTGCCAAACCCCTCCCATGTTTTCTGGTGAAGGAAAGTGAATTGTAAGTGAATTGATGTCCCAAACTCTTAAATCTATATTTTCAAATATTGTAGAGAAAATGTGACCTCCTTTTTTCTTCTCTAGGCTAAGTGTCCCTAGTTCCTTAACCTTATTATCTCTCAAATAATATGACTTCCCTGTCCTAGCAGTCTTCCTGTCAAAGTCAATCAATAAACATTTATTAAGCACCTACTATGTGCCAGTCACTGTGATAAGTTCTGGTGACACCAAAAAAAAAAAAAGCAAAGGAGTGCTTTATTCATCTCAAGGTACTCCCAGTCTAACAAGGAAGGCAACATGCAGACAGGATATACACAGGATAAATTGGAGGTAATCATCAGAGAGAAGGCACTAATATTAAGGGAGATTCAAGAAAGTTTCCTATAGATAAAATCCTATCTAGGACTTGAAGGAACTCAAGGAAGCTAAAAGGTAGAGATGAAGAAAGAGAGTATTCTTGGCATAGGGACAACTGGAGAAAAAAACTTGGAGTGTAGAGTTGGAATATCTTGTTTCATCCAAGAAAGTCAGTGCTGCTAGATCACAGAATACATGGAGGTAGATAAAAAGATGAAGTATAAGAAGGTGAGAAAGGAATGTATGTGAGGTCAGGACATACTCCAATTTGTCAGCATCCTTCCCAAATTGTGACATACAGAAATGAACATGCCGAAACCACATTTGACCCAACTAATACAGAGAGTGTGGTAAGCCCGATGTCTCTTGCTGTATTACTTTCTACTAATACAGCCTAAAACTATATCAATATTTTTTGACCCATTACCAAACTGACTTGAACTAAGCTTGTGATTAACGACAATCCTAAAATTTTTTTCATAAAAACTACCACCTAGTCAGGTAACCTCCATCCTGTTTTTGTATAAATGTTTTTCAGTCTGACTGCCAGACTTTACATTTGTCCCATTTAAAATTCATTTTGTCATAGAATTCCACCATTTTGGGTTCAGGGACTGTTTCTGGCTAATAATGGTTTTTCTAAACTCATTTACCTCCTTTCAAGGAGTATAGAGGATACTGTAGGACTGCCCAGGGGCTCTAAATGTACTTTGTATTTGGTGAAAATAAGACCAGGATAGTCCCAAGCCCTCCAGGTCAGTCTTTCCCAATCACTACCACTGCAGGGCAAATGTTTACTGTTCCAGAAAATGTTTACTACCCAAGGTCCTTACTTCTTAAAACCTAAAAACTTAAAAAAAAAAATTCAAAACCCACCTGGAATCTTCCCATCCTGGCTCCTACCTCCTTCCTGGCTTTATCTTGCCCTCAAGGCCTTGACACTCCAGTGGACCCAAGTGAGTCATTTAGTTTGGGTTGAGAAACTCTGCTTTTTCCATTTACACAAAACCCTCCCATCACCCTAATACCCTCTCACCTCGCCCCAGCCCCGCCCCCAGCTGACTTTGCCTTCACCTTTCTGGGCCTCAGCTCTTTATTTGTAAAGTGAGTATATTGGACTGCCTGATCTCTGAGGTCCCTTCCAGCTGGGATATTCTATGATGTTGTGACAGGATCATGGGATCATAGAGCTAGATCTGGAAAAAGGATCATCGAGTCCAACCCCATCATTTCACAGATGTGGAAAATGAAGTCCAGGAAGAATAAATATAAGACTGCCTTTTGTCTTTGTTTGTATCCCCAACACTAAGCAGGGTGCTGGGTATGTGCATGCTTAATAAATAAATGCTTGGTGACTGACTGACACAGAGGTCATGTCAGACATGGGATTTGAACCTAGGAAATATATTTCAGTTGCATAGAATTGATTCTCTTTCTCTCTTCCTCTCTTTCCCTTTCTTTCCTTTCCTCCCTCCCTCTTTCCCTCTCTTTCTTTCTTTTTTCCTCTCTCTCTTGCTCTCTTTCTTTCCTTTCCTCCTTCCTTCTTTTCCCTCTCTCTTTCTCTCCCTCCCTCTTTCCTTCTCTTTTTTTTCTTCTGCCTTCTCTCTTTCTCTCTATCTACCCTCCCCCACTCCCATCTCTCTATTTTGTTGATCTAATTGGGAATCTGTTTCCTTTACTTCCTTTTCTTTTAATATTCCATCCCCATTGCCTCTGATCCATGTAAACCTTGTTTGTCATATAATCACAAGCTCTGTCACTGCCATTGTGTCTCATGGGTGGTGTTTCTTTTCCATCTGTGTATTCTGTCTAAAATAAATCCTATGTGGTCCCTATTATGTGTAGTGAATACTATGCCCCCATTCTTCAGAATGAGGAAGTCTACGTCTCACCTTCATGGTTCTTCAGGTCTCCCTGAGTGGTTGAAGTGTCTCTAATGCTATTGGTTCAAGCCCCAATTCCAGTGTGTTCTCCCTACTGGTAGTGGCCAACTATTAATGTCCCAAGTCCATTGAACCAAAGAACATTAACTAGCTTTTACAAAAGGATAGCAATCAATGAATAAACGTTTTTAAAGCACCCACTTTGTGTCAGACCCTGTGCCAGTGCTGGGCACTAGGGATACAAAAAGAGGCAAAAGACAATCCCGCCCTCAAGGAAGTTACAGCCTAGTGGAGGAGACAAGATGAAAACAAATACAAGCAAAGCAAAGTTATATATAGGATAAATAGAACATAATTGACAGAGGAAAGGTACTAGAATAAGAGTGTTTCTAGGAGGTTTCAAATATATAGCACAGACAAGAGTACAAACATTTCTCTCTCAATGCTTCAGGAATACATTCTATCCTATCCCATGCAATGCAACATCTACATAGCGTTGATTCTACCAAGTTCAAATCCAAATGCAACATCTCTGCTGACTAAGTCCCTGTCTCCACTTACTCGTTGGGGCATTTATTTTTCTTTTCTGGACTCTTTATAAAATCAGTGCAGAATCTACTCCCAATCCTTTTCATGGTTCAATTTTCTGACCTTTCAAAACTCACAAAGTTGTGACTTTCTATCTCCTTTACCTAAAATAAATGACCAAGTGGCAAGGCATAGAATTGGTCACATGGCAGCCTCAGTTGGGAAGGACTAAGGCAGGAGTGGAGGGCCTGTGGCCTTGAGGCCACATGTAGCCCTCTAGGTCCTCAAGTGTGAGCCTTTGACTGAATCCAAATCTCATAGAATGAATTCACCCCTGAACTAAGGCCTCTCCCCTTAAAGTATTGTCTTTCTGTCACTGGAATGCTACAAAGCAGGTCAAGTCAAGAGAAGGAAGAGCTTCTGGTTGAGAAGTCCCTTTTGAATGCAACGCCAGTCCTAGCTATGAATGAGACTACTCTTCACCATGTAGTAAGCAAATAGGAACCAATTACAGAAAATTGACATGGCATTAGACCAGCCATGCACTCTGCTCAGGTTCATACTGGGCAGCCTCCTGTTACCTATGGGAAGTTTCCCCCTTGCTCATGCCTTCTATGAGTCTTTGATACATGAAAGGGAAAAGGTTTCCCTATCCTTGGCATGTAGTCAATGACATAATAACTAATAATAAAAAAATTTCTATCTGAATTTCATCAAAAAAGATGAGAAAAGTGAGATGAATAATGAATAACAGTTGAAGGTTCCTTAAAATTTGAAAATACCTTTAAATAAATGATCTCATTTGATCCTCATAAAACCTGTGAGTGAGGCAAAATTATCCCCATTTTGGCTTACAGGAAACTGAGACACAAAATGGTAAATTGACTTGCTTGTAGTAACACAAGTAGTAGCAGAGATTGAATTTGACCTTGTGTTTCATCAGAGCAGAACCTTTACCCCCAAGCCAAATATGCCCTCTCCATTTAGCCCCATGGAAGTACATGCCTTCTTGGGATTCCTAAGATCTTCCCATTAGGGGTTTTGAAGCTTAACACTTAAGCTAAAGCCGTTAAACACCCTTTGTGCTTGGACCACCAGATGATCTTAGCATCCCTAAAAACTCCTGGAATTGTCCCATCTTTCTGTCTTCTCCAGACCATCCTTGGTCTAGAGAAAAGAGGAATAAGTGTCTAAGACCTGTTTAATTACTGATATGAACCTACAAAAGGAATGTTGAAGCTGTTGGCATGGTTCAGGCTATAGCTAGGAATTTTTAGTGGTCATTCCTCAGTACCTATATACAAAATGATCACAGAAGGATGACTTGTGGCTGTGCTTTCCACTTCCCCCAATCCATATAGATGGGAGGAAGGGCAAAGGATTTGTGTGATGTGAAGACTCAGAAACCAAATTGGGATCTGCTATTAGCACCTGTCACAAAGTAAGATCTCATACATGGATGAAGTCATCACCAAACATATTGGTAATAAATGTTAAGGCCCACACTGTTGTCACCACTGATTACTTTTGCCTGAATCCTTTGGTTTGTCCTTGATCTGCTACTGCAAATACACACACACACACACACACACACGTGTGTATATCCCCTAGAGCATAAAAGTTGAGGGGGATGCCCTTCTCCTTCTGTTCCTCTCTTCTAAATAATCATTACTAAAAGTCAAATCAGCTCAGATACATCTGAGATATTCATCCACTTAGTATGTGCCTTGTGGACACCTAGCTGTTTGCATCTTGTCTCTCCCGCTGGAATGTAAACAACTTGAGGACAGGGACTGCTTTTGCCCCTTTTTTTCTATGGGCAGCACTTAGCACACTGTGTGGTACATGGAGAGCTCTTCAAAATGCCTGTTGATTGACTGATACTGTGACGTAACAAAACTCAACTGCACTTGGATCCAATAGAGCATGAATTAAGGACTTTCTATATAGAGAGCTACATCAATGACTTTTTCTTTTCCAGGGAAGAGGGGGATGGGTTTCTAAAGAGAGAAGGAAGAGATTCCTGATGTGGGAGACAGCCAGCGAAAATGCCTGGAGTTAAGATCCGGGATGTCTTGCGTGAGGAACGATAGGGAGAGAAATGTCCTGGATCGTAGAATATGGAGGTAGAATGAAAGGTACAAGAAGGCCAGAAATGGAGGAAGGAGTCAAGTTAGGAAGGACTTTAGAAGCCAACAGAGAATTTTATATGTGATCTTATAGTTAATAAAGAATGACTGGGATTTATAAAATGAGGGATGACATACATGGTCAAACCTGTGTTTTAGGAAGGTCACTTTGATAGCTTAGTGGAAGATGGACTGAAGTGGGGGAAGATGAGTCAGGGACAATAACCTGCAGATTATTGTCTCAGTCCAAGAGTGAGGGGATGAGTGCCTACACTAGGGAAGGAGCAATTTCAGAGGACGGAAGGGGTATATTTGAGAGAGGTTAGAAAGGTTAAAACAATGGGACTTAGGAGCAGCTTGAATAGTGGGGAGAGAGAAAGGGAGGAGATAAGAAAAATACCTAGGCACAAAAATAGCCTAGATCACTGGGAGGATGGTGGTACCTGTAATGGTAATTTAAATGGGAAGATCTTTCCCATTCATTAATAGGCTCATGTTTGCTATTCCTGGGTCACGTAGAAGACTGAGTCACAGTCTATGGTGGAAGGAGTTTGCTGAACAGGTAGAGAAGGAAGGGGTGGGCCGGAAGTGTGTCAGAGCAGGGAAAGAGAGAGCAGGCAACAACTCGTGTGAGTGGGAGAGCTTGTTTGTGATTTTAAGGGAAACTGTGATTTGTTTAAGGGAGTTGGTTTGTGAGAAGCCTAACAGAGGGAAGACTTGGGGATGGTAGTGCTCCCTGCATTGTTTTTGTGTATAGATTTCTTTATTGCTATGATGAATTTGACATTCTGGTGTTGGAATAAATGTTTTGGTTCCATGTGGGGAGCCTATATATAGTTTTGCAATTCAAAACTGTGTTGCCATATTCATAGCCACTATAAGCACTGTTGATTTCACCTTGGCACTACAGTGCCTTGATAGGAATATAGAAGTTAAGGAAAAGGAAAGTTTTTTAGAAAAAGATAATGAGTTTAGGTTTAGATATGTTATGTTTAAGATATCCGTAGGGTATCCAGTTTGAGATGTTCAATAAGCAGTTAGAGATGTGAGACAGGAGGTCAGAAGAAAGAGTAGGATATGATTAAATATGCATAGAGAATAAAATTGAATTAATATTTATGAGGTCATCCAATGAAATAGTAGAGAAGGAGAAGGAAAGAAGGCTTAGAACAGGGGGTACCCATGGCATCTAGATAAGCAAGTATTACCTGAAAATCCCACAAAGGAAACTGAAAAGGTACAGTTGGACAAGTAGAAGAAGAACAGAAGAGGGAAAAGTGTTATATAAGCCTAGAGAGAAGAAAGTATCAAGGAGAAGAGGGTGATTGACATTGTCAGAGGCTGCAGAAATGTCAAGAAGGATGAGGATTAAAAAAAGTCAGATTTGACACTTAACGAGATCATGGATACCTTTGAAAAGAGCAATTTCAGTTGAACAGTGAAGTTGGAAGACAGGTTGTACCTGTAAGAAAGTGAGAGGAAAGGAAGTAGGAGTATCAATTGTAGACAGACTTTTTCTCTTAGTTTAAATATTTATGCATTCATAATTGAAAAATAGGGCATGACATGACAGGAAATGAAGTTAACATTTAAGACCATCCAAATGGTAACTTCCTGGCTTGATCCCCTATATATGCCAGCAGTCTTCAGGCTATAAACCCCATCCTTAGTTCCTTTGTGCTAGTAACAGGTAATAATGTACATTACCATGTGAAGAGAGCTCTTTAGTGGGAAAAACTTGCCACCATTTATGATGTATTCCTTTTCTTTTTTTTTCAATTTATTTGTATTTAGTTTTCAACATTCACTTCCACAAGATTTAGAGTTCCAAATTTTCTCCCCATCTCTCTCTTCCACACACTCCAAGACAGCGTGCATTCTGATTACCATTTCCCCCACTCTACCCTCTCTTCTATCACAGCTCTCCCTTCTCTCATCTCCTTTCCCTCCATTTTCTTGTAGGGCAAGATAGATTTCTATACCCCATTGCCTGCATGTCTTACTTCTCAGTTGCATGTAAAAATAGTTTTTAACATTTGTTTTTAAAACTTTGAGTTCCAGCTTCTCTCCCTTCCTCCCTCCCAACCCATCCCCACTGGGAAGATGCACAATTCAATATAGGTTGTACATGTGTAGTCATGCAAAACACTTCCATAATAGTCATGATGTGAAAAACTATATTTACCTCCATCTTATCCTGCCCCCCATTTAATCTATACTCTCTTTTGACCCTGTCCCTCCTCAAAAGTATTTACTTCTAATTACCTACCCTCTCCTCCCATTTGCCCTACCTTCTATCATCCCCTACCCCACTCCCCCTACCCCCTCTTATCCCCTCCCGCCTACTTTCCTGTAGTATAAGATAGATTTTCCTACTAAATTGAGTATGTACGCTATTCCCTCCTTAAGCTAAATCTGATGAGAGTAAGGTTCACTTTTTCCCTCCCACCTCCCCCTCTTCTCCTCCATTTAAAAAGCTTTTTCTTGCCTCTTTTATGTGACAGATAATTTATCCCATTTTATTTCTCCCTTTCTCCTTCTCCCAATATATTTCTCTCTAGCTCCTTAATTTTATTTTTTCACATATCATCCCTTTATATTCAACTCACCTTCTGCCCTCTATCTATATGTATATAATTCATCCAACTACCCTACTACTGAAAAAAGTCCCAAGAGTTACAAATATTTCTTTCTATATAGGAATGTAAACAGGTCATCTTTAGCAAGTCCCTTATGATTTCTCTTTCCTGTTTACCTTTTCATGCTTCTCTCAATTCTTGTGTCTGAAAGTTAAATTTTCTATTTAGCTCTGGTCTTTTCATGAAGAATGCTTGAAAGTCCTCTATTTCATTGAATAGCTATTTTTTCCCATGAAGTATTATATTCAATTTAGCTGGCTAGGTGATTCTTGGTTTTAATCCTAACTCCTTTGACTTATAGAATATCATATTCTAAGCCCTCTGAACCCTTAATGTAGAAGTTGCTAGATCTTGTGTTATCCTGATTGTATTTCCACAATACTTGAGTTGTTTCTTTGTGGCTGCTTGCAATATTTTCTTCTCACCCTGGGAGCTCTGGAATTTGGCTATAATATTCCTAGGAGTTTTCCTTTTGGGATCTCTTTCAGGAGGCAATTGGTAGAGTCTTTCAATATCTATTTTACCCTTTGGTTCTAGAATATCAGGGCAGTTTTCCTTGATAATTTCTTGAAAGATGATATCTAGGCTCTTTTTTCTGATCATGGCTTTCAGTTAGTCCAATAATTTTCAAATTGTCTCTTCTAGATGTATTTTCCAGGTCATTTGTTTTTCCAATGAGACATTTCATGTTGTCTACTATTTTTTCATTCCTTTGGTTTTGTTTTATAATTTCTTGATTTTTCATAAAGTCATTAGCTTCTATCTGCTCTATTATAATCTTTAAGGAGTTATTTTCTTTAGCCAGCTTTTGGATCTCCTTTTCCATCTGACCAATTCTGTTTCTTAAAAGCATTCTTCTCCTCATTGACTTTTTGGACAGGATGGAATGAGCTCACTTGTGTATGAAAGGGGATTTGCCTTGGCAAGGAGAAGCATCACTACTTCATGGAAAATGGAAGTAAAGGAGGAAATAATAGTGGAAGGCATTTGAGTGATGTGAGATGAGTAACAGGAAAGAGGAGGGTCAATAGTTGAATGGTCTCAGTTTTTCTGTGAAATATGAGTCAAAATCTTGTTTAAAACGGAATACATGCTTTTAAGCTATGATTTTTGTGAAATCACAAATATTCAATACTTTACTTGGGGAAAAGATGCAAAAGGTTTTCTATATATTTTACATAGTATACATTCAAAACTTTTATGAATACATCTGATAACAATGGAAATTCTTCCAAATTTTACACCATCCCTATGCCTGTCCTAGTGTGTCCACATTGCTTATGTATTGGCCTATGTTTACTGATATCAGTAAATTATATAAACTAGTGTTTTTACAGGGGAGAGAGAAAAGAAGAAGAAGAAGAAGAAGAAGAAGGGAAGGAAGGAAGAAGGAAGGAAGGAAGGAAGGAAGGAAGGAAGGAAGGAAGGAAGGAAGGAAGGAAGGAAGGAAGGAAGGAAGGAAAGAAGGAATATAAATCAAGTTCTCAACTGAAAAGATTGAAGGTTTGAGAAAGGAAGACAATGTTCAAAAAAGCTACTGTAAGAAATGGGATAATAAATCAATTAAGAAGGTGTAAAAGAATCACCATGCCACAGTGAGGGCTCAGATGAGATTATGTAGCATAAATTTGTAACAGACCCAGTCAACATGGTTTTCTGATTTTCTTCAGCTTTGTTCAGCACCAGGTGAGTAGGAACAAAGGCAATGAATGGTGGGCATAATTCAAGACTGAGGAATGTCAGAGAAAGATGAGAGACAGGATAAGGAGGCAAGGGACTAGGACTTTAAAAAAGAAGATACAGAGTTGAACTGGTTCACTGAAGGGTCAGAATGGAAGAAAAAAGAGTGTTTTATCAGTATAGGTGTGATGGCCTGTTATAGAACTTGTAGATGGAGGGATTGGAAATCACAATGAGAATGAAGAATAGGATTGGGGGATATAAATCAGAGGGAGAGATGTAATGACAATGGATAATGATCAGATAAAGGAATTTCAGAGTTCATGAACATACAAGTGGAACACTTCAGCTAAGGTGAGATGGAGGAATAGAGCATGGAAAATTAGTATGCTGATTAATTGGGAAGTTAGGGTGTTTGAGGGAGCATCAATAAATACATTGCAGTCTGCTAATATGAGAGTAGGAGTTGAGAAGGAGAAAAAGATTGTGAGCCAGATCCTGGACAAAGGGGAGCGTCATGGAGGCCACTAGACAACAATTGCCTCCATTGACTGATAAATTATAAATCTCCTCAGAAGAGGAGAAATTACTGAGTGATGGTGGTAGAGATAGTCCAGAAATGGCAATGGGGAACAAAGAATATTCAAACTCCCCCACCACAACCAGTGAGTAGGGGGAATAAACAAAAGCGTAACTGGCCGGAAAGAATGACCAGGAAGCTGGGTCATCAGGAGGGAGCAAGGTCTATGGGAGGACAAGAAGATGGAGGAAGTGAGAAAGGAAAAGGTTTAAGCTGAAAGCTAGTTTGTTATCTAATAAGCAGATATTCCTGAGAGCACAGCAGAAGGAGTGGGACATTGTCGGGAGGGATGGGTAGAGAAGGGAAAAAATAAGGGTGTAGACAGTGGGGTAAAGAGAATGATATTTGAACAATGGCACTTAGAGAGTTCAGAATCACTGGGATGGGAAAGATATAATGGGGCAGGAGTATGTTAATCATTGAGGAATGAGTTCAGGTAGGTTATCAAAAGTCATAGGGATTCAGTCTCAGGGTGGAGTTGACCCCAGGGTGTCAAGCAACTGTGTATGGTTGGAAAGGAGGATGGGAGGTCACAGGAGACCAAGGAAATGGCTACAGAGTTATAGAAGACCTAGAAAAATACCTGGAGATTAATGAAATGACTGCTTAGGCAGGCTAGAAAGTTCCCCTCTTCCAGACTGGTGCAGGTAAGGCAATGACCCCTTTAGAGGATAGGAATCCAGGAAGGATTCTTGGATGATATTCCTATGATCCTTTCACGTAGAGTTATCCTTATAAAGGGAAGTGAATAAATATTTATATATCACCTCCAATGTGCTAAATGTCTTTATAAATATTTTATTTGGTCCTCACAACAACCTTGCTATTAATATCCCCGTTTTATAGTTGAAGAAATTGAGACAAATGGAAATTAATTAAATTCCTATGGTCACATAGCTGTCTGAAGCCAGATTTGAGCGTAGGTCATCCTGACTGTAGGTCCAATACTCTATCTACTGTGCCACCACCTGCCTCTGGTGCCTTCTAAAAAGAATAAAAAAGAAGAGGGGAAAACTCAGCAAAACTCAAATTATTATATTCAATATCCCCCATCCATGAATCCTCTACATGAGATGGAGGAAGTGTTATCTTCTCATATGTGTTCTTTGAGGTCAAGCTTGGTCATTTATAATTTCATGGCAGTTTCAACTGTTTAACTGTTTTGTCCATTCAATTTACATAAATGTAATCATCGTATTATTTTATATCATGGTATTCACATCATATTACTTACATTATTCACATCATATTATTTGTACATCATATTTTCCTGGTTCTATTTACTTCTTCACTTCACATCTGTTCATATTAATTTTTCCACATTTCTTTTTATTCATTATGTTCACCATTTCCCATAGGACAGCAATATTTCATTACATTCATGTATCAAAATTTGTTTAGTCATTCTTTGCTTAATAGACATTAACTTAGTTTTTATTCTTTTCTAACACAAAAAGTGTTGCTGTGAATATTTTGGTGTATGTTTTGTTATTGACCTCTTTGGGACTATATTCTTAACAGTGGAATTCTAGTGTAAACATTTTGCATAATACCTAATTACTTTCCAAAATAGTGGAACCAATTCACAACTCCATCTACAATGCATTAGCTTGCCTATCTTTCCACAGCCTCTCCAACGCTATTCCCATCTTTGCTACTTTTGCCAGTTTCTCAAGCATTAGATGTTTTGATTTGCGTTTTTCTTATTACTAGTCATTTGGAGCAGTCTTTGGAACGTTTAATAGTTCACAATTCTTCTTTAAGAATTATCTAGGGGCAGCTAGGTGGTGCATTGAATACAACATCAGCCCTGTAGTCAGGAGGACCTGAGTTCAAATCCAGCTTCAGATACATGACACTTACTAGCTGTGTGACCTTGAGCAAGTCACTTAACCCCAACTGCCTTGCCTTTACCCTCTCCAAAAAGGAGAGAATTATTTAACATATAAATTTGACAATTTTTATTAGGGAATGGATTTTGGTCATGTATTTCTGTAAGTTGTCATAGATCTTGTAAATCAGATGCTTATCAAAGATATCTATGCAAACATTTTTCCCCCAGTTGACCACTTACCTTCTTATTCAAGTCATCATTTATGCAAAAGTTTTTCAATTCCATGAAACAAAATTATCTATTTTTCTTTTGTAACTTCCTCTATCACTTGTTTGGTTAAAAATTCATCTCCTAGAAAAGAGAGGGGGCTGATAGAAGGGAGAGCAGATTGGAGCAGGTAAAAAGTAAGCAAACTTCTGAGGATAGGGTAAAAGGAGAGAAAGTAGGATAAATAGGGGAAATAGATTGGAGGGAAATACATAGTAATCATTACCACGAAAAAATAAAGCAAATTTCTCTGATAAAGATCTCATTTCTCAAATATATAAAGAGTTGTCAAATTTATAGAAATAAGAGCCATTCCTCAGTTGATAAATGGTGGAAAGTTATGAACAGGCAATTTTAAGATAAAGTAATTAAACCTAGTTATAATCATTTGAAAAAATGCTCTAAATCACTACTAATTAGAAAAATGCGAATTAAAACATTTCTGAGCTACCATCCCACACCTATCAGACTGGCCAATATGACAGAAAAGGAAAATGACATATGCTGGAGGGAATGTGGGAAAATTAAGACATTAATTTATACTGATTCAACCAATCTGAAGAGCAATTTGGAACTATGCTGAAAGGACTGTAAAACCATATATACTCTTTGACCAAAAAATACAGCTGCTAGATCTGTATTCCAAAGAAATAAAAAACATATAATGTACAAAAATATTTATAGCAGTTCTTTTAGTGGTGGCAAAGAATTGAAAGTTAAAGGGATGTCTATCAACTGGGGAATGACTGAACAAATTGTTGTATATGACTATGATGAAATACTATTGTGCTATAAGAATGATGAGGAGGATACTTTCAGGAAAACCTAGAAAACCTACATGAACTGATGCAAAGTGAAGTGAGCAGAAGCAGGAGAACATTGTATACAGTAACAATAATATCAAATGACAACTGTGAATAATTCAGCTATTATCAGCAATACAAAGATCCAAGACAGTGTGGAAGGATTTATGATAAAAAATGCTATCCATCTCCAGAACTGATATAATCTGAATGTATATCAGAGCATACTTTTTCTTTACTTTATTTTTTTTTTGGTCTGTTTTCTTTCACAGCATGACTTACATGGAAATGTGTTTTACATGACTGCACATGTATAACCTGTGTCAAATTGCTTGCCTTCTCAATGAGGGGTGGAGGGCAGGGAGGGAATTAGGAACTGAAAATTTATAGGGAAAATGTTCAATTATTTTTACATGTTATTGAGGAAAAAATAAAATATTAAATTAAAAAAATAATTCATTACATAGTCTTAGCTGTGAAACTTATGTGATTGGTTTTCCTACTAATTATTTTTAATGATATTACCTCTAACATTCAGGTCATGCATCCATTTTAAAATTTATTGTGGAATATGGTAAAAGGTATTAATGTTCATCTAATTTTTGCTAGATTGTTTTCCAATTTGCACAGCAGTTCTTATCAAGTGGAGTCCTTCCCTAAGTAATTTATGTTTTGAGATTTTAGCTCATCCCGGGTTATTGAGTTCAGACTCTGGGTTCTTCAAAGTCATGCTAATTTAACACAAGTTCTAGCTTGTTCATTGTCTCTTACACCATACTGCCAAATTTGTCCAGATACCATGCTAGAAAAGCTTTGAGTACAGCCCTAGAAACTGTATCTGACCAAATCTGTTTTCTGAGGTCCAGCCTAGTTAAGGACAGATAAGCTCATAAACTGGCCACTTGTGACAAATTCTTTGGCCATGGCAACCCATGAAACAAAGGAAAATGCAAAATGGCCTTGGTTCCCTTCTAGTTAAGTCCCCTTCTGCCACTGCAGAAATAAAAGGGAGTGGAAAGTTCAAAGAATCACACAGTTTTTAGATTGTCTATAAACTTACATTATCATTTAAAATGAGTCAATAAATTGACATCACAAGATCATTTAAGATCAATCATATCAATTTGATATTCTCACTATAAACAACCCCCTCCCCCAAAGTAGGAAGCTGCAACTAAAAGAAAGACTTACTTCCAGAATCTCCTTGGAGTGGTAAATAAAGGAGTTGGTGGAGTGGTTTTATAGGGTACCCCAAAGCAACAAGCAATGTCATTTCATGATATATTTTGCTATCATGTAGAAATACTTATAATGAATATTTGCAAAAAGAAGGCTGGGAATATTATTTCAACTTGTGCACTATTGATAGCACATAATGAAGAGTTATAAAAATTCTACAAAGAACTTGAAATGTTCCTCCAAATTAGATTAATATATTCCTGAAACTGAAAGACTTCAATGCAAAGGAAGGAATAGGTGGGGACCATGAGAGATGTCCTGGAAAATGTGATTTAGAAATAAGAAGTGAGGCCCAAACTGGTAGGCTACAAAGAAGCTTTGTGTTCATATATCATGACTTGTTTCTTTGAGAAAAAGAAAAATCTGAATGCACTGAACATGGTTAATACTGAATAACATCACAAGAAATGAAATAGATCATATAGTTAAATGCAAGAAACAGCATTTTACTGATGGGGGAGGCATTCTGGAACCAGCTGGCTGTGTATAGTCATTGATTTATTAGAGTAAAAAATAAAAATTAGTACAAAATTAGAAAAAAGAATAAAAATGACAAAAAGATTTGACATGAAATTAAGGCAATTCAATCCTTACTTATTGAAGTAAGTTTTTGATGTTAAAAACGAGAAATGTATGGAAGAAAAGACAACAGACATAGAATATAATGATTTTATACAGAGATATTTGTACTTGTGTAACCAATATAAATAAATAGCCAAAACAAAGAGACCAAAAGAGCCTGGAAAGTGTTTTAGTCACCAAACATCTGATCTACTTGTAAAGCATAAAGATAAACCAGCAACTGGCAGCACCAGGTCAGCCTATAAACTAGTTTGCAAAATCTTACAGAGAAAGAGAATTATTATTATGTTTTAAGACAGAAGCAATGGAGGGTTAAATCGATTTAAAGAAAGCTTGTTAAGAGACTCAACTAAGCAATCATCCTGAGAATATTTGAGAATAAACTGAGAGAAAAACAACCAGAAAAAAATGGAAAAAATTTGCATAAATTTCTTTTTTAATAACAAACATTTTTTTTTTCCATCGAGGTCAGCAGAACCAATCCCACTTAGGGAGGGGTCTGAGATTGCGGATGGGTACCAAACATTATAGTGCCAAGGGGGCTTATAAGAGAAGGTAGAAATGGCACTGTCAAACAAAAACAGGAAAAACAATAGGATTGTACCAAATTTACTTGGTATAGGAGATATTTCTAGAAAGACAAAATTGTGATAGAAGCAAAGGATCATGGAATTAGAGTGGAAAGTGAGAGGTCATTAAATCTTATTTTACAGATAAGGAAAATGAGGCCCAGAGAGATTAAGATCCTCTCACAGGATCATTTAGCTAGCAAGTCTTAGAGGCAGGATTGAACCCAGTTCTTAACTCTAAGTTCAATATCTGTCCACTACATAACGTTGCCTCCCACAAAGGAGAATAAGACACCAAATGCACAGAAGAATCTCAGGCTTTGTTAGTGAAAAAAAAATCAACAAAGAGAACATCAATAACTATCAGCCTACATGTCTACTGTATATAATTTTTTATAACAATCATTTATACATATTGAACAAATCCTTGCAGAGGGCATTCATAAGGAACAGATCATCTTTCACAAGGGATATTCTACAATAGATCACATTTGTTTTGTCACACAGCTAATAAAAGAGGTACAGAATACATGATCTTACCATGCTTATTGCTTGTTGATAATAAATCTGTTTTTAAAAAGCACTGAATCTGGTAGTGATTTAGTAAAACACTACCTTAATGGCTTTCTTCCCAAAAAAGTAGGCTTCCATTCATACATATATCATATAATGGCCTCTAAGGTCCCTTTCAGGTTTAAATCTATGAACCTATTAAGTCCAAGGTGTTTGGACTTGGTAACCTCTAAGGTCCCGTTCATTTCTAAATCAGTGATCCTATAAAATATCGTATGAGATAAATTATTATATTCCAAATTTTGGGTGCATATCCTAGAAGGTAGAAGTTGTAAAACTGGGCTAGGACCAATCATACATAGGATCAATCATACACAGAACCAATTGCTAATCAATGCTGTTTTTTGTAATACTTCATATTTAGAAAGGGAAGAATTTAATATTATCCAAATGACTATTTGATGATTGCAACTAAATGCATATGGTAGAGACATATATGGGAGACATCAACCTCATCTTCATTCTTATAAAATAAGATACTGGCTAAATATTGACTTCAAGGCAACTCCATTGCTCAGAGAAGTTCTAAGGAGGTCCAGAAGAGATGACAAATACTCAAACAATGACAAGGGATAGATTATTTTTGAACAGAAGCTCCCCACTAGTAAAAATAAACTGGAGATTAACCACCAGCAAAAGAAGGGACAGTCAACCAAAACAATGGGTGCAAATAAGATTAGAGAACACCAACAGAATAGATTAATTCTCTAAAGATAATCTCACTCTAAGCACTTTAATGCAGTGGAAGGGCAATCTATTGTGGCTCTTTAGAAGTGATGTTACTTTAGCATTGTGGAATGATGATATGAAAATATGCATGCCTTATCTTACATCATTCCAAGAGTAAATACATTGACCTGGAAAACAAATAAGAATTAACCACCGGGTCAAGGGCTGAGATGAGGGCTGAGTGGGGGTGTCCTTGCCATATGCCATGCTGAAAAAGCACCTCTCTTCAACAATGAGCCCTGTTTCTCTAACCTGAAAGCTACTTTTCTGATTAGCAGCAAAGTCCAGAATGAAACTCAAGTGTCTCACTTAAATGAGATTTAAACATTGTAGGCTGATATGAAATAACTGTATTAAGCTAAATGAAACGTCACTGAAAGGAAGCTGAACCAGAAATGATTTAAAAACCTATAATAGTTCTCAAGATAATGAAACATATCTCTTTCCTCTTGGCAGAGAGGTAGGGGACTATGATGTCATAATGCTGCACACATATTTAGTTTTGGTCATTCTGACAGTTCTTTTGCTTGTTTTTCATTGTTACAAGGGAAGGTCCCATTTTAAAACGACAGATGTCAAAACAACAAGCACCAATAAAAGTTATTTCACAATAAATAAATATAATTGGCTGAGAAAATTTCTTTTATTTTTCATTCTTGCAGACATAATAGGTGAGACAATACACTTGATATACCTGCAGATTCTGCACCTGAAGGGTTAGGTCTGTCTGTGATTTATCCCCAAGCCAATTGTGGTTCCAATTCTATGTCTCTAAAACTGGTGATAACAAGGGCTAAGATTTCTTTCTAAGTGTTTGGTATCCTTCTCTCTTTCAGATATTTAAAGAACTGATTCCCTCACTGCCCACAAAGTAGTATTCTCTAAATCACTCACCTACTCTCTAGGTACTTAACCTAATTAAGCTGCTTTTCCTATCTATGTTTTCTTCAGTGCCAGGTGTGCTTCCTTATAGGACACATCATTATCTGTGATGCTAGAGTCCAAATGTCACATTTGGAGAAATCTCTTTATTTTACTTCTTCCACTTTCCTCTTTAAATGCTTTCAGGATTTCTAGCTTAACTGGATTTTTCAGCAAGTGTTTTGTTTTTTTAAAATTTCTCCTATTGCTTCTCACCACTTTTACAAGGCAACATCACTCTTGATCTTCTACCATCCTTCTCCATAATATTTTACAAATGAGTTTATATCATAAATTGGTGTTGACCTTGAATGCCATAGTTCTTTTTTTGGCAAGGAGATTGAGTACTGGCTATTGAGTTTGGATTTCCTCTTTGCAGTAATTGATTTAGAGTGATTAACCTTCCTTGGAAAATAGTGATAGCTTATGTTGATATCTGTTCTTTTGTCCATTTCCAATTTTTCAGTGTCAATAGCTTATTTCAATAGGTCAGACTGGAGTTACCTCAATTGAACTATATCTTTCCATTTTTATTCTTTCCTCAAATTTTGTACTTATTGATCTGAGTTCAAATACTGCTTCATAAACTTATTAACTATGTGACTGAGTCACCAGATTAAGAATTTGCTACAAGGTCTTTAGATATAAAATGGCACTGTGAATCAAGACTATTTACTATTCCATGCAGCACCTTAGTTTTGTTCCCATTTGGATATGACCATTTCAGAAAAGTCTAAGTTGCAGTACTCAGTTTACAAATGAATGGATTGTATCCCAGTAGGTTGTTTACTGTTCATTGGTTGGAATTTAGAAAATACTGACTCACAGAAATTATAGTCAGTTTCTTAGTCTGGCTCATACAAATCTATCAGTCATAACGTAATGGAACCATAATATTATAATGATAATAGAAGCTAGCCAAGTCACATAATGTAGGTAAGTCACATAACCTCCCTCAGCCTCACTTTCCTCATTTATGTGGGTAATAATAGCACCTACCTCACAGAATTGTTGTAAGGATCAGATGAGATAATATATGCCAGTATTTTGTAGAAGGGAATATGCTAAAAAAAGCTAGCTGTTGTTATTGATGGTGATGGTGGTGGTTTTTGTTGTAGTGCTATTAAGTTGGTGGTCTGCCTGTGTACAGCTCATTCAGAAATGATTTCTACATTGGTAGAAGTAGATTGTTTCTAGTCTCCTAAAATAAAATCAATTTCATATTTTGTGTTGAAATGGACGGAGTTAATAAGTCACAGGCAAAAGTCAATTAGCAATTTCGAGAGCATCATTTATTAGCCAGGCTGGCAGCTGCCTCATGGACAGACCCAGAGGAGACAGCCCAGAACTGAGGTGGGTGAGTGCATTTTAAGCATTTCGGTGCTACTCAGTACAGCCTTGTGGTTTCCATAACAAACAGAGTTCTGACAGAGCAAGACAGGGGCTTGTTGCTAGGCAAGAACCCCCAAACAGAAGGTGGTTGTCAGGGTGCTACTAGGCAAAGGACCCCAACAGAGAAGAGGTGCCAGGAGAGGTAGCCAATCACAGACTGGTTGTCATTCAACATAGAGTAGTTGTCAGGAAGGGGAGGGGGCTCGTTGCCTGGCAAGTGGGTCTAACATTAGGGGGGCACAGGTGGTTACCATGCAAGTGGACTAAACAAGAAATGACTGTTAACAATTCATCAGATATTAAACCAAAGGGGAATAACATTTTGACAGGGGCCCAACAACAGAAAAACCGTTACTAGGCAAGTTATCCAACCCTGCCTAGTAACCTAACAGATATCTCTCAACGTAGGGCCCAGGGAGGAATAATGTCCATTTTAGTGTATATTATTTTGTGCTCACCACATCCATAGTCTATCAGATTTCTTCCAAAAGAACTTATTTATGGTATATAAGCATAATGCTTCTATATAATTTAAATGTCCTTCATCTTTCTAATTTCTTACTCTTGAATAATTTTTCATAATATTTTTCACCATCTATGCCCATCCACCATTGAAGTGGCCCAGAATTAAAGTTATATGTTGATTTAGAATTTCTCTAACTTCTTATCTTCTGTAAGTAATGGTGTTATATTAACTGTTATAACATTCATCATGGTCTTTTTGCAAATGAACATTGCAATATAAGATGATCAAATATCCCATAAAATTGATGTTTCACACTGTATTTAGAAATACAATATAACCAATGCCATTAACTTTTTTATTTTCTTTTCCAAACAAAACATGTGAGCTATTCCTCTATTTAGCTTTAATTTCCTTTTGTCTTCTGTTTTCATTTATGGCAAGAATTTCAAGATTGACCTGATTCACTTCCTCCAATAATATGTGTAATTATTGGTCACTGGACAAGGTTCTCATACTTGGAGTATGAACAACCAAGTTAATATTTATAGATGGTCTAAAAACTCTAACTCTTCATACCCTCCACCCCATTTTATATCACTTCAGAAGCAAAAGGGACTAAAAATCCTTTTGTATTTTCTTTCCTTATGGGCTACTATGATCAAAGAAGTCATCAACTTGTAACCAATATAGGTAACAGTCAATAAGTTTCAACACTTAAGTAGACTGGTCCTCAATAAGATGACTGTCTTCAGTATTCTAGGAATGTACTAGGGAAGCCAAGGTCTCTTTCAGGCCCTGATGAGCCATCAGAGTATGAACCTTAAATACAAAATGGTGTTTTGAATCATGAGAAAGAAAAAAACAAAAAACTAAAAAGTGAAAAGAGTATGCTTCAATTTACATTCAAATTACATAGTTTTTTTCTCTGGATGCCCTTAGTTTCATTTCCATTTGAACACTGTTATTTTCATAAAAGTTTAGCTTGCACTACTCAGTTTAAAAATGAATGGGTTGTGTTCCAGTAGTTTGTTCATGATGGTTGGTTGGAAGTTAGGAAACACTGACTCATAGAAATTATAGTTATCTTCTTGGGCTGGCCCATATAAACCTATCAGCTATAATATAATGGAATCATAATATTAATAGTGAAAATGGAAGTTTGTTGTTAAGTCATTTCTATCTGGTCTGCTTCTTTATGAACCCATTTGGGGTTTTCTTAGCAAAAATACCCCAGTGGTTTGCTATTTCCTTTTCCAACTCATTTTACAGGTGAGGAAACTGAAGCAAAAAAGATTAAGTGACTTGCTCAGCTAGTGAGTGTCTGAGATCAGATCTAAACTGAGGAAGATGAATCTTTATCCATTGTAACACTTAGGTATCCTAATAGAAGCTAACTGCTACACACTGGACCTACAGAAAGGGCTCTAAGCAGATAGAGTGCAGGGCCTCTGGCCAAATAACCATAACTGGAAGTCAGAGGGTTTTAAGTTAAAGACTGTGAATAATCTAATGTCAGGGACCACACAGTTTGTGCAAAGGACATTGCATCTGGAATCAGGAGACATAAAGGTCAAACTCCAACTCCAATACTCATTAGCTATGTGACCATGGACAAGTCTTTTGAGCTCTCCGCCATCAATTTCTTCATCTATCAAGTGGAGAAAATGATGCTGAAACAATCTACCTTATAGTTCTATTTCAAGGAAAGTACCTTTTCATGTTTTTCTTTCTCCCCCTTTATTCTCCACTCCCAAATTTAATGGTGTTTTATTTTTTCTAATTGCATGTAGAGATAGTTTTCAACACTCACTTTTATAAGATTTTGAGTTCCAAATTTTTCTCCCTCTCTCCCTTATCCCCACTTAAGACAGCAAGCAGCCTGATATAGGTTATACATGTGCAAATCATATGAAACATATTTCCACATCATGTTGTAAAAGAAGAATCAGAACAAAAGAAGAAAACTATGAGAAAGAAAGAAAAAACAAAAAAGTGAAAATAGAATGCTTCAATTTGCATTCAAACTCCATAGTTTTTTCTCTGGATAGGGATAGTATTTTCCATAATGAGTCTTTTGGAATTAACACAGTTTTTTCTAAGTCTAACAAAGTAGATTGTTATACAATGTTGCTATTTCTATGTACAATGTTCTCCTGGTTCTTCTCACTGCACTCAACATCAGTTTATATAAGATTTTCCATGCTTTTCTAAAATCTGCCTGCTCATCATTTCTTATAGAACAATAGTATTCATATATCATAATTTGTTCAGCCATTCCCTATTGATGGGCATCTTCTCAGTTTCCAATTCTTTGCCACCACAAAAAGAAGTGCTATGAATACTTTTGTACATGTGGGTCCTTCTCCCTTTTTTATGATCTATTTGGGATACAGACCTAGTAATAGTATTACTAGGTCAAAGAGTACGTACAGTTTTGTAACCCTTTGGGCATAGTTACAAATTATTCTCCAGAATGAATGGATTAGTTCCAAAAATGAATGCATTGGTATAAAGAAAGTACTTTTAAACTGTAAAGCACTATGTAAATGTGAGCTATTATTGATATGGCAATATGGGAACTCCAAATATGACTTCTCAGTTTGTTCTCTGTGAATGGGAAAAGTTCCATCTGGGACTAATGCTAGAGATGAGTCCTACTTTTCAGAGGTTCCAGGGTGGTGATTGATGGGGAATAAGGTATTCTCTGCTATATTTGCCTCCATACTTTGAAGAATTTTGAGAGCAAAAATTGGTTGGGGGGAATGAAGAACTGATCAGATCTCCTATTTCCAGTCTACTGGCTGCTTCCCCACTGCCACCCCTCAAAAATTCCTGAGTTGATGTGTTCTTCCTTACTAGTTATTATCCTACATCTCTCTTCCCAACCATGGCTAAACTCCTGGGGATGACTGCTTATGCACTTGCTTTCCTCTCACTCTTTTCTTATCACTTTTCAAGTCTGGCTTCCAACTTCATCATTCAACTGAAACTACTCTTTACAAAGTGATTGATAAAATAATTTTTTTAAAAAAATAGGTTTTTTTAAAGTCTTCTGGTTTTTTTACATTATCAGTTATCCCCAGTACCTCTCTCTTCCTCCCTCCC
The DNA here is from genome assembly GCA_023548195.1 of Bettongia penicillata ogilbyi. Taxonomy (NCBI): domain Eukaryota; kingdom Metazoa; phylum Chordata; class Mammalia; order Diprotodontia; family Potoroidae; genus Bettongia; species Bettongia penicillata. The sequence continues at coordinate 1,561,719 of JAJHZJ010000145.1, forward strand.
TAAGAAATGAATTGTATTTCCCCCTCAAAAGAGCATACATTCATTTATTCAAACAATCAGTATTTATTAAGTGCCTACTATATGTAGCCAGATGCTGCGCTAAGCACTGAGGATACAAAAAGAGGCAAAAAAATGGTCCCTGCCTTCAAAGAGCTCACAATCTAATGGGAGTCACAACAAAGGAAAAAAATATACAAAAATGTTATATACAGGTTAAATTAGATAATTAATAGAAAGAATGCACTAGATTAGATAATTAGCAAAAGAAGGCATAAAATTAAGAAGAATCAGGAAAAGTTCCATTAGAAGATGAGATTCTAGTTGGGACTTAAAGGAAGCCAGGGAAGATCTTCAATGCCCTGAAAACAAGGCATGATTTCCAGGAATAACCTTCTGGATCCAGGACAGTGAAAGTTAGAGTCACCCTTAACCCCTGCTGCATATGGATATGAACTTGATGAGACGAGTGCTATGTAGGAACTGATTTTGAGCTTACTCCTCCCGGAAACTGAAGTGGTGCAGAGAAGAATTTATACCGGAGGTGTTGGAGGAAACATTTGTACATTTGTTTTTGCCATATCTTTGAAACAAATATTCCTTTATGAAAAGCTAACTGGTATTAAGTCATTAAATGGAATTGGGGCTTCTATAAGCCTTACTATTAGAGAAGAGACACCTCAATGCCTTAGAGTAAACTCGTACCCTAATGAGAGAGAGATGCAGTCAGCCTGGCTATGGGAGAGTCAGGGCGAACTAGGCTATATATGACTCCTCTCTACCAACCCCAAAGGATTATCATCAAGAAAGTGATCTATATTCCTTAAAGCAAATTCTTGACCTGATTCCGTATTAAACATTTAATTTCCCTGGCCCTCACTCTCTTCAACTGTAAAATGAGGAGGAGGCAAATGATTCCTAGGGATCAAAGATTTAGAGCTGGAAAAAGGCATAGAGATCATCAAAGAGATGAGGAAATTGAGGCTCTGAGAAGTGAGTAATTTCCTGAAGGGGACAGAGTAAGCCAATGAGAGAGCCAGAACTAGATCCCATGTATCCTTACAATGTTCAATGTTCTTCACCCAAATAGCAAAAAATCTAGGAATCATGCCTTCAAAACAGTTGAAGGGAAAGTATGTAAAGGAGGGAGTAAGGGGGCCAATTAAGAAAAGACTTAGGGGAAACATGATAATTATCTTTAAATACTTGAAGGATTGTTAAGTGGAAACAGCATTTCACTTGTGCTGTGTAATTTTAGAAGGCAAAACTGAAAAATGAAAGTGGAGAGTAGAAGGTTTATGGAGGAAAATTTTAGCTCCATCAAGAAAAAGCTGTCCATTGATAAGATGGTGTCCCCACCATCCCCAAAGTGGTGACTTGCTTTGTCATTGAAATTGATCAGAGGATGTCAGGAAAAATACAAAAGGAATTCTTCCATCGAGTGCAAAGTCAGACCACAAATGACATCTACAATCTTTTCCATCTCAAGGACTTTATGATTTTCTGAGGAGAAACAAAAAATCTGGACACATAAAGGGAGAGATGGGGAAGAGAAATGGAAAAAAAATCAGGGAATTTTTGGAATTGGGAAAAGCCCAAGGACCATCCAATCAGACCTATACCCCAAAAGCAATCTCTGCTTTTTTGGCAAATGGTCTTCCAAAAATGGTTTGAAGACCTCCAATGAATGGCAACCCACTACCTCCTGAGGCATTCCACTCCACTCTTATACTCTTAGAATTATTAAATAAAAAGGAGAGAGAAGAAAATGAATACATGTGTACTTAAGGAGAAGACTCTCTCCAACCATTCTAGAATTAAATGAAGAGAGTGATTAAAATACCCAGATTATTTGATCCAGTAATTACACTACTAGGCATACTCCTGAAGGAGATCTGTGACAAAAAAGAGAGACCCATAGACACCAAAATGCTTATAACAATAGTATATTTTTATAATATCAAAAAATTGGAAACAAATTAGGTACTCATTAATTGAGGAATGGCTAAACTAATCATGGTACATGAATTTAATGGAACATGACTATGCTATAAGAAATGAATATGATGAATACAGAGAAGCATAGGAAGATTTATGTGAACTGATGCAAAGAGAAGTGAGATACAAGAAAATGAAAGAACATTAGCAAAACCATTGAAGCTGAATACTATGAAATACAATGACCAAGACTGACCCCACAGACGAAATATATGAAAGCACTTTCCCCCTGCCAATTTCTTTGCAAAAGTGGAGAACTTTGAGTATGGAACATTGCATATGATATCAGACTTTTTCAGTGTGTTGGTTGGTTTTGCTGAACTTTTCTCCCTCCTTCTTTATTCCATATTTTAAGTAATGGCTCTCTGAGAGGAGAGGAGAAGAAATACACTGGGAAAAGATAAGTAATATTAAAATAAAAGATTAAATTGTGTTTATGAAAAATAAAACAACTCCAAAGTTCTGAAAGAGGAAATGAGAAATTTTCTATTCTTGCCACTCTTGCTTTTTATTTGCTGTGGGTACTAGAATAAGTTATCACCTGTTTTCAGTTATAATTGTCCTTTGAAATGTTGATTAGCTGACGAATGTCTGGCACTGTTCACAGCTCAGAAGCTGTTCTCTGATGGAATGCCAAAGCAATCTAACCTGGAATTCCCTCTACAATTCTCAGAATAAGTGTTCATTTAGCCTCTGCTTAAACACTACTAGGGGTGGGGCCTCACCAACTTATTTTGGGTTGGCTCATTCTCTGGACTTTGGTGGCTGTGGATATTACTTCAGGCAGCAGGATGGAGAAAACCATGCCAAGAATTCAATATGGAGAAGGGTGGTAGTGTTGGAGAGTGGAAGGGGGAGGGCAAAGAAGAGATGGAAGGAGAATATTCTCCTTACCCACTATAGATTAATACCTATAAAATCCAACAATTAATCTATAAGTTCCTCCCATGTTTATTTTAATCACATCTTAACCAATCCCATCCCATGAAAAGAATGCATGTATTTCCTTCTCTGTGTCCTTCTGGTCCCTGGATAGGCTGCTGGACCAGGTCTCATTTGGAGGGTTTCTCTTTTCTTTTCTGGAAAAAGATACTTAATAAAAACCAAACCACAGTTGTGGAGTGCCTTGCTTTCAGGGGAGAAACAGTATGGGTGGTTTCGTGGCTAACACATTTGAAAGGAATTTGGAAGAAACTTTATTCTCAAATCAGACTTTGGGTAACTTTTGAGGCAGCATGGAATAACAGAAAGACCACTGGATTAGGAATCAGAAGACCCTGATTCAAATCCTGGCTCTGATACATGTGTGTCTCTGAATTTCAGTTTCTTCATCAGTGAAATGAGAGGATTGAACCTAAAACCTTTCCAACTTTAATGCTGATAATTTATCTCTGACTATCTACCCAAGATTCCCCAGATTCGGTATTAGAATGTGAATTCCTTGAGAGCATGTTTGATGTTTCTGCCTTTCCTCTCATCTCTAGTACCTAATAGCATGCTTGGCATATTTTTGTGGTTCAATCAGTTCAGTTGTGTCCAACTCTTTGTGATCCCATTTGGGTTTTTCTGGCAAAGATGCTGGTGTGGTTTGCCATTTCCTTCTTGAGTACGTTTTATAGATGGAGAAATTGATGCAAACATGGCTTGACTGGGATCATACAGCTAGTAAGTGTCTAAGGCCAAATTTGAACTCAGGTCTTCTTGACTCCAAGACCAGTGCTCTACCTGCTGTGTCACCTAGTTGCCCTAGCATAAAATAAGTGCTTAATAAATGTTTGCTGGATGACTGACTTTGAAACCCAAAATTTTTAGTTATTCCATTCATTTCTCCATCTTGTTAGGACCATTCCTGACTTTTCACTTCCTATTGAACTCAATCATTTTCTTATGAAAAAAAATCCCTCTTTCCTTTGGTAGAAATTATCTGAAATTCAGTCTAAATATGCATTTGAAGATGCTGTAATTATAAAAGTAGAGTGTGATAACTGCAAAAGTTCTCACTGTGGACCCTTAGGGAAATAAATGGAGTTACTATTAACTTGAATTTAGGGCTATGAACATGAACAGTTTCCTTGGGTAAAAGGAATGAAAGTTATAGGGTGAACTCTCTTTGGTTTCCTGTGGAAGACTTTGATGTGAGTTAAGAGAAGACCCATTCATTGGAAACTCATTCTTTCCCTGGTGGGTGACGGAAGGAGAGACCTTATAGGAGAACTCAAGGTAGGCTAAATAACCTAAGAGAAGCAAAATAAGGTCTTCAACTGCATGGATATTCCAAAGTCCAGGCTTGGATGCTAGCTTACAGTGCCGGTGGAGGGTGATGGACCTTAACTGCAATGTAGGACTAGTCAAGAGGATCAACAATAATGGACATTCTATATTATCTATTCTATATAGTATGAAGCATTGCATGTGCCATTGGATATGTTCATATATCAACTACAATCAATTCAGTTTGGCTTAATTGTTTTTTTCTTTTTTATTTCTTTTTTATTCTTTGTTTTAAGGGATGGCATCTGTTTGGGCAAGGGAAGAAGAATATCTTGGGAAATGAAGATGATGAAAAAAATAAAAGATACTAATAAAATCTATACAGTAGAAAGAATAGGATTCTTACCAATGCCAAGCAACAGCTACACATGTAAAGGGTACAAGTTAATCTCCTTTCTCCAACAACCTCTAAAGAACTAATGAGTACCAGTGGAGTAGAGCATGGTGGGGGTGAGCAGCCTATATTACAAAACCAACAAGGAAATTCAAAGGATAACAGGAGTAAGGATATCATCAAAGAATTGTACAATAAGAAAGATTGGCTAGTCATGTGACAAGGGTAAGGGATAACAGGTAGACAACTAGAGTAGGTCACTTCTCTTAATGTTGGGAGTAAGTACCTGATGCAGAATTTGAACTCAGGTCTTCCTGATTTCAAACCTCCTTCCTCCCTCCCTTACCCACAGCTGTCTCACAAATATGCCACCACTGGAAGAACATGGACAAGAGGTGGACAGGACAAATAGACATAGATGAGTTTGATCTCCACTGGAGGGAATTCATAGTTGAACTCTCCCAACACTACCTTCCAAACAACTTTAAAATAATGCATCAAATAGAATTCTGGAACCACATAGCCAACAAAAGGTCAAGATGACACATTTTTTCAGCCCAGAACAACTTAAGAGATTGGCAGGAGATGTCTGTGAAATTGGGGTGGGAGCTGAATTATTGGACTACTTGAAAGCCATGATCAAAAAAGAGCCTAGTCATCATATTTCAAAAAATTATCAAGGAAAACTGTCCTGATATCTTAGATTCAGAGGGTAAAATAGATATTGAAAGAATCCACTGTAACCTCCTGAAAGAGATTCCAAATTGAAAACTCCCAGGAATATTATAACCAAATTCCAGAGCTCTCAGGTCAAGGAGAAAATATTGCAAACAACCCAAAAGAAGCAATTCAACTATGGAGCCACAGTCAGGATTGCACAAAACTTAGCCATTTCCAGGTTAAAGGAGCAGAAGGCTTAGAATATAATATTCCTGAAGGCAAGTAAGCTAGAATTACAAACAAGAATACTTACCCAGGAAAACTGAGTATAATCCTTCTGGAGAAAAAAGTGGATATTTAATGAACTAGAAGGCTTCCAACATTCCTGATGAAAAGACAAGAGCTGAATAGAAAATATGACATGTAAACGTAAGAATCAAGAGAAACATAAAGAAGTAAATATGAAAGAGAAATCATAAGGGACTTAATAAGGTTAAATTACTTACATTCCTAAATGAGAAGACAAGACATGTAACTCCTAAGAAGTTTATCATTATTAGGGCAGTTAGAAAGAGTTTACATAGACAGCATCAATTTGAGTCAATTATGTTAGGATGATCTTAAAAAATGGATGGGCAAGAATAAGGAATGCACTAGGTGAAGGGAGTAAAAGAAGGAGGAAAATTATCTCACACAGAAACAAGCAAGAAAGAGTTTTTACAGTAAAGGGAAAATGGGGGACAACACAAAACTTACTTTCATCAAGATTGGTTCAAATAGGGAAGAATATATCTGCACAGTCATTTGGGTATAGAAATCTATCTTACCAATAGGGAAGTAGGAGGGGAAAGAGATAAGAGAAATGGAAGGTGATAAAAGGGAGGCAGATTAAGGGAGGCAGCAGTCAGAAACAAAACAGACAAAGTTAAAAAGACAGAAAGAAGGAAAAACAGAAGAAAATAGGATAGAGGGAAACACAGTTAGTAATCATAATTGTAAATATGAATCATAATTTTAAAAAGAGCCATTTCCTAATTGGTAAATGGTTAAAGGATATGAACAGGCAGTTTTCAGAAGAAGGAATCAAAGTTATGTATAGATATATGAAAGAATGCTCTAAAAATCACTATTGATTAGAGAAATGCAAATTAAAACCATTCTGAGGTACTCTCTCAGAGCCAATCTATTACATTGGCTAACATGACAAAAAAGAAAAATGACAAATGCTAGAAGGGATAATAAAAAATTGAGACTCTAATGCACTCCTAGTGGAGTTGTGAACTGGTCCAACTATTCTGGAAAACAATTTGAAACTATGCCCCCAGGGCTTTAAACTGTGCATATTCTTTGACCCAGCAATACCACTACTAGATGTATCTCAAAGAATACAAAAGAAAAGGAAAAGGACTCACATGTACAAAAATATTTATGGCAGCTCCCTTTGTGGCAGCAAAGGATTGGAAATTGAGAAGATGCCCACCGATTGGGGAATGGCTGAACAAGCTGCAGCATATAATTGTGATGGAATACTATTATGTTATAAAAAATGATGAGCAGGATGGTTTCAAACAAACCTGCAAAGACCAATATGAACTGCTATAGAGTGAAGTGAGTAAAACCAGGAGATCATTGTACATAGTAACAGAAATATTGTAACAATGATCATCTGTGAAAGATTTAGCTACTCCGATCTGTACAACGATCTAGGACAATTCTGAGACTTGTAATGAAAAAGTCTATCCACCTCCAGAGAGAGAACTGATGAACTCTGAGTACAAACTGAAGTGTGATTTTTTTTCACTTTCTTAATGATTCATACTTTTTGCAATATACCTAAAATGGAAATATATTTTGCATGATTTCAGGGGGAATAATTAATATATAACTTGACTTCTAAATGAGAGGGGAGGAGCTAGAGAGAGGGAGAGAATTTACAACTCAATTTTTTAAATGTTAAAAATAAATAAATGAAAATTGGAAAAAAAAGATTTTTCTTTGATCCTGTTAAGTTCTCTCTTGATATCTCTGAACTGGATTCTGCTTCTGTGTATGTCTGAGCAGTCTTATTCCTGTCTTCTGTCTGACCTTTTCCAGTACCTTGTCTGCCTCTACTTTTAGCATCAGTCTTGGCTCTGAGCAGAATCAGTGAGGCATCAACGTCCCTGGAGTGGGTTTCTGGTCTACATTTCTCCTTTTACCTTTATGGGACCTTGTATTCACTCTGAAATAGCCTCTATACTCTCTTGAAAATCTTGGCCCCTCAAAGGGAAAGACTTCCTATCCAGACCCCAGAGGTGACTCCGTGGCTGCCCTAAGTGTCTTGTCCTGATTTTTTAAATGCTTCACAGAATCTCTGGGTTAGAAGGAACTTCAGAAGTGGGTTGGTCCATTCAGTATCTGAACAAGGACCAGTTCTACACCATATCTAACAAAAGGACATCCTGCCTCTCCTTTTTTGCTTGAAGAAATTCAGAAAGGAGGGAGGGAGAAAGAAACTGAGTCCCTCCTGAGCCAGCACATTCCATTTTGGGGCAGTTCTGGTTGTTGCAAGGTTTGCTTTTCTCAAGTGAAATTGAAATCTATATGTCTAAAACTTAACACCCAATGCTTCTTGTTTTATCCTATGAGGCCAAGCAATCTGCCTTGTAAGTGACAACCCTTCAGATACTTGAAGAGAGTGCTAATATTCCCCTTGGGTTCCCTTTTCTCCAAGAAAAACATTCCCAACGCCTTCATTAATCCTCATCTGAATGTAAACTCTCTGAGAGCAGGGATTGTTTTTAATTTTAGTCTTTGAATTCCCATCACCTTCTACAGTGACCTACATATAGTAATAACCATAATGGCAGCAGTAAGCATTTATGTCATGCCTGTGTCCATGGTGGGCAGTATACTAGGTGCTTTACAAATATTATCTCTCTTGATGTAGCAGACATATAATAAACACTTATTGGTTGTCTCATGCAGAACTGGCCAATGAGAACCAGTCCTTCAAGCAAGTCCTTCTCTTTCTGGTACAAATGTATGTGGAAGTTTGGAGGAGCATGTTTCTGGAATTGTGTAATGTTACATAATGGAGGACTCTGACCTTTTCAGAGCAATCACAAGTATTCTGGGACTGATTCTGGCTGGCATACTGTGTTGTGGTTACAAACTTTTTTTATTTGGCTGCTGAATTAGAAGAGAAGGTGCATAACACCAGAAGAACTTTGACCACTACCTTTTCCGAGGTAGCATTTTGAGTGAGTAGCAAGAATTGTTATGGTCCTACAACGTGGGGGAGGGCCCTCAGGCCCTTATCTCTCCCCCAGCCATTATGGAGCATTTATGCCATTACCGTTTCTTTGATCTGTCTTGGTATTTCTTCCCTAGTCCTGCATGAAAGGATGCCAGAGACAGAATTGACTTGTGAATGTAGAAAGGCTGAGAGAGCCACAGAGGTCCATCGAAGGGAGTCCATAGGACAGTCTGCACCAGACAAGACCAGTGAGTGCACACAGCTCTAAAGATGATAATAGGAATAGCAATAACAATAGCAAAAATAGTAGCTGTAATATAATAATAATAAATATAATAGTAATAAAAATAGTAACTATAAAGTGCTTACTATGTGCCAAACACTGTTAAGTGCTTTACCATGATTATCTCATTTTGATCCTCACAGCAGCTAGGCAAGACAGGTGCTACTATTATGCCCATTTTACAGATGAGGTAACTGAGGTGAACAGAGGTTACGTGATTTGCCCAGAGTCATACATCCAGGGAGTGTGTGAGGACAGATTGTAACTCAGGTCTTCCAGACTCCAGGTCCAACACTATCCGCTGAGCCACCTAGCAACCCAAGGAACAACGCTCTTGGCCCAGCCCAGCAGTGGATCAATTCAGCAGCCTTCACACCTGCAAACAAGGGAACACAAGAGGTGACCCACCCAAAAGGTGTGAGGAGAATGATTTATAGCACTTACTAATCACTTAAAGTTTGAGTGCATTCTCTCCAAGCACTGAGTTGGTAAAGGATAATGTGTTCCGGTACAGAGGGATATTTTTGTTCTCTTGTTTTTGCTATATCTTCTCAATAAATATCTCTTCGCAAAATCTAATTAATATTGATTATCGGTGATATTGAGGGGATATCAACTGGTCAAAATGACATTGAAACACTAAACCTTGCTTACATGATGTCAGAAACATATTACATGAAGATGATGTTGGTGGAGAGAAACACATTAGATGGGGATTTATGAGCTGTGTGGTATTAGAAAGATAGCACCAACCTTTTAGGGTTACCTCTACAACTCTGAGGAGAGATGTAGCCTTTCTGGGGGGGACTTGACCTGTCATTCAAGCATGGGTTAGAAAGTAAGTCCAAAACCTCTATGTTGATTTACGAATTGATTAACATGGCATATCCTTCAATTCTTTTACCATCCTAGCTGTTGTCCTTTGGACAAGCTCCACCTTGTCGGTGTTCTTTCTAAAATGTGGCATCCAAAATTGAATATAATATTCCAGATGTAGTCTGAGCGGGACAGAGAGCAACAGAACTATGAACTCCTTTGGTGCAGATGACTCTCTTAGTTAAGCAGCCCAAGATAACATTAGCTTTCTTTCTGTCTTTTCCTGTCTTCCTGTCAATAGTATTTGCCAATATCATAGAATGCTCACAAGCTGTCCAAAACTAAAAACGTAGGGCCAATCTAGGAAGTATGTGAAGCTGGTTTTTAACATGTCTTCCTAACTCCAAGCTCAGCTGATTTTGAAGATAGGATGCAAAGAGGTAATCTAAAAATTATAGGTTTTTTTTTTTACAGAAAAACATAAAGAAATAAAAAACCATAAAGCTATACTTGAGAAACCATACAAGAAAAATTCCTGAAATAGCAAAAGTAGCAAACAAATATAGCTTCAAAGATTCTATGGATTGCCAACAGAGAGAAACCTCAAGTTTATCTCATGGAAAAGAAATATCATTGTCAAATTTTAAAACATCATATTTATGAAAAACCAAAGGAAGTGTAATGTAATTTCCAAGAAAGCAAGAGAGACTGACTCACTCCTTAAAATAGCATCTTGATAAATAATTTAATCATAAATGAAAAAATACAGATTTAGATCAAAAGGAGGAAATAGGAATCATTCTGTAAGAAGAAAATAAAGATAAGTAGGGCATTAAATGTACAAATTTATAACACATAATATAAGTAAGCAAGTACACTTAGCAAGAAAAGACTGAGCAATAAAATCAATATATTACAAAGGCTAACAAAGCTTAAATTTTCACATTCTTTAAGAGCCATTGAGATAACAGAAATAATATCAATGGGTAAACTTCAAGGGTAGATGGACCAAAAAAATTAGGAAGAGGGAATAGGAAAAATTAAATGAATATTTCTTGGTTGACTAAGGAATCAATATTTTGAGGATAGGAAAACAAGACAAAACAGGGAGAAGGAAAAAGAGGGGAGGGGTTACCCATGCATTTCTATCCTGACATTGGAAAGAGAGAGAACTTTGAGAGTGGATGGAACTGGCTTCTTGACCCACATGGGCGGCTTTAGAAGAGAAGCAAAAGAGCATTGAGGGACAGGACCCACCAATAACTTTGCATGAATCTAAATTTTTAAAAGGGAATATTGTTTAAAAATTAGAAGAGAAAAGAACATCCATATCTTTCATTTCTGCAGTTAGAGGGAGAATTCATAAACAGAAAAAAGGATAGAAATGATCATAGAAGACTCTTTCAAGTTTATGAAATTTAAAACTTCTACATAAACAAAATAAATGCAACTAGAAAAAAGTTACAGATTATGGAAAAAACCTTTTGCACAAAACTGATGGGGATGGGATCTGAACCCCCCCCAAAAAAGATCGTGTCTTTGGGATTTGGACCCCCAAAAGGAAAAGCCCTTAGACTTTCCCATGTGACCCAACTCTCTGGTATTTTCCTGAGGTATCTACCCATTCCAGTAATCTTCTCAAGTGGCCTTACTCAGTGACCTACACCCAATCTCCCAATTCTGCCAGCCCTGATATAGCCAAGCCCTTCATTGTCTGTTACCTCCAGATCCCCTCTCCCTAATTCCCATTCTTTTCCGTCTTTTGATCTTGTCCCTCCCCAAGTGTTGACTTCAAATTGCTCCCTCCTCCCATTGCCCTCCCTTCCATCATCCCCCCCCCTTGCTTATCTCCTCTCCCCCACTTTCCTGTACTGTAAGATAGGTTTTCATACCAAAATGAGTGTGCATTTTATTCCTTCCTTTAGTCAAATGTGATGAGGGTAAACTTCTTGTTTTTTTTTCTCAGCTCTCCTCTTTTTCCCTCCACTAAAAAGTCTCCTGCTTGCCTCTTGAATGAGATAGAATTTACCCCATTCCATTTCACCCTCTTTCCTCCCACTAATTTCTCTCTCACCATTTACCTTAATTTCTTTTAAGATATGGTCCCATCCTATTCAATTCACTCTGTGCTCTCTGTCTCTGTATGTGCATGCATGTGTGTATGTGTGTGTGCGTGCATGTGTGTACGTGTTTGTGTGTGTGTGTATGTGTGGTCCCACCAACTACCCAGATACTGAAAAGTTTTAAGAGTTACAAATATTGTCTTTCCATGTAGGAATGTAAACAGTTCACTTTTGGTAAGTCCCTTACGACTTCTCTTTGCCATTTACTTTTTCATGCTTCTTCTCATTCTTGTGTTTGAAAGTCAAATTTTCTTTTCAGCTCTGGTCTTTTCATCAAGAATGCTTGAAAGTCCTCTGTTTCATTGAAAGACCATATTTTCCCCTGAAGTATTATACTCAGTTTTGCTGGGTAGGTGATTCTTGGTTTGAGTCCTAGTTCCTTTGACTTCTGGAATATCCTATTCTATGCCCTTCAATCCCTTAATGTAAAAGCTGCTAGATCTTGAGTTATCCTGATTGTATTTCCACAATACTGAAATTGTTTCTTTCTAGCTGCTTGCAATATTTTCTCCTTGACCTGGGAATTCTGGAATTTGGCCACAATGTTCCTAGGAGTTTCTCTTTTTGGATCTCTTTCAGGTGGTGATCGATGGATTCTTTCAATGCTTATTTTGCCCTCTGGTTGTAGAATGTCAGGGCAGTTTTCCTTGATAATTTCATGGAAGATGATGTCTAGGCTCTTTTTTTGATCATGGCTTTCAGGTAGTTCCATAATTTTTAAATTGTCTCTCCTGGATCTATTTTCCAGGTCAGTTGTTTTTCCAATGAGATCTTTCACATTCTCTTCCATTTTTTCATTCTTTTGGTTTTGTTTGGTGATTTCTTGGTTTCTCATAAAGTCATTAGCCTCCATCTGTTCCATTCTAATCTTGAGAGAACTATTATTTTCAGTGAGCTTTTGAACCTCTTTTTCCATTTGGCTAATTCTGCTTTTGAAAGCGTTCTTCTCCTCATTGGCTTTTTGAACCTCTTTTGCCAATTGTGTTAGCCTATTTTCTTAGCATTTTTTTGCGGTCTCCTTTAGCAAGGTATTGACCCGTTTTTCATGCTTTTCTTGCGTCTCTCTCATTTTTCTTCCCAATTTTTCCTCCACCTGTCTAACCTGACCTTCAAAATCCTTCTTGAGCTCCTCCATAGTCCGAGCCCACCAGACATCCACCCGGGATGCCTGGGACACAGAGGCCCTGACCTCCACGTCCCTCCCCGATGGCAAGAACAGCTCCTCGCCATCAGAACCGAAAGGCGGGAACATCTGCACCCCATCAAAGCAGCTCTCCACAGTTCCATTCCTCTTCCCTTCTCTGGGCACCCCCCCAGACAGCCACTTGACCCCGGAGACTCCTCTCCACCACTGCCCAGATCTGCCCAGCCAGCATCTGGGGTCCGAGATTCAAATGGGCCTTCTGCGGCAGGCATGGCTGGCACCCAATGCAAGCTCAAGCTCCGGTGCTCGGGCAGGGGCAGGGCCACCTCCCAGGCCCAGCTTCCTCAGGGGCTCCACGCAGAGACCTTTAGTAATGGAGCGGGTGGGGGCAGGGCTGCCTCCCAGGCTCAGCTCCCTCAGGGGGTAAATGCAGAGACCTTCAGTAATGGAGTTCCTGCTTGCTCGGGGAGTCCTGGGCTGCCACCGCTGCCCCTGCCACTCCCCCTGCCACTGTCCCCCGAGGGAGCCTGAATCATGGAGACACCCCGCTCCCCTCTCCGCCAGCCCAGAAGTCCCTCCCACCAACCTGCAGTGCCTGTGGGCGGAGGGGACCCCCTCCCGCCAGAGACTCCGCCCCGAAGCCTGCCCGGATCCACTCCCCCGGGGCTTCAGCCAGGGCAGCACAGGGGTGGGCTCCGCCCCCCGTGGCACGACGGACCCCTGGGACCGCCCTCCAGGGCTTTCTGGAACAGAAATCCCCCCCACCATGCCTCTGCGTGCCCTGCAGAGCTCCAGAACCTGTGGGGAGTTCCTCCCGCAGGAATTACACGGGCTGTGGGTTTGGAGCCAGCACACGTGAGTCCCTCCACTCTGCCATCCTGGCTCCACCAATACCTGTTAATCTTGAGAACTGTGCAGCTATTAAGAAATATAAAAGGGATATGCATAGGGGGAACGGGTATAAAGTAAATGATATCATGATAAAAAATATGATTTAAGTATGAGAAGGGATTGTAATAGGAGGTGTGAAAAGGAGGAAGCAGAAAATGGCAAATTACATCACAAGAAGAAGTACAAAATCATAGTAGAGGGAAAGAGGGGAGGGAGACGAGCACTGTGTGAGGTACTCTCATCAGATTTGGTTAAAGGATGGAACAATAAACTTAAGTAGAAAATCCTAGCTAGCTCTATAAGAAGTAGGAGAGGAAGGGGGAAGAAAGGGGAGGGAGGCTAAAAGGGAGGGAAGAGGCAATAAGAGTAAATGGGAGTAAAAGGGAGGGGGGCTAAAAGAAGGAGGGGAAGGCGGCAGGAGGAGGTGGTGAAAAGTGAATACTATTGAGGAGGGGAAGGGAGACAGGAGAGCTAAAAGCACAAATGGTGGGAAAGAAGATGGAGGGAAATACACAGATTGTAATCATAATTGTGAATGTGAATGGAATGAATTCTCCCATAAAATGGAGACGGATAGCAGAATGGATTAAAAGCTATAATCCAACAATATGCTGCTTACAAGAAATACATTTGAAATGGGGGGATACACATAGGATAAAGGTCAAAGGATGGAGCAGAATATATTGTGCTTCAACTGTTGTAAGAAAGGCAGGAGTAGCAATCCTAATCTCAGACAAAGTAAAAGCAGAAATAGATCTAATCAAAAGGGATAAGGATGGAAACTATATCCTGCTAAAAGGCACCATAGACAATGAAGCAATATCATTACTAAACATGTATGCTCCAAGTGGTATAGCATCCAGATTCTTAGAGGAGAGGTTGGGGGAGTTGAAGGAAGAAATTGACAGCAAAACTATGCTAGTGGGGGACCTCAACCTCCCTCTTTCTGAACTTGATAAATCTAACCTCAAAATAAATAAGAAAGAGGTTAAGGAGGTAAATAAAACTCTAGATAAGGTAGATATGATAGATCTTTGGAGAAAATTGAATGGGAATAGAAAGGAATATACCTTTTTCTCAGCAGTACATGGAACATTTACAAAAATCGACCATGTACTAGGACATAAAAATCTCACAATCCAGTGCAGAAAGGCAGAGATAATCAGTGCATCCTTCTCAGACCATAATGCAATAAAAATTATGTGTAATAAAAGGCCATGGAAAGATAAAGCAAAAATCAATTGGAAACTAAATAATCTAATCCTAAAGAAGGAATGGGTTAAAGAAGAAATAAATCATAGAAACAATCAACAACTTCATTCAAGAGAATGACAATAATGAGACAACCTACCAAATCTTATGGGATACTGCAAAAGCAGTTCTTAGCGGAAGTTTTATATCTTTGAATGCCTACATAGATAAAATAGAGAAAGAGGAGATCAATGACTTGGGTATGCAGCTGAAAAAGCTAGAAAAAGAACAAATTGAAAATCCCCAAGAAAATACCAAATTAGAAATACTGAAAACCAAAGGAGAGATTAATAAAATTGCAATTAAGAAAACTATTGAATTAATAAATAAAACCAATAGTTGGTTTTATGAAAAAACTAATAAAATTGATAAACCTTTGGTCAATTTGATTAAAAAAATGAAAGAAGAAGATCATATTACTAATATTAAAAATGAAAGGGGTGAACTCACCTCCAATGAGGAGGAAATTAAAACAATAATTAGAAATTACTTTGCCCAACTTTACGCCCACAAATTCAATAATCTAAATGAGATGGATGAATATTTTAAAAAATACAAATTGCTCAGATTAACAGAAGAGGAAATTGAATACTTAAATAACCCCATCTCAGAAAAAGAAATTGAACAAGCCATCAATGAACTCCCTAGGAAAAAATCTCCAGGACCAGATGGATTCACAAGTGAATTTTATCAAACTTTTAAAGAACAGTTAATTCCAATACTATATAGACTATTTTTGAAAATTGGGGAAGAAGGAGTCCTCCCAAATTCTTTCTATGATACAAATATGGTTTTGATACCCAAACCACGAAGAGACAAAACAGAAAAAGAAAATTATAGACCAATTTCTCTAATGAATATAGATGCAAAAATTTTCAACAAGATTTTAGCAAAACGAATGCAGCATCTTATCAAGAGAATAATATATTATGATCAGGTAGGTTTCATACCAGGAATTCAGGGCTGGTTCAATATTAGGAAAACTATTAGCATTATTGATCATATCAACAACAAAACTAACAAAAACCACATGATTATCTCAATAGATGCAGAAAAAGCTTTCGACAAAATACAACACCCATTCCTATTAAAAACACTGGAGAACATAGGAATAAAGGGAACTTTCCATAAAATAATAAGCAGTATCTACCTAAAACCTTCAGCAAGCATTATATGCAATGGGGATAAGCTAGATGCATTTCCAATAAGGTCAGGGGTGAAACAAGGATGCCCATTATCACTATTATTATTCAATATGGTACTAGAAATATTAGCGGTAGCAATTAGACAAGATAAAGAAATTGAAGGAATAAAAATAGCCAAAGAAGAAACTAAGTTATCACTCTTTGCAGATGATATCATGATATATTTAAAGAATCCCAGAAATTCAAGTAAAAAACTACTTGAAATAATAAACAACTTTGGCAAAGTTGCAGGTTACAAAATAAACCCACACAAATCTTCTGCATTCCTATATATTAGCAACAAAGTCCAACAGCAAGAGATAGAAAGAGAAATCCCATTTAAAGCTAGAGTAGACACTATGAAATACTTAGGAGTTTACCTGCCAAAACAAATCCAGGGATTATATGAACACAATTAAAATTTTATCAATTATACATGTGAAATAATGTAAAATATATTTCCATATTAGCCATACCACAAAAAAATTTTTTTTTAAGAAAGCAAGACAATCATTCTTCAGTTGGCATTCAGAATTCATCAGTTCTCTCTCTGCAGGCGGACAGTATTTTTTTCCTCATTAGTCTTTTGGGGTTGTCTTGTACTGATCAGAGCAGCCAAGTCTTGTACTTACAACATCATCATTACAACAGTGCTCTCCCAGTTCTTTTCACAACACTTTACTTCAGTTCATGTAAATCTTGTCACGTTTTATTCTGAAGTCATCCTGCTCATCATTTCTTATAGCCCAATAGTATTCCATCACAAACATATGCCATAACTTGTTCAGCCATTCCCCAGCTGATTGGCATTCTCTCAATTTCCAATTCTTTCCCAGCCCAAAAAGAGCTGCTATAAATATTTTGTACATTTAACTTCTTTTCCCTTGATCTCTTTGGGGTGCAGACCTGGTAGCTATTGCTGGATCAAAGGGTAAGCCCAGTTTTATAACCCTTTGGGCATAGTTCCAATTTGTTCAGAATGCCTGGACTGATTCACAACTCCTCTTCACCATTTATCATTTCTGTAGATATGAGGTGGTACCTCAGAGCTGTTTTAATTTGCATTTCTCTAATCAATAATAATTGATTATTATTTAAAAATTCAAAAATAATTTTTTCATTTGACCATAGATATTTTTGATTTCTTCTTTTAGAAACTTCCTGGTCATATTCTTTAACCATTTATCAATTGTGGAGAATGGCTCTTATTTTTATAAATTTGACTCAATTCTCCATATATTTGAGAAATGAGACCTTTATCAGAGAAACTTGCTATAAAAATGTTTTTAATATTACTTCATTTGTCTGTGGTACCTTTTAGCAAAATGTAGTTTCCCAACTCATCTCTTTTAATTAGGTCTGTTTTTACTTTTGCTTTGTTTTAACCACAATTCTTAATAAAGTAGAAGTGATACTGATACGCTACCATTCACATATGAAAAAAATACTATTTTCAAAAAATAATACCCTTCCAAGAACTGGTTATGTGATTTCTGAGGAAACTTCCATGCCAGGTATTTGTGCATATGTCCTTACCATTCAAACCTATTCCTTTTTGTAATCAGAGGCACCCACTTTTGTACTTCCTACCAGGCACTACAGGTGTCAGCTGGAACCCTATAATAGGATGGGTAAAGCTGTGTGACCCTTATAGGCTTCTAGAGGTTGACCACAAGTCCTTGATAATATTCACACCATGTTTTAACCAACTATTCTGGCCAACTAGACATAAATTGGCTTCCAGGTCAAGATAGTAAACTGTGTGTCCTAATATGGGTGGAAAAATCATTGATATCTTGGCTTATATATAACTTATATGTATATATAACTTACTTAGGAGTCACCAGGTTGCTTTGAGGAACATGTTAACTAGATTCCTCATAATTACTTAGCTAGGTAATACCAGAGCTGAGATCTGAACCCAGGTTATTTCCTTCCCATTAATGCCACATACAACCATACTTTTTCCCACACAACAAAGTCTTTGGGACTGTCATATGACTTCAGAAACTGCTACAATTTTATCATGGAAATGTCGTTAAAGAAGAAGCATTAAAATCTGCTTTTTCTCTTCATCCTAAGGACCCTGGGACTTTCCATCTGACTGGTAGCTGAAAGCTTTCATATGTGTTGTGTCTCCCATTAGAAGGTGAGCACTTTGAGAACAGGGACCAGCTTATTTTCCTGTTTGTATCCCTAGCATTCAGCACAGTACTTTGGCCTAAAGGGACCAAGGTCTCCCAGTGCATCCTGTGTCATCTTCAGTCATCCTGGTGAATATCTGATCATTGGATTCAGGTGGCTCTGAAGGAGAAGTGAAGCTGGTGACCTGCACAGCCCTCCCTCACTCAAAATGATGGCATGGATGGTCGTCTTCGGCAACAAAGGACAAACACAACAAACAGTGCTTTTCATATAGTAAGCATTTAATAAATGTTTCATTCATGTATTTCTGCACAGTAAAGAGTTCCACGAGGGTCAGCCTGGTACTTAAAAATTCACTGTAGATAATCCAGAATTATTATAACTGAGTTAATTACATAATGCAAAGTAACCTATCCTAGCTTAGGTATGTGATTATCTAGAAATATATTTCAATTTTATTCACTTAAATGTTTTTTGGAAAATAGGCAACATGCAGGCAAAATTGTAATAAATAAAGAAATCTTCTTTGCATGAAAGAACAAGAAAGAGGAGAGGGGAAAAGAGGAGAGGACAAATGAAAGAGAAAGAGGGAAACTGGAGGGATGGAAATCAAATTTTCTAGTCCACAAATTAACTGCTAGATTTTTATGGGTTAGAAAATCCTATTAATGTATGAGGTGATCAATAGTCTTATAAATCCCAAAGTGCAAAGTGATTTCCTCACCAAGATTTCTTACTGAGAGTATCTGTAATGGGCAGCCTGCAGAGTAAATATAATAAAAAGGCATTAACAATGTCTTCTTCCCAAGTGGTAACCCGACATTTAATTTTCACCTTCTGTTCAGTTTTATATATTTATCCATTCATATATATATCATATGTGTGTATGTATGCTTCTCAGAGGGTTTTTAAAAAAGATTTTCAAGCTATATTTCACCAAAGACATTTTTAATCTGCCCCCAAATGTATACATAGATGAATATAAGGGTATTCCACAGACATACTGCCAAAGGCAACTGTCAGATAGAAAATTCAGTGGAAAGTTTAGCTGTCTCCAGTCTAACTGAGTTGAGGAATGCTACAAAAACAGGTGTTGTCTGACATAAGCAATAATTATCCTTCACCTTGATGGATGGCAGTTTAATCTGTTCCTTACGTGGGAGCTGAATCCCAGCTGACTGAATGAAAGCCTCAAATGCAGATGAAATGTTGAGTGAGGTTTATATGTAATGCTCTTTACAAGGCCAGATCTAGAAATTGACTGCCTCCCTCATGGAAGGTGTAACGATAGCTCCTGTCCACCAATCTCTGAAAATCTGGATGGATTGTGCATTACTCCATAACTGTCTCTATTCTCACAAACAGAATTTTTGTAAAAAAAAAAAATGCTTTGCTGGCTTTTAAAAAATAAAATTATTCTTTTTAACAGGATTAACAGAGATGGAAATGAATAAATGGGATGCTCAGATCAAACTTGGGTGGATCTTATATATTGGGCAATAAAACAAATTACTTAGACTGAGAAATAACAAGGTGATCTGTGCAACAATCACACCACCCTCTTTCAGAGGTAGATTAGATGGCAAAGTCCTTGAAGGCAGGGGCGTTTGCGTCTTTTTATAATTCCAGCATTTAGAACAGTGTCTGGCTGTGTAATAAATGTTTATTAACTGCCGACAGAGCTATCCTAAGTGGAAGCTGCTGGATTTGTAATCCAAAATGTCACCACAGTAGTCAACATTTCCCAATGATGACAGCTCCGCTGAAGGAAGTTGATAGCAGTGTCCCCACTGGAAAAGGCTTTTTTTCCCCCATGGTATGAGGCAGCTTCTACTTGAGCATTTAGGATATATTTGACGTACTGGGTCAGTAAGGCAAGATGACTAAGATCTTGGCAGGTTTTCTGAAGAAAATCTTTCCATGAGGGAATGTTGATCTCATCACAATATCAGAGATGGATCTTGCTGACTATATCCACCAGAAGGAAGTATAATCAGGGCTTCTCTGGGCATGCTCAATTCTAGTATGGACAAGCCCTTGAATGGCCTTTTGAGCATGCCCAGTTTGTCTAACACAGAGCCAGCTTGCATACCCTACCACAAGGGTGGAGATAGCTTTTTTTTTTAATAGACTGCCTGAATCTCTACAGCTGGAAACACTGGGCTGTCCACTCTTTTTTCCACCTTTTTTTTTTTGGCTGTACCTTTTTTAACAACATGGCTGTGCCCAGTGTATACAACATAAACTGAACCAGTAAGAGAGGAAAGACTTATTTCCCCTGCCCCCTGTCATTTACCCCAGCTCCAAAAAAATTTTTTTAAAATTGGCCTGGGTAACATTTGTTTCTATTCTGTATTGCTTGTCTTCCTTAGTTTAAGCATTGGAGCATGGGACCCAGGAGTTTGAGCCATGGTAACTCCAATCTTGGAGCCAGGATTGCAGATAAGGTGATCTGTACTATATATTTAGCAAATGAAAAGTTCACAAAATTATATTTTTAACAGTAAAGCAATGACCATAATGATACTCACCACTTGAAGGCCAGATGTATTATTAGATTTGACCATGTCCACCATGGCTCTCTGGTACCTTTAAGGAGGATTGGGGGTGAGGAGTGTCTAGGCTCTCAGTAAATTGCTCCAATCTTTACCAAGGGTCTTCCTTCCAACTGTAGGAAGTGGTCTCCTGTAGCCTAGTTACATAAGCCACTAACAGTTGGCTTTGCTTTTACACAGAAATATTTATTTCTTATAATCATAAATATACAAGAAAAATAAATATACAAAATAAATATTACTTATAATCATAAATACGCAAACTTACTTTGCCAATACATGGGAAACTTAATCTCCTTCACCCCAGGAGATTAGGTTCATAGCTTAGCTCTGTTCCAATAGAGCACAGTCCCAGGTCCAAATCTGAACCCCTTTGCCTTCAGTCTCAAGCAGTCTGGCTTCTCACCGATTCCATGCTGGGCTGGCTTGCTACAACTACCCTGATTACAAGTCTAGCTCCAAGGTTGGAGTCAGCTCCTGGATCCTGTGTTCCAGCATCTGAAACTGAGGAGGACAAAACACAGAACAGAAACAAAAAGCCTCCAGGCCCATTTCTTGGAGGATGGGGGTAAAAAGAGAGGCAGCCTCCACCAGTTTGGTTCATGGTGTCCACACTGAGAGCAGCATATAAGAATTACCAAAAAAAGCACAGCCAAAAATGATGGTGAGAAAGAGAATGAAAGATTATCTTGCTCGTTTTAAAGATGCAGGAGACCAATTAAAGGAAGTTTCCTCCACTCCCACAGTAGAAGATGCAGTGCATTTCATATTCTGTAAACTAGGCATCTCAAAAGGGCCCTCAAGGGCATCTCCTTGTTAGAACTGGGTATGCCCAGAGAAGCCTGGGTTGCAGAAGGAAGAAAGCTATAAATAAATAAGTATATATAGTATTCAAGGCAGAGAATGGTTGCTACCTGATTTCCTCCTGTTATTTAAAATTTTAACGTATTCTATACATTCTTTTGCTACTAGGAGGGAAGGGTGAATGAAGCAGAAATCAGACAGTTTCTGTCATAAGATCAACAGGCATCCTCGTGTTGCCCTGTGAGGTAGACCTCCCCAGTTACACGGAACTATGAGATAATAGTTCTCTACAGCAAACATTTTACAATCCCTTTTAATTCTAGTGATTTCTTTTAACTATTTCCTTTTTATATTTTATACAGCTTGTTTTTACATATTTGTTTACTCGTTGCCTATCCACATTAGATTGAGAGCTCTTTAGGGGCAGGGATTATCTTTTGCCTCTTTTTGTATCCCCAGAGCTTAGCACAATGCCTGGTAGATAGTAGATGTTTGATAAACACTTATTGACTGTTTCAGTCTGGACAACATTCCTCCCTGTTTTCTGAAGATTAACTTGAACCCCAGACTTAGAATTCATTGACTATATACTTCCACATTAACTGATTGTCCTCTTACCTACAAGTCATACTCTTTGCCATGCCCCCACCTCATGGCCTCTCCTACTCCTCTGTCACCAGGAGAAGAACATCTGTTCTGAATATTCTGAATATTTTCTCCCTCTCAACTTTCACATAGGTTCCTAATCTTGAAAAAGTCTGTACTTAACCCTTTTATCCCCTTTAAATACAAACTACTTTCATCCCCCACCTCTTCCCCACAGGATATTTGAACTCCATCCTGGGGTCTGAGAGTTGAAGTTTTTTCTTATTTTGCTATAAAACCAAACTTCCAACTCACTTTTGAGGGGGGGACTACCCCACTCCTTTCCAGTTGTCCTTTATGTTTTGTACTTCCCCATTGAATATAAGCTCCTTGAGGGTAGATTTCTTAGCTTATATTTCTATCCTAGGACTTAGCCCTGTGCTTGACTAGTGCTGTTCAGTCATCTGGTCATGTCCAACTCTTCATGACCCCATAGACCATAGCATGCTAATACTGTCCAAGGGGTTTTCTTGGCAAAGATGCTCGAGTAGTTTGCTATTTCCTTTTCCAGTGGATCAAGGCAAATAGAAATTAAGTGATATGCCCACCATCATACAGTAAGTATCTGAGGTCAGGTTTGAACTCAGGTCCCACTGACTCCAGATCCAGATTCACTGAGCCATCTAGCTACTTGGCTAGGAGCAAACGCTTAATAAAAATTTTACCTATCATCTTTCTATCACATGTGACCTCGAGGTCACAGGTTCCCCACCCCACCCCTGTTCTACCTAACCTCCTTTTAACTGCCAAACTTCTAATATTTACCTTTACTACCTCATGACCTTAACTTCTTACAATCTGACTTCTTTTTACACTGCTCTACTGAACAGGTCCTCTCATCACCAAAGGGTCCCCTTCTTGACATAATCAAGGGCCTCCTTTCACATCTCATTTTTCCCTCTTTCCTTTCCTTTCTTTCAGCACTCTACTTGCCATCCACACTCTTCTCTCACCCTATAAGTCAATGCATTTTATGTTTCTCTTCTGTTTCTCTCATGAGCCCCCTCAGTCTTATCTGTTGGCTCCATTCTATCTGTCATGTACCAAAATTTGGTTTGCAGTCTCTTGAACTCTGCCATTGATCAAAGTAACTCTGGGGAAAAGAGGCAGGTCCAAGTATTCACAACAGCTTGGGAAATGTCTCAAACTCAACAGGCCTAAAGTCAACTGAAAAATGGTCTGAATTACAGAGAAGGCGATTTGGCCCAGTAGAGAGAGTGCTGGATTTGGAAGAAGAAGAGGGCCTAGCTTCATATCCTGGCTCTGTTACCACCTGCAAGATCTTGGGAAAGTTATTTAACTTCTCTGGACCCGAGTTTACCCTCATCTGTAAAATGTGGGAGATTGGATGAAAGGGCCTCCAATATCCTTCCTAATTCTAAGACTATGATTCTTTTCCCAATCCCTATTGTGGGCATTTTCCAGACTCAGCTCTGAGGCATCAGCTTTCCAAACTCTCTTCAAGAAGTCATCTCTCTTTGTGGTTTATTAAATTGTGTTCCATTTAATCTAACATACATACATATACACATATTATGTATGTATGTATGTATATTCACCTCTTATGTGCAAGGTACAAGAGATAAAAAGGTGAACAGACACCAATGGGGGGGGTCTGGAAAAGGGGGAGTCGGGGTGAAGGAGGGCAGAACTCAACAGTTACACAAATAAATACAGAGTATCCTTATATTTATAGCTTTAGTAGATTTAAACTTCAAGTTATTATGTATCTTAACTAGCTATTGTGTGTCCTAAGATGTGAAAGGTAGAGTATTAGAGTATCAAATTTGATGAGTAATTTATAGTCCAGTTTTGCCGGAATATAGAATTCACAAAGGGAAGTAATGGGAAGTAAGATTGGAAAGGTAGATGGGAAATAGACTATGGAGAGCCTTAAATTCAAAGCAAATGGGTTTGTATTTCATCCCAGAAGTCAATGAAGCCTTCTGAGACAGGGAAGACATAGTTAGACCTGCCCCTGGAAGATTATTTTGGCAGCTGTATGGAAGATGGATTGGAGAGTGGAGACTAGAGGCAGGGAGGTCAATTGAGAAGTTAGTTATAGTAGTCCTGGCAAAAAGTGATGGGGATCTGAACCGGCATAGCTGTTATATGAGTAGAAATAAAGGGACAGATGTAAGACAAGTTTTGGAGGAAGAATTAAAGAGACCATTATGTGTAGGGAAGGAGAGAGTCAAGGATTACTCCCAGATTTTGAGTCTGCCATCACAGGGGTTACTTACACATCAATGGCATCTGTTATGTACCTTCTATGTTTCAAGCACCATACTAGGGTCTGGGGAAACAAAGAAAAAAGTGACATTATCCTTGCCTTTGAGAAACTTGGATTCTATAGGGGGAATCAATATACATATACATAAAGATATGCAAAATAAAAACATGGTAATTTTTATAGTGAAGCAATAGTAACTAGAGGTGAGAGAGTGGGGAAAAGCTTCATGTAGAAACTGGGGCTTGACCTGGGTCATGAAGAAAACTAGAGATACTAAGAGGCAGAAGAGAGGAGGGAGTGCATTCTAGACATGGCAGACAGCCTCCATAAAGGCACGTAGACAGAAGATGGAGAGTCACATCTGAAGAACAGTGAGAAGAGCAGGTTGACCAGACTGTAGAGTAAATGAAAGAGAATAATTTGCCATAAGACTAGAAAAATAGGTTGTGATCAAGTTGTGAAGGGCTTTAAAGATCAAGCAGAAGAGTTTTTATTTGATCCTAGAGAGAATAAAAAGCCGCTTTAGTTTATTGACATGGTCAGATCTACAGATTAGAAAAATGGCTTTGGTAGCCATGGGGAGTAGGAAGAGATTTGAATCAGGGAGGTTAATTCAGAGATGATTGTGATATTCCAAGTTGGAGGTGAAGACCTGAATTAGGATGGTGATTGTATGAGTAGAGAAAGGGCCATGTACAAGCAGAGACAGAGGCAGAGACAACAAGATCTGGTGATTGATTAGACATGTGGGATGGATTAGAGTGAAGTGTTGCTGATGACCTAGAGGTACCAAAACTGATTGATTGGAAAGATAGTGATGCACTCAACAGTAACGAGAAAGTTCAGAAGAGGGCTAAGTCAAGATCATGAGTTTGTGTTAGACCTGTTGAATCTGAGATGCCTCTGGGACAAGCAGTATGAAATGTCCAATAGGAAGTTAATGATAAAGAATTAGAGTTAAGGAAAGAAATTAGGGCTGGTTATATAGCTCCAAACTCTGCTCGCATGTCCCACTATCAAATCAAACTCAACATGAAACATACATAATTTATTCTCTTCTCAAGCTGACTTCTCCTTTATATTTTTCATTATTCTCCTGCCACTAGGCTTCTCACAAAGTCAACATTCACACTTTCTTTCCTTCAAAACCATATTTAGTCGGTCACCAAAAACCTGCATTCTTCCATGATACTGTTTCTTGTAACCAGCCTTCCTTCCATTCTCACCATCACCAATTTAGTTCATATCTTCAATTCTCCATGTCGATTACTGTAGTAGATGAACTTGTCCTCTTGCTTCCAGTTTCTCCTTATTTTAATCCATTCCGCATGCAACTACCAAAGAAATCTTTCTAACCCCCTTTTCATTATATCACTCCTCTCCTCTAGAACCTGTTATGGTTCCCCACTGCTTACAGAACAAATTCTGAATTTCCTATGCTTCCCTTCAAGTCATTCTACAATCTGTCCCAACCTATTCATCCAACCTTCTCTTCTAGCAGAACTAGACTCTAATCAAAGTATCTTTCTTGAGACCTACCTGCATTATCATCTCTGTCACCTCCTCTACCCCAAATGAATTTTCTCTAGTTACCCAGATTCCTAGATTGGCTAAGTTTGTTATAATTAATTAATGATGTGATTACAAAACAGTTTTGATCAGTATACAATGGGATGTAAGTATATTTTCATGACCCACAATGGACAACAATCAGCTGGTTAAGCAGGCAGCATGACTTTCACTCAAAAAAATCTCCATCTCTTTTGGGAGAGAAGAGACATCATTCACAGATGACTTGTGATACTGCTACCCTCATATTTTCCTCTGACTCTCCTCTTCCTTCTCCTCAGCCTTGGAAATTGTTCCACCTGCCCAGGGTTACTTGCTTCCAGCTCCTAAGGTACCTGATGAAGATCTTGACTTGACCCCAGCACATTATTTTTATCTTTTAGATCATGATTTCTATCTTCTTAATTACCCTTGATCTCCAATGCCCCAGTCTCTGTAGGGGACAGGAACCTAACATTCATACAAGTACACAAAACTGTGTCCATTGTCATGTGTTTTCCCTTTGCACAGTCCCTGTTATATTGTAGACTCCCTAATAGCAGAGACTCACTCTACTAATTCCTTTGTGATTTCTCATGGCACTTGGTACAGTACTCACACTATGTGAAATAAAATTATTACGATGAACCAGAACTATGAAAGGCTTCGCACTCCATGGAGAAAATGATATTCTCCCCTCATAAATATCCAACATAAATAAATAGGCTATTTAGGGAATAAATTACAGTCACACGACCATATAAAAGAAATAAGCATTTATATAACCCCTACTATGTGCCAGGTACCATTCTGGGTGATCTGGGTGATCCTATTTGGTCCTCACAATTGCCCGGTAAAATAAGTGTTGTTATTATTTTCATTTTGCAGTTGAGGAATCTAAGGTAAACAGAAGTTAAGTGAATTGCCCAAGATTACATAGTTAGTAATTCTCTTAGGAAGGATTTGAACTCAGATATTCCTGACTCCAGGTTCAGCATTCTGTCCAGTGAATCACTTAGCTGCATATCTCAGGCTTTTTCTAAGGACCCACTGCAATCTCCTTGATGGTAAGGACTCTTTCAGTTTTATCTTTATATCCCCAGTTCTTAGAACAATGTTTTGCATATAGTAAGTGCTTAATAAATTCCTGTTGAATTAATTTCGCGTCAGCTCCCTCTCTGGGTAAAAATTTTAAAAAATAAAAAGTCCCAGAGCCATGGAGCCTAAGAATTTGACCCAGTTCTTGGGAAACAGTACAAAAACAACTTGGATATGCATTTGCAGTTCTATTTACAACCCTCTCACAATTGAAAGGGGAAGTTTCAGTCCCAGTAGACCATATGCTTCTCCAGGCTCCATGAATCTACCCTACCATCTGGGAGACAGAAACTAGCAAGCAACTTTCAACTTGGTTACACTGTAGGTAAACTCATCCACTTCCATTGAAAGCACAAGATAGCCCAACTAAAGGGGAAAGGGGAAAAGGAAAGGGGATCCCAGGAGTATCTCAGATGCTCCTCTTGCTCCTCTTTCTCCTCTTTTACTCCTACTTTCTCTCCTGCTATTGATAAAGTAACAATAGCAGAAGAATTCTAGTGTTAGTTATGTAGCTAGGTGGTGAACTGGGTACTTAGAATGAAGACAATATGTAGGGGTAGATAGGTAGCCCAGTGGATGGAGGCCCTAGAGTCAGGAGGATCTGAGTTCAAATGTGACCTCAGACACTTACTAGCTGTGTGATGGGCAGGTCACTTAACACCAGGTGCTCTCCGCCCTCCAACAGGTTTTTAAATCCTGCCTCAGGTACTCACTACTCTGTAATCTTGGGCAAGTTTACCCTCTCTGAGCTTCAGTTTCCTTAAAATGGAGATAATAATAATAGTTCATTCTCAGGGGCGTCTTGAGGATCAGTAAGGTTGAATATGTAAAGCATTTTACATATAAGCTATAGAAATGCCATATAAAGCATTTTTTAAATGACTATATAAATATTCCCGTGAGGCCTGCCCTGATCATGTGTTCTCTGATCCCACTCAGCACAATGCCTTTGGTACTTCTTCTCCTAACCTTTCCCAGGTCATATAAATCTTTCTTCTAACCTCACATATGTACCATGTGACTGGTTACATGTACTTGTTTTCCAATTCATTTTACAGTTATCTGTAAATATGTCCTATCTCCTCTCTTAGACCGTAAGATCCATGAGAGCACACCCTGAATTCTAATTATCCTTGTAAACTCCACCCCAATGTTTAACACAGTTCCTTCCTTGCTAATTCTATTTTATTTTATTAAAATTCACCTACTTCAGTTAAGTTGTCGATTTTATTGGCATAGAGTTGGGTGAAATAGTTTCTAATAATATTCTTTATTTCTTCTTCATTTGTTGTGATTTCTTCATTTTATTTTCCTTTTGAAAAAGGAAATTAATTATACCCCCCCAAGAAAACAGCTTCTAGTTTTACTCAATACCTTGCACACAAATATTTGTTGATTTTTTATTCTCGGAGTTTTAATATTATTTCGCTTCACGTAGGGAGGCATCTTAGGTCATCCTCTAACAGGATGATTTAGTGTGATGATGCTAAGATTTTGTAGAGTGTGAGTTCTTTGAGGGCAGGGACCATTTTCATTTTTGTATTTGTATCACCCAGACTTTCCAGATATATGCAGGCCTTTAATAAAAGTCCTGCTTAATTTTTTGTCGAGCTACAAAAGGAGAAAGAAGCCATCTAGTCAGAGACATAAAAAAGGCAGGCAGTGGGTGAGTCAGAGCTTCCCTGAAGATTACAGTTTGATGAGCAAATAAAAGTTAGAAAAGAAGGGAAATGAAAACTATAGAAATGCAGACACGATCTCTGGGTGGTTTTTATCATTCTGAATAATGGTGAACCTACTTCCATTTCTCAGTCCTACCCATCCAATTTGATTTTCATGCAATAATATTCAGCTTCCTAAAGTTCATGTCACCCAAGAATAACAAATATGAACAGTCTAGTTGTTTTAGCAATCAAAACAACTGAAGCATTCTGCAACTGGTCCAGTCTTTCCCAGTCCTGCTTAATTCTAGTGCCTTTCCTTTCCTGATTTACCTCAATCTATTTCATATATAATTCAGCACTTAGCACAGTATCTAGCTTATAGTAGGTGCTGAATGTTGATTGATTGATTGTACATAGTTGTTTGCATGTCATCTCTCCCATCAGACTATGAGTTCCTTGGTAGCAGAGACTATCATTTGCCTTGCCTAGTACATAGTAGAGACTCATTCATTTTTATTGACTGTGTGACAGTCAATTGTTCAACGTTCCCTTTCAGTGAATTTACCAATAAATATTTATTGAATCCTTTCTGTGGTCAAGGCATGGTACCAGGTAGTGGGGAGAGCTGGAAGACAGGGGAGAAGACAGAAAACTCATGCTCAAAGTGTTTACAATCTCCTTGGGCAGACATAGCATAAACTCATAGAAAGTTAGATTTAAAGTAAAGTAAATTAAAGTAAATTAAATTATAGCAAGAATCTGCCCAAAGTACTGCATGGCTAATTCCCAAATGAGATAAAACCTGCCATGAATGGGGAGAGCTCCAAGATGGGAAAGGTTACTATAGTCTGCCCAAGGGTAGTGTAGTCCTTCAGAATATAGGCTCCTAGAGGTCCAGGATTGTCTTTAATGATCTTTGTATACCCAAGTTTAGCACAGTGGTTAGAGTGCTGGACTGAGAGATGGTAAGACCAGAGGTCAAATCCTTCCTCAGGCTCTTACCATGTCATGACCCTGAGCAAGAAGACACTTAACTCCTTTAGCTTCAGTTTCCTTATCTGAAATGAAGATAATAACAGCATCTACCTAGCAAGGTGGTGGTAAGGATCAAGTGAAACAATATGCAAAGCATTTTGTGAATCTTTAAACATTATGTAAATGGAAGCTATTGTTATTAATCAATGCTTATTGTTGATTGATAGTTGAGCGGAAAGGACACTGGCTTTGGAATCAGAGGACCTGGGTTCAAATCCCACCTCTGACATGAACTACCTCTGGTCCTTGAGCATTCTCTTAAACTCCCTGGGTCTCAGTTTTCTTATTTGTAAAATGAAGGAATCGAAGATGACCTCTGAGATCCCTTCTTCCTCTAGCTCTACGATCTTATGATTAATAGTACAATGGTAAGAACGTTGACTTTGCAGTGAAGACAGGTTCAAATTCCAGCTCTACCACGTACAACTATGCAACCTTACACAAATCACTTCCCCTCTCTGGGCCTCAGTTTCCTCACCTGTAAAATTAGGTCATTGGACTAGATGATCTCACAAATACCTTCCAGGGGTTGTTAATTGGTTAAGTATGATCTCAAAACTTCTTGGAAAAGATATAATTTTAACTAGACTTGAAAGAAAGGGAAAGATTTTCTTGGGTGAAAAAGAAAAGGGAGAGCATACCAGGTAAGATGAATGATATCACTGAAAGAATACACAAGCCTGGTTCTGGAAACAGTGAGCTGACTGATATCTGGCTGCAAGGGTGGGTTTTTATAGGATATGAGAAAGGGACAAGTTTGGAAAAGTTTATTGAGATCACAATGTGGAGCCCCTCAATTGGCAGGCTAGAGTCCATGCCTTTTTTTTTCTACCTTTCAGTGTGATGCAGTCCAGATAATCAATCCAATCAGAGCTCTCATCACAGCTGTTAAAGCCAAGACCAACAGTCAACAGTGTTCCAGAACTATTGGTTACTCAAATTCTATAGCTATGCAAATGTCTTGGGCTTCCTGGTTTCTTTGATTCAGAAGGGGTTATAAGAACCTTGTGTCCACAAAACATGTAGAGAGCCTTGTTACCTTGCCACCATGACTACACGTCCTACAGTAATAAGCACGTCTTAAGGACTCAACCATGTGTGGGACTTGGAGTTAGAAAGATCTGGTTACCAATCTTGTCCCAGACATTCAGTGTGCCACCACGAACAAGTCATTTGTTCTCCCTGAGCCTCAGTACCCTCTTTTACAAAACAGAGATTGTTATACTTGTAGTACATAGTTCAGGGTAACTAGGTGGTAGAGATGCTGCCTGAAGTCAGGAAGACTCCCCTTGAGTTCAAATCTGGCCTCAGACACTTGCTAAGCTGTGCGACCCTGGGCAGGTCACTTAACTCTGTTTGCCTCATTTTCTCATTTGTAAAACAAACTGGAGAAGGAAATGGCAAACCACTCCCAAGCTTTGCCAAGAATGGGGTCACAAAGACTGAAGACTGAAAGGATTGAATAGTCACAAGTACCTAGCTCACCGAGTTGTTGTGAGAATCGAACAAGATAGTAGATGCAAAGTACCTTGGAAATTTTAAAGGACAGTAGAAATGTCAATTGCTTGCTATTCAATATGGGAGACCAGTCTGAGCCCATGCAAGAAAAGCCTTTACCAAGTAGAACTGACTGAATGAGATGAGCTAAAAGTAATGGAGCAAGCACTTCAGATTAGTGGAAAGCTACTTGGGCTCAGGCTTTAGAGGAAACTGCTTTTGAATTTGGACACTTGTTATCCTTGAGATGCTGGATAAGCTGATCCTCAGATTTCTCACTTGCAAAATAAAGAGATTAAGTTGACCTCTACTTCCCTTCTGGCTCTAAATCTTTGATTCAATTTAGGCTCCTGGAGCCAATTAGATTACTGTTCGAAGAAATAGTTACCTTTTAAGAGAAACACTATAAGATTAAAAAAAAAAAAACTCAAACCGGGAGAACGTTATAAGCATTCTTAGATTTCCTTAATGAAGACGAATGAGCCAGCACCAACAAGCATAACTGGGCAACAGTTTAGAAGATTTTCTGAATGTAAAGCTCAGGATGCCCAGCTGAATTGTGAAAAATAACCCACCCAAAAGTGGGTTTGATGCAGAGCAGAGCACAAAGGTTTCCCCTTCATCCTGCTGTAACTTACCAGATCGTTTGCAGTGCATAAGGCATGTGACAATGTGTTTTCTTTAGTTAATATTTAAATGTAAAATGTGCAGGGTTCTACTCTACAATTTACACTTCCTACCAGACACATTCAGCTGGTTAAGTATAGACCACAGTTAATTGGGAGCTGCTGCAGACTCGTTCATCTCTTTCCTTTATAGGAGAGCCACCACCCCAACCTCCCCGCCTCTTCCATGCTCAACTAGGAAGGCAGACTGGCGGTCCTCCGACCCTGGGAGTGATCATCAGCCTTTAATAACAGCTTGTCTGCCTTAGGAAAATCTGCAGGCCAGGGCAGGCCCGAATTCTGTGTTTGCTCATGACTTTCCTTCCCCTAACCAAACAGGCTTCATCTTATAACCCTCAGCACTAGGCAAATAGCAGACGCATGATGGTTTCCTTTTAATGAAACCAAGGGCAGCCTTCTCTCAGACGCTAGAGCATCTAAAGCATTTAAATGTTGGGGTTTTTTTAATGAATTTTGTTTTTATTGATTTTTTAAAAAAATTTTACATCACTATTTCTGAATGGAACCTTCCCCTACTCGGTAAGCTCTCCTTGGGAACAAAGATTTAAAAAGTTTTAAAAAAACAATTCTGCAAAACCAAACAGCACAGTATGTGCAATAATCCATACACGCAGCCCCCCATCTCTGCAAAGAGGGGAGTGAAGTACATTTTTCCAACTCTTCTCTGGGATCAAGAAGTTTCCTTATAATTACACATCATTCATGTGGAGTTTTTGTTCTTTCGATTTATATTGTAGTGATCATTGTGTATATTGTTTTCTTGGTTCTACTTACATCATTCTGTATCAGTTAGAGTACATCTTCTCATGTTTCTCTGCATTTTTCATAGTTGTGACTTTTTATGGCACTGTGATATTCCATTCCATTCACATACCACGTGACTTTGTTTAACCATTCTCCAATCAGTGGACACCCTCCTTTAAGTTCTTTGCTACCACAAAAGGGCTGTTATGAATATACTGATATATATGAGATTTTTCTTTCTTCTGTTGGCCTCCTTGCAGTGTATGTCTAGCAAGAAATACATATATTTTTCCAAAGTATTTCCCTTCATAGTAGAATTGCTCAACCCATGCCAAGTTTTGCCTGTAACCCATGGTTCTCTCAAATCTTCATTCTTCAAATGCTCAGGTTCAATGCTGGTCCTTACTGACACACATACCATGAGCTCCTGCTGAGACCAATGGGAGCTATTCCAGTCTGTGGAAGACAGATCAGTACCAGACTTTGAAGCCATTAAAAACAGCATACCACAAGTCTCGAAACCAGCAGGGGTTGTCTTTATGTGAGATATGAGAGTTGAGCCTGACCATTTATTATACAAAGTGCTGTTGTTTTTTAGGACTGGAGGAGGGGGTTGGTTGTGGGTAAAGAATGCACACATGTTGTCAGTTGCATCCAGAGAGGGTAGTGTTTCACTGACCAAAATCCTCATCTACCAGCAGGATTTATGATCACTATATGTTAGTCAAAGACCTAAGTCCTGTAGGGTCACAGACAAATAGACAAATAATTTTCTACATGAAGGCCCTCTAGTGGCAAGGCAAACCCAGTCTACTTAGCTGCTGTGCCTCATCTTCGAGGACAGCAGCAATATGTTGCTTAGGCTCACCTTGTTTTATTGTACTTCACTTTATGGCACTTCTCAGATATTGTGGGAGGCTTTTTGTTTTTGTTTTTTTTTTACAAACTGGAGTTTGTGGCAACCCTGAACTGAGCAAATCTATTAGCACCATTTTTTCAACAGCATGTACTCACATCATGTTTCTGTGTCACATTTTGGTAATTCTTGCAATATTTCACACTTTTTCATTATTATTATATCTATTATGGTGATCTGTGAGATCAGGGATTTTTAATGTTACTATTGTAATTGTTTTAGAGCATGTCCATGAACCATACCCTTGTAAGATGGCGGACTTAATCAATAAGTGTTGTATGCGTGCTGACTGCTTCATCACCAGTCTTTCTCATCTCTTTCCTCTTCCCTATTCCCTGAGATACAACAATATCAAAACTAGGTTAATAAACCCTACGATGGCCTCTAAGTGTTGAAGTGAAAGGAAGAGTCAATCGATATGGCAAACATCCGGGTTGCCTAATTACTTTAAGAAATTGCCACCTTCACCCCAAACTTCAGCAAGCACCACCCTGATCAGTCAGCAGCCATCAACACTGGGGGAGTGATTACTACTCACTAAAGGCTTAGATGATGGTTAGGATTTTTTAAATAATTTTTAAAAGAAGGTATGTACATTTTTAGACATATTATTGTACACTTAATAGACTACAGTATAGAGTACATAGCTTTCATATGCACTGGAAAACCAAATAATTCATTTGACTCACATTATTGCAATGGTCTGGAACCAAAACTGCAATATCTCTTAGATATGCCTGTAGTGGTCCTTGTCCTTCCTCCACAGAGCCAGAGTAGGGCTTATAGGAACCATTGCATAAACTCCTACAGTTAAATTGAGCTTGCTCTAAGAATATGAGACCCAGATAAACACCTCCAAAGGAGTGAAATCGAATTTATTTATTTTTTTTGCATATGGATTGCATACCACAGAAAAGTATAAACTCCTTGAGGAGAGGGACTGGGGTTTGGGTGGAGAGTTGGCTCTGTGTTCTCCAAACCTAGCATATGTGGTACCTGCACATGTTAGGGAGTTAATAAATACTTGTTGAATTGAAGAAGGAATTACCTGTAATGGGCAACAGACTTTGGGCAACCATGTGGGCCATCTTGAAGCTATAAAAGTCATTTCAACAGATTTATACTGGAAAGGACCTTGGAGACCATCTGGCCTAATTCTATTATTTTACAGGGGAAGAAACTGAGGCCCAGGGAAATGAAATTTTATATATATATATAGATATATCTCCATTTCTTCCTCTCTCTCTGTCTCTTCTTCCTTGTCTCTCTGCCTCTCAATCTCTCTCTGTGTTTCTTTCTCTGTGCATCTCTCTATCTCTCTCTCTCCAGCACCATGTCTCTGAGAAGCTCTGAGGAAAACAGGCAGGTCTAAGTATCCTTGAATTTTTTTCCTTTGAAAAAGAGCTCTAATTCCCTGATCTTCATGGCAACCTCATTAATGTGGGCAGAGTTTTAAGATGAAGGAACTAGGCAAAAACAGTAGATAATATTATGAATTGTTATTTTCAAGGACATGTTCTGTTTTCAGAAACTTTATTACCAGAGGTAGAAAAAATAAGAGGGTTCTAGGTTCTGTATTCTCCCTCTAAGGTCTCCCCCTTGGTCCAGGGGAAGGTCATTCCCATCTCTCTTAGTATAGTGCCCTGCTGAGTGACATGCCAAACATGAGAAAAACTGAAGCCAAGAAAAGTTAATTGACCCCCCAAAGATCACAGAGATACAGGAAATGGCGGACTCAGAATTTAAATCCTGGTTCACTGACTCCAAAATCCATTGGCATTCATTTCTGCCATTGGTGCCATGTCTCTCAGAGGCACTGGGGGAAAGAGGCAAGTCCAACGATCCTTGCAGGTTTTTCTGCAAAAGAGTTGTATGTAGTCCCCTGGACACTGGGACAAAGGCTGGAGATGAGGAACTCTTCCTCCAACCCAACTTTTGTTTTTTGTTAAGTTCTATCCTAAGAAATGGGGCACCTAGGTAGTGCAGTGGATAGAGCACCAGTGCAGGAATCAGGAGGACCTGAGTTCAAATCTTACCTTAGACACTTGACACTTACTAGCTGTGTGACCTTGGGCAAGTCACTTAACCCCAATTGCCTCATCCTGGGTCACCTCCAGTCATCCTGATGAATATCTGGTCACTGGATTCAGATGGCTCTGGAGGAGAAGTGAGGCTGGTTACCTGCACGGCCCTCCCTCACTCAAAACAAAGTCAAGTGCAAGTCATGTCATTATTTCTCTGATGGCATGGTCTTCTTCGGCAACGGACAAACACACACATCCTAAGTAATGTAAGTATCTTAAGCCTGCTAAAATGGCCACAATAGCTGGGAGAATGACAAACTTCCAAGAGAGTAATCAGGACCCCAGGAAAGCTGGAAAGGACCTCAGAGGTCATGGTCCAGCCACTTTATTTTATGGAAGAGAAAACCGAGGCACAGAGAGGTATGGTGATTCAACCAAGGTCACACAGCATTTGTTAAGCACTTGCTATGGACCAGGGAACCTGCCAAGCACTAGTAATACCAAAAAGGAGAGAGATGGTCACTTCCTTCAAGGAGTTTCCAACCTAATAGGGCAGAGAGTAAATGACTGTGCAAACAAGCTATAGATAAGATAAAAAGTGGAAAATATTTATTGGAGGGAAAGCACTAGAACTAAGAGGGATCTGGAAAGGCAGGATATTAGTTGGGACATGAAAGAGTTCAGGGGAGTCAGAAGACAGAGGGAAGAGGTAATTAATGTCATAGCCAGATTTCAAACTCAGCTCCTTCCACTCCACATCCAGCATTCTTTCCCTGGATCACGTGTCCTCTAACATTTAAAAACAGAAGAAGAAGCTGGCACAGAGTCCTTTAAAGTTTGCAAAGCACATGATTTAAATCATTACCTTTTCTTCTCCTCCTCACACCACCTCATAAGCTAAGTGCTGTTATTATTCCCATTTTATAGATGAGTAAACTGAGGCTTCTAGGAAAGGGGAAGTGATTTGCCCATAACTAGTAAGCATCTGAGACAGGATTTGAATCCAGCTCGTCCTGACTCCAGGTCTAAGTGTTCTACCCTGCCCACTTAGGTAGAAGACCAGGAAAATACTTCAGGATGGGAATATGAGGTCCATGTAGGAACATTAGGGAGAAGGTAATGGGGGACATGAGCAGCTGGCATCCAAAGTAGATCAAAGGGCAGCCTGAGCCTCAGTGGAGGAGGACTGAATCAGGCACTGGACCTGCTTCATGGTTTTGCCTTAGGCCAGACCCTTCCCCCCTCCCCACCCCTCTATCCCACCCTCCCACTCCTCAGAAAGTTCAATAAGGCTTGGGAGGCCAACAAAAGACATTTCCTGGAAGCCTGGGAGCTGAGACACCTCTGCTATTCCTCCTTTATTAGCAGTTACATCTGCTGGCTTTGAAATTCTCTCTCTCCCCCCCACCCCCCCACTGTATGCTTTGGTCCCAGAAGAATTTGCCTTTAACTGCAGTAGGATATTTCACTTCTGAGACTCCTTATTCCTCAAATGAACCCAAATGCATTGCTTCTCTTTTTAAGGAAAGGGCATAAAACATAAAAGGTGAGGCATTTTCCAAGGTGCTAGAGCATTACAAAAAGAACACACGTGTGTGAACTTTTCCCCTTGGCCGGTGAGCCAATCTATTCCGATGAGTCACTTTGACATCCCTATGAAAGGTGGGGAGCCTGCAGACCAAGGAAATTGCCTCTGAGGAAGGGAAAAGGGGAAAGGATGTGGAATGTCTTTTTTCGGGAGCACCTCACACATGTTAATAGCAGTCATGAAAATAGTAAAGCCCCAGACTTCTCTCATTCAGGGGAAGAAGGGCCTTTTACCTCCCAGATCTAGGAAGAGCAGGGTAGCTCCAAGGCAGGGGTGCTGTTTGATGTGGGGGCTCCCAGGTTGTGAGGTAAGGGTACTGAGGTGCTTACAGCAGGAAAGCTCAAGAGCTACAGAATAGAGCTTGTCCCATTGTCTGGATTTTTACTGGGAAAAGAAAAAGTGTCATTTGTCTGTTTTTTCTGCTATTCGAATCAAAGGAAAACCACCAAAGGGAACTCCAAGACTGGCTTTGGGATAGTAGCACAGGTAAATAGCCCCCAGGAGCCAAAGATGTTGCTAAAGCTTGAGAAAACCCAGAAGGACTTTGGCGGGTGGGGGGGATTCTGCTTCTTCCACTGTAAAAATGTCACTGATATATTTGGAATCTTACAGGATTTCAACAGAAGCCAAGGAATTAGCAGTCCTAATACGATGTACAGAAAGAGAAAAT
Source organism: Bettongia penicillata ogilbyi (assembly GCA_023548195.1). Taxonomy (NCBI): domain Eukaryota; kingdom Metazoa; phylum Chordata; class Mammalia; order Diprotodontia; family Potoroidae; genus Bettongia; species Bettongia penicillata. The sequence continues at coordinate 1,599,761 of JAJHZJ010000145.1, forward strand.
GTCAGAATCTAAATAAGGATTTGAATTCTGAATGCTGAAGAGCTCAGAACTTCTACTATAAATGTGTGTGTATATATGTATATATATATAATATATATATAGTGTGTGTATATGTACCCATATACAGTAATGTATATATCCATAGATACTATATTTCTACTATATATGCTATAAATATTTCTATAAATATATAAATTTACATATATACATTTATATCTAATATATTTATATATGTAATTTATATGAAAGTTATATCCACCTTTTATAGGTTAAGGCTCTGATTTCACTAGCAGAACCAATATCCTCTTCTCATTTAGAAGACTGACAAGAAAAAAAAACCTTTCAAACCCGGAAATTGACTTTTTTTTTAGATTTTTTACTAGCAGACAATGAAAAATCCATATTTTCAAGAAAAAAACAACCTGTTCCACACCTGAAGTTGTACCGAATAGAATGAATACCAGGAAATAAAAGAAAATAGCTGGCTGAAGTCCACTAGCAAGTCAGTAACTTTAATTTAGTGTTGTTATTGAGTTATATCTGAATCTTTGTGACCCCATTTTGGGGTTTTTGGGGAAAAATACTAAAGTGGTTTGCTATTTCCTCCTCTTGCTCATTTTTACAGATGAGGAAACTGAGGCAAATAGGGTAAGTGACTTGCCTGGGGTCACACAGCTAGGATCTAAGGCCAGATTTGAAGTCAGGGAGATGTCTTCCTGCTTCCAAGGCCAGTGCAATCTGGCTCCTTGGCCAAATTCAAGTGTTTGAGTCTTCATGAAAAAGACAAAATTTAAACAATTCAGTCTAATAACCTGGCATTTTTATCTACTAACACTGAACATGGGTGTGTGGGGGGTTATTACCAGTAGTCTGGATAATCCTGATGAAAAACAAGCATATGTGAAAAATTCAACTAAGCCATCAAGGATTTTTGTCTACAAAATACCAAAGTCTGTGAACCTGTGTGTATGCTTTGAGTATGTGTGTTTTCACAGAATTGACATACTTTTATTGAACTATTTGTTCTGGTACCATGTCCTTGAAAACATGGTGTCCATATTTGAACTAGATTATATCTAAGACCCCTTCCAACTGTCATATCCCCCATTATCTGTTTATGATTCTAATACATAATATACTAATAGATATACATGTACAAATGTCTATATTGCACATATAGACATACACATTGCATACATACATATATCCATATGTGTGCATATGCATGTACATATACACGTGTACATATACATGTGTGTATTCATACACATATGTGTGTGCATATATACATATACATATATAAAATCTTAAACCCTGCTAGATTTTTTGCTTGAGTTGAACTCTCTGTTTCAAAAGCCAGTGATTTTCTTCTACCTCTAAGAAAGGCAACTCAAACAAAACACCTCAATGAAATATACCACAGACGAAACCAATAAGCATTTTTAAGTTCTGCTATATGTTAGATATCAGGAGTACAAAGACCAAAAGAACCCAAACAAACTAGTCCTTGCACACAAGAAGCTTACCTTCTATTGGGGGGGAAAGAATACAGTCAGTCAACTGACTGTGCCAGGCATAGATAGACAGACAGACAGATAGATAGATAGATAAGCAAAGAGATCAACAGATGAATGAATGTGTGTGTGTATCTGTGTGTCTGTGTGTTTGTGTAAGACTTCCCCCAGGACACAGTATATAAATAAGTCTTGAAGAAAGTTAGAAAATGTTAGAAATGAAGGTGGGAAGGGAATGCATTCCAGGCCCTTTGAAAAGCTCAGAGACAGGGGATGGAAGGTTATATCTAAGGAACCACAAGTAAGCCTTTTTAGCTCTCCCATAGTGAGCAAGTGTGCTGTTGGGAAAACAGTAATCATTTGTGATTATTACAGTTACTTGGGAATCGGCTCCATCTTTCCCCTCACCCCCACCACTGCCACCTTTTCTCTGAAGGATATATATTTCCCACCTTTTGGTGAACCCAATCCACTTCAGAAAGACTCAGACTACTAGAAAAAGCAAAGTTATGATCATATTCCATAATTCGTATTCTCCCAACCAAAAAATGCAAGGTCAGGATTCATAAAAGACTCTTCAATTTGACAACCTGGGTTTTTTTTTCTTTTTATTTTGGCTTGACCTTACTTCCTGTCGTTGGTGAGGATGAAGCGGCTTTTATTCACTCTAATAGCCATATAGTATAACCCTTGCTGGGAACAACTGCTACGTATGCCTCTCTTTGTAGACAGCTACAATCTTGGGAAGTCATACGTCTGGTTTGAAAAGGGCCATTTACAACCTGTTGTTTGACCTAAGGGATGAAGGAGCCCATCCTTTTTGCCTTATATACTGTATTTCCTTCCTGGATTTTTCTCATGTTTAACACTGCACAGGTGGTTCTGGGTTTTAAAACCAGGTGTCTAAGGTTAAAGCTATTTGCTGAAATATTTACCTCCTTATGATTTTTGGTTTGGAATTCAATGCTCATAAACTACAGAGACAGTGTTGGCTTACCTTAATTTTTATTACATTTTTTTTTACTGTTCTTTTTTCCAATTTTTCCCCCTATGGTTTTATTTACTCCCTAAAAGTGCTGTAAAATCCCTACAGCTTGTCCACAAATGGTGCCTCAAAGAGGAGAGATATACAACACAAACAAGTGGGCCATTTTACAGTTGGTTGGAATTTTTTTTTCTTTTCAACTACACAGCACAATGGAGCTGGTTTGGTTATTTGGGTAGCTCCAAGGTAATCAGATTCCATAGATTTCACTGGGGATTTGGCAACTAGCTGTTCCTACAGAAATCACAGGAAGTTCAATTTGACCACCCAATTCAATTCAACATGTTTATATTAAGCTCCTGTAGATATGAGGCATGATGGGAGGTGCTGGTCATGCTAAACAGATGCAACAAAAATATCACTGCCTGTTCCCAACAAACTATTTAGTGATTCCAAATAGAGACACTTGAGAAGAATCCAGAGAGAGGTCTTCAAATGAGAAAACATCTATGTAAAATATTTTTTTTGTTGTATGTCCATCCTCTTTTGTGAACAAACTATAGGGATTTTATAGCACTTTAGGGAGTAAAAAAACCATGGGGGAAAAATTAGAAAAGAGAAAGAGTTTTTAAAAAGCAACAAAAACCAAGTTAAGATTCTTGCAAATAATTTAGTTCAAACAAATAAGCATTTTAAAGTTCTCCTATGTGTTAGATCCTAGAGGTACAAAGACAAATAAAATTTAAAAAAAAACCCTGGTTTTTTTATCTTCAAGAAACTTCCCATCTGTGGAGGGAGTGGTGGGGAAGAATTCAAGACTATGTGCCAGGCATAGGTGGACAGACAGACAGACAGATAGAGAGATGATAGCTAAGTCAGCAAAGTGATCAACAAAAGAATGAATGAGTAAATAAATAAGTGTGTGTGTGTAAGGCTTCCCCCAGGACATTGCATATGAACCTAAGTCTTGAAGAAAGTTAGAAAATGTTAGAAATGAAGCTAGAGAGGGAACATATTCTGGCCTTTCGAAAAGCACAGAGACAGGAGATGAAAGGTTAAATGGAAAGTCATTTTAGCTCTACTGTAGTAAGAGAAAGAAGTGAATAATAAACTTGGTTAGATAGGCTGAAGCAGATTGTGCAGGGTTTTCAATGTCAAAGTAGATAAGTTTTTATTTTTATCTTCAATTACATAGGAAGCCCTTGATGATTCTTGATCAGGGAAATGACATATAGTCAGACTTGAGCTTTAAGGATATATTATTTTGGAAGTTGGATGGAGGATAGTGTGGAGAAACTGAGAGCTGGGGGGTCAATTAGGAAGGTATCCAGATGAGAGGTCCTAGCCTAAGGTGGTGACTGAGTGAATGAAGCAAAGGATATAACTGGACAATATGTTATTCAAAATGAATGCATAAGTGAATAAATTAATGAATTTTTAAACATATCAGTAAAATTCCAGTTGGGGGCATCTGGAGAAATTTCTTACTAAAAGTTAGTGATCACTAATTATTAATATGTCCTCTGCTGCTAAGAAAGATTTTTGACTGGAGAGTACAGAACAGATTGCTGTTTCCCCTAGAAAGTGGATTGACTCATTCAATTCAACTCAATGAAACATATAATACTATAAAAAAAACTAAAAGAGAAGCAGACCAAATACCTTTCACAGCTATGGGTAAGGGGTGAATAGTTAACTGAACAAGAGATAGAGAAAATTATAAAAAGATAAAAATAGATCATCTGATTACCTGAAACTGAAAAACTTATACGCAAAATAATTAATATCAAATGGGAGAAGATTGCTTGTATCAAAATCACTAATAAGAGTTTGATATTCAAGATATTCAACTAACAGAAATCTAGAAGATCAAAAACCATTTCCCAATAGAAAGACAGTCAAAGGACATGAGCACTTCTCAAAAGAATTACAAACTATTAACCACCATGTGAAAGAATGCTACAAAATACTGCTAATAAGAGAAATACAATTAAACCATCATGAGGTTTCACCTCATATCCAGCATATTAGAAAAGATGAAAATAGTTAATATGGGTTGAGGTTTTGGAAAGACAGGTAATACTAATACATTATTGGTGGCATTATGAATTGATATGACCATTTTGGAAAGTAACTTGGAATTATGCTTAAAAAGTGACTAAAATATGTATACTCTTTGATCCAGAAATTTAACTGTTAGGTATATATCCCAAGGAGGCCCAGGGCAAAAAGAAAAGCCCTTTCAAAATTTTTATAGCAGCACATTTTGTAGCAGCAAAGAATTGAAATAAGTAGGTGCCCATTTAATGAGAAATGGTTAAACAAATCATTGTACATGGTATATGATATTACAATGCTTGAAAAAATTATAAGAACAATGAATATAAAGAAAACTAGGAAATATATGTGAATTGATACAAAATAAAGTAAGCAGAACCAAGAAATCAATATACAAAATGGTTACAGCACTGTACATGGAAAGAAAAACAACTGGATTATTGCAAAAACCTGTTGGTTTGTCTCCTTGCCACAAGTCTTTCCCCACTCCAGTTCATCCTTAATTTTAGTATCTTCCCTCTGACATCATCTCTAATTTATCCTGTATCTATCTTTTTTGTATATTATTGTCCATATATCTCCCCTATTAGACTGTGAGCTCCTTGGGAGGATCAATCAATCAACATTTATTAAATAACTACTATGAGTCAAACACTGTGCAAAACACTGAGGATACCCAAAGAGGTAAAAAACAGTCCTTTTCCCTCAAGGATCTTACAATCTAACGGAGCAAAGGCACTAAAAGTGAGAGGGTTTGGGAAAGACTCCTTGTGAAAATGGGATTTTAGGTATCCCCAGCACTTAGGAAAATGCTTAGCATGTAATATGCACTCAATATATTCTTGGTGACTTGACTTATATAAAATTATTTAAATTATAAAACCAAGTTTGATCCCAAAGAAGAGATAAATGACATCTGTCCCCCACACACAACCTTTTGGCAGAGGTGGGTACCTATGGGTGTGGAATGTTGTCTATGATGTCAGATTTCTTTTTTGGATATGTAGATTAGATGAGGTTTGCTAAATTTGTTTTTCTCTTCTTCATTAAAAAAAATTCTTTGTTATAAGGGATGATGGTTCTCTGGGAGGGGAGAATGGAAGTGTTGCCAGAGCAAATACAGGTCATGTGAAAACAAAAATATAAAAATAGCTGTTTTTTTAATTCAACAAAAATTATTAATTATCTACTATCCAAAAGGCAGTAGACTGGAGAGTGGGGAGAAAGAGAGAGCGAGAGAGTCCCTGACATCAAAGAGTTTATATTTCCCTAAAGGGTAAATTAAGAGCTAAACTTTAAAAATTTGCCTGTGAGGCATCTTTGTCTTCATAACTGGTACAACATGATACACAAGAATATCACCTAGAAAATAAAATTGTGAATGTCCATAAGGTCATTTAATTGTAAAATGAAGAAAGTGATCTGGCTGTAAATATTCTCTCTTTCACTTATCCCCTGTTAAAAAAAAAAAAAAAAAAAAGACACTATGATTACCTTGACCTCAATTACCTGGGCGTTGCAGGCAAAAGCATTTTTTTTTTTTTGCCTCAAATAATGTCTATGGTTCAACAAGGCCAAAGGATTACTTTTACATGAAAAATGATATAAAAGATATTATGAAAGTCATTTGGGATCAAAAAAGGGAGCTGCTCAATGAAAAAAAGTAAAGACTGACATGTGGACAGCCCAATGTCATGTTACTACCCATGAAATATTAAAAGTGTTTGGAGAAGGTCTCCGGTGCTTTGGATGGATCCTTCATAGAGAATATTTGAAAGGACTTAAGAGAGAATATTAGAGGGAGAAATGACATAGATGGATCCATTGGGACTTCAGATATTGAAGGGAGTCCCCACACCGATGATTTCATGAATTCATTGAAACAACAAATCTGTGTAATTGCCTCAAATTTCCATCTCACCTTCCCAGGACAACCATGATTAATAATTCTTCCCTTCCCTGTCCACATCACAGAAAGGGAGATTGGGTAAGCAGATACATGTTTGGAAAATAATTTTTATTACGTTTGTCCACATAAAAGAAGGCAATCCAGAAGTTGTGTCTTTTATCACTCAAAGAAAACCCCACAAAAATCTAGTCAAGTGGTTTAGCTTTAAGATACTATGTCTTCATCTAATTATCACTTGCAAATAAAGGTTTCCTTTCTATCAGTGAAGGCACAGTAGAACCCGAGATATAAGGGAGTATTAAGAATAAATCTGGAGAGTTAGATATGACTACAATTTAGCTCTGCTCCTAGCAAGCAAGTAAATCTTTATTTTTTATTTTTAAAATAATTTTTTTAAGGTCCGGAAACTGAATTCCCTAGTAAGAGGTAACATTGTGGAAAACCACATAAATATAATGTGATGACTTTAGTCTGTCAACAAAAAGGCAAATGTCTATCTCTATCCAGGATTAAATCTACAAGGTTAATTTAGGTTTTTGGGTTTTTTTCTAGCATAATAATGGCTAATCACCGAACAACATCAGACAGGGATGCGTGAGGAATCCAATTCAGACTTTATAGGTATTGGAAAATGAGCCATAATATAAGCAGTCTCTGAGTTACATTTAAATTTATGGACATTGTTTACATATAATGAGTTGTATATGGATTTCATGAGAAGACTGGTAAGGGAGACACACATGTAGAGAACATGAATTGGCAAAAGGATAACTTGCCACTCCGACACTGAAAAAGTCTTTTGCGACTTCCTCATCAAATTCCCCTTAGTTCCCTGCTGGGCAAGCAGCCAAGTTGGTCTTCTAGGGTCCATACCTATATTGAGCCCATATCCAGCAATTCTGGAAGGGTCCACTCCCTGAAGCGACCACCATTCATGAGTGCCTATTTTCCCACATCTGTGCTAAGCATTAGGGATTCAAAGGAAGGCAAAAACATAACTCCTGACCTCCAGAAGCCCATAGTGGCTATAGACAGATGTGGGAAAACAAGCACTCATGGATGGTGGCAATTTCAGGAAGTGGGACCCTTCCAGAATTGCTGGATATGGACTCAATATAGTTATCTTCAATGCACATCACAGTGCTTGCCACATAGTACTTAATAAACGCTTTTCCCTTCATTTAAGTTGAACTTTAGACTTACTGTCGAGGAAAAACTTCCTAACAATCAGGGCTGTCCAAAAGTGACAAGGGACAACTCGGTTGGTAATAGGTTCTGTCTCATAGGAGGTAGAGGAGAGCAGGGCAAGGAAAGGGAGGGGAAGGAAGAGGAGGGGAGGGGAGGGGAGGGAAAGCAGAGATTCTCTTTATATAGGAGTAGGATTAGGACTGCACTGAGATCTCTTCCAGCTCCAAAAGTTTGTGATTTTTCTTTCCCCTGAACAGTTTTGGGAGATATTCACTAACTCTTAGTCCAATTTCATTTTTCAATATTTCTTACTGGTCATTTAAACACTTTCTTATGAAGGCATATTACAGTTTCTAAGATCATAGCTCATCTTGCTTTAGTTACATTTTAAATTAAAGCCTTCTGGACTTCAGAAAAACCTGGAAAGACTTACATGAATTGATGCTGAGTAAAGTGAGCAGAACCAGGAGAACGATGTACACAGTAACAGCAACATTGTGTGATGACCAACTTTGATAGATTTAGCTCTTCTCAGCAATTTGATTATCTAAGACAATTCCTAAAGACTCATGATGGATAATGCTATCTATGGAGTTTGAATGAATATCAAAGTGTACTATTATTTGCTCTCTCTCTCTCTCTCTCTCTCTCTCTCTCTCTCTCTCTCTCTCTCTCTCTCTCTCTCTCCCTCCCTCCCTCCCGTACCCCCTTCTTTCTCCCCCCACCTCTTTTTTTGATTTCTTCTTTCTCGTGGTTCCTCCTATTGGTTCTAATTCTTTACAACATGGCAAATATGAAAATATGTAAAGCCTATATCAGATTAGGGAGAAGGGAGGGGAGGAAAGGGAAGGGGAGAAAATTTAGATTTTGATCTTATGGAAATGAATGTTGAAAACTAAAAAATAAATAAAATTTTAAAAAATAAAGATATAAATGCTTTCTTCTTTAAGGGGAACTACCTCCTACCCACTTCCCTCAGGTTCCTTCCTGAGACCCAGGAAGCTTCCTAGTTTTATCAATGGTACATTTGCAAACCATTTCTATATCTTGCCACTGCCTATTTTACATTGACTATCACTAACATCTCACAGGGGGGAGCATTTCCGACTTGCTCCCCAAATTTGAAAGGTACAGCTGATTTAGAACCCACAGGCCCTAATGTTCTGTCTATAAGGTAGCTGTAGATAATAATAAATATAATATTATAATAAATATAAATAAATATATAAATATATAAATAAATATAAAGATATAAATAAATATAATAAAGAATCTATATGAAAAAAATCTATATTAAGAACCCAGACTGTTAACCTTCTTTAGAACCTCCTTCCAATGGTACATGCAATGGTCCATACCCATAATCCATCCAGTCTCTGACTTCCTTTTCTTCCTTCTTTGACCTTCTTTTTTATTCAAGCACTGGCATCAAAGACAGTTTTTTATATATTCCCTAGTCAAAAGTTAGTACCACTCATTTTATAATACAGGTATTTTCTGAGAACAGAGTAGCCTGGGAAAGCAATATGAGGTAGCACAACCCTAACATAATTTTCATTATTATAGTTATTAATTAAGATACTAAGAATACTAAACATGAGTCTGCTCAGGTTGGAAGCTATTCTCTGACCAAATATGATTTGGTAAAACTTAACCTAAATTATTTTTTTTTTGTTTCTCCTTTGTTTTCTTTTTATTTATTTATTTATTTGACTTTTTACAATCATTTTCACAAAATTTTGGGTTCCAAATTTTCTCCCCTTTTAACCCCTCCCCCACCCCAATACCCCAAGCAATCTAATTTTCCCTATCTCCAATCTGCCCTCTCTTCTGTCATCTCTCCCTTCCCTTGTCTCCATCTTCTCTTTTCTCCTGTAGGGCCAGATGACTTTCTATTCCTCATTAACTGTATGTCTTCTTTCCTAATAGCAACAGCAATACCAAACAGTTGTTCCTAAAACTTTGAGTTCCAAATTCTCCCCATCCCTCCCTCCCCACCCATTCCCTTTGGGAAGGCAGGCAACTCAATATAGGCCATATCTGTGTAATTTTGCAAATGTCTTCCCTGATAGTCGTGTTGTGTAAGACTAACTGAATTACCCTCCATCCTACCCTGCCCCTCATTGTTTCTCTTCTGTCTTTTGATCCTGTCCCTCCCCAAGTGTTGACTTCAAATTGCTCCCTCCTCCCATTGCCCTCCCTTCCATCATCCCCCCCCCTTGCTTATCTCCTTCTCCCCCACTTTCCTATACTGTAAGATAGGTTTTCATACCAAAATGAGTGTGCATTTTATTCCTTCCTTTAGTCAAATGTGATGAGGGTAAACTGTTTTTTTTTTCTCAGCTCTCCTCTTTTTCCCTCCACTAAGAAGTCTCCTACTTGCCTCTTAAATGACATATAATTACCCCATTCCATTTCACCCTCTTTCCTCCCACTACATTTCTCTCTCACCATTTACCTTAATTTCTTTTAAGATATGGTCCCATCAGTTCACTCTGTGCTCTCTGTCTCTGTATGTGTGTGCATGTGTGTATGTGTGTGTGCGTGCATGCATGTACATGTGTGTGTGTGATCCCACCAACTACCCAGATACTGAAAAGTTTTAAGAGTTACAAATATTGTCTTTCCATGTAGGAATGTAAACAGTTCACTTCTGGTAAGTCCCTTAAGACTTCTCTTTGCTGTTTACTTTTTCATGCTTCTTCTCATTCTTGTGTTTGAAAGTCAAATTTTCTTTTCAGCTCTGGTCTTTTCATCAAGAATGATTGAAAGTCCTCTATTTCATTGAAAGACCATATTTTCCCTTGCAGTATTATACTCAGTTTAGCTGGGTAGGTGATTCTTGGTTTGAGTCCTAGTTCCTTTGCCTTCTGGAATATCCTATTCCACGCCCTTCGATCCCTTAATGTAGAAGCTGCTAGATCTTGAGTTATCCTGATTGTATTTCCACAGTACTGGAATTGTGTCTTTCTAGCTGCTTTTGCAAGATTTTCTCCTTGAGCTGGGAGTTCTGGAATTTGGCCACAATGTTCCTAGGAGTTTCTCTTTTTGGATCTCTTTCAGGTGGTGATCGATGGATTCTTTCAATATTTATTTTGCCCTCTGGTTGTAGAATGTCAGGGCAGTTTTCCTTGATAATTTCATGGAAGATGATATCTAGGCTCTTTTTTTGATCATGGCTTTCAGGTAGTCCCATAATTTTTAAATTGTCTCTCCTGGATCTATTTTCCAGGTCAGTTGTTTTTCCCATGAGATATTTCACATTCCCTTCCATTTTTTTATTCTTTTGGTTTTGTTTGGTGATTTCTTGGTTTCTCGTAAAGTCATTAGACTCCATCTGTTCCATTCTAATTTTGAGAGAACTATTAAATTCAGTGAGCTTTTGAACCTCTTTTTCCATTTGGCTAATTCTGCTTTTGAAAGCATTCTTCTCCTCATTGACTTTTTGAACACTCTTTTGCCAATTGAGTGAGCCTATTCTTCAAGGTGTTATTTTCTTCAGCATTTTTTTGGGTCTCCTTAACCAAGGTATTGACCCATTTTTCATACTTTTCTTGCATCTCTCTCATTTCTCTTCCCAGTTTTTCCTCCACCTGTCTAACTTGCTTTTCAAAATCCTTTTTGAGCTCTTCCAAGGCCTGAGCCCACCCGACATCCCCCTGGGGTGTCTGGGGTGCTGAGGTCCCACCCTCCACATCTTTCCCTGATGGCAAGAATATTTCCTCGTCCTCGTCAGATCCGAATGTCGGGATCATTTGCATTTGTTGGAAAAAACTCTCTATAGTCTTATTTTTCTTCCCTTTTCTAGGCATTTTCCCAGCCGGTTCCTTGACTTCTGAGATTCCTGTCCACCCTGGCCTAGATCCGCCCAGCTAGTGCTTGGGCTCTGAGATTCAAATGGGCTTTTTGTGCCGCTAATCAATGTGAGCTTTAGTTCTGGCGCTGCGGTGGGGGCAGGGCCGCCTCCCAGGCTCAGTTCCCTCAGGGGCTTTATGCAGAGGCCTTCAGTAAAAGAGCGGGGTGGGGCAGGGCCGTCTCCCAGGCTCAGCTCCCTCAGGTTGTTTATGCAGAGACCTTCCGTAATGAGGATCCTGCCTGCTGCTGGGGGGAGTCCTGGGCTGGCCGCAGCCACTGCTGCCTCTGCTGCCGCCGCCACTGCTGCCTCCACTGCCACCCACGCCTCTGCCTCCGCCACTTCCTGCCCCTGTCTCTGCTGCCGCCGCTTCCTCCCAAGGGGGCCCGAGTCATGGAGACACTCCGCTCCCCCTCTCGTCCAGCCCAGCCTTCTCTCTCACTGACCTGTAGCTTCTGTGGGCGGAGGGACTTTCCCAGCTGCTGGAGCTTCCGTCCCTGAAGCCTGCTCAGATCAGCTTCTCTGGGGCCGCGGCCAGGGCAGCGCTGGGAGTGGGGTCTGCTTTCAGGGGCGCCACGGACCCTGGGGACGGGTCTCCAGGGCTCCCTGGAATGGAAATCTCTTCCACTCCATTTCTGTACCCCTTTCAGTGGTCCAGAAGATATGGGGTCTCTTTTCACATTAATTCTATGGGCTGTGGTTTCGGAGCTCGTAAACGTGCATCCTTCTACTCCGCCATCTTGGCTCCGCCCCTGACCTAAATTATTTTTGAGAGATAATCCAAGCCATACACATGTTATGATAGTAAATAGAGTAGTGCAACAGATAGAGTTCTAGACTTGGAGTCAGAAAGATCTGCATTCAAATCTGGCATCAGATACTATCTGGGTGATCCTACTTAACCTCTGTCTACCTCAGTTTCCTCAGCTATAAAAATGGGGATTAAATATCACATCTACTTCCTAGAGTTGTTATGAGGATCCAACAGGTTATCACTTGGAATGCATTTTGCATACCTTAAATGGTAGCTATTATTGCCATCAAATAAATATTCACCAATGAGATAACATCAGAAAGTAGATTTTCTTGCAGGTTAGCCAGATGTATACTTTATTTTATTTCTCTTCTCCTCACAAAACTTGGTCCCTTTCTTCCTGCTTCCTCTTTTTCAAAGCCCTCCTAAGGACCCAGTTATTCTAGGAAACCTTCCCTGATTCTCTCCACATGACTCCCTTAATTTCAGCTTCCCCTTACTGTGCTTTTTCTAACAAATTTTAACTTATTAAAATATTTATTTGTGTGTTCGTATATTTGTGACTTTTCCATGCTGATCCTGTGTCCCTGGTAGAATTGCAAGAATTGTAGTGGTGGTGGTGGTGGTAGTGGTGGTGTGGTGATGGTAGAAGAAGAAGAAGAAGAAGAAGAAGTATGCATGGCCTTTTGGAGTTAAAAAATATGCTTTCATAGTGGCTAAAATGTCTATCTGCTTTAACTCAGAGATCCCACTGCTGAGCATATATCCTAAGGAAGTCAAAGAGAAAAGGAATGAAAATATTGATAGCTACACTATGCACTAAATACTTGCAGCAGCTCTTTTCTGTGGTAACAAAGAAATGTAAACAAAGTAGACACCCATCAATTAAGGAATGAATAGACAAATTGTGGTATATGAACGTAATGGACTATTACCACATAGTAAGAAATTACAAATGTAATGAATGCAGAGAAACATGGGAAGTCTTATATGAACTGATGAAGAGTGAAGCAAATTAAAGCAAGAAAATAATATACATGACTACAGCTGAATGATATGGAATTGTATTGCCCAAGTTTGCCTCTTTCAGCCCCCTCCAAGGAGAGATTTTAAAAAATGTACCTCTCTCCCTTCTTTGCAGAGATGGAGGAATTATGGGTACAAAACATTGCATGTACCATCAGACGCCATTGATATGTTGGTTGGCTTTGCTGAATTTTTTTCTCTGTTTCTTTTTTCAAAAGGATGACTCACTGACCACTACTACTACAATTCTTGCAGTTCTACCAGGGTCACAGGATCAGCACAGAAAAGTCACAAATATACAAACACACAAATAAACATTTTAATAAGTTAAAATTTGTTAGAAAAAGCATAGTAAGGGGAAGCTGAAATTGACGGAGCCATGTGGAGAGAATTAGGGAAGGTTTCCTAGAACAACTGGGTCCTTAGGAGGGTTTTGAAAAAGAGGAAGCAGGAAGAAAGGGACCAAGTTATATGAGAAGAGAAATAAAATAAGGTATACATCTGGCTAGTCTGTAAGAAAATCTGCCTTCTGATGCAATATATTTGGGAATAAAAGTGATGTAAAAACAAAAGATATTCAAATACTTTAAGAAAGCAATTATGTCTCTTTTCTAAGCTAAATGTCCCCAGTTATTTCAAATGCTTCTTGCATGACATGGACTCGAGGTACTTCACCATCCTGGCTGCCCTCCTCCAGATACTCTCTAGCTCATCAACATCCCTCTTAAGCCACTGAACACAATACTCTAGATAAGGTCTGATGGGATCATAGTACACTGGGACTCTTATATATAGAGTGAAGTTTTATTATCTCTCTCTTTTTTTTTTTTTACAAATGAGGAAGCTGAGGTTTAGAGAGTTAAAATTGTTTTCTTGAGGTCATATAATTGTTACATGTTAAAACCAGGCCTAGAAACTAGATCTGATTCTCATTCCATCGCATTATGTCACTCATGGCAACTGTTAGGTCCTATAACCAAAGCTAGAAGGGAGCACAGATATTGTCTAATCTAACCCCTTTGGTTTTTACAAATGAGTAAACCAAGTATTCAGAGATAAAATGACTTGCTTGAAGTCCCACAATGAAATAGTGGTAAAGGAGACTGAGCCTTAGGTCTCTTGGTTCTCTGTCATCTACTCTTTCGAATATACTACAGAGGAGGCAGATGGAGCTCATGGGCACATGCTCTGCCAAGGGGAAGTCATCAGGGTCACATTTCTAGGAGACAGCACATGCCTCCTATCTCTTTTTATCTCCCTATAGCATCTACTATAATACCATGCACATAGATATACATGGATGGGGTTCACTAAATACTGTTTATTTGACCATTCAATTAAATGGGCAGCACCCCCTGCTCCCCTTTCCATATAATGGGTCTTGTTGTAAGGATCAAATAAAACAATGTATGTAACATGATCTATTTAGCCCTTAAAGCTCTGCTTAACCTAATCTCTTCCTACCAGTTTGGTCACCCTTATCAGTCTATAAACCTTTCTCAACCTCAGTGTTCTTGGATGAAGAGTGGCACTTCTATTTGTCAAAGCCAACCCCAAACCCTCTATCACGTACACTTGTTCTCATCTCCTTCCAATTTCTTTAGGAGATTGTCCACATAGTCATTCTCTTTCTGTCTCTCTATGCCTGTCTCTGATTCTGTCTCTCTCTCCTTTTCTTTCTCCCTCTCTTTCTCCTCTCTCTCTATGTCTGTCTGTCTCTCTCATTTTCAATCTCTCTATATCTACCAACTCCTTTTATGCTTCCTATAAGCATTACCATGTCTCCACACCCTTAAAAATTCCTCATTTGAGGGATGGAACCAAGATGGCAGAGTGAGAGCAACTACTCACCTAAGCTCTTAGACAAACTCCTTCAGATACCTCTAAAAAGAGAATCTGACTGAATTTTGGAGGGGAAGAACCCAATAGGAGATAGACTGTGGCAGATTAATAGACCAGGACAGACTGGAAAGTCAATGGGAATGATCTGTTCCATGAGGGAGAAGGGGGGTCTGGGAGTGAGGAGAGCCCATACAGCACAGGCTGAGCAGGAAATCCATGGCGCATCCTGAGGCAGCAGGAGCACAGCAGAAGTCGCAGGTATCAGCCACAGTCACTCCTGATACTATCAGCCTGCAGATTAAATGTCTATAAGTCACCTACTTAAACTTCCAGGAGCCAAAATGGCAGAGTGATTGGTAAATACTCTCTTCCCCTCCCCTTGTTGACCTCAAAAGAACCATAAAATATTTCCCCAGAAAAATACTGGATGAGTGGGATCAACAGAAGGAGAAAACAATCTCATAGCACCTGAAGTTAGGAAAATTGCTAAAGAATTTTACTCTTACTGTAGTGAAGGAATGGACCTGTCCTACACAGCTGGAGATCCAGGGGAGTGGAACCTCGCACTAGGACCCAGGCATGCCTCAGTGCTCCAGGGGAAAGGGGAAGACAATAGAGCAGCCGGGATCACCAAGTGATGAGCTTCCCTTTGCTCTAGCTCAGCTGAGCAGACCACCCCTCCCCCCACTTAACAAGCTAACCACAGAGCTAATCCAGGAAACAAAAAACAAAAAGAAAAAGGGTACCTGACTTTTGCTTTCTCACACCAGCTATTATTCAATACGGTACTAGAAATGTTAGCTGTAGCAATTAAAACAAGATAAAGAAATTGAAGGAATAAGAATAGGCAAAGAAGAAACTAAGTTGTTATTCTTTACAGATGATATGATGATATGCTTAGAGAATCCCAGAGATTCAAGTAAAAAACTACTTGAAATAATAAAGAACTGTGGCAAAGTTTCAGGTTACAAAATAAACCTGCACAAATCTTCTGTATTTCTATATATTAATAACAAAGTGGACACTATAAAATATTTGGGAGTTTACCTGCCAAAACAAACCCAGGGACTATATGAACACAATTACAAGACATTTTTCACACAAATAAAGTCATATCTAAGTCAGCAGAAAAACATCAGTTGCTCATGGGTAGGCTGAGCCAATATAATAAAAATGACAATTCTACCTAAATTAATTTACTTATTTAGTGTCATACCAATTAAACTATCAGATAATGATTTTCTAGAGCTGGATAAAATAATATCAAAATTCATTTGGAAGAATAAAAGGTCCAGAATATCAAAGGGACTAATGAAAAGAAATGCTAGGGAAGGTGGCCTAGCTGTACCAGATCTCAAATTGTATTATAAAGAACTAATTATCAAAACCACTTGGTGCTGGATAAGAAACAGAAGGGTAGACAAGTGGAATTATCTAGGCACTCAAGACACAATGAGCAATGAATATAGCAATCTCCTGGGATAAGAACTCACTATTCAACAAAAATTGCTGGGAAAACTGGATAACAGTGTGGTGAAAACTAGACATAGACCCATGCCTGACACCCACACAAGAATGAAGTCCAAATGGGTACATGATCTAGATATAAAGATTGATATTATGGATAAACTGGAGGAGCAAGGGATAGTGCATTTATCAGATTTATGGAGAAGGGAAGAATTTTTTACTAAAGAAGAGATAGAAAGCATTATGAAGTGCAAGATGGATAATTTTGATTACATTAACCTGAAAAGTTTTTGCACAACCAAACCCAATGCAACCAAAATTCGGAGGGATGTAGTACATTGGGAAAATAAATTTATAGCTAATCTTGGGGATAAAGGCCTCATTTCTAGAATATAAAGAGAACTGAGTCAAATGTACAACAATACAAGTCATTTCCCAATTGATAAATGGTCAAAGGATATGAACAGGCACTTTTCAGAGGAAGAAATTAAAGATATCCATTATCGTATGAAAAATGCTCTAAATCACTTTTGATTAGAGAGATGAAAATCAAAACCACTTGGAGGTGTGATAACATCAAACCTATCAGATTGGCTAACATGACAAAACAGGAAAATGATAAATGTTGGAGAGGATGTGGGAGAGTTGAAACACTAATTCATTGTTGGTGGAGCTGTGAACTGATCCAACCATTCTGGAGAGCAATTTGGAACTATGTTCAGAAAGCTACAAAAATGTGCATATTCTTTGACCCAGCAATATCATTACTAAGACTGTATCCCCAAGAGATCATAAAAATGGGAAAGGGTTCCACACGCACAAAAATATTTATAGCAGCACTCTTTGTAGTGACCAAAAACTGGAAA
This sequence comes from Bettongia penicillata ogilbyi, assembly GCA_023548195.1. Classification (NCBI taxonomy): domain Eukaryota; kingdom Metazoa; phylum Chordata; class Mammalia; order Diprotodontia; family Potoroidae; genus Bettongia; species Bettongia penicillata. The sequence continues at coordinate 1,617,223 of JAJHZJ010000145.1, forward strand.
TCAAGGGGATGCCCATCAATTGGGGAATGACTAAATAAACCATGGTATATGAATGTAATAGCATACTATTGTGCCATAAGAAATGATGAACAAAAAGACTTCAGAGAAGCCTGAAAAGACTTAAATGATCTGATGCTGAGTGAAAGGAGTAGAAGCAAGAGAACTTTGTGCACAGCAACGACCACAGTGTGTGAGAATTTTTTCTGGTAGATTTGGATCTTCATAGCAATGCAAGGACATTTAAAAAAAAAAAATTCCCAATGGTCTTCTAAGGCAAAATGCCTTCCCCATTCAGAGAAAGAACTATGGAATTCAATCACAGAATGTAGCAGATCATTGTGTGTGTGTGTGTGTGTGTGTATTATGTTTTGGTTTGTTATGTGATTTCTCCCATTTATTTTAGTTCTTCTACACAATATGACTATAATGAAAATGTATTCAATAGGAACATAGGTGTAGATCCTATATAGAGTTGTATACCATCTTGGGGAGGGAGGGAGGTGGTGGGGAATAAGTAAGGGGAAAACAATCTAAGTTTTATGGTAGTGATTGTAGAGCATTAAAAATGAATAAAATGAATATATTTAAAAAAAAGAATTATTGGCCTACCAGAAAGTCATAATGAAAAAAAAGAATCTGGACAATATCTTCCAAGAAATCATCAAGGAAAACTCCCCAAAAGTGTTAGATCCAGAGGGCAAAAGTCATCAAAAAAATCCACTGTTCACCTTCTGAAAGGGATCCCAAACTAAAAACACTAAGAAATATTGTTGCCAGTTTCAGAACAAGTGAAGGAGAAAATACTACAGGCAGGCAGAAAGAAACCATTCAAATATCAAGGCGCTACAGTCAGGATCACACAGGACCTTGTAACCTCTACATTTAAAGATCATAGGAATTGGAATGTGATATTCCATAAGGCAAAGGAGCTAGGACTACAACAAAGGATCAATTACCCAGAAAAGTTCAGCATAACATTTCAGGCAAGGAGATAGACATTCAACAAAATAAGGGATTTCCAGACCTTCCTGACAAAAAGGCCAGAACTCAATCAAATATTCCATCTTCAAATTCAGATCTCAAGAGAGGGGAAAAGAAAAACTTGTTACTCAATTTGGGCAAACTGTTTATCTCCCTGTAAGGGAAGATGATACTTGTTAATCTTGAGAATTGTACATCTATTATGAAATATAAAATGGATATACATAATTAGAGGGAAGATGTATAAAGTAAATAATGTGATGATAAAAATGTGACTTAAGCATGCAAAGGGATTGTAACAGGAGATGTGAAACAGGAGGAAGCAGAAAATGGCAAAATGCATCAGAGGAAGAAGTACAAAATTATATTATAGTAGAGGGAAAGAGGGAAGGGAGATGAGTATTGTTTGAGAGGTACTCTCATCTGATTTGGTTCAATGAGGGAAGAATAAACTTAATTAAGTATATAAATCTAACTAGCTCTGTAAGCAGTAGGAAGGAAAGGGGGAAGAAAGGGGAGGGGAAGCTAAAAGTGAGGGAAGAAGTAGTAAGGGTAAAGGAGAGTAAAAGGGAGGGGGGCTGAAAGAAGGAAGGGAAGACTGTGGGAAGTGGTGGTTGAAAATGAAAACTCTATTGAGGAGGGGAAGGGAGACAGGAGAACTAAAAGAACAAGTGGTGGGAAAGAGGATGGAGGGAAAGACACAAATTGTAATCATAACTGTGAATGTGAATGGAATGAACTCTCCCATAAAGTGGAGATGGATAGCAAAATGGATTAAAAGCCATAATCCAACAACATATTGTTTACAAGAAACACATTTGAAAAGGGGGGATACACATAGGGGTAAAGATAAAAGGTTGGAGCAGAATATATTGTGCTTCAGCTGATGTAAGAAAAGCAGGGATAGCAATCCTAATCACGGACAAAGCAAAAGCAAAAATAGACCTAATCAAAAGAGATAAGGAAGGAAACTATATCCTGCTAAAAGGCACCATACACAATGAAGTAATATCATTACTAAAAGGGTATGCTCCAAGTGGTATAGCATCCAGATTCTTAGAGGAGAGGTTGGGGGAGTTGCAGGAAGAAATAGTCAGCAAAACTATACTAATAGGGGACCTCAACTTTCCCCTCTCTGAACTTGATAAATCTTACCTTAAAATAAACAAGAAAGAAGTTAAGGAAGTGAACAAAACTCTGGATAAGGTAGATATGATAAATCTCTGGAGAAAATTGAATGGGAATAGAAAGGAATATACCTTTTCTCAGTGGTACACAGCACATATACAAAAATTGATCATGTACTAGATCACAAAACTTCACAATCCAGGACAGAAAGGCAGATGTAGTCAACGCATCCTTCTCAGATAATAATGCAATAAAAATTATATGTGATAAAAGGCCATGGAAAGATAAACCCAAAATTAATAGGAAACTAAATAATCTAATCTTAAAGAAGGAGTGGATAAAACAACAAATCGTAGAAACAATCAGCAATTTCATTCAAGAGAATGATAATAGAGACAGGCTACCAAATCTTATGGGTTACTGCAAAAGCAATTCTTAGGGGAAGTTTTATATCTTTGAATGTCTACATGAATAAAATAGAGAAAGAGGAGATCAATGACTTGGGCATGCAGCTGAAAAAGCTAGAAAAAGAACAAATTGAAAATCCCCAAGTAAACACCAAATTAGAAATACTGGAAACCAAGGGAGAGATTAAATAAAATTGAAGTTAAGAAAACTATTGAACTCATAAATAAAACTAATAGTTGGTTTTGTGAAAAAACTAATAAAATTGATAAACCTTTGGTCAATTTTATTAAAAAAAGAAAGAAGAAAACCAAATTACTAATATCAAAAATGAAAAGGGTGAACTCACCTGCAATAAGGAGAAAATTAAAATAATAATTAGAAATTACTTTGTCCAACTTTATGCCCATAAGTTTGACAATTTAAATGAGATGGCTAAGTATTTTAAAATGACTGGTTCATTAATGAAGGCATTCATGCTGTAGAACTTACCTCCTAGACTTGCTTGCATGTAAAGTAATGTAAAGTTTTTTGCAAACCTAGAAAGCCAGTCATTGTTAAATAGGTTAGATGGTAGAACAGGAGCCAGCCTTGATAGAGAATGAAACCATAAACCATGTGGTCTGAGGAATTTAGGTGGGAGGGAGAAGGGTGGTCATGGGATCATAGACAGTGTCAGAAGCAGCCTTAGAGAAGATCTAGTTTGGAGATCGAGTCCAATCTTTTCATTTTACAAATGAGAGAATTGAGGCCCACAGTCTCACAAATGAAAATGGTTGGCCAATTGCCCCTTCATCAAGAGTAATAAAGAGACAGAGCTCCTGGGATAGCTTGATTACATAGGCATTCCAGGGAAACGGAGGGTCTTTCTTCTTAGCTCCAAATGGCACTCCTTTAGCTTCTACCCTTGATTGTAACTGTTGCTGTTTCTCTCTCTGCCTGATTTAGTTATTTTTCTTTGCCTCATTAAAGGGGCCATCCCTTGACTACTTCTTAAACAGGTTTATTCACTGAATGAGCATTACCTCACCCTAAGTGAGTACTGAATAGGCCTTGGCCTAAAGGGGGCAAGTTCTCCCAGTGCATCCTGGGCCATCTCCAGTCATCCTGATGAATATCTGGTCACTGGATTCAGATGACTCTGGAGGAGAAGTGAGGCTGGTGACCTGCACAGCCCTCCCTCATGCAAAACAGTCAAGTACAAGTCGTGTCATCATTTCTCTGACTCCATGGTCTTCTTTGGCAACGAAGGATGAACACAACAACAACAGCATTACCTTGGACATTGCCCAATAGACTCATTACCCCAGGACAGAATGCTTAAGGACAAAGCCAAGGTGTCAACCCAATTTGCTGAACTAGAAAAACTGAGCTGCTTACAGTTGAGGATCTTATCAACTCATCCCTGTTTAAGTAGGGAAGGAAGGAACTTTCCAGCACAGTAGAACTCTATCCTTTTCCTTTGAATAACTAGATCAGGTAGCTTGATGGCTCAGTAGATGAAGTGCTGGACCTGGAGTCAGGAAGACCTGAGTTCAAATTTGACTTCAGACACTTAATATTGATGTGACCCTGAGCAAGTCACTTAACCTCTGGCTGCCTGAGTTTCCCCATATGTAAAACGGGGACAATTAACCTCCTAGGGCTATTGTGAGAATTAAATGAGATAGCTGCAAAGTTATTTGCAAAAAGTAAAGTGCCATATAAAGGCTAGCTATTGTTTATATCCTTACCCTCCTCACCTTAGAGACCTCAACATTTAGACCTTATTTATTATATATAGCAAGCATTTGCTATCATAGAGAGTGAACTGGGTTAAAACCACTTCTTTATCTATAAAAAGAAGGGCTCAGATGTGATGATTTCTAAGGTCTTATCCAGTCCAAAACCCTATGAGTCTTTTACAGTCCCAAGCTGCCATGCCTACGAGCTCTCGTGGGTGTCATACTAAAAGAATTTGGGGAATTTCTCTTCCCTTGGCTCATTGGCAATAGTTTATCAGAATTAGGCAAGCGAATCTCCATTCTAACAATAATAGTAGTATTAATAATGACATTTATAGCATATATATAATACCTACTATGTGCCAGGCAGCATGCTAAGCACTTTACAAATATTATCTGATTTGGTCCTCACAACATCCTTGGAAGTAGGTGCTATTATTATCCCCATGTAACAGATAAGGAAACTGAGGCAAACAGGTTACACGATTTGCCCAAAGTCACCCAGCTAGTAAGTTTCTGAGGCCAGATTTGGCCTATCTTCCTGACTCCAGCCCCAGAGCACTAACCACCTACCCGCTTCATGAGGAGGTATAGCTATGTAAATTTTTCTTTTCTCAGAGCAGCTTCCTTCAAGGCATAAAACATTCCTGGAGGGTGCCTGGTTCACTATAAACTCGTTCCCCCTCCTTCATCAGACTGGGTGACTAGTGTCTCACTTGGGAAATGCTTTCAATGACTGGAAACCAGGTTGGATTCCTCCTCACCCCACCCCCAACCCCAACCCCAACCCTTTTCTTTTGGGAGCTCAGTTGAGTTTTATGTTCTATGTTAAATCCACCTTAGGGTTTTATGTCTCTCCATAATGTCTGCACTAGGCGGAGAAAGCTAACAAGTGTAACTTTACTCCTTGGACCTTTGCAATTCTATTTAACTCTTCTAAGTCACTGACAGGATGGGGTATAAAACATCCTGGCAACAATGGGAGCTGGGCAGCGGTAGTTCTGTTGATTTACACTGGACCACATGAAGTTCAGTGGCTAGGAGAAAGAGGGAAGAACCAAAAACCGTCGTTCCCGCCCTCGGGTGTCATAAATTCAGTCTATTTCTTCAAAGGTTCTGACTTACCACGTAGCTGGTAACCCAAAGAAAGGGGAGGTCTAGGGTTCTTTTGCCCCTACCCTGGAAAAGCTAGATTACAGGAAAGTTCTTCAGAAAGTGACCCGGGGAAAAGCTCACAATCTCACCTCTCCCCTGGCCTGAGTCTCCTGGTTCCTGCTGAGATGGGAGGGAGGATATAAAGGTGTCATGGCCTGATCCAGTAAATCACACTGGGACCAACCCTGATGAACAGCAGCTAGGGTGACCTCCTTCCGAGTTCTGTTTCTTCCCTGAGGTTTCACTCAGGACACCAGCCTTTTAGTGACCTTATGTCTGGGTCACCAAGTGTGTGGGACTTGGTCTTTCATTGTTCTACTCACCAAAAAAAGAGGTCTCATCAGGTTGGGAAGAGGTGAAAAGAGTAAAACCCAAGAACCCCACCCCCAATAAATTGTTCTAAAGGTCCCTTGGGTTGGGAAATTCGCTTTACAAAGGTTTCAAGAAAGCCCCACATATTGGTGCTAATAACCATGCCAATTCTTCCTCTCCTTTTTGAATTACCAATATGAATGCATGTGTTTTTCTTAAAAAAAAAAAAAAAAAGTGGGGTAAGAAGGAGAAGAAAACACATATAAAAACAAGCATTGTTTGTATTTTAATGAATTTTGAGATCAGGCTGGCACTTGAGTCACACAGAATAAAAATTGGGAGATGTTTAAAAAATATGTACAATTAATTGCTGTTTTTTCTTTAAGAGCTTTATTGCTTTATTTCTGTATGTCATACTTCATATGGATATTTTAAAAGTCATTTCTCTAAATATTTTCAATGTTAAACTGAGGACAAACACATTGCCCCCTAGCAAGGGTCACAAATTCAATATCACAAAATCAGTGAATTCATTTAAAGATAATCTAGACAATTAGGCTTCATGGAAAGGACTCAGTTTTTCTATTTTAGTCCTTAAGTCCTCAACTAGGCTAGGTTGACTATAGGTAGTCACTAACAGACAAAGAAGTATCAGTGGCTTTCATTGTTGACTCCAACCTAATTTCAAAGGCTCAATTGGTTTCTGCAAAACTTAAATGATGTTTTTGGCAAGCAAAGATTTCCAACCAAAGCCTTAGTCAGTCTCTGTTTTTATGACAGGTATTTTTAGAACAATACTTTATGTTGTGACTTCAGGAAACACCCACAAGCAGCCAAAGCAAAAAGGTCACTCAAGTCAATAATATCTGTACTAAGCAAAAAATTTACTATTAAAATTGACCATTATATAAGGATCTTTATTATCAATTGACTTTTAATTTGTTAAGTTGAAAAATCTAACTCTAAACGAAGCATTCCAGACTCAGAGTTTCTCCTCACTACTCCCCATCTTTCTCTGGGAAAGAATCAGTGCAAGGAAACAGTTGCTGTCAGAGAAACACTCTGGGAAACCTGTGCCCCAGAATAAATGAATCAGTGAATGGAAAAAAAAAACATTTATTAAGTGTTTGCTATGTGCAAAGCATGAAGGATATAAATAGAAAAGCAAGGCATCCCCTACATTTTAGGAACTCACATTTCAATGGAAAAGACAGCTCACATAAGAATGTTCAATCTGCAGGTCATATGGAAAGACCCAGTAGTCCCTAGGATATGTTGGCAATGCAGACAGTAACAATGTCTTTCTTTATTTTATGATTTCAGCTATAGGCATTATATAATATACAGTGCATTGCATCTCTACACTACTTTGTCATTGATAAAACCACACCTATTTCTAAGGTTGAGCCATTTGATTGTGTCAAAGATCTTGGGGGAGAGAACTTAGCTGTGGCTACTAAGGAGGTGGGAGATGACAGCACCTGTAGATATGGCTGTTGGGTGTTGTGTCCACAAAAGTTATTACTCTGGATGATGGCTTTGGGTCCCCAGTTAGAAGCAGAGCCAATAATATGGTTACTTTGGTCTCTTTTCCACAAGGATTGGCTCCCAGCTTTTTTAATGGCTTAGGGGGTCTGGCTGGAAGGAGGACCAGTAGTTTGGGGAGGGATGACTGCCATTCCCAGGGCCACTTCAGAAAGTTCCAATATTTCCAAGGGCCAAGATAAAAACGGGAGAAAGGTACTCCCAGCCCTGGTCTGCTTCCATCTTGAGGGAGACCAGTGAATGGGACAATTTTGGAATCTCCTTGAGTCACTACATCACTTTGCAGGGAGGGGTATGCCTGAAGCTATTCCATCTTCAGAAGAAGCCGAATAATAAACAATTCTCCACCAAGAGAAAAGCCTCAAACACACCTACAGACAAGTGAATGAAGGGGAAGCAGAGGTGCATGGAAAGAATACTGGATTTGGAATTACAAGACCTGGATTTAAATCCTGACTCCATTTACTGCCTGTATGAATGTTAGAGTTTCTCTAGGTTTCAGTTTTCCTTATCAGGAAAATGAGAGGATCAAACTTGATAATTTCCAAGATTCCTTCCAGATCTAAATCTACTGTTGTTCTTCAGTTGTTTTCACTCCTGTCTGACTCTCACTGACCCCATTTGGGGTTTTTTGTTTGGCAAAGATAGTGGGGTAATTTCCTAATTCCTTCTCCAGTTCATTTTACAGATGAGTAAACTGAGGCAAACAGGATTAAGTGACTTACCCAGGGTCACACAGCAAGTAAGTATCTGAAGTCAATTTAAACTCAGGAAGATGAGTCTTCTTGGATCCAGGACAGGTAATCTGTCCTCTCTATCCAGGGAGTGAAACATCTAACTTCCCTAAATCATATATATATTTTATATTTTCTTATCCAAGGGCATATTGCTCCCCGAGTAGAATATAAGATCTTTGAGGACAGAGATTGTCTAGGTTTTGGCCTAGGATCACTAGGGTGCTGGTAGCTCAGGGATGCACTGGATTTGGAATCAGGAAGAGCTAAATTCTTTCTTTCCTAGTTCATTTGATCCCTACAGAGGCCCTATGAAGTAACAGGTGAGGAAGCTCGGAGGGAGAAAGATTGAAGTGACTTGCTGAAAACCACACAATCTAGCAATGGCTGTTCAAACTCTGAGTCTTTCTGCTATTTCACACCATGAAGACAGAGCCCAAAAATGCCAGTTGGCACGAAATAGGAACAGGAGCGAGGCATTTTTAAATAATAAAGCTACCTCACAGCAAAAATAAATCTGAGCGAACCAACAAAAAAAAATGTTATTTTTTTAGTCGGAAGGGAGGAAACGGTCGGTTTATTTTTTGTTTTCCCTGAAGTTTTCATGTCTTTGTAGTAACTATTTTTAAATTGTTTTTAAACTGGATTTTTTTTTAATGAACAAAAAACTATTTTTCTCTCTCCTACCTCCTTCTACTATTAAACACACACAACACACACACACACACACACACACACACACTAAAATACTTGTAACAAATATACATAGTCAAGCAAAAACAAATTCCTGCATCGGCTATGTCCAAAACAAGAAGTCTCGTTCTGCATCCTGGGTCCATCGAATATAAGTGATTGTGCTTCATTCTAGGTCCTCTGAAAGCATGGTTAGTCATCATTTTAAACCAGAGTTCTTAAGTCTTTCAGAGTTATTTATCTTTACATTATTGGTCTTACGATATAAATGGTTCTTAGGGTTCTTCTCATGTCACTCTGTATGAGTTCATATAAGTCTACACAGGTTTCTCTGATACCATCCATTTCTTTCGTTTCCAGCTTGTTGCCATCACACAAAGAGCTGTTATAAATATTTTTGTACATGTTCATCCTTAATTCAATTGCAAAATTCACTGTTAATCTCGTTGGCTCAGGTTCAAATTGATTTCAAAATTGTCTCAAGTAGACTCTACCCATTGTCTCCTGCGACTGTTTTATTTAACTTTCCGTTCTGAAACGTGATTTATGACCCAAGCTAGAATGCACCCCCTTGTTACTCTGCTAAGTAGGCACTGGAGGGGGCTTGATTCTTTACCTTTTGCCTTTCCTCTTCCTCCTCACTGAGGCTTTCATTTTAGGAAGCAGGAAGATCCATCAAGTACTCTAGAACTTATTCATTCCTAGACTTTTCTCTTCATTGATGTTGGTTGGGTAGCAAATAGAAGCCCCTATCACCTCATTGGGTTGATGTATTTTCTTCCATGTAAGTGGATCCTGGGAAGACAGACTGTGGTTGGAAAATGTCCCCTCTCTTTTGCTGCTGCTGCTGGTGCTGCTGCTGCTCTGCTGCTGCTACTGATACTGCTACAACACTACTGCTAGCAGCATTACTATTGCTGTACTGATGCATCTGCTACTACTACTGATACTACTGCTGCTGTTGCTACTGCTCTGCTATTACTACTGTTGCTATCTGTACTGGGCCTGTATTATTGTGAATAACTACTGATATGGAAATTCCCCCTAGTGATGCAGTCAGACAGTCTTCCATAATTTATAGCCATAGATGGCTGCGTGCCACACTAGGAGGTTAAAACACTCGTCCATGGTCACACATCTAGTATGTGTCAGAGTCAGGATCTGAAAATGAAGGTCTTAGGGTATATTTCTGGATGAGAAAGTAGAGAAACAGGAAAACCTTGGTCCTAATACAATAATCAGTTAAGAGAGAAATATTCATTTCTCACATTTCCCCCATTTGATTCTAATTGAGAGATGAAATCAAAGGACTGACAAAAACCAAAGGGGTCAGTCCCCTTTAGTAAGTAGACCTGACAGATAAAAGACACAAAGGGAGAAAGTAGCAGTAAAAAAATAAAATAAAATTGTCCACTTAAAACTCGGAAGTCTCCTACAGCTATCTGATTCTAGAGAAACTATGCAATGCATTTCTCTGGTCTACGTAGGGTCTCAGAGCAGTTTTCAGCTGACTATCTTCTTAGACTCAAGTTACTGACAGAGATTCTCTTTTTCTGTTCTACAAAATTGGTCTTAATCCAGATTTAAATTAGTTTGCCACTTACATATCACTTTTACACTGATGTATGGTAGTAAAGCACTTCCTATTCACCATCTCATTTGGTCCTCACAATACCCTTTGAGATCGATAGTGCAAAGATTCCCCCCTAATCAATCTCTGTTCCTCTCCCCAGTTCTGTCCTCAGATGTCAGTTGATAGAGAATTCAGAGAGTTTGGCATATATTCTAGAGTATAACTGCCAGACTGCTGGGGACAAAGTTTACTAGGGAAAAGGCTTATGAGGGATGGTGATTTTGTCCCCGAGCATATCTTTTTATTATAAGGGAGGCAAGAATTTGACAGGAAGCAAGGAGAAGATAACAGATATAAAGGAACACTCTCATTGGACAAGTAAAAATTGACATGTCTTTTCATAGCTAAGAAATGAGTTAAGGGAATTCAGGAGTTTTTGTGAGTTGCCTCTCAAGGACATCCCTATAGTGACAAAGATTTCTCTTCGCATTAGCTATGGTATCTAGCAGCAGAGATATCCACCCAAAAGCAGATAGAATCAAGCAGACAGACAGTTAGTCTGAGAGAATTTAAAGCACAAATGAGATACACACTCCAAAAAAATACATACTGAAAAGCAGTCATTCAAAGGAGGAAGCCTCTTTGGGGAGCAGAATCTCTGGCAGCAGAAAAGGGAACCAACTATGTGCTTAAGAGACCTAATCCTAGTAATTGAGAGTCAAGCTATGAAGAGGGACCAGACTCTGGAAGCCAGAGACACTGTGCCCAGGGGAGAGCTTTGTGATGATTCTGCTAGGAGAGAAAGGACTTTGAACCCTATAATACCGGAGTAGTCTTGGCCACATGTTTCCTATATGTATACCTTACTACTGCTTTCTTCCTTAGGTTTGTTCTCACTTCCCACAGATGCTGTGGATGTTAGTGAGAGAATGCACTCCAATTTTATGGAGTGTGGTTTTATAGATACTGTTTTTACTACGCCATCTTAGTAAATGCCTTTTCAAAGAGTCAGTTGTGTCTGCTGACTTATTATTAAGAGAAAGCACACCAGTTGGGGCTTGTGAACTATAATTTTAGTAGTAGCCATCCACAAGCTATCCTGGAACCTCAAGCTATTTACTGCCTTCTGGGAAAGTAGCCCAAAGCTATCACTAAAATAACATTAGACAACATGTAGCACACAATCCTTTCCCCCTTCAGATCTATAGAGAATCTAAGGTTTCATAGAGGTTAGGTAAATTGCTTAGGGAAACATGGTAAGTAAATGTCAGAACTGAGACCTGAACCCCAGCCTTTTAACTTCAAACTGGATATTCTTTCCACTACAGTGCTGCCTCCCATAGAAAATGAGACTTTTAAAAAGACTAAATCAAAGAATCAGAAAATTATAAAATTTTAGAGTGATAAAGAGCATCAGGGATTATCTAGTACTACTCCCACATTTTATAGATGAGAAAACTGAGGCTCAGAGACATTTAATAACTGGCCCAAAGTTATACAGGTCATACCTAAGTGGCGGAGCCAAGGCATGAACCCAATTCTTCTAACACTTAAGTCCAGATCTTCTATATTGTCCTGCCTCCTTTGACGGCTTTGGGATCCATGTATAATAGTGGGATAACTGGATCAGGGACTGTGGATAATTTGGTTGCTTTTCTTGCATTATTTCAAACTGAAATCCAGAATGATCAAACCAATTCACAGCTCCACCTACAGTTCATCACTACCTATCTAGCCCTTAGTTTTACAGACCAGGAACTAAGGCTAAGTTAAGGGAAATGAGGGAACTCCTTAAGGTCCTATGGCAAGTAAGTAGGAAGAGTCAAGACCAGAACTCAGGTCCAGGGTTCTCACCACTATGTTAAGAAGTCCTCCGCCTACACAGAGTAGAGAAGCACAGGGGATTTAGGTTAGCCAAAAAAAGAGGTAATCATTAAAATGGATTACTGAGAAAGTATCCATGTCTGGCATTTTTAAAAATAGGATCATTTTCAGTGATGAGAGGCCATTTATGGGTGGGTCTTCCTGAGGCAGAGGAATGGAACAGAGAGCCTCTTAGGTCCCCTCTAATGTCTTTCCCAGACCTATGACGCTATGTATTAAACTTCTTCATTTTGTTTTTAAATGACTAATATAAATGTGGTATATGATCCCTATCATATTTCCCACACTGCTTAGCCAATCCTTTTCATCTCCCTTCAAAGTTTGCAGCCCTACCCTTACCCCCTCCCAGCATACCCCTTCAGCATATGACCTCAACTCCAATTTAACTAAGATCAAGCTACACCATGGGGTGCTCCCTCAAATCTTCCAGTCCTCCCTTCATAAATACTATGTATTCACCCCTTCTCTCTTTCTTTCCCTCTGTCTCTGAGGAAGAGAGCACCCAAGGCAAACAGTCCCCCTATCTTATTCCCTTCAGAGGATCCCTGAAGCAACCTTCTCTTCCCTCTCTCACATCTGAAATCTGACCCTACCACCTCCTTTCCTTCTGCCCACAAGCATTCTTGTTTGTCTTAGCCCTAAAGAAAAAAAAATTCCTTTTTCTTCTCCTTTTCTCGAGGAAACTTCTTGAATGAGTCATCTATACTTGTTATTTCTAACTTCCCACTTCCCATTTACTGTGGGGTGATTCCTAATCCCAAAATTGTGTTGAAAATGCTCTCAGAGGTTATCAGTGACCTATACTTAGTCTTTAACATCTTCAAACTTTTTGTAGCATTTGATATAATTAACTAGATCTTCCTCCTCCATATTCTCTTCTCAATGGTCTTTGGACACATCATGTTATCTTGGTTCTAGCTCATTCATTATTTCTCTGTCGTTTTGTCAGCTCCTCTCCTGCCGTGCCCCTCTCCTTATCATACGTATTCCCCAATGCTCTTCTCTTGATACCTTACTCTTTCTTTCTAAAGTCTTTTCCTTGGCTGTCTCAGCTTCTGTGAACAACTACCATATCTAGATTTCCAGCCTCTCTCCTCAAGGTAGATTTTCATTTTTGCCAGCCTATTGAAAGCTGTCATGATTACCATCAAAATCAACATTTCTAAAACTGGAATTCATCTCTTCTTCCCTAACCCTGCTTCTCTTTCCAATTTTCCTCCCTCTCTGTCTGTCACCATAATTCTTCTCATCAGCTAAGTGTGAAAATTCAATCACACATCTGGAAGAACAAAAGGTCCAGAATATCAAGGGAACTAATGAAAAGAAATGCTAGGGAAGGTAGCCTAGCTGTACCAGATCTCAAATTGCTTTATAAAGCAACTTGATACTGGCTAAGAAACAGAAGGGTAAATCAGTGGAATAGGCTAGGCACTCAAGACACAGTAGGTAATGAATATAGCACTCTCCTGTTTGATAAACCCAAGGACCCCAGCTTCTGGGATAAGAACTCACTGTTCGACAAAAATTGCTGGGAAAACTGGATAACAGTGTTGTGGAAACTAGGCATAGACCAATGCCTGACACCCTACACAAGAATAAAGTCCTAATGGGTACATGATCTAGGTATAAAGATTGATACTATGAACAAATTAGTGTAGCAAGGGATAGTGTATTTATCAGATTTATAGAGAAGGGAAGAATTTTTGACTAAGCAAGAGACAGAAAGCATTATAAAGTACAAAATGGATTATTTTGATTACATTAAACTGAAAAAGTTTTACACAATCAAACCCAACACAACCATGATTAGGAGGGAAGCAGAAAACTGGGAAAGAATTTTTGCAACTAGTGTCTGTGATAAAGGCCTCATTTCTAAAATGTATAGACACCTGAGTCAAATGTACAAGAATACAAGTCATTCCCCAATTGATAAATGGTCAAAGGATATGAACAGGCAGTTTTCAGAGGGAGAAATTAAAGATATCTATTGTCATATGAAAAAATGCTCTAAATCACTATTGATTAGAGAGATGCAAATCAAAAAAACTCTAAGATATCACATCACAACTATCAGATTGGCTAACATGACAAAACAGGAAGATGATAAATGTTGGAGAAGATGTGGCAGAGTTGGAACACTAATTCATTGTTGGTGGAGCTGTGAGTTGATTCAACTCTTCTGGAGAGCAATTTGAAACTATGTCCAAAGGGCCACAAAAATGTGCATACCTTTTGATCCAGCAATACCACTTCTAGGACTGTATCCCCAAGAGATCATAAAAATGGGAAAGGGTTCCATATGTACAAAAATATTTGTAGCAACACTCTTTGTGGTGGCCAAAAACTGGAAATCAAGAGGATGCCCATCAATTGGAGAATGGCTGAATAAATTGTGGCATATGAATGTAATGGAATACTATTGTGCTATAAGAAATGATGAACAGGAAGACTTCAGAGAAGCCTGGAAAGATTTATGTGATCTGATGATGAATGAAAGGAGCAGAACCAGGAGACACAGCAACAACCACAGTGCATGAGGAATTTTTCTTGTAGACTTAAACCTTCATGGCAATGCAATAACTTCAAAAATTCCCAATGGTCTTTTAAGGCAAAATACCTTCCACATCCAGAGAAAAAACTGTGGAATTCGATCTCAGAATGAAGCTGATCATTTTCTTTTGTATTACATTTTGGTTTGTTTTATGATTTCTCCCATTCATTTTAATTCTTCTATGAGACATGACTAAGGTGAAAATGTATTTAATAGGAATGTATGGGTAGAACCTATATAAAAATTGTATGCTGTCTCAGAGAGGGAGGCGGGAGGGAGGAGAAAGGAGGAAAAGGGAGGGAAAAAGATCTAAGTTATATGGTAGTGATTGTAAAACACTGAAAATAAATAAAATAAGAAAAGAAATGTTAATATTGAATTAACATTTAAAAAAAAGAAATTTCAGTCACATTTGACTTTTCCCTCTCTATCAAGAAATCAACAAGCATTTCTTAAATACCTACTAGATGTCAGGACATATGGACATTTTCTCTGTATGCAAAGAGCTTACATTCTAATGGCAATATCATATGTACACACTTAAGTATATACACAATAAATGCAAGGTAATGGGGGAGAGGGAGAGCTTCCCTGAAAGGGAGGGGTTCCAGAAGAGCTTCATGTAGTAAGTGGCATTGGACCAAGTCCTGTCTGTTCTGTCTCCCTAATAACTCTTGCATCCATTCCCTCCTTTCCATTTCAAGGGCTACCACACAAGTTTAGAAATTCATTACCTTTTCCCAGGACTATTAACATAGCCTTATACCAGGTCTCCCCATATGCAACCTCTCCCCTCTCAAATCCATGCTGACAGCACAAATAGATTAACCTTCTTAATTCAAAAGTCTGCTCGTGTTATTCTAGTGTTTCAAAAACTTTAATGGTTGTCTATTGCCTGCCACATAAAGCCCAACTCCTTAAGCTGCCAATCAAGGCCCTCAGAAATAGGCTTCAGTTAATGTTTCCAACCTTAACTCACAGTACACCCTTTCATATATTTTGTCTCCATCTAAGCTCAACTACTCAACTGATCATAGAACTGAATATATTCAATTCTTTCTGCCTCCTTGTTTTACTTACACCGTATGTTCCTCAGGAAAGTCATTCCCTATTCTGCACAACCTACCTATCTTCATTTATTGTCATGTCACCTATCCTTCAAAAACCAACTCAAATATCATCTCCTTCATGAAAATGTCCCTGATTCCCTCTTCCCCAGAAGACAGAAATGACCTTTAATTTATCTGCTCTCATAGTAACTAGGGAACAAAGTATGGTTGGTTGGTTATTGTCCCTTGTCTTTGAACAGGACCAAAATGACATCACCATGATAAAATGAAATTTCAGTGTGTCTGACTGTAGCTGATCAGACCAATGCGAGCTCAGAATGCTCTACCACAAGTTGGGCACAGGTGCTCCATGTGAATATTTGGGGTGGATATCCCAAACTTGCTCATCTTGTGTTTACTTTGTGCTGTCTCAATTCTGATTTGCTCAAAGAACACAGCACTCTTTCTGATGTGGGCACGCTGAGCAGTTCTGTGCACAATCAAATCCAAAGTTCTTGAGAGAGACCTTGAGAGTGTCCTTGTATCACTTCTTCTGACCACCATGTGAACTCCTGCCCCATGCAAGTTCTCCATAAAATAATCTTTTTGGCAAGTGTACATTTTGCATTCAAACAACATGGTCAGTCCATTGGAGATGTGCTCTCTGAAGCATAGTTTAAATGCTTGGCAGTTCAGCTCAAGCAAGGACTTCAGTGTCTGGTATCTTATCCTTCCAGGTGATCCCCAAAATCTTCCTAAGACAGTTCAAATGGAAGCAATTCAGTTTCCTGGCATGGAGCTGGTAGACTATGTTTCACAAGCATATAACTATAAGGTCAGCACAACGGCTCTGTAGACCTTCAGTTTTGTAGTCAGTCTTCTCTCCCAAACTTTTCTTCATAGTCTTTCAACAGTGAACTAGCTCTGGCAAGTATGCATCAACCTCATTGTCAATGTGTACATCCCTGTAAAGTACACTACCAATGTAAGTGAACTTATCTACAGCTTTCAAAACTTCTCCATTTGTTGTAACCGATGGTTCCACGTATGGAGTGTTGGTGGCTGATGAGGAATTTGTGTTTTCATGGTGTTAATTATTAGGCCAAAACTAGCACAGGCAGCAGGGAACTGATCCATATTTTGTTACATCTCACCTTCAGAGGCTGCATTCAAATTGAAGAACTTACCATCAGTATGATAGTTGATCTTGATGACATGTTCACCCTTATTGAAAGTGTTTGACAATCTGGCTGAAAACATCATGCTAAAAAGCATGGGAGCAAGCACATAACCCTGTTTCACTTCATTGGTGACTGGGAAGGCACAAGAGCATTATCCATTATCCAGAACTCAGACAAACATGCCATCATGAAATTGATGTACAATATTGATGAACTTCTCTGAGCAACTAAATTTTGACGTAATTTTCCGTGAGCCCTCATGACTAACAGTGTCAAAGGCCTTGGTCAGATCTACAGACGTTGTGTACAGATCTCTGTTCTGTTCTTGGCATTTCTCCTGGAGTTATCAGGCAGCAAACACTATATAGACTGTTCCTCAGCCCTTTCTGAAGCCACACTGCCTCTCAGGTATATAACCTGAGAGGTGAAGGATAAGCCTATTAAGGAGGACTCTCACAAGAATTTTGCCAGCAATGACTAAGAGAGAGATTCCCCTGTGATTGTCACAGAACAATCTATTCCCTTTACCTTTATAGAGGTGGACAATGGAGGTATTTTTGAACTCTTGGGGGATAACCTCCTCTTGTATATTACCTGGAAAATTTCAGTCAGCTTTTGTATGAGCAATGGTCCCTCACCTTGTAAATCTCAACTGGAATAGAATCAGCACCGGGTGTTTTGTCACATGAAAGGAGCCTAATGGTCCTCAAAACCTTTTCTTCAGTTGGAAGTTCAACTAAGGAGGGATTGACTTCAACCTGAGGTAAATGGTCAATGGCCTCAGCATTGATTGATGATAGTCTGTTGAGAACACAATGGAAGTGTTCAGCCCATCTCTGTAGGATCACATCCTTATCAGTAATCAATGTGCCTCCATCAACACTGAGTAGTTTTGACACACCATACGTTTTGGTGCATATATAGGTTTCAGGGAATCATAAAAGCTCTTTGGATTTTTACTATCATCATAAAACTGAATTTCATCTGCCTTCTTACTGAGCCAGGAATCCTGCATCTCTCTAAGCTTTGCTTGTACTTTACTTTTGATGGAATTAAATGCTGCCTTCTTAGAGATGGATGAACTATCCTGCTGGTAAATCCTGTGGAGTTCTCATTTTTCTTTTAGCAGCTTCTGAATTTCCCCATCATTTTCATCAAATCAGTCTTGGTGTTTGCAAGTGTCCTTGATGCAAGCAAATGAGATAAGCAAATGAAGTGCTGTACATCAAATCTCTGAAAGCTGCCCATTCCTTTTCTACACCACTGTGGCCAACTGTGTGTTGGCTCAACTTTCCCTCCAAGTCAGCAACACACTGTTCACCCTCAGAGAAGAGCTCTAATTTGTTGACATTAATTCTTCTGATAGTCATTTTGCTTTGGGGGCAGCACTTTTGATGAATGCGAATATTTAGCTTGGAAAGGTTAAGTCTATGATCAGTCCAGCACTCTGCACTACACATTGCCTTTGTCACTCTCACACCTTCACTGTCTCTTCTCCTTACAATCACATAGTGTATTAGATGTCAATGTTTGCTGCGAGGTTGCATCCATGAAGTTTTACTGCGTTTAGATAAATGGAAAACAGTGTTGGTGATGAGAAGGTCATGTGATGCACAAGTCTTCATCAGTAAATGACCAATGCTGTTGCTCTTTCCAACTCCATCCCTCCCTAGGTCTCCCTGCCAAGTCTGGTAGTCTGAGTCCACTCTAGCATTAAAGTCACCCAGAATTATAAGCTTGTTCTCTTTTGGCACATTGATGATAGGGGTCTCTAGGTCTTCATAAAATTTTTCTTTGACTTCATCAGGGTTTGTCATGGTGGGAGCATAGGCACTGATGATGGTGGCATGGCATTTTCTTGCGAGTGGCAATTACGTTGTCATGAACCTGTCCTTCACTCCTTGTGACTGATTAGATTAACTTTGATTGCAAAACCCACGCCAGCTTCACAGCACTCCCCTTCACTGCAACCACTTCAGAAAAATGTGTATCCAACTCCAACTTCAGTAAATTGACCTTCATATGCTAACCTTATTTCAACCTGCTATTTGGATGTGATACCTGTTGAGTTCTCTTGCAACAAGGGCAGTTCTTCTTTCAGGTCTACCGGGTTTTGTGTTGTCTATTAGTGAGTGAAATCATCTTTGCAGATGTTTTTGTACATTTTGTACATTTTTTTGTGTTTCAACCGCATAGTGAGATTCTCTGCCTGCTGAGGTAATCAGGTCAGGGTTGGGTAAGCAGACAATGTTTAGGGCACCTTTTTTAGCCCCTTCCTCACACCAGGAAGTGAGTAGTGTGATCCTTAAAAGACTGCTCAGACACCCAAGGAGTTGCCGAGTCCCACTGCTGCTTCCAGTGAGAAATGATACTATGGCCTGGGCCGCCTGTGTGAAGGGTTGTGACTACAGCTCCTGGTGTATTCATACCTGCTGCTTCATCATTTTCCTGTTGCCAACAGGACTTTGAGACACAAATAGTAAAATGGTATAGATGATGTCTTTTGATTTGTGCATAAATTGGATTTAAGTGAGGCAGAGTTTCAGGAAGTCACCAACCTTATTCTCTCCTTCAGAGTCATCATAGTCCAGTGGCAGGACAGAGTCAAGACAGTTGGTGATGGATGGCTCAGGATGCAGTGGATGACCTTGGTGTCTTCAGTGTCTAACCAAGCTCTAAGTGTTCCACATCGCCTGCTTCATCTGCCTTCAAGGCCATTGGAACAAATTGTTCTCATCTGCCCATTCCACCAGAGAAAGTCCTCACATGCTTGGGGTAGACACCTCCATACCCAAGGGGTTTGAGACCCTTTGGTTTGGCCCATATGCAGAAATGTTTTACCGGGGTGTGGCTGCTGCACATGCAGTTTCTTGGAGCCACAGGTGAGAGTTAGGTGGAACAGGTGGACACCAAAAGTGGAAAGAGCCCTGAAAAGGGCTCAGCAGCCATCACACCCTATACTGTATATTGACTACTGGAATGGGAGTCAGGAGGGCCTGAATTTGAATTCTATCACAGACACTACCTTCTGTATGACCCTCGGTAAGTCACTTAACCTTAGTTGACCTCAGTTTCCACATCTGCACAATATCAATAATAACAACACCTAACTCACAGAATTGCTGTGGGGACAAAAATAAAGGTACTATATGAGACATTAAAGGGTTATGGTGTTATGGGCAGCCTTGGAGATGAGAAAACTTGTATCTGACACATCCTAGCTGTGTGCACCTGGATGAATTACTCGTCAGTGATCTCAACAGCTCTCTAAGACTGTAAGTTACAAAGTAGGTGCCAACTTGAACTGGGAGAGGGAGTTCCTCATCAGAGAGTTTTCTATCCATATTATGACAGTATTATGAATTCCTATTCTATACTAATATTCCAAATTATATTATATTTGATCTGTTTATCACATCTACTAAGCTGGAAACTCCCTGAGGTCCTTATTTCACACCTCCAGACTATGTTTTTCTGGTGTTTGTCATAAGTGCAATTGAATGATTCAATTAAGAATAGAGATTTTAGAATCCAATGGTTTTATTAATAAATGACCACTGCCCTTAGAAAGTAGAGCCAAACAAATGAGTTCAAACATCCAGCGCTGGGTTACTGACTAAACATACGGCCCCAAAAGGCCTACTCAAGATTATAATTAATGAAGAGCAGAATTATTAGAATAAATTACTCATCTCACCACATGGTAAAGAAAGTGCTTTGCAATCTTAAAGTAATATCTAAATGTACACTAATAGGCTTATTCTTACTCCTATCCATGATTACCATATGTCCATATGTGTCTCATATATACTTGTATGTGAACATGTTATCTCCCCTAACTACATTGTAACCTCCTTAAAAGCAGGGACTTTCACTCTTTTTTTTAAATTATTGCTTTATTTGTTTTCAGTGTTCTACAATCCCTTCCATATATCTTTTTTTTTTTTTATTAATTTATTTATTTAGCTTTTTACTTTCATTTTCACAAATTTTTGGGTTCCAAATTTTCTCCCCTTTTCTCCCCTCCCCCCCACCCCAATACCCCAAGCAATCTAATTTTCCCTATCTTCAATCTGTCCTCTCTTCTGTCATCCCTCCCTTCCCTTGTCTCTATCTTCTCTTTTCTCCTGTAGGGCCAGATGACTTTCTATTCCTCATTAACTGTATGTCTTCTTTCCTAGTTGCAACAACAATACTAAACAATTGTTCCTGAAACTTTGAGTTCCAAATTCTCCCCATCCCTCCCTCCCCATCCATTCCCTTTGGTACGGCAGGCAATTCATTATAGGCCATATCTGTGTAGCTTTGCAAATGACCTTCCTGATAGTCGTGTTGTGTAAGACTAACTGAATTGCCATCCCTCCTAACCTGCCCCTCATTCTTTCTCTTCTGTCCTTTGATCCTGTCCCTCCCCAAGTGTTGACTTTCAATTACTCCCTCCTCCCTTTGCCCTCCCTTCCATCATCCCCCCCCCCAATATCTCCTTCTCCCCCGCTTTCTTATACTGTAAGATAGGTTTTCATACCAAAATGAGTGTGCATTTCACTCCTTCGTTTAGTCAAATGTGATGAGGGTAAACTTTTGTTTGTTTGTTTGTTTTTTTTCCCTCAGCTCTCCTCTTTTTCCCTCCACTAAAAACATCTCCTACTTGCCTCTTAAATGACATATAGTTACCCCCTTCCATTTCCCCCTCTTTCCTCTCACTACATTTCTCTCTCACCATTTACCTTAATTTCTTTTAAGGTATGGTCCCATCCTATTCAGTTCAATCTGTGCTCTCTGTCTCTGCATGTGAATGCATGTGTGTATGTGTGTGCATGCGTGTACATGTGTATGTGTGATCCCACCAACCACCCAGATACTGAAAAGTTTTAAGAGTTAGAAATATTGTCCTTCCCTGTATGAATGCAAACAGTTCATTTCTGGTAAGTCCCTTAATACTTCTCCTTGCTGTTTACTTTTGCATGCTTCCTCTCATTCTTGTGTTTGAAAGTCAAATTTTCTTTTCAGCTCTGGTCTTTTCATTAAGAATGATTGAAAGTCCTCTGTTTCATTGAAAGACCATATTTTCCCTTGCAGTATTATACTCAGTTTAGCTGGGTAGGTGATTCTTGGTTTGAGTCCTAGTTCCTTTGCCTTCTGGAATATCCTATTCCACGCCCTTCGATCCCTTAATGTAGAAGCTGCTAGATCTTGGGTTATCCTGATTGTATTTCCACAGTACTGGAATTGTTTGTTTCTGGCTGCTTGCAAGATTTTTTCCTTGAGCTGGGAGTTCTGGAATTTGGCCACAATGTTCCTAGGAGTTTCTCTTTTTGGATCTCTTTCAGGTGGTGATCGATGGATTCTTTCAATACTTATTTTGCCCTCTGGTCCTAGAATGTCAGGGCAGTTTTCCTTGATAATTTCATGCAAGACGATGTCTAGGCTCTTTTTTTGATCATGGCTTTCAGGTAGTCCCATAATTTTTAAGTTGTCTCTCCTTGATCTATTTTCCAGGTCAGTTGTTTTTCCCATGAGATATTTCACATTCTCTTCCATTTTATCGTTCTTTTGGTTTTGTTTGGTGATTTCTTGGTTTCTCATAAAGTCATTAGACTCCATCTGTTCCATTCTAATTTTGAGAGAACTATTAAATTCAGTGAGCTTTTGAGCCTCTTTTTCCATTTGGCTCATTCTGCTTTTGAATGCATTCTTCTCCTCATTGGCTTTTTGAACCTCTTTTGCCAATTGAGTGAGCCTATTTTTCAAGGTGTTAATTTCCTCAGCATTTTTTTGGGACTCCTTTACCAAGATATTGACCTTTTTTTCATACTCTTCTTGCATCTTTGTCATTTCTCTTCCCAGTCTTTCCTCCACCTGTCTAACTTGCTTTTCAAAATCCTTTTTAAGCTCTTCCAAGGCCTGAGCCCACCCAACACCCCCCTGGGGTGTCTGGGGTACTGAGGCCCCGCCCTCCACATCTTTCCCTGATGGGAAAAATACGTCCTCGTCCTCCCCATCAGATCGGAATGTCGGGATCATTTGCATTTGTTGGAAAAAACTCTCTAAAGTCTTATTTTTCTTTCCCTTTCTAGGCATTTTCCCAGCCAGTTACTTGACTTCTGAGATTCCTTTCCACCTCCGCCTGGATCCGCCCAGCTAGTACTTGACCTCTGAGATTCAAATGCGCTTTCCCGCGGCAAGCTTTAGTTCTGGCGCAGGGTGGGGACAGGGCCGCTTCCTAGCTTGGGCCCTCAGGGGCTTTCTGAAGAGACTTTCAGGAACAGAGCCGATGGGGGCGGGGTGGGGGACCCCGCCTGCTGTGCTCAGCTCCCTTGAGGGTTTTATTCAGAGGCGTTCAGCAGTAGAGCAGGGTGGGGGCAGGGCCGTCTCCCCTGCTCGGCTCCCTCAGGTTGGAAAGACCTTCAGTATTGAAGATCCTACCTGCTGCTGGGGGATTCCTGAGTCCCGGGCCGTTGCCGCCTCAGCCGCCCGCCCACGCCTCTGCCTCCGCTGCTTCCTGCCCCCGTCTCTGCTGCCGCCGCTTCCTCCCGAGGGGGCCTGCTCCCCTCCCCTAGCGCAGGCTTCTTTTTAACTGACCTTTAGCTTCTGTGGGCAGAGGGACTTTCCCGGCTGCCGGAGATTCTCCCGGAGCTTTCCTCTCTGAAGTCTGCTCAGGTCAGCTTCTCTGGGTCGCGGCCAGGGGTGGGGGTGGGGTCCGCTTTCCTGGCTGCGATGGACCCCGGGGACGGCTCTCCAGGGTTCAGTGGAACGGAAATCTCTTCCCCTATGTTTGTGCACCCCCTGCAGAGATTCAGAATTTATGGGGCTCTCCTTTTACCTCAATTCCATGGGTTGTGGGCTCGGAGCTCGTGAATGTGCGTCCTTCTACTCTGCCATCTTGGCTCCGCCCCCCCTTCCATATATCTTAAATTTTTTCCCTCCCTCCCCTCCTTGCCCCCTACCTTCCCACTCCCTCCCTGAGACTGCATACAGTTTTATATAGGTTCTACATTCTTATTAAATACATTTTTACCTTAGTCATGTTGCATAGAAGAATTAAAATGAATGGCAAAAATCATAAAACAAACCAAAACATAACACAAAAGAAAATGATCTGCTTCATTCTGCTACCAAATTCTATAGTTCTTTCTCTAGATGTGGAAGGCATTTTGCCTTATGAGACCTTTGAGAATTATTTAAGTCCTTGCATTGCAGTGAAGTACTAAGGGGGACTTTCACTCTTGTCTTTGTATTGTTAGCATTTAGCACAGTGCCTGGCACTCAGTAAGTACTTAATAAATACCTATTCATTTTTGACTCATTAGTCTTAATAAGTCTAGCTGATCAACTAACCCTACGTTCTCCATGAACTGTCAAAATGTTCCTACTCTAACTTAGGGTTACGTGATGGGACCAGAAGGCAGTAAATACTCCACACATACTTTACATACAGTCCTCAACTGCAGCTATTTGCAAAGGTATCATCAAAAAAGCTCTGGCCTTGGAACCAGAGATATGAGGTCTTAGACTGACCTCTGCCAGAAACTACATGACCCTGCTACATGACCCTGCATAAGTCATCTTGTGTCTCTGGACCTCAATTTCTTTATCTATAAAATGACAGGGTTGGATTAGAACCCTCCAACTCTAAAATCCTGTGATGCTACTTCTGAATGAAAATACAGAAAAGGTACTTGATATAGTACCTTTAATACAGGCTTTGGTATTAACTAAAGCCAGTTACATCAAACATTTTCATTTAATTAGTACAAATGAATCCAACTCAAACAGAGAACTATAATAGCACATTTTGTTGCTGTTCAGTCATTTTCAGTTGTGTCCAGCTCTCTGTGACTTCATCTGGGGTTTTCTTTGCAAAGACGCTAGAATGGTTTGCCATTTTCTTCTCCAGTTCATTTTACAGATGAGGAAACTGAGGCAAACAGACTTAAGTGACTTGCCCAAGGCCACATTTATTAAGTCTTTGAGGTCATATTTGAACTCAGGAAGAGTAGTCTTCTTGACTCCAGGTCTGGTACTCTATCTTTTTTGCCACCTACCTTATTTATTAAGACAACTACTCTACATAAGCACTGTGAAGAAACAGGAATTTTTTTTTCATCATACCTGTGATTAGTATAGAAAATTCTCAGCAAAAAGTTCCCTTTATCTGTGCAGGTCAGCATCTGTTCTATAACTCAGTCTAAAAACAGTTACCTGTGGCACTGTGAAATTAAGTGACTTGCCTAGGGTCACACAGTTAGCATGTGCAAGGGACAGGACTCATACTCATGTCTTCCTCACTCCAACTCCAGTTCATTATGTCTTTGCTGTATCACTTGTCTGGCAATATGAAAATTAAAAAAAAATAAACTATCCTTGCCATCATTCTATTAGGGTTGGAGTTGTGGGGGAAGGGTAGGCAGAAGAAAGAACATGTACATCATGTTTAAAGGTCTATTATGATTTCCCTTTGCCATAACTCTATGAGGAAAGTGATTGTTATATTCATTGCACATATGAGGAAACTGAGGCTCAGAAAAGTTGGATGGCTTGCCGATGAGGACCTATAAGTAAGTGTTGGAGTTGAAGTTTGATCCCAGATCTCCTGATTCATGTTAAGTCCTTTTTCTACTCTATTGTATTATTCTACATAAGTAAAATTCTCAAAGGATGCAGAATTTTGCCATATTGAATATTTTACTTAGTAACAACAGATAGCATTCATATAGTACTTAAATGATTTTAAAACACTTTACAAATATCTTATTTAGTCCTGAGAACAATTCTGCCAGATAGGTGCTGTCATCCCCTTTTTATAGATGAGAAAGTTGAGGTGAAGTGACTTGCATAGGCCATGCTGCTGATAAGTTTCTGAGGCAGATTTTGAATTCAAGAATTGATTTCTTCCTGACTCCTGTCTACTTCACCACCTTGGTTACTCAGAAACATCTTTTTATTATGACCTTCATGGCTAAAAATCATTTTTAAATGAATTTCTCAAAGTCTACTTTCCCACATAAGTGTAACAAATGCAATTGAAACTTTCTTGAACTCTGTAAGTGACAGTAAGGCATAACGGGAGGAACAGTCACTAGTGAAAAGGGAGATCTCTAGTGCTATGCCAACAGTCTGTCGGCAGCCACAAAAAAAGCCACTGCTTGCTCCCTTAGGTAGCCCGCGTCAGTAAGAGCATGGAAGGTGGTAGTCCTGCTGGATTCTGCCCTGGTCAACCCACATCTGGAGGATTGAGATCCATTTTGGGAGCTGTCGTTGAGTGTTTAGAGGGCTATCACAGAGAGGAGGGATTAAATCTATTAAATGTGACTCCGGAAATCTGAACTAGGATCATTGAGTAAAAGTAATGGGGAAGTTGATTTCAGCTCAGTGACAGGAAGCATTTTCTAACAATCAGAGCTTTCCCAAAATGGAATGAGCTGCTTGGGGAATAGCGAATAATCTGTCTTTCTAAGTATTCAAGTAGAGGCTGAAGAGCTGTTTGTCAGAGATGCTATAGAACAGATTCTTTCAAAGGCTAGGAGGTTTGACTAGATAACTACTGAAGGCCTTTTTACTGGGCTGAGAGTGTGAAAATCTGAAAACCAGAATTCCTTTCTTTTCCAATTCACTGGCAGTGACATTTAGGACAGGAAAGTCACTTTGGCTCTCTAGGCCTCAGTTTACCCTATCTATAAAACAAATGAGTTGGACTAGATGACCTCAAATGTTGCTGTTGCTGTCAAGTCTATGACCCAGTGTTTTTTTAGAACTCTAAGGCATTCTTTCTGAGTATTAATGGTCATAAAGAATGTATCTTATAATTAGGTGAAGGTCTACTGACTTTGAGGACACATGCAGGAAGCATGAGGTCTTAGGGAAGAAGGTAGAAAGATATACAAAACAAAAACAAGCTAGAGCATGAAAGTTCTGCTCCTAGCTGGAAGAAAATCTCTTTTTTTTAATCCCATGTTCTTTTCTCAGGAACTGAGTGATTTCTATTATCAGGGCTTGTTCTTTTCCTAACAGTCTTTCCTCCTCCCTCCATCCTTCCCTTCTTTCTTCCCTCTTCTCTCTTTTTTCTTTCCTCCTTCCTCTCTCCATGCCTCCCTGCCTGTTCCCTTTCTTCTTTTGTTCCTTTCTCCTTTCCTCTCTTTCTTCCTTCTTTCTTTTCTCTTCCTTCTTTTCTTGCTTTCCTCCTTCCTTCCTACCTCCCTTTCTTCCTCCCTGGCTCCTTCCCCCCATCCCTTCCTTCTTTTCTTCCTTTATCCATTCCTCTCTTCCTTCCTTCCCTCCCTCCTTTCCCCTTCTTTCCCTTTCTATAGAGAACCACCACTGATTTCACCCAGAAGACAACATCCTAAAGCCCACCCAGATTCAGTATAACATGTTAAACACATTAGATTGATGTTTGCCCTGCTTGAAGCTTACCCCACACTAAGCCAGCACTGGAAAGAAGAAGGGCTTAGGACTTGTCAAGTTTGGACTTCTCCCCCCATTTTCCTCACCCACAATATTGCACTAGTAATGACCTCTCTTCCATTTCAGCATTTCACTTTGACTCATACTATTCGAAAGAATAGCCTCAGCCACCTTGAAGGATATGAACAAGGGTACTGAACAAATAAAACCATTGGCATTTGATGCTGTAGGCTCATCTTGAAATAATGAACTCTCTGGATTCTCAGAATCATTCAGACAGCCACAGTGATTACAGTGCAATTTCATATTCTCCCTCTCAAAAAAATAAAAAAGTAATGCAGCTGGAAGCTGCCACAATCACCTTCTGCCTCACCACAGTCCAATCTACCACATTTATTTCTGACTCTTTCTGTGTATATATTTGACTCCTGCAGTGTGTATTTATTATACATTTGATATATTTCTGTTACAATGTAGCAGAGTCAGTGGTGTGGATGCCATGACAGGCCTTGAGCAGCTCAGACATGGATTCGTAGACAAGGGGGCAGCACCAGGAAAGAGCGGGGCACATGTCAGAGCCGACTACAAATCAAAACTCTAAGAGTCAGGGGGATCAAGACAAGGGCCCAAGGAGTTCCTGGTTTCCTACTCAATGGGAAGCAGAAAATATAAGAGTTGAGGTATAGGAGAAACTGGGTCTCAGATCCTCTAGGTAGACAGGCAAACTGAAATCTCTCCAGGAAAATGTCTGGAATCTGGCCATCAGAATATATGAAGTTTGGGCACCAGTGAGTAGAACACATTTTCGTGAACCTGATCTCTTTACACAAAGCCTCTGGCTTCTTTTTGGGTTCCTGAATAGGAAGTAAGCTCAGCATGTGGGTGTGTGGTATTGGGCAATAAGGAGACAGAAGGGAGAATAAGCTATCAATAGGGTCCAGACCATGGAGAAAATGCCTGATATTTTAGCTTCCACACTATGAACACTGACTACCAATGTTTCTAGGAAGAAAATGTGTCCCTGAACAAACTGTGTGGCTGGCAATATCGTAGGACCCCTAGATAATCACAGTTTCAAAAGGCAGTGATAACTGGCCCTGGGAACCAGCAGAGCTCTGCTCTGCTCTGCAGTGCTAACATTGCAATTGCTCTGATGTGTGATCCCAGAGGACTAAAGCTTTTAACCAAATTCCAGGGCGGAGTGTATTCCTACAACTTTCCTGGATCACAAAAGAAATTGTGTTCCAAAAATATTAGTATACCATCTGATCCACAAGTCATATACAATCTTCAGAGAGACTTCAGAGATCATTCATGCTAATCTCATTAAATAATAAAAAAAAAAACTGAGGTACCAAGAAGTCTCAAAACTTACCCAAGGTCCCATGAGTAGTAGAGCTGACATTGAAACCCAGGACTTCCAATCCCAAATCCAATACTCTTTGTCTACAATCACACTAACTCACTATATACTGATGCTTGAAATAATGAGCTGCACTAATATATTTAGGTAATCTCACCTGTATTCACTTGGGGAGCAAGGGGCACCATGGTACACAGAGAGCTGGACCTGGAGTAAGGAAGACTCATCTTTCTGAGGTCAAATCTGGCCTTACCCTAGGCCAAGTCATTTAACCCTGTTTACCTCAGAGTTAGAGAAAGAAATGGCAGACTACTCCAGCATCTTTGCCAAGAAAAGCCCAAAAGGGGTCACAACAAATCAGACATAACTGAAAAACAGCACAGCAACAACTAGTGTTTGTTGAATGTAGGGCTTAAATTTTTTTCAGCAAAGGCAAAATTAATCTTTACCAAAATTAAAAATTAATATCTTTGGCAAAGTAGATAAAATATAAGTACAAGTAGTATCCTATTTTGACTATTCATTTCATATTAATTTACTTTGATAATGTATTACCTGTGGTCTCTTTTTTTCCTTAAAAATATTAATCTATCTCTCCCGTTATATCTCCCTTGCTCTCATTGAGCAAACAGACAAAAAAAAAACATGAAAAATTAAGTCCTCAATACATAGCTATATAATCCAGCAGAAATAATTTCCATATTAGCCCACGTCCAAAATGTATGGATCTTTCTTGATCTAAAGTTTAGCACCACTCTGCCAGGAGATAAGTGGTAAATTTTGTCCTCACTCTTCTCAGCTCCCTTGGTTTGCTACTGAATTGATCAATTTCTGAAACATTTCAAAGTTACCTTTCTCTACAATATTGTAATGACCATGCAAATTGTTCTCCTAGCTCTGCTCTCCTCACTTTGCATCAGTTCACAGAGGTCTTCCTCCTTTCCAGCTTCAGAAAAAACTAGGAATTTCAGTTACCTCTGAAATTGTCCATGCTATCATTTCTTATAGTAAAAATCATCTTACATTACATTCATACAATTTACTTTGCCATTCCCCAATGGAACAGGAAGATATGCCCTAACCCTCCTCTGTCATCTTCTTAATTTCTGATTTTTGACTACCATAATATTTGTAATCATATAATTACATTTCCTCTTTCTAGGCTTAGTAGCAGTATAGTTTAAGGACATAATTCCAGAATGACTGGTCTCATTCAACTCCATAAACAGTATACTAGACCATTTATTTTCTCACAGTTCCTCCAACATTTCTAATATTCCTCTTCTATCATTTCTGCAGTTTGTCTGATACGTGCGAGATGGAACTTCAAAGTTGCTTTTGTTTGCGTTTCTCTAATGATTATTCTATTATATCTAATTATTAGTCATTTAGAGTATTTTTCTTTTTGTTGTTGGTAGCTTGGATTTCTTCCTTTAAAAATTGCCTGCTCATATCTTTTGACCATTTTTTTCTATTAGGGCATGTCTCATAGTCTGATAAATATAAATCTGTTTCTTATATATCTCAAATATGAAAATTTTTTTTAGAGAAACTTGCTGAAAACATTTCCCTTAGCTATCTGCTTCCCTTCTAATTTTTACTATGTTAAATGTTCTGGAACAAAATCTTTTAAACTTTATATAATTAAAATTGTTCCTTTTAGCTTCTGCAGTCCTTTCTATCATTTGTTTAGTCATGCACATTTTCTCAATCCGTAGACTTGAAGGGTAGTTTCTTTGTGATATGATCTTTTACATCTAGGTCATGTATACATTTGGAGCTTAGCTTGGTATATTACATCAGGTATTCTAAACCTAATTTCTGCCAGACTGTTCTCCAGTTTTTCCAATAGTTTTCTTTTAAACTGTGACTTTTTCCTCCAGTAACTAGGTTTTTGGGTAGTGAGATGTCCCAATGGATAAGAGCACTGGACTTGGAATCAGGAAGATCTGAGTTCAAATCCAGCCTCAAATACTTATGAGCTGTTTAGCCTCTTTCCAGCTCAGTTTCTTCATCTTTGAAAAAGGGATAATAAAAATACCTATCTGACAGAGTTGTTGTGTGGCTCAAATAAGATAACATATACATGGTGCTTTGCAAACCTTAAAGTGCTCTTAAAGGCGAATTATCATCATCATCATCAGCATCATCATTATCATCAAACACTATGCTACTTTATTTGTTTCTGTATACCTAATCTGTTCAGCAATCAAAGCAGATCTTGGAATCTGTAATCCCATGGTGCAGAAATTCAAATTCCATTTCCAAAACCCACATTCTTAGCTTTTCACTTAAATTTTTTTTAACCAATTATTTTATACCTTCTGTACCTTTTATCATCCACAGACAACAGTGAGGAGAACACTTTCTGTGCCCCTATGATCTTCAGTTCTTTACCCAAGACTTCATAATGATTGTTGTTACCTTTTTGATTCATACCGGCAGAATCATTTGTGTCCATATGAATCACAAGAAATGAATGAGGAGTTGTCATCCATTTTGATTAATCTTAAGGTATTCTTTATTATATCTTGGATTCATGCCCCCTAAACACTCTGTTGTTATCAAGTCAACAGATAGCTGCTCAATATCTAGATTTGAACTTTCTTCATCTTAGTTTGAACTTTCCAGCATTACAGTAAGAAGGCAAGGTATTATTTCTTGATTCCATTCCCCACTGTATGCTTTGGGATCTTTGAGCATTACTGTTGGTTGAAGAAAAAAGAAAAAGAAAAAAGTGAAAGGAAGAGAATGCAGATCATTCCATGGCTTTGGACTAGAATGGAGATGACCACTTTTCAAAGACTATACTATTAGAGCACAAATTTGTGGAAGTCCTATTAAAGCAGAAAGGTTTTGTAAATGGCTCTGTAAACTATATGTATCAACTGAAGACCAATCTAGTCAAATTTAGAGAAACTCATCACCAGGTTAACTAGTAGATGAAGAACTATTTTTTTGGCCAAAGAAACTCATGAAACCATCAACTAGTGTGTGGAAAGGACTGTGATCTAAATCAAAGAGGGAGAGCCCAAGTAGGTGATATAAGAATTCACTCAAAATCTTAAGGGAGGATCTCATGGAGGCAGAGACAAGATGGTAGAGTAAAGGCAGAAACTCGCCTGACCTCTCCCAAATTCCCCTTGAAGTAACTTTAAAATAATGTCTCAAAATGAATTCTGAAATAACAAAATCAACAAAAGGACAGAGTGAAACAATATTGAAGCCCAAGACAACTTATAAAGTTGGCAGGAAAGGTCTATCTCTCTGGGGTAAGAGGGGAGTGAAGTCCAGCACATGTTGCACCTAGGAAGCCAAGAGTGAGGCCCTGAGACCCTGAGAGTATAATGCTCTGGAGGAAATAAATGGATATTTAATGAAGGAGAGGATTTCCAAGCATTCCTAATGAAAAGACCAGAGCTGAATAGAAAATTTGATTGTCAAATAGAAGACTCAAGAGAAGCTAAAAAGGTAAACAGGAAAGATAAATCATAAGGGATTTAGTAAGGTTAAAATGTTTGCATTGCTATATGGGAAGATGATGCATGTAACTCCTACAAACCTAATCATCATTAGGGCCATTAGAAGGCGTTACATAGACAGAGGGCACAGGTATAAATTGACTATGATGGGATGATAGCAAAACAAAAGGTGAGAAAAAGGAATGCACCAGAAAAGGGGGGAGACAGAAGTAGAATGAGCAAATTATCTCATGTAAAAAGAGGCACAAAGGAGTTTTTACAATGGAGAGGAAGATGGGGTGGGGGCAACACTTAAATCTTACTCTTATCAGAATAAAATGGAATATCATACATGCTCAATTGAGTAAGAAATCTATTTTACCCTACAGGGAAGGGGATAAGAGAAAATGAGAACTGATAGAAGGAAGGGTGAATTGGGGGAAGCAATGATCAGAAGCAAAACACTTTTGAGGAGGCATAGGGTGACAAGAGAAAAGGAGAGAAGGCTAAACAGGGGAAAATAGGAAGGAGAGAAATACACAGGAATCATAACTGAAAACATTTTTCAACAAATTTCTCTGATAAAGGCCTCATTTCTCAAATATATGGAAAATTGAATCAAATTTACAAAAATACAAGCCATTCCCCAGTTGATAAATGATCAAAGGATATGAACAGGAAGTTTTCATAGGAAGAAACCAAAGCTATCTATGTTCACAAAAAAAATGTTCTAAATCACTGTTGATTAGAGAAATGCACATTAAAACAACTCTGAAGTACTACCTTATAACTGTCAGATTGGTTATGTAAGAAAAATGACAAGTATTTAAGGTTTTGTGGGAAAACTGGGAGATACTGGCACTGTTAGTGAAGCTGGGAACTGACCCAACCATTCTAGAGAGCAATTTGGAACTATGCCCAAAGGGCTATAAAATCTGTGCACATCAATTGATTTAGCAATATTACTATTAGGTCTGTATCCCAGAAAGGAAAAGGAAAGGGATCTTTATGTACAAAAATATCTATAGCAGCTCTATTTGTGGTGGCAAAGAATTGGAAATTGAGAAGATGTCTATCTACTGGAGAATGACTGAACAAGTTGTAGCATGGAATTGTGATGGAATACTATTGCACCCTAAGAAATGATGAGCTGACTGATTTCAGAAAAACTTGGAAAGCTATATGAACAGATGCAAAGTGAAGTGAGCAGAACCAGGAGAACAATATACCCAGTAACAGCAACATTGTAATGAATGACTTAGGTATTCTCAGCAATATGATGATCCAAGATTATTCAAAGGCACTTATACTTTGATGGATGGATGTATAGTGAAAGACATTATCCACCTACAGAGAAAGAACTAATTGGGTCATAATGCAGAGTAAAGCATACCTTTTTGGTTACTTTCTTTTTTTCTTGAGGTTTTTTGGTCTGTATTTTTTTTTCCTGCAACATGACTAATATGGAAATATGTTCTGCATGACTACATATTTGTAAACTACATCAAATTGCTTGCCTTCTCAATGAGGGGGGAAGGAAGGAGGCAGAAAATTTAGAACTCAAAATTTTTAAAACAAATGTCAAAAATTGTTTTTACATGTAATTGGGAAAATATATATTTTATTTCAAAAAGAAGATCTTAAGGTAGATTGACATTGCTAAAGGTCATTTTAAGCAAAAATTCATCATCTTATACAACTTATCCAGATTAGATGTTGGGGTCAGATCATCCAGATAGCTATGGCTGTGAAGACTTGGTTTTTAAAGGAAATAAAATTCACTTCTGTCTAGCTCTGTACCTCTGTTATCACCGTATTTGGATGAATTTCCAATTCATATCTGAAGTCAACTTTGTTTTCCATTCAGCTTTGTAAACTACATTTCATCACATACTCTACAGCACTGAAACTCAATTTGGGATAAGCCCAGAGGGAGAAATGCAGAATCAGACTTCATAATGGCCAAGTCCATTAGCCAGGGAACTCCATTGTCCTCTGCTTTCCAGTTTACTTTGTGGTTCATTGTTTGACTTCAGTTCTGTAACAAGGGAAATTCAGAGCACTTGGTCATCATTTTTCTATTAAGCTCTCTTTCCACCAAACTCCACAGGTGGCAGAGGGTGTGATACAGTTACAATGAGTTTTTGGCTGACATCATCCATGGGCCAAGTCTCCTTCTGATAAAAAGAAACAGAAAAGGGAGGCCCAGACTTTCACCTTCACCTGAATTATGCTGATAATTAACTCAACTCTCATGTCCCAGTGGAGACGTGGTTTCATTTCACCAGTGGAGTAAAAGCTCCCTAGCATGTTGACAGGTATGACAATGAAAATATCAGTGCTGTGCAAATGTTGGGGAAATTCTGTAAACAGGGCTGATGGCTATGCAAACACAGGACAGAGAAGTACAGTAGCTTAGGGCTAGAAGGGACCCTTAGAGATGAGTTAATCCAATCCTCTCTTTTTTTTACAGAGGAGGAAAGCGGTAGAAGTGGTACTTCCTGGTCTCTTGGCTCCAAGCTCAGTATTCTTTCTATTATTCATTCAGTCATTTCAGTCATGACCCCATCCCTTCATAGAAAAAAAAAAAAACCCCACTGTGTTTATGAACTAGGTATTTCAACTGAAGCCTTCCTCAATGACTTTTCTACCTTACAAAAGATATCCTCATAGCCCAGAAGAATCCAGTTAGCTATTCATTTGTCTCCAAGAATATTATCCAAGTGTTATAAAGATAGGTATCCATGAAAAGGTCTTGACCAAGATGTGATTTGGTGGCCTCACCTGGTACTTTCCCCTTCAATGGGAAGTTATCCAACTCTACAGCATCGTTCTCTTTTTTTCCCACTTTTCCTTCCTATTTCATCTCCTTTATTTTCCTTTCTTTCATAAAAGGAGTGTTAAATTTTATTATTGCATTACAAGATGTGAAAGAATGAAAAGGATGTGTTATGAACATTTTTTGTTCCAGTCAGAAAGGAGCAATACACCTGAGGGCTTCAAATAGGTAGTAAAGATTCAGATCATTTCTAGAGTTAAACCCTTGAAAAAGGAGGAGGAAGGACTCTCCGCATTTTCGGTAAAGAGTCTAGCAGCACCTTGCACAGTGGGACATATTCAGGGATGTACTGGTAAATGTTTAACAATTGGATCTCCAAAAAAAAAGTACTAAACACATTTTTAAGTTTTACCTAATTATTAACATTTGCTCCATCAATTTCTTAAGTCCAGGGGTTGGCAAACTTATGGCCTGTTGGACAAATCATGCTATTTTTATATAGCTCTTGAGCTAAGAATGGTGTTTACCTTAGTAAACACGATTCTTAGTTTAAGGGTCACACAAAAGCAGGCAAAAAGTCAGGTTTGCTGACCCCCCCAGATAATCAACATAACAATACACCAACCCATGAACTGCAGCATTTACTGATTTCTGAGATATAAATGCTCACATTGAAAATTTAGCAATTACTTCTTAAGAAATAGTGACCCAGCATACAGTTGGAGACATCCCATCCAGATTTGAGAGTTCATTGGCTTGAGCCAGCAGTGGACTGGAAAACCAGCCCTTGAGGGGGAAAGAGGATTCTTCTCTCCTCCCCTCGACTGGGTCATATCAGTTTGGAACAGAAATGCTCAACCAGGAGGAGACATTGCATCCAAAATGTAGCAGAGATAACACATTACAGGCAGATAGATACAGTTACAGTTCAAGGAGGAAAGAGTTTCAAGAACTGTGACATCTGGGTGCAAACAAAGAGAGCAGGCTATGGACTCATGCAAAACAGTCGATTTGCCTCTAGTCACACAGTTATTAGACGTCATGGGTGGAATTCAAATCTAGGAGTCAGGTAGTCCCACGCACTTTCCCCTTTACCATGCAAGTCCCAGATCCTTAAAGTATTGAGCTATGTGCTGGAAATTGACCAAGGCAAATAAAAATAAGTATTGTTATCACCTCTGCCATTAAATACTTTACAACCTGTTCTAAGAAATAATTCTTTCATGCAGAAACAATTCTTTCATGCACATAGATAATGAAATAGCAAGTAATAATAATTTTGCACCTCAGAATATAGTCAAGAAAGGAGGGGAATTATGGATGGAAATAATCAGAGAAAGTGCCACAAGTGAGACTGAACTTGAGGTGATCCTTGATAGAGGAGTGAATTTGGAGAATTGTGAAGGCATGGTGTTGGTAGTGAGTTGGGTGCTTTGAAAAGGATAAGAAGGAGACTGGCTTTGGCTGAGAGTTCTTGTTGAAGTATTTGGTTGAGGAAGTAAAGTATTGTCAAATTATGGAGGATCTTGACAAAGGAGTTTGAAATTTGTGTGCTAGACAAGAGGAAGCCATTGTAACCTCTTGAGCAGAGAACATGATGAAAGCTCCATTTTGGGGAAGTCAGTCTGGCAAAGATGAGTGAGATTGATTAGAAGAGAAGGACGAGAATGAAAGAAGATAAACCAGAAGACAATAACAAGAATCCAAGTCAAGATTATGGCGGTCTAGATGAAAATTATGGCAGTGAATACAGCTACGTATGAGGTGATAAATTAGAAAACTTCTAGAAACCTGAATGGACTTAACTTCTGACCAGATAGATGGGATAAATGAGTAGAGCCAATTCCAAGGCCTCTAAACTGGGAGAAAGTGGATACTAATGACGGAAATGGTGAAGTTGAAAAGGACAGCCCATTTTGAGAGAAGGTGGTAAGTTTGGTTTTGAACATACCACATTTATGGGGATAGTGAAAAATCTGCAACTAATTTTTTAAGGCAGAGCTCTAAACCCCACTCAATGAGTTTTTTATTTTGTTTGCTAACCTAACTCTCTCATTTTATTCTATTTTTAATTTCAATTTTATTGTATTTCCAAATTCTCTCCCTCCCATATACCACTCCACCACTGGCAGAGATCTTCCTGCTCTGGGAAGTGTTGATATTAACATGATTGCTGTGGAAGCAGCAGGGTTGATAGTTGTTTGGGGCAGCAGTGGTAGTCATGAGGTGCATTTAGACAGAAAATATATGGCAATTAGCTGGCACAATGGACAGAGTGCTGGACCTGGTGTCAGGAAAACTCCTCTTTGCGAATTCAAATCCAGCCTCAGACACTTACTAGCTGTGTGACCTTGGGCAAATCACTTGACCTTGTTTGCTTCAGTTTCTTCATCTGTAAAATAAGCTGGAGAAGGAAATGGCAAATAATTCCAGAAAACCCCAAATGGGGTCACAACGAGTTGGGCACAAGTGAACAACAAATATAGAGATAGAGAAAGGACCTGGAGTCCAAAAGTTCTGGGCTTTCTTTTGGTTGGAGGCTACATTGAGAAAGAATATTTTGTTTTGTCTTGTTTTTTTTTTTAATCTTCATCATTTTTAAATAAATTCCCCACAGTCAGAACTAAGCTTGATCTAGAATTTCTCTTTTCTTTACTCTAGGTTAAAAATGAGTTAGAGTGCCATCTTTGGATCTGGAACAAGGCTGGTTTACAGGGACATTTGGCCCATTCGTTCCTTCCTCTCTTCTTCCAAGCACTCCCATAGAAAGCTCTCTGTTAGAAATGGAGCCGGGGGGGCGGAGTCAAGATGGTGGAGTAGAAAGACTCATGTATGCTAGCTCCGCACCCACAGCCCATGGATTTAATGTAAGAAGAGCTCCCCACAAGTTCTGGATCACTGCAGGGTGTTCAGAAACGCAGTGGAAGAGATTTCCGTTCCAGAGAGCCCTGGAGAGCCGTCCCCAGGGTCAGTCGGCCCCAGAAAGCAGACCCCACCCCAGCGCTGCCCTGGCCGGGCGGCCCCAAAGAAGCTGATCCAAGCAGGCTTCAGGGACGGAACCTCCAGCGGCCGGGAAGGTCTCTCCGCCCACAGATGCTACAGGTCAGTGAGAGACACGTCTGGGCTGGCCTAGAGGGGAGCAGGGTGTCTCCGTAAC
Source organism: Bettongia penicillata ogilbyi (assembly GCA_023548195.1). Classification (NCBI taxonomy): domain Eukaryota; kingdom Metazoa; phylum Chordata; class Mammalia; order Diprotodontia; family Potoroidae; genus Bettongia; species Bettongia penicillata. Next base: position 1,655,302 of record JAJHZJ010000145.1, read on the forward strand.
TCGGGCCCCCTCGAGAGGAAGCAGCAGAGGCAGAGGCAGGGGCAGGAAGCGGCGGAGGCAGAGGCAGCAGCTGCGGCCCCCAGGACTCCCCGAGCAGGCAGGCAGAAGCTCAGGTCTCTGCATAAACCCCCTGAGGGAGCCAAGCCTGGGAGACTGCCCCGTCCCCACCCACCCCATTACTGAAGGTCTCTGCATAAAGCCCCTGAGGGAACTGAGCCTGGGAGGCGGCCCTGCCCCCACCCCAGCACCAGAACTTAAGATCACATTGAATAGCAGCCACGCTTGCCGCGGAAAGCCCATTTGAATCTCAGACCCCAAGCACTAGCTGGGCAGATCTAGGTGGGGGTGGACAGGAATCTCAGAAGTCAAGTAACTGGTTGGGAAAATGCTCAGAAAAGGGAAGAAAAATAAGACTATAGAGAGCTTCTTTGAGCAGGTGCAAATGTTCCCGCCTTTCGGTTCTGATGACGAGGAAATATTCTTGCCATCAGGGAAAGACATGGAAGGCGGGGCCTCTGTATCCCAGATATCCCAGGGGGTGGGCTCAGGCCTTGGAAGAGTTCAAAAAGGATTTTGAAAAGCAAGTTAGACAGGTGGAGGAAAAACTGGGAAGAGAAATGAGAGAGATGCAACAAAAGCATGAAAAACAGGTCAATACCTTGGTAAAGGTGACCCAAAAAAATGCTGAAGAAAATAACACCTTGAAAAATAGGCTCACTCAATTGGCAAAAGAGGTTCAAAAAGCCAATGAGGAGAAGAATGCTTTCAAAAGCAGAATTAGCCAAATGGAAAAAGAGGTTCAAAAGCTCACTGAAGAGAATAGTTCTCTCAAAATGAGAATGGAACAGATGGAGTCTAATGACTTTATGAGAAACCAAGAAATCACCAAACAAAACCAAAAGAATGAAAAAATGGAAGAGAATGTGAAATATCTCATGGGAAAAACAACTGACCTGGAAAATAGATCCAGGAGAGACAATTTAAAAATTATGGGACTACCTGAAAGCCATGATCAAAAAAGGAGCCTAGACATCATCTTCCATGAAATTATCAAGGAAAACTGCCCTGACATTCTACAACCAGAGGGCAAAATAAGCATTGAAAGAATCCATTGATCATCACCTGAAAGAGATCCAAAAAGAGAAACTCCTAGGAACATTGTGGCCAAATTCCAGAACTCCCAGGTCAAGGAGAAAATCTTGCAAGCAGCTAGAAAGAAACAATTCCAGTATTGTGGAAATACAATCAGGATAACTCAAGATCTAGCAGCTTCTACATTAAGGGATTGAAGGGCGTGGAATAGGATATTCCAGAAGTCAAAAGAACTAGGACTCAAACCAAGAATTACCTACCCAGCAAAACTGAGTATAATACTTCAGGGGAAAATATGGTCTTTCAATGAAACAGAGGACTTTCAAGCATTCTTGATGAAAAGACCAGAGCTGAAAAGAAAATTTGACTTTCAAACACAAGAATGAGAAGAAGCATGAAAAAGTAAACAGCAAAGAGAAGTCATAAGGGACTTACCAAAAGAGAACTGTTTACATTCCTACATGGAAAGAGAATATTTGTAACTCTTAAAACTTTTCAGTATCTGGGTAGTTGGTGGGATCACACACACGTACACACATGCACACACACACACACATACACACATGCACGCACATACAGAGACAGAGAGTACAGAGTGAATTGAATAGATTGGGACCATATCTTAAAAGAAATCAAGGTAAATGGTGAGAGAGAAAGGTAGGGGGAGGAAAGAGGGTGAAATGGAATGGGGTAAATTATATGTCATTTAAGAGGCAAGCAGGAGACTTTTTAGTGCAGGGAAAAAGAGGAGAGCTGAGAAAAAAAACAAGAAGTTTACCCTCATCACATTTGACTAAAGGAAGGAATAAAATGTACACTCATTTTGGTAAGAAAACCTATCTTACAGTACAGGAAAATGGGGGAGAAGGAGATAAGCAAGGGGGGGGGGATGATGGAAGGGAGGGCAATGGGAGGAGGGAGCAATTTGAAGTCAACACTCAGGGAGGGACAGGATCAAAAGACAGAATAGAAACAATGAGGGGCAGGATAGGATGGAGGGAAATACAGTTAGTCTTACACAACACGACTATCATGGAAGTCATTTGCAAAACTACACAGATAGGGCCTATATTGAATTGCCTGCCTTCCCAAAGGGAATGGGTGGGGAGGGAGGGATGGGGAGAATTTGGAACTCAAGTTTTAGGAACAACTGTTTAGTATTGTTGTTGCTACTAGGAAATAAGACATACAGTTAATGAGGAATAGAAAGTCATCTGGTCCTACAGGACAAAAGAGAAGATGGGGACAAGAGAAGGGAGGGATGACAGAAGAGAGGGCAGATTCGTGATAGGGAAAATTAGACTGCTCGGTGTATTGGGATGGGGGGAGGGGATAAAAGGGGAGAAAATTTGGAACCCAAAATTTTGTGAAAATGAATGTAAAAAGCTAAATAAACAAACAAACGAATGAATGAATGAATAAATAAATAGATAGATAAATAGATAAATAAATAAATAAATGAGAAAGGAATGGAGCCAGGGTCTGTAACTAGAAAGAAGAAACCAATCAGTGGGAGGCAAAAAAGGTGTGGCTGTTCTTGATGGCCATCAGTCACATTTTTCCAAAAGGTGGTGGTCAGAGAAGGGAGTAAATACTTTTCTCCTCTTGTCGCTACTTTTTATCTCCAGCTAATGATCAGATACACACACAGAAGAATCATCAAAATGATAATATCCTGCCAGAAGCTGGAAATAAGACAATGGAGTACACATGAGAGCTTGGGATGTGAAATGGCAGTCATCCAGATAGGTGTGATAGTTGAAGCCATAAGAGAAGAATGAATGCAAGAAACGTAGTAGTGACTTAAGACTCAGTGAAAATCTACAGTTAGTGGCCAGGATGAATGGGTACCTGAGAAAAAGAAAGAACAGTAGAAAGAATGAGGAGAGTATAGGGTCATAGTGGTGTCCTTGTTTGTCTTTCATTCTCAAAGAGGACCATGATCAGGAAGGTGATGCCATGATTTACAAGTGAATTGGATTTAAGTGCAGGGGGACTATGCAAAGTCACCAGCCTCACTCTCTCGTCTGGAGCCATCTGACCAGACATAGATCAGGACAATTGGAGATAAGGTCAAGGAAAACAAAGAGGAAAGAATTTTCAAAAATAAGGTGTCAGGTAGTACAGAGTTGTTTAGTTATTTGCAGTCTGACTCTTTGTGACCCCATTTAGGATTTTCTTAGCAAAGGCACTTGAATGGTTTGCCATTTCTTTCTACAATTCATTTTATAGATGAGGAACTGAGGTAGACAGAGTTAAGTGACTTGCCCAGGGTCACACAGCTAGTAAGTGAGTAGGGCCAGATTTGAACTCATGGAGAGGAGTCTTCCTGATTCCAACTCCAGTGCTCTATCCATTGTACTATCTAGCTGTCCTATAGCACAGAGAGATTAAGAAAAGAATATGCTCTGAAAAGTTTATTGGATCTGACTGGAACAAATATGTAAGTACATTTTTTTCTTTCTCAAAGTGTAGTGAACAATATTTCAATGTTAAAATATTTGTCTTAAATGATTGGCCTTAGAAGTATAGATTCTTCTAATTTGAAAAGGTAGATCATTTAAACAAACTTCCAATTCAAAACAAGAATTCCTTCCACAGCCTCCTTTACAGATCAAACAGTCCCTGCTTGAACATCTCCATTGTTTGAGAGTTCACTGCCCGTCCTGGTAGCCCATTTCATTGTTGAACATCTCTAAATGTTAAGTCTTTATTATATTAAGACAGTATCAATGTCTTGGTGACCTCTCCCCTTTGGTCCTAGTGCTGCCTTCTGAAACTAGATAAAACAAAACTTTTTTCACATGGCAAACCTTTAAATATTCAATGACTGTTATCATGTCTCCCCTCATTTTTCTCTTCTCCAAGCAATACACCCCTAGTTCCTTCAATTGTTTCCCATATGTTTTCTTCCCTGAACATTTACCATCCTGGTTATCATTCCCTAAACACTTTCTCATGTATTGGTATCTCTTAAAATATTTTCCGGAAAATTGAACACAACACTTAGATGTGATCTGACTTCCAAAGAATATAGAGATGTCATTGGATGGGGTGGATTAGAGCACAGATCGAAGTCAAGTATGGAATATGGAATCAACTAAATTCAACAAGTACTTATTAAGTGTTTTCTGTGTTCAAGGAACTATGCTAGACACTAAGAATATAAATACAAAAACCTAAAGAATCACTAGCCATAGGGATTCTACATCCTTCATGGAGAGGTAATGATGACTTCAAGAACAGAAGACTGAGAGTCAGGTAGAGCATAGGACTGACCTATGTAAAGGGTGCCAAGGAGGAGTAGGCAGAGAATGAAACTAAAATTTTAGTTAAATACTCAAAATTAGGAAAATGCTCATCTTCTTTAAGGTGGAAAATGCCTACTTTCCATTCTTCAAAATCTTTCCCCATCTGTAGTCAGAGTATGGTTTTGCATGACACATTGCTAGTGTCTCTATGTATTGGATTTCCCGGACCCAGGTAGAGAAGGGCACAGGAAGCCATCCAGGCATGGGGAATATGTCACAGAAGGGAAAAGATTGCCCTCTTGTGGACTTCTATGTGGTGGCAGTGTGAAAAAGGGACCCAGGAATTCTGGACAAAAGACTAGAAGGCCCTAATAGAATGAGCAATGCATTCCTCCTTTGATTCTCTTTTCATCACAGTATAATCTCTTTTCATTACTTGATAACCTTCAAGAGAATAACTCAGTGGAGCTGGAGGTGGGGATAGAAGCCAAGACTATTACGCAAATAAAAAGGGAACCTGGTGGCAAGGAAGCAAAAGCACTTTTTGTACAAGCAGAACATTGGAAACAGATTGTGTGATCATTGGTTGACTGAACAAACTGTGGCATATGAATAAAATGGAATCTTTTTGTGCCATAGGAAATGGGGAATATGAGAAATTCAGAGAAACATGGGAAGACTTGTATGAACTGATGCAGAGCAAAGAAAGTAGAATCATGAAAAATGAGATGTAACATGACTACAGTAGGATGGGGATCAGGGATTGAATCACAAATAGTGATAAGAATAGGGACTAGACATCCAATTTCATTGGGGGAATACCTAGATGAAGAAATTCTCTCTACCAATGTAGGTCAATTACATTATTAAAAGTAAAAACACTAGAAGGGTAACTGAACTCAAATGAATTGTCAAGACCAATCTTCATCATAGGAAGCAAAGGAAGAAACACACTTCATTCCTCTTTGTAGAGAGGTAGGAGAGTAGAGTGAGGAATTACAGAGGCACATTGTTGCATATTCCGTCAGACTTAGTGACTTTAGTTAGTTATGCTGAACTGTTCTTCTTTGTTATGAAGAAAAGTTCAACCTAAGGAAGAGAGATTACATCAGGAAGTGATTGTGATATAAAAAAACAAAGATCATCACTAAAACTTTTTTTATAAAAAAGTTGCACTTCCGATTATGAGAGTTACCTGGTATTCAATCTAAGGAGCTGGTCAGGTCTAAGTAAATTAATCTATTTATTGAAACCTTTATGAGGACATTTAAAAAAGCAAGAGGTGTGGATCACTGTCCTAATAGTTGGTAACATTTGATTGGATGTAGTATTTGAAAACAGAAGGTTTATAGATGAGAATGATTTAAATTCAATGCTGTCAAGGAAAGGGATTTGAATATTTGGACTATATAGACAATAATTAGCTGGGTGACCACTCAGAATATGCATATATATATGTATATATATATATATATATATATATATATGTTTACATTACATATAAATATAAATTGTAGCAGATGCTTATACAACACTTTAAGCTACTTTACATACATTCTCTCAACTGTGCCTCATAACAACCCCATGAGCTAGGAACTTCATCCCTATTATACAGATGAGGAAAATGAAGCCCCAAAAAAGTGACTTCTCACAGTTAATAAATGTTGGGAACAGGGTCTGGGTCCACATCTTTTCTATTCCAAGCCCATAATTTTTTTCACTCTGTTGTCCCCTCCCCTACCAAATGCCTTGAATGTTCTTTTTCTCACCTTCACCTCTTAAAATCCCTATTTCCCTTCAAGACTCTACCACATTATTGTATATACATCATTGAGGTTTAAGATAATCTGAGTTCTTGAAGGATTCTCCAGCAGAGCACAAGGTATTTCAGGTACACTCTCAAAATCCAATTGAATCTGACTTCCAAGTACCTGCTTTACTAAGAACAAGGGGGCTCATCACCAATAGGCTGGACACTTGGTGATGAATTCTTAGCCCATCAAATAAGAAAGGACAAAATGACCTTCAGTCCTACGTGGCTTCCTTCTACTTCCATGGTGACAGAAGTGGCAGAAAATGGGGCAGAGGACGTAAAGACCTACACAGCTTTTATGTGTACTCTTTGTTAACTTAAAATTATTGGGACTCTAAATGTGAGTTCCCCACCTAATGACTAATGAGAGGATCTGATACTAGAGAAATTACATCATATTAATCTTGAATTCATGCTACAAATAAGACCAATAGAAAGTCGTAGCTAAATGGAAAGAGTGTTCACAGGTTCTCCTTAAAGAGGCAAAAAAAAAGAATCAACAGAATTGGCTTTACTGTGTGCCAAAAGGCAATAACAAATTTCCTAGGACTTGTGATCATTTGCTATTACAGAACTCATGATTACTACTTACAAAGAGATCATCAGGAAAACAATAGATTGAAAAGGTAAAGCAATTCTATGAAGTCATTGATAAAGCCTTCCATATTAAATCAACATCTACTCTAAATTTTATTGCCTCCAGTGCAAAGGTGAAACTAGCAGAGGATAGTGGGAAGTCATCTTCACTTTAAGAAAGACTTTGACAAACTGATGTGTCCAAAGGAGGGTAACCCAAAAGGCGAAGGGTTATGACATATATGACAAAAATTGAGTCTATGACATATGAGCATTGGTTGAAGGAAATGGGTGCGTTCAGCCTACAGAAACTAAGACTCATGGAACACATGATAAGTATCTTCAAGGATTCAAGGGACTGCATGAGAAGGAAGGATTGGATTTGTTCTGTTTGGCCCCAGAGGACTGAATCGAAGTAATGATTAGAAATAGTGAAGAGGTGAATTTATGCTTGGTGTCGGGAAAATCTTCCTAATATTTAGAGCTATCCAAAAGTGGAATGACCTGCTTCAGGAAGTGGTGGGTTCCCCCTCTACCTGATCCTGTTTAGGATGACACCATAGTGGTTGTATAAAGCCCCAGAACACTGCACATCTTCCTGAAAGAGATCTGTAACCACTCCAAAAAGTTTGGTCTAACCATCAACAGAGGAAAAATTGAGTAGATGAAGAATGTTTACTGTTCAGATTATAAATTATCGTTAGATGGATAAACTACAAACCTTGTCCAATGCTACACACTGCAAATATGGCATAAACAGATAATAAGTTAGACCCCAAATTTAACAGGAGGAAGAAACTCAGCTGGATTGACTTCGGGAAATTGAAAAGCTCTTTTAAGGACTTCAAACTTCTTCCAGAAGCAGAGGATCATCTTTTTAACATCAATATTTGACGGGCAGCGTTATATGGTTGTGAGCCATGGAACACAACTATCTCTAAGGAATTACAAATGATTACTACACCAAAGGCAATAAAAATGCAGAGCAGCAGCTTGTTGAACTGCAATGTCTCTCTGGAAAAAGAAGAAAATGTCCCTAGACTTGCTAAGGTCAATATAAGCTCTAAAATGTGTTGTGTTATTTGTGGGATGCAGTGATGAGGGTTCCTATTCAGAAATAATCCCACATCCATACTGCCTGTCTTCATGATGTGATAACCAGAAGAAAGAGAATGGTGGGATCTGAACATGATACACAAATATTCAATTATAAGACTTGTAAAAGAAGTATTTGAATTAAAGACATTTAGGATTTTATTCAATGGCATGAGGAGTAGGAAAGGGGCATAGAAAGGGAGGTGGTGGGAGGGCACATAAATAGATTATTTATAGACTTTGCATATGGTCTGGCTTTCACATCAACCTAGATGCTAAGGATTGGAAGGGTTGTTTTGCCACAAGACCCCCAAGACCTGATTTGATGCTGCATGAGAACAGAGGATCATGGCATCATAGACTCAGAGCTAAAAGGGACTTTAGACGTGATCTAGTATAATCCCTTCAGTGAAAGACCAGAAACTGAGGCCCAGAGAAGAACTTGTCCATGGTGGCAGACCTGGAGAAGAAATAGGTATGATTTATGGGCACAGGGAGCATTGTTCCAACGTTGAAACTTTCCTGAAGTATTTCTTACGTTATGTTGTTAGATGTCATGATACAGAGAAAAGGATGATGGATTTGGAGTATCACAACATCTAACAACATAACGTAAGAATTACTTCAGGAAAGTTTCAACGTTGGAACAATGCTCTCTGTGCCCATAAATCATACCTAACATTGTAGGTATTGGCCAATGTGCTGTTTTATATTCAAAATATACCCATCTCTTCTGCAATACACACATACACACACACACACACACACACATACACACACACACACCACCTCTAGTTAATCACCACAACTTAACTATACACCTAGTTGTGGAAGATGTTAAGCATACCACTGTAAGAACCAAAGCATATACTAGACAGGGTGTAGTTTATTATCAAAGTTTATTGTACAAAGCCATAAATATTCTCTGCATAAACTCAGGCCCCAAAACACTTTACCTTGGGAAGGAATAAAGTATGTTTGTGACTTTAATTATCTGCATAAATTGCTTTACAACCCTATTATACGTAGCATGCAGAGACACAACCTTTGTATTTATGCATGAAGACAGGCCTCTTTGAGGGGTACAGTTGTTGGTGAAAAATCAAGCTCCATTCTGAAGGTTCATAGAACCATTGTCATGTGATGCATGGTATCATTGCTTCAGTTCTCCACTTTGTTGAACACAGCCATATTTCCCCAAAGTAAATAAGACTGAATACATGTCATGGTAAACAAGGACTTCTGCCAATGACTAACCTATTTTTTTTCTCATTGATGACAAAACTACTTTTTTCTCATTCATATTTAATAGTCATATAGTAATTATAGCCAGGTGGCAAAAATAAAAAAATTTCCAAACTCAGTACAGAGCACCACTCATTTATAAAACTTAGGAAGATTTGAACCATTTGTAGCAGCAAGATCCCTATGTTGGCCACCATATTTCTCTAGAATTACCTAACCCTATGATTTTTAAAGGATGAGGGGCAAAGAAATCTAAAATGAATTTTTAGGTATCCAGGGATACCAGTGATTAAAAAAAAAAAAATCAGTGAATTTACACTGTGCCATTTCAAATACCATCAACCTCATTGTTTGGGATTTAAAGTTGGCCTGCAGTACAAAGTATGAATGTGCCAGGGTTAGAATGTGACCGACCAGAACTTTTGCTAAGGTTAGCCAAGGTTCAGAGGGTCATGACTGGGCCATTTTATCAGTCATGTCATGCACGCACCCGACTGCCTAGGACAAATACAAACTTTATCTGTCAGTTCTGTTAATCGACCATCTTGCTTTACTGTGAATGAAGAAAAACTGAAGTCTCACCTCTTATCTAACCCTAAGATTAAGCTTACCCAGAACTATTTCCACAGGCCATTTCTGAGTAAAGGTGACAGACCAAAGACTTTTAGTCTCATTCATTGTCAATGTAATGGGTTGCTCTTAACTTGAAATGCAGATTTCTAATGTACTAGAACCTCACCTCCAAAAAAAAACGTATTTCTGACATCTACTTCACTGAATACTATCTATTCTACTTGTGAAATCAACATGCAGCCCTGACTCAAGTTACTTAGATTATGAGTTATAGCTATTACTTTCAAAGAATTTTCGTTTGGTCTTTCTTTACTGAATCTGAAATGATACTTACTTAGAAGTAATAAGAATCCCATTTGGGGTAGCTATTGCTGCAAAAGTAATTATGGACAACAGAATTGTTTCTAGAATAAAATACAATTTATTTATTTTTCACTGTTTCTCAGTCTCTCTCACCCACACATACACAAACAATCACCTTTTTCACAGAAAACACATTTATCAATGACAAATATAAACATGTACACATTTTAAAATATAGTTTAATGGCACAATGAACACAAAACATAAGCTCTCAAATATTCACTTGATACACTATCCAGTAAGATTTTTAAATAATTAAAAACTTGCCACTTTCAGAAAGCTACCTTAGTTAAGAATCATACAAATCCATGATTTTAGTACTTTAAAAATGTAGCCAGAGTATTTAGGATTAAATTTAGGGTTTTGGTATTTAGGATGGTGTTTAGGATTAAAGGCTTTATAAATAACTATATGATATATATTTACAAATTAAATATTAAAACCAACAGGGGACACTATAAAAAACTTTATGTGTACTTCAAATAATTCCTAAGTTCTCCAGAGTTGGCACTAACTAAATTTCACCCTTGAAATGCATAAATTTTGTAGGGAGGTTGTCCACTGGGTACACAGTAGGACTAGTTTTCATGGTAGGAGGTCCATTTAAAAGTTGCCAATCACAATGTCTGACCAACTCCACTGTAAATATTTTGAGAATAATTTTTGCAAACTCTTTGCCTACACAGGTCCGGAGTCCCCCTCCAAATGGAATGAAACTGAATCTGGAAGAATCCTCTGGATAAGGCAACAGAAATCGGTCAGGGTTAAATTCTTCCTTGTTGGTGAAAATGTCTGCAACATCATGGGTATCACAGATACTGTAGATAACATTCCAACCTTTGGGAATCTGGTATCCCTGTGAAAGAAGATAACAAAGTAACTATAACCTTCAGCTCAGTCATGGCAAAAATAAAATGATAGTCCATTTCAATTTTAGGGCAAGGTATGAAAATGAGCCTCTTTCAAGCAAGTTGTGATATACAAGATAGACATTTTAACAACAGATCCACTGTAATCATAAAAGAATTTAACCCAATGCAGGGAGTTTAAGGGCAGATGGGGAGGGAGAGAAAAAAGACTCAACTTACATTTAATTCAAAAGTCTTGAGAGCAATACGAAAACCCCCTGGAACAGGAGGATTCAGCCTAAGGGTTTCCTTAATAACACATCCTGTGTACTTAAGTTGCTCCAAAATGTCTATGTCCAATATTTCATCTTGGCTACTTTTGCAAAGTAAACCCTATAAAAAAGTAATACAAGGATGAATATTAATCCATTAAAATCAGGATGCAGTAGAAATTAACAGAACATCAGTAGAGTGGAATCTTATAGAGATAGATATGTACAATTTTTATGTATATTCACACAATCAAACATGATCAAAATATGTATATATGTCATTTATATCCTTGTGCAAGGAAAAATCAGCAGTGAGCTGATATGCTAAGTAGGTGAGGCTGGGATAGAAACACAAAATACCAATTTACCATTCAAATTCAGGGAATGAATTCCAGGGTGACTAAAACTGCAATCTTATTTCCCCTTCCTCAGACTGATAAAAGTTTAATATTAATAAGAACATTTTTACAAACTCCAAAAGGTGATTTCTTACAAAAAGAAAATTATCAAAGCTAGGCAACATCTTTGCTAAAGCATTAGGTTCTCCCAAACTGAGGCAGAACATCAATCAGTTTAAACTACACTTACAGAGTTCTATAACAGGAAGGTCGCAACACCCAGTTTTATGCAGAGCTTGTCAGCTCTCTTTCCCATGCTAAATCTATCCTATTTTGACCACAACTTTAGGTGAGTGGAGAAAAAAGAAAGACGTTGGCCACTGAGGGAAACACACACCTTACCTTACTCTTTAGTTCTTCTCTCACTTTCTGAAGCACATGGTGATGGAGTCCCAGATAAGTGATCAGAGATGTGGCAGCACTCGATGTTGTCTCATGCCCTCCAAAGAGAAGTTCAGTTGAAGACTGCTTCAGTTCCTATGGCAGGATTCAGGAGAACAAGCATATGGAGTCTTAGGAAAGTACTCACAGAGAAACTAAGATGGAAGGAGAGCATGGGAAAGGGAGGAAAATTGGATTTAGTGGAGAGGAGGATAGAGGGGAAAGAGTCAATTTTCCTGACATCTTTATACTGGTTTCCTAGGATTTCTTTTTTTAAACAGTGAATTTCAAAGACAGACAGATGCCCATTGTTTTCAACCAAAGCAGGGTTTCTGATCCAGATACCTTTAACGTTAGAGACCTCTAAATGCTGAGTTTCTGATATCACCCAAGGCAGAAAGCACTTTCCCTTGGACTATTGCAAAGGCCAACATTCCTTTTTGAAAAAAATACTGGAGAAAACTTCCCCTGAGACTGCGTTCAATTTTCTTTGCTTGAGGCCTGCTTCCCTTTGGTAAAAACGTTCCGCCTGATTCGATGGCTGCTTTAGGGGTAATAATGACTGAAATCTGGCCAACTTCAATCAAGATTGCCACCTCCGAATACACAGGTTTTCCCCAGCATGGTGCTTTAAGGATGTGCATCCCGAACTATGAAAGCCATAAGCTGCCCTTTTGGCTTGAACTAAAGTAAAAGCTGCCATTCTGTGGCCTTGAGTGCCTCTGCCTGGAGAAGGTGGGGAAGGATCTCTCAATCTATTCCCTCGCCATCTCTTCTCTAGGTGGCCCAGTGGCTACCCACCTGCATATCTAGTCTCTCGCCATTCTCCTGCGTATGCTCGATGAGCAGCTGCAACGCATCTTTGACACGGCAGCCGCCGGCCTCTGGCTCCCGTTGCCTTCCCAGCTTGGCACGAATGTTCTCTTCGATGCGCGCGTGGATGAGGTTCCTCGCCTTCATGCCCTGTGCAGAAAGAGGCAACGGAACTCAGGCGGACTCACCATTACGACTGGAACAGCTCCTTGCTTTGCCTGCCCTTGTCCAGCTCCACGGCGCCCACGCGTGGCTCTTACCCGGTAAAGTCCGCTGAAGGGCATATCGATGGGCAGGGAAAACAGGTTCCGGATCATCTCCTCAAAAGCTTCCACTAATTCCCTCTCGCTGTCCCCGCTGGTCGCGCTGTCTGATTCGCAGCCCAGCAAGATGCGCATGGCGATTCGGAACATAAGGCGCTTCACCTCGGGGTAGACCAGGAGGCCTCGGTCGCCGCATTGGAGCCAGCTTTCCAAAGCATTTCTTATTTCTTCAGCTATTATTGGCACGTAGCAATGCAAGGCTTCCCGGTTGAAAGCCTGCATGATCAACTGCGGGGCGGAAGGCAGCTCAGTCAGCTCTGGAGTCCGCCTTTCCTGTCTTTCCAGGACCACCTTCCCCCTCTAGTCTAACCGAACAACCCCAGGTTCCCTGCCTCCTGAGTGCGAACCACCGGGTGTAAGAACAGAAGACTCCCGGGGGCTACGCCGCGGTCGTGCCTTACCTTTTTGCGCTTCTTGTGCAAAGAATCGCGGAGGCTGGAGAGGCAGGCGGAGCCCAGGATGGTCCGGACAGAGGCGGGCCAGTGCACAGACACAAGACGGTGCTCCCCCAGAAGTATCTGCCTCACGTTGTCCGCGCCCATCACCCGCACCGTGGGGCGTCCGAAGAGATGAGTCTTATAGATATAACCGTACTTTCTGCGCTTCATCTCCAAAAACTTCCTCCGCTGCGAGGAAAAGGAGTAGAGAAGCGATGTAAACCCCCGGACGACCGCGCGCGCAAAGGCAGCAGCATCTCGAGCTAGCTCTGCGGCCTCGGAGAACTTTGCGCGCAACAGGAGTCAACCAGGCTTTCTCAAGGCTGAGCGGGGAGTCGTTGGGGGTCGGGAAGGGAGAGAAGGAAGGCGGCTCTCCAACCTGCTTGACTGCTGCGGAACCAAGGGAAGAGGAAGCGCCTCGGTGCGAACCTTACCTGCAATACCATCTGCAGCGTCTCTCCGAAGAACGGCAGCCCCATGGTCCCGGGGGGCAAGGGGAGACTGCAGCTGCGATCCCGGGTGTTCAAACAGTACAGGTTCCAGAGCTTGACCGCGGCTAGAAAGAGTAACAGCGGTAGCACGAAGGTGCACAGCGCGCTCGCTAGCAGGGCGGAGAAACCCATCGGTGCGGCGCTTCTACCTGCGTGTGCGAAGCAACGTGGTTTGAGCCCGCTTTATATGCTTCTCCAGGTTTCGACCCCCTCTACCTTGGTCAGATAAATTAGTTCACCCAAAGTTCATCTTTAATTGTGGATTGGGGCCCTGGCTCCTCCCCCCACAAGGCGCTGCCCAAAATCTTTAACTGTTTGCTCTGCACAGAGGCGGTGGCTTCTCTGGCTTGCGCCTCTTTGGCTGCCCTGAAGAGCCAAGGAGCCGCCCATCTCCCTGGGACTAGGTACTAAGATTCTCCAAGACAATGGAGCGTAGAGCCTGGGAGCTGCGGCAGACGCCCGCTACTGGGTTTGAGGTAGGGCTGGGCAGTAAAAGAAAAAATGCCCCAGGTGCCAGGTCAGCCCCAGGTCTCTCTGTGTGACTAGAAGCCCCGGGCCTCTTGAAGCTTCCTCTCTCAGACTCCGGAGGATAGAAAGCCCAAAGCAGACTTTCCCCCCAGTCATCAATAACATGATTTGGAACCCAGGCTTAAAAGCCAGCCATTTTTTTCTACCCTGAAAGGGGATATGACCAGTGGAAGAAATCCTTTTATTCTTAGTGGAAATTATATGCCATCATTACTTTTCATGGGTTTATTGTTATGTTTTGTCTGTGGTTTTGTTAAGTTTGTAAGGAGTTTGATGACTCCTGGATCATAGGAAGTGGGGGGAGGTAACAGGAGGATGGAAGAGGAGAGAGATTTCAATCCTTCGGGTTCTGGCAAAAGTTTATGGCAGTAGGAGAGACATGTAGAAGCAACCCTCTGAGGATGTGCATTGGATTTCAGCTGGGAAAGTTGTTTCTGGCATCTTGGAGCCTTTATAGTTGGGAATTAGAGAATGCCACTCTTGCTTGCCAGGGCCCAAGGGGAGGCGCTTCGTGCTGAGCTGGTTCAAGGGACCCAGGTTCCCTCCCCCGTTCCCACATGTTTTTTGGTTAGAAACTCCAAGGCGAATAGCTGCCAATATTCGACGGGTTCGTGGTAGAGTGGGTTAGACCGGCCTTCTGTTTTTGAAGGAGGTTGTGTATAATTCCTTCTGTCCCTGCAACAAACACGGAAACCCCTGATAGGGCTCTGTGCCAAAAATGAATTCAGCCCCAGGGTTACTGAGGAACCGCAAGGGTTAACCACAAGATTAGCCAGTCAGCGCCCCATTTACCAACCCGAGTGTTGCTGGGCTCAAATGGGGCTGCAGAGGAGCCTGGATTCATACACCTGAGCCCGGACCCAATCAAGGCTGTGGATGTGGGGGTCCTGGAAAGTGTGCAGCAATTGAAGAAATGTTGGATAGCTGGGATCAGGGAGGCCCTCCAAACTTGCCTTCAATCTATCCAAAAGAGGTGGGGGAAAGGGAGTTAGGGAAGGCAGTCACCTACTTGAAGTTTGTCGCTGGAAGCTTTTCCCCTTCCCCTCCTGTCTTACAGAGATTTTTTTTCTTACCCAGGTATTCCCTCCAGTAGCCCCTGAGGAGGAAATGTCCAATTCTTCTTCCCTGGGAGCCCCGTGGGGGTTCTCAGGGCGTGCAACGAGACTAGTTGCCAGGGAAACCTGTAAGTGCCAGGGCTGGAGAGATGGGTACCTACTTTTTGCACCCACACCAGCAATTCGAATAAGCTGGATTAGGAGATAACTCTCAGCATTGATCTCCATCCCCAAGTCAGGCCAAGTTGTGTTGGACCCTTGCTGGCAAAAGCCAAAAGCTCTACTTGTTTTGGATAATAAGCTATCTAATGGTGCCAAAAAGAAAAGAAAAATAAGTTGTTTTTTTTTAAAAAAGGTTTGTTTATTCCAGTGTTAAAACCCCACGAGGTTATTATTTCCTTCTCCCTCTGAGGCCACCCTTCTGCTAGGCATTACCACATTGAAGAAGGCTTCTCGCCCCTTGATGATAAGCGTTTGGCCTAAATAAATTTGTCGTCTGGATGCTAAACTAACGCTCGCCAGCTGCTCTCTGGGCGGGGAGAGGTCTGTGGCGGTCTGCGCTCTGGCCCTACATAGAGTCCAACGCCTGGGCGGCCTCCTCGGGCTGATTCACCCCCAAACGCCCCGCTGCTTCTGCTTTCCCTCAACTCCATTTAACACATCAAGAACGTTTTCAGCCGTTATATTTTAGGACCTAGGAAAGTACTTTTGTCCTGCAAAATCCTGAATCGAGACACTAGATTAGGTGGGGCAACCAACCTTGGGCAGTTTTTGCCTTTTCTTTCGATTAATGTGACGGTAACAGTAACCAACGCGGTAGATAATCAAGGCAAAGAGAGATAATCTTGGCTAGCTATATTCCTAAACATTTCTTGACTTCTGCGAAGCGCTTTGAGCCCCTGGGAACTAATGATTGTACAAATTCAGTTCCAATCCACCACTTTCCGTCCTGAAGCTCGCCTGCACAGGCAGGCTGGCAGGCAGGCTTTGGAAGAGAAGCTCAAAACTTGCAGGTCAGCCTGCACTGACGCTAACGGCGGTGACCATCTTCTGGTGTCTCCTGGCCAGGGAATTGAGCTGGTTAGCAGGGGCGTGACCTCGGGGCCCTCTCCCATTCCTCTGTGTTGACCCGCCGGTGACCTATTCAGCCCCGGACCGTGACATCTGAATGAACTCTGCAGAGCTGCAACTTAGCCAAGTTCATCGGCCGTCAGATAACGAGATAATGCCGGCTTAAACACTGATAATTGCCGCTGGAAAACCTTATCTCTTGTGACCATCGAGTCCACGGTGCGACAAGAAAGAATTGCATTGCAAAAGAGTGAAAGGGAACATGTAAAATATCTTGGAAAGTGGTCAATAAATCACCAGCCGGATAGAAACTGATCAAAGTACTGCTCCAACCATCACACTCCGCTGATGAGGCTTCTGGAGGATCGGGGAAACAAAAAATTGCACCATTTCTCGACTAGATTCCTACGTTACAGTTGCACAAAACGGGGGGTGGGGTGGGGGAGGAGGACTAGGAGGAGAAAGCTGTTGAGTGCTTGTGGCGGTGGTTGGGGGGAGGGGGCGACAGATAGGCGTTATTTGAATGATTTTCTGCGAGATCGAGATTATTTCTACGAGTCTGAGAATAAAGAGGCGCAGCCAAGCGCTCCCCACCCACTACAGATCCCCCACCCCTACTCCCCACTCCCCAGCACAAAAAAATCTTAACTTGGGGGGTGGGGGGGAACCTGCTCGACGGCACTAAAGAGCCGCAAGTCTCAGGTTGGCTAGATAGTTTTTTCCGCCTCTGGGGGAGGGGAGGAGGAGGAGAGAAGGGATTACAAAAGCTGCAGTGGCGTTTGGATAGGTCAGTTCGGTCCTTGCCCTAATTAAAGTTAGTCATTGACACTCATACCCACCGCCTACTGCTTTCCCCTCCTTTGGCTACAGAGATTTACCTTAAACGCAAGGTCAGGAGGGCAGGAGCTTTCTTCTGGTTCACTAAAGGGTCAACCTGCCCACAGCGCTCAGTTCAGACTTTGAGCCCGACCTTTTCCTGGATTGACCTGTCACATCTAAAAACCATTTCAGGCCACTGGGTGGGTGACAGGTTGCATGTAGGATGCTGTGAAAAAAGATTGGTATTAAATTATATAGGGTGTGAGCTGGGCTGTGAGCACTCCTGAGCGATTTTAGAATGACCTTCCCCCTCCCTGCCCCAGGCCCATAGTCTAAAAGCAAGATTAGGCAGAGATATATATACATACACATGCATGTAGGTATACATACACATATCTATACATGCACATATGGGTATATACATATATGTGTGTATGTATCTGTATGTCTCTACACTAGATGTTCTATTTTTTAAGATCTCCACTTAAGTCCTTCTTTAATGCTGTCATGGAAGGGTCTTAAGAGTTTAGACCAGTATATCTCAAGCTGTGGTGGGTCTTACTAAGCTGAATAGGACTAGAAATCAAGGTTGATGAGGAGCTCATCTGTTGTCCAAGATCAGCCTAGCTAAACTAAGGGAAACTCATCACCAGGAGGGGTACAAAATGAAGAATTTCTCATTCACAGTAATTTGTGAAGATTATTTTCTAACAGATGGAGGGGTTTCCAGCTGCTCTGGTAGGATGAGAATTCTCACATAAGAAATTATAGATCTTTTGAGAATGGGACAGGGTGTTTAGTGGGAGAGAGAGGTCTGAACCTGAAGTTTCATCAATAACTCATATTCATAAGAGCATAGACGAAAGTTAGAAAAGACCATCTACTATAACAGTTTCAGTTTACAGGGATTATTAATAATAACGGTGACTCAAGGTTTTCAAAATACTTCACTTCTAAATTTCATTGTATCCCCAAGATGTAGAAACTATTATGATCTCATTTTACAGATATGAAAAGTGAGGCAGAGATAAGTGGTTTGTTCAGGGTCACACAACTAAGTATCTAAGGCTGGATTTAAACTCGGATCTTCTTGATTCCAGGTCCAGCAAGGCACCACTTAATTACCCTCATAGTTGGCATATAGGCACATTTTATTTTTTGAAGAGGCCCTTCTGAGGCAGGTGCTATTGTTATAATGATTTCACAGGTTAGCAAATTGAGGTTCAGAGGTAATTGGTTTGTCACGGGTCCAAAACATCTAGTAAGTGTCAGATTCAAATCTACATCATCCTCTCTACTCACTACCTGATTGTTTTTCTGGTGGCAATCTCCTCTATAGATAAAGTTCAGAGGTAACATGGAGTGTCAAGAGTATGGCCTGGGGTACTGAGTGACTGACACAATGCTAGTGTGTGTCAGAGTCAGTATTTGAATTCTGATCTTCCTGACTCCGGGGTCAGTCCTCTATCATTTATGCCCTTCCTGCTGACCCTTACTTGAAGTGAATTTAATTACCAATGAAGTTTTAACATTCTGTTTAATTATTAATAAAGTATTCACATTCTATTACATAGCTAATAAAGGAAAGATGCTGCTAAACTCTACAATCAGGGAAATATCCATTATATCTGAATTGCCAGGCCCTTCCAGACCCAGGTCCCTTAACTCGACTTTGGGAATGAAAACCTCATCCTTAAGACAATTCATAGAATGTTCAATGGAAGGGTCCTCAAAAATCATATAGCCCGACCTTCCCCACCCCTACTACACACCCACCACTGCCTTTTTCAGGGGGATGAAACTAAAGCCCTGAGAAATGTGAAGACTTGCCCTGGATCAAGCAACTTGGTAACAGACAGAATTCTAGATCAGGTCTCCTGACTCTGAGGTAGTATATTATTATTCTCATCAACATCACTTACTACATATCTGGCACAGTGCTAAGTGTTTTACACTTACTATCTCATCTGATGTTCACAAAAACTCTGCAAGGTATGTGCTATGGTTATCCGCATTTTACAGATGAGGAAACTGAGGCCGAGGATAAGTGACTAATACTGCTAGTAAGTGCCCAAGGCTAGATTTGAACTCAGGTCCTTCCTGACTCCAAATCCACCCATCTATCCACTTCATGACCTAGTTGCCTCATCACTCTAGAAATTTTAAGAACTATATTTCATAAAGTCCTTTCCAGACTTTAGGGGAAAACCCTTAGGAAAGGTGGGTGGTATAGATCCAAACAAAAGGGAAAAGGGCCTTTCATTAGGTGAATGGATTAAGGGTGATAACTAAAAATTTAACAAAAAGTACTTCTTGTTTTTTTAAGAAGTATCTTGCCTTTTACCACTTGACCAGGTATGTGACCAGGAAATGGATCCATCTAAAGGTCCCCTTAAGGGATTAGAATGAGATCCATAAAACAGAAGGCACTCAAACCTCCTATTCATTTTGGGTTCTTGACATAATTATGTGGGAAGAACCATAATCATTTGAAGAGAGTGATTTAGAAAGAAAGAGATAGATATGTTTGCTAAATTATGGAACGTTAACCCAGACTGTATTTTAACATATCCTTTCCCTGTACAAGATTCATATGCATGTGACCTAAAATTATCTTGGGGCCAAGTCAGATCATAGGGCATGGCAGACTTTTCCAGCCTAGATATTTCTTTCTCTAAGCTAGAAATTGTTTGGATGTCAGATTAATGATAATAAAACTATTACTGAAAGCTGTTGCCTAAATCCTATAGTATAGCATTAGCATTAATTTTGATTTCTTTGACAACTCCTAGTAAAAAGTTCTTTTGAACCAAAGATCAACATGGATGCCCTGCCCTGCTAGAGCTGGAACAAATGAATCAGGTGAATAAGGAATCTTAACTCATCCCACTCCCCCCCACACACACACCCCATTCAATAAACTCCAGTGGCTTCCTGTGACCTCCAGGATCAAATATAAAATCCTCTATTTAGCATCCAAAACTCATTCATAACTTGTTCTCCTACCTTTTCTGTTTTCTTACACCTTACTTACTCCCACATACTCTGCTATCCAATGACACACACCGCTGTTCTCTCTCACACAAGATACTCCATCTCCCAACTCTATTTTCTCTCTATTTTCATCTCCCAACTTTCATTTTCACTGATTGTCCCTCATGCCTAGAAATTTCTCTCCTTATATTTTCTCATGGTTTTCTTCAAGTACCAACTAAAATCCCATCTTCTACAAGAAGGCATGCCTACACACCACACACACACACACACACACACACACACACACACAGAAAACCTCCTCATCTTATTGCCATTGCCTTTATTGACCTCCAATTTATCCCCTATACATGTTAGTACCTAATTGTCTGCATGTTGTCTCTCCCCCCCATTAGCCTATGAACTCATTGAGAACAAGGATTCTCTTCTGCTTTTGTTCCAAAAGCTTAACATTGTGCCTGACACTTAGTAGGCACCTGATAAATACTTGTTGACTTGACTCCAACTCTTTGTTATAGAGGTATTTAATGTTAGAACTGAAAGGTACCTTTAGCTAATTCTCTCCACACCTTTTTCAGAGATAAGAAAAATGAGACCCAAGTAAAGTGACTTGCCTAAGGTCAAACAGCTAGCCGATCAACTCATATCTCCCAGGTTTAAGGACAAGGCAAAAAAGGCCTTGCATTTGGGACTACTTTCTAATCCTAGAAACAAAACCTGGCAGACCTATCCTAAGACAGAGTTCTACATCTTCCATCTGATTAAGCTTCTCAAGGTATGGTGAAGGAATATCCTGTAAGTAGCTAAGAAGAATTCTCAACCTGACCCCTACATTCCCTTTTCCTGTTCCAGTCTCTATCCCTAAAGGTCCAGGAGAATACCCCACCAATAACAGCACCTGTGTTTGATCTTTTAGCCTAAGCCTCTGTGGCCTAAAATTTATTCCTTAGCCTTTTAGCATAAATATCTAAAAATCATCCTAATTATGGATTTTGCAGGGGTTGGGGTGGGAGCAAGTTTTGCTGATTTCAGAATTCTGTCATTTATAGCTTAGGGGGTAGCCTGGGTTACTGGGAAATTAAGTGACTTGCCCAGGGTCTCACAGCCAGGACGTGTCAAAGGCAAGACTTGCCTCAACTGAGGCCTTCCCTTATAAACTACACCGCCATGCTGTTTCTCAATTAATAATGGATTAACATTCCACAAATTCTAAAAATATTAAAGCAAATCTTAAAATACTATTTATCTGTTTAATATGACTCATAATTATTTTGATAGAAAAATGAAATCACCTGAATAAGTGGGGCCACTGTGGTCCACCAGAATTCAAAGTAGAGATTTTACTCTCTACAGTAGGGGACGGGACCTGCAACAGGAAGTTCTACTAGGGGACCTCTGACTCCAGCTATTAGACACTGTTTTTCCATATCTCTACCCAGATGGAAGGTTGTTTTCCATCCCCTTTCCCCCCCTTATCATTTCTTTCTGCCTTAGCCTATGGGGAAATGTTGCTATAATGTAACCAGCCAGGGAGGAAAACACTAAGTGACTACAGTCTACCAAAGTGGGCAGGAACGCGGCCAAGGCGGGACGCCTCGCCCACCTAGCGCTTTCAATATTTCCCCCGGGCATTTCCGGCCCAGCCCCAGCCCCAGCGCCCGCCCTCTGGGCCCCTTTGGACTCCAAGAAAGGGCTTGCCCTTTTCCTCCCAGCAGTGATTCATTCAGATATCGGCTTCCTCTCCGCCAACCCCGGGAGTTTCTTGCTCTTTAGATTGCAGCGGAGAGTAAACCATGGTTCCCTGCTCGCGAGCGCTCCCCGAGGGCCGAATCTGGGTGAAAATACTGGGTTCAGGGGATTCTCCTTTCGTTTAGGCCTGGAACCAAGCTCAGCAGGGAGGAAAGGGGGAGGGTGGGATCTGCGAAATTAAAAGGCAGAGAGGAGATGGGCTGTCTCCGGTCTTATCCCGGGCGGAGTGAGTTGTTTCCTCGGTCCGGGTCCTGCCCCTGCAGACAGGTCAAAAGTTCACAAGTTCCCGGCCGCAGGAGGGCGGGAGTGGGTGGAAAAAGACCTGGAGTCCGTCCACCGGGTGCACGATCGGTACGGTCTGCATGTCTGGGAAGCCGGCGGTGGCCAGCTCCCAGCGCACCGTACGCACCAGCTCCACGGCAAACAGCTTGAGGATGGCTTGAGCAAGCTCCTTGCCGATACAGCTCCTCACCCCGCCACCAAACGGGATGTAGTGGAAGCGCCCAGCTCCCCGATGCTCTTCCCCAGTCGGGCCGAAGCGCTCTGGGTCGAATCCCTCGGGTGCGGTCTGGTATACAGCCGCTAGCTCGTGAGTGTCGCGGATACTGTACATCACGCTCCAGCCTTTGGGGATCTGGTAGCCCTGTAAAGAGGCGAGAACGCGGAGGGTCAGCGTCCGGGACAGTGAGCATGGGTGCTCGGGGAGGAATCCAGCTGCAAAGTTAAAGGGCTTCACAATTCGCTTTCTCTCCCTCGTCCTAATCAGGGCGTTACATGGCATCCGATCTGTGAATATTAAATAATTCTAACCCCGCTCTCGTTCTTAATATAACCTATTTTAATGTTAGTTGGTGTTTCCTGGTCTTTTCTAGATTTTTTTGTTATTGAAGAAGTCTAAACATCGGTGTTCACTACCATTCCATATTAATGGAGTACCAGAAAATTTCATTACTGTGTCATTAACTGGGGCCAGGCGTCCCCAAATGGTGCACCGTGCCCACGCACCGTGATGTGGTTAAAGGTATCCTGAAGACCAGAGGAGCCTATTTTTTAGGGGGTTAGCCACAGAATACTCTCAGGCAGCAGAGACTTTAAGTCCTGGCCACAGTGGAATGAATTCAACCAATTAACAGCTTCTCGTTCGTTTTTAACGGTGATTTTTTGGGGCATTCTGCCTGCCTGGTTGCCATATGGTGACTCATGCTATATAGGTTGGTATTCGAGTGGCTGGTGAGTGGTGGTGGTGCTATGAGTAAAGCGCTTACAAATCGAAGCGAGGACTGCTTCGCAGACTCCAGGGTTGAGGCAGCCCCGGCAGAAAGATAGCAGCCGCCCCACGATCAGGGCAGACCCGGGAAGGGAGAAGTGAGCGTTGGGATACGAGAAAAGCACTGTTCGCCCCCCAAAAATGCAGCCTCGTGGGTTGCTAGGCGCGCGCCACTTACGTCCAGCTCGAAGGTCTGCAGCGCCGTGCGGTAACCACCCGACACTGGCGGCAGGAGGCGCAAGACCTCCTTGATTACGCAGTCCAGGTAGCGAAGGCGACTTAGCTTCTCCAGGCTGAGGTCAGGAGCACACTCGCAATCCGGCCAGCGCGGTGCCTCCCGCCCTGGGGACGAGCGCTCTCGGTCGGCTCGTCCAGGCTTGCCATTTCGGCAGCCGTACTCAGGGCTCGTTTTCTTTTGCACCTCTGGGGTTACGGAAACCGGAGGAGGCTGCAAGAGAAGGCTGGTCTCTCCTCTCACTTCTGATCTGCCCCTAAGGGTTTTCTGTTTCTCTTCCTCTCTGCGAGCCCCCCTTGAATGTGGGTCTTTTTCCAGCCTGTGGACGTCTAGGAAGCCCAGAGGAGGCCAGCAGGAACACCGTCTGGTCAATTCATGAGAAGCCAGCTCCTGCCTGATTTTCTCTACAGAGGCAGGGTATTTCAGGAGGAGGAGAAGGAGGGACGTGCTCGCGCTGGCAGTTGTGAAGAAAGCAGCGAAGATCAGCTCTATGGCTGACTCCTGCAAGGCAACCACGAGAAATCTTTAGTGAATTCCAGTGAACGGATGTACTCCTTTAATGGGACCAACGAATTCCAGGAAGTTAGTTGTCCTGCTGTTTTTTTCGATGGGATGATTTTTTCAATCTAACCAGAAGCCCTTGGGGTCTCTATTTTTAAAAAGTCCCGTCTATGAAACAATGCGCTTTGAGGTTCAGAACAGCCCAGTGAGGATAGGTCTCAATGAAGAACGAAAATCGAACCTTTCTTCAGAACTACAATCCAATTAATTAGGGAAAAAACAATTCCTAGGATTAAGAATTAGGGGCAAAAAAAAGATTCCCCCATGCTAGGAAGGACTCCTTTCTCGTTTCCACCTCTTAAAACGCTTAGCTTCCTTAAAGACTTAGCAGAGACACCTACACAAAACCTTTGAAGAGCTCTGCGTAGTATCCCTCCTCAAATTACCTCGTATTTACTTAGCAGTGGCCCGCTCGAATTTCGCTCTCTTCGTCACCCTTAGAGCTAGAACCTCCCCCTCCCCTTCCTTGCATCCCAATTGAAAAGGGATAATATAACAATGCCTTGAGTTCTTATATCCCAGGAGATCTTAAAGTTGATTTAGCATGATGCCGTCAACTCCGTCCCTAGAGCCCAGTTTAATCCGTCACAGTGAGCTGATGAATTCTTTGCTGACCCCCTCAGGTTTAGGAATTCTTTCTTTTCCCTTCCTTCCCTCCTCCCAATAGTCAAATACCTCTCCTCTTTCCAACTGGGCTCAGGGAAAGGTGGCTCCATGGCAGGAGAACGGGGTACATATCCCAGCTCCTTCACTTACCCTCTGTGTAACGATGTCATTAGGCATCTAGGCTCCAAGGGTTGAGCTGATGGTTACTAAGAAACTGCCTAGCTCTAAATCTAGATCTATTTCCAGGACATAAGAGAAGGAACACTAAGTAAGGTGGACAGGGGCAAGCCTGGTGAGACAGGTTCTCACAAAGAAGAAAACAGGCTTTAAAAAGTCAATCTCCTTACCCTACTTAGAGCTGGAAGGGACTAGTCTAGTCTCCTTATTTTACAGATGAGGAAACTGACATTTGTATAGGGCTTTCCATATTAAGAAACGTTCTCATCGATTTTCTTTTTTGGTCTTCATAGTATGGCTAAGTACCTAAGTAGAAAGATTGTTATCTCTGTCTTACAGATGATGAAACTGCAGACTAAAAAAAAAAGTGGAGACTTGCCCAAGAACACACAAATCTAGCAGCGGGGCAAGACAGTCTGCTATGCAGTGGACACCCGCCACCTAGCTGTTTCTCAAACAAGACACTTCCTCTCCCAGCTCCATGGTATTCCCTGACCCTCCATTCTCTCCCTTCTCATCATCAAAGCCTCCTGACTTTCCCTGGTCTTCAAAAAGCTATTTCTGCCTCCTTATTTCCCTCTGTTGATTATATTCAAACATATCTTGTTTGTACATAAGTGTATGTCCTCCCTTTCCCCCTCCTCCTTCCCTTACCATGTGAATTCCTTGAGGGCAGACTGCCTTTTGCCTTTCTTTATTCCCAGTGCTTATTAGCACAGAGCCTGGCACATAGTACATGCTTAATAAATGTTTACTGCTGACTGATATCAGATCGTCTGGCAATATTAGTACTCTACACAGTCACTTCTGTTTGAACTGATTACCCATATTAGCAACCAGTCTCTGGAAACAGCCACCATTCCTTCATACTCAAGGGGAAAAAAAGAATCCTGTGAGAGATCAGATCTTTGACAATATTTGAACAAACTACACATAAGGAGGTACAACTAGCTTTTTGGGGAACCTACCCTTCCCAGGGGCAGCTAGATGTCACAGTGGATAGAGTGCTGGGCCTGGAGTCACGAAGACTCATTTTAGTGAGTTCAAATCTGGCTTAAGTATTTAACCCTGTTTGCATCAGTTTCCTTATCTGTAAGATGAGCTAAAGAGGAAAATGGCAAACCACTTCAGTATCTTTGCCAAGAAAACCCCAACAGCAACGATTAAAAAATAACAAAACTCCCTTCCCAGGAGGTTCTCTGGGAAAAGAATAATGGGATAACGTTTCCCATTATCTCTGTGGCTGAATCACTCAGAAGCTTAAGCAGACAACAGGAAATGTCATTAGGCAGAGTGAACTTAACACCCAAGAGAAAAAAACAACTAAGATTCACTCTACACGAGTCAATCAAAATTCCAGAAGCATATGTACTGGGCTCACAAGGCAAGGCCCTCTAGGGTAGTGCAAAGGGCTTGTATAAGGTAGCTCACTTCTAGACTTCCAGACAGCTCCAGGGACACCTGTACTTTCAGACAGACGCTCTGTGATTCCTCTCCTGCCCACACTACAAAACAAATTTTTGAGGAACTGCAGGCTTTTAATAGATCTACCTATCAGGGATGGGGAACCTCTGTCAAAGGGCCAAACTTGAGGACCTAGAGGGTCACAGGTGGCCTCAAGGCTGCAAGCTCCCTTCCCCTCCCCTAGCTACTAAAGGTGATGTGCGTATCTGAAGCAACTTAAATTCAAGCTAAAACATATTTAGGTTATTTGGAGATTCGAATGAATGTATAGTATGAAAGCTCAGGAGATGGTAAACCCCTTAAGGGCAAGGGGCTCTGATTTTTTTCTTTGTATACCCAGCACCCAGATTAGGTCTTCCAATGGAGTAGGTACTTAATGAACTAAAACAGACAAACTGAAAATCTTTCTCATGAATGAGTACACAAATGCCAGGGTGGTACAGTACAAAAAAGCTGGTTTTGGAATCAGAGGATTTGGCTTTTATCCTGCCTTTGCTACTTACTGTGACTTTGGGCAAGACATTTAACCTCTCTGGGCTTCAGTTTCCTCATCTGTAAAATTAAGGAGTTGGACTACATGGCCACAAACAGTTCCTTCTGGCTCTAAATTTCTGATCTCTGCATTCAATTTAATTCAATCCAAAAAGTATTTGCTGAGCTATTATGCTCAGGCTTCTGGGAGGAACTGTGGGAGATAGAAAAGAAGCAAAATACTCAGAATTTGCCCAAAAGCAGTTTTTAAGTCTGGTGAAGGAGTCTCAAAGACACATACACCACAGCTGAGTAATAATATAAGATTTACAATCTAGGGGATGCATCAATAGAATTACCAAGGAATTCAGAGGAAGTAGCAATAAATGTGCCCATTGAATGGTAGAATTTGGGTGGGAATAGAAGAAAGGGGAGGGCATGTTTTTTAGGCAAGGAAACTGCATGAGCAAAGAAGAAGGTATAAGAACTTTGCACAAGACATTCCTGAAATAGCTGGAGCAGAAGAGTTCCTATTGGTGAACGGTGAGAAATCAAGTCTAATAAGTTATGTAGAGAGCCATATACCATGGACCGACTATCTAAGAACCACTGGACATTAGTGCCAGAAGAGGTCTTGATTTTAGATGTCATCTCATCTATCTTCTTGATTTTTTTTGGAGAAGAAACTGAGGCTACAAGAGTGCCCTCAGCTGCAAGTATTTGGAGGAACCAGGACTAGAACTGTCTTCATGGCAGAGATGGTGATCCTATAATCATTGGTTTAGAATTGAAAAAGACCTTAGAGGTTATCTAACCCAACCCTCTCGTTTTGTAGTTGAGGAAACTAGAGCACAGAGAATTTATGAAAGTTACCTGGCTAATAATCAGCAGTGCTAGGAATTTCACCCAGTTCCTCTGATCCCAAATCTGGTATTCTCCCCCATACTTTGAAATTTCAAGCAGATGAGTGTAGACTGTATCTTGTAGGCTTTGAAGATTTTTGAGCTCCAGAAGTGACAGCTATGCTTAAAGCATAAAGTAATGCTTATTTGATTTAATTAAATTGATTTTAAAAAGCAGTGAGTTTTGGGAATGTTGTATTAGAGAAAGGAGAGGGTAGAGTTTGGGAGAGTTGGGCTTTCCAGTTATCTAACCACAAGAGTTTGGCCTATGACAGTGGCAGTGGAAAAAGGAAGAGATGGTTAAGAGTAGGACTAGAGCTTTGTATCTTATAAAGAGGTTTAAAAATTGTGCCCCTTGTGTGTTATTGTCTACTGAAGGCTTTGTACCTTTTCTACAACATACTACTTATCAAAAAATAAACACAGCAAGAGGAGTAGAATTTTCTGGCATTAAAATATGTGCATTCATAAGAGGCATTCCTCTTCGTACGCTATGCCCTAAGTGAGGACCTTCCCTTAGATTCTTTTTTGCTAGGATATGGTTATGGAGATAGATACTGGATATAGGATACAAAGAGTGAAGGATACAGGAAGCAGTTGACTCAACAACTGCTCTGAAATTTCCAGCTTGAGGAAATGGAATTGGTGCACTGAGAGGCAGTTCAAATCTCAATATTTCCTCCTCAGATTCTGACCCTGAGTCAACTCTGATGTCTATTAAAGGTGATACTGAATGATGAGTTTTGAAAAGATAAGACTGGAAAGTGACAAAATCCACACCTTCTCTTTATTTTGGTCTTTCATCACTACCACCTGCTCCAACCTCTGTGTGGAAGTATAAGAAAATAACCTTAAGGCAGAAGGTCCATTCCCAGATGGGCCTGGTGGAAAGAACAGTTAGGAAACCTACTTGGTTCTGCTATTTGGGTTGTGTGGAAGTGACCTTGGCCAAAACATTTCGCTTCTCTGGTCAGCTTCTTCATCTATAAGAAGAGAGGGCTCCTCCCTTCTAGCTGTAAAACTCTGACTATAATAACCCAAATGGAATAAAGGCAAATTAAGAGGGTAGGAAAGAGAGGTTCAGAGAGGTAGGACTAATTCTAGAGAAACTGAGGGAAGAGGAATGGAAGAAAGGACATTGTCCTTTTATTCCAACAGAGACAACAAGCTAGCACAGTGCTTAGCATACAGTAGGTGCTTAATAATGTCTTGTTGGTCTCTTAATAGTTTCTGTGTGCTGCAATGGATAGATACATGGATCTGAAATGAAAAGTCCTGGGTCTGAATACTGGTTATGCCATTTACTACCAGTGTGACCTTTGAATAAACATTTATGAAATACAGTTTATAGTCTTACTTGAACTTTGTATATCTCCTCATATAGTACCTAGCCTCTGCATATCTATTGGTATAGCATCCCCCCGCAACACACACATACACAACAAGCAGTTTTTTAATAAAATAAGAATAAAATAAACCCAAATAATCCTTCTATATATCAAAAATTCCATCTAAGAAATGGGCAGTTTTAACTCAGTAAGATCAAGTAAAATAGTGTATTACAGGTACAATACAGTTAAACCTCAGTCCATCAAGTCATTAAATTTATTTTAAAAGCACCTTAGCCAAGTACAGTGCTAGGTGCTGTGAGATACAAATTAAAAAATAATGAACCAATACCTGCTGTCAAGAAGCCTGAAATATTCAGGCAGAATAAGACCAAATATTATAGTCAAAATGATAAATTACAATCTAAAAAAAATTCTGTTGAGTCAAATATAAAGAAAATGGGCTCATAATATTGAAATTTTTTAAAAATAGATTCATGGTGTCCCTTAGGGTTAATCAATCAAGAATTAATTGTCAGGAACAAATAGTCTTTCCCTTCAAGGAACTTATATTCTACTAGAACTATTTAACCCCATCTTCTCTATTCCTGGCAATATGATACAGAGAGAAACGAATGGGGCTGGGAGTTAAAAGACCTTCATTGATATTTTGTCTCGGTCACCTAAATTATATAAGTCTGGAAAAGACAAATATCCCTCTCTGAATCTTACCTGCTTTGTCTAACCCTCTGGGCTGTTGGGAGAACCAGAAAAAAAAAGAAAGGATAAAAGAAAACCTCCTGTGTGACATTAAAAGCCCTTCACGCTCTGGCTCCAACCCATCTGATCATATTCACTTCATAATTCTCTCTCACACTCACCAGTTCAAGCCAAACTGACCCACTTGCTTATCCCCACACAGGACCTCACCCTGCCTTTGTATAGAGTATCCTTAGGACTCAGAATGCTCTCCCTCCTCACCTCTGATTTAGGGATTTCCTCCTCCAGGGAAACTTTCATGACTGCCCCTAGTGGTTAGTATTCTCTCCACTCTCTGAAATTGCTTCGTATTTACTTTTATGTATTTTTGCATCTACTTATCCTAAACCTGTTGCTTTCTCCTCCTGAGAATATACGCTCCTTGGGGACAGGGCCTATCCCATTTTTGTTTTGTGTCTCCTGGAGTCTAACACAGTGATTTATACTTAGAAGGCCCTTGAGAAAATTTGATGAATTGGATAGAATTGAAGGGGGTAGGGGTGGGGAGAAGAGGTTTCACTGTGTGCAACGTCCCTTCCAGTCTATAGTCCTGTGAATGTTGAATACCAGACCAGAAATGGTTATGCTACTTCTTTTTAGAGGCATTGTGGTTTAATACAAAGAGGAAAGGATTTTGAAGAACATCTGCATTGGTGTGTCTCAGCTTTGCAACATAACAGCTGCTACCTTGAGAAAATCATAGACTTAGAAACAGCTAGAGAGGACCTGAGAGATCACAGATGCCAAGACATCATTTAATATATTAGGCATATAATAAATATTCAATTGAACTGAATTCTGACAATCAAATGCATATTTTCTGGTATACTTTCTAGGTACTTAATGTATTTTCTTATCTGTAAAATGGAAAGAATGATACCTGTGCAATGGAACTTACAGTTTTATTATGAGGATCAAATGAAAATATGTGAAAATATTTTATATCAGTAAAGCACTGTATTCATGTTATTACTGCTCAGAATAGAGAACTTTTCACTTACTTGAATGACCACATTCTCTCTCATCCCTGTGGGTTTAAATTAGAAACACAAACTTTGGATCTAGGTTTTTTCTTTGCCTCCAAGTCTCAGATCAGAATGGCACAATTATCCTTAAGGAAAGACCCACTCAGTCAGATAGGGATCCTGGGATACTTGGTATATGCCCTTGATAAGGACTTTCAGGAACATAGTACCTCCTGGCACACAATGAAGGCACAACGTTGGGAACTTTAGCATTTGTCTGGACAAGACTGTTATGGATCCTTCCCAATTTCCATTGGGTATCTATGCAGGGGATACAGTTGAGCTGAAGCTTGTTCTATAGTCAACGATCTTTGTCTCCTGGATTTAAAAAACAATTAGACTGAAGAGCTCTTTACCTATGCCTACAGATTCAGACGATCTCCCATCCCTTTCTTTGCTCCTTCCTTCCTTAATCCCTGGATCTGTAATCCTGGAGCTGCCCTCATACCTTCAGTTCCTGAATGGTGAGTTCCCAGCCTTGTTCTTTGGCACTGTTGATGAGGAAATCCAGAGCATCCTTCTGTCCTCCAGGCTCCTCCTTCTGCAATTTCTCCAAAATGGCTTTCTCCATGTGCTCATGTAGCAGGTCTCTGGCTCGGATTCCCTAAGGCAAGGGAGGTATGCAGGGAAACCCTTCTTCCTCTGCCTTGGCAGGGGATCTAACCTCCCCATTCTCCATCGTCTTTTCCATGCCTGCTCCTTTGGGATCAGGTCTTTGGCTTTGGTGATTATCCTGTACATAGCTTTCTCTCCCAGGGAAAAAGAAGACCCCAGGCTTCTCTCTTCCCCAATTCCTCTTTTATTCCTAAATTAGATGCCCAGGGCCTACCTCCAATCCCTCAGACTCTGATAATCCCCAGAGAAATCTGGAATAAAGAATTAGTGCTGGGACTTCAAATAATTTCAAGAAAGCAGACTGAAGAGGGAGGTAAATGAGGAATGGGTGAGGACCTTTCTTTGGCAAAATCTCTTCTGATCCTATACTTGCCTATACAAAGAGCCCACCTCCAACTTGCACCATTTATCTAGCCTTTAAAGGATGAACAAATAAGAATATTCCATACTAGGTCCTGAGGCTAACAAAAGTCCAGGCATTAATACAGATCCTAACTTTGAACAGTTGAAGGAAATTCTGACTTTTGTGGAAGAAGCATCACAAACCTTAGAAGGTCCTGTGGGTATGGAGGAAGGTTTTCTGATCTCTGGAGAGAGGTCCCTCTAGCAGTTAGGGGATATAGAGCAATGAAAGTGGCAGGGAAGCAGCTGAGAGAAAAGTACATTGCAGAGTTTAGGAAAAGAGACAGAAGATAATGAAATATGTGAGTATTAAAGAAGGATTGCCTGGAAAAGTAGAATTGCTGAACTAAGAAAGGGGTCTGAATCCCAGCCCTGACATTCACCCACATGAGACAACAGTTGTGACAACTTAAAACTAATCTACACCTGGGTTTCCCCCTCTGTAAAATGGGGATAAAAATATGGGCACTACCTACTTCAGAAGATTAGCTTAAAGCTCCAGTGAGGTAATATTTATGAAGTATTTTGCAAACTTTTAAAGACTCTATAAATGTCAGCTATTATTGTTATCAATCTGTCCCACTAGAAACCAAGCAAGTCACAAAGTAGGAGTTAGGAGCCTATGGAATCATGTCAGAGAAAACCAGTTGAATTTTATCAGGTAATTAGTCGGCAAAGGAGAGTAGAAGGGAGTGTGGTGGAGGCATAAAAGATTTTTCTGTGCTCATTGCTAAGAGATGAGATGTTTTTATATAGTGCTTTACTGGCTGCCAGTCAGATCTGGGTTTGGGGTCTCAGTTGCCCTGCCTCAGATACTTGTGGCAAGAGGTCTTCACAATAGCTCCTTGCCCCCGTTTGATGCCTGAGGAAATGACCCCCAGTTCCTCCCCAAATAAGAGAAATGGGAAGAAATCTCAGGTTTCTGATATTGAGCTGAGGAGCATCTGGGAGAGGCCAACCACAAAACTTCTAAGGGCAAAGGGCTCAGTGCCAGAAAAAGCTGGTAAAGAAATCTAGCCAGAAGGGAATTCCCATACCTGGGGACATATTTCAGTAGGATGACAGGTTCTCTTCTGAGGTTATAGATTTAATTTTTAAAATAAATATATAACACTTTAGTGTTTTCAAAGTGCTTTACATATTATCCTCACAGATTCTATTATTACCATCTCACCTCACAGACGAAGGGGCTAAGGCCGAGAGTTTTATGCCCAGGGCCATAAAACTAGTAATTGTCAGAGGCAGACTTCTAAAGAACTTCCTAATTCCCGGTACTCTGTTTATCTGCCTTCTCCAAATCACCCATGTGGAGCTTGGAGAGGGGATAGGGATAGGGAGTTAGGGGAGTGAGTTCTACAAGGGAAAGAATTCAATAGGCTCTAACTTCGGCCGAGGCAGGAGGAGAATGACCATGCGCTCCCAGGATTGAGCCCGAGGAAGAGACGTGGGAAGAAATCTCTCTTTCAAGCAGTGCTAGTCCTCCCCCAAGTAATCTGGCTCGTGTCTTCCCCAGTCGTGGAGGTTAGGGATCTGGCTGCCGGCTACAGGGACCTTCTCCCCTCTTCCCAGCCTTTCCCAACGCCTGCCGCCGCCGGGTATCTGACCTAGCTGAAGGAAGGGCGGCTCAGTACCTTGCGCAGACCGCTGAAGGGGACGTCCAGAGGCAGGGAAAAGAGGTTTTCCGCGAGCTGCTCGAATGTTTTGGCCAGCTCGTTGCATTCGCCTTCGTCCAAGCGCAGACCCAGCAGGATCCGCGCGGCGATGCGGAAGGTCAAAGCCTTAGCGGCCGAGTACACCGAGACTGGTCCCGGGGCCCCGCACCAAGCCGTAAGTTCCCGCCGGAGAGTGGTCTGAATGCGCGGCATGTAACTTTCCAGGGCTGCGCGGCTGAATACTCGGGCCAGAATCTACAGCAGAACGCAGTAGTTCGAAGTCCGTCAGCCGGCCCCGGGCTAGGGGTGCCAAAGGACCCACTCCTCCCCACTCCTCCGCTTTAGCCCAGGGGCCGTCCTTCAGTCTGCTTCTTACTCTGAGGAAAATGGGAGAGTTAAGCCGCCTCCCAAGCTCCCCCCACTCCTAAGCCAGCCAAACTCCTTCGTGCTTACGCTAAACTTGGCCGATCTCCCCGAAGATGCCTGCTGGGCCAGGTCTACCCAACTTGCCTTCCAGTGCTAAAGATCGGGTACTCTGGGATTGCACTCCCCAAAGCGCGTCCGCCTCTCCGACTGACCGCCCTGACTCTCACCTTGCGCCGCTGCCGGTGGGGCTCCCCTACTGCGCCCAAAAGCGTGTGAGTGCCCAGCAGGATGCGCGCGCTCTGAGGCCATTGGCTGCTCACCAGGCGGTGCTCACCCAGAAGGATGGTGCGCACGTTCCGGGCGCCGCTCACACGAATCAATGGCTTGCCCAGCAGGTGCGTTTTGAATACTGTCCCATAGCGCTCCCGACGAGAGCTGTGGAACCTGGAGCCCTACGATTGGGAAGCGATGGGAACAAAGAGCATCCGAGAGGCAGGAGAGGTCAACCGCTAGGATGGGAGCCCACCCCCCCCCAATCCTTTGACTTGGGCCTCCGCTTAGGAGGGCCCCCTTGGCCTATGCTGTGAATCCTACTGGATGACTCCCATCCCAGGTAGGCTGGAAAGAAGAGGTTCCGACATCTGATCCCCATAGCCCGTGGATTTGGTAAGGGAAACTGCAGCTTTCCTTAGGGAGGCAAGAGAGGAGAAGGCAGGAAAGAATGGGCACACTGAACGCAGTCTGAAAGGAAAAGAGCACTCACCTGAACTAGCCAGTGCAGCGTCTCTCCGAAAAAGGGCCATCCCATAGAGCCCTTGGGAAGAGGCAGAGAGCAGGCCCGATCTCGGCTTAAAGTCCAGCGCAGGGTCCAAAGGTGTTGTGCCAGGCTGAGCAGCAGCGCCAGGGACAATAAGGCGGTCAGTGCAGCTTCCACCATTGATAGACTGCTCATTCCCAACGGAAACATTTTCTGCCTCCAAGCCTGAGGTGGGATGGGGCAAGATCACAGAACACAGAAGACAGCTTGCAAAAGAAAAGGAGCCCTTGGAGCAGAGGGAAGCGCAGGAGCATTGATCCCTAGAGAATTTAGGAGCCAAAAGAATCTATGCAAAGAGCTCTTCCCAGATGCGATCTGTCTTTTAGGGGACAACCTGTAATGCAAGGACTTTCGTAGGTAAGGACCAACCACATCCCACCCAAGTTTTTAGTTATTACCTTTTTCATTAACCAGGTGATCTAACTGGAAGACTGCTTGACGTACCCTGCCCTCCTTAGATGACTCAAATGTCTAGCAATTAAAGTCAGTAATGAAAAGGTCCTAAGACATTTCTCTAGGGAGAAGGAGATGCTATTACCAACAACGCCCCCTCTCCCCCCACACACACATTGGCCATCCCTCTAACCCTCAATCTTGAAAATATCGTTGCAGAATTATCTGCAAGAAGAAAGTCAAAGCCCAGAAAACGCCAGGTAAAATTCTCCTGACTCAAAGCAACAAGGGATAACTGAAAAGAGAAACTCACCCGGGTTGCCAACGAACATGAAGATAATGAATTGTCCACGAAAATAAATACACGCCTCCTAGCCTTTCTTATCTGTTAACCATACTGACTGTCTTGATTGCTCCTTACTATTCCTATTCGATCCACCTTCACAGATGACGTCTTTATGCATATTTAAGGAGCTTGCAAAGTATAGTGATTGGAGGCAGTGTAAAGAGTGTATATTGATGAAAAAAAAAATACATTGAAGGCTTTTGTGACAGCTCCCAAGCAGGGGCCCCATAGGCGCCTAACTGGGCAATCAGGTACTAAGAACAGAGATTGGCAGTTTGACTTTCCTGGCAGGGGCGGAGCTTTTCTGACTGATCCCTCCTTACTCTCGTTCAATGTGAGTCAAGGGGGGAGGGGGTGTGAGGGGGAGGGTCAGGCTCTCCCCTAAGAACAGAATCTCTGGAGCTTCCTGTCTCACACAACCTCGGTCAGACCTAGTCCCAGGCAAAGACAGCTAGCTATGGTCTGATCCGCAGACCTGAGGGGTATGAAGTAAGCTTGTATTCCTAAGGCACAGCTCAGAAAGCTCAAGTGTCCTGGAATCGGAAGCAGGCACTTTCTCATTTTGTTCCTTTTCCCTTTAGAAAGACAGGTGACTGGAGGGAACTCTTGCCCCCAGAGAGCCTGCTCCTGGTGTTCTGGTAATGTTGTTCATCTGCTTCATACTCAGGACTTTTTTCCATACATTGTGTCTCAGAAGTCATTAAGGAAGTAAAGAAAGAAAAGTAGTGCTCTTTAAGGAGCTCCCTTGGCAGCTGTCTAGGTATTGCCCCAGGATGCTTCAGTATCAGAAAAGGACTTCTCATCCTACATCTGTCTACTTCTGTTCATCCTGTCTGCCCTTAATGAAGCAGCAGAGATTCTAGTATTCCCTGCCTCCACTCCTGAGGGCCTTTCAGATCCCTAGATATTCCCACAATCCACTAGGACAGGGACCACATGCTTTCAAATGTCAGTAAGTTCCAGGACACTGTGCCAGGATGCGTTATAAAACACCAGTCCTTAACCTCTGCTCTGAACCAAATCCAGGGTCCCTTTGTCTTAAATTATCTGAGGTATTCACTGGGGTCAAAGAACCATCTGTGCTCAACTTTAGCCCTGGATTTCTGGGCAGAGGAAGCCAGAGAAGAACTTGAATCAGTGTCTTGAGTGCATCTTCTTCTCCGGCATCTTCTTTATGCTGCTACTTCCCATCTCGGATTGCTATTCTATTGTTTAGGGGGATTTCCCAGCATATTAGTTCTCCATTATATAAATTTTTTTCACAGCATACTTTAAGGTAGCAGATAAGTAAGAGAACAAAAGCCCATTTCTTTGATAGTGATCCCAACTTATCCTCTCACAACTGTTGGAAAAGGAGAATTATTTTTGGATATCAAAGGAAAAAGAAGGCATTTCCTGAATTCAACATCAGCTACCATCTCAAAAATGTAAATATTTCAGAAAGTAGTGACTGGAAATAACAACAAGCTTTCAACAATCTGTTCAACATTTTTAATATTTCATCACAAAACAAAGAAATTGATTGTACATACATTTTACAGAGTCAAGTATAAGTTTCTTATAAGCACAAATCCAGAAAAAATGCAAAGGAGATTATATAACATGGTAAGAAATGCAATAAACATTCTCAATTCTCAGAAAATAAGGGAAGATTTATCTTGGACCATGGAGAACATAGAGAGGAAAATGTACATTCTTTTTATGTTTTCCATAGTTCATTTGGCTTGTAATTATTCCGTTCCCATAGGGAGAAGACATTGCTGAGATCACAGTGGTGACTATTTTATGTGCAAACATATTCCTAACAGCAGAGGCTGCAGATTAGACTGTTAGTTCTTATCCTTTCTTTTAAATTCTACCAAAAAAACCTAGGGTGAGATTGGCTATAAATAGTATAATTAACTAGAAAGATTAACCCTGAGGAACAGAAACAAAAATGCATCTTTAGAAAGAATTCTTCACATTCAAATACTATTAAATGAAATCACCCAAGTAGAACAAAGAGTATATAGTCTTACTCTGAGTAAATACCAAGTTTGGTTTCAAGTACCTTTAAAGATTTCTCTAATCATCCTTGAAAACAGCCCAAATAGAAAGTTTTGCCATCTTTAAACATACAGTGGTGAAAATATAATGAAAAGTCACAAAATGACAATGAATACTTTATTATCAGGCATTATCTATTACTGTATTTAGAAACCTGGCACTGATGAAAAACAGGTTACTCAAATGTAACTAGAGAAAAATACTTGAAAGAAGGTCTATATGTTTTGAAAAACATTTACAATTCATTTGTTTCATACACAATCTGACCAACTTGATTTTATATTTTACAGTCATAACATTTCCTGATGATGAAAAAAGTCATCAATGTACGTTTACCATATATAAAATAGTATTCAATTATTTAAAAATACATACAAATGTTATTAGTCTTCTTGTGTAAGCCTTCATCAGTATCCATCTTCTACAGCATATCTGTAATTAGCAAGCTAAAATGCCCAAAACATGACAAGTGCTTGTAAAGTAGAAGTACTGACCAACTGGCACCAATGGGGAAAAGTGCTACAATTTTTATGTATGCTGTGACATACCATTGACTAAACTTCGAAGCTGCCTCACAACTGTCTCTATAAGCTTCTGCTTATCTCGATCATTCTTCCTGAACTGAGCAAATATATTGTTCTTTTTGTTGGTATCCTTCATCCTGAAAAATATGTAATTTTTTAAATGAAAAAGGCAATTAAAAATTATTCTAGTTCAAGTTAACTACTTTTCAGTGCTGAGTCAAAATGTCACAAACTAAGTATCTAGCTTAACATGCTTTGAGTTCTTTCACATTAATCCAAATTTTAGACTTAAAATATTCTTTAAAGAAAATACATGCTCCTTGCAAAAATGTTTTTAATTTTTTGAGCAACCATTCATCATCCAACATTAATAATTTTAAATGTTATAGCTATCATAAAAATATGTAAGTTTATTCATTCAAAGCCAAAATACTTCCATAAAGTATGCTAAAATACATACCCTCTATGGACTCTGCAAATCACATTCACAGCAAGACAAGATGAAAGGAAAAATAACATTAGAAAATTTAAAACCACAAACTTTTGCTCTAGGGGTATGTCTTACGTTGCAATTTGTTACTGAAGCAAATTTATGTTGAATATGGACCTTTCTATTTATTTTTCACAATTTAAATTAACGGTAGAAGTTTTAATTATGAGAAGATAAGTGAATTTAAAAATTTAACTCCAAATTGATGATGATCCTAATAATGAAATGACAAAGCAAAAAGATAAGTTCATCTCATCCTAAGGAGAAAACAATGTCTAAAACTGGAATTTTTTCATTGAAAAAAAGTGCTGCGTAAATATTCTCATTTCTTACCATGCAATACATACTCTTATTTCAAATCATCAATTTTTAGACCTACAAAGAACTTAAGTTAAAAAAAAAAGTTTCACAGGCACAACAGAATTTGACAGCACTGCTGTAAAGTATTCTAATTTCTATGTCACATATGTCACATTTGGCAAATACCTCTGCCTTGTTCTGTTTTAAAACCTTTCTACAAACGTCTTCCATTCTTATACCAGTTTCGGACGCCAGTTTCTAATGAAAACTAACATCTTGTTAAACATACTGCTGATTAGATTACAAGATGAGCTAATTTGCTGTTGCTCTCAAAACAAGTAGAAATATTTAAATAACCACAATAGCACTGGAGAAAGGGAGATCTGCTCTTTGTTTATTGATAGGGATTACATTTTTTAGTTTAGCTTGGACGTACACATTTTATTGTTATAAGTCAACTTATTCTTAGGTTTGTCAACAAATCTAAAATGCTAAAATATTCAACAAAAAGTTTTCAGCATACATACTCACTTCTCCAAAAGAGTAAGGGCTGTATTTGGATTTACTCGAAGGTATTTAGAAGCTGGTTGTCCATAGTCAGCTAGATAAGTAGACCAGTCCCAAACCATAAAGAGGTCAAGAAGCTGATGTGGGGAATTAAAAAATAAGCAAACAAACAAAAGCAGAGGTTATCCATTTCCCAACAGCAGAACATATATAGTAAATACATTATCCTCAATGCATTGTCCTTATAGGCTTAATTTTACTGAAAATGAATGGGACAAATTTCAAACATTATTCAAAATCTCTACCATACACAGCAACATGAGTCATTCTAATTTTAAAATAATTTAAAATTGATATGTTACTTTTCTCTAAGTCACAGGAACTTTTTCAGTTAAAATTCATTTAAAGGTAAGTGAAGTAATACTGGCTTATATTAACATACATTACAAACATAAAATAATTTCACTTTTATAATATTTTTCCATCTGTAATAAAATATAATTTATAAAGGCCCTAGTGTGCTGACTATAGCTAATTAACTAAGAAATTTAAAATATTTTAATTGAACTTCATTTCTAGAAGGTAAGTATATTTATCTTTCAAAGAAACAGTTTGCACCTAGATTTTCTCCAAAGTAATTTAAACCAGAAGCTCAGATAATCTCAATTAAGTGCATTAAACAACCCCTGTTGGATTCTCCATGGTGATAGATCCTCAGTAGTGTTATGAAGATTTCAAGATTTTGCCTGCTAACTCTGACAGATAATTCTGTATAAACCAAACTTTAATAAAAAAAAAAAGTTTTCTATAGCATTTTAAATTGACTATTTGCTTTATAAACTATAAACATTTAGGACTGTTGTCAAATATGAAAGTAAGCTTTTAAAAGCCGATGCAGTGTCTAACTAAAGCACCAAACTCTTTATCCAACTTTAAAACCCTAATCCCCTTTAAGCCATTTAAAACCAACTTCCTATCCCTATTTGAATTGTTTCAGTAAGCTAAATGCTTTACTTGCTACCTTCCTTCAGGTTTCATATTATTCTTCCTTTTTGTTTTAACTTACTTTATAAGTAAGGGGCCTGTCTGTTTTGTTTCCCAATGAAGAAAGGAAACATTTGCATTTACTCACAGGATATGTGAGCTGACCCACTGATTTAGGGGATAAAAACCTTTGGTGTGATTAAAGACATCCAAAGAAGCTGCAAAGAACATGTTCTTCCTTGAGAAAGTACAGGAAACATTTTACAATTTTATTTTTCTTTCCTGTCCTTTGGGTATAACGTCTTGTAACAATCCTTGTGATATTATAGTATTTCATGATTTACAGTCATCTATCCAATTTGAAATTTATGATAGTGACATCCTTGCCAAACTGCATCTGTATAATGTAATGGTTAGATTAAATGACCTATAAGGTATCTGCCAGTTCAAAATCTACAAACCAAAGATCCCATGAATTAATGGGATTAAGATCCATTTTATAATTTCTGTAAAGAAGTAAAATACAAATGCAAAAGCACTACAGAACCAACAAAGCACAAAGAGTGGCATGTAAACGAAACTGGTAAAAAACAAAACAAACCCAACAATGTTACCACTAGCATAGCGTGGTAGATAAAGTACTGGATTGGATAAAGAAAATCTGAGTGAGAATCCTCAGTCAACAATTTTTGAGCTGTGTGATTCTTGGTTAATTGTTTAATTTCTATGCCTCAGTTTACTCATTTATAAAATGAGATTTGACTTAACCTCTCAGTCTCTTCCAGTTCTAATTCTATAGTTCTATGATGAAGAAAACATGTGCATAGTAATGAGTTAACCAACTGCTTAACTATGGTAGTTTGACACTCAATCTCAATCTTCCCCCACACCCACCCCCTGTCCCTGACCAAAAAACCCTCCATAGATAGGCATAATCAAAAGCCACAATTTAGAGCATTTCCTAAAAGGCATATTAAATCTCTTCCATATCAATATCTTCTATATTTACGTAAAGGGGAAGGAGGCATTTAGAGGCAGTGGGGAAGGATCTGGAGGGAAGACAAGTGGCACAGTGAATAGAACTCTGGATCTGAAATCAAGAGCTGAGTTTGAATTTATCCTCGGATACTTACTAAAAGGTGTGACCCTGTACAACTCACTTTCACGTCT
This sequence comes from Bettongia penicillata ogilbyi, assembly GCA_023548195.1. Taxonomy (NCBI): domain Eukaryota; kingdom Metazoa; phylum Chordata; class Mammalia; order Diprotodontia; family Potoroidae; genus Bettongia; species Bettongia penicillata. The sequence continues at coordinate 1,696,896 of JAJHZJ010000145.1, forward strand.
GCCTCAGCTTCCTCAGCTGTAAAATGGGGACAATAATAGTACCCACCCTCCAGGGTTGTTGTGAGGATGAGATAATATTTATCAAGTGCTAAGCACAGTACTTGGTACATAAGAGTAGATGCTTAATAAGTGCTTGTTCCCTTCCCTTCCCATCAGAGTGACCATACTGCTATTTTATGAAATACGTTCTCTCTTTTATGACAATGTAGCTTTTTGTATACAGAAGCCTGAAGGACGTATTTTTCAAGGGGCTTTCTGATGGTCTGATCTACGCACCCTACCCCAAGATGAAGCAGGCAGGATATTACTCAATGAATAAAAGAATCTATACTAACTTTAGATGTAAACTAAGACCCTTCTCTATGATAAGGAATTGCCATCTTTTAATTTTTTTCACATAGACAGGCATTCATATGCAAATCACTTGTAATCTCAGAAGTCTCACTTGTTTTAGTACCTACATTAATAATTTTATATATTTGTATATTCACAGATATTTCATAAAAATCCAATGAATTCTGAAGATAAAGAAGCTTTTATCAAACTATGATTTCATTGGAGTGGGCATTCCACTGATACTGATTGCAGCCTCTCTATTACTTCTTGCAATTCTTGCCCATATTTTGCCATAAATCTCCATGAATGATCTACCCACAATGCATTAGAGTCCCTTCCTCCCATTCCTCTTAATGTTCCACTTAGACTGCATGTCTTGCTCCATGACCAGCCCACCTCCTTCTCACTTCAGATACATCATATAGTGCCTTCTAACAGGCTGTAGCCTGCTTCCTTCTGTCATGTTTTTATTGTCCTTTGGGTATAACCTCTAATAGTAATCCTTATGATAGTATGATATTTCATGATTCACAGCACCACCAGGAGAATACTGGTATCCTAGTGGGCAACATTTTTTGGTAATCTGGAGAGCTTTGATGTATAATTTATCATTTAAACTGGGTTTTCAAAGACAGGTAGGAATTTAACAGATGGAGATAGTGGTTAAGAAGGAGCCTCTGGGTAGAGTGAACAACAAAAATATGGTGGCATATACAGAGGATGATGGGTAATCCAATTTGGCTGGAATATATGGTATATAGGGGGGATAAGACGAGCAAGGTATGATAGTCACTCAAATCCTACTTGCAATGTTCCAGGAGTATGTTGGTGATGGTAATACCTTCATTAACAATGTGATTCACATGCACATGTTATTCTAACAAAGACTTTACAGAAATGAGAAAGTAGTCACATATCTTGGTATTTATTGATACTTTATTATTGTTTTCAGTAAAAGTGTCTGTTTTTTTCCCCAGCCATTTGGTGGTCTCTGTTTTTCAGATACCTTAAAAATTGATCCTGATACACTCAAAATTTTGTTAGCTCCTCTTTCCACCTGTTTTCTTTAATGCAGTTTCTACTTCTTGACAGCATATTGGAAACTGTAATGATAAAATCTAGACATAGTGGTTCCATTGTCATTGACAGAAAAAGCAAATTTGTCATAAACATCTTGTCATATCTTTTCCATTTTCACCTGTATATTGTCCTCCATCCAGTTCCATCTTTAAATGTTTTGGGGATGATCTGGCTTTATTAGGTTTCTCATCAACTTTTCTAAAAATTTGTTTTTCCTTCCACTGCTTTTCACAGTTTAATAAGGTGATACTGCTCATAATCTTCTACTATAATTCTCCATAAGACTTTATAACTATGTCTCTATTTCCAAACTCTATCTCTTGGTTGCCATATTTGTCTGCTTTGGCATAGAGAACATGTTAGTTGACTGAGGTAGTATCTAGGATTTTTTGGTCTGCTCATTATGGGGGCTAATTCATACTGGTTAAGCTTCCTTAGAAGACATATCTATTTTTTATACATCCCCTCTCCCTTTTTTATGCCTCAGCAGTTTAATTAAACAGTTCAGGCTCGAACTGCTTCAATTTCATGCTGTATCTTCTCATTTTTATCCTTTGTTCAAATTTGAGATTAATTTAATTTTGTTCTAATAAATCAATGATCTGACTGTACAAAAATAAACTGGCCTTGAAATGTCTCCCCCATCAAGATCTGTTAGGATGTAATCAGTTGATGTTTATTGTATCATCTGTATTTGACACTTCCTGACTTCTTGAAAAAAAGAATTCATAACATAAAGAAATGAAGCTTCTAAATTTTCAAGAAGTAGTGTACTAAAATTGTTGTCATAAGCGCAGCAACATGGCCAATAGTTCCATAAAAATATAATATGATATGATATTATATAACATAATAAAACCATTTTTGCCAACTCCAAGAATAATCTATAAGATATCCTTTCACTTAGCTGTGACTTTCCTTTGGTTCTATGGTTTCATCTCTACAGAATGTCAAGATTGATGTGACTAAATTCTTTCACAATATTTTCATGTAGCCACTAGAGAAAGTTTTCAGTTAAGAATATCAAGAGTTAATATTTATGGACAGTCTAAAATTGAGATTCCTAGCACCCACTGCTCATTGGTCCACTACTCTGTTATCACACCATGGAATCAAAACGAGGTTAAACAAGACTGTGAGCTTTTTTGTGTGTTTTTCTTATTCCTAAAGTACAGGTCTGATTATGTCACTCCTCCTCCCAAGAAGTTTCAGTGTCTCCTCAATGCATTTAGGAGAAATATAAATTCCTCTGCTAAGTATTTAAGACCCCTCATAATCTGTCTCTGCTTCCCTCTACCAGTTGATTACTCCTTATTCCCACTCACAAATTCCATACTTTGATCAAACTGGATTTCCTGCTATTCCTGGTACAAGATGCTCCATCTCCCACCTCTGTGCAGTAGCAGAAGCTGCTCCATGCCTGGAAGGCTCTTGTTCTTCACCTCCATCTCTTGGAACCACGACTGCCCCTCAAGGCCCCCTCCTTCAAGAGGCCTTTTCTAAATCCCCCAGTCATTAGTGTCCTTCACAACTGTGTTTTATTTTATACATATCCTATATTTATTTATCTGTGACCATGTGATTTTCAATAGTAACTGTTGCTGCTTCCCACCCAGCCTGATGTCTTTCTTTTTCTTGGCCTCATTAAAGGGGCCATGCCGTGGGTTACTCTTAAACAGGCCTGTTCAATGAATGGGCATTGCCTCACCCTAACTAAGTACCTGCAAAAGACCTTGGTCTGAAGCGCCCAAGGTCTCCCTGCGCATCCTGGGTCATCTCCAGTCATCCTGATGAATATCTGGTCACTGGATCCAGATGGCTCAGGAGGAGAAGTGAGAGGAGAAGTGCACAGTCCTCCTCACTCAAAACAAAGCCAAATGCAAGTAATGTCATCACTTCTCTGATGGCATGGTCTTCTTCTTCGGCAAAAAAGGACAAAGACAAAACAATCTGTGACCATGATATATCTTCCTGCGTGGCAGAAGGTAAACTCCTTGAGGGCAAGGACTATTTCTTTTCTATTTGTATTTCCAGTGGCTACCACAGGGCCTGGCACTTAGTAGATACCTAACAAATAGCTGCTGATGGTTGGTTAATAGTGTCCAGCCTACTAGTAATGATCTGGGCTGGCCCTCAGAAAGCAGTGTTACTGGAACTCTATTGAGGGATGTTTTAACATGGTAGAACCTGGGAGACCTTGCAGTCAATTGGCGTAGTCTTTGAGAACCCAAGATCACCTATATCCTATGATGAAGCATCAAAGTCTTACTATATCTAAAATAAGTAAAAAAATTCAACTCTCTAAACTGCTTTGAATTCTGCTTCAACATGGCAATGAATAAGGCATTAACTATCATTTATAAAAATCCTTTGCATACTTTTGTTTAAAAAAATTGGATATATCAGCTTATACAGTGAATTCATTAGAAAATGAAATTCAAAGAAAAAGAACATACCCTAACCAAAACAAAAATCTATCCCACCCACTTTGTATATATTTAATATGACCTAAGAACAACTAAAATTATTTAAAAACTGATAATTCTTTCGTACTATAAAAAACAAGTATTATAAATGGCTTATTTTAATAGCCAAGTAAAATAACACACCTCAATTATTTAAAATCATGTATTCCCTCTGAATTTAGTAGCCCAACTTTTCTCTTAAAGGATTCCAAAACACATTGGATATCTAATTTGATATAAACTGGCTATATACCAATATTTTCAAGTTAATTGTATGTTTCAGTTTCTTGATGCTTGCTGTGACGCTGCTGCTAACAAAAGGATCAACTTGAAGAAAGAAAGGGTTGCTGGGTGGTCCTATTTGCATTTTCAAAAGAGCTGAATCAATGAGGAATCAATGTCTTACCTCTCTGGGCTATGATGTCAACATGTTCACCTAGCTAACAGTTTCCTCTCTGTTGTATGGCTGCCAGTCTATATTTAGGAAACATGAGTTTTGAGGCCACCCTGGGCCCTAAGTGCACTTTTAGCATTTGGCAAAATGACTTTGTGGGAATCATTTTCCCCTTCAAGTTGGTTTAACTTTCTTTGTTTTAGGTCTTTTAAAGCACATCAGGAGCACTAACCCAATGCAAAAAATAAATACAGTTAAGCTAGCCTCAAGGGAAAAGCAACTGGGGAACACTAGATTTCCTTTAGCAAATGCAAAAAATAACCTGGGGGCCAACCTTAGCCCCCTAAATTCATTTTTCCAAATATCAAATTGACCTGAGGCTTTAGGTTGGCTTTTGCAGATGTCAAAAGTGAACTAGGAGATCATTTTTCCTATGGTTTCAAAACCCAAAGGCAAACTGCTCCTAAGGTGATTCAAAGGCAAATACCTAAATACTGCATACCATACCTTCAAGTAAAACTACGTTTCACTGGGCAAACCTGAGCTAATCATGTGCACTTGGAAGAGTGGGGATAACAAAATTAGACTTAACAGGCCACTCTCAAATCTTTTGAGTGGGGAATAGACAGCAGTGGATTGGCTCTGCTTTGAGCAGATGTGGAAATTAAATGCTAGAATCAATTTAATCTTGAAAGTGGCCATTTTTTCCCATTTCAAAATACCTGAAATCATACAGATCATGAATCAGCAATCTATATGTGCCAATAATAGCAAATAAAATGATTTTAACTGGCATGCAGGGTTCCCAGGCACAATTTCAAAAGGGAAACTCTCCTTTTTGGCATCTTTCCACCTCTCTTTCTGCCCCTGGGTCACTGAGTGCTCTTATGATCCCCTATGGCTGTCTAAACCAAACCTTGGCATCCCATATAAGTATACACTTGCCTAGGGTATCCTATATGAACCACTACCCCTCTTCTCCCACACGTGCCAAATCAGTAGAATTCAGCAACTTGGCACCCTGTTTCTTCAACATTAATATGATCATGGCACAAATGAATAAGTTCAGTTTGTTGAGCTACACAAGTAAAGTAAAAAGAAATGACCTAAAAAAATTTAATCCATGTTTTGATGGCATAACAACTGTGCTTACTGACTAGAGACAAACTTTAATAAGGGCCCAAATGTGAAAATGGAGGGCATAAAAAAGGTTTTTTTTAATCTTTTCTTTAAATTGACATTTTGTCACTAAAATGCTATCCATAGAGAAGAAATGTTTATTTTTCAATATAACTTTCAGCTATGAATTTTAAAAATCTCACATTCTTAAACTGATTCTCTTAAATTAATCAACATTTCTCATGAACATCATTAATAGATTATAAGCATACAGAAGATCCACAAAATCATGGAATTTCAGAACTGGAAGGGCCCTCAAAGGCTACCAAGTTCAATTTATATCTGATAAATGGCCTTTTATTGAAGACCTTCATTGAGAGAGAACTCCTTACTTCTTGAGGTAGCCTATTCTACTTTGGGACAAGTTTAAAACTTCCATGCTCTTAGTTCTTCCATTTGAGACCAAAGAGAACAAAGATGAAAGCCCTTCACACTGTTGAACACAGCTGTAAGCACTATCTCCTCTACCAAATCTTTTCTTGAAATTAAACATTGCTAATTCCTTCATGTGACAAGAACTCAAAACTCTAGCATTCTGGCTGCTCTCCTCTAGACACTCCTCAGCTTATCAATGTCCTTCCTAAACTGTGATGGAACTGATCACAGTATTCCAGACGTGGTATGACCAGGGCAAAAAAACAGTAGGACTACTATACTTGCTTATTCCTAGAAACTATGCCTCTTTTAATTCAGTTTAAAAACATATTAGCTTTCTTGGCTGCCATGTCTAATTGTTAACTTTTACTTATTAAGCTTGTAGTTCACTAAAACCTAAGATCTTTTTTTTTTTAAGATAACTTGCTAGCCATCCCACTTCTCCCTTGCCAGCCAATTTCTTTCTCTTCTTTTCTATTCATTTAAAAAAGTGCTTCAAGTGACTTTTTTCTTTTTCTCCCAGAAGCCTAGTTAGCCCATCTTCCTCCTCCCTCCTCCACAAAATGAAAACCAAATTGTAACAAATCTGCATAGTTAAATTTTCACACTTGCCATATCTGAAAATTTATGTCAGTAATGTTTCAAAAATATTGAAGGAATAGGGGGTATAGTAGGACTAAAGAAAGGCAAAAATATTCCTGATTTTCAATAAAGAAGAAAGTGTACCCTACAATCTATAACTTGTCACCATTGAACCTCAATTCAAATCCCTGGAAAAATTCTAGAATACATTTGTAACACCTCTGCTCTAGATGGGTTTTGGTAATTTGCTGAAAGACTGGCTAAGTTCAGAGAGATGTGACTCCTGATTGGCTAAGAGACCATTGAGTTTCTGATGCTGACTATGTATATAAAAGAGACATGAATCCAGATTACTACAGAGCCTGAGGAAAAAAACACAAAGTAAGATTTGAACTTTGAATGAATAATGGGAGATCCCAGAGTCACAGGCATGTGGGGGAAACCAGCTCTAACCTATTCCTGATTCACCCCAGCCTGTACTCCCAAAGAATGTTAAGAGTAGAATTCTTCAATGGTTCTCTATTAGGTGGAGTTGAGATGGGAGTTGAGATGAGTTGAGGGGAATCACTTCCCCACACTTACTCTTATCGGCTCTATCATCTATACAAATCTATATAACTTCCTATTTCAGCAGCTGTCTGTGGGTACTTATTTTCTGAGTGAAGGTATATTTAGTAGAGAATGAATAATAAATACACTGAGTGCTCAGTGCAGGGGAGAGTCTTGGGGTGAAAGTGGAGTAAAGAACAAGCAGCTTGGTAATAAATGAAAGAGGTAAATAAAAACCAGAGAGAGTGTTATATATGAAGCTGCATTCAATTCCAGACACACAGGAACCCAATCTTATAAAACCAGTAGTGAGGATCAAAAGGAATAAGCCAGCAGAAGGCAGGTTCAGCCTGCCTATATCCTGAGTCCCTCCCACCTCTTAGCACTTGACTTCTATTTGTTACAAAGGAGCCAAGTGGAGCATTCGAAGCTCCTTCACATTATTAAAGGGATGGTTTGCCAACATTTAGAAAATGAAATGAACACCAAAAGACAGGCTGGCTTCCATCAAGTAGTCTAGTCATGACAGAATGATGTTATTTACTAATTGGACAGGGTTACTAGATGAGAAACCAAAGGAATGCTGTTGTTACAACTTACTTTGACTTCTGCAAAGTATTTGACAATGTGGACTATGTGACAGCAAAGTATTCTATACCGGTTAAATATCTAGGCCTAGCAAATATTAAGTAAGGACTTGCTATCAGTTTGGATGGAGGTCTCTAGTGTGGCTCTCTAATCATTTAATAACCTGTCCTTAGTCCTAAACTGCTTGATCTTTTTTTTCTTTAACTAGTGTTTCAAATGAAGTAAACATGGCATCAAATTACCATGATACAAAACAGAAAGCATGTAAACAGAGTAAATGACAGTCAGTATCAAAGAGGTATAACGGGACTAGAATGATGCCTTGAATCAAATAAGATGGAATTTAATATAGATAAATATAAGGTCTTACCGATGGGTTAAAAAAATCAACTATATAAGTACAGGATGTGCAGAGGTATAGTTAAAGAACAATTCACCTGAAAAAAATCTGGGTTTTAGTGAAATACAAGCTTAATATGAATCAGCAGTGTGATATGACAAGCAAAAAAAATGCTAATGCAGTATTACACTGCATTTAGATGCATGGTATACAGAACATGGGAGATGATGGTGAGAGTGTACTCTGGTCTGACCACATCTGAATTATTGTGTTTAGTTCTGGCAACCAAATTTAGGACATTAAGAACAAAGGACATTAAGAAGCTGGAGAGTATCCAAAGGAGGCCAACAGGACTGGTGGAGGGCCTTGATATTCTGCCACATGAGGCCTGGCTGAAGCAATTAGGGATGTTTAGCGTGAAAATGACAACACTTAGTGGAAACATGATAACTGTTTTCGACTGTCTGAAGGGCTGTCACTTGGAAGAGGATTAGGCTTATTCTGTTTGGCTACAGAGAACAGAACCTGAAACCAAGAATGGAATTTCTGAAGAGGCATTTTTTGTCAGCTTTAGGAAAAAACTTAGTAACAGAGCTATCCAATAGTAGAATGGGATGTATTGTGAGAGTGAGACTTTAACAGAGGTTTTTCAAGTGAAGATGGAATAATCACCTATTGGGGATGTTGTAGAATGGATTCTTGGGCAGATATAGGTTGGAGTATGCTACACAAGATTCTCCCAACTCAGAGTCTATGATTCTTTCGTAATATTTGGAAACCCTTTTATATTTGTTTTTAACTTACAAGCCAAGACAAATCAGATGGTGTATAATAATAAAAGCCAGCACTTCTGGTGGTGGTAACTGCCCCTGAACTTAAATACTGTGTTGTGTGTGGACATAAAATATTTCTATTGATATAATTTCTCTCTGTAACTATGTGCCTACAATGCAGTTTTTTTTGTGCGTGAAACAACTTACATATACTTATATCATGCCTGTGTGTCTGTGTTTATAAATGTGAATTCTTCTCTTCTCTTACCATCCTGACTTGAGAAAATGGTATTGATTTGAAGGACTGTATGGTTGAGAACTAATAAAAACACAGGTTAGTCTTTGGACTAGAAGAGATTGTAGATAGCTTTGGCTGAGCTACACAGCTGTAACTAGAGCAGAGCCATCAGTGCTTAGTCCCATGGCACTGAAATTTAGAGTTTACAAAAATTTAACACATACTTCTTCAGCAATGAAGGAACACATTATTAAGTGGAAGCTTAGCACCTAGTTAGCAAGAATAATTAATTAAAATAGGAAGCTATCTCTTCTCTTTGTTAATAATTGCATTGCTAATAATATTATCTGTGAGTTATCATAATAACTAATTCTCCAACATCCTCATCCTCCCAATTTGTCTTAAGGTGATTTAAGGGTGATTTTAGTGCTGTTAGCCTATGGTAAGAGCTGTTAATTATGGTTTACTTAGGGTTAGTTCTACCAAATACGCTTAAGAGAGTTAACAGAAGAGCAGGTGAGATACTTTGTTAAATCTTAAACAGATGGGAAGAGAAGACATCTCTTCAAGGAATCCCAACATCAACATTTGTGCACACACTATCTGAACAGGGAATTCATGAAGGGGATTCTCATGAAAGTGAAACATATATGAGACCCTGTTCTAGGCAAATTATTGTGACAGGAATTATGCAAGACAACTGGAAATAGCTTCATTACCAAGCCTCTGATCTGATATTGCATTATTAGAACTATAAAGCATTGCAGTATGAATTGTAACTGAAGAAAAAGGGAAGGTTGAGGGATTTTTTTTTTTCTCTTAGAGGTGAAGATAATGTGCAATGACAGAGAAAGTACTGCTTCACCGAGAGGACTCTGGGGCCTTGCCAGTCCAGTAAACTAGGCTAATACCTGGAGCCAAGTGCTGTCAGCAACAATGTACTGTATAAGACAGAAATTACACCACTGAAGGAGGGGAGAGACACAAAGAAAGGGAAAGGGAGAGGCAGAGGAAGAAGGAGAAGGAGAAGGAGAGGGAGAGGGAGACGGAGAGGGAAAGGGAGAGGGAGAAGGAGAGAGAGAAATTGGTGGGACTTAACTGAGTACTACAGAGAGATGAGAAGAGAATCACAGAGAACAGTGCTAGAATAGTAAGAAAGACCTGGTAGCAATATTCAAAGCTATTTACTGGAACTACATTTGAAGACAAACCTGTGGCAGGGCCAATATCACTTTCTTTTTCTTTTGGATGCTTTAGTGGAATTCATTTATTAAATACTTACTATACATAAGACACCGAAGACATATCGCTTTCCATAATGTTTTATCTCTCTAGCTGCATATAGTTCTGCTTTTTCAAATTTTCTCACTTTAAAGTACTATCCTTCATTCTGAGGAATACAAATGATACAGTCTAAACATGAACACAAACATTTCTATGTAGTTATATTAATAAAGCTTTTATTTCCTTGTTAGTATCCTTGTATGTGACAAATTCCCTTCTGCCCTAATGAATCCAAGTTAGCATTTCACATGTAGAATTACAGAGGAAAGAAACCCATAAGCACTTTTGTTAGGCTTTTGATTCCTCACCTGAAAATCTCCTGGAACTTGCCAGACAATTGGCACATATCCTATAAGTTCTAATTATTCCCTGCTTTTTGTTTCTACTCCTAAAACCAGCCAAGAAGGTCTCTCTCTCTCTCTCTTCTTAATAATAACTTCATACAGAAAATATCTATCTAATCCTAGACAGTCTCACTGGCACTTAACACTACAGAGAAGTCCCTTGTCAGGCAACCTTGAATAAGTCAGGTAATACTGCACTTTCATACTCTCATCTCCCTTAACCAAATATAGATCTGGAAGTGGAAGTAGCAGATGTTACTTAGCTCTTCACAAACTCTCATCCTGGAACCACTCAAAAAGGAGGAAACATTTGTAATACCTATCATAGATGGGATCATTCCTAAACAAAAGGGAAAGTTTGGAAGCCACCTTTGGAGCTGTCATGCTACCATCCCAATTCACAAATTTGGAGGAGTGCAGCATCATAATTCCCTCTCTAGCTCTCCCAAGGCTTTGGTTGTCTGTACAGAATACTCTTTAATAAATCTTTAATTGGACATATAAGTCTTGTTCACAGGGTTCCTCTTCCTCTCCCTAGGGTGGGCACCTAGTTATCACAAAATCACTCATTTGGAGAGGCCTCTGCGACCAAATGAAGGATCTGAAATGGGCAAGGGAAACTGATCAAGTCTTTTCCTCATTTTGAAATTCCTCAAACTTCTGGAGCTTTTATTCGATTTACTACAGAAAGTAGTCTCTTATTCAGAGTATCAGGGACTGTAAATGACCAGGCATTTACACAGATCTTTGAGCAAGGAAAGTATGATGGATGGTTTCTGTTTTGTTTTCCAATTCTTTCAATAAAACTTCCTTTACTCAATAATATGAAAGATTGGTATTGGCAAGTAGGAAGTTTGGTTCAATATAGTGGGTACATACCTTTTTTCAGGTCTTTTTGGATGTGGGTATGCAAAGCCTAACAAAGTTAAGAAAATGTTCCAAAAGTACATCCAGACCACTCATGCCAGGTACATGCAAACTGGAGATAATAACAGCACCTATCTCCCAGGATTGTTGCGAGGATCAAATGAGATAATGTTGGTAAAGCACTCAGCACAGTGGCTGGCACACAGTAGGTGCTATAGAAATGCTAGTATTAGTATTATTAACCTAACAACTCTTATCCTTCCACAAATTCACCAGAAAGATCCACTCAGCTTCCTGGTGAGAAGAGGGAAATCTCCATCTCTCTTGACAACCTGTGAACATCAGTCGATCATCTCCATCTCTCTTGACAACCTGTGAACATCAGTCGATCACAAGAGCTGTTCAATAGTAATTCTTCACTCTTATTACATGACCTGATACCTTCCTCCTCCAGGAGTACATCTGTTCAGTGATATACTTTACCCTGCTTTTCTGGTACAATTTTTATAAATTGATAATATATTGCAACCCACTCTCTCCCACCAGGAGTCTTTTCCATTGCCCTTTGGATGACCCACAATTTTACTTCTTTGGCTGCACAATGTCCCTGGAAGAATAATGATATTTATAGTTTCAGGGAAGAATTGGGGATCATTAAAAATATTGCACAATTTTCCAAAGACAATCTACCCAGTTCTGCTCCTGTTCAATTCTGTGCCCAATTCCTTGTCCATCCACAGTGTTTGATAGAACAGGATGCACTATATTTCTTCAATCAGTAAAATATTAACTGCAGTTTATACACAAAGAACTTGAAATAAAGAATTCTTATAAATGTGTCAAGTTTTTGGTAAATATCTTATTGGATATGAATGCATTTCTGTGATTATGTTAATTTCTGTGATTATGTTAACTGTTCACAAGATATCTCTATTTAAGGAAATCCCTATGTGCTTTTTAAAAAATATTTATGTGATCTATGACAAAAGGGAAATTAACTAAATTACTTAATTTATGTGTGTCACAGAAAACACTTAAAATTTTGCTTTGGAGATTCCATTTTTTTGTAAATAGGCAATACCATCAAACTTTTTAAAGTAATTAGTTCCTAGTCATATATTTCATTCTTTTTTCAGATCCATTACTTCATCAGTCACACCTGAAGTATCCCAAACCAGGGAAATCAAACCTTGATTCAAATGAGTCATTTTGCTTTAATGGACTCCTGAAGAATTAAGATCTGCCCATATGAATGGGTTTTGAGTGAACTCAAGTAACAAAGAAAAGTATGAATGAATCAATGAATACTTGAAAAAGTGGTCATTTATGATGAGTTTATATAAACATTTCTAGACACTAAAGTATGGTCCTTGCTTCATTAAAGCAAGTGAAGCAGGTTGAAATATGTTTTCTGTTTTTGTTTTGTTATGTTTTGCATTCCCTATAGCACAGTTATGCAGATGGACTGGAGGGAAATGAGCACTTCTAAGAATCTCAAGAATTTACTTTTATGGGTATGTTATTTGTTTTCTAAACTATTCAAACAAGATAACTGGTAAATTTAGGAAACTAAAATCTAAGGCAAAGTCTTCTATGAACTGAGCCAAGTAATTTTTTTATAGATTTAACAGATATGACCTAAGACACTTTGCTAAGGATTATAAACACCTCTGGTGACTATTCATTGAGAATCTTTTGTCAATGTGTATTATGAAATTAACTTACAAGATATCTGTATTAAATGAAATAAACCAGAACTAAAAAATTCAGTCTTTGTTTAAATGTGTCTAGAGAAACCTTTAAAAAGCAGTTGTCACCTATGTGATGTAGAAAACTTCGAGTGAATGGATCAAATTTAACAATTCTTGTGCCTAATTTGCGTAAGTTGTATAGATATAGCCATATTCCAGTAAATATACATACATAAGTATACACACATCAAGAGAGATGGATGAAAGAGAGATTAGGAGAAACAAAATAAAGAGAGAATGCACTTACAATTCAGGGTGCAAACTGCTAGGAAAAACACAAATATAAATAAAGCATTTGTTCTTGCCCTAAAAGTCCCTAAAGAAATTTACAACGTAATAGAGATGATCAAATACAACACTAATTAGAATATTTACTAAATAGAATATAAGAAATTGCATACGAGAATGTTACGAGACCCATTTTATTTTGAATTCTTAAAGGCAGTTAAAGTCACATAATGGGCATACTAATATATCATTGGTAGGATTATGAATTGATCTAACCATTTCAAAAAACAATTTGGAATTATGCAAAGTGATTAAAGGACTCAAAGAAGAGATGAGAAGTCACATTCCCTCCCACTTCTTTGTGGAGGTAGGGGGCTATTTGGTGCGGAAAAACAGACTAGAATGTCAGATTTTGTTTTCCTATGTATTGGTTGGTTTTGCTGAATTTGTTTTCTTCTATGTTTTAAGGCAGAAAGTTCTTAACGTTTTTATGTCACAGACCTCGTCCCTTGGTGAAGTCTATGGGACCTTCTATGAGTGTTTTTAAAGGCATAAAATAAAACTTAAAGGATTAAAAGGAAGCCAACTACTTTGAAATATAATTTTCAAGACTTATCTAAATAAACAAGTTCAAGACTCTTTAAAGGATGGCTTTCTGGGAACAGAAGAGGAAGGAATATATTGGCAAATATATGTGATATAAAAACAAAAAGTACCAATAAAATTTTAACTTAAAAATATGAACTATTCAACAGACAAGAAAAATATAGTTATATAATGCTTGCATATAACTAGGACACTATACCTGATTAACAAGTGACCATATCTGTTAGTGACACAAGATGACCTGAAGTCTCTCTTTGTTAGAATTTTTAAAAAGGGGTATTTTATAATTTTATTTCACTAAGCCTACTGAATCTTATTAAGTTTTTTTATGACAATCATTCAAACAATTAGAAGGAAATGGATTTTAATTGACTTTAGATGACTTTGTTTGAACCTAAAGAGGCCTTCAGTTTTACTAGACAGTTTATTAACCCCTAATCATCCAGTTATTTCCAGACTTGACTGTATGTGTAATTACCATTTTGTCAAGTATAATCTGCCTGATAAACATGTCAGAACACTTGCTGCTTAGTCTGTTTCAACCGATAAATGCTGTCTTTCCACAGCCTCAAGGCATAATTAACCAAAAAAAAGGCAGTTATCAAAATACACTGAAGCTGATTTTCCAAGGAAGGAGTTCATGGCATGAAGCTGAGATCTACTTTGGAGCCTAGTGCTTAGTCAGTTCTAACCTGCTATGACATGGCAATAGAGGCATACTGGATCTTTCTCACATAAACTTCAAAATGACCAGAGGAAAGAACTAAGAAGAAGCTCTGGGCCTTACATGGTCATCAGACAGATCAGTCACATACTTAGAAATAAATTGAGGGAGAGTAAGAAGAGAAAAATTAACCAAGAAGACTTAGGAATTTGTCTTTTCATGACTATAATTGGAGCCACAGAAGTTAAAATGTATTTTTATTTCAATCTCATAATGTTTGTGTATTGTGAACCATATGAACCATATTGGGAGAGAATACCAGAAAACTCAATATGCTTTAAAGTAAATTAGGTTGTGCCATCATGTTAAGAGAAATTCTTCCACTGATGCTTTACAAATATCTATTGCTTAATCGTTTACTATATAAGTTAAGGCCTGGCACCCAAGAGATGTTCAACAGGTGTTTATTAATGATGTTGATGAGGACAAGAAAGATCATTAAGGAAGAAGAGAACAGAAATAAAAGGAGGAAGATGAGGGAGAGGAGGAAGATGATGAGGATGAATACAAGGAAGACTAGGAAGATGAGGAAGAAGGAGGAAGGAGAAAAAGAAAGAAAAAGAGGAAGATGAAAAAGATGATGCAGGATGAAGGTGATTAGGAATAAGAGAAAGAGGAGAAAGAAAAAATAAGACAAGGAGATGAGTAGGATAAGGATGAATGTCAAGGATGGATGATGAAGATGATGGTGACTGTGAGGATGAGAAGGAAGAACAGAATTTAAGGTTAACAAATACATCAGAATCACAATTCACAGGCAACTAAAACTTCATATTTTGTGAGAATTAAGATATGGTGAACGCACTTTCAAAAGTATTAAAGAGACATTCAAAAAATAAATAAAAATAAGGAAACATTCAATAAATATTCTAATATGATACAAAAATTTTCACTTATTTTGCTTTAGGATGTTTAAAAATGTTAGAATTTTGATTGAAAACTTTTAAAATGCTAGGAAAGGCTAACTATTGTTAGCAAGTAATGGAAGTAAAATATCTAAGCCCTAACATTTCTTGCAATACTACCATCAGTTTGGTGCCTATTTTTGAAATCTTTCTAAAAGATCCTTAATTTATTTTAATTTTTAATCAGAGATGCAAATAACCTTCCTTAGTTACTGAAGAAAGTCACAACCTATTTGAGACACAGCTTCTGTATCAGTAAAATAGAGAAATTAGACCAGATAATCTCTAAGGCAGGGACCCTGTTTACTCTAAAAGTTATCTGGTCTTTCATTAAATAAATATCACATTTCAAATATCAGACTGTAGCTAATGGGTAGATCTTTTGATATTGCTTTGACAGATCTATGATCTCACTGATACGTGTGCACACGCGTGCACGCCTTCTAACAAATAGGGCTTTTCCAGGGAGCCTTCTGATCTTGTCTGACCTCTGGTCACACTGACAATCACCTTGCTGGAAAAGCCCCCATTCTGACTCCCCCTTGGCATCTGTCTATGTAGTTCTGAGGTGGAAGAAGTCACTCTAGTTTCTCATGGGATTTCTTTATCATTATTTGGTCTCATGTGAATCTGAAGATTTTGCTGGAGTAGATGTTGAGGAGGTAGGGAGCCTGTCTCCTGTTTCAGTGTCCACTTTAGCAACTTTTCAACTTGCAACTTTAATACCTTAGAGACTGTGGTATTACACTACTCACAGCCACAGAGAATCATAACAATATATATAAAAATATATATATATAATAAGTATTTTTAAAAATTGGCCTTCTTCAAAGATAAATTTAGGGTCAATAAAAGCACTGTACAGGTTCCTAAACATAACAGAATCTGCTTTTTTCTTTCTTAAATTCTAGGAGAGTCCATTATCCATCTGCAGTTACTATCATAAATATATATATAGCTATATAAGTATAGCTATAGACATATATAAATATCCAAAAGAAAATACAAAAAGTTCAGAGGGTGGCACAGACAAGCAGGACAAATCCACTAAAAGATACATATCAATAGATGGACATATATACATATGTATGTAATGCATACACATACATGTGTATACTCATGTGTGTGTAGGTATGTGTGTGGGTGTGGGTGTAAACTCTACTAATTAAAGGTAGAAAGAGTGCTAGACCAGGAGTCAGGAAGACCTGAATTAAAATCTGGCCTTACACACTCACTCACTGTGTGACCCTGGGCAAGTCACTTAACCTCTGTTTGCATCAATCCACTGAAGAAGGAATTAAAAATTTTAAAAAGTATGCTAAACATTTTTGTTCACATGTAATTGAGAAAAAATATAAAAAAAAATTAAGTAAGTTCTCTATTCTGATTAATTCACAGGTCTGATCAAATAAACATATAGGAGACCAAAATGTCACCTAACTCTTAGGTAGAAAGCATTTTCATGTGTGAATGTCATTAGATTTAGATATAAAATATAAACATAAAATATATCAACTAATTTTAGTTTTATTCAGGAATAAAATTACGACCTAATTTTCCTGAGCAAAGCATCTATAAATAGAGCTCCTAGGTCCAATATTACCTAGTTCACATGGTCCTGGGCAAGGATGTTTACCATAGAGAATGCCCTACAATTTGGGCTACATATTAATATTATAGTTATTGCATATGCTTGACTTGTTTTCTTCTTGTTTTATATAAATAAATTCTGACATCCCACCTAAATTACAATCTTTTCAAATACTGGCACCATATTTTCTATTTCTTTTCAACCCTTACGTAGCCTAGAACCATATCCATTTCTTGGCCATTCCTTCACCAGATGCTATGCCTTGTGGTAATAAAGAAAAACAGTTAAGTAAAAACTAAATTATTAGTAATTTCATCTGATAACAAAGACAAATATTCTGCACCTGTAGCACCCCACCTTTCTATTAAGAGGAGCCAAATGCCTTCCATTCTTCATTTTCCAGGACTGAAACTCATTATTTAATTAATTTGAGTTCAATTGTACATAGTCTCATTTGTAAAACATTACAGAGCAGGATGGTGAAAGGTTGTATTGCCTCACAAAACAACAAAAAACAACAGAAGGGGAAATAAGCCTGCAGAAAGCTTGACATCATTACCCAAATAAACAACAAACCGATGGGAAATGTGACATTTGTCAGGGTGTGTATGATAATCTGTCCTCGCTCTGCTCTCGAGGGGTTCATAATCTAATAGGGAAGATGACATACAAACAACTATGCACAAACAAGTTTTACACAGGATAAATTGGAGATAATTAATAGAAGGAAGGCAATAGATGGCAAGGTACTTCAGAATCATACAGAGCTTCTTTAAAGCTATTTGGGTCACTCAAAAGTGCTCTGCCTAACAGCTGACAGGAAAAAGCCAAAGGATGAAAACCATCCATTGCCCAGAGCATGGCAAGTAGTCCACGGTCGGTTTAGTACTAACATATTATCTTAGGCAATCGCTAAGCTACATTCGCATTTAAAAATATAATCTTTAAATAATGTTTCCTCAGGGAAGAGATGTAGCTGCAAACAACTATGAAACAGCTCTTACACTTTTCCACAGTTGTTGTTCGTCATGTCCGAATGGACCATGTCCACAGAGTTTTCTTGGCAAAGATAATGGAACAGTCTGCCATTTCCTTCTCCAGGGAATTAAGACAAACAGAGGTTAAGTGACTTGCCCACAGTCACACAGCTACTGAGTATCTGAGATCACATTTGAACGCAGGTCATCCTGACTCCAAGCCCAGAGCTCCATCCACCTAGCCACCGAGCTGCCTCAGTTTTACCCTTAAGTATCCTTAAATAGCTATATATTTAAATTTTATTTCAACAGTACTAAATCATTTCTCTACCTAAATGTTAAAGCAAAAATCTTACTTAAGTGTGTGAAATGCAAATCTTTCCAATTCATGATGGCTCGGCTGAAGGATTTTTAATTTTTCTTAGATAATCACAAAAGTCATTTAAGTTCGACTAATCCTTTATAACCTAAACTTTCCCAAAGGGCAACCTAATATCTGGACCTAAGGTAAAATTCCGTGAGATGCCTGGTCTTGATATGTTTAGGAATAAACCACAATACATCTTTCTCTAATTCTTTGGCACTTCAAATGAACTTAGGATTGTCTGAGGAAAAAAATGCTTGCTGTAGGAGCTGTGTGAACAAGCTTGTTGTACTACTATATCTAGACAAGCATTCAAATACTACAACTTTGGCAAATCCCATTAATACTTTAAGAAAGCCAAGATCTTAATAAAGAAACTTCCTGTGTAATAGTCACAAGGACAAGTTTAAGCAAGCAGGGTGTGTATGCAATATAGTAACAAATATAATACAAACAAAAGAAAATTTGTTTAATTACAGTGGAAATAATCATTATAATGAAGTGTCTTCTTTCTCATCATAAAAGAATAAACTGGACTAGTGGCAAAAGAAGTACATTATGATGGCAAGATTAGAAGATATTTTAAAGAAACATCCCAGCAGACGCCCAGGCTCCAGGGAAGGTCTTGTGGACAAATAATTCTTTTAAAATGGCTTAGTTATATATGAAGTCTCTCTTGACAAAAATTAAGGTAGTGAATTTTGGATAGATATATGATTCAACATTTTTTGGTGAATGTTCTCACTTATTATAATTGGCTCAAGTTACACATCATAAATAAAGATGAGAGGATGGCATATAATTGGAGAATGTTGGAAAAGGGTTGGTTGCTCTTGAGGCACTACACTATTTGAAGTAACTGCAAGCTGTAGGGAGGCTAGCATTTTGGCTCCCTATGATTTCCCATCATTTAAAGAGGCTCACTCTTTGGAATACTGGTAAACAGAGGCAAGGGAAGTAGAGGTAGCTTCAAAGCCTCTATAAACCTGGCTGACCCTTGTAATTGATAGCCAGACTACATTTATACATTCATTATTAATTTTCAACTGCGAGAAAAATGTTCATTTCCAGAAATGGCAGGTAGTACATTTCACTCAAAGAAAGTTCTGTTATACATACACACACATGTGTGCACACATGTGTGTATATACATATACATACAAGTTACATACATGCAACTTGAAACGCACATATGTTTCACAGAATGCTAGAATTTTTATAGCTGGAAGGGACTAGATTAGTCCATCCCCATCAATTAATAAATGAAGAAAATGGAATTTTACTGAAGTTGTGATTTACTCCATGTTTGCTGTCCCATTTTAATTAAAAATTTTATGGCACCTTACCAAGTTTTCTCAATGTTCACAGTAAAACTGACACGTTACTTATAAAAGCGTGGTAACATGAGTTTTTTTTAAATGGATTAACAACACTAACAGACAACAGAGCACAGTGGTTAAAATACTGGTTTTTGTAGTCATAAAGGCCAACTTTTGAATCTTCACTCCAACATTTACTAGTTATGACCCTGAACTCAACCTCTCAGTTTCAGTTTTCTTATTCACAAACTAGGAGTACTCCCCATACCATCTACTTCACAGGTTGTTGTGAAACACTCTGTTGCTTAAATGTGACTTTAAAGTTTAAATGCAAACTTTAAAGTACTATGCAAATATGAGTTCATATCATTACATAGATTTAATAGCAATTTATCTTTGGATATTAATAGGTAACTAATATACTGTATATGCTATTATAAAAAAATTTCAAATACTCCATAAAATACTAAAAATGCCAAATGCTATCATTTAAATGTATTCCATTAATTACCAGTTACTTTCAAGGGTCAGTATTAACTAATACAGTGTCTTCTGTTTTCATTTTTAAGTTGAAAGTGGAACTGACACCAAAGTAGAAAAGAAAAGAAAATTCCATAATAACTTATTGTAATACTAGTTTTCAGAAAAAAATATTCTTTAATTAAGTATCTGGTCTTATCAAAGTAATTACCACAATAAAATCCCAGATGAATCTGACTTCTTGGTAAAAAAAAAAAAAAAAATACAAGGACTCCTAGTAAGTTTAGAAGGCTTTCATTCATCCTTTACAGAAACAATAAGTATTAACATAAGGACTTTCCTCCAAGTTCTGCTCCAGTGTTTCCAGTGAAGATGACCTTGAGTTTCTCAAAGGCCATGTCAACAGGGAGTATTGGAACTCTTTTGGCAAATCCTACCAAGCTGCAAAGGCATTGAGTATAGGATCAAGGCAATGGATCATGTTTCTTAACCTGACCAGATTAGCTAGATTTCTGGAATTTTATCATGAGAACCATGAGGTGGTGATTTTTTTTTGACTAGCAACTTACAAAGACTGTCTCCCAAGGCAGAGAGTGGTTACAGTCCACATTACTGCAGGTAGAGAAGTACTCATGCAGCAGAAACAACAGAGCCTTGAAGCAATGAAGTATTACATTTTTAAATTCCAAATATAATTTGAGTTACCTGTTTTTTAAAATTTAAGTATATGGTCCTTCTGCTTATCATTAGTACTAAAGAAAAGTTTATATATCTGAGACAGGAAAAGGGAAAATTGACTTAATCATCAAAAATAATCACTGTTGTAAATACAATAATGCAATGAACTATTACAGCAGATGGATAAATGAAATTTTATGTTGATTTCTACTTCTTCAGTATCTTTTCTTCTCTAAAAATAAAAAAAATGAAAATTTTATTCAGTTAAGGAAAATGATAAAGCATGATTCATGGAAGGATAACAGTTGGCTTTCAAGCAACTCTGTCATGGCAAATGTTTGTGCTTTCTCATGCTAACAGGTAGAAAGAAACATATGAAGCAAAAAAAAAATTTGGAATGATACAAATAAAGTGACTAAAATATCCATACACTTTGACTCAGAGATTCTAATACTAGACTTTACACCATAAGAAAAGTTACTCATTCATTGATAAGCCTAAAGTTCCCATATACTCCAAAATTTCATAGCAACAATTTTTTTGGGGGGGAGGGTTTTAACAGAATTGGAAACAAAGTTGAATTGCTAAACAAACTGTAGTTCATGAATGTGATGCAATATATTGCTGTGATGTAAAAAACAATGAAAAGGACAAATATAGAGAAATATGGAAAGATTTACATGATCTGATGCAGAGTGAAGAAGAGTCAAGAAAACATGTAACACAATGGCTACAATAATGTAAATGCCAAGAATCACAAAAGTCAAAAATAAATACTGCAAAATTACAAAATACAAGAACAGCTGTAAAAAGACAGCTGTTATGTTGCAAAGGCAGAAAATCCATAGGCATGTAGTTTTCAGACTTTTTGGATATATTGATCAGTTTTGATGATTCTTTTCTCTTTAAAAAAACTGCTATATGGGATATCTCTATAAGAAGATAAAAGGAGAGATACTGGGAGAAATTTTGGTTACATGAAACACAAAAGATATCAATAAATTTTATTTTTTTTACAAAGGTTTAGCATTAGCTAAAAAAAGTGATTGGCTCCGTCGGCTTTACTCATCAATCAATCACTCAATCGATCAACAAGTGCTCACTAAGCACATTTTACGCACCAGGAGCTGTGTTAGGCACTAGAAAAACAGGTACAAAAAATTAAGTAATCACCGCAAAGAGCTCACCTTCCATTAGGGGAGATAACATACACATATACAGATACACACCAAGTAAGTAAAGGGAAGTGAAATAAAAAGCAGCCAGGTTGTAAACACGCCAGCAGCTGGGGAATCAGGAAAGTGTTAAGCTGCAGGTTGAGGGGACGCTCCGAGGCACAGGGGAGAGGGGAGGGCACCCCAAGTGTGAAGGGCAGCCGTAGGGAAGGCATAGTGACTGGCAAGAACTGCTGGGCTAAACGGACTGGATCATAGATCTCAGGAAGTGAAATGACACATGATGAGGATACAAAGACGGGCTGGGGTCAGGTTGCAAAGGACTTAAAAAAACATGTAGGAATTTTATATTTTATCTTAGAGGCATTAAGAAGTCCTTGGAATTTGTTGAGTAGACAGTGACATGGTCAGATCTACACTTAAGGAGAAATGGCTTTGGTTGGTGTGTGAAATGTACTTGCAGAGGGCAGAAACTTGAGGCAGAAGGCCAATGTGGAGGCTTTGGCAACAGCGCAGGTAAGAGGCGATGAGGGTAGAGTCTACGTAAATAGAGAGAAGACAGATTTTACTGACACTGCAAGTGGAAATCACAAGATTCAGCAACTGCTTGGATATGTACAGTGAGGGAGAGGGAGCAGCAGGGGACGATAGTGAGGCTATGAACCTGGAAGCCTGGAAACCTAAGCTGAGTAGGAAGTTATGGAGAGAGTGTCATGAAGGTGAAAGTCTCTTTCTGGGAAATATCTACACCCACACGCCTCCAGAGTGTGAATTCCCTTCAACTCTTTTCAACTGGCATTATCTTCAGATAACTTGTTAAATTTAAACCCTAGCACAGTACCTGGGAAGAGTAACACATTAATCCATTAATGTCCTTAACACTAATTCATTGAATAGATTTCTAAAGGAACCAGAACAGAAGACAGATAAGGTGAGGAAGCTGAGTCTCTTCATAAAACCAGGGTTGGGGAGTAGGGGTGGGGGCTGGACTAAATGATCTTCCCACTCTAAATCTATGACTTTTGTGTTACTAACTATGGAAGATGAGAGTGGGCTGAAGCAGATAGTAAGAGAACAAACAGAAGATGCCTAAGGTAGGGAGAAACCCTCAATAAAAGGAAATCAGAGCTGCTAATCAAAAATGGTCTACTTCACAGTTTTAAGGCTGGAAGTGCTTATTAAAAGCCACACTTTAATTTTCATTTGTGTCTTTTCATTCTTCTTTTATATATTTTCATACTCTTGGGAAAGAATGCTTCTTTCTTTGACTCTTATCTACATGAATATGCATCTTTCCATTCAGCCCAGGACATTACGTGCAGTGGCAAAAAGAAGTCAGAGGATTTTAAAAATCCTACCAGCTCCTATACTTAAAATTTCCATAAACTTGGACAAGTCAGTGGAATATCTCTAGGCCTCAGTGTCCCTCATATGTAAAATTAAAGATGAAATCTTCACTTCATTTAGGTGTTCTGCTTGGTTTTCACTCCACTATCATCTTCAGCATGACCATGCTAGCTTTTCAAATTATTTTTGTGTACTGTCTTCCTCCACTAAACTGTAAGCTCCTTGAGGGCAGAGACTTTTTTTTTCTTATTTATAGCCTGTGTTTAGTATAGTTCTAGGCACAGAGGAGGTACTTTATATTTCTCATATAGTACCTGTAAGATTTTTCCTGGTTCTAAATCTACGATCCTAATATAGACTTGCTTTTTGTAGTTTCAATGGCCATTTGTTTTTCCTATGATTTTCTATTGTAAGAATTCTATGAAAAGTGATCTAGATTTGGAAACTCTAAGAATACATCTTTCCCTCCATTAGTTTACAATACTAAAATACTGTAGCATTTGCAGAATACCGAATTTTTATTTCCAGAGTTTTCTACTTCTTTATGTTTCTTTTCAATTATCATTAAGTATAACTTGGGTCAAATGTATTAGTCTATAATGATCGCATATATATATGCACTTCCTTTCGTAAATATTGGTGTTATGGTATTTCCTCTATTCTCTGGACATCTTGTTTGATTTTAAAGAATCTTGATTTAATCTTTGGAACAATTCATCTTCTCTTTCCTTTACTTAGCTAAGATCACACGATATCCCCCTTAATCCCTGTGCTTTCCCTATTTTTATGTTATTCTTTATGCTAATTCCACTTTTATTGTGCCTTTATCTATTTCATTACAATTTCCTTTTCTTCAATCTCTTCTAATTCATTCTTCTTACTTACTATCCCTTCCTAATGGGCAAAATATGTCTTCTCATATCTCTTCTTATTCTTGTTCTTTTCCCTTTTAAGTTTAGCCTAATCATTCATTTTGGCCTTCTGTCACCAAACAGCTAAAAATGGGAATAACAGAAAGAAATGTTGGTTGCAAATACTGTAACATCTTTTAGGCAGGTGCCTTTTTATAAAACTCTATATAATTTAATTTTCACACTTCACAAGAAATTATTAGTAATAAGAAAATAATTTTACCTTGGTTGCATCAGGTATAAAAACCATGAAAAGAAGATGACCACATCTTCATCAGAATTCTGCTGCATCAACAGGTAAAACTACTTAGGAAAATGGAACTTCCATCTATGAAGTAGAATTCATATAAATTGCTTTGCCCTCCCATTTTAATGGTGGGGCACAGAATAAACTAGATATTTTGAAAAAATCTTGGAAACATTAACTTTGTTGGCAGTGTTCTACTCTCAATATCAGTCAGAAATTGTAGAATATATCAAGACAAAAGATTTCTAAGACAAAATTCTATTTGGTACAAGAGTCAAAAGATTTGTGAATTTCCAAGAATATCTATTTGGATTTAATTAACTAACATTTAGTTATTATAATTGTCTATCTAAAGAGCACAAACTTTAAGAAACTAATATGTGAGATTATATAAAGAATTTTATAGAGAGAGAAGATTAATCTGTCAACAACTCAATATGACTTCACAAAGCAACTAGGATTTGAACATAACTCCATTTCCTTTGAGTAATCACATTCTTACTTTTTTTATATTTTCCTTTATATTTATCAATTCTAAGTAGAAGTAGTACTCTAGTAATTAACTGTCTTAATAAAATAATTTAAATAGCTTCAACAAAACTTTCAATAAATGTTACTAATTTGTATATTTAATGCTTTGACATAGAATTTTTCCATATACAATCTTATTTCCTTGACATTACAATTTTTGGTTCCAATTACATAGACCAAGACCTAGTAGATTAAATATGATAGCAGTAGCTTTCCAAAAATTGTAAAGGACCCTGAACTTGGGAGTGAGAAGGCCTGGGTTTAAATTCTGATCTCTTACTGTGTGACCTTGGCTAAGTCATTTCACTCCCTGTGTTTAATTTCCTTGTATGTAAAAAGAGGCTGTGCAATGTACCCAGGATCCCTGCGAGCTCTCATAGTCTGAGATCTAATACATGATTTACATAAGGTGTCAGCAGAAATACTTCAGAGTGGCACACTCTGACCTTGAATATTTCTCTGATTCTTTTCCATGCCCTCATCCTACCAATCCCTGTCCTTTTTAGAACAAATGCTGTACAAATTAAGTAGCCTCCATGCCCTAGAAGTAACCTTAGGAACCATGATGCAGTTCAAAATATTTTGAACATTTTTTTTTCCTCATGCCACTTACATATTTCCCTAAAAGTCCTCTTCCTAAAAGACTTCATGTAGACCAACACTAAATTACTTTGTAGTTTTCAAGAACTGTAATTTAACAATCATTAGTGATTTCCTATAGGAAAAAAATCAGCCTGGAATTTAACACCTTCTACAATGTGGCCTCTCACTATCTTTCCAGCATTATTTCATCACTATTTCATTACTATTCCTGCTAGCTGTCCCTTGTATGTAACACACAATCTCATGACTACTTACAGGTAGACCAGCATTCCTTCCTTTTCTCAGCTCTCCTCTTTTTCTCTCCACTAAGAAAAACTCCTACCTGCCTCTTAAATGACATATAGTTACCCCCCTTCCCTTTCCCTCTCTTTCCTCCCCCTACATTTCTCTCTCACCATTTACCTTAGTTTCTTTTAAGGTATGGTCCCATCCTATTCAGTTCAATCTGTGCTCTCCATCTCTGTATGTGTGTGCATGCGTGTACATGTGTATGTATGGTCCCACCAACTACCCAGATACTGAAAAGTTTTAAGAGTTACAAATATTGTCTTTCCCTGTAAGAATGTAAACAGTTCACTTCTGGTAAGTCCCTTAAGACTTCTCTTTGCTGTTTCCTTTTTCATGCTTCTTCTCATTCTTGTGTTTGAAAGTCAAATTTTCTTTTCAGCTCTGGTTTTTTCATCAAGAATGATTGAAAGTCCTCTGTTTCATTGAAAGACCATATTTTTCCCTTGAAGTATTATACTCAGTTTAGCTGGGTAGGTGATTCTTGGTTTGAATCCTAGTTCCTTTGCCTTCTGGAATATCCTATTCCACGCCCTTCGATCCCTTAATGTAGAAGCTGCTAGATCTTGAGTTATCCTGATTGTATTTCCACAGTACTGGAATTGTTTCTTTCTAGCTGCTTGCAAGATTTTCTCCTTGAGCTGGGAGTTCTGGAATTTGGCCATAATGTTCCTAGGAGTTTCTCTTTTTGGATCTCTTTCAGGTGGTGATCGATGGATTCTTTCAATACTTATTTTGCCCTCTGCTTCTAGAATGTCAGGGCAGTTTTCCTTGATAATTTCATGGAAGATGATGTCTAGGCTCTTTTTTTGATCATGAGTTTCAGGTAGGCCCATAATTTTTAAATTGTCTCTCCTGGATCTATTTTCCAGGTCACTTGTTTTTCCCATGAGATATTTCACATTCTCTTCCATTTTTTCGTTCTTTTGGTTTTGTTTGGTGATTTCTTGGTTTCTCGTAAAGTCATTAGACTCCATCTGTTCCATTCTAATTTTGAGAGAACTATTAAATTCAGTGAGCTTTTGAGCCTCTTTTTCCATTTGGCTCATTCTGCTTTTGAAAGCATTCTTCTCCTCATTGGCTTTTTGAACCTTCTTTGCCAATTGAGTGAGCCTATTTTTCAAGGTGTTAATTTCCTCAGCATTTTTTTGGGTCTCCTTTACCAAGGTATTGACCTGTTTTTCATACTTTTGTTGCATCTCTGACATTTCTCTTCCCAGTTTTTCCTCCACCTGTCTAACTTGCTTTTCAAAATCCTTTTTGAGCTCTTCCAGGGCCTGAGCCCACCCGCCACCCCCCTGGGGTGTCTGGGGTACTGAGGCCCGGCCCTCCACGTCTTTCCCTGATGGCAAGGATACGTCCTCATCAGCAGATCCGAAGGTCGGGATCATTTGCATTTGTTGGAAAAAACTCTCTAAAGTCTTATTTTTCTTCCCTTTTCTAGGCATTTTCCCAGCCAGTTACTTGACTTCTGAGATTCCTTTGCACCCCCCGCCTGGATCCGCCCAGCTAGTGCTTGGCCTCTGAGATTTAAATGGGTTTTCCTCCTGCCGGCTGTCAATCAGTGAGCTTTAGTTCAGGTGCTGGGGTGGGGGCAGGGCCACCTCCCAGACTCAGATCCCTCGGGGGCTTTATGTAGAGACTTTCAGGAATGGAGCGGGTGGGGGCGGGGTGGGGGGCCCCGCCTCCCAAGCTCAGTTTCCTTGGGGGCTTTAAGCAGAAGCCTTCAGTAATAGAGCGGGGTGGGGGCAGGGCCGTCTCCCAGGTTCAGCTCCCTCAGGTTTTATGCAGGAATCTTCTGTAATGAAGATCCTGCCTGCTGCTGGGGGATTCCTGAGTCCTGGTCCGCTGCCACCTCAGCCGCCACCCACACCTCTGCCTCTGCCGCTTCCTGCCCCCGTCTCTGCCGCCGCTGCTTCCTCCCGAGGGGGCCCGAGTCACGGAGACGCCCTGCTCCCCCTCTCCTCCAGCCCGGCCTTCTCTCTCACTGACCTGTAGCTTCTGTGGGCTGAGGGACTTTCCCAGTTGCTGGAGCTTCCGTGTCTGAAGCCTGCTCGGATCAGCTTCTCTGTGGCCACGGCCAAGGCCACGCTGGGGGTGGGGTCCACTTTCCGGGGTGCGCCGGACCCTAGGGACGGGTCTCCAGGGCTCACTGGAACAGAAATCTCTTCCACTCTGTTTCTGCACACCTTGTATTGGCCCAGAAGTTATGGGGGACTCTTTTTACATTAATTCTATGGGCTTTTGGTTTCGGAGCTCGTAAACATGCGTCCTTCTACTCCGCCATCTTGGCTCCGCCCCCCCTTCCTTTTCCCTAATCATAAAATCCCTAGATTTGTTCAAAGCTCAGCCTAGGTGTCACACACCAAAATCTTACTTGATCCTCCCAGTTGTCCGTGTTCTCTCAATCCCGGAATTATTTTGTCTTGTTTTTCATGTATTTTTTACGTGCTTACCTACATTTATGTCACACATTCCCCTAAATCTAAGCTTCTTAAGGGCAAGGACGGCTTAATTTTTGCTTCTTTGTCCTCAATTCCTAATTTATAGTAGGCACTTTTCTTATTGCTTAACCTGCTTTGTCAAAACCAAACCTTGCCCCAAACCACAGTCTTCCCCTATCATGCTACTGAATGGAGTTCAGAAGGGAGTTGGAGAAAGTCAAGAAAATACTGACTGATTCCACTACAAATCTGGTATCTCTTTTCAGCTGGGTCCTCATTATAGCAAAACAATCTTTCTACTCAATTTTCTAACCCCCAAAACACTGGACCTTTAGCCCAGCCCCCAATGCTGTCATTGAGGAAAGAAATCATTTTGGAGAAGTGATAATCATCATTATCACTCGAGTCCTAGAAGGGACAAAAAGACCTCCCACCACCACCCTCCCAACAGTACTGCTTCTAGTCCAGCCCTCACCGCCATCACCTGGAAAAGCAATTGCTGTGGAGAAAGAACGGTGGAGAAATCTCCACCAAATGCTAACCAATAACTATTCTAAGGGCAGGCAAACCAGCCTAGCTGAAGTAGCAAGGCACCCTAAGAGAAAGAAGGTAATATGTACCATGCAAGTCAAAATACTACCACTACCACCACCACCTACTATCTTCCCTCAAACCCCAACAGAGACAATCCAGAACCCCAAATGCAAGAACAGCAATGCTTTCAGCCACTGTCCCTAAGGAAGCAAACCCTGTGGAGATGCAACCTTGCAACTGCTCTTACAAGTGATATAACCACATCAATAGAAGATCAAGAAAATAAAATTCTTGCCCCCAAGTCTTTGGCACTACAAAATGGTTCAACAGAATATGATTTTTATCAATTGAAATGACATTAAAGAAGAAGCATTACCATCTGCTTTGGCACATACCCTAAGGAACGTGCCATCATCTTACAACTGAAACTTTTCATAAGTATTTTCTCTCCTATTAGAATGTAAGCTCCTGAATAGCAGCACCTGTCCTACTTTCCTTTTGTATCCCAAGTGCTTAGCATACAGTAAGTATTTAACAAGTGCTTCATTCATTTATTCACTAACATAACCATCTCCCTAGTTCAAGACCTCTTCACTTCTCACTTGGTTTATTGCAATAGCCTCTTTCTTCCCACCTTTAACATTTTTTATTTGGAACAAAAAATAAACTAAAAAAAATTACCTAATATTATAGAAATTGCATATTATAGAAACAGAAATCTGCAAATGAAATTGCAGATCTTTATTATGGACAGTTTGGTTTTTAAATTCAAGATACAACTTTCAAAATTGTTGTATTTGTCTATGATTCTGGCCCTTGTGTTTTTTTCCGTACTTTTAAAAAGTACTTTAATGAGACTCTTTTTTCATGGCTACCCTATTCCTACCTCTACCCCCAAGGCACTCCAATGCAAAAAAAAGCAAAACAAAACCCTTGCAACAAATATGTACAACCAAGAGCAAAATTCCTACACTGATGTTCAAAAATGTA
Organism: Bettongia penicillata ogilbyi; assembly: GCA_023548195.1. Taxonomy (NCBI): domain Eukaryota; kingdom Metazoa; phylum Chordata; class Mammalia; order Diprotodontia; family Potoroidae; genus Bettongia; species Bettongia penicillata. The sequence goes on from JAJHZJ010000145.1 coordinate 1,726,980, forward strand.
CACTTTATTCTATATCTTGAGTCCACAAGCTCTAAGGAAATGGGTAATATGTTGCATCATCAGTCCTTTGGAATCACATCTGTTTATTGTATTATTCAGAAGTCTTTTAAAGGTTTAAATTATTATTTATATTATTCTCCGGTCTAAATTATTCTCCTGATTCTTCTCACCTTATTCTGCATCAGTTTACAGAAGTCTTTCCTTTTCTGAATGGTCCCTTTCATCACTTCTCATGGAACAATAATATTCCATTACACTCATATACCTTAATTTATTCAACCATTCCTCTATTTAAGGGCATCACCTTAGGTTTCCAGTTCTTTATTCTAACAAAAAAAGAATTGCTAAAATATTTTTATACATAGGGATTCTTCTCTTCTTTGTAAAAATTTCTTTGGGAATGAAAAATATGCCTAATGGTAGTACTGTTGGGTTGAAGGGTATGTACAATTTAGTAATGTTTGGAGATAGTTACAAATTGCTTTCTTTTAAAAAAATCTATTTTTTTTTTCAATGAACAAGTATTTATTTCTTCTTTCTCCCATTCCATACACCCTTCCCTCTCTGCCCTGCCAAGTGAATGAAAAGAAAAATGAAATTTTCATCATAAATATATATAATCAAGCAAATCAAATTCCCACAGTGGCCATGTACAAAAATGTATGCCCATTCTCCATCTTGAGATCATTACCTCTCTGTCAGGGACTGGGTAACATTCTTCAACCGCAGTCCCCTAGAACTATAGCTGGTCACCACCTTGGTCAGTGTTCTTAAAGCTTTCAGATTTACCTTTACAATGTTGTTACTCTGTAAATAAACTCTTAGCTCTGTTCACTACATTCCATATTCATTCAGTCTGTATTAATTCAGACAAGTTTCTTTAAAACTGTCCCTTTTATCATTTCTTATACTATAATCGTATTCTATTATATTCATATACCTCATAATTTATCTGGCCATTTTCTAACTGAAGGACACCTCCTTAGTTTTCAGTTCTTTGGCACTACAAAAAGTTCTGCTATGAATACTTTTGTACATACAAGTGATCTCTTTGAAATGTAGACTAGCAAAGGTACTGATGGGTCAAAGGGTATGAAGCTGAGTAACTTTTGGGGCAGAATTTCAAATTGCTTTCTAGAATGTCTGAACCATTCTGTTTTCCTGAATCCCCTCCAACATATCATTTTTCTTTTTTATAAACTTTTGTCAGATGAGTACAAGGCAGAACTACAGAATTGCTTTAATTTGCATGTCCCTAGTCATTAGTGATTTGGAGCATTTTCTCATTTGGTTGTTAATAGTTTTGTAATTGATCTCCTTGCCTCAATCCTCTCCCTGACTCTAATTTACCCTCCACCAAGCTGGCAAAGTGATATTCCTAAAGTGTAGGCTTAACGATGGCATCCTCCACCCTTACTCCACTCAATAAACTCCAGTGTCTTGTATGTCTTTTAATTACTTTCAGGGACAAATATAAAGCCCTTTTTGGGCATTTCAAGTCCAGCATACCCCAGATCCCTTTCTACATTTCCAGTAATCTTATACTTTAATCCATTCCATGCACTCCATGATCCAAGAACACTGGCCTTCTTGCTGTTTCTCACCCATGACACTCCCTCTCCTTTCATCACTTTTTCACTGGCTTGCTGCCCTTACCTTGAATGCTCCCTCTCCTTACCACCTCTCAGAATCTCTGGCTTCCTCCAATACTCGGCCTAAAGAAGATTTTTACCAGGAGGTCTTTCCTACTTTCCCCCACTTCACAATTGCTAGAACCATCTTCTTGAAAGTTATCCTGAATCTACTCTGTATGTATCTATTTACCTTCGTGTCACCCCGTTAGAACATTGTTTCCTTGGGTTTTGTAAAAGCCCCTTTTAGACTTTTTTAGTATTCCCCAAACTTAGAACAATGTTGCACACATATAAAATGCCTAATATTCACTGATTAGTATGTGTATTGAAATATACTGAAACAATGATGGCAAGAGTAGACTTTGAAAATTTTGCCTTGAAAATCTCACTATTTCAAATATATCCATACTGTTGTCATGAGGTTATAGAAAATAAATGACAAAATTTAGGCAAGGAAATCAAAACAGCTTTTAACATGATTGAGTTTTCTTATATACTCTGAATAACAAACAGCTGTGAATATGCCACAAAAGCATAATGAAATGACATCTACTTCCTACTCACTAGGTAAAGGAATGTTGTAGAAGCCAGTAAGGTAGAAGCAGTAAACTTTTCATGAATGTATGCATGTATCTTCCTTTAAGTGATCAATGCCAAATTTCAGAGTAAATTCTGCTACATGTGCATACTGGTTGCAAAGTTTTGGTTTTTTTATCCAGTAGGATAAGAACAGCTCATATGCTACACAATAGCTTCTGAAACAATTATTTCTTTCTTTTTTAAATAAAAAATTTATATAATTAACTGTTTACATTCATTTTCACAAAATTTTGGGTTTCAAATTTTCTCCCCTCCCCCCACCCCAATACACCGAGCAATCTAATTTTCCCTATCACCAATCTGCCCTCTCTTCTATCATCCCTCCCTTCTCTTGTCCCCATCTTCTCTTTTGTCCTGTAGAGCCAGATGACTTTCTATTCCCCATTAACTGTATTTCTTATTTCCTAGCAACAATACTCAACAGTTGTTCCTAAAACTTTGAGTTCCAAATTCTCCCCATCCCTCCCTCCCCACCCATTCCCTTTGGGAAGGCAGGCAATTCAATATAGGCCCTATCTGTGTAGTTTGGCAGATGACTTCCATAATAGTCGTGTTGTGTAAGACTAACTGTATTTCCCTCCATCCTATCCTGCCCCCCATTGTTTCTATTCTGTCTTTTGATCCTGTCCCTCCCCAAGTGTTAACTTCAAATTGCTCCCTCCTCCCGTTACCCTCCCTTCCATCATCCCCCCCCCTTGCTTATCTCCTTCTCCCCCACTTTCCTGTACTGTAAGATAGGTTTTCATACCAAAGTGAGTGTGCATTTTATTCCTTCCTTTAGTCAAATGTGATGAGAGTAAACTTCTTGTTTTTTTCTCAGCTCTCTTCTTTTTCCCTCCACTAACAAGTCTCCTGCTTGCCTCTTGAATGAGATATAATTTACCCCATTCCATTTCACCCTCTTTCCTCCCACTACATTTCTCTCTCACCATTTACCTTAATTTCTTTTAAGATATGGTCCCAACCTATTCAATTCACTCTGTGCTCTCTGTCTCTGTATGTGCGTGCATGTGTGTATGTGTGTGTGCGTGCATGCGTGTACATGTGTGTGTGTATGTGTGTGTGTGGTCCCACCAACTACCCAGATACTGAAAAGTTTTAAGAGTTACAAATATTGTCTTTCCATGTAGAAATGTAAACAGTTCACTTCTGGTAAGTCCCTTAAGACTTCTCTTTGCTGTTTCCTTTTTCATGCTTCTTCTCATTCTTGTGTTTGGAAGTCAAATTTTCTTTTCAGCTCTGGTCTTTTCATCAAGAATGATTGAAAGTCCTCTGTTTCATTGAAAGACCATATTTTCCCCTGAAGTATTATACTCAGTTTAGCTGGGTAGGTGATTCTTGGTTTGAGTCCTAGTTCCTTTGACTTCTGGAATATCCTATTCCACGCCCTTCGATCCCTTAATGTAGAAGCTGCTAGATCTTGAGTTATCCTGATTTTATTTCCACAATACTGGAATTGTTTCTTTCTAGCTGCTTGCAAGATTTTCTCCTTGAGCTGGGAGTTCTGGAATTTGGCCACAATGTTCCTAGGAGTTTCTCTTTTTGGATCTCTTTCAGGTGGTGATCGATGGATTCTTTCAATACTTATTTTGCCCTCTGCTTCTAGAATGTCAGGGCAGTTTTCCTTGATAATTTCATGGAAGATGATGTGTAGGCTCTTTTTTTGATCGTGACTTTCAGGTAGTCCCATAATTTTTAAATTGTCTCTCCTGGATCTATTTTCCAGGTCAGTTGTTTTTCCAATGAGATATTTCACATTCTCTTCCATTTTTTCATTCTTTTGGTTTTGTTTGGTGATTTCTTGGTTTCTCAGAAAGTCATTAGACTCCATCTGTTCCATTCTCATTTTGAGAGAACTATTATCTTCAGTGAGCTTTTGAACCTCTTTTTCCATTTGGCTAATTCTGCTTTTGAAAGCATTCTTCTCCTCATTGGCTTTTTGAACCTCTTTTGCCAATTGAGTGAACCTATTTTTCAAGGTGTTATTTTCTTCAGCATTTTTTTGGGTCACCTTTACCAAGGTATTGACCCGTTTTTCATGCTTTTGTTGCATCTCTCTCATTTCTCTTCCCAGTTTTCCCTCCACCTGTCTAACTTGCTTTTCAAAATCCTTTTTGAGCTCTTCCAAGGCCTGAGCCCACCCGACATCCCCCTGGGATGTCTGGGATACGGAGGCCCTGACCTCCACATCTTTCCCTGATGGTAAGAATATTTCCTCGTCATCAGAATTGAAAGGCGGGAACATCTGTACCCCCTCAAAGTAGCTCTCTAAAGTCTTATTTTTCTTCCCTTTTCTGGGCATTTTCCCAGCCAGTTACTTGACTTCTGAGATTCCTGTCCAGCCCTGCCTAGATCCGCCCAGCTAGTGCTTGGGGTCTGAGATTCATATGGGCTTTCAGTGGCCGGCGCAGCTGCTATTCAATGTGAGCTTAAGTTCTGGTGCTTGGGTGGGGGCGGGGCCGCCTCCCAGGCTCAGTTCCCTCAGGGGTTTTATGTAGAGACCTGAACTTCTGCCTGCCTGCTCGGGGAGTCCTGGGCCGCCGCCGCCGCCTCTGCCCCTGCCGCTGCCTCCGCTGCTTCCTCCTGAGGGGGCCCGAGTCAGAGAGACACCCTGCTCCCCTCTCAGCCAGCCCAGACGTCTCTCTCACTGACCTGTAGCGTCTGTGGGCAGAGGGACCTTCCCGACCGCCAGAGGTTCCATCCCTGAAGCCTGCTTGGATCTGCTCCTCTGGGGCCACGGCCAGGGCAGCTCAGGGGTGGGCTCCGCTTTCCGGGGCGTGATGGACCCTGGGGACAGCTCTCCAGGGCTCTCTGGAACGGAGGTCTTTTCCACTGTGTTTCTGCACACCTTGCAGTGTTCCAGAATTTGTGGGGAGTTCTTCTTGCAGGAAATATATAGGGTGTGGGTTCAGAGCTAGCATACGTGAGTCTTTCTACTCCACCATCTTGGCTCCACCCCCTGAAACAATTATTTCTACTGCCATAGACATATGGTGTTGAAGTCATCATTCACATGGATATTCTAATGCTACATATAATAATTTGTGATCTTGGCAAAAATTCATCAGTTTTAACTTAAATGCCTTAACCAACTTCAAATTTTCACATTTTTTAATAATGATGTCAAAGATGTCATTTTTAATGTCCACCAGCTAACTAATGTTCATTGGCAATCAAAAAATTCAAAGATTATAGTGATATTAAATTTTTTTCTCTAATTAAAATATTGGTTATTTAGTCATTAAGTGTGCTTCTACCTTTTTCCGGCCCTAACAAACTGAATCATATCTTATTTTGGTATAGTTTATTATAGGCAAAAACCTCTCATATTAAACACAAACTTAACAATCTTGGCTATTTGGTTTCTCATCCTTGAAGAGATAAGAGGAAACATGCTGAATGGCTTAGGAGAAATACAAGAAGTGGGAGGTGACAATGTGACTATGAGGAAAGAAAGAAAAACTTCAGAAAAGAACTAAATAAGTATAACAATCTAAGTCTATTTGTCATAGGGGCAAATACCCCTAGAAATATCAGTAGCACTTGAAGATAATTCTATATTATAGTTCAGTATAACACAAGTTCATAACAAATAAAAGAGAAGTATTTATCAGCTACTATGTGCCAAGTACTATGTTAAGCACCAGGGTTGCAAAGAGAAAAACTGTGCCAGTCTCTGCTATCGAGGAACTCATCCTTTAAGTTCTGTTGGAGGACTGACTAGAAGTCCTAAGGGGTTAAAGTGGACTGATGAAAACAGCAAAGCCCAATCATGCTTAGTTTACATAAGCATATCAGATGAGAGTGCCAGGGGTATGCAAGGCATCTCCAAGGAAGGATGGATGACAAAGCCTGGATTATCTGAGGAGGCAGTGAAGAGCACTACAAAACGTGGTGGTCCTCTATGTTATGGGAGAGAATAGAGCTGTCAATTCCCATCACATCAAACAAGTGAATAGTTAATCAGCAAAGAGAAGGCGACTCCCAGTGATGGCAGATCTTCCCACCATCTCTCTGGCTATCCCAAATAGATCCATAATGATCACGGTGTCACGAAATTTTGCATTTTAAATGGACAATGGAGGTTATCTGGTCTGATCTTCCAATGAATTCTCCCTTCCCTTGAGTTAAGTTATTCTGTTATTGGACAGTGGCAACCATCAAACATATCTCCAATATGTTATGTTATGTTACTTGACACCTGCCATGACTGGCACCAGCATTACCTCCCTGAATATCTTCTATTGATCTGAAATCTTACCCTGTAACTATTTGCAACCCAGTTGACTAATTTTGCCTTCTCTAAGAGGAATGTCTGTTTCATAGACAATTCCTTAAGAGCTTGAAGATAGCTATCAAATTCCCCTTAAGTCTTCTCTCTTGAACCAATTCTTACTACTATTCTTCATGTGACCGTTTTTCGGAACTTTACCCTCCTTGTTACTCCAAACTTTGCCTAGTTTGTCAAAGGTGCTCATAAAATATGGCACTCAGAATTATTACAATCTTACTAGCATAGAATCTGGGCAGTAAATTTCTTACATAAACAGTTGTCACATCTCATAGCTTCTATATGTACAAACGAGTTCCTGAGTCTTCTTGGAAAATGTTATATTTATCTGGTATATTTTATCTTTTTTCCTTCAATTTACCATTCCAACCAATTAAGACAATTCTGAATGTTAAATCTGTAATATGTTCTCTATCCTGCTCAACTCTGTATCATTTGTAAATTTAATACGCATAACTCTTATGACTTCACAGAAGTTATACTCCAGTACTTCAGAGAATCTATGATCTATCTCATTCATGTCAGCTACTCCCTCCAATGATATACCTAGCAATACAATTATTCCTATACATCTTTTGCAATTCTTACTGATGTTCTCCCATACAGGGAGCCCACTCAAAGGGAAAGATGCTTTCTTTTCATGCCCTTCCCAGTGACTCTGCATGGATACTAATGGAGCATAAAAAGTCTGTCTATGTATATTATTATTTACTCTAATTTGTCAATCAGCAAAAATCAGCCCTCTCCCACCTCACAACGGAGGACAAAAAAGAAAACTCCCCTTACAAATTATATATAATATCAAACTCTGTGTGTGCACTTTGTGAGTTGCTTCAATAGTATAGATCCAACTTACATGTGAAATATCTGTTCAATAGCTCTAAAAGGTTGCCTTAACGTTCCAGGATAGTTGATATGATAGACTATTACTTTAACTATTTTTTTATATACAATGAGTCTTTTGTGTTTTAAGAATTTTTTGGTGTAGTGGAGAAAATAAATAGCTGTCACATAACTGATATCTATTCTGTACACTAAGTATCTTTTCTAGAAGGGACCCTGTTTATAACTTTTGGAGAAAACCCAAATGTGAACCATACATAAGCATAGTTTTAGAAATTTTCCCCCAAATTCTGTTCCATAGTGGAAGTATAACCAGCCAAAGTGTGAGAAAATCCTCATCCCCTCTATTTGCATCAGGTTTCCTCATGACTGAACCTGCTGTGTGAGAACACAGTAAGAACTTTTTGTGGAAGAGGTTACCTCTAGGGCCAAGGATAACATGGTGACAAGAAATAGTATAGAAATCTACAGCAACAAAATAAAAATCAATACTATCTTTTTATGGTGGGATTCTTTTTTTTTTTGTTTGCTCATTTTTTCAGTCTATTTTCTGACCTCAGACTTAAATGTCAGGGCTAGGCTTTGTGCAATTCTGAAAGATCTGGGCTGGTCTTCTTGCTGCTTTCTGGAGGGTAGGGCATTGTGTTATTCCAGGCTCTCAAGGACAGTCTGCTGGGGACCTGAAAGCTTTCAGTGCTCCTAAAGTGGTCTCAGCTCTGCAAGTTCCTTTCATGGGTTTGGGTCTACAGAACCAAAGACTGCTACAGGACTCAGTTTCTATCAGCCAGCCAACTGGAAAGCTCTGCTGGTTCAGTGACAGAACTGCAGACTTCCCTTTAGACTGGGATTCATGCATTACTCTGCAGAATTGAGATTGGGCAAGAATCTGGGATTGAGACCCTGTTCTATACCTGAGAGTCCAAGTCACAGTACTGCTGCTTGCTTCTGCTCAGTACACAGGCTAGGATCCCCAACTACTTCTCATCCCAGAATGCCACCCTGGGCACAAATCCCTGTTTTGAATTAGTGACCCTAGAACTGTATGATGGGTGACAAAAAACCTGTATACTCCACACAAGGATATGTTATTATGGTAGAGGTCTGGAGTCTCATTTTGCCCTTGGGCACAGTCCCTGGATACTAGAATGCTACTGGACAAATATATTTGTGGACACTGAAGACAGAATCAATCCCTCTCTCTTTGTCTCTCTCTCTCTGTCTCTCTCTGTCTCTCTGTCTCTCTCTGTCTCTCTCTGTCTCTCTGTCTCTCTCTGTCTCTCTGTCTCTCTGTCTCTCTGTCTCTCTCTCTCTCTCTCTCTCTCTCTCTCTCTCTCTCTCTCTCTCTTTCTCTCTCTCTCTCTCTCTCTCTCTCTCTCCTGTCAGTTTTCCTAAGATTTCTCAATTAGGAGTTTGGTATATTTTCTAAATCTTCCTGGAGGGCTTATTAATTTATTAATTAATTCACTGTATTTCTCCCTACCATTCTGCCATCTTGACTCTGCCTATCTCCTCACTCTTACTTTTTGATGAGCCTATATATTTGTTCTGATCATACATTTCTTAGAAGATATATTTTATACCATTTTTTCTTCATAATTCCTTCTTTACGAAGCATAGTAGCCTACTCACACCCATCATAAACTTCTCCATTATACCTGGGTGATTCTAAATCATAATTCTTTGAAGACTGTGGCATTTCATAACTTGCAGCTAAATAACATCACTGAAAAATATTTGTGTTAAAAATTATCTTTTTTCATAGAAATGTTTGGAATCATTTTAAACAATGTGATTTCCCAAAGGCAATCCAAACTACTTTCCTACTTCATACAATTTTGTACACCACTCATGTACTGACAGACAAACTCTAAGTGTCCAAACTACACAGTGGAGCAGCTAGATGGTGCAGTGGATACATCATTAGCCCTGGAGTCAGGAGGAGTTCAAATCCGGCCTCAGATACTTACTAGCTATGTGACCCTAGGAGGAAGAGGAGAAGAAGGTGGACTCTTAATTATCTTCTAGAATTGAGGATGGTTACTATGAGATCTTAAGTCTTTCAAGGTTATTCATTTTTACAATGTTGTTGTTACATAAATTCTCCTGGTTCTGCTCACTTCACTCTGCATTAGTTCATATAAGTCTTTTAACCTTTCTCTCAACTTACCCCCTTCATTATTTCTTAAAGCACAAGAGCATTCTATCATATTCATATATTCCCCAATTAATGGGCACAACCTTAGTTCCCAGTTCTTTGCTATCAGAAAAGAGAACCTATAAGAGTGTGTGTGTGTGTGTGTGTGTGTGTGTGTGTGTGTGTGTGTGTCCTTCTGGTCTTTGATCTCTTCATGGAACACAGAGTCAGTGGGAAGAGCTCGGAGAGTTCACAAGTAGAGAGGCACACTCAAAAGCAATACTGGTGGCTAACGCACATACATTCAATGTTCTGACTGACTTTGGTATCTCACTCTCCACTAGATGCTGTTAGGCTATAATCACCACTACCTCGCTTTTGGTCCACTGAAATTTTGACTGAGGTTATTATTAAACTCTCCTTCTGTTACCCTTAGCCTCACAGTTGGACTCTGTAGCAGGTTTGGCTCTTTTTATTTTAAATTCAGTCCCTTCTATCTGCCTACATCAGAGAGTGAATGCAGAATAGAGAACAGAATAGTCGAATTAACCCAGAATCAGGGTAGAGAACCTGTGATCTCCTTGAGGCCACATGTGGCTCTCTAGGTTCTCAAGTGCAGCCCTTTGACAAAATCCAAACTTCACAAAACAAATCCTCTTAGTAAAACGATTTACTCTGTAAAACTTGGACTCAGTCAAAAGGCCACACCCAAGGACCTAGAAGGCTACATGTGACCTTGAGAGTTGCAGGTCCCCCACCCCTGGCCCAGATGCTTCTGCTTCAAGATGTCATGGGTAGCAATGAAGGGGCAGGAAGAGGTAGGGGAGGGAAAAGGATAATTCTCTTTACATCCTCATTATCCTCTCTAAAAGATGAAAAGAAAAAGCTATGTTCTTCCTCCATAGCTGACTCTCTTCTCAACTACAACAGCTGATTCTCCTTTTAGCTGACTGGTTTTCCTTTTTATATAGGTTGAAGAAGCCCAGTAGATCCTCTCAGTCAATTGACAATCCTCATGTAGTATCAATTGTCATCATCTATTGAGAAAGGCCTTATAATCCTTTCAGGTTGATTAAAAAACTTTGTCATACCCCCAAAGTTGTAAAGAAACCTGGTTCACTGGTCAAGGCCCTTTCTCAGGTTAAGGAACATATTCACATCATTCTCCAATTATCAGAAACTCATTATCTCCTTTAGAGAACTTGATATTCTCAACCAGTTTTACCGTTCTCTGCCATTTCTGTCAGCTTGCCAAGTAGATTAAGTATTTGCTGACATTTTCTAGACTCTTTTGATCTTCTCATGATAACTGATTTACAATAACAAAATTTATTTTCGAATGGTTATAATTAACAATGAGTTCTATTTCTTGATCCGTTTTCACTTTTTTTAAAGCAGCAACAGCTATTTGAATGGGTCAGGTTGCATTCATGCTAACTGGATAGCATATCTTGTTCTCTTTTTTTCTTCATGTTTTGTATTCATTTTAATCTTTGCTCTAAGAAGTCAATGACCTGACTGTGTATAGACAACTGATCTGGAAACAACTTCCTATATGGGAAGTGAGTTGTTTCTTACCTGTTAAATTATCAAAAAAAATTTTGTCATATGGTACCTATGTCCAGTGCCTCCAAATTATTTTCTCAAAGTATTTATATGTACATACATACAAGTATACATTCATATCCATGAATATATGTGTGATGAAAGTTATTGATAAAATACATGATGTAATGAAAGTCATTGATAAAATACATGGACCAGAATATTGCCAAGAATAGAGCCCTCTAGAATGCTGCTAAAAACTCTCTATGGATTGACATCAGCTCATTAATTAAATAGTATATAAGAATGTTACAGGAACATTGGATATAGTGTAATTTAAACCTCTTATTTTACAGATGAATATCTAGGGCAGACTGTTCAGCTCGCTATAAATCTGCCTAACAGCATCAACCCTGCCCTCTAACTATAGGTGTCCCTTAGGGTTTGTTCCTGAGGCCTCATCAGTTCCCATAGATTTAATTACCATCTCCATGCTGATGATTCTCAAATCTACCTATTATCCGGCTCCAAACTCCAGTCTCACAACCCCAATTATCTTTCAAATTCCTTGAACTGGACGTCCAAAAGACACCTTAAACTTGCTATGTCCAAAACAAAAATCATTCTCTTTCCTCTTAATACTCCCTCCCCACCTCCTACCTTCCCTTTTACCATCTTCCCAGTTTCTCCAAGACCTCATCCTAGTGTCTATGTACAGTCAGAATAGTGGCTGATTAGAGCAAAGGTCAATATTAATACTAAATTAAAAGGAAAAGCATCATGTGTAATAACACTTCCAACACGACTTATTTGAATAAAATATAGACTGACGCATGGAAAGTGAATAAATGAAGACAATGACTGAATATTTTCTTAGTTTAGTTTAAATTATTTCAAACACTGGTAACAATAAGGCTAAAGTGGATTTCAGAAAAATCTGGAAAGACTTACGTGAACTGATGCAGAGTGAAGTGAGCAGAACCAGAAAACACTGTACACAGCAATAGTAATATTGTACAATGATCAACTGTGAATGACTTAGTTATTCTCAGCAATATAATGATCCAAGATAATTCCAAAGGACTTATAATGAAAAATGCTATCCACTTCCAGAGAAAGAACTGGTGGAGTGTGAATGCAGACTGAGGCATACTATTTTTCAGTTTCTGTAATTTTTTTGTATTTTTTTCCCTTTGGATATGTGTCTTCTTTTATAACATGACTAACATGGTAATATGTTTTGCATGACTGAACATGTATAGCCTATAACAAATCACTAACTCAAGGAGGGGAGTTGTGAGGGAGAGAGAAAAAATTTGGAACTCAAAATCTTTAAAAAATAAACGTTAAGAATATTCTCTACATGGAACTAGAGAAAAAATAAAATAGTACTTTAAAATAAACCAGGAAGACCAAAAGATGCCAGAAATTATCCAGGACACACTTTATCTCCTTGACAAGTCGAGAGACATGAAGGCAAGGGCAATGCTGGTTTTATATATAAGCTCATTTTCAAAATAATGTAAAGATATATGATGGGATGTTATAAATTATATTGCCTCATAAAATGCCAAAAAAAAAAGCGATGGTGAGGAAAATTAACTTGCACAAAGCTTGAGGTGAGAATATTTAAATAGGCAAATTATTGAAAAAGCACTTTTATATGAAACTCTTACTTCCCCAACCTGTCTGACAGCTCTTCCACATTCTCCATTACAGGACTGCCATCCATGTCCTATTCCTTATTTGTGGATGTACCCAGAGCTCTGTCCTGAGCTCACTCTCTCTTTCTTACTATATAATCTCATTAATCATATGTTGATGGCTCCAAATCCAACCCTCACCCTTCTCCAGAGTTCAAGTCTTTCATCACCAAAAGTCTGCTACACAGTTTCTACCTGGCTTTCACAGGCATTGCAAATTCAACTTGTTCCCAAACTGAATTCGTTGTCTTTTCCTCTAAACTCAACCCCTTTCTCTTAACTTTTCTCTCTCTGTTGAGGCCACCACCATACTTTCAGTCACTAAGGTTCACAATGACGGATTCACTCTAAACTCTTTACTCTCTCATATTTCCCATATCTAATCAACTGCCAACAGATTCCTCCTCCACAATATCACTTATAGCTGAGCCCTTTTCTCCATTTACACAGCAACACCCCAATTTAGGCCCACAGCCTCCTAATTTGTACTCTTGCCCCTGTTCTCTCCCCTCCACAATTAGTCTTTCACACAGCTGCCAAACTGCAATTCTTAGAGCACAGTTCTGACCATGCCACTCTCCTTGCGAAACTTCAGTGGTCCCCTACTGCTTCCAGGATAAAATACACATTCTTCTGGCATTTAAAGCTCTTCCTAGCCTGGCTCCAGCCTATCCTTCCAGACAGATTTCACACAAGTCTTCCTCATGTATTCTACATTCCACCCAAATTGGTCTACTGGCTGTTACCCATACATAACATTCCATCTCCTTCCTTTCTACCTTTGTATGGGCTCTCCTCTTTCTTCTCACCTTTGCCTCTTAGAATCCCTTCAAAGTTCAACTCAAAAGTCACATCTAGTAAGAGGGAAATTAGTGTTCCTCTCATAAATTACTTGATATTTATTTTGTATTTATTTATCCATGAAATATTGTTTCCCTCAAGTAGAATGCAAACTCTTTAAAGGCAGGGATTCTTTGTCTCTGAATTTTTGATGCCTGGCACATAGTTAAGCACTTAATAAAAGATTATTGAATTGAACTGCCTATAGTTTCACAAAACAAATCTGTTTTTCAAATAACAAGGCTTTCATATGGATAATACAGTAAACCTACAGTCTCCATCTGAGACCTATAAGAAAGAAGGACATATGTAGAAAATGTCCTGGGAGAGCCTTGGTTGGTCTGAGTTTAAGACGTTAAACATCAGTGAGTACAAATAAGTAGAATAGAGTTCTGATCAAATAAGTGTCTTAAATTTTTACTGGAAGGGAAGAAGAGCTCTTTTTTTTTAAAGTAAGAAATTTGATGAAAAAATAACAATCTACACAAAAATGCAAATTATGTTCAAAATAATATGCATTTAAACTTCCTTAAGGGAATAATACACTTTTATCATTGCTTGCTATTCCTCCACATGGTCCTGTTAGGACAGTGGGCCATAAAATGTTGAGATAACTGGCTTCCATTAGCAAGCACGTGATTGGCAGTCTTTTCATTCACAGGTCACCTTTTTTTTTTAGAGGGCAGTCCTGCTGATCCATCTTTTAGCTACAGTCTCTCATTGAGTCCCAATTCTCTTGCCTTTAAGCTTTGATATGGTTCTAACTTTTCTCTTGTATTAGCCCCTACTTGTCATCAACTCCTTTATTCAGAACAGCAAAGATCAGAAGTTTGACCTCAGGGCAAAGTCCGGGTGGGCAGGTAAAACTTGACCATTGGACTTACTTCCTTATCTTTCATACCCCACGATTCATGAAGCAGTATCAAATTCAAACTAAAAAACAGAAGCATGACCTCCCTCCTATAAGAACTATGAGAAGAAACTCTTCTGCTCTCCTAAGTATACTTGAAAAGAACTGTCAGCTATCCTATTAACACAGAAATGTTATCACAGATTAGAAGGTGGAGGGGGTAGGGTGAGGGTAGAAGGACACAGAATTCCAATTAAAAGGTAAATACAGGTGTTAGAACCCTCTTTAGTGCTGGTGGTTTACAACTTCAACTGAAGGCATTAAAAGAATAAACAATCCATTGTTTGTATAAAGATAAGGGACCTATACTATCACTATAAAATCTCAATTTCTTATTTATGGAATTGTGATCATAATAAATATAGCAGGGAATATCGGTATAAGTGAAGCTGCATAGTCTATAAGGATATTTAAATCTTCCATATACTTCAATTTTTCACCAGTTTAAACATTTAGTATCTCACCATTTAATTTTTCATAAATTTATTTTACCATATAACATGTAGAGGTAAAATGCTTTTTCACTATTTTTTCCTTTTGGTGACATTTTGGATATAGAATTCTTTTTTTTTAAAAGAACCACAGTGGTCCAATTGCCCAAAACAAAAAGTAGCCTGTTCTCGTTTTCTAATACAAATATTGAAGGATTACTTAAATTTCATCATTAACTATTAGGGGACATGATCTTAAGTCCTTGTCAAAACTAGAGAAATTGAAATGCGATTATTCCATACCATTAATATCTACTGCATATTTGTCATCATATCTGATCATGTTTCACATATAAATTTTACATATAAAATATTTTGCAACTTTTTCATTTGCCATAAATATATTTAATATTTTGTGAATTAATCACTTACCTGGACAATTAAAATCAAGAAAGGTAACAGTCATAAACACTATTCATTAAAGATTTATTAATATATTAGAGATGTGAAAAAGAAATCATTTCATCCCAAGTGGTTAAATATACATACTTGAACAGATAATGAAGCCAAAATGATACAAAGTTAACAATGAAAACATGTTAATATGGGTGTGAGTTATCATAATAGATTACATGTTGTCTAAGGATAGAAAGAACAATTTGTTTTAGGAAGAAAAGAAAGGACCTGAATTTTGGTACTGAGTGAGATAATCACTAGTTCAAATATAAAATATAGGTGCTAGAACTTCTTTAATTTTAAGCAACATTTTTTAAAATATTTATAAGCTACATCCATAATTCTGTCTTTGCAAATCCCTTGTGAAAATTCTGTACTATGTTATTTATATAATATATAGTCGACACAATAAAAATGCAAGTGAGGAAATGTTTCATGGTCAATTTCAAATTTCCAGCATGCAGATTATGTGTGCACACATACTTGAGCCATTCTTGACTATTTTATATATTTCTTTTGGGTTATGATATAGTCTCGTTCATTGAAACAAGGAAATATACCTTAGGGAGGAAGGCTGGATTAAAGGTGGTCTTAATCCAGTTAGCAAAGTTAAGAGAGAGTAATGTACTCCACAAATGGTATTCCCTTTTTTTAAATTTAATTTTATGACTTTTTTTTTCAATTAACAAGCAATTATTTTCTCTCTATTCTATTTCCTTCTCCTTTCTCCCTACTCCACTGAACAAAAATAAAGGTAAGAAAATCTTCCTAAAAAATATGAAGTGAAGCAAAGCAAATTCTCTAGCCATGTCCAAAAGGCATATGTCTCATTCTACATGTTAAATCCATCACTTGTCTGTTAATTAAGATTTATGCAGCATGCTTCATCTCTGATCTTCTGGAATTGTGGTTTATCGTTACATTGATCAAGGTTGTCAAGTCTTCCTAGCTGCTATTTTATTGTTATTTCCCAGTTGTTGTTATTTCCTGGTTCTGCTTACTTGACGCTGCATCAGTTCATACTAAGAGTTCTCAGTTCTCACTAAAACTGTCCATTTCACAATTTCTTATGGTGCAATAAAATATTTCATTATTCATACGCCATAATTTCTTTAGCCATCCTCCAAAAGAACGGTACTCTTCTCAGTTTCCAGTGTTTTGCTACTATAAAATACGTTTTGGTACAACCTCTTCAAACTCTTTAGAGTTCAAGTTTAGCAGTGGAATTATGAGGCCAAAGGGTATGCATAGTTAAGTTAATTTGGGGAGCATAATTCCAAATTTCTTCCCAGAATGGTTGAATTAATTCACAGCTCCATTAATAGTGTAACACTGTGCCTATTTTCCCACAGTCCCTCTAACAACTGTTATTTTATCTTTATCAATATAATGGAAGTCAGGTTGTTTTAATTTAAATTTCTCTATTAGTGATTTTTAAAAATATGGTAATGGTATTTCCTTCTGTCCAGCATAAGATCCTCTTCCCCACTTAGAAAAACTTGCTATAAGAACCACTCTTCTGACCAGCTGGAATGGGAGTACATCTTCACTCCCTCCATTGTTTCTTTGACAAGATTTAGGCGACCAAATCAGC
This sequence comes from Bettongia penicillata ogilbyi, assembly GCA_023548195.1. Classification (NCBI taxonomy): domain Eukaryota; kingdom Metazoa; phylum Chordata; class Mammalia; order Diprotodontia; family Potoroidae; genus Bettongia; species Bettongia penicillata. The sequence continues at coordinate 1,743,961 of JAJHZJ010000145.1, forward strand.
AAAGCAGATTATCTATGATTTTTACTATAAGTTAGTAAGTCAGGTCATTGTCACTGGTAATTGGGTAGACCAGTATGTCATCCTCAAATAGAAACAAGAACCACTAAATGCATAAGGATGCCTATGGTTACATACTGACTTGGGAAACCATATATTAACATTGTCTACATTTATTGTATTTTTATTTATTCTGTCCCAATTACATTTTAATCTGGTTTCATATAGCATTTTGGAGTGTGAAAGTCCATATGTGGCCTCAGGGTATCTGTTTGACACATACAGAGCTGACCATATATAGAAATAAACTTTATGTATTTTATATTACTCAATTGGATCTGTGATTTCATCAGTCTGAAAGGTTTTTTTATAGTTTTATTCATTTTTAAATTTTGACATTCATTTCCACAAAATTTTGAGTTCCAATTTTTCTCCCCATCTCTCCCCTCCCCCCACCCCATAACATCTTATATTTTGGTTATCCTTTCCCTCAATGTGCCCTCCCTTCTATCACACCCCACCCTTCCCTTATCCCCATCTTCTCTCTTTTCTTGAAGGGCAAGATAGATTTCTATACCCTATTACCTGCATTTCTTATTTCCCAGTTATATGCAATAACAATTCTCAACATTCATTTCTAATACGTTGAATTCCAACTTCTCTCCCTTCCTCCCTCCCTACTCATCCCCCTTGAGAAGGCAAAAAATTCAATACAGGCTATATAGTGTCATTTTGCACAAGACTTCCATAATAGCCATGTTGTGTAAGGCTAACTATATTTCCCTCTATCCTACCCTGTTCTCCATTTATTCTATTCTCTCATTTCACCTTGTCCCTTCCCCTAAGTATTTACTTCTAATTACTCCCTTCTCCTATGTGCCCTCCCTTCTATCATACCCCTCACTCCACTTGTCCCCTTCTCCCCTACTTTTCTGTAGTATAAACTAGATTTTCATACCAGATTGAGTGAGCATGTTATTCCCTCCTTAAGCCATATGTGAAGAGAGTAAGCTTCACTTTTCCCCTCTCACCTCTTCCCTTTTCTCCTCCATTGAAAAAGATTTTTTCTTATCTCTTTTATGAGTGATAGTTTGCCCCATTCCATTTCTCCCTTTCTCCTCCCAATAAATTCCTCTCTCACTCCTTATTTTCATTTTTTATAGATATCATTCCTTCTGATTCAAGTCAACCTGGGCTCTCTGTCTATATATATTTGTGTGGGTGTTTGTGTGTGTGTGTAATCCCTCCCCCTACCCAAATACTGAGAAAAGTCTCAAGAGTTACACATATTATCTTTCCATGTAGGAATGTAAACAGTTCAGCTTTAAAAAGTCCTTTATGATTTCTCTTTTCTGTTTACCTTTTCATACTTCTCTTGATTCTTGTGTTTGAAAGTCAAATTTTCTCTTCAGTTCTGGTCTTTTCGTCAAGAATGCTTGAAAGTCCTCTATATCACTGAATGACCATTTTTTTTCTCCAGGAGTATTATACTCAGTTTTGCTAGGTAGGTGATTCTTGGTTTTAATCCCAGTTCCTTTGACTTCTGGAATATTCTATTGCAAGCCCTTTGATCCCTTAATGTAGAAGCCGCCAGATCCCCTGTTATCCTGATTGTATTTCCACAATACTTGAATTGTTTCTTTCTAGCTGCTTGCAGTATTTTCTCCTTCACCTGCAAACTCTGAAATTTGGCCACAATATTCCTAAGAATTTCTCTTTTCAGATTTCTTTCAGGTGGTGATCAGTGGATTCTTTCAATATTTATTTTGCCCTCTGGTTCTAGAATATCAGGGCAATTTTCCTTGATAATTACATGAAAGATAATGCCTAAGCTCTTTTTTTGATCATGGCTTTCAGGTAGTCCCATAATTTTTAAATTATCTCTCCTGGATCTATTTTCCAGGTCAGTTGTTTTTTCAATGAGATATTTCACATTATCTTCCATTTTTTCATTCCTTTGGTTTTGTTTCGCAACTTCTTGGGTTATTGTATAAGCATTAGCTTCCCTGAATTCCACTCTCATTTTTAAAGAACTATTTTGTTCAGCAAGCTTTTGAGCCTCCTTTTCCATTAGGTTAATTCTGCTTTCTAAAGCCTTCTTCTCCTCATTGGCTTTTTGAACCTCTTTTTCCAATTGAGTTAGCCTATTTTAAACATATTATTTTCCTCAGTATTTTTTTGGGTCTCCTTTAGCAAGCTGCTGATTCGCTTTTCAAGCTCTTCCATGGCCTGAGCCCATTGTATATTCATTTTGGAGGTACTGGATGCAGAAGCCTTGACTTCCTCTGACAGTATGCTTTGTTCTTCCTCATCTGAAAGGATGGTAGGAAATACCTGTTCACCAAGAAAGTAACCTTCTATAGTCTTATTTTTTCCCCCTTTTTTGGGCATTTTCCCAGTTAGTTACTTGACTTCTGACTCCTTTGTCAAGAGGATCCTAGTGCTCCTGCTCAGCACAGGACCATGCTCAGGGCTGAGATTCTGATCAGCTGCTCAATTCCCCCAGGGGATTGGGGGGGGGGCAGGGCCTCTACTCAGGGTTGAGATTCAGATCAGAAGCCTCTGCTGCCCAGCCTCCACTGACTTTGGCCAGGGGCCAGGGGTGGACTCTGCTCTCTTCTCGTTCAGGTTGAAAAAGCCCTCTCACTGACCTTTGGTGCCTGTGAGTGGAGGGATTTGTGCACTGCTGCTGCTGCTTCCGGGGATTTTGTCCCTGAAGCTTGCTCATGTCCTGCTCCTCCCAGAGTCTCATGGCCAAAGCTGGGCTGGGCTCTGCTCCATGTCTGGTGCAACAGACCTTTTCTGTCAGCCTTCCAGGTCACCCTGGCCTGGAAATCTCCTCCACTCTGTATTTCTGTGGCTTCTGCTGCTCTAGAATTTGTTGAAAATCTTTCTTTACAGGTATTTTATGGGCTGTAGGGGAAGAGCTAAAGTACGTACATCTTTCTACTCTGCTATCTTGGCTCTGCCCCCCTGAAAGTTTCTTCCAGTGAAGGTCAACAACTCATCCACACCTACCCTTCTTGTTAACACTATTATCCATGTCCTATAAATTCATCAAAGAAGGTCCACCCAACATCTTGGTGACCTTTTTTGCTTTCTCCAGTGCCAATACTGGAGGGTACCAGTAAAGCAGTCTCATTATTCACCTGTCATACAATGCTCTTTTCCTCCGAGTCCTTCACAATATCTTATATTTTTGCAAGTCTTCAAATTTCTCCAGTGATTATACTGAAGCCTCCTTACACCTACCATGCAACTTCTCCACTGTCCTCTGTGTGATAATTATTTTTTATTCTTTGGAAACTACTATATTCCATATCTCACTGACCTACAACACCAATAAAATGTTATTATTTAAAAAAGATGGACCTTTGTTTCCATGAGAATATTGGGGTAATTAAAGCATTTTCTCAGGACAATTCAGTCTACTTTCCTTTTCATGTTCAACTAAAGGCCCAAGTCACTGTCCATCTATGCTATCTAACCCAGATATACATATTGATGGACAAACTCTATAAGTTGTCCATCCAACTGCATGCATGTCATATTCTGAACAAAAAATATTCACCTATTTTGACTTTCCAGTTTGGGTGGTCAAGACAACCTTTCTGAGTTACAGAACTCCTCCAGGAAGTTCTTCAATGTTTCAAAGTAACCAGCCCAACCAATTGCTTCTTCTGTATTCCTCCATCCATGGAGGCAGATCAAAGCTGATCATGTGACAGGATTTAATACTACTTATAATAAAATCTTAATGGTTTGGAGGTTGACCCTAAACCAGTTTTTCTTGTCCTCCTTAAAACTTGTTTACTTTCATATTAACTTAACCTTCTAACCTTCTTAAGATAGATGTAGCACCAATTTTCTCTACCAGCAAGTGTTAACTAAACTTCTACTGATAAAAATCCATCATGGTAGGCTATTAACAGGATAGAGGCACTAATAAAGTGAAATCTACTAATTAAATCAGTAACAAAGTCTCTAAGAAAATACATTTCTTTTCAAATGTATATTACACACATAGTAAATGTACATTGTAGGAACATTCAAAAGTGAAAAAAGGGGGAAGAAAGGAAAGGTATATTATTGCATCTTACTTGTCTGAGGTCAATGAATGCTAATTGCAGGGTATCCCCTTGGAATCCTGGCACAGGCTCAGAGCTAGCAAACACTGGAGAAAAAAAGAACAACATTAACAATATGACTAAAATATTTGCAGATTTAACAGATGAATTAATTTCTGCTCAGAAATACTGCTATGATGTATTCTAATTTTTATGCTTAACAATTTCATAGGAATTTTAGCAGTTTATAACCAACAATTTCCACCTTTCAGAACATTTTCCACACCCATTACCACAAACATTCTAATAACTTAGAATTTCTGATCCGCTATAATCCTTTTTACAATATGTTTAGAAGAGTTATATGACAAAGTACAAAAGAAATAATAACTTCAATCACATGAAGTTTTTTGAATTTTGACCTCAGGTGAATGATTATAGAAACATTTTAAAATGGTACCAATTTCATGGCTGTCAAAAGTTTTTTTAAATTTTCCTTTGTTACAGCATCTATTTTATTTCTTTAAATCTCACCTTTAGTCAAATAACAATAAAAGACAGAAACCAGGATATAAGCGTCAGTGTTATATGCAGACAACAGGTGGAATGTTTTAAGCCGCAAAATCAGAACTAAGTAGGAATGTCTGTTCCTGTCTTTTAAAAAATTTTCTCAAAAAAGCATGTTGGATCTACTTTAAAGATTAAAAAGATTTCAAAGCAGGTAACAAACATATCTCCAAAAATATCTTTAAAGAATCGATTACTACAGCAATAAAAGTTTTAACACTGAGATTTTAGTAATTTCTACTTTATTTAACTTTATCCAAATTTTACTTGGTTTTAAGAAAACAAAGTCCTCAAATTTCATGAAAATAAGTATATACTCATAAATAACCTGAGAGTTGTTATTGGATCTAATATTGTCCACCTAAGCCTGTAAGAAATCTCTGACTTTGCTAATGAAGAATTTGTAAGGAGGCAACAAAGTTTAAGGAAGTTTTTGCGAGATATCAACTTCAAAAGCTAAAGATGTGCTCCATAAGAACTTAGTTTACTTTACAATTCAATGGTGATTTGTCTTCTATCAAATTGCCTGAATGTTTTTTGAGAATATTTACATTTTCAGTCAATTTCATCTTTTGGGGTTGTGTTCTTAGAAAGTGGTGTTGGCCTGGAGCATTTCCTACAGAGTTTAACATGTGCTCCAACCCTTCCAGTGGTTTGGCTCCCTACTAAAAAGACATGTGCAACCAGCATTTCCTGGTGGGTCCCTTAGTCCCTGTGACTACTTTGTGTCCAAGATTATTAGTGACTAGAAGAGCTGCTGGCCATAAGGAATATAGAAAGGTTCCACCTATCTCTATTTGGAGAATGTGGTTTGGGACACTGCTCTCTCTTGCATTACGAGGAAGGGGCAGAGGGCATTTTTCCCCCTCTCCCCCAGCAGCAAAAGAAGACATACACACACACACACCCAGTAGCAAAAACATGTGCTTGCCAAGATGAACCAGAAACTATGCCTCCAGACTCTGGGGCTGCCTCTTCTGCTTTGTGTTTCCTTCCCTAAGCATGTCTTTCACGAGCAACCACTAATACTGAAAGATGGCTCCTTCTAACCTTCACAGCTACCTCATGAGTTTGAGAGGTCCTTCCTTCTGAATGGGTACCAGATGACCAGAAAAAGGTGCATCCTATTACTATATCACTTTTCAAGAGGAGAAAATGACCCAACAACAAGTTCATTCTGAGCCTGTACGTAATAAGGAGTCATGCCTAATTGGCCAGAAGGTCTGGACTTTGTGAGTTGCTGCAATAGTATAGATACAAATTAGATATAAAATATCTGTTCAGCAGTTCTAAAAAGTTAGAGGGTATAACTGACATGACAGATAATTATTTCAAGTAATAACTGATGTGACAGATTATTACTTTAAGTATTTGTTAAGAAACAATGAATCTTTTGTATTTTAAGCAGGGGTAGAGAAAATAAATAGCTGTCCTATAACTGATACCTATTCAGCTCATGTTATGAGGTTCAGTCATGAGGGAAACTGATCTGAGACCACAGCAAACATGATGACACAAAATAGTATAAAAATCTACAGCAACAAAATAAAAATCAAAGTACCATAACATCTTACTTTTTCAATACATAATAAAAGAATGCAGTGATCAACATGAGTGAATTTCACAAATAACTGGGGCTTACCTTTTATGATTCAACTTTTAAATTGTGTTAGAAATCTTTCTAAACTGAATTACACTTATCTGTTTATAATTTGGTCTTTTAAAAATCTTTTTTTGATTAGTCAAGGTCAATATTATGAATATATCACTGTACACTTTAATATAGTGAGAAACTCAGAAGCTACCGAAGTTTTGCCCCCTATAGTAAGTGGTCCCCAGCTGTCATGCTATTTGAACAAGTTTTATAATTTCTCTGGCTATTCATTCTCTTTCAGATCACAAGCGATCTGTCTTGCTTCTAACAGTGTATCAGTCCTCCCCTTCCACTTTGGCAATGAAGAGGCTTATGATGTGGGTAAACAGGCTGCAATATATAACTAATGAGGAAGTTGGAAGAGTGGAGGTGAAGGGGAATAAAAAATGTCATCACGAAATCATCTGACAGGAAGAGCATTCCTTTCCAGGATGCACTGCACTCCAAAATTTCTCTATCATGCCTCAGAAAGCTCTTCAATTGTGGAAGCTCACTCCAGCCAGAAAATTCACACATTGGAAGTACCTTCTGTCTTTTTGTAGCCTCTTTCTCTAATTAGATGGCTCTTTCTAGAACCTTTAAGGAGGGTACCCAGGTATGTCTCATTGTTCTCCAGTCTGCACTGTACTCTGAGTTTTCTCTACTGTGCCTCTCCACCTCCATATACATACTAGGTACTTTCATCCCTTCTCCCTTTCACCTTCTTTTTATATGCCGTCTCCCTCTCACTCCAATGAGAATGCAATGCTCTTTGGGAGCAAGGATGATCTTTTACCTTGCATTTTCATTACCAGTGCTTAGCACATTGTCTAACACATAATGAGAACTTAATAATAAGTACTTAAAAAAATGCTTGCTGAATGATTAAAGGACAAATGAACTACCAGTATGTGCTACAGATAATTCCACAATATCAGGAGAAATGGGAGGCTGACTGCCTGTGTTGAATTTATTAGATGATATCAATAAGAATTACAGAAGATGGGAAGGAATAGATGGGGTATGATCTGCACTACTGGAATTGATGAGATCCAAGATACATTTGAATATCTGAGTACTTCTGTATACACTGTCTTCTTTATTAATGGAAGTTTATGGGTAATACAGATTTACGTTATGAGGCTTCTCAAACTCCACACAGCTTAATATGTCATCAAGTCTTAATTTGGGCCTGCTAGGATAGATATTACAAGATCTGAATTTCAGTCTCAGCTTTGCCACATATAATAATGAGTATTAGCAACAAGACAAAATAAAATTGCCTTAGCCCAGCATTTAAAGATCCCAGTTCCAAGTTGCCTTCCCAGCTTTATTTCACATAATTTCCTTACTAGTGGCTAGCAAGATGTTTTCTGGAATGTACCTTAGGACAACAGGTATAATTCCATCATTTAACAGGTAGGGAGACTGAGGTCCTGAGATGTGAGGTAACCTGACAGAAAAAATTATCTAAGACTAAAAGCAGTGAGTTGGATCAGCTTTGTGATCACAGACTCATCACATATTTTCAGAATTTCAGTTTCCTCATCTGCAGAGTGGGGAATTTGGACTATAGGATGTCTAAGTTAACTTCTAGCTTTAAATCCTATCATCCCCTGAAGACCAATTGTCTTCACACTATTTGGGTCCCCTAAATACTCTAGTGGAGGTATGGGCACAATCAGTTTTGACTAGATTGAACTACTTCCCAATGTCACAGTAGCATCCAAACATCACAAAAAGTCCTGTATCCTTTTCCATCTCATCATCTTTAAATGCCCCACTCCGTAGTATACTGACAGTCACAATTTTAACTCTATACCTCCCAGCTCTTCTGCCTAGGATTTGGATATATTTCAATTTCTTAGCCTGGACTTCTTGATCCCTACTGTCTGACTTTCTCGGAGTCTAGACTTTTTCTCTTCCTAGGCTCCAAGCACCTGTCTCCAAGATCTCTTTGCCCTGGCTAACTTTCCTGGACTTAATTTATATTACTTACCAATTCCCAACCTATCTAGCCAAATAATGAGTTCTATCCCTTCCACCCTTAGCTGTTGCTATTCTGTCACCACAAACAGTGTGTTTTTCTTTTTAATTTTTAAATTGCCTCTTTAGAATTAATTTAATGCAAGCTTATGGTACAAAAACACTTACAAAAACAGTAGCAGGAATTAGCAGTATTAAAAAAAAACTAAGCACCTTAAGACACTGTCCCATTAGAGAAAATATATCATTTAAATGGTTTTATATAATTCCTTGAGAGTCAATGCACTGGGATTCTTTTGTGCCATGAAGTTAGGAAAATTAAAATTAATTACATGTATACTAAAACCCTGAAAGTTAATGCTCTAATCTGTTCATTATAAAGTGTACACACACACACACACATATATATATATATATTTATATATATATATATATATATATATATATATATATATATATATATATGTAGTTATGTCTCTACCAAATAAGTTGATATAAACTTGTAGCAAAGCTCCTAGTGCAGGGGCACAGGGATTTCTCATTGGCCCTCTGCTGGTCAAGTCGATTTTTTACTCTAAGGAAAAGTGCCTTGTGACATTAGTGCGTTCTCCTAACCATAGAACATCAAAAGCAAATGTTATTTGGCAGGATGAGGATGTTCTACAAGGATTTTCTATACAAGTATCAGTTGGAGTGGATGGCCTCTGAGATCTCTTCCAACAACATTCTGTGATTCTTTGAATAAGTGCATCAGTTCTTTGTATACACTTACGGACATGAATTTCCAGCAAGAGGGGCTCTGTGGCAAACTATGACAATAGTAAAGAGATCTGTTCCTTGTCATTTGGAACTAAAAGTTTCTACCTTAAAGTAACAAATCCAATGGACAAATAATGATCATCTGTCAATAACTAAAGGATGCAACAATTTATCTGAGCACCACCAACAGACCATTGAAAATTAGTAGGCATGAAAACCGGCTTAACAGATGTCTATGTAAGATGATTCTTGAATAAGCAAGTCTTTAAGTTGAGTTGATGAGACAGCTTCTAAGGAACATGAAAAAATTAGATGCTCGATACTTATGGAGTAGAAATGATCTTAATTGTCTGTGAGCTAGACAATTTGCTGAAAGAAAAAAATTAAGGAAGAGTGAAAGCAAAGATGGTTCCTAATTAAAGAGAAAAAAGTGGAAATGTAACTAAGGGAACAATAATTCCCTCTAAAAATCTAGAATTTTTCCTTCTTTCTAAACCATTTATCTTTTTTTTTGGAGAGACTCCTTTTCTTTTTTCCTTTCTCTTTTCATAAAAGAAACCTTTCTTTTTTTACTTATTTCTTGAAAGAAAGGAGCAGGTTCATGAGTAAATAGGGCCACTCTTACCCTACTTAGAAATATATTGTTCTAATCTCTTAATTCTTTAAAAGTCACTCTCCAATACAGGATTTATTATCTCAAAATTTGCCTCACACAAGTATTTATAATCCCTCTTGTGCCCCACTGATTTTCAATTTCTCACCAGTGGTGACTGACTAAATTGCTGAGTACTTGAGTTTATGATGAGATGGAATTTGCCAACCAGGAGTTTTCATCAATTTAAACAATTCCCTATTGAGTTGGTCCTATAAAGCACTGTCTGAAAATTGTTCACTTATGCACATGTCCACAGTCATGCTCATACAAAGTAACATCTAATATCGAGATCTAGGTTCCAGTCCTAATGCTGACACTTATCAGTTTATGACTCTGGCTATGTCAGGTAACTTCTCTGAGCCACAGTTTCCTCATCTGTAAAATGTACACTTTTTTATGGTGCTTTGTAAATCTTAAAGTGCCATACAATGTGAATGTTCAATCTTGTTGCTAGGGGTACAACTAGGTCCAAGAACTGCAAGAAAGAAGAAAAAGATAGTTCTCACAGATTAAGTTCATTCAGAATGAAATATTAGGGGAAACTACATCACATCATTGAAAACGCTGGATTACCTAGAGCAAGTATTCTGAATCTGAGGTCTGTGAACTTGTTTTTTTAAAAAATGTTTTGATAATTTTATTTCAATATAATTGATTTCCTTTGTAATTCTATATATTTTACTTCATTTACTATTTCATTCATCTCAAGAATGTGTCTACAGGCTCCATGGACATGATACAAAAAATTACCCCTGACTCAGAGAAAGGAATATATGAAACGTGGGAAGATGGACTTTCATTTTTTTATTTTCCCACTTCTACACCCCTTTCTGGTATCCCCTAACTCTGTGACTGATCTTATTTCCTCCCATGAGGAGCAAGGCAGCATATTTCTCAGAAACTGCTGGAAGTTTATTTAGAGCCTTGTATCCCTCTTGGCCTCTCCTATTAGGTTTCTGAATTGTGCTTAGATTATTTCACCTAATTAAAAAATAAGCTCCTGGAAATGAAATGGATTTAACTAATATTCAGAATAAGGTACTTACATTCACATTGTATGACATCTAAGTTAAATTGCTGAACAGCTCCCATGCTTATCTGTTTTAACTCACTGTCCAATAACATCTGCATTAAGGATGTTGACAGATGCTGGCAGGCTGACATGCAAGCTGTCTGGGCAACTTTTCCCTAATAAAGAAAAAACCACACACACAAAGACATCATAAAATATCCGTTAAATCAGAGCTCATCAAATTTTAAGTATTATTTTTGTGTTTATAATTATTAGTCCTTTAAATTTCAGAATACTCAATGCATTTGTCCTAGGACTAAAAATTAAACAGTGCTTCCATTTACTTTTATTTCTCAGATAATAGCATTAACGTTGTAATGGCACAAAGAGAAGCTAAAATACATGTTAAATAATCATCAGTCATTTTTGTCTCCTGAAAACAATAAATACTTCATAAGAATAAAAATTAAAATGTTATAAGTATACTTTACTGATTTTTGATCACAGCAATTTTGCCAAAAATGAGATTTATGAATCATACAAATTTAGCTGAAATCACAAAATAACAATGACTTAAATTTGAAAAAAGACCATGGCTGAGTCATAATATATCACTTTCTTATAAAAATTATCATTTATAACATCTTTTATGAGCACTTTTAAATGTCCCATCTGTCAATAGAATTTGTTTTTCATAAGTTATCTGTTTTTAGAGATCAATTGAACTTACAAGATAAATCTGATTTCTTTCTAACATTAATTTTCACATTAGAATTTATAAATATATAACCAAGAAAAACATAAAAACTATATCTTTCTTACAACTGGTACAAACTATCAAAATATTTTCTTCTATAACATTATCAAAACTTCTTCTATAAAGATAACTTAAAATTCTGATTGTCTACATTTCATAGATGCTTCCAATCATAATGCTATAATGATTTTAAGTGTAAATTTTACTTTTTAAAGTTGCTGAAAGCTGAAAATTCAAAACCTATTGATTACTTTAAGTAAAATGTTATAATATAATTCTACTCAGTGTGTTGACAAATGGAATATTAACATATTATTAAGTAAAGTAAGAGACAAACATGTGCTACAGCGTATGGTTTATAAACCATTGTTTTTCCACTGTGGTAAGCAAAACTCCATTATTTTAGTCAGAAATTTGTACTTTGGGGAGCATAAAAAGCTGCATTTTTGTCTTTCTTGCAAAACAACATATTACAGTGAAATTTCTTATTTAATTATGTTTTTCCTATATACAATAGTCCAAGATCAATAAAGCGTAGAGCCTAAATAGAACAACAGAGCCTAAAAAACATGTTCCAAATGAAGAAAGATATCCAACACAAAAGCTAGACATCTTGGTACAACAAACTTCATAATTTTAGAAGTATAAAAATTTATGATATGAAAATATATATTCTCAAATAATACAATTAAACATCATTTTTAAAAATGAGACACTTCAAGATTAGAAATTTTAAGTTTTCATGAACAAGTCATTAGCATTTAGACACCATGCAGTTTTTTAAAATTGCATATCTAAAATGAGATGTCAATTTTTCAAACAAAAATCTTACAGAAGAAAATAGATATGACAACATATTTGAGAGACACTGATGAACTGCCAAAAAACAAATATATGATATAATAAAAAAGAACCCAAGCCAACATGCATGCTTCCAGATCCCAAACCCACTAGGAATTAGTCTGGTAGACATGCAATATTATTTCTCAAGCAGCATAATATCAAAATGAATAGGGGGGAAACAGGGGAAAGAGAAAAGAAAAGAATAATTGGAATTCATTTAATTGAAATGGAATAGACCTAAAAATACGTAACAGAAGTGTCATTTTGATTCAGTGAACAAGTATTTTAGTTGAATATACTGTTTCATCAAATTAGCTCCATCTTCTACTTATGTTGTTACTATAATGTAATAACTGCATAAGCAGATTTATAGGTTGTCAAAAAAGTTTTAGCATTCAATTTATTTTATATGCAAATGTTGCATGTAAATAAGAGATACTTCTAATGAACCCTTATGATAAAAAACATAATTAGATGTTATGAACTAGTATTACTAATAATAGAACTGGAGCAAAAAATGATGGTAATAGAACTAAAACATATGATATTCAAAAAACCCAATGAAAATAAGTACTTCAAAAGCAAATATACATACATGTATATATGTGTGCATTTAATTCTTCATTTCAATACATCTGCAGCAAAATCTTGATATTTCATTTTTTTAAACTATGTATAGTAACTACAGGCTTATTGTTCTCAATGATACACTTAAATTAATTATTAAGTACTTTATAAATATGCAAATGAAATTGAAGTTTTCCTTTCAGATATGAGTATAAAATCAGAGTTAATAAAGATGCAGGTATAAAACTGTTTTAACTATTATTTTATTAGTTGTCTGTGTGGTGCTTCTAAAAATTCACTATTTCCAATTTGGAAAATTTATATATAACATTCATTAAACTGTTTTTAATATTTATTTTGAAATTGAAAATAGAAAAAATATAATGTTTCAAATACACATACACAGAGAATATCTCTAGTAAGTCACTTCTATCAATCAGTATTTATAGTGAAAGCCACTGCAAAAGTCCTTCTTTGACTTGTATTGTCATTACTGTTATGCCCTTAATAACATATTCCCATCTAGAATACAGAGATTAGATGCTTTTCACATTCCAGGGCTTTTCATTTAACATATTCTACTTTTTTCATTATGCTAATCAAAAAAAAATTGCATTCATCTGTCAATAAATGGAACAGCAATTGCAAATAACTGTGCAATATCTGCTGTTCTTATTTGAAAAATTAATTGTAACATCATTAACTTATTCTTTGGCTTTGACAAATTAAGTTCAAACAATAAGGAATTAATCTCTAAGTAAAAACACCTGCTAAACTTTTTAAGGATAACAATTTTTTAGCCTACCATCTAACATTTTGCTGAAATACATGTTGTAAAAGGAGAAAACCCTTAGATAAACTTCTTGTATTTCAAAGGAACTTGTAAAAGAGAATCTGCTGACATATTAGATCCTTTTTGCAATACCCAAAAGCCTTTCTTTTCAGAACAATTGCAGTAAAGAGACATTTGGCTCCTAAGAAATTCCCAAAGGGTCAGCCATATGCATCCTTCCATGGCACCTTCACAGTGCTGCTTTCTAGATCCACTCTAGCTGCCTCAAAAGCAGCTTTCATCATTTACTAGAGTGTCAGTCAATATGATTTATGGACTCCATTCAACAAAGTCAGAGCATATAGAATGAGAAATATGACTACAATCTGCTAATTTGTTTTGTATTGAGCCACTTAAGAGTCAAAGACCTGATGTCAGACTGAGACCAGCAACACAATTAACCAGCCGGTGACAGATTCATCCATCCTCCCTGCCAGGCTGTGCCAATCAAAGACAGCATGAGATGACATTTGGTAAAACCAGCAAGAAAATGCATTCTCTAAGTAACTTATGTGAAGTCTTGATTGACACTTTTTGAATTTAACTTGTGGGACACAGCCACCTTTTACCCAATAGCTCCTCACTGCAAGCTGTGAAATTAGGCTTTCAATGCCAATCACACGAACAATAACACACGAACTCCCAACCCCCAACCTAAAAAAAAAAAATAACAAAATTCTTTTGTTTACATGTTTAAATAAGCAAAGTTTCAGAATTATTTTAGGTTTATGGAACAGGTTGTAGATATTTTTTAAACATCACAGAATCACAAAATTAAATGCAATGCATTTTATTTGTAGTAACACAAAAACGATGTTTTGTGTTTTAACTGTGGTAGCAATCACTAGTGCTTTGACAATTCCACTGTAGTAAAAACAAATATCAAATAAGAATGGAATGCTTCAAAAAATTAAATTTGCTAGATTTAAGTTAAAGTCTTAGTTTATTTTGTCATCTTATTTTACATCTCAAAGTAGTAGATCAAATGCCAAGTAGTCATTTAAAAAGAATTTGTAATTAGTTTTCAACTACTCCATTCTTTCAAGTTCTATATATTCATCATAAATCTGTTATTGAAAACTCAGCACTGGCAACTATCCTTTGTGTGTACGTGTGTGTGCATGTGTGTGTGTGTGGTATAATGTATGAATTATGAATGTATGTACATCTTAACTACAGATTAAAACTCTTACCAAGAATAGACTAAGAAAACACTCTCTTTATAATTCAAAAAGAGGTCAGCTTTTCATTATAAATTTTCTTATAAGGAAATAAAAATCTAACACTTCTGTAAAGATTCAAAAATACCATATAGCATGGTTATTTTTCTTAAAAAATAGTAATGATATATTTTATAAAAAAAAAGATTAAACATATCCAATTATGGAAGAACAAAAGGCAGTTCATATAGATTAAAATTTATCCCTATGGTGATCCTACTACTTCTGATTCTATGATGAGGTTTTTAAAGTTAGTCTTTAAAAAGAAGTGATACACTCTTGGATTACACAAACCTTTTGCCTCTTTGGAACAAAAGTTTTATCTATGGGGCTGATTTAAATTTTTTTAAGGCAAGGTAAAGGGGGAGGAGAAGCTTTCTGATGAATTGGCTGGTCTCCTAGGGAGCCTGAATTTACAATCTTTTCATAGTTTATGCAAGCCTGAAGACTGAGGATTATATATTTCTTAGTTAAAATAAGAAATAATTACAAAGGGGGCATTTTCATCTAAGAAATAAGCTATTCCTTATAAATAGGAATTCTATTTTCTGTTTTGATTGCTATTTAAAATTTTATTTCTGATAAAAAAATTAAAGAAGTCACATCAAATATTCTAAGAACCACAAAAGAAAAAATACATAAATATGTATATATATATATATATACATATATATGTATCTCGATATGTCATTGGTAAAGGCTATGAAAGTTTAAGTTGCTTTTTATAAAAAAGGTATCTATATTCTATAATTATTGATTTCTGTATATAATCTCCACATGCTACATCCTACTCCTAAGCATAATGTTGTCTGTAAAATTGGCATTAATTTCCAAGAATAGAATATTGTGAGTTTAGAATATTAGATGTAGGAATGAATTTCCTCTGATTAATTCCAACATATTTAACACTTGTATAAGTCTAGATTTTTAAGACTGCATTAATGAGTACCAAAAAATTTAAGCCACCAGTCCATTCTTACTAATATTTCTTATATTACAATCTTTTGTAATTTTTAAACATTCTCCATAATCCTTTCTAGCTATCACCAGCCTCCAGTACAATGGTTTACCATGCAAGTCTATTATAAATCCTTTGTCAACATTTCTCATTCTTCCTTAGAAGCTCATTCTCCTCCATGAAACTTTCATCTTTTAAATAGTCTTTAGCCTCAAAGGCATGAAGCAGAAATACTGATTTCCTCCTTTGGTCAGATATACATGCATATTTGGAATAGATTTATCTTACATCCCCACCCCCAATGTATCTTTCTCTGAAACAGGAAAATCAAGTCAACTTATACCTCAGTTTGTTTACTTTGTGCGTTTAAGATGAGGTCTCCCTGTGTTGCACAGGCTGGAAGTACAGGGGCTACTTGCAGTTCAATCCCACTACTGATTAATGTGGAGCCATTAACTAGTCCATTTTTTATATAGGCCAGTCTGACCCTCCTTAGGTAAGCTGGTACCCTTCTCCACCCACCTCACATATTAATGTCAAATACAGAGCTCAGAACTTCTGAGCTCGAGATTTTCCAGTCTCCCCAACAGCTAGAACAGGTTTTGCCATGGCACAAGACACCTGGGTTGGTTTATGCCCTACAATACATATGGTACACTTGTGTTTCCCCCTCATGCTCTTCTTCCTATGAGATTCATACTTTTTACTTTTTTCCCACAATGATGCTAAATGTTATTAGGATTTTTTTCACTAGTCCTATATTAATATTATTATTGTTATCATGGTAGAGTTGAAGCTCTGCCCTACTCTACCACATAAGTCCCTTTAAAATCTCTCCTTTCTCCATTCCTCCTTCACAATCTCTTTGAGCCTGCTTCAGATCCAACAAGAATAAGATATGGCAGATATGGCAGCAGCAACTTTTAACTGCAGCAGAACAGAAAGTGGTTACAGATACAGGACCTAGAGTCCCACCAGATTAAGCTCCTTTATAACCTTTCTGATGATACCTGTTCCCTATCCATGCCTACAGGTAACTGCATTTCTTTAATGTACACAGAGCCTGAATAGTGTTCTTTATTTACTATACCCTACAGATCTAGAGAAGAACAATTATTGGAAATGGAAATCTTACCCATTTTTAGCCTTTAATTATAAAGTAGCCCTCATTTATAGTCTCACCTCTTCTCATGTTTTCTGCTTGTCAGCAGTTAGTTGATACACTGTTTTGTTCCATTCTAAGAGCTCTCTCAAACGACTATCTCTACCTTTCCATAACTTTGCTCAGATCAGATGTTCTATAGGGTGCTCAAACTTCCTAGAGTAAAGATCTTTTTCTATCCATGTCAATGATTCACTACTCTAGCCTCAGAGTAACACTGAGTTGTTAATCTGAGAACTGACAAGCAAAATCAAATGCATTGGTACCCTTCCACATATGTTTCTAATGTTCATAGTGACTAAACGAGTCAAATACTTGTTAATAGCTCTGGGACTCTGTTAATAATGGTTTCTGTTACTCTGAGGTCCTTTTCACTTATGTTTGGGCTTCCAACTATATTCTGGAAGTTTGAGAAAAAGTGAAAATACAACTTCTAGATACAAAGGGTGTTAATATTTGTTTTTACTGTTATTTGTAATTTTTATTTGTAAACTTCCAGCAATTTTTTTATTTGTAAACTTCCAGCAACAAATATTTTTATTTGTAAACTTCCAGCAACAAATATTTTAAATTTTATTCTTAATCTCAGTACTTTACAGATATCTTCTTCACTTAAAAACTTTCATTCATAAAGCTTTCCATTTTTAAAATACTATTTTCATATATTCATTTATCGTAGATTCAAAACATTCACTTACAAAATTACAAAGTGTCACACACTGAACTTAAAAGTTTCCTTGATTTTTTTAAAAGGCTGATTTTGTTTTTATTGGCAGAAAGGCAGAATTATATAGTCAATTTTCTTTTCCTTTACAAAGGGTATTTATATTGTCCTTTTTCTTCACTGATTTCTTTTAATCAAAATTTACATAATCTTTTCATGAAAAAATGGCTTCTGGGCCTTTTTAAGTAATGGATTGGATTTAATTTTGAAACATTCCTAAGGAATTCCAACTTCCAAATTTAAAAGAATTCATTCAATAACAGTAACAACAATCGCTGCTGTTAGCCTTACAGTTATAAAAGATGTAACAGCTTAACTGCACTACTAACAAAACTTCTTATTGCCACCACCTCCAATTTTTTATTGGCACAGCAGATAAAGTGCCAGCCTTATAGTCAGGATGATCTGAGTTCAAATGCAACCTCAGATCTTACTAGCTGTGTGACACTGAGCAAGACACTTAAACCAGGTTGCCTCAATTTCCTCATCTGTAAAATGAACTGGGGCAGGAAACAGCATACCATTTTCTTTGCCAAGAAAATCCAAAAAAGGATCATAAAGAGTCAGACACAACTAATCAAGAAACAAAACAAATAAACAGAAACCGTTCTCCTCCTCCAAATCTTTGAAATTTTCATCTTCCTCTGAACTACTCAGGAAGCTTACTCTTCTGATAAACAATTTTCAAAGAGAGAATGGAGAAGAAGGAATCATTCCTAACAACAACCATTTGAATTTTGAGAAAACTGCAATAATCGTTAAACAGTTTATCCAAAAGCTCCATAGTCTGGAAATAATTGGGTCTCAAAAGAATTTTAAAATTAATGTATTTTAAGAGTATGTATCAACACATTAAAGTGGTTCCAAACAACATCTAAGAATATAATTCAACAGTCATCATATATAATTCAATGTCATTTTATCTATCCTAAGGCACATTTCACCATTTAACTTCATCCTCTTATGTACACATTTAGTTTCTGGTGAAAGTACTACAGAGAATGAATCCATCATCTGGCTCTTTTTCCCATGGTGTAGAGCTAGAACACCAGTAGTGCCATACTGCTGGCAAACCTCAGCATGATGACACCAAGTCGCCATAGGAAGACCTCCAAATCACACAGTTATCCTATGATGCCCAGCTACTTATTTCACTCATAGGAGAGGAGGGTACCTAGGAACCTGAAGCCCCAAAGGTAGTTTGCCACTACCCCTGGGATATCTCCAGAGGTTCCTTCTTGGCATTCCTGGCATGGAGTTGTAGGTAAGGACACCTTATGATGAGACTCTAAGACAAGTCTGAAAACTTCTTTTATTCAGCATACGCATGCTGCTATACATGCTTCAAGCTCAGGACTTCTCTGAGGGGGATGTCTAATTGTTTATAGCCCTACTCATGACACTAAATCTCAAATCCAAATGTTTTTATGGTTGTTAAGAATAAAATTTTATGGTTGTGGCAAAATAATTTTAATCATAACCTGCCTCTGCAAGCCTTAGAAACTATGCTGAGCCAATGAGTGAAAACAATACTATCCTCAAACTTGAGTTCTCCACAAAACCACAAATATGATATCAAACAAGTTACCAAGAAGACTAAAATTTCTTTTACCAATTAAGCAGAGAAAAATAAGCCTGTAGGCAGTTCATAGTTTTTCAGTACACATGCTTTCTTTGGCTTTTATCTACTTACCGACATGGCTGCATGGTCATTGTTGTTATTCTGAGAAGGAAATCAGCAAAGCAATCAAATCAAAAAGCAAAATATATTTTAAAACAGCAGCAGCAATATTCATAGCAAAAATGAAAAGAAATATACTAGTCTTGTGTCTTGCTATAATTTTAAAGTATATTTTAAATATACTTCTGGTAATAAAAGTTATTTTACAATGTAAACTTAGCTATTACTTTTCTTTTAAAGGCTTATATAAAAATGTCTGTATATATAAAAATTACTCAGAAAATAAAACCTTATTTTGTTTTTATTATTAGGCATCAACCATCACTTTTAAAATGGCCCCTCAAATACCTGAATTCCTAAGAGGCATTTAAATGACTGCTGCAGGCACATTCAAAAAACAGACAGAGCCCTAATAGAGTTCCTTCTTGTAGAGAAATAAAATGCCTATTCCATTCACAAATGACAGAAAATTGTACTACCTTTCTTTTAAGCTGAGGAAATAAAATTAACAAAAGCTCTTCTTTTAATTTAATTATGTAATACTCTTCTTTCGAGGTGTCTTCCATATGGTGGTCTTTATGTGACTATTAATGAAAGAAATTTAAATAATAAGTCTAAGAGCAATACAAGCAGCACTGGCTGCTTAATGACTAAGGGAACACAAATGGAATAGCATGATTTTCTGTCTGTCCTTGCTACAGAATAGGTAGCAGCAGGAATATACATACTTATATACTATCAAACACATGCACATACATGCAACTAAGAGGATTTTTAATGATTTTCTCAATGATAAAAAATCAAAGTTACTGATGATAAAATGATAAAATGATAATGATAAATTGAATGATGAAATGATAATGATAAAATGATATAATGAAAATGAAAACAATGAAAATGATAAAAAATAAAGTTACTGATGAATTTTAATAACTTCACATTGTCAAAGCATTTTGCTAGTATATATACAAAACAATAAGAAGTTATAAAAATTATTTTGCATTTAATTGTTAAATTCTACTTTCCTTAAGGAACTGGATAACAAACCAAAGGAATAATAAAAACAACTAAGGTAAAGGGTATAAAAGTAATCAAAGAATATCATAAAAATCTGGATATAATATAATTGTATTTACTTATCTATCAAATATAATGAACTTTTAAAAAATATCATCTAAGAGGCTTTTAAAAATATTTCAACCATTAAATGCTTAATCTTTTTTTAGATTTGTGCAAACCTAAAATATGAAAATATAAAATATGTGCATAAATGGCTATGTAAGACCTTTCAAAATAGGATTTGTTTCTAGCTTTGTTTCATATTACTTCCCTTTATATGTCCTAGACAAATGAGAATCCAGTTGTTCTCTATTTTGTCCTGGATTCCCCTGTCTCTGTATGAATGTATGCAGGTTGTCCCTTATACTTAGAACAAGCTGTGTTCATATCTCTGCCAGTTGAAATTCCTCAAAGATCAGCTCAGATACCATCTCCTCCATGAAGACTTCCCTAACTCCTCTCCCACCTATGACAATGATTTTTTCCCTTAAACTTTCTGAGAGTACCTTTTCTAGGTCTTCTCCATCCCTATGACATTGTACCTTGCATTATGTTTATCTGTGTTTTCCCTTAATAAACTTTAGGTTCCTTGAGGGCAAAAGTTATATAATTTTATATCCTAGTATCCCCAGTGTCAAATACTGTGCCTTGTCGTACATAACTATAACAGCTGATGTTTACATAGCTCTTGAAAATTTGCAAAGACTTTTACATACATTCTCTAATTTGGATCTCACAGAGAGGTGGTACTCTGGTGAATGTTTCTAAATAAACTGTTTCTTATTCAGACATATAAAAGTCTATGTCAAACTTTTATATATGTAATCACAATGAATAATTTTAGTCTGTTTTAATCAGATGAAAAAACATGATATTAAATATAATAAAGGTATCACATGTACTTGGGGGTTTTTTTGCAGAAGTTACTTAATACTGTAAATTACTATTATTGCTCTGATATCAGTAGAATTTCTTGTCTTTCTAATCTTTGTATACTTACATAGTTGTCTCCAATAACTCATTTTACAAGAATGAAAATACAGAAATTTACAAAAAATATGGGATAATTATTCTAATCATGGAGCTGTCCCACATAAATGCACAGATGTAGAAAAGGGAAGGACCAAGGTTAGTGAATAATTAGGAGTCTATTTATTGATAGAGCTCAGTGAAGAAAAGACTAATGTGAAACAAAGCTAGAAATGAGTCACTTGTAGAGAGTCTGCATAGTTGTCCAATTCCATGTTTTGTTTTCCTTCCAAATTTATAAATTCCTTAAAGGCAATCACTGCCTCTTATTTGACCTTTGTGTAATAAGAAGTTGCCCCTCTTCCTCTGAGTCATAGGATTCTGAACTAGGAGTTCCTGACTCCACCTTCCTTTTGGAAGTCTTCAAGAAATATCCTAGGAATAAACCATACCAGATGCACCAAAGAAAGATAAGAGAAGGAAAGACAAGCAGAAATTAGGAAGACCTCTCCAAAGTGATATGGAAATCCTAAAAGACTCAGTTGGAGATGCTGACACAAGTATACTTAGCTAGGCAGTAGGAAATAAATGAGTTAAATATTTCGGAACACCATGATACAAAATCCCCAGCAGAAAAACAGCAGGCCAACAAATAGTTGTTCCTGGAACTGGCTGAAAAGAACCTTTGTGTGAGGGGTATAAAAAAATGAAAAGTCTAAAGAGACCAAAAATTCCTTGATGCCATGGAGGTAGGAAAGAGCTATAAGAGTCTCCTAAAGTGCCAGTGCGGTTGCTCCACAATCCCGCAGTTCTGCATTTGATACCTGGAGAGAAGGTAACTAGTGCTAGCTGAGAAAAGAAAACCAAAGTGAAGTATGACAAAGCAACACTGAAGACAGAGACAAGAGTGAGAAGGACCCATGATGACTTCCAGGAGAAAAGAACAAAGATGGGAAGGCTCCCAGAAGAAGGGCAACAAGGTGCAAACCACTAAAGCAAAAGGAACGGACAGTGTCTTTATTTGCCAAAGACCAATCTAGGGTAGGATGAATCACCGATACAGATTTAGGAGGCGATAAAAGGTGAGGATAGAGTCTCAGTTCTCAATTCCCTAAAGATTTAAGTCTTACCAAGTAAATAAAACTGTTCTGTGTTTTAAAGTCATGGCAGCAATATAGTAGTGCCTCAAAAGAGAGTCAGAAGCTACTTAACTCATCATCTCCCCACTCCCTAAACTTCCCTTCTTCCTAACTTCCTATTATTTTCAAGGGCACCATATCCTTCTAGTTCCCCAGGCTCAAAACCTTGCTTGACTTCTCACTATCTCTCACCACCCCCCCCCAGCCAATCTGTTGCCAAGATCTCTCAATTTTACCTATAATATCTCATATGGATCTCCTTCTCTCCTGTGACGGTCACCATGTTGGTATAGGGTCTCATCCCTTCACACCTAGAAATCTATACATGGAACCATCAGATACAACGAATGGAGAAATTTTGAGTGCTGTGGATAAGTTCACTTATGTTGGCAGTATACCTTCCAGGGATGTACACACACACGATGAGGCCGATACACACATTGACAGAGCTAGTTCAGCATTTGGGAGGTTCCAAAGGAAAGTGTGGGAGAGAAGATGTCTTAGGCTGTATACCAAACTGAAGCTCTACAGAGCTGTTGTGCTGACTTCTTTGTTGTATGCTTATGAAATCTGAATAGCCTATCAGCATTATGCCAGAAAACAGAACTGCTTTCATTTGAATTGTCTTAAAAAGATATCTGAAGATGACCTGGCAAACTTTCTCAAGCATCTAAACTCTACTGCAGAGAGCACATTTCCAATGGGATGGTCATGTAGCCTCAACATCAATATGTTTACCTAAAATACTATTTTACAGAGAACTCATCAAAAAACAAGCACTCACATGGAGGCCAGAAGAATTAGTACAAGGACCCCTGCATGGTCTCTCTGAAGTACTTTAGTATTTGATTGTGAGACATGGGAGATGCTGGCCCAGAACCACCCAACATGGTGTGCCAACATGAAAGAAGGTGCTGTGCTCTGTGAGCAAAGCAGAATTGAAATAGCACAAAGAAAACAACAGCTGCACAAATCTAAAGCTATCTTCATCCCAAATGCTGAGACAGACTACTTGTACCCAAACTGTGCTAGAGCCTTCTGATCTCATACTGGACAGAGAAACCACAGTTGAAACACACAGTTGAAACACAGTTGTACAGTGTGTACAACTCCAACATAGTGACATCAATGATCCTCTCTGAGTATGAGGGATGAACAACAGAATAACATCTACAGTGTGACTTCACAAGGGTGTTATGAAGATAGCATGGGATAAAGTGTGTTAAGCCCTTTCAAAAACTTGGGGTAGGGCTAGGTCATGATTAATGCAAGTTCAAAAGATGTGAAATTTGATTATAAATTATAAAATATCAGGCTGCATTTAATACAAACCAATACTCATTAAAGTAGCACATGCAAGCAAGTCAAGGTTTTAACATATCCCAGGCAACTGAATGGTGCAGTGGATAGAGAGCGCTAAGTCTGGGGTCAGGAAAACGTGAGTTCAAATCCAGCCTCAGACACTTACTTACTAGCTATGTGACCCTGGGCAAGTCACTTAACCTCCAACTGGTTTCAGTTTCCCTATCTGTAAAACAAGGATAATAACAGCACCTAGCTACCAGAGCTGTTGCGAGCATCAAATGAGATAATGATTGTAAAGTGCTTAGCACAGTACCTGGCCACAGGATAACACTATATAAATGTTAGTTATCATTATTATTATCACCCCCATATCTCAGTCTGCACTTGTCTATGCTGATGCATGTATAAGTGATGTGCTGCTGCATACCATGTTACCAAAAAATGTGCTCTTTTTTTTTTAAAAGAGAACTTAACAAAATGCACAAAAGGAAGACTATTTTAGGTGGGTCTGTTATTACATTAGAACAAAAATTTGATGTAACTAAACATTAAGAACATGATCATAGTAACTCTAATATAGAACAAAATGTTGGAATTCCTTAATCTATACTACATGTAAAACATTAAGACAAAATTTTAAAAAAGCTATAGTTTCAGCTTTTTGTAGTTTGCAAATATCTACAAGAAACAGAAGTAATATGGATTGAAGTATGAAATAAAAAACACATTCCTTTTAGCAAAGCAACCATACCGACAAAAGTTTCAAGGTCATTTAAGGCAGTGAAAGAAAATGGAAATGAAGGGGACAGTGAAGAAACTTTTATGGCAAGCACTAGCTCTATAGCTTTAAAAAACAAATTCAATTGCATAATGTTAAAATTTCTGGAAAGATGCTTCATACAGGTGAGGACATAGAAGCTAAATATTCTGATGTTTTGAAGAAAACAATCAAAGAAGGTAGATACACTGATCAACAAAATTTTTAACATGAAACAAGATTATTCTGGAAAAAGATGCCTTCCAGAAAGAAAAAACTCAACCTAGATTTAAAGTGTCTAAGGATTGCCTAATACTTTTATTTGGGAAGCAAGAAGGGGATTCCAAATTAAAACCATTGCTTATTTAATCAGACTTGAAATAGTCACACTCTGAAAGGCTACATGTATTGATCATTACCAGCTCTTTGGTAAATAAGAAAACACAGAAGATAAAAGCTGTTTTCAAAGACTGGTCTTCAAGTTATTTTAGCTGACTACTGAAAAATATTGCAAGGATAATAAAATTGTGTTTTAAGTATTACTGATTTTAGACAAGGTTGGAGGTTATCCAACTAAACCTGGTTCACTGTATGAGAATGTGAGCATGCAAATTAGCTGAGAAATAGATGAATCTCTCTTAACTACCATTATGAAGATTCAAAGAAAGAAAAAAAGAGTTCAAATTATACTGCTAAAATATTGTAAGCAACGACAATGATATTTTCATCACATCAGTGTAAATTTATTTTTTGGTATAACATACAATAGTTCTTTAAATCTTTTTATTTTATAAATTTTGCTTTCTAGAAATACTCTATTATTTTATACTAACACTGAATCAGAATTATTTTTTCTTATCCTTTCAAAAGCTTTATTATGTTAAAAAACAGATTAAATAAAAATCTTCACTGCACTGTTCCACTAGGTTTGAACCAAATACCTTATATAACTTCAAATAATGTGGACCACTTGGTAGGGAATTCATTATTTGTACTAATGAGGATCTATATGTGTACATAAATGTCAGCTATCATGGGAAATAAAGAACAAAAACAGCTTCTGATAAAACAAAAATGAGTATCAAGCAAAGAATATTGAAGAGACACATGGGTATGATCAGGCTGAAACATATAACCAACAAGGAATTCTGAAGAGTAAAAGACACTGCGGCAGAGCCAAGATGGTGGAGTAGAAAGACACACATATGCAGGGTCTCCCCACACAGACCATAAAATACCTGTAAGAGAGGAACTCTTAACAAATTTTGGAGGAGCAGAAGTGGAGAACAACAGAGTGGAGGAGATTTCCAGCCCAGCATGACCTGAAAGGCCCATGGGAAACATCAGTTGCACTGGACGCAGAGTCCTGAGCATGGAGCCCAGCTCAGCCTTGGCCGCCTGGCGCCTGCACTGGACGCAGAGTCCTGAGCATGGAGCCCAGCTCAGCCTTGGCCGCCTGGCTCCTGAATAGCCCTCAGGGGTGGAATCGCCAGTCGCAGCAGCAGCAGGTCCACAGATTCCTCAACCCATTGGCGCCAAAGGTCAATGACAGGATTTTTTCAGCTGGCCAAGGAGAAGGGCCTTCCCATAGCTCTGGCCTCAAGCAGCAGCCACAGAGCCCACATCGGCAGGAGGTCACAGACGGATCCATTATTGGAGCATAAAAACCCCTGGGGGCATTGAAGAGCTGAGTCTTGCCTAGGCCCTGTGTGGAGGCCCTGGGGGAGTTGGTCTTTGTCTCACACTGAATGGTGGCCCTGCCCATCCAGCTTATCTGAAAATCAGCCCCCAGTGCTGACTTGGCAGAACTGGAGGTCAGGTGACTGTGGAGAGGTAACTGCTAAGATTCTGGGCACAAAAATCCCTTCCTCCCCCAGACCAGTACACACTTGATTGTGCCACCTTGGAGGAACTAAGATCTTACAGATTCCCAGAGTATACCCTACTCTTGACAAAGGACCCAAAAGTCAAGGAATTGGTTGGGAAAAATGACCAAAAAATGGAAAAAAAATAAGACTATAGAAGGTTACTTTCTTGGTGAGCAGATATCTTCTCCCATCCTTTCAGATGAGGAAGAACAATGCTTACCATCAGGGAAAGACATAAAAGTCAAGGCTTCTGTATCCCAAACATCCAAAAGAAATATTCAATGGGCTCAGGCCATGGAAGAGCTCAAAAAGGATTTTGAAAATCAAGTAAGAGAGGTGGAGGAAAAACTGGGAAGAGAAATGAGAGAGATGCAAGAAAAGCAGCTCAACACCTTGCTAAAGGAGACCCAAAAAAATGATGAAGAAAATAACACCTTGAAAAATAGGCTAACTCAATTGGAAAAGGAGGTTCAAAAAGCCAATGAGGAGAAGAAGGCTTTAAAAAGTAGAATTAGCCAAAGGGAAAAGGAGGTTCAAAAACTCAATGAAGAAAATAGTTCTTTCAAAATTAGAATGGAACAGATGGAGGCTAATGACTTTAAAAGAAATCAAGAAGTCATAAAACAAAACCAAAAGAATGAAAAAATGGAAGAGAATGTGAAATATCTCATTGGAAAAACAACTGACCTGGAAAATAGATCCAGGAGAGACAATTTAAAAATTATGGGACTACTTGAAAGCCATGATCAAAAAAAGACCTTAGACAGCATCTTTCATGAAATTACCAAGGAAAACTGCCCTGATATTCTAGAACTAGGGGGCAAAATAAATATTGAAAGAATCCACCAATCACCTCCTGAAAGAGATCCAAAAAGAGAAACTCTAGGAATATTGTGGCCAAATTCCAGAGTTCCCTGGTCAAGGAGAAAATATTGCAAGCAGCTAAAAAGAAATAATTCAAGTATTGTGGAAATACAATCAGGATAACACAAGATCTAGCAGCTTCTACATTAAGGGATGGAAGGGTGTGGAATATGATATTCCAGAAGTCAAAGGAACTAGGACTAAAACCAAGAATCACCTACCCAGCAAAACTGAGTATAATACTTTAAGGGAAAAAATGGTCTTTCAATGAAACAGAGGACTTTCAAGCATTCTTGATGAAAAGACCACAGCTGAAAAGAAAATTTGACTTTCAAACACAAGAATCAAGAGAAGCATGAAACGGTAAAAAGCAAAGAGAAGTCATAAAGGAGTTACTAAAGTTGAACTATTTACATTCCTACAGGGAAAGAAGATATTTGTAACTCTTGAAACTTTTTTCAATATCTGGGTTTTTGGTGGGATTACACACACACACACACACACACACACACACATACACACACACAGAGCACAGGGTGAACTGAATAGGATGGGATCGTATCTTAAAATAATGAAATTAAGTGGTGAGAGAGAAATATATTGGGAGGAGAAATGGAGAAATGGAATGGGGCTAATTACATCTCATAAAAGAGGAAAGTAAAAGACTTTCAGTGGAGGGAAAAAGTGGGGAGGTGACAGAAAAAACATGAAGCTTACTCTCATCACATTCGACTAAAGGAAGAAATAAAATGCACACTCATTTTGGTATGAAAAACCTATCTTACAATACAGGAAAGTGGGGAAAAAGGGATAAGCAGGGTGGGGGGATAATGGAAGAGAGGGCAGTGGGAGGAGGGAGCAATTAGAAGTCAACACTCTTGGGGAGGGATAGAATTAAAAGAGAGAATGGAAGAAATGGGGGGCAGGATAGGACAGAGGGAAATATAATTAGTCTTACACAACATGACTATTATGGAAGTCATTTGCAAAACTACACAGATATGGCCTGTATTGAATTGCTTTCCTTCCCAAAGGGAATAGGTGAGGAGGGAGGGATGAAGAGAAGTTGGAACTCAAAGTCTTGGGAACAACTGTTTAGTATTGTTCTTGCAACTAGGAAATAAGAAATACAGGTAATGGGGTATAGAAATTTATCTTGCCCTACAGGACAAAAGAGAAGATGGGGATAAGGGAAGGGTGGGACGTTAGAAGGGAGGACAGATTGGTGATAGGGGTAATTAGAATGCTCAGTGTTTTAGGGTGGGGGGAGAGGAGAAAATTTGGAACCCAAAATTTTGTGGAAATGAATGTTGAAAACTTAAATAAATAAATTTAAATACAAAAAAAGTAAAAGATATCATCAAGGAAGTATACAAAGGAGAAAAGATGAACTGTCACTTAGCAAGAATGAGACATGACAAGTAAATAGCTAGAGTTCCAATGATACTCTCTCAATGTCAAGAGAAAGTGAGGAAAGCTTCTAGCATATTGGATGACTTCTCCGTCACAAACTTGTCAGAGGGAATAGATAAGAGTTGCATATCATAGGCAGGTATGGATGGGTTATGATCTGCATTGTTGGAAGAAACTCGTAAAGCAATGAGATCACAGACTCATTTCATTATTGTAAGTCAGTGTCTTCAGATACACAGCTCGGTTTTGTCTCTGAAAGTTTCCTGTTCAATATTTAAGTATCACTTTCATTAGTTGGTTTAAATTGACCTCCAGATTCAGGTTCAAAGCCTTCATTCTCTATTACTTGGCACACATTAATAATTTTACACTAAGTCCAAAAGACATTATGATATCACTGAAGAAAGTTTCTAGCAGATGAATATGCTTTTCAATCAAGCCATATGATTTGATATCATCCATGTATTCAAGTGGTAAATATGATATTTTTGTATGACTCCTTTTTTGACTTGAAAGTCATACTCAGTTATCTTCAGAAGTAATGATAAGTTTAGGGTAGGCAGAATAAAGAACAAAGCAGGATTAACCTTTCCCTGGAGATACTATATTTTACACCAATTGTTCTTGACATTACTGTATTGGTGGTGTGCTTCAAATGTGATCATCAAATACTTTAGCATCCTCATGATGCATGGAACTTATTATATTTATTATATATTTGCAATTCATGACTAAGCCATGATCATGGAACTGAGTCAAAAGCTTTGCAATACTTAATAAAGGTGATAAAACATGTTTTAAAACTTTCATGTCTAGCTCAATAATTTCCAAATCCATAATGAGTGGCTCTTGACATTCCTAAGATTTTTTTGGTGCAGCCTTTTACTCCTCAATCACTATATTGTTTTCTAATGAGTCTGTGTGTGTTTGGATGTGTGTGCATATATTCATAAGAGAAATACAAGCTTGAATAATTTCTATAAAGCAAATGAACATTCAAACAGTCTATATCTAAAGGGGTCATTGGTACTTCCATGATTTGGTAATAAATATGTGATGTCTTTTGGAAAGAAACATAGAATCAATTTTATATCAAAGAAAAAGGTGGCAAACTCTTTCACTATTTTTCAGTATTACCATCATCATCATCATCATCATCATCATCATCATATTGTCATCCTCATTAGAGTTACCATCATCATCTTCTTCTTTTTGCCCTTTTCAATGGAAAATGTTCCCAGAACAAATTATCTTATTATTCTTTACATTTAATGTAATAGATTATTGTATAGATTACTGCATAAAGTAATTATTTTCTGTAATTGAATAAAACTATTAGAATGAAAACTCATCCTCTCGGTAGGTTCACTGAACACAATGTTAGAAACACTGTTGACACTAAAAAGGTATCAAGGAAAATTTATTATAGTAGAGTTTAGAGGAATTGATCACTTTGGTCAAAGCGGGCCCCCACCCTCTTTTCAGGAAGAGGGAGCACTGAATACAGAAGTGAGACGAACTATTTACTGTTAGTTCAAGACAGATCTTTCCACCAGGAGATGGATTGGTCCATTCTCCATTAAGTCACCATCTTCTCTACATGCCCATTACTAACTCCCCTTAGTGTGATTCTCCCTCACAAACATGCTTTAACATAGGACCCATGAGCAGAAAATGGAGGGATGTGTCAGCTTATATGCATGAAATTCACCAAGCAAGCACAGTGAAGAAAAGCCTTCTCTAGGTAACTCTAGGTCATTTTTCTTGGCTAGTTCCAGCTAGCTGTAGATTTGGTTCCTTTATCAAAACTTTGTAATTTTCTGAAGGCCACTGTCTGTCTTTTGATTGGTTGAGTCCACCTGCAGTCTTCTGGCCTTCTTATTATCTAATTTATTCTCAATTACTTCATCAATTAACAATAATTACTGTGGAAACTTAACTTTTGCTGTCTCTCACACACTCTTCATATAATATAAGTAGCGGACAGAAAAAGAGGGATGATATATATATATATACTTCATATTGCTTCTTCGTGATTTTTATTTCCTCTGCTAAGGCTTTATATTTTTTAAGGTTTTCATTTCATATAGCTTGGAAGATGTATTTGAAACAGTGACACCTATTAAAACATTGTTCTTAAGTGTTTATGGCTCAATATTATACCCAGGTGACTGTGGACAAGAGTTGAGTCTACAATAATGGTCTAGTTCAAGTAGAGTTTATTTGTTGAATTCTCCATGAGTTTACAAGATCATTATTCATAATGCTACTCCTCTTACAAGCTTCCACAGACCATTTCGTAGGATCCATCCAGAACTAAAGCACTTTCAGTTATACTCAATAAATCCAATGATATGTGCCTGTTAGCATCCTTTACTAATGGTAAATGAAAGGATGACTGCTTATTCTAGGAATATTTCATAAATTTTTGACCTGTTTATAATCTACACAAAGAATATCTATCAATTATTTCCCCCTCTTTAATGAAGAAGTTTTAATCTTTCTATGGTTGACTTTGGGCAGGTCCTATGTTTCATTAATATTATACGTGTTTTTGTTCAAATACTTGCCACATCTGTTATGGTTCACTTTACAATTCTAAAAGTATATGTTGATTACAATGCTTTAAACATGCTCTTCACATTCGTACTGATTTCAGGATGTCAGTAAGTCTCCAAACATATCCAATTCCAGCCTATTCTTCGAACAATTTGTTTGCTGACCCCTATCTGGAAAAGTCCAAGATATCTGTACATAATGCCTCCATCCACTGCTTCATGACCTTATGATCAAAGTTTTCAAATTCTAGCTTGCATTAGTGCATGTTAAGAATTTTATGCTATATACAATGATCCAAGATAATCCCAAAAGACTAATGATGAAGTATATTATCCATCTCCAGAGAAAGAAATGATATTGTTTGAATACAGACTGAAGTATGCTATTTTTCACTTTCTTTCATTTTTTCTTTTATTCATGTCTTCTTGCACAAGAAGATTAATATGGAAATTTTATATACAACTATATACATAAAAAAGAATTTTTATGCTCAGAAAATACAAATACTTTTATATAATTGGAGAAAATTTCCATAATATGAAGTAAATGTTTAATATGTTTTGGTAAAGTCTTCTACTTTGATATAGTTGATATATATTAAGTGATTAGTTAGATTTTTTTGGTTCATCTTGGTCTTTAATTTTGAAGTTACACTTGGTTATACTTAGTAAAGATGACAGCATTTTATTTAGGAGGGATAATAATGCATTTAAGGCTAGTCAGAACCATAATAACTTAACACTGTCTCCCTGACACTAGTTGTCTTCATCATCATCATCACTGCCATCTTCTTCCTCCTCCTCTTCCTTCTTCTTCCTCTTCTTCTTCCTCCAATTATGACTACTGTTATTATTACTACTTCTCCTACCTAATCTGCTCACACCCTGCAATTGGAACATTTCAGTCTACATTTTTCAAAATATAGACCATTTCTTTTGCAGAAGTCATCTCTAAAGATCAAGGCAACAGAATTACACAAAATTGTATAGAAAGGACAGAAAGAAAGTTGGAGAACCACACACACCTAGAACACTTACGTTTTTGATTATTAATCTCTGTAACACATATCAAATTCTATTTCAAAGTCACTATACCACTTCAGTTAATGACTCTTCATAAGAAAACAAATCTACAAATAAACTTATAAACCAAATGCACAGAACTACTTATAAGTCAAAAAAAAGTAAAAGCTTTCACCATTACTAATTAAAAGCACTATAATTTTAAATAGGAAATATACTACTTATAAAAATAAATATGAAAGCCTACACATGAAATGATAAAAAAAAAGAGAGACACAAACTGCAATGGAAATAACTGTAAAACAACTTAAGACAACAGTTCATACTTTGTATTTAGTGGTCAAATCAGTATAAGGGTATACAATTACATTAGTTCCTTTCACACAAAGGCAAAATACTATCTGTTCTCATGAAATAATTTTATATTAAATCCCTCCTAATTTGGAGTTAGAGGTTACAGTTAGAGAACATTATAGAATTCAATTTTTAACTTAGAGCATACTAAATGAAAACAACTATCCATGTAAAGCCTTGGCAAGGAAGAAGCATAAATGAAAGAGATCTTTACTAACTAAAAATAAATGGTAAAACTGAAAGTAGGCTGATGATGTTTTCATTTGGATAATGATGGTAACTATCGTTCAGTGAACACTTTCTATGATATCAGTATAACCTAGTTTTATTTTATTTACAAGGGATAAATATGTATTAGATGATTTTAAAAAAACTATGATACATGAAAATTTATCTAAGATCACAAGAAATGCTATATTAAGTCAGAACAATGGTCCCATTTTGTCCACTATTCTCTCTCTAACAGTGTCACCAAGGGATGTTCTCTAAGACAGCACAATTGCCCTACCAGATACCAATAGGAAAAGGCTGAGATTTATCACATTCATAACTTCTCTTAATCATCATTATCAATGTATTCATGCGCCTATTTAAAACTCTTTTAAAACCAGTTTATTAACACACAAAATCCCTAACCCTCCTTTTAGCAAAAATTGACATTAAAGAGAGAGAGCATGAGCGTGAACATGAACTCACATGTGAGCGTGAGCTTGTGTGTGTGTGTGCATGAAGAGGGAGAGCTACATAGGTAAAATGCTCCCAAATGGGAGCAGAGTGAATTCACAGTGACAAGAAAAACCATGTATTTCATTAAGCAGCATAAAATCCTCCCTTAAAGAGCTGCTAAAGCCTTGGTCAGAGCAGTTAACCCTTGCTCGCTATCTTTAGGTCCTCTTTCTCTACTTTTAGCAAAAAGTCTTCTAATTTAAAATGTCTTTAACTGATCAGGTCTTCATCAAAGTTCCTACAGTTGGGTGACATTTACAAAGCAGTCTTTTGAGGGAAAAGAAAAAAAATTCCAATTTTAAAATGGTGTTGAGGAAAAATATGAGTGTAAATCTACTATGTATACTTCCTGTTAATATATTCTCTCTTGGGATAAGAAGCTCAATAAATTTATTGACCATTCTTTAAAGTAGTTCATCATTCTAAAATTACTTTCTGCAAACTCTGAAACTAGTTCTCGTCATTGGTAACAAATTCATGATCACCATATTTATATCCTTTATGATCTCTATACATTCAAATAAGATTCCTTCTTAGTCACTATCCTTCTAGACTGGAGAGTCCATCCTTTTTAATCTGTGCTTAAATAGAAGACTTGTTTACTTTAGCTGCCCCTCTCTGGACCTTTTCCACCAACTGTACAAACTGCACCATATTTTGTATTGAAGGAGAATAATGTCTTCTGTTTTCTTTTTAAGTCATTTATTTATAATATCACCCAACTTTCTGTTTGCCTTTCTAGAAAGAAAAGACATTTCCTTTAACTTTTAGCTATAGGCATATATACACATACACACGTGTGTGTATGTGTATGTATATATATGTAAATAATATACACATATATAAGTGTGTATATATATACATATATGTGTGTATATACATACAAATTTAATATTATGCTGTAAATGCCAAGATCTCTTTTAACATCCAAATTTTCATTAATTTTCATAAAATCTCTCATAGAAACAAAGTTCTGAGCTGAGAGTATACAAATTGGATTAGGTAACAAAAAGAAGCTGGAAACAAACCAGTAAGCGATTTTAAAACAAATTAATTTCTATTCAACTCCCTCATTAAAATTCATCTCCTAACAGCATATCACAGAGAGCCCAACTTTAATAAAAACAAGTCATTTTTAAATTTTCATACTTACAGGCAAATGAGTAAACACTTGAAAGGTGCTTCGTAAGAAATTAATAAGATCCATTAAATATCCACTGGCTCTTCCATCTGGCTCAGACATTGTCCAGTCATAATCAGCAAGCTGAACAAATTCATCAATTTTTTGGTTGAGCTTAGTATATATTTCACCTTCAGCTGAATGTCTGGCATCCTAGTGTTAAAAACACACACACAAACACACACACATAGACACGCATGCACACACACACACACATTGAGAGCAAAATAAATGATTAAAGAGAACACAAAAGTTTCCCTGAAGTTTTAAATTTTCTTTTATCATCTATTTTTCTATGGCCATATTTATTTGAAATGCAGGATAAAAATCATTAGGCAGCCAGGTAGTGCAGCAGATACAGTATTGGACCTGTGGTCAGGAAGACCTGAGTTGAAATCTGACCTCCGATACTTACTAACTACATGTCTCATAACAAGTCACTATACCTCAATTTCCTCAAGCTATAAAATGGGGAAAATAAAACCTAAACCTCAGGGTTCTGGTGAAGATAAAACAAGAAAATAATAAAGTGCTTTGTAAACATTAAAGCACTATATGAAATGCTAGTCTTTAACTATTTTTCTTAGAGGGATAATAAAGTATTATTTTAAAGGGGTAGAATAGTCATTGTCTAAAGAAAATAGTGTAGTAGAAAGAATGTTAGACTTCCATCTCTGCCCCAATCTAATTGTGCGAGCCTAGGCAAGATACTTATTCTCTCATATCTCTGAACTGAGCCTCATTTTCTTTGTATCTAAAATGGGAAAATGCTAAGGACAGCACAAAGCATTTTTTAAGCTAGAAAGGGATGTTTGCTGAACTGAATGTTAACACATGACAAAAAGTGGAACTGCTTAAAATTCTAATTTCATTTTTGCCTAACTCTAGTTCTCCTTGCCACAGAAAACTGAGAAATGAAGAATGAACAATTATGAGGGAATTAAGTCCAAAGTATTTGAGGTGATGGCAACAGAGAAATTAGCAAGTTTTAGTTCAATTCCTCAGGTTCTTCCTGACAAATTGCATCCCAGGAGTCTGAATTCATAGATATTGTGACAGAATCACTGTCAGTAATCTCTGAGAAACCATACAGAATAGGAGAAAGTAACAAAAGATTAGAGCTGGGAAAAAAATAAAATTTTCCCCAAAAAATATAACTTTGGAAAGTAGAGACCAGTAAATATAAAGTAGCAAAATTTAAACTAGAAAAATTGCTGTGGGCACTCTGAAAGAAAATGATTATCAGCAGGCACCCACATATATTTACTAATAATGAATCCTAGCAACTTAACATTATTTCCTTTTTACCTAAAGTAAATAAAGTGGTAGATGAAGAAAATACTACATATTCAGTGTCCCTTGATTTCAATATGGTTGTTATTTCCATATATATATATATATATATATATATATATATATATAAAATATATATATGTGTGTGTGTGTTATACATATACATATATATCTACACACACATACACATGCACATGTGCATTGAACTACTAAAACTCAGAGTGTTGATATATGGATCAGTGTAAAACTAAAGAAAGATCTTTAGTGACCAGATACTAGAGTACTGTACTTGGTACAACTGTGTTTAATATTTTTTTGATAAAAGTTGGAGATTTACCAAATTTTCAGCTGATATAAAACTAAAGGGAAGATTTAATTCATTAAATAAGAATATTAAGATTTAAAAGATCTTAGAACGGGAAAATTAATCAAAAGAAACATTGTAATTCATCAAGTCAATTCAACAAGTATTTATTTAATTATACAAAATGATTATAGTCAACGCCTAAATTATTTTTTTAAGAATTTTGCAAATACAGCATTTGGAAGATAATTTCAACTGAATTCCATAAGCATTTATTAAGTATCCAATTGTGCTTTTCTATAGAGACACAAAAACAAAATTTAAAACTGTCTGATCTTAAAGAGCTCACACTACACTATACTATTAGTGGCTAGGATTTCTAACAAATACTTCAAGGTTACCCAAAAAAGAATGGGTTGTATTTACATGAGTTGCCTGACATCCCTATCAGATATATTCAAGCAGAGTCTAAATGACTGACCACCAGTGATATTGTTAATGGCATTACTATACTGGATAAGAGACTTATTCATTTAACAAATACCTACAATGCATCTAGTATATATGCAGAGCACTATATTAGGCTAGGAGAGACATATCAAAATGTAGATTAAGAATTGGCCTTTTCCTACAAAGTATTTCATGCTAGAGAGTTACAATATTCACATTATAACAGGGAGTCAATGAAATATGGATAAGAGGTGTAATGAATAATATAGAAGGCTAAAGCTGGAACACTGTGAATCCATAACAGCCCAAGTCTACAGAACTAATCAAGAATTAATATGCTACCCATCAAACTAACAAGGATGGTAAAAGATAGAATAAGCCAATATTAGACGAACTGGGAGGATAAGCACATTAATACACTTTTGAAAACTGAATTATTATTAATATATTGTTTCCATATCACTTAAGATTTCCCAATATAAAAACTCAATTCAGTAAAATTAAACAATCATACAGAAAAAAATCCATCATTATATATAATGCTCTATACACAGTCTTCAACTCTTCAAAGAAGGAGGAGAGAAAGGCCGATGTAGCTGTGAATTACTTTGCCATTCTGGAAAACAATGTGAAATTATGCAAAAAAAAAGCCCCTAACTATTCATACCTTATGATCCATCCTCCTAATAAACCCCATAGTTGAAGGCAGAAAGGAAGACCACCTAGCTGCCCCTGAAAATCTGCTTTTCCAAAAAGCAAAAGATAAAGACATACAAGCAAGAATAACTTGCCCTGAAAACTGAATATAATCATGGGGAGGAGTGCGGAAGGGGGTGGGGGTGGGAGTAGGGGTGGGCCTTTAACAGAATAAAGAACTTTCAAGTATTCCAGATGAAAAGATCTAAGTTGAAGAGAAATCTTGAAATGCTAAGACAGGAGCCATGAGAAACATTAAAAAAAAATTGCATAATTGAAAGACACTGAATGATGATTAAGTCCTTATATTCCACAAGGAGAATAAGTAAGTATCCCTTCAAAACCCTAAGAGTCAAAAAAGAGAAGTAACTAAGACAAACAGAGAGCATAGGGGTGGTCCTGTTCTGTTCTCATGGTCTTATTCTGACAAATTTCTACGTGTCGCTGGAATCTTCACCACTCCCTTTAAGTAGTCAAAGTTTTCATTAGACTTAAATAATACAGACACATTCAGTTCTTCACAAAACTCTTCAATCATTTTCTTCACTGGGCTAGTTTGTTTAAACTTTCATTACAAGTGGCATTAATTTTAATTAAATTACTGAGGTTGATATAATTCATCATCATGATCATACAAAGTATTTATACAGTGCTTTAAGATTTGCAAAGCACATACATATTTGTATGTGTATATAGTATAATTTGGCCATTAGTGACAATGGAACTCAAAATTTGGACTCTACCATCACCACTATGCTGCCTGACGAAATAAAATAAAATAGCACTGATGAAAACAAGAATGGAAGGGTAGTTGAACTAAATCAATTATAAACAAAAGGAGACCCATACTAGAGGTGACAAAAGTTTGAGGACATTAAGTAATTGATTTTCAAGGTACCTGAAAAAGGAGAGGATATCAAAGACTTGGAAAAAATTCAGATATCACTGCTATTTAAAGAAGAAAAATTACAAAGGAAATATTAATAACTTTTCACCTATGTGCCTACTTTCCCTACAAAGTTTTTTTTTTAATAACCTAGACACACAAAGGGAATCCTTGATGAAGGTTTGAGAAAGGAAAATGAAAGTTTGCATAGAGAAAATGCCCAGCAGCACACAATCACATCAATGACAGAAAAGTACAGAAAATACTACAAAAAAGCATAGAAAAGATCTTTGTGTTTCAGTTTATTCATTATAAAGAGCATTTGGCTGACTAGAGAAAAACGGCACCCTAAAAGCTCCCTTCCAAAAATGTGTTTCCTAGGCACGTCAAAAAATCATACAAGATTCTTTGAAAGGTCTAACAGAAATAACTTTTGTATTATCTTAATATTTTTAATATCAATTGAGGCACAAAAAAGAGAGATGTACCTTTACCAAAAGTGTTTGCCACTTTTATGAAAAATGAACAGGATAAACAAGAGAGCTTAGTATATTGCAAGTGAGGTCCTCCAGACACTTATGTTTGCAGATAATGTTGTGTTGTTTGCATCAAGCCTTGAAATACTTTGCAGTCTTATCAAAATGTGACCTAATTAATTATACAGAAAAAAAGTAGATAGTATTGAATGGACATCCCGTAAACTAATCCATCAGTGCATTACAAATTGGACAGACACCATGCATGAACCAAAACTGCATAGGAGTAGAGTGGACTAGACTGTTTTGGAGAAACCATGCAGTCCTTTCAATGACCCCACATTTGCATCTGAAACAAAGGTCCATATTTTTAACCATAATAGTTTTACCAGCAATGTTGTCTGATTATGT
Organism: Bettongia penicillata ogilbyi; assembly: GCA_023548195.1. Classification (NCBI taxonomy): domain Eukaryota; kingdom Metazoa; phylum Chordata; class Mammalia; order Diprotodontia; family Potoroidae; genus Bettongia; species Bettongia penicillata. The sequence goes on from JAJHZJ010000145.1 coordinate 1,783,112, forward strand.
CATAATTAAAGTCAGCGGTCACCCAAATGGCAATGGAGACTGCAACATATCAATCAACAAGCACTCAGTAAGCACTTACTATATGCCAGGCACTGTGTTAAGCATTGGAAATACAAAGAAAAAAACAAAAACAGTCTTTAAGCCCTTGAGGAACTTACACTGAATAGGACAATATACATGAGTCAGGATATAGAGGACTGATATAGAGCAGATGAAAGGTAAGGAGGAGGCACTAGAAGCTAGGCAGACTAGGAAAGGCCTCCTAGAATATGTGGGATTTGGGTCTTGAAATTATGGAAACTAAGAGGCAAAGGAGAAAGGGTCAAGCATTACAGTGTGAAGGACAGCGAGGCCAAAAGACAGGAGATGTAACATCATGTTTGAGGAACAAGAAGGGCAGAAAAGGAGCCAGGCTGTGAAGAGTTTTAAATGTCAAACAGAATACTTTATACTTGACAATGAAGAACTAAGCAAGAGAAGCAGTGTAAAGAAAGTCATCAAAGAAAATGTCAGATTTAAAAGGATTGGCCAATCGTGCTAAGAGTGAATGATAAACAAAAGAAAGCTCTAGTACTCGAGTGGCATCAACACAACCGTCAAGAGGGCAAGTTATAAATCAATCGTCAATAAACTGTTAAGTAGAAACCTAAGTATATACAAAACAACACAAGGTAATAGAGGATGGAGATAGTAACAACTAGGGAGAGCAAGAAAGACCTCATACAGGAGGCGGCACTGAGTCAAGTTTTCAAGAAAATTAGGGATTCTAAAAGGAAGAGGTGAGGCACTGCTTACCACCAGTGGAAAACCAGAGAGAATGTCTTGTGTGATGTTTGGATGCAATGTGGATAATCTGGATTTAACACAAAGCACCTGAAGGGGAATAACCCATAATAAGGCTAGAGCTAGAATGTGAAGAGCTTCAAATGTCAAACATAAGAGTTTGTATTTGTTTCCAGTGGCAATACACAACCACTGGAGTTTATTAAGGAAGAGAGAGACAGTCAGCCTGGAGCTTTAAGAATTTCATTTTGGCAGCTGTTTGGAGAATGGATTAAAAGTAAGAGAGACTTGAGCAGAGGACACCAATTAGAAAGTTGTTGCACTAGTCCATGACAGAAGTGAGGAAGGCCTGACCAGCATGATGAACATATAAGAAGACATAAGCAGACAAATAATAATAAGTGCTCTGAAAGTAAAATTTATTTGACTTGGCAACTGATTAGGTAAGTGGAGTGAGGGAAAGTGAGAAATTGAGAATGACTAATTTTACAAACCTGGCTAGCTGGTAGCATGATGATAACCTCAGTAGAAACAGAGGAGTATAGAAGAAAACTTTAGGGAAGCTTTTGACAAAAGATAATGAATTCTGATTTAGATATCTTGAGTTTAAAATGATTTGCTTGAGTCTAAAGGATTTCTCATTCAAAGTATCCACTAGGCCACTGGTAATATGAGGCTGACTTTAGTAGAGAGACTAGATCTGGATACAGATTTGGGATTCATCTACATAGAGATAATAATTAAATCCATGGAAACTGATGATATCACCAAGAGGACAGAGACAGAGAAGAGACCCTAGGACAAACATACAGAGCAGGAGTTAGGGAGTAGGATTTTGATTTAAGACTCAGAAAAGAAAAATGAAAAGGATCCATCAGATAGAAGAACCAAGAGAAAGTGATGTCAACAAAGCCCAGAGAGGACAGGTGGTCAAGAATGTCAAATGCTGCAGAAAGGTCAAGAAAGATGAATGAGAATAGAACAGATGAGTTGGTATATGTTTTAGAAAGCATAGAAGAAAACAGAAGAAAGCACAGACAAATAGGACAGTTTTAAAAATAACATGCAGAATTAATCATGTGATTTTTTTTAAAGTAAACACTATAAAACAGATTTACTGTTTCTTAAAAATCATTTTTGTGTTCTGGGTATGGAAAGGCTCTTTTTGATTTTTTTAAGTTCCTAATGAATTTCTTTTTTAATTAGGAGATCACTGAAAACTGTGGGGATAGCAATTTCAGTTGAATGATGAGACTGGAAGCAGAATGCAAAGGTCTGAATGAGTGACAGGAGAGGAAACAGAAGCAACAAGTATAGACAACTTTTTCTCTGAGTTTGCCTGAAAAGAGAAGATGATAGCTTAAGGAGAAGGTTTTTTTCAAGTGAGGTTTTTGGCTTTTTTTAGGGATGGGGGAGACTGATTTATTTGAAGAAAGACAAAAGGAACCAGTAGGTAAAGAAAGACAGAAAAAGTAAGTGGGGGAAGAGGAATGATCATAGGGGCAATCTGTTGCAAGAAATGGAAGGAGATGGGGTCAAGGGTACACATTTGAAAGTTTGGCTGGAATAAAAAGGGGCTTTAGGTGAGGCTGGAATAAAAGAGAAGAGAATGAGAGATGATGTGCATCAAGGATTTTTGAGATAAAGAAAAGAGGACAAGACAGAGTTCATGGCAAATGTCCTCTATTTTCCCAATAATGTATGATGCAACAATGTCTTCGGCATGGGAGGCTTCAGAAGAAAAATGAAGGTCCAGAATGCATGCTATTGGAAATTCAAAAGAGGTACTTCTCAAAGTCTGGTTAAATTCTAGTCATCAAATTTGGACACTACCTTGCACTGTAATCAGAAGGTACTAGGATCACTGCATGGAGTTAAGAGATGTTGAGACTTTTGAGATGTGGTAATAGAGAGAATTTGTTAAAATTATCCACCCATTTCTATTAAATCCTAGACTTGATTACTCTGGGTCCCACACACATTTTGAGAAGCTGACTCTTTATCTGTTTACAGAGTTTAAGTGGGTTTTTTCTCTAGTTGTAGTAAATTTGTGGGGGCGGAGTGAACCCATGTATGCTTGAAATGATACCACATTTTATGAGGCAATTTAGCTAATTTATATTCCAAAAGTATAAAGGTATATACATCTTGAAAAACACAAAACATTTAGAAGCAACTTAGGTAGGAACTTGAAAAAAATTACAAATATGTGTGTATATGTGTGTGTATGTATGCATACATATTCTGGATAAAATGAATATAACTGCAAAAATTTAATAAAAATCTAACTATAATGACAGACTGATTAGAATTTACTATGATTCTTTGAAATTGACCAAAATGTGACATCTGCAGAAAACACATATTTTTCCCGATTTTAATAAGATGTTTAAAATGCCAAAAAGGAAATTACATTTATCTGCTCACTGTTGATAATGATTATCTTTAATTCGCAATTCTTAGGAATTTGTTGGCATTAAGCATATAACAAATACTGCCTTTTATTTTTAATAGTTTGCTTACAGTGATTATAATGAAGTTTTCTGCTCTGATAACTAAGTTACACTTTACATACCTTAAAAGTAGAAAGTCCATAAAGTCTTGTAGTGTGAACTGTTTCTTGGGAAATATTTGTTATGTTAGTTATAAAGTCTTCAAGGTATTTACAGGCTTGTTCCAGGTGTGTTGTGTTTATGATGATTTGCACTAGCTGGAAAACAGAAAATATATCCGGTAAAATGCAGGGTACATGACCCAAAGCCATCTGATTTGAAAAACAGGATTACTGCTTCCGACAACTGTACCATCACTACGTAATTATAGCATTACAGGATATAGATGATTAACTACTGATTTTGAAAGTCTGTTACAAATAATGCTTATGAAGGATACAACAGTGAAGAATTAAAAAGTCAAAAATAATCTAAGCCCTGCCAATTAATTTAAAATAATTTTACGATATTTTTTCAAGTGTTTTTTTTTTCAATTACAAAACAGCAAAATGCAACTCCCAAATTTTGCCACTGAATCTGTGGCAACTACAAATGTATAAATCCTGATCTCTCCTGTCATCTACTTTCCTTTATATAAATTATTTCCCTTCATATGTTCCTTGACTGGGCCTTGTTTTGTTTTTAGATTAAAACATAATACCTTGATAGTAACTGATATAAAATGAAACAAAGCTAATTTTATTATGCCATGTTCAACATGAGTAGATTTTTAATGACAACTATTCCAACTAAGAAACCTTTAGCTGTGGGAATTTCTTAAACCTACCTCTGTCAGACCTATGTGAGGCTTTTTAATAAGGTTCTGTAAACAGCTACTCAAAGTTCGTGTCAGCAGCAGATTGGTCGATTTTCTAAGCATGTCATCAATTTCTGTTGAACTAAAAACAAAAGTTATTCTACAGTTTTCCCCAAATTAAGGATATTTTATTAAGAAAACTTGAATACATAAAAATCAAAGTAAATGATTCTTCGAGTGCAGAAAGGAGGAAATAAACTAGCATCTTCTCCAATGGGCACTAAAATCCAACCTTATCTCTTGATGTGTGAGATTACAGAAGTAAAAGGTCTTACCAAAAAATCCTCCTCAAATTCATACAAGTTTGGGCCATATCTGATTTAATTCTTCTCAAAGAATTTGTTTATAAGTAAGTTTTTTAAATATCTAACTTATTTACATAATTTATTCATTATCTGTTTTTCAAACTATTCCTTTATACCTATAAATGACTGTAATCCCAGGTTTATGAAATGACAGAAACAAACCACAGTTATATTTAACTTATATAACTGCCATTTTCAATGAAATACAATACCTACATATATTATACCTGTTATTCATTCTTGGTTCATTCAATTAAAAATACTGACCAACAAAAGGGTGCATGGCAACTATAGTTTGGACAGAGAAAAGTTAGCAGTTGGAGGAAAGGGAGAAAGTAATGTCTGACAGGCAGTGAGATGGTCCAGTGGGTACAAGTACTAGACTTTGGAAGATCTGAGTTCAAATCCTTCAATGGACAATTACTTGACTGAATTATTTATTTCCAATAATGTTCTTCATTACAAAAATAGATTCCAAGAAAAATCAAGGAAATAATTTTGTACTGGACGTTGATTTCTTGAATTAGACATCAGATAGCTTAATGCAAACTAATCATATGATATTTGCCAACACTTCACTAGTGTTTAAAGCTAGCTCTCCAAAGATTACTCATTCTCAGATACTAATCCTAAAAGTTGACTAAACTGTGACCAAGATTACACATGGTTCAAATAGCTAGGATTCCTAAAGCCTTGGTCAAAAATGATTGCACATGTTCCTACTACTCAAACTTTTTATTTAACAAAAAATGTTCATAAAAACAACTAAGCACAAATATTTACTACTCTCCAAAAGTATTTTTAAAATAATAAGAGAAAAATTTAAAGACAAATACTTAGGTGCCATAAAGTACTAATCTTATTACTACACGACAATTCTCAGTTACTGTTTAATCTTTTTCTTCCAGATTTTGTAGAACTAATTCAATTTGAATATTTATATCTCAGGCAAAAACTTCCAAGGCATGTGCAAGACTCCAGTATTGCTTTGAGGGCAAATTGGCACCATAAAGTTCTTACAGAAGGCTTTCCTTATTTGCTAGTGCCATCTTAGCCATAAGAAATCTATCTAGGGGTGGAGAACCTGAGGCCACATGTGGCCCCTCTAGGTCCTTAAGGGCAGCCCTTTGACTGAATCCAAACTTCACAGAATAAATCCCTGAAATAAAAGGATTTGTTTTATAGAACTTGGACTCAGTCAAAATGCCATACCCAAGGACTACATGTGGCATCTGGCCTGCAGGTTTCCCACCCCTGTTTTGCCCTAAATGAACAAAGTCTTCCTATAGTTCCTTCTACTCTTTTCGACTTGATGAAATCCCTGGTTCAACTCAATTTTCACTTAAGAGTTAAAGACCGTGACTGTGGCTTCCTTTACTGAGGAGGGTTTATCTAAAACAGTTTTTGCTAACCTGAGAAGACATCTTAAGTCACCTTTCTGAACCCCAGTAGACAAGTTTTCTGAACTTTCAGGGATCCTGTACCTTTTTTTGTTTCATAGGAAAAAGAAGGAAAAGGAAAATCACAATCACCAACATCCTACATTCACTGGTGTCACCCCCAATGAAACCATCAGACCCCCGCAAGAGGAAGTTTTGGCGCCTTTCTGCCTTTAGCTTGTACTATTCCTGATCTTGAAATCATAGTCGTTAAACATTATCCTGCAAACTGTCTTGCATTTTTTTTTAAAGACTAGTTTTTGATTATCACCCTTTTTAAAAAAGTCATGACACTCTCCATAGACTCTAACATGCTTCGAGTAAGAATTCTAAAAGAGATAATTTTTCTAAAAACCTATTACTGACAAAACATTATTGAGTATATAAAAATATTTTAACATATGGATATATGACACATAATATACATATGTTTGTGTATAAAAAACACATATGATGTAGATAAGTAAATGAAATGTTTTAAATCTTCTAAATAGCTTTTTTGTTTATACCATTTTTTCATTTTGAATTCTTCTGTATTCCTCTAATAAAGTATCAAAACACAAATAAACTTATTTAGGAGAAAATTATTTTAAAAATATAATAAGCATACTATTAAAAGTAAACTAAAGTAAGTAACAGAACATTTTTATCTAAGATTGAAAAATAATTTGAAAACCTTTTCTTCTGGGAAACTTAGCAATATTTTTCCCTTTTGAAATAATAATATTTTACATATAATGAATATAGTAAGATAATAGTTTTAAGAAATGGGGCCTTTCGGAGGACTAGAACTATGGAAATATATTTAATTATTACTCTCTCTACTCATGATAGATATATTTATAATTCAGGTAGCAATTATGCTTTGACTCTCCCCTGTAAACTGATCAAAACTTAAGTCCCTTTCCTAAGTAACTATATCTGTACCCATTTTAAAGATGTTAGTATCTTAGTTAAGCATCAGCCCTGTGAAGGAGAAGTCAACATTTATATAAAATGTTAAAAGCTATTTATTAGTATTTGTAAATTTACACAGTACAAATAGCAAAGTGTTAAAAGTAGTTTACATTTAAATAGAAGAGAATGGAGTGAAAATATAGATTCAGAATTCCAGATTTAAGAAATTACTCTATTCAAATACAGTCAAATTATAGTAATATTTGTCTCATTTTATTACATCTGAGCCCACATAAGAGATTAATGTAGGGATTCTGTCCATTTCCAAACCATATGGACCATCCCTATTAGGTATATTGTCATCTGCTATTTTCAAAGATGACACGAAGTCCCAATAACATCCATGTGGAAGTATGCAACTATCATTCTTTATTTTACCCATTGTTTGTTTATACAAATATAGACTGTGTAACAAAAATAAGGAGATAAGAGATAACTTCTTTACTTGATAGGTTCATGTCATTAAGTCCAAACAAACTCTATCGCAGGATATCAAAAGAAATAGCAGCTGTTATTGCTGAGGTATCCATTAGTAATTTCTGAAAGACCATGGGGAATGAGAAGACTACCACAGGATTGAAGAGTGACAAAAATATTTGCTTTCAACTTTCAAAAACTTTCAAAAAACTTTCAAAAAAGGAAAGACAAGAGTCAGTAAACTACATAACACGGAGCTTGACTTAACACTCTTGATTGTAGAATTTATTATTAAAGGAATGGTTAATGAGCACCTAGAAAAGGAAGCAGTAATCACAGTCTCATAGCCTGACCAAGAACAAGTAATGCCATACTAATCTCATTTCCTTTTTTTGAAAGGGATACCAGGAAGTTAGATGAAGGTTACACTAAAGACACAGTTTGGCAAGATTTTAGTGAAGGTTTTAAAAAAGTTTCTCAACCTATCCTTGTGAAAAAGATATAGTTGGGTTAGCATTAGATAACAGTACTATTAAAGGGACTCAAGGGTGGTAGAACGACCAGAGAGTCATCCATGGTTTACAGAAACTTGGAAAGTTTCTAGAAAAGTGCCCCAAGGTTCAGTCCTTGAGTATGTGTTACTTAGCATTTTATCAATGATTTCCATAAAGGTATCTATAACACATCTCTCAAATTTGTAGACGGCCAAGTTTAGAGTGACAGCTCAAATGCCTGTCATTTATCAGACCCATTTATCAAACACACAAAAGGAAGGACACTATGATGATAAAGGGCACTTTGATCATGTCTATGAGGATTGCTTGAAAGAACTAAGGATATCTAGCCTAGAGAAGACTTTGAGGAGACATGATAATTGTCTTCAAGTATCTGAATGATTGGAAGAGGGATTAGACTTGTTCTTTGTGGCCCCTGAGGGAGAATTAAGAGCAATGGAAAGAAGTTTCAAAGGCACAGATTTAGCCTCAATGAAAGGAAAAACTGCCTAATAATTATGGCTGTCCCAAAGTAGAATGAGCTATGGCCAGAGTTAGAGGGCTCCCTCTCACTAGATGCCTTCAGACAAAGGCTGAATGACTAACTTGTTCACAGTGTTGAAGAGGAGATTCTCATTCAAATTCAGACTGGTTTACATGAATATAGGGTCAAAGATTTAAAGCAGGAAAGGACCTCTGAAGAACTATTCCAACCCCCCCCATTTTACAGATAAGGAAACTGAGACCCAAAGAGCTTAAGGCCATACATATACAGAAACTCCCAACCTCTTTTAGAAATGTTAGCAAATAAGAAAAACTTAGTGTCTTGATCCCATTTGGGTCAAAGACATAAAGATATAAACAGTTTTCCTTTGAATAAAAGACTTAATGTTGAAGAGATAGTGTCCTGGTCTAAAGTCCTCTAATTCATTTTTATCACTCAGTCTCCCTTGAAGGATCTTAATTCATGTCTTATCTTGGGCCCAATTCTCTTTTCTGTTTGTATTATTTCACTTGGCAATCTCTTCACCTCCTACGGGTTCAATAATAACATACCTACACAGGTAATTCTCAGATCTGTATATGCAGCCCTGGTCTCTCTCTTGAGCTAGTTACACATCACCAACTTAACTATTCCAAACCATAAAGTAGCTTAGAATATGGTATTCCAGAAGACAAAGGACACAGGCTAATAATCAAGAATAATTACTAAGCAAAACTGAGTAGAATCCTATGGAGGAGGGAGGGAGATGGACTTTTAATGAAATAGAGGACTTGCAAGCATTCCTGATGAAAACATCAGAGGCAGCTTAGGAGATTTTGAAGTTTAAATACAGATTTAAAAGAAACATAAAAAAGTAAACATAAATGAACAATGATAAAGGATTCCACACAAGGATAAACTGCTTACATTCAAATATGAAAAGATGATATAAATCTCCTCTGAGTCCTATCATCAATCTAATGAGTCTCAGAGTCTAATAAGACAGAAGGCATCAGAGTAGTTCTGACTGAAAAATATAAAACTTAAAATAAAAAAGATAAACTTCTTCATAACCTGGCTCCTTTCTACTTGAGGCAGGAGATGGGGGTGTTGATAGGGTTATATCTATATTTTAGAAAACAATCACCTTGAAAGATGAGTGAAAGATAGATTGGAATGGGGATAGATTTGAGGCAGGAAAACTAGGTAAGTAATAATGAAGATCTGAACTAAGGTTACTAGCCATATGAGTGGAGAGAAAAGGACATATACAAGAGATATTGTGTAGGTAGAAATGACAGGATTTGACAAAGGACTAGATGAAGGGAAGAGAGTGAGAGTAAGAAGATGAGGATCACTTTGAGTTGACCTGGGTCAACTGAGAGTATTGCCCTTGACAGGCGTAAGGAAGTTCAAAAAAGGGGGAAATTTAGGGGGAGGGGAATATAATGAATCCTGTTTTAGACATCCTGAGTTTGAGATGCTCAAAGGATACATAGTTTGAGATACCCAAATAGTAGTTAATGATGATTAACTCTAGCTCATACAATAAATAAGAGCTAGATATCCAGAACTGGCAATCATCCACATAGAGATAATAATTGAAGACATACATGGTAGCTGATGAGATCACCAAGGTAGACAGCATAGAAAGAAAAAAGAAGGCTCGGGGCAGAGTTTTGAGGGATTCCTACAATTAGTAGGCATATGGATGAAGAGCCAGAAAAGAAGACTGAAAAGGAACAGTGGAACTAATAAAAGGATAACAAAACAAGAATAGTGTGACAAACACCTAGAGAGAATATTCAGGAGGAAACTATCAACAGTGCCAGATGCTACAGAAAGGTCAAGAAGAATAAGGGCTGAGAAATGGCCAACAGATTTGTCAATAAAGAAATCAATGATAACTTTGGAGGGAGCAGAAGCCAGATTGCAGAGGGTTTAAGGGAGAATGAAAAGAAGAGGAAATGGGTAACACATGTAGAAGGTACCAAATATAGCAGGTACCACACATAGAAGGCTTTCTCAAGGAGCTTGGCCACAAAGGAGAAGAGAGATAAAGGATGTCAGCTAGTGGGAATGATAAGATCAAATTAGTTTTTTAAAGATAGGGGAAATGGGGGGGGAGGTGGAGCCAAAATGGCAGAGTAGAAAGACACACATATGCTAGCTCTCCCCTCACAGCCCATAAAATACCTGTAAAGAAAGACTCTCAACAAATTCTAGAGCAGCAGAAGTCACAGAACAACAGAGTGAAGGAGATTTCCAGCCCAGGGTGACCTGAAAGGGTGATGGGAAACATCTGTTGCATTGGATGAGGAGCAGAGCCCAACCCATCCTTGGCCTCATGGTGAGGCTCTGGGAAGAGGACACAGGCAGGCCTAGGGAGCAGAATCCCCAGTCGCAGCAGCAGCAACAGTTCACAGATCCCCTCAACCCACAGGTGCCAAAGGTCAGTGACATGACTGGCCAAGTTGGCCAAGAAGCGAGAAGGGCCTTCTCATAGCTCTGGCCTCAGGCTGCAGGCCCACAGAGGTCCCATCAGGTAGGCTGTAGCAGTTCCCACAGCAGCCCCTACAGCAGTCCACATCCATTGTTGGATTGTAAAATCCTGGGGGCACTGAGCTGCTGATTCTTACCTCAGCCCTGCATAGAGGCCCTGCAACAGCTGATCTTTATCTCACACTGAATGGCACCCTGCCCCTACAGCTTATCTGAATCTCAGCCCCTAGTGCTGGCTTGGTGGAACTGGAGGTGAAGTGGTTGTGAAGAGGAGACTCTGCTAAGATTCTGGGCACAAAAGTCTCTCCCTACTCCCAGACCAGTGTACCTGCTTGATTGTGCCACCTTGAAGGAACTGAGATCTTACAGATATACCCCACTCTTGACAAAAGACCCAAAAGTCAAGTAACTGGTTGGGAAAATGCCCAAAAAAGGGGAAAAAATGACTATAGAAGGTTACTTTCTTGGTGAGCAGATATCTTCTCCCATCCTTTCAGATGAGGAAGAACAATGCTTACCATCAGGGAAAGACATAAAAGTCAAGGCTTCTGTATCCCAAACATCCAAAACAAATATTCAGTGGGCTCAGGCCATGGAAGAGCTCAAAAAGGATTTTGAAAATCAAGTAAGAGAGGTGGAGGAAAAACTGGGAAGAGAAATGAGAGAGATGCAAGAAAAGCATGAAAAGCAGCTCAACACCTTGCTAAAGCAGACCCAAAAAAATGATGAAGAAAATAACACCTTGAAGAATAGGCTCACTTAATTGGAAAAGGAGGTTCAAAAAGCCAATGAGGAAAAGAAGGCTTTAAAAAGTAGAATTAGCCAAAGAGAAAAGGAGGTTCAAAAACTCAATGAAGAAAATAGTTCTTTCAAAATTAGAATGGAACAGATGGAGGCTAATGACTTTCTGAGAAACCAAGAAATCACCAAACAAAACCAAAAGAATGAAAAAATGGAAGATAATGTGAAATATCTCATTGGAAAAACAACTGACCTGGAAAATAGATCCAGGAGAGACAATTTAAAAATTTTGGGACTACCTGAAAGCCATGATCAAAAAAAGACCTTAGACAGCATCTTTCATGAAATTACCAAGGAAAACTGCCCTGATATTCTAGAACCAGGGGGCAAAATAAATACTGAAAGAATCCACCAATCACCTCCTGAAAGAGATCCAAAAAAAGAAACTCCCAGGAACATTGTGGCCAAATTCCAGAGTCCCCAGGTCAAGGAGAAAATATTGCAAGCAGCTAGAAAGAAATAATTCAAGTATTGTGGAAATACAATCAGGATAACTCAAGATCTAGCAGCTTCTACATTAAAGGGTCAAAGGGCAAGAAATATGATATTCCAGAAGTCAAAGAAACTAGGACCAAAACCAAGAATCTCCTACCCAGCAAAACTGAGTATAATATTTCAGGAGAAAAAATGGTCTTTCAATGAAATAGAGGACTTTCAAGCATTCTTGATGAAAAGACCAGAGCTGAAAAGAAAATTTGACTTTCAAACACAAGAATCAAGAGAAGCATGAAAAGGTAAACAGTAAAGAGAAATCATAAGGGACTTACTAAAGTTGAACTGTTTACATTCCTAAATGGAAAGACAATATTTGTAACTCTTGAAACTTTTTTCAGTATCTGGGTGGGATTATACACACACACACACACACACACACAGAGAGACAGAGAGAGAGAGAGAGACAGAGAGCACAGGGTGAATTGAACAGGATGGGATCATATCTTAAAATAATGAAATTAAGCGGTGACAGAGAAATATATTGGGAGGATAAAGGGAGAAATGGAATGGGGCAAATTATCTCTCATAAAAGAGCCAAGTAAAAGACTTTTCAGTGGAGGGAAAAAGGGGGGAGATGAGGAAAAAACATGAAGTTTACTCTCACCACATTCGACTAAAGGAAGGAACAAAATGCACACTCATTTTGGTATGAAAACCTATCTTACAATACAGGAAAGTGGGGGAGAAGGGGATAAGCAGGGTTGGGGGGATGACGGAAGGGAGGGCAATGGGAAGACGGAGCAATTAGAAGTCAACACTCTTGGGGAGGGACAGGGTCAAAAGAGAGAGCAGAAGAAATGGGGGGCAAGATAGGAGGGAGGGAAATACAGTCTTACACAACATGACTATTATGGAAGTCATCTGCAAAACTACACAGATATGACCTATATTGAATTGCTTGCCTTCCCAGTGGGGATTGGTGGGGAGGGAGGAAGGAAGAGAAGTTGGAACTCAAAGTTTTAGGAACAACTATTGAGTATTGCTCTTGCATACAACTAGGAAATCAGAAATGCAGGTAACGGGGTATAGAAATTTATCTTGCCCTACAGGACAAGAGAAGAATGGAGATAAGGGAAGGTAGGGATGTTAGAAGGGAGGGTAGATTGGTGATAGGGGTAATTAGAATGCTCGATGTTTTGGGGTTGGGGGAGGGGAGAGATAGGGAGAAAATTTGGAACTCAAAATCTTGTGGAAATGAATGTTGAAAACTTAAATAAATAAATAAAGATAGGGGAAAATATAGGCATATTTGTAGGCAGGTAAAAGGAGCCAGTAGATTGAGAATAAAATTGATAGAAAATGGGGAAGATTATGAAGGCAAACTTCTAGAGAAGTCAGGAGAAAAACAGGAACAACTGTGCATGTACAGGTCTTGACCCTGAAGAGAAGGGCTCTCAATTCCTGGAGAAAGATCTAAATGATCAGAAATAAGGAAGAGAGAAAACAGAAAAATTCATAGGAAATGGCCTCTATTTCTTTTCAGTGAAGTATGAGGTTAGATCCTCAGCTGAGAGGTAGGAGGAAGGGGTACCATTGGAGACTTGGAGAGAGAAAAGGAGGTTTGGAATAGCTGCTGTTTTAAGCAGGATAGTAAATCAATTCAGGAGGGATACAGTCTTTGCCAACTGACAGGCTGAGGCAGAGAGAAGGCAATGAAAGACTGAAGAGAGAATAAGCATTTGTACAGTGCCTACTTGGTGCTAGGCACTGTGCTAAGCACTTTTTACAAATGTTATCTAATTTGATCCTCACAAAAGCCCTGCAATGGAAGTACTGTTATCCTCATTTTCAAGTTGAGGAAACTAGGGCAGAGTTTGCAACTTGCCCAGGGTCACACAGCGAGTAAGTGTCTAAGGATAGATTTAAACTCCAGTCATTTTGATTTCAGTTCATCTCTATCCATTGTGCCACCAGCTGCCTCTAACTGAAGAGAGATGGGAAGGTTTGGAACAATCACTACACAGAATGGGGTATAGAATTAATCCAGAATGAATAAAATATTTTCCCTGATATAGTGAGGACCCAGTTGAGATTAGATATATTTATAGCGGGCCCAATCATTACAATTTTGTGATTTTTTTCAGCTCTGTTCAGAAGCACATGAATAGGAAGAAAAGAAATATATTATGAGAATAATTCAGGGTTGAGGTTTGGCAAGTTGCAATTAGATATTGGAGAAAGGGATGAGAGATTAAAAAGTAGTATGAAGTGTAGTTGAGCTGATTCAACAAGGGCTCAAGATCAGGAAGGGAAGAGAATGTAACTAGAGGAAGGATGATGATGGTCTGGGAAAAACTGAGAAGTGCAGGAACTGGAGATTGTGATGAGGATGAAAAGTGAGGTTCTGGGTTATGAGGCACAGAATAAGGCAAAATGATAAATATAACCAGGAGAAAGAATTTTGGGATTTATGAACAAGGAAGGAACATACTTTGCTCACATATTGTTTAACATAAGCCAATATGTGTCAATGTAATAATGTATTGTGTTGTGACAGATGGGCAAAATCAAGGGCATGACCATCTCTATGGATAGCGTAAATAGCGTGGAGGAACTGAGAAGACTGAGGAACTCTATCAGATCAATGCAATAACCTATCATGATTCCAGAGGACAAATTAAATATGCTTTGCAGCTTATGATGGAAAGGTAATGGACTAAAAGAACAGAGTGAGATATACATTTTTAGTCATGGTCAAATCTTTGTTTTGCTTGACTATGTTTATTTGTTATAAAGGAGAACTTTTTTAACTTTGGGAACGAAGGAACATTTAAAAGGTGGTAAAAACAGAAATGACAAAAAAGAAATAAATAGTATCAATAAAACATTTTAAATACATAGAAGAGATATGGCGTTTCAGAGGGAAACAGTCAAGTAGGACAGCTTTGGAATCAGAGTACTGAATATATTCTATACTTTTGAAAAAGCAAGCTATATATAATGGAAATTTGTAATTTCACATGCAATTCTATTTTTTGTTCTTTATACATGGAAATGTTCATTTTTGTGTGTTTATTAAGTTCAGACTAATTTTTGAAAGAAGAAAAACATTTTAGTTACTTAGTCAATATCACCTAATTTTAATAAGTTAACATCAAATTCATCTAACACAAAAAAATACTAACATATAAACAAAGTATTCTCCACTACAATTCCTTTTTGATATTCCGTTACTGCATGAAAGGGACCCTGGCTTTTCAAAAGCCATCTCTTTGAGCGATTTTGTTTGAGGACCAGCCCTGCTCAGTTTAGAAACCCTCATTACCTGAGATTTAGCTACTAAGTGATTTTATTTCTTTTGCTTTTGCTCTATATTCATTATGGAATTAGATAAAGCATGGATTAGTGCCTAGAAAGTTGGCCTCAAAGTCAAGAAAACCTGGGTTCAAATTCTACCTTTGATTCATTATAACTATGTGACTCCATGAGAAAGTCACTCATTTTGCCTCAGTAATCTAAAACTATAATTAAAAGTTGCTTATTTGCATGAGTAATGGGATTTCCATGCCAGAATTTCCTCATACTGATGAAATCAAGGGTACAAACCTCTGACATCTCCCAAATAAATACTATAATATATAGGGAGTATAATCATTGCTAAGATGAAATTATGGATCCTTGAAGTACTGACATACAACAATATAGCAAAGTTCAAAATTATCAGTAATAGGCAGGATCCAAATAAGTAAATGTCCAGATAGTGTGGAGAGAAATTACTACTACACTACACAGGAGAGGCACTACAGAGATCAAAGTTAGTTAAGTATAAAACTTAAACTGTTTTAGAAAATCATCCCCTGTCCATTTGTTATGGCTTTGGCAAGGTCTATAAAATATATTACTTAACATTTAACATCCTGCTCAAATCATGTTCTTTCTCCTGAATGAAGTCTTTTCCCACTATTCTAGTTGTTTTATCCTACATATAATCTCACCTTCCTGTAATCCCCTACTATACCTTATGGGGAAAACTATATTATTATGCATCTTATCATTTTATTCCTACTAGTCATAAGAAAGAATAAATGGTTTCCTGGAAAGCAATTTGCCCACTGCCTCTAAAAACAACAACAAGGTTTTAAAAATAACTATCATTTTTATAAAAAGGAACACCTAAAACAACAGTGCCATACATAGATTGAGTGTTTTTAGGAACCCAGGAGGCATTAGAATACAGAAAAAAATCAAAACTGATTTGAAGTCAAATGACTTGGGTTCAAATTATGAGTTTGCTATTCATTATCTCTGTGAGTATTAGTAAATCACCATCTCTCTGAACCTCAGTTCCTCATATCTAAAATGAAGGGCTGAATTTAGACCTCTTCAGATTCCTTCCAGCTCTAGCACTTCTGAGTTCTTCAAGTTTTTGCCCAAAACTCCCCTTACCTACACCAATGAGCTTGAGTTAAAGTAAAAACCAAGGCACGAGCCTGTTTCACAAATAAATTTGCCTTTGGGAAGAGGGGGGAGAGCTTAAAGGACAATCTGTGTTTATGCACCACTTAGATGAAAAAAAAAATAGTCTAATCTGAAGAGGGGAAAAACCAAATTAGTCAAAGATGATCTATAGCAACAGGAGACAAAAGTAGACAATTAGACAAAGGGACACTCCAAAAGTTTGAATTGCAGAAGTTTTCTATTTTAAAATATTTATATATTTCTGATTGAATTTCAGAGGCCATGTTTAAAGAAAGTCTAGATAGAAAATGTTGTAAGCTAACTTATTTTTTTAAATGTTCTAAAGAATAGTTGTAATGTTATTATATATGTTGCTCAGTTCTTTTAGTCATTTCCAGCTCTTCATGACCCCATTTGGGCATTTTGTGGCAAAGATACTGGAGTGGTTTGCCACAAAGCATACAGGATTAAGTGTCTTGGCCAGGGTCACACTGTCAGTAAGTATCTGAGGTTGGATTTGAACTCAGGTCTTTCTGACTCCAGGTCCAATGCCCTATCTGCTGTACCACCTAGCTGCCCTAATGTTATTAATAAAAAGTATGATTTGTTAAGAAGTGATGGGATAATGTGACTAATGCTGGATTTGGTGTCAGAAAACCTGAGTTAAAATCCTCCTAACTTTGCTACTTACTGTGGGTATAACCTTATTTAAGTCATGTAACCTCACTGGGATTCAATTTCCTCATCTCTAAATGCAGAGTCTACAAGGCTGGGTGACCTCTAAGATCCCTTCTGCCTCTAGTTCTATTATCCTTTGAAATACTAAAATCTTATGTCCCTTTCCAATGAGAAGACAAAAATTGTGTTAAATACAACTAAAGACACACAAGCACCATCTAGTGGTAAAATCAGCACACTGCAGGTACAAAGAGAAAAAAAGATTCTAAATATTACAATTCACAGGCGTACAAAAAATTGAAAGGTTCAGCCAAATGAGTGTCACACAAACCAAGCTCACCTCCCTATATCCAGACCTTTTGTTATGTCATTCTCTCCACATGAAATGCCTTATGGCAAGTTTTTAACCTGAAGTCTGTGAACTTGTTTTTTTTGTTAAATATTTTTATAACTACATTTCAATATAACTGATCTCATTTGTAATCATATATATTTTTATTTTATGTAGCTAAAAACATTTTGAGAAAGGGTCCACAGGCTTCAACATACTGCCGAAGTTGGTAGGTTATCTAGGTGGTTCTATGGGTAGAGCTAGAGTTAGGAAGACCTGAGTTCAAATCTAGACTTGGATAGAACTTTCAGTGTGACACTGGGCAAGTCACTTAACCTCAAGTTTTCCCAATTGCAAAAAAAGAGATAAAGACTCCCAAAGTCTTTATAAGAATCAAATGAGATATTTGTGAAGTGCTTAACACAAAGCCTGGAAAACAGGTTCTATATAAATGCTAGTTATTGTTATTGGTATTATTATCAATCACTTGTGAACTATCAAAATTAAACTAATACTTTGAATGAAACCAGGTTCAAATGCTACCTCCCCAAATAAGTCTTCTCACTCTCTGTTGAAAGTGGTCCCTTCCTCCTGTGTTCTCTCGTTAACCCTTGTTCATGTCTCTCTTATACTTATATTCTACCTTGTATTCTAGCTGCTTGTTTATGTATCTTCTTTCTTCTACTAACTCACAAGTACTTAAGGATAGATAAGATGCTTTACCTTTGTATATTTCCCAATTATTATAATAGCTAATTAAACATTTGATAAATGAGTAAATCAATGTATGAATTTAAGCTCCTTATGTTCAGATTTCTTCACCTATAAAATGAAGATAATACCTGCCCTACCAACTATCTCATAAGAATGATGTGAAGATCATATGAAATACTGTATGTGAAGGCACTTTGAAAACTGCACTCAAATATATGAACAGATTTCAAAAGAAAGAAATGCAAACTATTAGCCACATGAAAAAAATGCCCCAAACAGCTTATAAGAGAAGTACAAATTAAAACAAATCTAAGATGCCCATCAACTTGGCAAAGAAGATAAAAGATGAAAACATTCATTGTTGGAGATGTTGTGGGGAAACAGAAACATTAATGAGTTGTTGGTAGAGATATAAATGGCCCAACCACTCTGGAAAGCAATTTGAAATGTTCATATTCTTTGACTTCAAGATGCTACTACTAGGAATATCCCCCAAAAAGAAAGTCTCAAAATGTTTATAGCAATACTTTGTGGTGACGAAGAAATGAAAACAAAGTAGAAGCTCATCAATTGGGTAATGGCTAAACAAACTGTGGTACAAGAATATTAATGGGGGAGGGGGTGCAGAGCCAAGATGGAGGAGTAACAACATGAACTTTCTAGAGTGCTCCAACCAAGCCTCATCAAATACCTATAAAAAATGGATCTAAACAAATTCAGGAGTGCAGAACCCACAAAATGATAGAGTGAAGCAAATTTCCAACTCAAGACAGCCTGGCAGGTCACCAGAAAGTATCTATCATGCCACACAGGAGGCAGGGCACAGTCAAGCATGGGCCACGCTGGCACAGACAGGACCTGAGCAGGCCTTGGGGAAACTGAATCTCTCACACCTGAAGTGGTTTCCAGACCTCAAGACCCCAAAACTCTGAGGATAAATTGGAAGGTCAGTGAGAAACGCCTATGGGGCTGGTACAGGAGAGTGCAGTGACCCAGCCCCAGTCCCAGGGTGGCAGAGGAGGGAGGGGGCAGAGGAACCTCTGGCAGCCACAGCAGCAGCAAGGGCAGCTGCAGCCACTGTTTCTGGAGGGCTAGGCCCACAGACTGGGTGGGGGGAGGGGAATCAAGCAGCTGACAGTATATCCTCTCAGCCCCCTGAAAGCAGAGAACTAACTTGACAAAGAGCTCAAAAGTCAAGTAATGGCTGGAGAAATGAACAAAAACCAGAAAAAGATATAGACTACAGAATCTTATTTTGGTGACAAGGAAGATTAAAGCATGTAAACAGAAGAAAACAAAGTCAAAGCTCCTCCATCCAAAGCCTCCAAGAAAAATATGAATTGGTCTCAGGCCATGGAAGAGCTCAAAAAGGATTTGGAAAATAAAGTAAGAGAGGTGGAAGAAAAATTAGGAAGACAAATAAATGAGAGTCATGCAAGAAAATCGTGAAAAATGAGTCAACTTCTTGCTAAAGGAGATCCAAAAAAATGCTGAAGAAAAAAACACTTTAAAAAAATAGGCTAATCCAAATGGTAAAAGAGAGCCAAAAAAACCAACGAAGAGAAGAATACCCTAACAAACAGAATTGGCCAGATAGAAAAGGAGATCCAAAAGCTCACTGAAGAAAATAACTCCTTAAAGATCAGAATGGAGCAGATGGATGCTAATGACTTTATGAAAATCAAGAAATTACAAAACAAAACCAAAGGAATGAAAAGATAGCAGACAATGTGAAATATCTCACTGGAAAAACAACTGACCTGAAAAATAGATCCAGGAGAGACAGTTTAAAAATTATGGGACTACCTAAAAGCCATGATCAAAAAAAGAGCCTAGGCATTATCTTTCACGAAATTATCAAGGAAAACTCCTGATATTCTAGAACCAGAGAGTAAAATAAATATTGAAAGAATCCACCGATCACAAGAGGAATATTGCAGCCAAACTCCTGAGTTCCCAGGTCAAGGAGAAAATATTTTTCTGCTTGCAAGCAGCCAGAAAGAAACAATCCAAGTATTGTGGAAACATAATCAGGATAACACACAAGATCTAGCAGCTTCTACATTAAGGGATCAGACGACTTGAAATATGATATTCCAGAAGTCAGAGGAGCTAGGATTAAAACCAAGAATCACCTACCCAGCAAAACTGAGTATAATGCTTCAGGGGGGAAAATGGTCATTCAATGAAATAGAGGACTTTCAAGCATTCTTGATGAAAAGACCAGAGCTGGATAGAAAATTTGACTTTCAAACACAAGAATCAAGAAAAGTATGAAAACAGGAAAGAAAAATCATAAGGGACTTACTAAAATTGAACTGTTTACATTCCTATTTGGAAAGGTAATATTTGCAACTCCTAAGACTTTTCTCAGTATTTGGGTAGTTGGAGGAATTATGGGAGGAGGGGGTAATTAGAAGTAAACACTTTAGGAGAGGGACAAGGTCAAAAGAGAGAATAGAATAAATGAGGGGCAGGATAGGATGCAGTGAAATATAGTTAGTCTTTTACAACATGACTTTTATGGAAGTCTTTAGCATAACTACATGCATAAACTATATTGAACTGTTTGCCTTCTCAGTGGAGATGCGTGGGGAGGGAGGAAGGGAGAGAAGCTGGAACTCAAAGTTTTAAAAACAAATGTTAAAAATTGTTTTTACATGCAACTGGGAAATAAGAAATACAGGTAATGAGGTACAAAAATCTCTCTTGACCTACAAGAAAATAGAGAAGATGGGAATAAGGGAAAGGAGAGGGGTGTGATAGAATGGAGGACAGATTGGGGAAAGGGGTAATCAGAATGCATGGTGTTTTGGGGTGGGGGAGGGGAGAGATGGGGAGAAAATGTGGAACTTAGAATCTTGTGGAAATGAATGTTGAAAACTAAAAATAAGTAATTTTTTAAAAAAAGAATATTAATGGAATGAGATTTAGGTACTGATTTCTGTAATAGTTCAATTCTTGTATATCTGTGAAGGCCAAAAGCCCCTGGTTACATATAGAAAGAAGGGAAAGTATTTTTAAATAAAAATATTTAAGTGCACATAAATGTCTGATTCCTCTATTTGATGTAACTTTTGTATTATGTATAACCCTAGTAAATTAAATGTGTTATAAAATGTGTTATAAATGTGTTATAAAAGTAAATTAAATGTGTTTAAATATGGATACCATATAAGGTATTTCTGACAACACAAAGAATCTCATCTCTGTTAAGCATTCATACAATATGTCTGGACTTGTATACATACATACATACATACACACACACACACACACACACACACACACATATATATATATATATACATATATATATATGTATATCTGACAGACATTTCTTCCCCAAACTACTCCATGCACACTCCAAAAATTTCATTTCTCAGCTACTACACATAATTCTAAATTGTTTAATCTTTTCTCAACTAATGTAATTTTTGTTGTATTTCTGAAAATGGCCTTTTGTTCAATAAACTGTTCAAAGACAAAAAAAGAATATTAATGGAATATCACTGTACTGTAAAAAATAATATGATTACTTCAGAGAAACATGGAAAGACTTACAAGAATTGATGCAAAGTGAAGTAAGAAAGAAAGTAACACGCACAATAACTACAATAATGTAAATGGAAAGAACTATAAAACAATCAAAAGTAAGTGTTGCAAAATTAAAAGGACAACCATGGTCCCAACAAAGAGATATGAGAAGAAACCTCCCTCTGTTACTTTGCAGAAATGACAAGTCCATGGGTATGGAAAACTGCAGAGAGTTTCAGATTTTTCCAATGCACTTATCAGTTTTGCTTATTATTCTTTTTTTTTTTTTAAATATTCTTTATTATATGAGAATGCTCTCTGGAAGGGGAGAAAGGGAGAAATATGAGGGGGGAGGGAAATTAGGCTAATAGAAAAATAAAAGATATCAATAAACTTTTATAAATATGTCCACTCATTTAGTTTAACTGCACTTAAGGGATTTATCTGGACTGGAGGAGTGTATTGGGAAGTGACTGATATTTTTTTATATAGCATCAAAAAAAACCTTTTTAAAACAGCAGTGTAAAAATATAAAGAGTAATTATTACAAGACAATTCCAGCCTTTACAATCAACCTAACCACAGCTACCAACAGGTGCTACAAGTTACCACAACTATTTTCTCTGGTTGCTTGATCAGGCTTGTTTGCTATGAGAAAAACCTATCAAGAATGCTAGACTCCTAGGGATACAAACTAAGAGTCCTTTAAAGAACTCTAATCAAATAGTGAGACACAGCAAGCACTGGTGGAGAGAGAGCCAGCCTAATCACCTAAGAGCTGCATCACCCTAGGCAAATAATTGAACCTCCTAGTGTCCCAGGAAGGTACTAACCTGCACTAGTAGAGGAAGGCCTTCATCAGGAGCTCCCCATATCAATAAAGCCACAGATTATATAAAGTCACTATATACATATATATGTGTATATACACATACACATATAATAAACTCAAATATATATACACATATATACATATACATACATGGTCAAAAAGTCATAATCTTACAGTAAAACAACCAAAACTAAACATTCATTTATTGTTCATTATTAATACTTACCTCCGGTGAAGTGACTCTGAAAATTTAAGGCTTGCATAAATAAATTCTTTGACTTGAATATAAATATGAGGCACTGACTGAGACATTGGGAATTTCTTTGGGAAAGAATGCTGTGGAAGAAAAATAAAAAATTAATGCTATTCTTGAAATTTCAAAAATATTTAGGCATTTTTACTGTTCATCCCCCTCAAAAATCAAGACTGACACAATAATTTTAAATAATTATAAACAGCATCACCAAAATGGGCTCTCATTAAAATTATATAGTATTTCAAAGTGTGCTATATGTATGCGCACATATTTACATCTTTATATCTTTATACATTTATATATGTAGAAGATACTATACAATTTGTCCTTTTGCATATTATGCCTTGTCAAGTCTTGTGGATCACTCTCACCACCTGCTGCCTCTGCTCCTGTTCACAAGCTGCTAAACAGAGCCATACTGAGTTCCATACAACTTTATGTTACATAATCTCAACTGGGCTCTCATCACGGCAAGGCAATCCTTTTATATCAATTCATGCTTCCTTTTTGCCCCTCCCCGAGTCTCCTATGGGATCCTCTCTCCTTAGGACTTTGCCTCAGACTTCACTAAAAACAACTGAAGGTCACTTGCCAAGAGCTCCTTCTTCCTTCGATTCAAATCTAGCTATCTTCTCCCACTGTTTCTGTCTTCACCTCTGTGTCATACAGAGAGACAGCACTCCTCCTTACCAAGGCAAATCCCTTTACATGAACCCTTGATTCCATTCTATCACCTTCTTCAGCAGGTTTTCTGATTTTTCATCCTCATTCTCATTAATCTTCAATCTCCAGCTACTGGTTTTCTCAGACACCTATAAATATACCCATGTTTTTCCCATACTTAAAAAATACCTCACTTGATCCATCCAAACCCTCTCATCATCATGCTAAATTTCATCTTCATGGTGAAATTCCATGAGAAAGTCATTTATAATCAGTGACTCCACTTTTCCTCTTATTCTAAACTTTCTCCTGACTTCATCATTCAACTGGAATTGCCTTCTCTGATCTTTTAATTGCCAAATCTAATGGCTTCTTGGCAATTCTTATCCTTCTTGAACCCTTTCTAACAATACTCTCTCTTCTCTAGGTTTTCATGATACTGCTCTCTCCTAGTTTGTCTCGTATCTGTCTGATAGCTCCTTCTCAATCGTTTTTCTTGGATCTTCATCCAGATCACATCACCTGTGTGAGTGTCCCCACAGCTATGTCCTGGGCCCTCCTCTCTTCAGTCTCTGTACCATATTGCTTAATGGTGTCATCAACTACCATGGATTCAATTATAATCTCTATGGTGATAACTCTGGGATCTATTTATCCATCTCTAATCTCTCTCCTCATATCCATCGCACATCAATAACTGCCTGTTTGACATCTCAAACTGGATGCCCCATAAATATCTCAAATTCAACATCTCCAAAACTGAATTCATTATCTTTTCCCAAAAACTATCTCCTTTTCAAAATTTCCTTACTACTGTCCAAGGAACCACTGTCCTTCCTTTCAGTCATCCAGGCTCACCTCAGTATTTATCCTCCTTTCCTCACTCAAACTTGCTCTACATACCCAATCAGTTGTCAAGTCTTGTCATTTCTATATTCATGACATCTTTGGTATGTGATTCCTTTGCTCCACTCATATATACCCCGCTGTGGTGCAGGCCCTCATCACTTCATGCTTGGACTATAATAATATCCTTCTGTTTGAGCTCAACACCTCCACTCCAATCCCTCTTCTACACTACTGCCAGTGACTTTCCTATAGTACAGGAATAACTATGTCACTCCTCTACTCAATTCCAGTGGCTCCTGGATCCCTATGGATTAAATATAAAATCTTTTGGATTTTCAATTCCTTCCCAACCAGATCTTTCTACCTTTCCAATCTATTTTCCTCCACGTACTCTATATATCTTATAATCCACTCTTTTTGCTGTTTTCAAACATGACACTCCAACTCTGTGCATTTTCACTGGTTTCCCCCATGCCTAGAAAAGCTCTCTCTCTGGCCTCACTTCTACCTTAGTTTCTTGGGTTTCTCACAAAATTCAGTTCAAATATCATCTTCTGTAAGAGGCCTTTCCTGGTCTTCACCTCTCTTATCCCTGCCCCCAACAATATCTTCCCTGTAAGATTATTTCCCATGTACAGTATATTTACATATGTCTGCATACACATACATGTATATATATGCACATATATATACATATTCACATATTTATTTATATGTATATTTTATCTACCTAGCTGTGTGCATGTTTAGAATGTGAGCTCACTGAGGCCAGGAACTCAATGTTCTTGCCTTTCTCTGCATTTGCAGAATTTCCACAGTGCTTGGCACATATTAAGTGTGTAATAAATACTTACTGATGATATACGTAATATATCAGTATTCAGTTCTAATGAACTGAAAAAGAATTTACATTACAACTATTTCTTAAACTAGATAAAAGTTTCCAGAAAGTATGGAAAAGCAAGATTGTGAATCCATATACTATGATAATGGATGCCAGTTGTCTGCTACTTTTTTCTCATAACTGAGGATTCAGAATGAGAGAAGAAATATGACACGTCATAGTAGAGAATAAATTCTCACACTGGTACTATCCTTCAGTAAATCACTATTATACATGCCAAGATACAAAACTAATTCAAGGCTTTAGATGCCTGTGTATGAGGCTCCATATGCAAAGTCTCAATTGGTTCCCGAGTATCCCTCAAGGGACCTCAATACCAGGGTAAGTCTATTTCAAGTTCTACTCTAACTAATCCATTTAGATTCTAAGTCCAATTTAGGAAGATATAAGAATATCTCAGTTCATATGAGAATTTCTAGAAAATTTCAAGTGGGAAATAGAGGGAGTAGTGGGAAGTAGCAGGAACAAATAAATTCAGCTCCTAGTATCTCTAATACCAATCCAACCCAATAATATAGGAAGTTCCAAAGAATACTCAAAACTTTCCTAGGACATAAAAATAGAGACCATGGTTGCCTTGCAATGAGCTGGTTCATTTTTTGACATAAGTATTCTGGCTACAACAAAATAATCCACCAATCCAGTCTCACTTGAAAAATATAGGAACAGAATGTCACCAGTCTTTCAAAAGCCTGTACTCTTACAAATCACTGGTTTCCAAATTCTTTTCTGAAGACGTCTCAACAAAAATATCCTGTTACTCTTCCCTATATCATATAAAAAATGAGATAGTAGAAACTTCGTATTGTTGAGAACACAAAATCACATCTTCCTTTAAAAAACAGGAAAAGCTCAGTAAAGAAAGATATTATATTTTTAAAGAGGGTTAAAGGAATAGTGGTCATCATGGAGATAATGAGTGGCTTCCACATATACTTGGGAATTAATAAATTCTGTTTACAAGAGAGAGGAGTTCAAAAAAGCAAAGAAAGACGTTTTATTAAAGTTATATTTGTCACCATCAAACAACTGTAAGGAGACAGCATTATGTTTTTAACTTGCTTGTGACTTACTAAGAAATACTAAGAGAAGTGAATTAATACATACTATAATAGTGATTTGGGGTTTTTTAAATATTTAATATTATATTTTTCCCCAATTACATGTTATAACAATATTTAATATTTGGGTTTTTTTTTAAAGTTTTGAGTTCCAAATTCTATCCTTCTGTCCCTGAGAGCAATCAGATTTAGATTATATGTATATCATGCAAAATATTTCCATATTAGTCATTTTGTGTAAGAAGACTCAAAAGAAAAAGAATGAAAGTGAAAAAATATTAAACAATATCCAATTGTATTCAAACAGTATCAGTTCTTTCCCTGGAGGTGGATAGTATGCTTCATCATTAGTCCTTTGGGATTGCCTTGGATCACTATACTTTTGAGAATAGCTAAGTTATTCACAGTTCTTCATACAATATTGCTGTCACTGTGTATAATGTTCTGGTTCTGCTCTTTTCACTTTCCATCAGTTCATATAAGCCTTTCCAGGTTTTTCTGAAATCATCCTGCTTGTCATTTCTTATAGCACAATAACATTCTATCATAATCATATACCACCGCTTATCCCTTCAATTTCCAATATAATTCTAATTTTTTAAAAATATATCATATGATGTATTAGTTATAAGTGATAGGATTCCAATATGGGTTCCAATATAGAGTCACTTAGACTAAGTGGTCCTAATGACCATAATAAACATATAAGCAATAAAAGACAACCTATACTTTTTCACTTCTCTGATTCATTCTGATCCTGTGCCAAATGTAAACAATCTCAGTCCCTGATTGCGCGAGGCTCCTAAACTGACTACAGTATCTATGTGCTGACAGCCTCTCCTAGGTTCCCTAATTATCAAATCAGACCGTAACCCAATCTCTGGTCCTAATGAGGAAAATCTTTCACCTGAATCTAGTATTAACAAGCAAGCTTGATGAATTTCCTCACTATACCTATGTCTGATTAAGAATGCTCCCTCTCTCATCTGGAACTAATTGCCTGTTCCAACAAAGTCCACCTTTCTTCTCTCTGCACATATTCTTCTTCACATGAGTGACTCTGGCCCTGTGGGGATGAATCTGCCTGTGTGGCTAGATAGTATATGTTTGTGTGTGTTTGTTCATACTTTCATTTTTATTTGCTTGTTGTGCTGCATACCAGCTTCCCAAGTACAATTTCCTGTGAATCCTCCAACCAAGATCCTTTCTCTAAACCAAGATGAGGCCAAATAAAACACTTAGATAAAAAAAGAACTGTAAAATTGTTCACTTTAACAGCTGATATAACTGCAAGGAACAAAGCGTGAAGCAACCTTGGGGTATCTTATGTGTCAGCTACAAAAAAAAAAAAATCTAATAAATATGCTAATAATTTAACTAAAATAAAACAGATAAATCACTGAGACTAAAATAATAAATAACTAAAAACCAGCTTATTTAAATAAGTATAATCCATTCTTATTGGCATGTTTCTGCAGTGGACATTTTGTCTTCTGTCTAGAATAAATGTAGTAATATACATTAAGGGTAGAGATGTTCATTCATTGAGTTATTTATTAAAAATATTTATCAACTGCCTGTTTATGCCTAGCAATGTCTAGGACACAAAGAAATATAACACAAAGCCCTGCCTTCAAAGGGATCATCATACATGAGTCTGCCGTGAAAATGATGATTCTATTCTGCATAAATTTTCAAATACAATTCAGTAAACAATGAATTCAGAAGCCTTTGTTTTATTCGATTACATTCAACTTTTATAGTATAATCACGTGAATCTATTTTAACAAAATTCATGTAATAGAAATTAGCTCTTACCTTTTCAAGGTCTGGATCTTGAAAGGGAAACTTACTAATGATTATTTTGTATTCTTCTTCATTTGCTACTGGAATGGGACTACAATTATCTTCTTCAAAAATTTCCCTATTAAAAACAGAATAAATGTATTTTCAGTTCTTACAAAGAATTTTAAGCGCCAAATCGGAGAGTATAGGTGCAGATATAATTAAGAACAAACAGAATTTGTTTGTTGTTGTAGAGCTGACACGGTCATGATCTACACTTTAGAATTACCCTGGCAGTTGAATGGATGGACTGGCATGGGGAGAGACTGAGGCAATGAGGCTAGCTAGCAAACAATTACAGTAGTACAGGAGAGAAATGATGAGAGGTTGGAACTAAGGTTGTGGCTATCACTTAAGGAGATGGTTATGAAGTCACTTAGGGTTAGGGAAACTGAAGCCCCCAGGTTTATATGGCTAGTAAGGAGCAGAGCCAGGATTAAAACACAGGAGTTAGTTCTGATGCTAGTTTTCTTTCCACTATAGCATAATGCTTCAAAATTAGGCAAAATGCACTAATTAGAAGTAGAACTTAAAATTAGAATTAAATTAAATATAGAATTTAAAGTGAATTAGAAGGTAAATTTTCTTTAAATAATCAAATTATTAAGTATTTAAAATAAATCTTACAAAATCACATTAAGGTATTTTGATTTAGTTAGACTAACCGAAACACTCCAGCCCACTTCTTCAGCAATGTTTCACTGTATTGATCCCTTATTTCAAATAACAGGTCAAATAATCGATTCACTGGAAAACCATAACCCTAAAAAACATTTTGTAAGTGAGTAATTTTAATTCAATCTAATTGTACAAATATTTATTATACTCCAGCTATATGCAAAACACTCTACTAGGCACTGAGAATATAAGGACAAACAAACAGGATGGCATTAGGAGCTGAAGAACCAGTGGTTTTACTGGTATAGTGAGGAAAATCCCTCATTGAATACAGATCAGCAACTCTCTTGTTACATAACAATTAATCTATGCCAGACACTGTATTTTGAGTCTTAGAAAGCTGTGTGGAGCACTGAGGCGGAGTAATCTCCCCACAGTCATACAGTATCAGAGTTAGGGGTTAAATCAATACACTATTGCATGCTTTCTCTCCACTAATGACATAAAAAGGCTACAGTTTTATTACTGCAAATTAACCTTACTAATTTCTATTCTACTTAGACTGATCTGATGTCAAAATCCACTAAAGTCCTATTTCAAAACCTTAATGGTATAGAGGTAAATGTGTGTTCTTGAAGGTTAACCCCCAGTACAGCACAAGTCCTGACAGGTAGCAACAAATTTTGAAAGGCTCTCACTACAGATATAGACTGACTGCAGCCTGAGGATAGCCTAGCTAAGTACCCTGGCACTTAGTCTCCTAGAAAGAACTCTGAGGTCATACAGATCACCCTCGTCATTTCTTTTTAACAAATGAGGAAGCCTAGCCTCAAAGAGGTTAAGTGACTTGCCCAAGGTCACACAAGCAGTAAGCACTGGAAGCCAAATTTGAACCCAAATAGTCTTACTGCTAATCATCATCAAAGCTTGGCCATCAAACAGTGAGCTTTTTGGTCACAGTAACTCACGAGCTACAATCTGTATCAATGGTGAGAGTATCTCCATCGGGAAATTCACAAATTTCTTTAAAATGCCAAAGTGAAACTTTTAAATGATTTTGTATTCCCTTAACAAAATTTACAGTGTTACATAGAATAGCAAAAGATAGTTGTCCTGAAGTTTACACTTGCCACAAGTCATCTATAAAAAGGTTAAGCAAACATAAACCATATTTATGCATGAATCTTTAATTTTTTAACATGTCAATAATTTTCATGTCAAGATATCACCTACCTGCAAAGTATCTGCGAATACAACAATAAGATTCTTCAGTTCCAAAACAAGATCAGGATCAGTGCAATAAGACTAAAAACAAACACCACCAGTCAAGGAATAGTTAAGAAATAAAGTTCTGACTTTTTTTATATATTAAAAAATGTCTCATAAACTTTCAATAAATTTAAAACTTTGGTTAGGTGGAAGCAAATATGTTCCATAACTACCAGTGCACTAAGCAAAAAGTTTCAATGGAAAAAGATAAGATATATTCAAATACACATAAGATACAGTATTATATAGAGAAATCTGTGCAGAACTCATACGGATTAAAATTCAGAATAATTTGCATTTCATAGTTTTCTAATAAAATGCCACATATTTCATAAAGCAAAAAGGTTACATTAGAACATTTAGATGATTATAATTCTTATTTAGAATAACAAAAAAGTTATATATAACGTTTTATTTCAATAGTTATTCCCCTTAAAACAAGGATTCAAGTTTTGGCTTTCCTTTTTAAAAGAATGTTTGAACATAAGAATTCACCAGTAAAAGAAAAACAACAGAATTTTTAAATCATCAATTTAAATTTCACATTTTAGAGTTGATTTTTTTTGACATGAATGTCTTCAACAATACAATTTTTAAAAGTATTTTTATAAAAATGTACTAAAAGTATTAAAGTATAAAAAGTATTTTTATTTTTAAAAGTATTTTTTAATATACATCTCACATTTGGGGTCTCTAAAACAAAAGAAGGCTCAATCATAACTTCAAAACCATCTTAGCTGTACTGCAATATAAATATACAAAAATCTTTTCACCAAGAATCTCTTTTAAAACAAAGAATAAAATGATAACAAAATCATAAAATTTAATATTTCCAAATTTAACATTTGCCATTATGGCAAACATAATTCATTGTAAAGGGTTTTTTTTTTCCTCCCAAATATATACAACCCACTCTTTGCAGAGAGTTGAAAAGCACCAACTTTTAAATGCAGCAAGTCATTTTATAATAAACAAATAGTCAAAACAAATGATTCCTAATTCTGTGTAAAGTTCATATGAATGCAGACTGAGTAAATATACTCACAGCTTAAATTCTGTTTATGTTATGTAACATTCAATTTCTTCCCAAAAAAAAGTAGTAATTTTACTTTCAATTATGAAGACAATGGTATTTGACATTTGAAATAAACATTTTTGTGACTGGGCCAAATTTTACCATTTTATATATTTTCAAGATTAGGATTACAGTATATCACTGTGAACAAGTTATTTCCACAAACATTGAAAGAAGCTCTAATGGGTTTTGCTGGTGGAGTTTATTTTGGAAACAAAGATTTTGGAATGATAATTAGGAACTATTTCCTCATGATGCTCTTGGAGCAGACTATTCAATCTGATTTAATGAAGAGGTCAGTTGAGACTAATGAGACCCGATTGCAATAATAACAACAGATTAACTCTGCATATTCTAAGGGGATAGAATAAGAACATGTGTGGAAGGCCTAGTCAGTTGCAAATCAATGGAGGATTATGCTAAAATCACAGCCTGATACTTCAGTGAAAAACAAAAGCCTAGCATGCTTTTCCTGCTATACAAAAGCAATTTTTAATTTTTTCAGATGCACTATGATGGAGATACAAATTTTCTCTTTGAAATTATCCATCTTGTACACCTACAAATTCTTTACATAAATGAATTTGAACAGTAATATAGAAAAGTCTCACTTACTGAATGAGCTCTAAGAACAGCAATTATCTTTGAAAGTGCCATATTCCAAAGTTCATCTGTATATGCTCTGGTTACTAATCCTTGAGTCACATGCAAAATGTGATCTTCCACCACAAAGAATCTAAATAAAAAGTAGTTATCAATAAAACACTTTTTTAATTAAAAAGTATGTAGCAATGCAAAATATAACAAATGCAATGCAAAATATAACAAAATGATAAAATTCAGCATTTCCATATTACATACCCTACAATTTGACTGAAATATCTTCTGTAACCATCAACTGTTTCATGCTTTAAAAGGAAAAAGGAAAGTTTAAATAAGTCCCAATGACATAAAAGCAAATTTGTATTCGAGATCACAAAACTAAATACAAAATCCTCATGTAATTACCATACTTGGTTGAGGTTGCAATACTAGTCTTGCCTGTTTCTTTCTTTGTTTTCGATAATAATTTTCAAATGTCTCTTCATCACCCTAAAATAAAGTTAGTAAAAAAAAAAAAGATAAGAAATCTACCATCAAACTAGACACTTCCTTAAGAGAACTTTATCTATACTATATGTATATCTGAAAATTGGGGCAGCTAAGTGGCACAATAGATAGAGCACAGGCCCTGGAGTCAGGAAGACCAGAATTCAAATTCAGCTTCTGACATATACTAGCTCTGTGCAAACCTGGGCAAGTCACTTAACCCTGTTTGCCTCAGTTTCCTGAGAAAGGAAGAAAGAAAGGAGAAGGAAATGGCAAAGCACTCTGATATCTTTGCCAAGAAACCTCAAATGCAGTCATGAAGAGTTGGACACAACAGAAATAACTGAACAACAAAACGATATCTGAAGATTAAGTCATATATTCACAATTACAAAACGCAAGAGTTTTCTTATTCAAATCTATGCCAATTAAGTGAACAAACTTCCTAGAACAAGTTTCAACAATGAAATCTGATACTTGTTCATCTATCTTAGAGCCAACAGATTTATGACTCAGCCATGAGTCAAGGAGAATTGAATGATTAAGCATGCCAGTTTGTCCAACTCATCATAATCTTCTTACTATTTTCTTTACTAGATCTGTGATTTCATGGATGCTTAGAGATCCTAGTGAAGAAATACCATCTAAAAAATTGTGTGGGGCCCCAGTGTCACACAGTCAGGATATATAAAAGAAGGGACTTGCAATCACAGGTATTCCAGACTCTAAGGTCAGCTCCCTGTCCTCTATGCCAAGCTGCCTCTCAATTTATTATTACTATATGCAAATACATAAAGAATCTCTTCTTAGTACGGCAATGTCTTCCACCAGTGTAGCTCACAATTCATCCCTGCTTTAGCATACAAATTCTAGGGACTTGCCCAAGAGTACACAGTGCTTGTGGAAGCTAGTTCTGGAATTACAAAATAATATTATCTGTGTTATGTATTTTTATTTGCTATATTAAACATTTTCAAATTACATTTTAATCTTGTTTAGGCCGTGCACAAGTGTTGCAGGAAGTAAGTTTGACACCTCTATCTAAGCACATGATTCTCTCTACTTCCTGTGGTGCTGGCCATGGTGATGAAGACGATGGCTAAGATGGCAACAACAAAGGTTGTGAAATCTCCAGTCAAAGTGTCATTTTGGTTTAAAGCTCTGGTCTTTGCAAGATAGCTAACAGCATTAACATACATAACTTAAACTTAATCCTGTTCTGTTTAATTCACTAATACAATCACCGATACTCATTAGATCACAATGAACTGAGTAAAGGCTCGTTAATTTGAGTCAAATATCAAAGCTGTCACAGTACAAACAAGATACATACAGTTTAAATCAGAGATAATCGACAGAGGAAAGGAACTAATATTGAGGAAGACTGGAAAAGGCTTCTTGTAGAAGGCAGGACTTTAACTGGGACCTGAAGTGAAGCCAGGGAAGGCAGGAGGCAGAGATGAGGAGGGAGACAGTTCCAGGGATAGAACTTTAAAAAGAAAGTACCTCTTCATTTGAAAACAAGTAAAATAAGATTTTCTCTGACCTATTTAATGCTTCTTAGTTTGAGTACTATTTTAGTAAGTCAGTTTCTTTTTATTTCTTGCTTTCGTTTTAGAAAATTATTTCTAAAATAAAATTAGATTTCATGTTATTCTACATAACTCACTGAAAGAAAGGTCAAAAGTTGTCACTGGTTCCTGAAAATGTAAAAAACAAAAAACAAAAACAAAAAAACAAAAAAAAAACAACTCAAAAACCCTAGAAAGTCCCATAGAGACTAACACTATTCCAAATTGCTTAACAAAAGGTACATGATATAAAGACTGATGCATTTATTTGCATATGTTATATTCAAGATAGTTGATCTAACTATGATCTACAGACCTATTAACAGTATGAGCCATTAAATCAGTCTAAACATGAGAGGATGAGGGTGGGGGAAAGCCTTCCTCTCAGGCTGAAGCTGGCCCAATTATAGTAGGGTGAGACTTTCCTGGACTGGGCTCAGATAAAAATTATTTTCCTATGCTACACTATTACTTTTCTTCCATCTTTGTGGCAGTAAAATTAAATGATTTTAATAAGTGATTTAAGTCAAAAATGAGAGAAGTGAATCCCATAAATTTTAAGTGACTTATGTAAAGTCATACAAGTAGTAACAAAACCCAGATTTCACATCCAATGTTCTTTTCACTACACCACACCATTTTGAGCTTTCTTTATCTTGTAAATATATCAGGGCAAGAAGACCTAAGTCTTATAGGAAATGTGGAGATTATGGTAAAAAAAAAAAAGTGTGTATGTGTGTGTATGCGCACACATTGTTTTGAGACAAAGGTAAAGAAAAATAATGTCAGTCAGTAAATAAAGATTAACCACCTATGGGGTTGTGCCAGATACTATAGTAAGCAATGAAGTTTTGTACAAGAAGCAGAAGCTAACCTCTGTCCTCAAAATCTAACGGAGGGTACAATGAGCAAACAAATAAGTACAAAAAAGCCATACACAGGATAAATAGGACATAATTAAAAGAAGGAAGGCACTAGAATTAAGAGAGATTGGGAAAGGCTTCCTGTAGAAGACCGGATTTTAGTTGGGATTTGAAAGAATCCAAGGAAGCCAGTAAGTGAAGATGAAAAGGAAGAGCACTCCAGACATGGAGGACAGCCAGAGAAAATGCTCAGAGCTAAGACATGAAGTGTCTTGTTTGTGGAACATCCAAGGAGGCCAGTGTCACTGGATTGAAAAATATCTGTCAGAAAGTAAGGTGTAAGAAGCCTGGAAATGTGGAAGGAGGCTAGGTGATGATGGGCTTGGGATGCCAAACAGAGGATTTGGTATTTGATCCTAGAGGAAATGGGGAACCAATGGAGTTTCCTGAATGGGGGAGGTAACATGGTCAGACCTACTCTTTAGAAAAATCATTCTGGTGGCTAAATGGAGGAGAAACTGTAGAAAGTAAAAATGGGGCAGGCAGACCCACTAGCAAGCTATTACAGTAATCCAGATGGGTAGGAGGGGGAGGTGGGGAGGGCCTGCTCTAGAGTGCTGACAATATCAGTGGAGAGAAGAGGGGTGTATCTGAGAGATGTTGCAGAGGTGAAATCAACAGGACTTGGCAGCAAATTGAATACTGGGGATGAGAGAGTAAGGACTGGGAGAATGGTGTTGCCCTCTATGGCAATAGAGAAAGTAGGAGGCATAGAAGGTTTGAGGGAAAAGATAATGAGTTCTATTTTGGACATGTTGAGTTTAATATGTCAATGGGACATCCAGTCTGAGATGTCTGAAAGATAGTTGGAGATGTGAGATTAGAGGTGAGCAGAGAGTCTGAGGCAGGATAGGTAGATCTGAGAATCATCAGCACAAAGGAATTGTTGAGAATGCCAAGCAAAGTAGAATTAGAGGGTTAAAATGCAAGTTTTTTGAGGGGGGAGAAGAAAGGAACCACAATAGTAATTTCATCAGTATAGGGAACTCAGAATGAGTTCTCTCTCTTCCAATACAAATCAGCACTTGCTCTACGACTAAAGACTAAGAGACTTGCCTGGGAAACTGAAAAGTCACATGACTTATTTAGGGTCACATACTACAATAAAGCAGACTTTATTAAAAAGGAATCTTAACCAAACTCAACAGAATCTGCCTGAGAACGTAATTGATATTCTCCATGCCTTGGCCAACTGTCTTGGCTAGACGGTGAAAAGCAGAGCCAAATGGCAAACACATGAGCTAGATCAAACTTAGGCAACAGAAAGACAACAGCATGTATTTGTGTTCACTCTTGATGTTATCATTATGACCTTTTTCATCTCCATTCAACTGTACTTACTTATTTACAAGTGTGTTATTTAAAGTATGTTGCTAAAAAGATCTTTCTCCACACTGAATATATAAAATGTCATACACAAATTTTAAGTGTTAAATGTTATAATCAAACATCACAGACAACATTTTTATTTGGAATACAATGATACACAGTAACATACCTTGCTGTAAATGTTGTATTCTTTGTTTCTAATAAGACAGTTTAAATTCATCCTTAATGCCAAAGAGAACTATACTGACAAAATATCTATGAATATCACACAACAAATCAAATAGCACATAACAAATACAAAAGAGAACTATCACAGCATTAAAATCACACAGTACAGGTAGAACTATTTCAAAACATTTATATTTTTCTCACCACAAAGGTCAGAAAATATTTCATTCCCCAACTTATATATTAAAATCTGATTCACAATACATCAAATTTGTTGTTAACCTGTTGTTTTTCAATACGTACCACTAGATGGTGATCTTATTTCACCACCTTAACAAAAATCTAGAGAAATAATTCTAATCAGTAACACAGTAATAATATTCTCTTAGCAAACTGTTCTGGGAAATCAACTTTTATTATCTATCCACGTTACTAGGCTAGATAACAACTAATAAGTTCAGATGAAATAAAAAATTGTAAGTCGAAATGAGGTAAGTACTCACAGATCTGTATCTCAAATATACAATATTCATTCATATTTCCCTTCTCTCTCTATTACTCCCTTCTCCCCTCAATTTTGGAAAGGCAGTATTTACTTCTTTACACAAAACTCAGAAAACTCTTAAAGTATGATAAGTGTTTTCAAGTTCACAATGAGATTTTTAACATTTTACTAAATCCTTTTTAAGATTTATCTATTTGTATTATATATAAAATAATATGTTGTTTCCATAAAGTTATCCTACGTCTAAGGTCTGCCATAAATAATGCTGGTACTTAAAACAAAATTATTTTGCTGACTATTCCTGGTGTGATGTGAATTGATGGCATTGGAACATTTTCAATGTCCATTTAATTAATGAACATTAAATATTCATTTCAAGGCTTACCTCAGATACACCTCTCCTTGAAGTCTTCACTGAGCTCCCTGTTCTTAACTTTCTGAAAGTCTCCTAGAACGCTTTGTTCTCTATTTTGCCTGCTTCAGCTCCTACCCACAGTATAACGTACTATGTTCATACCACATCCTGGGTAGAATATAAACTCCCTAAGTGTAGGAAGTATTTAATTTCTATCTTTGTATCCATATTACTTAGCAAAGTGGCTTTCATAGAATTATAGGATTTAGAGGTGGAAGTAACCTCTGAGGTTATCTACTCCAATATCCTCACTTTATAAATGAGGAAACTGAGGCCCAGAGAAGGTAAGGGGTAACACAGGTAGTAAATGTTAGGTTGAGGATCTAAATTAAAGTTCTCTAGCTATGAATGTAGAATCTCACACAGTAAATACTTCATATATTTGTTCAAGTGAATTGAAAACATGTTGAGGCAAGGGGCCAAGTGGTTTATTTGTGTGTACCTGCTGCTACCTAAGAGGAAATTAGGTGGGTATTTTTATTCTTTGGAGAAAAAAAAATAATTACTGAGAAGAGAACCTAAAAATCCTAGTCCTGCCTTAATTAATTAGCAGGAAATTAAACAGCCCACATATTTCATTCACTGCAGTGTTGGGTAAAATACTATGTAACAGATGCTTCTACAATGAAGATTCACCCTGGTACAGGCCTTTCAAGTACTGACAAGGGAAATGGTGAGACACCTGAGAGTAGAAGGATCTCCATGTGGAATTACAAGTCCTAAGGTCCCCTATTTCCTCTTCCTCTTCACCTAAGACATCCAATAAGACTATTTATTCCTTTCAATGACACTAAAAGCAGAGACAGAAAGCTGCTGTAGGCAAATGGCCACTGCTTGCTATTTGTTGCTACTAAAGCCTAATCAAGAAGCAAAGGCCAAACTGATTAAGATCCTAGAAAGCTTCAGAGGAAAAGGTGAAGAGGTGCCTTGATTTAGGTACTGCCTAGATCAACTAGGAAACACAAGCCGACACAGAGTGGGACTGGACTGCCAGCTGCCATGAAACCTCACTAGTTGGTAAATTCAGTCCAGGAAATTGATTCCTACCCCCAGTACATTTTCCACTCCTTTCCACTGTTTGCAGAGCTAACCTGACAGGGTGAAAACATACAATCCTCTTCCCTTAATAGTTCCCATGGCTGAAAGGAGCTCTGGGGAGATAACTGAGAGAAACCCCCCAAAACAGCTTGATGATTTTACTTCACTGTGTTTTAATAAACCATGTGGCCACAACGTGCATTGCCTCTGTAATCTCCCAGACACAGGATAAGGGTGGAGTCATATAGAGGTTTCCATAATTCTCCTAATTCACAGTGATATTTTTATTTTATTTTCATACATTTAAATGAATACTTAATCACCTCTGCCACCTCAACTTCCTAAGATCTGTTTATACCTAATATGCCTTAAACTACAGCAGTGAGATAGAACAGTAGGTAAAGAAATTATATGTAAGCATCTTCTAAGTCAGCAGTGGGGATATTGTAGCCTCTCCTTTCTGCCACCACGTAGGAAATGGTAGCTTGACTACAGCACCACCTGGTGGACAAATTAGGTCTTATACTCAGTGCTTAGCACAGTATTTGGCACATAGTAAGTGCTTATTAATAAATGCTAGCTGACTAACTCCCTTGCTGGCTAATTAATAAATTGTTTTGTGAGGTCCTGCTTTCCTATAGATTTATAGAAAGTAGGATTCAAGTGAGGTATGAGCTACTAATGTTGCTATTGTAATACCTCAAGTGACAGAGGTGATATCCCCCAAATATACAGGTAGTCAGTACAATTTTCACACTTACTGTATTTAAAGGCTATCAATGTGCTTTGAAATTCTAATTAGATAGGGGACTATAAAATGAGAATATTCAAGTATCTTGGTGAAGGATATTATGCTCCTCATTTGCTAGGACTCTGGGAACGATATAAAAACATCTATGTCTCTCCAAACAGTTTTACACTAAAAATATTTAAAGGGGAAAGGAAGAAAGGAGGAAAACATGTATGTAAATACAGAACTACTTTCAATCATTCAATTCAACTCAACAAATATTCTTTAAGTACTAATTAGGTGTCAGGCACTGTTCTAATCACTATGAAACACAAAGACAAAAATAGCAGTGTCTACCCTCTGGGTGAATATATGTATTTTACATCCACCCAACAGATGTTTATTACCATGATTACACATACTTAATTCATTTATATTGCAGTGAAACCCCATTAATCAGAAAATAAGGAATAAAAGAAATTAAGTCCTGTCAGCATTTATTAGAATCTCAAGTTGTAGAATATCTTAAAAATAAACATATTTTTGTTACTTTCAATTATTCTGTTATTAATAATGAATATAAAATTAATTTTTAAAATCATAACTCAAAATTGGGAGAGACTGAAGATTAGACAAGGGGAGGATCATTGTAAGGGCAATCTGCCAGAGAAGTCAAGTAGATATGAAATCAAGGGCAATGTTAGTTGATCTAGGACAGGAGAAATTAGACTGAAGGAGGAGATAGTGGGGGGTGAGAGGAGTTGTCAAGGAATGTAAGAAAAGGAAAAGGGGAAAAGAAAATACTCTAAGGGAATGGCCTTAATTTTTTTGGTGATGTATAAAGCAGTCTTCACCCAAGAAGGTAGGAGCAAAAGAGTGCCATGGCAGGCTTGAAGAGAAAATCAGAAGTGGGAATAACCACTGTGGTGAGTAGAGGAGACCTATATCATTGTGTGAAAAAAAAAAAAGTATTTTTAAAATGGAAGTACTTTGAAAACAAAAGCACTATAAAATTTCAAGTAATCATTATTTGAATGTAAAAAAGACTAAAAAGTTCTGGCACTTTCTTTTGCTACAGAATGATTTATTTAAATTATATAAAACCATCTTATTTCCTGATTCAGTTAATCAAGTTCAGTACCTTTTATTCTCTTTTCCTTTACTAAAATGATGCAGTGAAGTAATTTTACTTGTTAAAGGATAGGAGCAGTGACATAGACAATCCCCAAATAATCCATATTTTATTCTAGAATTAATTTTAATATTTGAAATTACATCTAACTCCTTAATTAATATTTTCTCCCCAGATATACTTTTAGGCATTGAAATGACCCTAGATTTTGGTAAGTCTAATCAATCTAGAAAGGCTTACGATATGGGCCTACTTCATTATTGAAAGGTTGGCCACTAGGTGATAAAATTTTTCAGTCACAACCATTTACAAACTACCTACCAAAGCAAAGAGGCACTGTATTGAAGGGAGAAAAGTTTCCACACTGATAAAAAAACATGGGTTCTTGAAATTTAATGTTAAAATCAGTTCATATTTCTTAAATGATGACAGAAGAAAGCAATATAGAAGTGTACTAAGTAATAGAAGGATGTCATTTTGATCATTTAAAAGTGACACAGAAAAAGTGAAACACAATTGAAGAGCAAAATTGTTTCATCATTTTATAAAAATTTTTTTCAAGTTCCTATTATAAATACAATAATGCTCTAAATAAATACAAATAAATAATTATATGGAACTGAACTCCAAATAAAAAGAAAGCATCATGGAACTCAAGGCTCTTAGGAAGGAACTTACTCATCTAGTTCAACCCAAAACTGAACAAGAATCCCTTCTATAACATATCCAATCAATTTCACTCTTAGTAAGATGTTTTCTAAACTATTTACATTTTTATTTAAAATATATACATTTTAACAAAATAATAGAAACAACTATTTGTTCTCTGTCCCTTTCTGATATTTTTTCCACCTTTGTACTGATAAAACTAGGCTTTGTGATTTAGGAGAGATATTTCACTGTACTATATTACCAGTGCAGTCATTAACTGACTAGTTCATCTTAATTTACTGATATTATAAAACACGGAGCATAAATTTTTAAAGATAAATATATTCACCTGAAAAATACTTACCAAAACAGAATAAATGTGCAAACACCTATAAACAGGTGAAAAATCAACAAGATCCTGTACATTTAATACCTGAAAAAGGAAAGACATTTTAAAACATTACAAAACACTGTATTATGAGGGAGTTGATGAAAAGAATCCCTGATTAGGTTGCTTCAATTTTAGGAAAACTATCAATATAATTGACCATATCAATAACAAAACCAACAGGAATCATATGATAATCTCAATAGATGCTGAAAAAGTTTTTGACAAAATACACCACCCATTCCTATTAAAAACATCAGGGAGCACAAAAATAAAGGGAACTTTCCTTAAAATGATCAACAGTATCTACCTAAAACCACCAGCATGCATTACCTGTAAAGGGGATAAGCTAGAAGACTTTGCAATAAGATCAGTGTTGAAGCAAGGATGCCCATTATCACCACTATTGTTCAATATAGTACTAGAAATGTTAGCTATAGCAATAAAAGAAGAAAAAGAAATTGAAGGAATTAGAATAGGAAATGAGAAAACAAAATGAAAACCACAAGCAGATGATAGGATGGTACACTTAAGAGAACCCTAGTGCATCCACTAAAAAATTACTTGAAATAATGAAAATCTTTAGCAAAGTTGTAGGATATAAGATAAACCCACATAAATCATCAGCGATTCTTTACATGACCAATAAAGCCCGGAAGCAAGACACAGAAAGAAAAATTCCATTTACAATAACTGTAAACATTATAAAATACTTAGGAGTACACCTGCCAAGACAAATCCAGGAACTATAAAACAATTATAAAACACTTTTCACAAAAATAAAGTCAGATCTAAACAACTGGAAAAGTATCAATTGCTCATGGGTAGGCCAACCTAATATAATAAAAATGACAATTTTGTCTAAAATTTAATTTGCCTATTTTAATTATTTTTACCTAATTTACCTAGTCAGTGCCATATCAAAATATTTTATAGAACCATAAAAAATAACAAAATTCGTCTGAAAGAACAAAAGGTCAAAAATATCATGGGAATTAAGGGGAAAAAATACAAAGGAAGGTAGACTAGCAATACCAGATCTCAAACTATATTATAAAGTAGCAATCATCAAAACTACCTGGTACTGGCTAAGAAATAGAGTGGTGGATCAGTGGAATAGATTAAGGGTAGAGTAGTCAATGACAATAATAACCTAGTGTTTTGATAAACCCAAAGACCCCTGCTTTTGGGAAAAGAACTCACTATTTGACAAAAACTACTGGGTAAACTAGAAAACAATAGGACATAAACTAGGTATAGCGCTACCAAACTAGGTATAGACCAACATCTCACACTGTATACTAAGATAAGGTTCAAATGGGTGCATGACTTAGACATAAAAGGTGACACTATAAGCAAACTAGAAAAGCAAGGAATAGTCTACCTGTCAAAACTATGGAGAGGAGAAGAATCCATGATCAAACAAGATATAGAGAGGATTACAAAAAATTACAAAATTTTACAAAATGTAAAACAGATCATTTTTATTATATTAAATTAAAAAAGCTTTTGTTCAAACAAAATCAATGCAACAAAAATTAGAAGGACAGCAGAAAGTTGGGAAGCAATCCTTACAGCAAATGTTTTTGATAACAGCCTTATTTCTCAACTATACAGAGAATTGAATCAAATTTATAAGAACACAAGTCATTCTTCAATTGATAAATGGTCAAAAGATATGAATAAGCAGTTTTCAAATGAAGACATCAAAGCTATCTATAGACATATGAAGAAGTGCTCTAAATCACTTTTGATTAGAGAAATGCAAATTAAAACAACTCTGAGATACTATCTCACACCTATCAGATAGGCTAATGTGAGAAAAAAGGAAAATGATAAATGCTGAAGAGGATGTGGGAAAATGGGGACAATGATGCATTGTTGTTGGAG
This sequence comes from Bettongia penicillata ogilbyi, assembly GCA_023548195.1. NCBI lineage: Eukaryota > Metazoa > Chordata > Mammalia > Diprotodontia > Potoroidae > Bettongia > Bettongia penicillata. The sequence continues at coordinate 1,825,957 of JAJHZJ010000145.1, forward strand.
TTATGAACTGATGCATCATTCTAGAGAGTACTTTGGAATTGTGCCCAAAGGGCTACAAAATTGTGCATACCTTTTGACCCAGCAATATCACTTCTAGGGCTATAATCCCAAAGAGATCATAAAAAATGGAAAGGGTCACATATGTACAAAAATATTTATAGTAGCTCTTTTTGTGATGGCCAAGAACTGGAAATCAAGGGGATGTCCATCAATTGGGGAAAGGTTGAACAAGTTGTGGTATATGAATGTAATTCTATTGTGCTATAAGAAATGATGAACAGGAGGACTTCAGAAAGCCTGGAAAGACTTATATGAACTGATGCTTTGTGAAATGAGCAGAACCAGGAACAGTCACAGTGTGAAAGGACTGTTTCTGATAGACTTAGCCCTTCACAGCAATGCAAGGACCTAAAACATTCATAAAGGACTCTTGAGGCAAAATGACATACACATCCAGAGAAAGAACTATGGAACTGAAACACAGAATGAAGCACTCTACTTTCTCATGTTACGTTTTGTTTTGGTTTTTTTCATAGTTTTTCCCATTCATTTAAATTATTCTATGCAACATGACTAATGGGAAAATGTGTTTAATAAGAATGTATATGTACAACCCATATAAGATTGCATGCCATCTTGGGGAGGGAGGGGGGAAGGGAGTGAAAGAAAATTTAAAATTTATGGAAGTGATTGCTAAAAACTGAAAACAAATAAATTAATTAAATTTTTTTAAAAAGAATATATTTATACATAAAAATATGTATTTAACTTAGTTTCACTCCAATACAAACATCATATATAAAAAGATGCTTATTATTACTTTGGATAATGGTGATGCAGAATATGTATAGTTGTCCATAGACACAATTCTTGCCCTTAAGAAGCTTATAAACAAATGAGAGACAAAAAAAAATAAAATGTGGAACTTTAAATGGGAAATACATACATACATGCTGGATATAAGATATAAATATATCTGTATTTTAGTTCTCATTCAGTTATTTCACTCATGCCCAACTCTTCATGACCCCAGTTGGAGATTTCTTAGCAAAGATACTAGAGTGGTTTGCCATTTCCTTCTCCAGCTCATTTTACAGATGAGAAAATTGAGGCAAACAGCGTTAAGTGACTTTCCCAGGGTCATATAGCTAGTATGACATATTATTAATGTATTTTTGCTTAACATACAACAACTCTATCTGGAGGCAGAATGGTTTTAGAGGAATAATCAGATATCCCAGGATGGGAGAATTTACCTTATTCCTCCCTAGAAAGAGAGGCTAAAAGCACTAGATCCCGTGAAAACTGGGAGCCAAGGTTACAAGAGGGTGAACCTGGAGATTTGGAAAAATGTTTGCAAGGAATATCAAGAAAAGCAGAGAAACAACTGGCAGGGGTGTGTAGGAGAGGATGGATTTTAACACGTATTATGTATAAAAGCAGAGATGAGCTGCTGAAGGAAAAAATTCAGATGGAAAAAGACTTAGCTAGTTTGCATGGGAATTCTCAGTGTTCAGGTTCTCCTTTAAAAGAGAATGCTTGGGGGGAGGTCTCAAGTGGAAGAAAAGGCTGTTCATTTAGCTGACAAGAAGTGGAAGGCTGGCAAAAGAAGTGTGCACACAACTATTGCACAGATCCAGACTAACCGCCATGGTGACACCTGCCACAAGAGTACATGAGATGAAAATGTAGGATAGGTGGAAGGAGTCAATATGCTGAACTTATGGCAGGCAGTACATCAAGCTATCAAAACAGAACAAGGAGGGCAGTGTCATATATTCACAGATTCATGAGCAGTAGCTAATGGTTTAGCTACATGAACGCCCATGTGAAAAAATCAAAACTGAGAAATTCATAGCAAACCCATCTGGGGCAAAGAATTATGGGAAGATATATGGGACATAGCTTTGGTTACTAATTTGTTAGTTTTTCACGTAGATGTTCATATGACTCTCACTATGCCAGAACATGAGCACAACACACATACTGATTGACCAGCAAAGAGTGCTATCCAACATATTGTCCCTACTCTGACAACAACCGATGATCCAGAATTAGCAAAATGGATCCATCAAATGGCCAGACATTTGGGGGTTCAGGCCACACATCAGTGGGCACAAGATCAAAGTGTCAGTATCTCTTATTCACTGTTAAAAACAAGTAGCAGAGGCATGCTATATATGTCAACTGGAAAAGGTACAAACTGTTGCTCAGGTAATAACTGAAGAGATAGCAAGAGGAAAAGTACCAGCCCAAATTTGGCAAATAGATTATATTGGGCCCCTACCCCAAGATAAAGGAGGCAAATTCATATGTACTGGTGTTGATGCCTATTCAGGTGTTCTAGTAACTTGTCCCTATAAAAATGTGACCCAGAAAAATACCTGTAAAACTCTAGATATTGTAAGTCTATATTATGGAACTCCAATGATGCAGATTCGAAGTGACAATAGGTCACATTTCAAAGATAATGAAATGAAGATATATTGTGTATCAAACAATATAGAATGGATATATCATAATCCATATTGTCCACAAGCATCTATGTTAATTGAAAGAATGAATGATTATTGACAGAACAGTTAAGGAAGTTAAGTTCTAATAATTTTTATCAACATTGGAAAGATAATTTGTTCAGTGCTTTATGTAATTTGAATAATAGACCATTGGGAGGAAGTACACCTCTAGCCAGAATGATGACCTCAAAACTGCAAATTAGAAAACAATATACGTATAAGATCCTGAATACTGAGTATTGGACTTTGAGGCCAGATGTCCCAGTACTATATCTAAGGACACCAAGTTTGGCAGAATATGATTTATACTGTTTAGAGGACTTTGGATTGGGTAGAAAAGAAATAAAAATCTCTACTGGAATATGTAGGAAAATCCCTAAAAATCATTTTGGATAGATATTACCTAAATCAGGATTAGCAGCTCAAGGAATACATGCACTGGCTGGAGTGACAGATTCTAATTATCGAGGAGAAATTCTTGTGACATTCCAAAACTTAGGTGAAGAACCCATACAGTTTTGTAAAAATGACAGAATAGTTCAAGTGATTATTATTCCTTGTGAAACAATACCCCTTGTGAAAACTGACCTTCCTTCTGAAATAATTAGCAGAGGAGTTGAAGAGTTGGGTTCTACTGACCCTGCTTCTGGTTATTGTCTGTTTCTTTTTGGCTTTTTGTCGGTTAAACTTGTTTGCTAGATTTGTTTCCTGCAGGCTTAGTACCCTCCACCTGCAGATACCTGATCGCTTCAATTGGATGTCACACTCTATCTATAACAATGGACCTGGTGCAGACCAAGCTCCAGATACCAGCTAAAGAAATGACTTCTCAAATAGGACCTCTTGGGGCAAGGACTGCTCTACAGCCAATTTCAGCAGGAAGTAGCTATGGAAGAAGAGACTTTTGCCCCTTACCCCAAGATTTTAGGCCCCATTCATTCGAGGATGGAATGATGGGGTGTTTGTGCTCAAACCACACCCTAAGATATTATTTTATGTGCTTATTTTGTATGATTCTTGTTATATTGTCATAAAGTTCTGTTGACATCACTTGCCCCATTGACCTATGTAATGGATAAGAAAGATCTTGTGGCCAAATGTATTTTAATGTACTTTTGCTTAATTTGAAGATCTTTGCCACCCATTAATAGGCCCATGTGACCTGCTTAAATCACATGGAAGTCTAAGTCACATATGGTGGGAAGAGATTGCTGAACAGGTGGAACAGGAAAGATAAAGGAGAGCTGGGAGGAAGTTAGTGAGAGCAGTTAGGGCAGAGGAGAGAGGACACAGGAAGGCACAACTAATCTTATGAGTGTGTGTTTGTGGCAAGGTTTGGGAATGGCGTGGTCCCCTGAAGTGCTACTGTATACTGACTTCTTGTTTATTATGATGGATGTGGCTTTCTGGTGTCTGAATAAATGTTTGTCTTCTGTCTTCTATACAGAGAGTTTATTATACTTTGTGATTCAGAACTACACTGGCATATTCATAGTCATTGTCGATGCTATGAATATTGCCTTGGCGATACATATGACCAGCTCATACAGCTAGTGTCTGAGGCCACATTTGAACTCAGGAAGATGAGTCTTCCTGACTCTAGGCCTGGACTCTCTCCACTGTGCCATCTAGTTGCCCAATATCTGTATTTACTAAATTATAAATTTATTGAGAAAAGAGACCCAATCATATATATCTTTGTGTTTACCCTAGCATGCAGTTTTGTGCAGTTATATGTGCAGTGCATATATCAAGTACTTAATAGTAATTTACACTTGTATAGGGTTTTACAATTTATGAAGTGAATTACGCAATTTAGTTCATTTAAACATAAAAACAAACTTATGAGGCTGACAGAACAAATAGTATTACACTCAATTACTGAAGAGGAAACAGTCTTAGTGAAGTTAAGTAAATTGCTTCAAGGTTATACAAGTGATAACATTTGGTGGTAAAGTTACAACTCAAACCATGTAGATCTCTGTCTAGAAATTCAATATTCCTTCTACATCATATTTTCTCACTTAATAAATGTTGGAAAAAATGCAGGGAGACAGTACAAATGAGAATCAGATAACAGGAAGGCATGATGACATAAGTACTATGATGTTAAACAGAATGTGTAAAGGATGATGTTATTGTTTTCAGTCACGTACAATTCTCCATAACCTCATTTGGGGTTTTCTTGGCAAAGATACTGGAGGGGTTTGCCATTTCCTTCTCCACCTCATTTTACAGATAAGAAAACTGAGGTAAAGAGGGTTAAGTGACTTGCGTATCTGAGGCCATATTTGAACTCAAAAAGACTCTCCACTGCACCACCTAGTTGCCAAAAAAGAGTACCTTAAAGTTCATAGATGCAAATACATAACCTATTTATTAAATAATGAGGTACTGAAAGAACATGATAAAATTAGTGTGTTTACTCAATCATTCTGGCTACAATTTATAAGAAGCAGCATAGTGTAAGATGGAGTATTAGGCTTGGAGTCAGAGAGATCTGAGTTTGAATACCACAACCAATACTCAGTAGCTATGTAGCACTCTGAGTTTCAATTTCTTCATCTACAAAATTAAGACAATAGTACCTGCAGTATTTGCCCCCACAAGGCTAAAGTGCTATACAAATCTTAATTTTAAAAACCTATATGGCAAACTGTGGATAGCATGTTGAAAGCAATAGTAAATAGGTATCATTTAAGTTTGAAAACAAGTTATCCAGGACCTGACCAAGGTCTTTTAACAAAAGCATGAAAAAAGGAAGGTGGATCCAAAAACCACACATTAGCAACGAGATGCTACTAACACTGAAAAAGATACAAAACAAGATGAAGATTTCAAAAACATTCAGGAGTTCTCTTTTGTCCTGCTAACTTTTAAGTGGCAATAGTACCTCTAGGAGCAGAGTTCACTGGAGCTATTGAACTGAAAGAAGTATCAGGAGTAGAAAGGCAATGTATTGATGTTCTCACGTATAAAAACCATTTAATTCATAGTTGTGAGGGGAACCTGAATAGGACCCACTATATTCAAATTAAGAGTAAATTAAATTGATACTATCAAGTTGTAAGGTATTCAGGATAATGGACAGGACAACCACTTGTATGTGCATATATAATAATCTCTCCTCTCCCCCTCTCCCATTCTGCCCTCCTTTTCTTCTTCCCCTAGACACATCCAAGTATAAGGCTGAATTACCAGGTTGACTCATCAGTGGTAAAAAAGACAGTAATCATGTACTTCTATTGTTCTTTTTCTCAATCAAAAATATCTGAGTGCCTATATATCTGGGAGTTCTGTGAGAATTTGGAAAAAAGTATAAAACATAATTACCTGTCCTCAAGTAATTTATAATCCAATTAGGAAGATAAATTAAGGCACAAAATATGATTTTTAAAACAACTGAATACAAAATTATGTGGTGATGACAAAATATAAAATTATGCACATATATCTATATGTAATTATGTATGTAGTATGTACACAATACAATATACATAATGATGTATATATATAGTATACAGAGTACATCTGCATAATTTTATATATATAAATTACATGTATACATATATACATACATATATATATATATATATATATAATTATGTTGTGATGACAAAGAACTTAAAGAAAGGAGAGATCACAGTAGGCTGAAGCAGCCAGAAAATACTTGAGCAACCCCTTGAAGGATAGATGAATAGAGAAGAACAGCACAAAGAAGAATGTAAGAATGGGCATGATATATACAAAAATATTTGTAGCAGATCTTTCTGTGATGGCAAAGAACTGGAAATTGAGGGGATGCCCATCAGTTGGGGAATGGCTGAACAAGCTGTGGTATATGACTGTAATGAAATACTGTTGTGCTATAACAACTGTTAAACAGGCAAATGTCAGGAAAACCTGGAAAGACTTATATAAACTGAGGCTGAGTGACGTGAGTAGAACCAAAGAACACTGCACATAGTAACAGCAACACTTTGACAGATGTAGCACTTCTCAGCAATGTAAGGATCTAAGACAACTGTAAGAGATTCATGACGGAAAATGCTATCCACATCCAGAGAAAGAACTATGGAGTTTGAATGCAGATCAAAGCATACTATTTGCTCTCTTTTTTTGCTTTGTTTCTTCTTCCTCGTGGTTCCTCCCATTGGTTCTAATTCTTCTTTACAATATGACTAACGTGAAAATATGTTAAAAATGAATGTATGTATAGAGACTATATCAGACTGCACACCATTAAGAGGCGGAGAGGGAGAAAATGTAAAACCCAAAATCTTATGGAAGTGAGTGTTGAAAACTAAAAGTAAATCAATCAATTTTTTAAAAAGGAAAAAAAAAAGAACAAGCATGATATAAGCAAATGGAAGAATTCATGTAGAGTGAGGAGAATGATCGGACTACAGTGTAGGCATTTGCAAACAGTGAGAAATAAAACTGGATATTTAGGGTAGGGCCAAATTATTTACAGCCTTCCAATGAAGAAAAAATTAGACTTGCTGCAGTAGGCAAAAGGAAACCATCATGGATTTCTGAACAGAAGACTGACATCTTGGCCATATGCAAAAAGGTATTCAACTGCAGATGTGTGAGAAAGGAAATATATTCACCTCCTCCTCATTCTCATCTTCTTCCTCAAATGCATATGTTGATGTCACTTCATTTCTTTCTTCTGGAATTTTGCCATTAGTTACATACATGTTTCTGCCCATATTTATATTATTTTGCTTCTGTAGAGCAACATAAAAGATTTTCTGTTGCTGAGCCTATTTCAAAAAAAGAAAAATTCATGTCAAAATGCAGGTATTTCAAGTTTCACTAATGGTCCAAATACTTGCAAGTATGTGAATATTCTATTTAATAATGATGATGATAACTAACATTTATATAGTGCTTACTATATGCCAGGCACCATGCTAAGCGCTTTGCAATTATCTCATTTAATCCTCACATCAACCTTGGGAGGTAGATGCTATTGTTATCCTCATTTTACATATAAGGAAACTAAGGCAAACAGAGGGTAAGTGATTTCCTCAGGATTACACAGCTACTAAGTGTCTGAATCTGGAGATAACTCAGGTCTTTCTGACTCTAGGCCCAGTGTTCTACCACCTACCTATCTTTATTTACACCTTACATGAAGAACTGAGGGCCTTGTTATGGCTCAATCCAACCAAGGGTATATTGATAACAGTTCTAATACTGGCCCCACAGGATATACTTTGGGAAAGATGGTTGCCCTTCCTGATGATAACTTCAAAGATCAGGTATATCCCAACTTCTCTTAGTAGCCACATATAGCTCAGTAAATCACAAACTGATCAAGTATTTTTTAACTAATTTACGTTTTCTGTTCCTATTAATTCTAAAACAGTCAGTACAATGTATTATAAAGAGTATTGAATTTGGAATCAAAAGGCCTCAATCTGAATCTTGGCCTCACCACTAGTTGTGTAACTTTGTTACTTCAATTGTCTGATTATTGGTTTCAACATCCTTAAAAAGGATATAACATTTCTGTGATTCACCTAGCAAAGTTGTTGTAAAGAGCAGATGAGATAATGTATATGAAATGCTTTGTAACTACAAAGAGCATTATATGAAAGCGTGTTACTGCTAACAATGTTTCAAAAGTTTAATCCCTCTTATGAAATAATACTTCATTTTACTTGTGTTAAAACATTTTATTTAGGTTCCAACAAGAACATCATCTTACTATTTCAGAATTCACTAAACAAGTTCATGTTTATTTAATCTATACCATTTATGATCTTACAAGTATGTCCTCTTATAAGAGCACCACACACACACACACACACATTTCCTATCATTCATTCATTCAATAAATGTTACTTGAACACAGTTGCCCCATTCTAGGTCAAGTCACAACTTTACTACAACTAAATTAAATTTCATGTAGAACATAAATAATATTTGCATTCATTAAGCTGTAAATTTCCCTATGCCCAAATCCTTCATTTTCTGTAATAAAAAAGTAATTATACACTTGACTTGCATGAGATATTTTGGATTTCTTATTTGATGAGAAACAGGAAAAAAAATACTGAAAAGGCTGTAATATGAGAAACACAGTAAGGGAAAAGAAGTACTCCCTGATGGGCCCTTGTAGCGTGGCAACAAGAAAAGGCATTGAAATCCAACAATAAAACAGGAGAGCCTTAGGTTAAAAAAAAAATAGTGGCTCCTTCAACTCTCATTTTGTCAGAGAAAAATATCTTCTCTAAGTGTCTGGAGTCCTAAGCAATAGACAATGAAGGAGGTAATTTCAAAACAGGTTTTAAGATGAGGTTCAAAATTGGAATTTATAAAAGCACTCACAGTCCACTCTATAGCCACAGATAAAAGAACCTCTGAACTCTCAACCTGCCACCACCAGATCTTATACATTTGTGTTACCATCTCAATCAGAATCAAAAGTTCTGAGCATAAATTTCCTCACAGAGTTTCCCAATGAATAAGGTGTCTTAAACTTTGGGTTTCCTTGGATCTCTTCACTGTGCCCTTTGTTTCTTCCATACATTCTTAGACCTCAAGTCTCTCAATTCAGAGCCTTCTACTCTACTCTGCCTCAAACCATTCTCATTTCTAGTTATTCACAAATACCCACACCCCTACCTTAATGAGAGGAAACACACTGTACTGGACCTAGCATTCAAAAAAGAAAAGCTTCACTTAGAGGACACTAAACTTTTAGGACCATCTTTCCTAGTCTCATCTACTCTACAGATATCAAAGATAATGTGTCAATAAAGTACTTTATTTATAATATATAAAAATTTTGAAATATTTGCCATAAGATACCCAAAATAAACCTAAGGATTACCTATAACTAAAGAAATATCACACCTAAATTATGACCATATACTAACTATACCAATAAATTGTTAAATTTTGTTGTTTTCTTAAAATGGTAATATCTAGTAAGGAATTTTGGAAATTAACTTCTCTCCCAATGAAGTCATTAAACAAACATATATCCTTATAGGATTCTAGTAAGAAAAATGCTTTGCAAAATACTATACAAACAAGAGTAATCATTATTATTATATAATATATATATAAAGGAAAGAATGATTTAGGAAACTGATCTATAAACTATATACATTCCTAAAAAGTAATAATAGCAAAATTTCTTATTTTTAAGTCTATTTCCCATTGACATACTCTAAAATTGAAATCATGCAAAAAAAATACTCAAATAGATTCTTCCTTGCTAAAAATTTCTACCTGAGAATATAACACCAGAACATGATAAGCTCCAGATTTCACCACTAGCATACTTCCTATTGCTCACCAACAGTTCACTTTTGAGAATCTTAAATTGTGCTACCTTAAAAATAAAAAAATCAACTTTCTACAGGACAGGATTCCAGCTCCTATTTCCACTTAATTCCATATTTGAACAAATTATTAAATTTATAAATTTTATATATATATATATATATATATATATATATATATATATATATATATATATATATATATATATAAAATATTGAATTTGGAATCAAAAGGCCTCAATCTGAATCTTGGCTTCACCACTAGTTGTGTAACTTTGTTACTTCAATTGTCTGATTATTGGTTTCAACATCCTTAAAAAGGGTATAACATGTAATATATATATTATACATATATAATATATATTAAATATATAAATATATATAAAAATATAAATTATTAAAACCTAACAGTCAAAATCTTCTAATTATAAGGATTCAGTTTTGATTGTGTATATAACTGATTATGTATAAAACTAATTAAATAGTTATGCATATAATTAATTAAATAAAATTAAAATTTTAACTAATTATAAAAGGAAGAGCACAGGAGTAAACAAAGAGACAGCTAGATTTAGAGTCAGAAATACCTGGGTTCAAGGTCTATCTCTCATGCATACTTGTTAGCTGTGTGACACTCAAGCAACTCTCTAAGCTATAATTTAAAAAGAAATTGACAATCTACATTAATAGAGGGAAATTTCATATCAGGGATCTCCCTACATGATTGAAATCATAGGTCCAGACTAAATAAATAAATGCAAACAAAATATAAATTTTATTATATTGATTTTAACTTACGTTAAACATTCAATTTTCAAGTATCTATCATTTCAAGTGTCTATTAAATGTGATAGGGTATTGACAAGCACCTGAACCAGCTAGTCCTGTTTCATCAAAGGAAACTCAAATGATACTCAAAGATACATGAACAATTTTATGCTAACCTTTGTCTACATGGGTTTATTTTACTTCAATGATATGTATAACAATAAAATCCTTCAGAAAGCAACAAAGAACTGTATATAATATTTGAAGTCTTTTCTTTTCCTTGCCAAGGAAAACCCCTCTATTTGTACCCCGATGCCATCCCTCATCTTCTCTAGAAGGCTGTCAATCATTTCTTTTCCTCTAGTCTCCAATCTCTGTCTATAGGTTCCTCATACATGAAAAACCCTCCTTTTCTCAGCCAAACTTCTAGAAAAAGCTCTCTGTACACTCACTGCTTCCACTTGCCCTCCGCCTGCTTACTCCTCAGTCCTCTACAACCTAGCTTAGAGCCTCATTATTCACCTGAAACTGCTCTCTCCACAATTACCAAAGTGTTCTGAACTAACAAATCTTACTTCTTTTCTAAGCCCTCACTATTCGTGACCTCTCTGCTGCACCTGACACCATGGACCACCTCTCTTCCTAGATATTCTCACTCTCTGGGCTTTTACGACACTAGGCCTGTCCTAGTCCTCCTACCTATCCAACTTCTCAGTCTCCTTAGCTAGTTCATCATTCATATCATGTATCCCAAATATAGACTTTGATTTGGGCCCTCTTTTATTCTCTTTCTATACTCTCTAAGCATCACACAGATCTATATATCCAAATTTATTCTCCCCACAAAGGTCCAGTCATAAATCCTCAGCTGCCTGATGGATATTCCAAACTGGATGTCCTGGAGACATCTCAAATTTAATATACCCAGAAAAGAATTCATCATCATTCTGCCAGCCATACAAAAACCCATCCCTCTACTGAACTCTATTTTTCTCAAGGGTATCATCATCATTTCTGCCACCCAGATTAATAATAACCTTGGCACTATCCTCAACTTCTCACTCTTCCCACCTCACATATTCACTAACTTGCCAAATTCTACCATTTCTATTTCCACATTTCTTGCATCCAACCTCTTCTTTCTATTCATATAAGCCCTACCTTGGTTTGGGTCCTCATCACCTTTTGTCTGGAATACTACTGTGATTTCCTAATTGCTCTCCCTGCCTCAAACCTCTCCCTACTCTAATTCATTCTCCATACAGGTTTCAAAAGTTAAATGAAGTTACAACCATGTCACTTCCCAATTCAAACTACAATGGCTCCTTATTACCTGTAAGATAAAATAGCAACTCTTCCATTTGGCTTTTAATGTCACTCACAACTTGGTCCCAACATGTCTTTCAACTTTCATTACAAATTACTCCCATTCGTGCACTCTACAGTCCAATCAAACTGCATTCTCTTTGCTCCTCACTCACAGCATTCCACCTCCCATCTAAGTGTTTTGCACTGGCCATTACCCACACCTGAAATAAACTTCCTCCTCAACTCTGCTTTCTCATTTTCTTCAAGACAATTCAATCAAAAACTAAATAAATAAATAATTCTGAAAAAGGCAACTCAATCATCACCTTCTATAAGAAACCTTTCTTGATTTTGCCTACTGCTAGCACCCTCCCTGATTAACTTCTATTTTATTCTGCATGTACATTACATACACATATGTACATATGTGTGCATATACACACATACACATATATAAAGTATTTATGTATGGATATGTAATATATAGAGATAAATATGTATATACTTCATATGTGTGTATATACCTCATAGGCATGTCTCCCCAGACAGAATGTAAGCTTTCTGAGAATAAGAATTGCTTCATTTTTGTTTTTATGCTCCTAGCACTTAGCACAGTACTGGCACACAGTAGGTGCTTAAATGCTTGTTGATTAACCACTTGAGGAACAAATAAAAAACTTTGAAGAGTCAAGCCTATATAAGAAATAAGATAACATGAACAAGGTTGAGATTAAAGAGCAAGAAATAAGAGCTTACTCTCACCATTTTCAGAAGGTGGTGGGAGATGAGAATATCATAGTAATAACTCTCATAAGAAATAAAGCTTTAGAAAATGAGATTTTTTTCTATAATCTATTTTAACTATGCAAATATTGAAACTCTTTGGTTTTTCATTTTAAACATAAAATATCAGAAATTTTCCCATTATTAGAGAACAACATTAAAAGCTTCTGTATAGAAAAAAAGAAATAAGGTTTTAAAATATCTGACTTTAAATACTATCTTAGATGAAAAATATTTCATTATTAATCTCACCTGTTTCATTGCTGTTTCACCTATTTTATTGGAATGTTTTCGAATGCTCTCTAAAAAGTCTTTAAGATCAGACATGGAGATTTCTTTTATGTCCTCCCTGAGTTTTGGAAGATTTTCTACCATTATCTGACAAAACCGGTATTGACTAACCCGAGGAAAATATATATTTTCTAACTGTTCCATAGTTTTTAGAGCAGAGTAGTACCTACAAAAGAAAAAAGGAAGTTCTATGAAATGTTCTAATTACAAAATCTTTAAAAACAATTCCAAAAAATACATCGAGTCATAACTTATTTTAAAGACAGTTCTTCCTTCTTTACTGGGAAGGATTCAATAAAATAAGCATTCTTTTCTATTTACCACACATTACAGTGACCTGCACAATTTCAGAAATGGCTGTTTACAAGGCTAAATCACATAAGTACAGCTTCTTTATTGGTTATCTGATTTATTCATTCATAGCATCATTATCATCAACATAATTTATCTTTAGTACAGTGATTTTTCAAACTATTTAATGATTTCAAGCCTTTTCCCTTCTAAATTATGCATAGCATTTTTAAAAATTAAATTAAAATGAACTTTAAAAAAAGAACTTCATAATATCTGTACTTAGGTAATTAGGAATAACCCTTGCTGCTGCAAAATAAGGTTTGAGTAACACTGATAGTGTTTTTTACCTTTCAAATAGCTTTTATGTAAATTACTACATTTTAATTCACTATTTTTGCTTCACTATCAAACTTCATAATCAGAAACCATTTTGCCTAAGACAACAAACATGAAATAGGGAGGGCAGATGTTATCTCTTCAATTTTACAGATGAAAAAAGTGAAGCATAGAAAGTTACCTAATTAGGCCAAATTGTACAACTGGTTAGTGGCAGGACTGGCACAAGAAGCAAAGTTCTATCAGGTCATAGTGTAACATGAGATACACAGGAACATGAGATTTAAGGGTGGGCTAGACTTTTGACATCATCTAGTCTAACTTTCTCATTTTACAGATTAGGAAACTAAGTCTCAGAAAAATTTAGTGACTTGTCCAAAATCACATTGGTAATAAACTGCTTTTCCTAACGTGATAAATTTACCATATTAAATTAAAATAATAGTACTAGACTTGTAAATAAGTGACTTGAAGTAAAATGAGTAGGGTTGATAGGAAGCAAGCTAACCAACTGCCTTGAACAAAATAACTAAAAGTCAATTTCCCTAAAACCAATTCACCTATTGGTCAATTTGTCTAAAACTTTTTGCCTACATTTCATATGTTCGGCAAGAAGAAACTGGCTTGCTTGTAAATGGCTACAGTGTTTTTAACAAATTTTTGGTTTTTATGATCTCCTAGGCACTTGCTTTTGGGTGCTTTTCTCCCCCCTACTTTTCACAGTTAACTGACAATTTGTATAATTTAGGTCATTATTTTAAGAATTTTATTTTAATGCCCTTCACTACTTCTGAAAACAGATTTTTTTTTCAGCATAATGTGCTTCATCACCTGTCAGAAGTCAAGGAGCATAATTCAGCATTGGTCATCTGGAATCATAAATGATCACTGCATTAATAATAATTTTTAATTCTTTCAGAATTGTTTGTCTTCACTGTTATTGTATAAATTGTTCTTTAGGATCTACTCATTTCACTCTGCATAAATTTCATTCAAATCATTGTAGATTTCTCTGAAAGTATCCATTTCATCTTATATCACAATAGTAATCCATTATATTCATATGCTACAATTAGTTCAACTATTCCGCAACTGATGGGCACTCTCTTAGCCACTACAAAAGAAGAGTTGTTACAAATATTCCTGCATGTAGGAGCTTTTCATCTTTGATCTCCTTGTGGCATAGGTAAAATGCTAGGCCAAAAGTTCTACAGAGTTTGGTCATTTCAGGGAATAATATAATAATACAACATATTATATTATGTATATAATATAATACAAATATAATATGATATATAATGTATAAAATAATAACATAATATAAATTGTTTTTCAAAACTGCTTTATCAATTCACAGCAATAGTAAATATCTGTTTTCCTACAGCTCTGCCAACATTTGTAATTTTTCTTTGTTATTAATTTTGCCAGTCTAATGGCTGAGAGATAAAATCTCAGACTTGCTCTAATTTATATTGGTCTAATTATTAGTGATTTGGAACAACTTTCCATATGACTGCCAATAACTTAAATTTCTTCCCTTGTTCATATCGTTTAATCATTTATTAACTGAGGATGGCTCTTATCTAATGCATTTGAATCAATTCCATATATGTTATATAATTGAAACCTTTATAACAAAAACTTGCTACAAAGATTTTTTCCCCAATTGTTTCCTTTCTAATTTAACTGTGTTGGTTTTGTGTTCAAGCTTTTTCATTTGTTGTAATCCAAATGTTCATTTTATCACTTGTGATCATCTCTATCATAAACTCTTTTCCTATCTATAGTTATAAAAGGTGTGTTTCTTGCTCCTCTAATTTGTTAATAATGCAAAATAAACACCTTTCTACCCACTCACTAATTACCCAAGATCTATCATATCTAACTTTTATAAAATTCTATTCAGATCCTTAATTTTTTTCTTATTTTTTTAAATTAGATGTGCTTTGGCCTAAAAGAGATACACTGAAGTCCCCAACTATTTGTAGTTTTATAATCTATTTCTCCCTGTAAATAATTTACTTTTTTCCTTTATGTGTTGTTTGCTGTTTTTCAGTAAAGTCTGATTCTTTATGATCTTATTTGGGGTTTTCTTGGCAAAGATACTACAGCAGTTTGTCATTTTCATCTTCAGTTCATTTTACAGATGAGGAAACTGAGGCAAACAGGAATAAGTGACTTGCCAGGGTCACACAACTAATAAATGTCTGAGAATGGATTTGCGCTTAGGAAGATGAGTCTTTCTAAATTTGGATCTGATAGTCTCTCCACAAAACCACCTAGCTACCTATTTCCTTTAAGTATTGAAATGCTATTCCATTAAGCACTATATGTTTAAGTACTGATATTAATCCATTATCTGTGGTACCTTTCAGTATAATGTAATTTAACTGGTTATATCTTTTAATTAAATCTTTTTTTTGCTGTAGTCTTGTCTGAGATGGTATTTGTGACCCCTGGGTTTGTTTGGTTTTTTTTTCAGCTGAAGCATAATAAATCTTGCTCCACTCCATTATTTTAATGTTCTGTAAATTTTTGTTTCCAGGGTTTTTCTTAAAAACAACAAATTGGATTCTGCTTTCTATTCGTTCTGCTATCTTCTTCCATTTGATGGGTGAAGTTATCCCATTTACATTCATAATTATGATAATTAGTTATGTATTTCTCTCCATTCTATTTGATTATACTTTTTGCTTCCTACCCTCCTCCTTACAAAAAAGGGAGAGGATGAGAAAGATGAGTGCTTAGAACCAGTGCTCTATGCTTGATGCATTCTGCTTCAACTTCTTCCTCCCCATTTTTTCTTCCCCCTTTCTTTCACCAAACAACAATCTCAGGTTCCTATTTTTTTTAAAGTCCTTCTTCATGATCCATTTTATAGGTTATAGTTTATTTTGCTTATAACTAAATCTGACCTGTAATCTCCTTTCTCCTCTATTTAACTGTTTCTCTATTGAGGTGAATATATTTCTACACTAAGCATATGTGTGCAGGTTCTACTTTCCTATGACCAATTCACATGAAAGTGAGATTCAAGGGATTCTCTTTCCCTCCACTCCATTTCCTTCTTTCTTGTATAGTCTTTTACACACAAACATACACAAACCCCTTGATTATGGAGACAGTAGTTCCCCCACTCACCCTCCCCATTTCTTCCCTACTGAATTGCTTTTTCCATTTCCTTTCTTCTTTTAAGATAATTGGAACATAACAAAACCACTTCTAGGCTCTTTGTCTTATTTAACTCTCTTTTGTGATTCCTGATGACATTAAGGGACATTTGTATCATATGTTACTAATAATATTAAAATGTAAATATTTCAGCCTTGTATATTACCTTTCCATTTTTCACTCCTATTTATCTTTTTTATGTTTCTCTTAACTGCTATGTTTGTATTTCAAAGTTTATACTCAGCTTTGGTTTTTTTATAAGGAATGTTTGTAAGTCCTCCCTTTCATTAAAAATCTATTATTTTCCCCTGTACTATAATAATCCACAGTTCAGTGTGTGGTTTGTAAGTCTATATTCCTTGCTTTCTGGAATATTTTATTACAAATCTCTGTTCCTTTGTGATCCTGATTATGGATCCTTTTAATTTCTTGCAATTTTTTTTCTTTAGAAGCTCTGGATCTTTTGCTATAATGTTCCTGGGAGTTTTCATTTTGTAGTTTTTTTTCAAGAGGAAGCTATTAGATTCTGTCTACTTCTACTTTTCTCTTTGGTTTTAAAAGATCTGAGCAGTTTTCTTTTAAGATTTCTTGAAATCTATTGGGATGAAATCATCCTAGGAGAGGATTCTGGGAAGATGGCAGAGTAGGTCAGAAAACTTACATGAATTGATGTAGAATGAAGTGAGCAGAACCAGGAGAACATGTGCAGTATAACAGCAACTTAATATGATGATCAACTTTGATAGATTTAGCTCTTCTCAATGATACAATAATCTAACAATTTCAAAAGACTCATGTTGGAAAATGCTATCCACATCCAGAGAAAGAACTATGGAATCTGAATGCAGATCAAAGCATACTATTTTCTTTCTTTTTGTTGGTTTTTCTTTTCTGTGGTTTTTCCCTTTTATTCTGATTTTTTTTTAACATAATGGATAATTACATTAAATTAGAAAGGTTCCAAATGTTTCCCCTTTTCTTCCCTCCCCCTCTCCAAGATGGCAAGCTATCTGATATAGGCTATATATATAATCTATATAATCATATTAAACATTTCCACTTTAGTCATGTTGTGAAAGAAGAATCAGCTGTAGTCTGCAGCTAACTTAAAAGACCTCAGAAGATAACAGTAAGAAGAAGGACCTGAGGCTTAGGGCATAATTCCTCCTACCCCAGGACTACAATTTGATTATACTAACAGCCACTAAAACCAAAATAAAATAAAAATAAATTTTAAAAATGAGTAAGCAAAGGAGAAAGAACCTAACTATAGACAGTTACTACCATGGGGATAAATAGAAAAGATCTAGGTTCATATTCAGAGGGTGGGGGGGAAGAGGATAAGGCAGGGACTCTTGCAGCGATGAGTAGGTTAAGAAATAGGAGGACAAGGTAGTGGGTAGAAGTAAGGAAGAGAAGTGAGAAAGGATAGGGTAAATAGGGTGAGAAGAATAGTGAGGAAAATAGGAAGGAGTAAAACACATAAGTAACTGTAGCTTAGAATATAAATGAGACAAATCTGCCCATAAAACTGAAGTGGAGAGCAGATTAAAAATCTGAATTCAGTAACTTAGTTAGTCTCAGAAATACAATGATCCAAGATAGTTCTGTAGGACTTATAATGAAAGGTGTTATCCATCTCCAAAGAAAGAACTGGTTGCGCCTGAATGCAGATCAAAGATACTTTTTCTTTATTTTTCTTGGGGTTTTTTCTGTGTTTTCTTTCACAAAATGACTGCCATGGAAATGTGTTTTGCATGACCACACATGTATAATCTATGTCAAACTGCTTGCCTGCTCAGTGGGGAGTGAGGGTGATAGAGGAAGAAAAGATAGAATTTGGAATTCAAAATTTGAAAGAAAAAAAGAATGTTAAAATTGTTTTTACATGCAATTAGAAAAAATATTAAATAAAAAATTTAAATTCAACAATATAGCATGTTGCTTTCAGGAAACATTGGAAAAATGAGATATGCACAAAGATAAACTAAAGAGCAATAGAATTTAGTATGTGAAAAAAACAGTAATAATGTTCTCAGACAAAACTAAAATCAAAACAGATTGAATCAAAAGTGAAAAACAGAGAAACCACACTATGTGTCAGCAATATTACTCAAACTGTTTTATACCGTTTAAAATACCTAGACAGTATAAAGTATCTGCCAAAACAGACACCAGAACTAAATGAAAATAAACATAAAACACTTTTTATACAAATAAACTCAGTTCTAAATAACTAGGTAAAGCCAGTATAATTTTTAAAATGACAATTTTACCTATTTATTCAATATCATCCCAATTAAATTACTAAAAGTTATTTTACTGAGTTAGAAAAAATAACAACAAAGCTCATTTGGAAAAGGGCAGGAACTTCAAAGAAATCAGGGAGAAAAGACGTAAAGAAAATAGATTCATCAGTATCAGACCTTAAACTATATTATAAGGTGAGAGCACTGATGAAGTATAAAAAGGATAATTTTGATTATTTTAAATTAAAATTTTCTTGCATAAATAAAACCTATACAGCCAAGAATAGAAAGAATGCAGAAAATTGGCAGGGGTATCTTTCATAGAAAATCTCTCAGAGATTGTGACTGGGTTGTAATATTGCTGTGGTATAGGAAATGATGAGCTGGCTGATTTAGAAAAACATAGAAAGACTTGGACTTATGGAGCAAGATGCTATCTACCTTCAAAGAAACAGATGACAGGAAGAAATAAGCACAGTATGATCTTATATATATATATATATATGTGTATGAGTGTGTATGTGTAAGTTTATAGATATCTATGAATTTGCACATACACACACACACACACACACACACACATTTAATTTTAGCCTTCTTCAGGGTGTGGTGGGGGAGGGAGGGGAAAAAAATAAAAAGTACCCAGCAGAGAACAAAAGAAAACCAACAAAGAAGCAAAGAAAAGCTGAGTATTTAGAAATTTATTGTTTTGTATTGAATCCTCTCTTATGGTCTGCTGTGTACATGATAATGTTTTTTTTTTCTTTTCTCATTTTTTATTTAAGTTTAAAATAAAAAAAGAAATCATTCAATATGATGCTGGCTTTCAGGTAATATAATGATTCTTAAATTATGTTTTCTACCTGTTTTCCCGGTTGTTTTACAAATGATAGTTTATATTTTCTTCTGCTTCTTCAGGCTTTTGACTTTGTTTTAATATTTCTGTTGTCTTAGGAAAACAGCTTCTAGTTAGTCTATTCTAATTTTCAGAGAATTTGCTGCTTGTTTTGTACTTCTTGTGCCAAAACGCTAATTCTCTTTCCAATTCTTCCATAACACTCATTCCTTTTCCAATGTTTACCTTTAATATTTTCACATCATTTATAAAAAACTTTTTTTTAATTACTGCAGCGTTCTTTCAGGAATTCCAGTTAAACTTATACTCATGCTGGGTTTTTTTTTCCTTTTGAAGATATTTTGAAGTTATTCTCTTATTCTTGATTTGTGAGGTTCTTTTCTTGTTTGTATATTTTTCCAGTCTTCTTTTGGACTTTATATTAGGGCCAGGTTCAGCACACTTCTAGAGAGAATTTTTGAGTTAATCCTGTTGTTGCTTTCTTGGAGTACTGAGTGTTATGTTATTCCAAGATCTCAGGAATGCTCAGGCTGGCAATCTGCAAGCTTTTTGTGCTCCCTAGAGTGAATCTGATCACTGCCTCTCTCATCTGAGTTGTATGAGTTCCTGACCATGAGTTGCCTTGACTAAAAAATTCACCTACTGGCCAACCTTCTGGTGATAAACCTCTCCAAACATAGAAGAACTTACACCCTCTTACTTGCTCCATATTAAAAACTTTTACAGTTTACTAAAGCCTGTGTGAGCTTGTGTTTCACTGACATAGCCTTCAAAAGTTAGGATCACCTTCACAGCACCATAAGGACTAAAGTTACAACACAGTTTAGTGAAAGACTTAATTTTATTAACTGGACAAATCTGTATAATTTTTCATTCTTGGTCAGTTGTATGTGTATTAATTTTATGAACAGTATTAGCTCTCAGATTATAAACTAACAAAAGCAAGGGATTAGATCTATGCAAATTAATCTCTACTACATCTTAGCACAGATCAATATATAGCAAGGTTGTTGGGGGGTTTTTTAATGATGATGATTAGCACACATAAATAAAACAAATAATAGTGAAAAGCAGAAAGAGAATTCCATACATGACAAGTCAATGTTATTTTTCTCCAATCCTTCAGTTGAAAAAAAAACAACCCAAGTTAGTGTATTTATTTAAAAATAAACATAAAGCTCCACTCACCTTTTTGCATTCATCTGTTCTTTTAGTTTACTGTACATTTCCAAGACTATTAAAACAAAATTAAATTACCATAACACATTTTGGTTTAAAAATAATACTTTAAGAAATTAAAACTATATTATGTAGCCAGGGACCAAAAAGATGAATACCTAAGACACATATTAATTTCCTATCTTATTTCAACCACTGTTTAATCTTATCCTTTTTAAAGTAAAATTCTAAGGTTCTACATAAACAAAATTGGTGTTTGAATTTCAACATACCCATGTTTCACAACAGAGATCTAGATTAATCTTCTAACATCTATAATCAAGGCATGATAACCTCAAACTAAGAAAAAATTATTCTTTACAATAAAAGTGTAAACAAAGCCTCAATTCATTAATTCATTATTTATAACATTTCGTATATGCCAATTATATAACGTAGTAACATATTATAATTAATCATTGATATTACTGATTGATATTAATATTATTATTCACTGATTATATTATATTATATCCCTACTATGGATCAACACACAAATATAAGTTTTTAAAAATCAATTCATAAAATTCTACTAAGTGCAGTGAAAGATGTATTCCAAAATCCATTAAAAATAGGAAAATCTATGACATTTACAGCAGATTACATGAATTGTATTAAAAGGCTGATTTTAAAATGAAGTTTATTCTTTTCTATCATTAAAGACATAGGGTTGTTAATTATCTGCTATAATTTTCAGAGGGTTCAGTAAAAGGATATAGTGCTAATAATATAGTATTACCACAAATATTTTAGGAAATCATATAAATAACTATTCATACAAATGCCTAATTAGAATTCCAAAATATTCCAAGTAATTGATGAGGTGGTTACTGAGCAGCAGGAACTCTTATGGACCAATTAAACAGTGTTTCCAAAACCAACAGGCATGCTAGTCCTAAATTTAGGAGAAATCTTGCTTCCTGGCCTCAATACTAAAAAGTGATATAGGAATCACATTGCTGATTCCCTGTTTATGGTTCCAGCTTAGTGGCTACAATAGGCTAGAGGGGCACCCTGCTCATTCAGACCCAAAAAGTTATTCCTTAGACTGAGATTAGCAATAGCAGTATTAGTACTGAATTCTGTTTCCCTTCATTCTTCCACTTCTCCCTCCTGTAGGTCACTTTAGTACTAGAATAAGTCTAACACAACAACTCCCTCATTATCCAACTTTTCAGGTTTATGTCTAGAGGCAGTAAGATTGTACAATAAATAAGGAGCTGGAACTGTGTAGTAAGGAAGATGTGAGTTCAAATTCAGTCTCAGATAGAAAGTTATGTGATCTTGAGCAAATCACTTAACCTCTGTCAGTATCAGTTTCCTCATTTGTAAAATGGGGAAAATAACAGCACCTACTTCCTATGAGATCACATTTGTAAAGCACTCAGAAAACTTGAAAGTGCTATATAAATGCTAACTATTATTATTATCATTATTACCAACCATACAACCAGGCATCTGGGCTTTTAAAAAACCTGCCAGTATGACTCTTTCAATTTATCTGATGATGTCAGGATGTTATTTTCAAAAGATAGCATTAATGACCAAACAGGTCATTTTGGCAGATTTTTTTTTAAATCCCAAAAATCTAGCTTGAAATCAGAAACCATATTCTCATAGCCAAAAAGTTAATCTTCCAAAGCAACATAACCTAAATTAAAAAGAATAGCTCAGAAAGATCTAGAAACCCTTCTTATCATTTGGAAGAAGTAACTTTTCTGTTGGTCAATGAAATGTGTTAACAAATTTTCTCTTCTGTTTTAGATAACTAACTAGTTTTAATAAGCCTCCATTTAAGAAAATATACTGAATCATGCATGGGACATGGACAATGGACAAGAATCCACAGTGTGAATTTGCAGTCTACACAGCTGGCCATAATATGCACTGCTGAAAAGAATACTCACAGATCCATTTAGCTATTAGATTAATGAACCCCTCCTGAGTGCCTAGGTTAAGGTTAAAGTTACTCTTTGGTATACATTAGAAAGGCAAAGCAAGATTTTCAGACCACTGAAATATACCCTATAAATGGGACTTAAAAATAGTACTTCTTGGTAGTATCCTCAGTATTTTCAGATCACAGTCAAGATTTAGTGTTCTAGAAGATTCAATGTCCCCCATGGGGACATATCAATATCACTTGGGCACTGGAGAAATTCTTGGTCTAATATCTTAAAAAATATAATATCAGATATTCTTGCAATAGGTTATGATTTACAAAGTGCTTTTCACAAATCATTTCATTTGATCCTCATACTAACAGTGTAGATTAGGCAGGATAGACATTTTTCCCATTTTACATGTAAGAGAAGCGAAGCTCAAAGGGGCTAAGATTTGCCCACTATGACAGTGGTAGGGCTACAGTGTTTAATACAGGTCATTGCAATCCAGATCTGGAGCTCTTTCTACATAGGTGAGTTGCTAATTCTTTTTCTTGATTTCAATTATAGTCAACCTATGATTTTGTCAATGAACAGAAGGAAGCGTTGAATCAGGTAATAAATTTTTAAAAAGACTAATTCTCCTTGGGCTATACTTCTTTTACAAAGAAGTACTTGAGGCTCCAAAACAGGAAATCAAATAACTCATGGTTCTATAAAAAAAAAAAATGTTCTGAAAGAATTTCAGAGTGAAAGAGGAGGGAAACAGAACTCGAGCATTTTTTGATGCTTCTTCACCTTTTCTTTCATGCACTGTTGGGAAGGCAAAGGCTTAAGAAAAGGAATTCACAAATGCATGTTTCTCTCCCTTCCTCCCTCGGAAAATAGAGATCGAGGTCACCATAAGGAACAATTGGACTTCGGGATATTAATGAAATAGATAATCAAACAAAGACTTTGTAAAACAGCTAGGAAAACGGTGAAAAATCAAGGAGAATAATGGTAACATGGGGATAGTTATGAGGCTGTGTTGGGATAACTGCCAGATAATCTATAATTTAAATTATAGAGGTGAATGACTAGATTTCAGTGTTTAATTACTATGTTATCAAGACAAACGTAATAAAGATAATTTTACTCACCTGGGAGACAACACTGCAATTTTTCTACTACAGTTGTAATATTTCTCTGTTGAATTCTACATCGAATGATGTCTTCTGTTTGAGCTATCACCTTAGATATGAAAAAGTTCACATTTTAAAATAACAATTCAAATAAGTTCCATCTACTCACTACACATAAAGAAGTCACCAAAAACTCACATCTTTTCCAGCGTCTTGAAGCTTGCTGTTGGTATCAGTAACTTGGACCTTAAAAATAATTTCACCTTTGTTAGAAAAATAAGCACATATTGCCCTGATTTAACTGCTCACCCTTGTAATCAGATCATGCTTCTTGACAAACTTAGAACAAAGGAATTCAAATTAACTCTACAGCTTGAACTTGAACTTTTTATTGCAAAGGGCTTTTGTTAACTTCAATTACTTATGACAGTTCTTTTTAACAGATTCTGTGGCAAACTTCTCAAATTTACTCAGGATTTTTGAACTTTACTTGTTTCTCTAAGTCTGTCAAACAATTCAAATCAGTGACCCAATTGACCACTGGTCCCTTTTTGATAACTTCAATGAGCTCTATGTGCCATTCATTGTCTGTGGGAAATGATGATTGCATTTTATGGTAATTAAACATTCATACTTTGCTGAATGCAAACACTGGGTGGTTGATTAACATTAAATGTACAAATCTTCAATCCATAGCAACATTTTAATACTGCAGGTGCAAGCAAAGTTCAACTTCAGATTTTCCCACATATTAAATGTGACTCATTAGGTCATCATAGCAAGGAAGCACATTCTGGTTTATTAAAAATCTCATTAATTTCTAAACAAAAATGTTCAGTGGCCTCACTGATGTTTTATTTGGTCTCTTGTTATCTGAATATCCTTTAAAAAAACAGTTTTCTAATCATAACCCTTAGTAAATTAGGGTTATTCCATCTGCCATGTTTTCAAATGTAGAGGATGCTTTAAAAAAGCATTTGTTAAAAAGTATTTAGTATCCTGACTGAAAAAAAAATCTATTTTTTAATAGTCTGAGAAATGTAGAGCAGGAATTGAAAAAACTTTTTAAAGGAAAACATGAATCTCTATAAAAAGTTCTCATTTTCAAATAATATGGAGGATTTTATGCTTATGCTATTTTAATTAAATCTTTTAAGTTTTAAAAAATATATTTTTAAATTACTCATCAATTTTAGAAATTTTTAAAAGTAAAACTATAAACTGGGTTTTCAAATACATTGTTTTTAAAAGCTTCCATAAGCTCCTTCAAGGAAAGAAAGCCTATTAAGTCAATGTATTACTAGCTATCCAAAAAAGGGGGGTGGGGGAAAGAGAAGGGGAAGAAATGGAAGGATTAGTCCAGTCATTAGCATGACAACTGTGTTAATAGAGCAGAAAGAATATCCCCCAAAATATATACTAACTCACTTCTATGACAGGATCTCATTCAGTACCGATGTGTGCACATGTAACATGAACTAAATTAATATTCTAATAATTTACTGAGAACAAAGATAAATATAATTCTAAATGGGTTTCTTACCTTGAGTTTTTCTGCATCAGTTCTTACTTTAAGGAGTTCTGTGATAGCATCTACAAAACCCTGATGATGAAAATTACACATCTTTTCAATTTCTTTATCATGATTGCGGATACAAGCATCTAGTTTTTCCATGAATTTCTGGTGTGCGTTTGGTTGGTCATCATATACAGACCTGTATATATTTAAAAGAAAAATTAAAATTATTTCCATCTTGTCAAGTTCTCTTTTAATAGTCTGTAGCTATGCTATTGCTACGAACTTTACCAAATGTCTAGATTTTTTTCAGATAATTTCTTTAAATTTAGTGTTATAACACTATACTTTAAAATATGCTAAGTCCCTGGAATTTTCAATAAGTGGATAACTTAAAATATCCAGCCCTATTTTTTAGCTATCTACATTAAAAATCATGATTCAGTTATTTCTCTTTCATAAAGTGGAAATAAAAGAATAAGATCCCTTTTCTATAATGTCAGACCTCCCTTTTCTTTCAACTATGAAGACACATACTTGTAAATACTGGGTGGAGCATCTTTTGTGAAAAGTATCATAATTCCATTAATACCTTTTCTATTAGATATCATTTAGTAAAATATATGTGAGAATATGGTACCCTAAAATTATAAAAAGCAAAAAAAAAAACCACTAAATTCCCTGAGTGCTTCGAAAATAATTATCCTGCACCATGCAAGAATGCCATGATAATAACTTGCAATGTGCAATCTTAGAAACTAGCCTTTCCTAACCCTTAAAATTGATTTTCAAGAATATCATTATATATACCTTTGAAGTATACAAGTTTTCATACTGTCTGGCCCCACAAGAACTGTACTAACATTGGAAATAGGAGTACAACTAAACATAAAGTACAATTAAACATAAAGGTAGTACAGTTAAACATAAAGAGAGAAAGGTTGCCTAAAGTTAGGTGAGGAGCACATTTTACTGTAAATATACAGGCTAACTAATGCTGAACAAAGTTGAAGACAGCTCTAATATCTTTGATCATTTAGAAATTATGGAAAAGTGATATGCCAGAAGAATAGAAATAGCAATATGCCCCTGGTTTTTAAAAACTGGAGTAGAATAGATCCTGAAACAGGTAAGCTTTAATATCATGAGCTGAATTATCATGACCAATTTTGTTTTAATCATCAAAGCTAGAGACCAATGTTCTAGTGCTGTGTCTCTCCACATTTAAATCATCCTCCTACAACAGTCACTGTCTGCCACTGCAGTCTTACAGGAGCCGTTCCAGCTTGACACAATCAGTCAGAGTCTATGCTCTGCTGACATAGCTCCTGAAAACAAAGAGATACTTCCACATCAAGATAAAGCAATAGAGGAGGAATTAAATGGAAAACAATGTCAAATCCAACTATCAATCATTCTGGAATGAGTTACCTCATTCCAGATTGTCTGTTGATCATTTTTTTAAATATAGTGATTATTATTATGATTTATTAATAACAAGTAACCACAAACTAACCTAAATAGGGTTTCAAGGGTGGTCAATCAAAGGAATGCATCAACAACAGCAACAGCACATCATACATCTAACTTTCAGCAAATTAAATGAGAAGCAAAATCACCCATGGTATCATTATGGATAAAATAGTGAGACTTGCACTGCACATATGATTTCACTGATAAGGAAACTTCCTCTACCAATGCTGGTTGATAATAACTTGCAACGTGTAATCTTAGAAACTAGTCTGGAATACCGAGAAGTTAAATGACTTGTCCAGAATCACACAGATAGAATACATCAAAAGTGAAACTTGAACATAGATCTTCCACAGTTCTCTATACATTATACTACAATGTTTAATGGGCTAGATGAAAACTGATACTCAAACTCAACTGATGACCCTTCACTAAAGACTTGACTCCCAAGTAGCAACACAGTTCTGTTTCTGTGCTGTTTAAGAATTTGAATTGTAGATGCAGAAGAGACACTTTAAATTTGTAGTTATTGACAAAAATAGAAAATGGTACAGGACCAAGAATAAGATCCTTTGGCAATCTACTTGAAACCTTTTTCCTGTTGACATTGATCCATTAATCAAATATTTTGCTGATTAAATTAATAAATGAACCCACTGAGAATTGATTATAAAAATACTCAATCATCCTATAAAGAACACATAATTTATATTTTTGCAATACCCTTCTCTTTTCAAAATGCCTTTATATTCACTCTCTCATTATACAGATGAGTCAAGTCAGCAAGCATTTAAGTGCCTACTATGTGCCAGCCACTGTGGTAGGTGCTGGGGATATAAAGAAAGGCAAAAGACAGTCTCTCCAGGAGTTCAGTCTGAGGAAGACAGAATGCAAACAACTATGTACAAACAAGATATATTTATGATAAAGTGAAAATATTCAACAATGGGAAAGCACTCACATGTAGCTTCTACTTTTAACCAATTATTTTTGCTAACAAGGGTACCAAATTCAATTGTTTCTATAGGCTAAGGGAGAACTGAGTGCTGGTAATACCTCAGAATTCTAATGCCTTGAGGTTGAGCTCCAGTTACTCTGACCTAGTTATGAGTCTAGTTATGGTAAACTACAGAAATGGAAATGATGTGTACCATGAGTCATAATCACACTATTAGGCAATCTTGCTTAAATTTTTCAGAAAATATACTCTAGGAAGATTCATTTGGCAATTGGTCAAAAAGTATTGTTTCAAAACAAAACTTATAAATAAAAATAAAGACACAGTTAGTGACTAAGAACTAAAAACTAAGTCTCTTAACAGCTAGCCTAGTATTTTTTCCATCATTAACACAAATAATATTTTAAAACAGCTAAATGTGCTACACATGCAGTCCCTATTACCAAAACCTTTCCCTTAACATACTGCTTCCAAAACCAGCTTTTCCTGATGCTACTCTGACCCCATGATTACACACTATATCCAAAGAAAAACAGTTAAGTTACTGAAAGGAATGGAAACATGAAAGTCTACTTACTGTTAGAGCAGCGTTTGGTGATACTATTAAACACTATTAAAAATTATTCTTGGTTGGGGCAACATTATATATATGTACATATGTAAGTATTTATTCATAAATACAACAAATATATATGCATATAAATACATATACAGGATATGCCTATATTAATTTTTACCACCATTCAACCCAAACACATCTAAAATGTGAACATCTTCTTAAAACAACTTGGAGAGCACCAGATCTATATCATGCCAGAAAAAGATGGGGGAGGCATTGAACATATAAGCTTAATTCATTATCCCAAAAGACAGATGGATATTGATGATGAAAACTTGTTCACTCACAGAACTCAGTGAAGGGTAGATGAAAAGTCAAAACTCCAAATGCTAATATGCAAAGATGTTGGATTAGTGCTTTCCAGATAAGGTTAAAAAAGAATATTAACACCACTATATAATTTTACTTTCTTAAGATTTTGAACATTCTTTTTGCTTTAAGTCTTTTGCTTTTTTAAAATTTCGCTCAATTGCTGATAATGGTTTGCTTTGGTTTTTTCAATCCTGTATCTTAGCTTCATTAAAGAAACAACACTAATAGGTCTGCAGTGCTAGCCCAAAAAATAAGGAAAATAACATGAAAAATAGTAACGCTCTATAAGTGCTGTTCCCCTTTCCTCTAGGGTTGTTAATTTACAGCTATAAAGGCAAAGGATAACCACTAGATCAAGTAGTCTATGAAAGGATGTCTGAGTACCTTAAATATTGGATAGTAAGCCAAATGTAGAATCTAAAAGTATTCTGCAGTCAGAAGGAAACAGACAGGAAGCAAATTTCAAGTAAACAGGCTAGAGTCGGCATCTAAAGGTTCAGACTAAACAGAAGGGGATGGGCAGGAAGTAAATTCCAGACAGAAACAGGGTTTAGAAAAAATAAATAGGGCCACACAAATGTTGTTTGATCTAAGGACCAATTCTGGCTGCCATCTTTCTGGGTTTTTTATATTCTGCTAGATATGAGTAGACAAGGATTCCTAAGTACACGCTGCGAAAAGTGGCAGGAAACAATGATGACAGAGGCTAAGTTTACTACTACACAACTAATAAAAACCCAGGTCCCATGATTCCCAGTCCAGTGGCTCTTACCAGGCTGCCGTGAAGATTCACTAGATAGACAAGGAATTACTCAATAAACATCTAGTAGTTAGACACTGAACAGAAGGCACTGGAGTAACTTAGAATGTTGGTTGTTGGGGAAACATTGATTAGAAAATAAGACTACATAGGGGCATCAAATCTTTTTTATTTTTTTTCTGTGAGGGCAATGAGGACACAATTATAAAGTGGAAGGGCCTACCTCCTGAGAGATTACACACAAGAACTATAAGTATATTCTAAGTGTGAAAGATGAAAATCCTTGCTCTGGCTTTTGATACAAAGTCACCATGAAACAGAATCAAAAGAAGTATAAACCCCAAAAAGCTATTTTTAAAAAATGCTAAACCTAAGTTAGAAGGTCACATTCTTTCTCAGTCTTAAGGAAGGACAGTATTAGAGTAAAAAGTAATTTAAAAGAATTAATGGGTAAGTAGATATATATTGGAATTTTTTAAATCTTGCTCTGAAAGTGTTGTTTGGTCATGTCTGACTCTTTGTGACCTCATTTGGGGTTTTCCTGGCAAAGATACTGGAGTGGTTTTCTATTTCCTTTTTCCAGCTCATTTTTATCATCCTTCAAATTATCAACTTCCTTGACTAAAACATCCATACTTCTTGACCCAAAGCATCCCTCTATAGTCCTAAGGAAGGCAAATAGAAAAATGTCCCCTATGCAACACAATATTTGTAGCAGCATTTTTTGTGATAGTGGTAAGGTGGAGAAAAAACAGATACCATCATCTCAAATGTTACATTACAAAAGAGTAATCATCAATATTATGTAGTAGTAGCTAATAGAGTGGTAGACCAATGGAACAGATTAGGTACACAAGATGTAGTAAATGACCATAGAAATCTAGTATTTGACAAACCTAGATCAAAGCTTTTGGGAAAAACAATTCACTATATCAAAATATGCTGGGAAAACTGCAAAACAGTTTTGCAGAAACTAGACGTAAACCAACATCTCACACCATATACCAAAATAAGGTCAAAATGAGTACATGATTTAGACATAAAAGGTGATATCATAAGCATTAGGGGAACATGGAAAAATTTTGCCTTTCAAACCTATGGATAAGGGAAGAATTTATGACCAAACAAGAGACAGAGAGCATTTTTCAGTTCCTGTTCAGTTGTGTTTGACTCTTCGTAACCCATTTTGGTGTTTTCTTGGCAAAGATACTGGAATGGTTTCCTATTTCTTTCTCCAAATCATTTTACAGATGAGAAACTGAGATAAATGGGGTAAAATGATGAAATGTCTGAGGTCAGATTCGAATTACGGGGAGCAAAATGGCTAATTTTGATTACATTAAATTTAAAAGGTTTTACACAAACAAAAGTATTTCAGCCAGAATTTGAGGGGAAATAGGAAACTGCAGGGGAAAAAAATGTACAGTAAGTTTCTCTGGAAAAGGCCTCATTTCTCAAATATATAGAAAAGTGAGTCAAATTTATAAGAATACAAGTCATTCCTCAATTGAAATATGAAGAGGAGTTTTCTGAAGAAGTAATCAAAAGAATCTATAGTCATTTGAAAAAATGCTCTAATCACTATTGATCAGAGACATTCAAATTAAAACAACTTTAAGGTATCATCTCACACCTATCAGCTTGGCTGATATGGCAGAAAAGAAAAATGACAAATGCTGTGGGGAAGGTAAAAAAAGAAAGTTACTAAAACATTGTTAGTGGAGGTGTGAACCAGACCAACCATTCTGCAGAACAATGTGGAACTATGTCTAAAAGAATATATATAAAACTGTGCATATCCTTTACCCCAGCAATACCACTACTAGGTCCGTATCCCAAAGAGATCAAAGGAAAAGGAAAAGGTTGTATCTTTTGTGGTAGAGAAAAACTGGTAACTGAGGGAATCAATTGGGGAATGGTTGAGCAAGTTGTGGTATATGATTGTGATGGAATATTATTGTGCTAAACAACAGACAGGATGATTTCAGAAAAACCTGGAAAGACTTATATGAACTAACGCAAAGAGAGGTGAGCAAAACCAGGAACATTGCACACAGTAACAGCATTATTGTAGATGATAAATTGTGAATGACTTAGCTGTTCTGAGGAATACAATGACCCAAGACAATTCTGAAGGACTTACGATGAAAAATGCTATCTACCTCCCAAGAAAGAACTGATCGAGTCTGAGGACAGATCAAAAAATACTTTTTTTTACTTCCTTTATTGGGGGGGGGGGGGGGTTTCTTGAGAAGGGTTATCTCTGTTTCCTTTTGCAATATGGCTGATATGGAAATATATTTTGCAGGACTTCACATGTAAAATCTGTATCAAATT
Organism: Bettongia penicillata ogilbyi; assembly: GCA_023548195.1. Classification (NCBI taxonomy): domain Eukaryota; kingdom Metazoa; phylum Chordata; class Mammalia; order Diprotodontia; family Potoroidae; genus Bettongia; species Bettongia penicillata. The sequence goes on from JAJHZJ010000145.1 coordinate 1,858,033, forward strand.
GCTTGCCTTCTCAAAGATGAGGGAGGGGAGAGATAGAGGAAAATAATTTAAATTCAAAAATCTTTAAAAACAAAAGTTTAAAATTTTTTCATTTAATGAGAAAAAATAAGAGAGAAAAGAAATGAAAAATACAGATGTCCATCAACTGAGGAATAAGTAAATTGTGATGCATAAACATCTTGTAATATTACTATGCAAAAAGAAATGCTTCTAGTAGCTACTAACAGCTAAGATTCATATACTGTTTACTATGGGCCAGACACTATGCTAAGCACTTTACAATATTATCTCATTTGATCCTCACAACAACCCTGAGAGGTATGTGCTATTTTTGTCCTCATTTTACAGATGAGGAAAACTGAGGCAAATTAAGGTTAAATGACTTGTCCAAAGTTAGACAGCTAGTAAGTGTCTGGGGTCAGATTTGAAATAGGGTCTTCCTGATTCCAGGCCCAACACTCTAACCACTGCACCACCTACCTACCTGAACATAAAGAACACTGGAAAACAAGGGAAGACTAACATGAACTGATGCAAAGTGAAGGAAGCAGAACTAGTAAAACAAAATGTACAATTACAACAATATAAATGGAAAGAAGAATTTTTAAAAACCCACAAAACTGAATATTGTTCCATTATATGACCAAATCTGACTCTAAATAAAGAATGAAGAAATGCACCAGCTTCTTTTCTCCATAAAGTGGAGTACTATGGATATAGAACATTGCATTTTCCATCAGATCGGTTAGACTTGCTTGTTTTGCTGAACTGCTTTTTCTCCTTCTTTCATGGTTAATTCTTTGTAACAAGCGATGGTTTTCTTAGTTAGAAACTAAGACAAGATAACAAAAGATAAACTCAAAATTTATCTTATCAAAAAAAATCCTCTACAACTACAGTAGCAGAATAATGGGAAAGGGGGCAGAAGGTGCTAAGAAGCTTTTAGACTGGCCATCAACACTAATTTAATGGTAAGTTCCTAATATTATAAGAATACTATTGTACTAAAAGAAATGAAGAGATGGTTTCAGAGAAACACAGGAAGATTTGTATGAATTTACACAGAGTGAAATGAGCAAAACCACCTAGAAGAGTTAATACTATAACAATAACATTGTAAGAAAAAAAAACAACAGTCTAGAAAGACTTTAAGAACTATGATCAACACAGTGATCAACCAAAATTTTTTTTATTATTGTTCTCCCAGTTCCTGTTCTCCCCTTTCTTGATCCTTTACTTCCTCTCTTCTAGACTGTCAGTGTACCAACGATGAAGAATGGACTTGCCTCCTCACAAAAGAGTTAATGGACTAAATATGCAGAATAAGAAATATTTAATGGATATGGCCAATATGGAAATGTGTTTTTCTAATCACACACACTACAAGGGTTTCCCCTTCCTCTCATACTTGGTGGATAGTAGGATTAGAAAAAGAAAAAAAGTAAATACTTTCTAATTTAAAAAACAAAATTTAATTCAATAACATTGTAGCACTATCTTTTTTAAATTATGGAAAATGGATGAGAAATGCATTCTGTGTAGAAATCAAACCTTCTTGCATTCTACTGTGGAAATCCAACACATTCGCAAACTAAACACACAATACGTACAAAATAAATACAAAGTGACTGGAAGAAAGAAGCAGTATGCACTAATTGAGAAAATTAGGAAAAGCCTCATGAAGGAAGTGGCACTTAAGCTGAACCTGAAGCCATATGGTTCAAAAAACCGAAGTGAAAGGAGAAAATGGTCTGTTCTCAAAGCAGACCAAAATGACATCACCATGCTAGAGTCAAATTTCAATGTGTCCAACTGTGGCTAATCAGACCAATACAAGCTCGGAATGCTCTACAATAGGTTGGGTACAAATAGTGCATAAGAACATTTAGAATGAACACTCCAAATTTTCACATCTTACAACTCCTTCGAGATGTTTCAATTCTGCTTTGCTCATAGAACACAGTACTTTCTCTGATGTGGGCACACCATGCTGAGTGGATCAAAATGACATCACCATGATAAAGTCAAGTTTCACTGTGTCCAACTGTGGCTGATCAGACCAATGTGAGCTCAGAATGCTCTACCACAGGTTGGGCACAGATAGTCCATATGAACATTTGGGATGAATACTCAATTTGTGCATCCTTCATTTCCTTTGAGCTACTTCAATTCTTCTCTGCTCATAGAGCACAGTACTTTCTCTGATGTGAGCACACCATGCTGAGTGGTCCTGTGTCAGTGTCTTCCCATGTCATGCAATCAATTCCAAAGTTCTTGATAGAGCCCTTGAGAGTGTCCCTGTATCACTTCTCCTGACCACCATGTGAACACTTGCCCTGTGTGAGTTCACCATAAAATAGTCTTTTTGGCAAGCGTATGTTTTGCATTCAAACAACATGGCCAGCTCATCAGAGTTGTGCTCTCCGAAACAGAGTTTGAATGCTTGGTAGTTTAGTTCAAGTAAAAAAAAGCATGGGAGCAAGCACACAGCCTTGTTTCACTCCACTGGTGACTGGGAAAGTATGAGAGTATTGTTTATTATCTAGAACCCAAGGAAGCATGCCATCAGGAAACTGACATACAGTGCTGATTAACTTCTCCAGGCAACCAAATTTTGACACAATTTTCTATAATTCAAAAACAATATAATACTGTAGAACTATCTTTTTTTAAATTATGGGAAATGGATGAGAAAAACATCCTATGTAGAATTCAGAAGCAACAGAAGTTTGTCTCAGATCCCAGGGGCAAAGCAGATCTCATTTCCAAGAAGGGTGGGAGGGAGCAGGTGACACTGAACTTCACTCTCACCTGAACTGGTCAAAAGAAGGAAAAATACACACACCTAGAGTTAGGTACATAAATACATTTCATTGAACAAAGAAATAGGAAGGGAAAGAGAGAGGAGGGGAAGGGGATTTAGAGGGAGCATAGATTAAAGATTAGTCCTAATTTCTAGAACAAACATTAATTTAAAATGCACCAAAAAATAGCTCTTTTTAGATAGCAAAGAATGAGAATGTGAGACGATACCAACAAATTAAAGAATGGCTGAATAAGTTATGGTATATAAATGTGATAGAATACTATCATGCCAATCCCTAAACAGCATAATGATCAACCATTATTCCAGAAGTCTAATGATGAAACACTACCAATTTGGAACTATGCCCAAAGGGCTATAAAGCTGCGCATACCCTTTGATCCAGTAATACCACTACTAGGCCTGTATCCCAAGAGATCATAAAAAAAGAGAAAAGGGCCCATATGTATAAAAGTATTTATAGCAGTTCTTTTTGTGGTGGCAAAGAATTGGAAATTTAAGGGAAACGCATCAATTGAGGAATTAATGAACAAGTTGTGGTATATGAATGTAATGAATACTACTGTGCTATAAGAAATGATAAGCAGGCAAATTTCAGAAGAATGTGGAAAGATTTACATGAACTGATGCTGAGTGAAGTGAGCAGAACCAGGAGAACATTGTATACAGTAACAGCAACACTGTGGGATGATCAACTTTGATAGACAACTATTCTCAGCAATAAAATAATCTAAAACACAAAATATAACACAATAACACAATTCCAAAGGACTCATGATGGAAAATGCTATCCACATTAACCGAAAGAACTAGGGAGACTGAATGCAGATTGAAACATACTATTTTCTCTTTTTTTCTTTTTCAAAGTTTTTCTTTTTGTTCTAATTCTTCTTTCACAACATGACTAATGTGAAAATATGTTCAATATGATTGCATATGTCAAAATGTATATTGGGGAGGGGAGAAGGAGGAGAGGGAGAAAAAATTTGGAACTCAAAACCCTATAAAAGTAAATGCTGAAAACTGTCTTTCAAAGTAATTAGAAAAAATAAAATACTATTAAGTGGAGAAGGAAGAAACATATTACTTCCCTCATGACAGACAGGTGAAGGGCTCAAAATGCAAAATGACCCAATGCAGAAATTTGTTTTAATGGACTAGGCATGTTTTAATGGATCTTGTTTTTCTCAAGTGTGGGGAGGGTGAAAATCAGTGAAAAGGAAGATTTTATCTGATTAAAATAAATATTTTAATGAAAAACATAAAACAATTATTTTGAAAGAAAAAAATGTTGAGAAAATGAAGAGCCAAGGATGACTACTGGATTGCAAACAGTGTGACCAGAAGAATGATGTTCTAGTTAGAAAGACAGATGTAAGGAGGAAATACAATTAATTCTGTTTTGGACATCTCAAATTTGAGATGACTACAGAATATCCAAGGGTAGATGCCTAGTAAGCAATTAGAAATGCACACCTGGATTATCCTACAAAAGGAGACCTCAAAGAGTAGTAAGAAAGTTAGGAAGAGAACCAGCAATGTCACAAATACCCAGTGAGGAGACAGTACATGGCAGAGGTAGAGGGAGGTTAAAAAAAAATAGTATCAGATACTGCCAACAGGACAAGAAGGATAAAGACCATTTGATTTAGCAATAAAGAGCTCACTGGTGATTTTGGATGAGAAGTTACAGTGTAGGGCTAAGATCAGAAGTCAAATTGTAAGCGAATGAAAAGTGAGTAAAAAATAAGAAAAGCAGCAGCAAATAGATTATTCTAGGAGTTTGACTATAAAAGTGAGGACACAGGCAATGTGTTTGTCTTTCGTTGCTAAAAAAGACCATGCCATCAGAGAAATAATGACATGACTTGCACTGGACTTTGTTTTGAGTGAGGGAGGGCTGTGTAGGTCACCAGCCTCACTTCTCCTCCAGAGCCATCTGAATCCAGGGACCAGATAGTCATCAGGATGATTGGAAATGACCCAGGATGAGGCAGTTGGGGTTAAGTGACTTGCCCAAGGTCACACAGCTAGTGAGTGCCAAGTATCTGATGTGAGATTTGAGCTCAGGTCCTGCTGACTCCTGCACTGGTGCTCTATCCACTGCACTATCTAGCTGCCCCCAAATGTCATTTGATCCTCAGAACTACTCTGAGAGGCAAGTGCTATATATTGTCACACTCATTTTACAGATGAGGAAACTAAGGCAAACAGAGACTAAGTGATTTATCCAGGCTCACACAGCTAGTAATTGTCTGAGGCCAGGTTTGAACTAGGGTCTCCCTGACCTCAGGGCCAGCACCTCATCCATTGTACCACCTCGTGGCTTTACTTGGTATTAGACCACCACAGAAGGAAGCTATGGCAAAAATGTGCTGGCTTATACCCCCAATTTGGAAAGCTGAATAGCTAGTTTAAAAAAAAGGAGGGGGGTTTGCGGATGTGTTTGCAGAGTACTCAGTCAGAGATAGAAATGAATTTTTAAATCCAGAAAGCACCATATCTGAAAAGTACAAAGACTCAAACTCGAAGATATTACTAATAATGATAATGTGGGGAAACATAGTATCAGGGCTTTGTGGTTACAAACTGCCTCACATATCACTTTAGTTGACCCCCACAAAAATCATGTGGACCCAATGGGAAAGAGTATTCATGGGATCTGAGAAATCAGGACAAGTGGAGTTCAAATCCTGCCCCAGACAATTACTAGCTCTGTGCCTCTGCGGCAAATCACTTAATCTCAGTGCCTCAGTTTTCCCTAAATATAAAGTGGGAGTAATAAAAGCATCCACCTCATGAAATTGTATTGAAGACTAAATGAGTCTGCAATTTTTCTGCACATCTTAAAAAAGTATATATCAAATGCTAGCTATTAAAGTAGGACATAGGCAGTAGCTTGAAGACGAATAGTAGGGTCGAATAAAGATTTTTTTAAGCGTGTGCAGTATCTGGCATGTTTGTAAAAAGTAAGGGAATGAATGCCTTAGAGCTCATAGGCCTCTTCGCTTACACATTTCCTGCATTTAGTTTGTTAAGTTCTCCTACTAGGTTACAAGTTTCATGTGGGCAGGGACTTTTCTAAACTTTGTATCTCACACACCACCTAACAACTCTGCCTACAGGAGGTACTTAATAAATTTTTACTAAACTGAATTGAAAGTGAAATAAAAACCAATGTCTATTCAATGGAAGTACATTTGAGCTTCTGCAGCAATTCAGAGCTCAAATGTATCCATGTATTCCTTTAAACAACAGAGAAAACAAAGTAACCATTCCTGACCATTTAATGCAACTCTTTGACTAGGTCCCCCATAAGTTCACCACAGGCTGTCCACCCAACATGTTGGAAGCCCTTCCTTGATTTCTCAACGTATCAAGTACTCCTTGCTCTTGACCTATAGCCAACCTAATTCCTTTTTCACTCATGCATGTCTTTTTTGACAACATCCATGCAACTCTCCATTGCCCTTTAAGTAATGTTCTAGTTATCAGTCTTCAGAGTCTAGTGGTAAGTGGACACTTAACAGCCATACAATAATACTGGAAGCATACTGATATTTAAAAATAGATTTTTGTTTCAGGAAGAAACTCTTTTCACCATCAGGGCAAAGGAGGAACCACATTTGGGCTCTAACATTACAGCAACTGATTTGCTTAGAAAGAAAATAGAAGTGACAATGAAGTCAACAAAGATGAGGAAATCATCTGAACTAGAACAAATGTACAGAGAGGAAGTCCTACTGGAAGTGACATAATTTTGAAGGTGCTAAGAGGCTGATTCTCAAGGTATCTGGAAGATTTAAAATTAAAGACATATACAAAAGTCTCAGACAATATTACACCAAAAAGCCAACCAAGAGACCATTAAAAACTACCAAATCATCTGTCTACTCTTCAATCTGTATTACATTTTTGTAAGAATAATCAACATATGCATTGAATGCATCCTTGATGCGGTTATTAGGAGGGTACTAGGCAGTTTTTGTAAATGATATTACACATTAGACAACATCTTTACTATTTAAAGCAAATAACAGAATTAAAGAGGCTATTTAGAGTCAATAGCATTATTCTATTTTATACTAAATATTTTAATCAAAAGAAGAACAAAATCCTGGAGTATGTCTTCCCACATATTTGCTAAATCATCTGTAAGATCCAGCAGAAGGATCCCTACACTTTCATATATAATGGACACCATCTAGTGGAAATGATAAGAATATCATTTTAATTAAGACTAATGATATCAAGTTAAAAATTAGTTCATCTGAAACTGAAAATTTTACTTACAAATATCCTAAAGCCCTTACATGGAAAAAAAAAGTTCTACCTTTAGCAGTCACCATAGGGGAAATTTAGAGAAGAGTCGGGCTAAATATTTGACAATCACTAGAAGAAAATTTGATGTAGCACTTGCTCAAAAATTTTAGCAAAGAAAATAGGGCTATATCTGTGATTTCACTGACATAACTCCCAGATAAACTCCTTCCATCACAGCAGGTCCTCAGTTTCCCTTCAATGTATAGTCTTAACTGTCTATGGCCCTAAGAAATTAAGTGGCTTGCCCAATGTCACACATACTACCAGTATACGTCAAAGGCTGGATAAAACCAGATCTTGATCTAAGGCCCATTCGCTATTAATTGCACCATACTGGCTCTCAAAATTAAATAAAGAAAAGAACTATGACAGTGGTAAGAAGAGTTCAAATGGATCAAATTTTATTTTAAAACGGAGGAAACCTGTTCCTATTTGATGGTACAGGAGAAAATGGGAGTCAAGTTTGAAATGAAGATATTTATAACTTCATTTTTTAATGTATTAGTATCTTTTGTCTTCATGTCACATTCATTTCCCAATATATTCCTCCCTCTACTTTACTCCATATAGTCATCCTATAAAACAAAGAATAAAAAAGAAAAGCGGGGGGAGCAGCTAAAAAAAACAGACCAGCACATCAATCAATATAGGCACTATTGCAAAATCACATCCATAGTCCCTACCAACAACCTCTACAAGGAATGCAGAGACATATTTTCTTATCTCTTCTTCCAAGCCAAACATTTAGTTGCAATTTTTTGTTCTTTCCTTAACATTACTATAGTGATCATGTATATTGCTTTCCTGATTCTGCTTAATTCACTTTTCATTGTAAGACCTTAGTATTATAAAAGTAAATCTAGAAAGAACCTCAAAGGCTATTCTAGACTAACTTTCTCATACTACAGATGGAAACTGAGGTCCAAAGAGATTAAGCGTCTTGTCAAAAGTTCATAAAGGTAGTAAGCATTCATTCATGTAAGTCTTCCCATGCTTCCCTATATTCTTAATATTCATTATTTCTTGTAGGACTGCAATATTCCATCACATTAAGTACCATAATTTGTTCAGCCATTCCCAAATCACTGGAAATCTATTCTGTCTTCAATTCTTTGCCACTACAAAAAAGGAGTCCAAATTCTTTTACATACATGGGGCTTTTCTATTTTTGATGTCCTACCAATGGGATGGATCTCTGAGACAAAGGATAGGTATATTTTAGTCACCTTGTTTTCCATAGTTCCAAATTGGTTTCCATTATGGCAAGACCAATTCATAGCTCTACCAAGTCAAGAACCATGGAGTCTTATACCAATAGAACCTAGCTTTGCCCATAGTAGAGACCCATTTAAGTATTTATTTACATGATCTTACTTCTTTATGACATTTCTAATCCCCTAAATCACTGATGGGTCTTTTTATTTTAGTGAAAAACAATGATAGTTTTATAATAACACCAGCACCACATTTCAAATTTAAAATTCTTAGCTTCTTAGCTTCTTGGTACTTACAGTTAATATGGCAATTAAGAGAAACTTACAAAGTTTAAAAGTATTTTTTAGATATCAACAAGAAGTGAATTTCTTATACCTGTAGCAACGTGTACAAATAGGGACTTCTCAGTTGTGTCACAGTATCCTGCAATATATATATATATATATATATATATACACATATATATAGCACACTCATAATATCAACAGCAATACTGCTGTAACTTCTAGCACACCAACCCTCTCTCCCTCTAAGTTACTTCTTTTTTCTCCTTCCACTCTTTTCTTCACAGTAGATTTTTCTCCTACAGGTAAAATTTCACCTTCACAAGAAGTCTTTTCTAGTCCCCCTTAATGCTAGCGCCCATTCTCTGACAATACCTCCAAATTTACCATGCAGGAACTGGTTTTGCCTTTCATCATACTCCCAGTGGTTAGCACAGTGTCGGGCACAGAGTAAGCACTTACTTAATAAGTATTTCTTCTTGTTGCTGCTGTTGTTGCTTTGTTCAAAAGAAACAGATCTAATTGAAGGGAACCAGAGCAGTACCATACATAATGTACCCTTCTTTACAATATATACTACCTTTTAACATTTTTTGCCTATTTACCAAAGCTGGAACTATAGGCAAGTACTCATTTATGTCCTAACAAGCGAGGACTAGGGTGGTACTGAAATGAGTAATGCTTTTAATATCAACAATAGGGATTGGACCTGTGATTCCACTGGTACAGTGAACTCCCAGATAAGAAACTTTCCCTTACCAACGGAGGCTGGAACTTTCTCTTCAACTTACAGTCTTAGAGAGCCACCTAGAGACTGATAGATTAAATAACTTGCCCAGAAGAACAAAGCCAGTATGTGTTAAGAGGCAGGACTTGAACCTAGGCCTTCATTGTTTCAAGGCTGGCTCTCTATGTACCAGCTTTTAATATTACTTCCTATAATGTACAAATCATGAATACTGGAAAATTCTACTTTCCATGGCATGTAAGTATATTTATTTTGTGATGAGTTAAATCATGTGTTTATACCTCACTTTACAGTGCCTTCAGTTCATTGTAAAGTACAGAGTATACCTCAATGACTACAGTTTACAGTAATATACAAGGGCATAATTTTCAAACTGGAGTTTTATGTAGTAAATACATAAATGGCTTTATTTTTATGTAGTAAATACATAAATGTCCTTTCCTGGTTTTGTCACATCTATAAAGAAATACTATCAACCTGAAAATGGAAAGATAGTGAAGAGCAGTGACATCAAACAGAAATAGAAAGGATCTCTGCAGAATGCATATTAATTTAGAAAACCACAAATTAACGCTATTTTTGTTGTATTGTATTTTTCTTTTTTTTAAGACATTTCCCAATTACATTTTAATCTGGTTATGCTGCATTCATTAGTTTAGAGTATTTGAATAAAGATAAGCAGAGAGAGAAAAAGATGTGGATACAGGAGTCTACTCTGAGCATACGCACAGAGGCAGGCTATGTAATACTAGTCCTTCTCCCAGATAACAACCTTTCAAATACTCGAAGGAAACTATCATGCTGCTAAGTCTTTCTTTTACTAGATTAAACATCTCAAATTCCTTCAGTTGACTTTCATATGAAATGATTTCTGGTCCCCTTACCATCCTGATTACCATCCTCTCAATCCAGGTAAATTTATTCATGAAGTTCCTACTAATCTTACTGGTTTTTGTTTTGTTTTAATTAACTGGTCATGTTTCTACTCTGCCACATGGTCTCTCACTGAATTAGAGGACTGTACTTAATAAAGAAAAAATGATCACTAGATGGCGCTTCTTGGCTTGGAGTTAACTTTTTATAAACCAAGTATTTGTTTCTCTGGACCTCATATTGAGAGAATAGTTACTCTGCTTACACATGGATCCATGATTTCATAAGGATAGGTAATCACCACTGGTGCATATTTAGAACCCCTCCACTCTTTCCCAGCCTGTATAACTATTGCTGATATCTTTCTATAACTCCTCCATAGAAGATAAACACAAAACTCTAGAGACTTTCCTCTAATTCTTTTAATAACTTCAAGGAATCACTTAAGTACTCAAAATAAATTAAGGTGTTATTTTCTTGTGCTTTTGAAGTTGTTTCACCAGTTGGTTTCTTTTATCAATGGTCAAAAATAATACAAGATTACAAGTCATACAGAATGACAAAACAGATACCATAAAAATTCCTCAAAAGTTAACAATAAAGCTTTTATTCTTCTGGTAACTATAAACAACCTTTGATAATTGTCATAGGGTATACTTTTGTACAAAGACAGTAAGAAAGTAAATTTTAAGAAGGTTCTTATAAGTACATGCACATATGTGCTAAACTATGCAAAAAGCAGTAATTCATAGGCCCAAGACCAAAAATAAAATTTAAAATCTATATTAGATATATACCAACATCTTATACCATATACCAAGATAAAATCAAAATGGGTGTGTACACGATTCAAATATTAAGCATGATACCGTAAGTAAATTAAAAGAGCAAGGAACAGCTTACCTAGTTTTGCTGGAGAAAGGAAGAATTTATGACCAAACAAGAGATAGCATTATGAAATGTAAGATGGACAATTTGGATTATATTCAATTAAAAAGTTTTTTGCACAAATAAAATCAATGCAACGAAGAGTGGAAGGAAGGCAGAAAGCTAGGAAACAATTTTTATAGCAAGTGTCTCTGATAAAGAGCTCATTTCTCAAAATATTTAGAGAATTGATTCAAATTTATAAGAATATGTCATCTTCCAACTGATAAACAAAGGATATGAATAGTTTTCAGATGAAGAAATCAAAGTTGCCCGTAGTCATATGAAAAAATGCTCTAACTCACTACTGAGCAGAGAAATGCAAATTAAAAAACCTCACACCTACCAGATTAAAATTGGGACACTAATGCACTGTTGGTAGAGTTATGAACTGATGCAACCATTCTGAAAAGTAATTTGCACCAATGCCCAAATGGGCTACAAAACCGCACATACTTTTTGATATAGCAATATTACTTCGAGGTCTATATCCCAAAGAGATTAAAATATTTGTACAAAAGTATTTACAATATCTCTTTTAGTGGTGGCAAAGAATCAGAAATTGAAGGAATGCCCATTGGAATGCAATATTACTATCCTATAAGAAATGATGAGCAGGATTATTTCAGAAAAATCTGGAAAGATTTATACGAACTGATGCAAAGTGAAGTGAGCATAATTGGGAGAACATTGTACAATATTGTAGGAAGATCAACTGTGGACTTAGCTGTAGCTGTAAACTGGTAATACAATCACCCAAGACAATTCCAAAGGATTCATGATGAAAAATGCTATCCACCTCCAGGGAAAGAACTGATAGTTTGAATGCAAATAGAAACATACTATTTTTCATTTTCTATGTTTTTGTGGGGTTTTTTCTTTTGGGTCTGTGTCTTCTTTCACAACATGACTAATATTGTAATATGTTTTGCATGGTTGAACATGTATAACCTATATAAAATTACTTTGTCTCAGGAAGGGGGGAACTGAAGGAAAAAGAGTGAAAAATTGGAACTCGAAATTTTTATTAAATGAATATTGATTTTTTATTTACATGTAACTAGGGAAAAAATAAAATATTATTTCAAAAGATCTATATTAATGAGGCTTTGGGACACTGCATACATTATTTACACCTGTTAGCCTTCTCCTTCAAGCATAAATAATCTGGAAATGGTTACTTTTTCTAAGGTTTGATCATATTTCATGTGTTATTTAGAAATAACTACAGCCAAAGTTGACCAGATAGTAAGTCTGACACCAACAGGATAAGACTCTGAGACAGGGGACCACCAGGTTGTCTAAAGAGAGGCAAAACAGCCCAATTCTGAGCAAATCTGTGCTCACCAGCAATGAAACTACATCTGGAAGTGACTATCACACTTCCAGTCTGAGTGAGTGGAGAAGAGAGGAGAGAAGAGGAGCAAAAGAGATGAGAGAGGAAAAGAGTAAGGAGTTTGTGAAAACTTAATGGTACAATTTTAAGAAACTTACGCATTTTAATTGAATATTTACTGAATAAAACATATGACTTCAACTAGCATCTGTCTAAACAGATCTGTTACAGGATTAAGATTTCTATGGGTGGAAAGTAATGAATAAGTAGATAGGAAGAGGTACTGGATCTGGGATTCCAGCACTATAGGGAACTCTCAGATGAGGAAACTTTACCATTTCAAGGACATATCCTATTTGTAGTTCTAGAGAGTTACCTAAAGTACTGAAAGGTTAAGTAATTTGTAAAGAGTCACACAGACAATATATGTAAAAGGCAGGAAATGAAGCCAAGTAGTCCTGGCTTCAAGGATAGCTCTCTCTTATTGGCTACCCCACACTAACTCTCATTTTACCTGACATCATGAAATATATCACTATCCATCTATATGACTTTTACATCTGATAATGAATTTTTGACAGATGCATGGAATGCATTTTCTTCATTATTAGACAGAAAAGGTTGAGAACACTTTCACTAACAGGTAAATAAACTGAGGAAGTAGAGATCAATTAAATTTCATGTCTTCATGTTTATAGCCCAGGGCTTTTTAAATTAATTCAATTAAATTACTTCTTATTGGGGTACAAATTATGTTCCTAGCAATGTGTTGCTTGCTTTATGAAAAAGTAAAGTATTATACTAAATAATCTCTATCTTCAAGGAGTTTACAATCTCACTGGGAAGATAAGACACTCACAAACACATTCCAAGATAGCAAAACATATATGGATCAAATGTAAAAATAAGTCATACATAAGTCAAAACATGTTATAGGAATTCAGGAAAAGAACAATTTGAGCTATACTCATCTGAGAAGAGAAAGATTTCAGAGAATAGTAGAAGGACCTGAAATAATGGCTTGATAGTTGGGTTACTGGGTACCTACTACTATGCTCCAAGAAGTATTCCTATAAGGTTCCTATATGAGAGAATCTCTGCCCTCAAGCAATTTATAGAATGTCTTCATTGGGGAGACAAGATACACTCACAAAAAATTTCAAGGTAAAAGAGAAGCATGAAGAATATTTCAAACTGAGGAAGCAGCATGAATAAAAGTCTAAAGAGAGAGACAAAGATGTGGTAGAACAACAAAGGCAAAAAAACCACAATTAGAGAAGTCTCACTCTCTGTGCCCAGATTATCCCCAGATAATAACCAGGCCCAAAAGAAGTCCTTCAGACAATAACTAGGTAGAGAGTTGTTACTAGGGTAGGATGTAGGCCAAAATATATCCCTCAGATAATAACTAGGTATAGAATTGTCAGTAGATTAGGGTGATCTAGGCTCTTCCTCTTAGTAAATAAAGAAAGGCTTCTTTGGGGGATAGAAGCCACACTCTGGAATGGAAGGGAAAAGGTATCTTTTCCCTGCTACCCCAGTAACAGCTTCATTCATCCTCAATATCTTAGAAACCCATCACTGACCACACTTTGAGTGAGCCTACCTTTTCCCTTCTCACTAGCATAGTCACCGGGGGCAGCTACGTGGTGCAGTGCAGGAGTCAGGAGGACCTGAGTTCAAATCTCACCTCAGACACTTGACACTCACTAGCTGGGTAACTTTGGGCAAGTCATTTAACCCTAGTTGCCTCATCCTAGGTCATCTCCAATCATCCTGATGAATACCTGGTCACTGGATTCAGATGGCTCTGAAGGAGAAGTGAGGATGGTGACCTGCACAGCCCTCCCCCACTCAAAACAAAGTCAAGTGCAAGTCATGTCATCATTTCTCCAATGGCATGGTCTTCTTCAGCAACGAAGGATGAACATACCATAATCACTACCATTTGCCCCAGGTATGGATATTAATAGTTATTCTTCTGATCATGTAATAATTCTACTCAGCTTTTTATGACATTTATACAACATTCCACAATTTATAAAAAGCTTTACATGCATTATTTCATTTAAATCTCACAACAAACCTATGAGGGAGATATAGGGAAACTAAGACTCAGAAAGATTAATGATAATAATAATTCCATGATCTACATAGCTAATGGATATCAAAGGTAGGATTTGTCCCAAAGTCCTCCCAAATCAGATTAAGCACTCTCTTCACTACCCTATACTGCCTCCTCATTCTATTTACTTTTTGATGCACTTATGCTGCTCTATTTCAGAGCATAGGGGGAGTTCTAGGATAGGTAACCAACATTTTAAAATGCTGGTAAGTTATTATAAAAGCTACTGGGTATCTTAAAGCTTCAGCATACTAAAGCTTCCACCAGCCCCAGAAAAACAATTTGTAGACACAGAATTCAATTTCTTTTGTTCCAAAATATTCAAAGATATTTTTTGTTTATATAATATTCAACCTTCTGTATATTTTCCCATGGAGCATTTCATGTAGTTTGTTGCACAGACTCTTAAAATGCTTTATAAAATACTGTCCAGGTGTTTCCTGTAATTCAATTGAACACATTCCAACACACATTTTTAAAATTACTAAGTTATCACAAAGCATTACCTTAACAAAAAGTCCTTATAGGTGAATGTATTACTTAAAAGGGCACGTAGTCCATCAAAGAACTCAGACCAAGCAAAGGTTAAGTTGCAGGATAATTTTTATTATAGTTCTGATGTTATATTTTACTTGCCTTGTTTTCCTGTATGTGCACTTTCTGTGAATTGTTCTCACTAATAGCATCCTGTTTCTATGAGTAGGAAAGAGCCTAGTACAGTTTGTTAGTTAACATTACTTCCTATAACTAGGGTCAATATTCTGTAGTACTGCCACTAACATGGTCATTGTTCTCTCTGCATAAGCACTGTAGCACACTGATGGTCATTAATGGACATCCTCTTTTGTAAAACTCGAATTGATAATCAGTTAATGCAGGTTTGCAATAGACTTCCTCCTTCCTGTTTTTACACTCCCAACCAAGATGTCTCTTCCTGTTGACTTTTGTGTTACTTGGTAAAATACAAAATAAGAAATGGAAAACCATAAACTAGAGGATTTTACACTAGTTTCTTACACTCATAATTAGTAATAATAGCTAGGATTTACATAGCATTTTTAGAGTTTGCAAAGCACTTTACAAATATCATCTTTTGAGTCTTACAGGAACCCTGGAAGTTAAGTGTTATTACTGTACTCATTTTACATATGGAAATTGAGGCAGAAAGAGGTTATGAGTCATATAACAAATGAGGCTGGATTTGAACTAAAGCTTTCTTGACTATAGGTCCAGAGCTCTGTGACCTATTTGCTTTCTATAAAAATACATAATTTAAAATGCTAAAATGAATTTTAGTTTAGAAACTTTAAATGCCATAAATGGACTAATGAGTGTAGATATGAGTGTTCCTTCCTTATAAATTTCTGTAAAATCACAGAAAAATAACTTTAGCACAGGTTAGGCATAATTCTACCTCCTTATCTGCCAACCAAAGTATATAACAGAAGTCCTATGTCAACTTGATTTTCTTACAGACTTAAAGAGCTAAATATAGGAAGCAAATATAAAAATGTTTTATATTTACATATCTTACTTGTTTTATTAATAATAGTAATATAGGTGTAGGAACTGAAAATTGTGTTCTGCCATCAGTTATGAGTATATGTAACAAATTACTTAAGAATCCTTTTTTGCTATACCACTCAGAGTTCTCACTATCTGATTTAAAGATTTGATGCTATACAAAGTACTAAAGGGTTATTAGTTATAGAGTCAGACAACATAACAATTAAATTCACCTGAAAAAATAAAATCTCTGGAATCTCAGGGGAAATAATAAAAACAACAGTGATGTCACTAAAGGAGCTTTGCAATTTCCAGAATGGCAATCCAATCTGCTCTCCTCCTTAAAGGAATGTAAGTAAATTGTTTGCTGACTAAGGAACTTAAAGACTTTTGGTCTTATTATTACTACAGCAATTAATTTATATATTAATATCCTTTCTATTATTCACTTATTACCCCCCTTTTCATTATCAATAACTTGTTTAAACAGGTCAGAATTGAGTAGTTTCAACTGAATACCTATCACAAAATGGTCAAAGCATCTCTTTGTTTCTTTGATGCATTCAAATGTGGAAACAAAGACTGCTATAGGCCTCTAGGTGGAAAAGGCCTTGTGCTATCACCATATAGCCCTGTTTTTGCTTCTTTCTCTGCTATGTCTATTCTTTCCTACTTTGAGGTAAAGGAATATTAGAGACTAAATGGATTATGCTATAATCTCGTGAAATTATAAATGTCAGAGGATAGGGGTCCAGTCAAAATGCCTGTGAGGCTCTGAAGAGCAAGTTGTGGGGCCCAGCAAGGGATCAGATTCAACACCTAGGGCAATTTCCTGGAGTGATTTACTCCAATGGTTAAGCCTTATCTAGAAGTGAATTTAGTGTGGCAACAGCTTTAAGTTGAGGCCACTCTCCCCAAGGACCAAGTGGTATAAGAGAAAGTGTGCCCAAGTTTGAGAAAACCTTTGTACCTCTGTTCTTGCTATATTTTCCCAATAAATACCCCTTTCTTAAAGCTAAATAAAATCTCTAAATGGTCTAAAAGCTATGTGATTTTTAGCTCACTCTACCCTCTTTGACAGCACTGGCACCATCACTGCAGAAACAAAAGGTCAAACAGAAATGAGGATTTTAAAGAAATCATCATCAAGTGGCCAATCTATAATAAGGCTGGTCTTGGAAAGTACTTGGTCTACTGCCAAGACCACACTTGATGACTTTTCAGCATAGTAACCTGTCAAAGCTTATATTACCCAGGTATAGCCTTTAAAAATCCAGTCACCTCCACATCACAATGAGGCATTAAAGTAGGATTTTGGATACATGCACAAAAGCAAATACAAGGTAATTTCAAAAAGGAGAGTGCTAAAAACTTCAGGGATAAGAAAAGGTCCATAAAGAAAGTAAAAATCCCTAAAGCTAGGGATTCCATGAGGTAAAAGGGAAAAAGGAATGCATTCTAGATACAAAAGAAAATATGTACAATGGCAGGGCGATAGAAAAGGCAATATTATGTACAAAGAATAGCTTGGCAGATTAGTTTTGAATTGAGAATCTAGGAGAAAAAGTAACATGAAATAATACTGGAAAAATAAGGAAGGCTTCAAATGTCATAAAAAACACTAAGATTTTTAGCCTAGAGAAGAGAGGATTTGGGGGACCACTGTAGGGAGTCTAGGGAAAGGGACATAATAGCTGTCCAAAAAAAGATTAGACTCATTATTCAAAAAGAGTTAAAGACAGTGGATTTCCAGGGGGTCGCTGAGTGATTTTTTAAAGGGGGGCAGTAGGTCAAATAAGTTTGGGAACCTCTGCTCCAGGAAAACTTGCAAACTGTATCAATTCATACATATAGGTGAAAGTTAGTTATAACTGTGGTCCATTTGCTGTAGCTTTACCATACAGTAATAAAACATTTAGGAGATAATTATATGAATAAAGGATTTTTCTTCATAGTTTCTTAAGAAAGTGTTTTCTCCTAAAGTATAACTGCTAAGGCTTCAACTATTCAGCCTGGATAAGCAATGAAATATTTTAGATAACCTGAGTTAAACTTTTAATGTCAAAACATTTAGGGGTCTTAATTTAGTGGGGAGAGGGTTTGCTAGAAATCTTTCTAAGATAATGGCACACATGCTTCAGAGTTACAATAATAATTTTTAAAAACAAACCTAAAACTAATAGAAAGCTCCCCTGAAGGATCCCATGTGTTTAAGACTCTTTACAAGGTTCCTGAAAAAGTTAAAGTATTTTCCTTTTCCACTTTACTTAAATGATTCAGGGAGGTAGCATGTAATAAGCATCTACTTAATGTTACTCTAGGTTGTGTTTGTCCTTCCTTTGCAAGAGAATCATGACATCAGAGAAATGATGACTTGCACTTGCACTTGCACTTTGTTTTGATGGAAGGAGGGCTGTGCAAAGCTACCAGCCTCACTTCCTCCTGAACCATCTGAATCCAGTGACCAGATATTCATCAGGATAACTGGAGATAGCCCAAGATGCAATGGGCGACGTTGACCTTTTAGGCTAAGGCCTTTTCAGGTACTCATTTAAAGTGAGGTATGCCCATTCCATGGATAAGCCTCTTTAAAAGTGGTCAGGGGGGAATGGCCCCTTTAAAAAAAATAATAAATCAAGCTGGGAAGGTTGTGTTCATCCTTCGTTGCTGAAGATGATCATGCCATCAGAGAAATGATGACATGACTTGCATTTGACTTTGTTTTGAGTGAGGGAGGGCTATGAAAGGTCACCAGAAGGGCAGGAGCCTCAGGACCCTCAGGGTTGTTGTTTCAAAGAGAAACAGTTACTATTGACATTCACTCTAAGCCAGGAGGATCCAAAAAACAGCTTTTCTTGTCTTTTCTTTCCGAAAACCTTATACCCAGTGCTCTCTGAAGCACATAGACTGAACAATAATGGGTCCGGGGCCATTTCCAGGTTACTCTAAAAGAACCAAGCAATGGTAATAAGCTACCTTTAAAAAAAAAAATTACTTTTTTTTATTCATGATATTTTAACATGTTGAGAGACAGCATATGAATACTAGACAGATGGCCTCAGAGGTAGGAAGACTCGGGTTCAAGTTCCACTTCTGACACACACTAACTATATATAACCTTGTTCAAATTACTTAACCTCTAAGTACCTCCTCCCCAAAGACATTCCTTCTGACAAGGTCACCACACCTAAGAAACCACAGGTTCCTTCTTTTCTCTAGTCATAGGTTCCCCAAGTAGGTAATACTGCTCCTTGAGGAGCACAGAAATATCTATGGGGGAGATATTACCCTCAGGTGCAACTGAGGGGTCTTGAATAAAAATAAGGGGGCAATGGAAGCATAAGGAAAGAAGATAAATTTTTGAAAAATCTGTCATACATATTTTATTGGTTGTGTAACAGAGTTAAAGTCACAGTGATTACATTATTTTCCTGATAAACACACAAAATACAAATTATAACTGAGTAGTGGTCAAGTCCACCAACAGGTCTTAACAAGTGTTGGGAGGCAAGCATGCTGTGCATTGTCAGGAAGTCCAGCACGCATCAGCAGGAATATGTGAGTGTAATGACTTGTTCACAATTCAATACAATTACAGGACACAATATTGCATCATCAAAATTTCAATGCAGGAAAAAACCCACAAATTTACAATGTTATTAAGTTTAAGATGTCTCATTTTTTTAAAAAATATATTTTATATTTTTTAGAAATGATGCAAATTTTAAAAAAAGTTAAAACGTTAAAGAAAGCAGATTTACAGAGGGGCACTAAGTCATTTTTTTAAAAGGGGGCAGTAGGCCAAATAAATTTGGGAACCTCTGCTCCAGGCAATTCATTTAAGTAGATGCAGAGGGGGTACTGACCTGCGTTGGCAAAAAATGTTTCCTAAAACTGGAATTCCCTATACCAAAGAAATTATAGATCTAGCTCTATCCCTATGCTACTGATTCCAAGATCTGTTGTGACCAAGGCAGTATTCAACCAGAGAGTAGAGATTCACACAGTGGCAAAGGGTTGTGATGAGTGAAAATTTGAAGGGTAGAAAAATACTGGAAAATCAGAGAGTACATGAGTGCTAATGTCATCACTGTATTCATGTAAGGATATTAGCACTTCCCAAGTTTCCATTTTTTCTTTCTTATTGACAGGGCAGACAAGAAAGCCCTAGGACCCTCAAATTTCAAATTAACAATTAGAACTATTCACTGTTTACTATAATCCATGCAGGATTATCATTCCTTACATATCTTTCATGAACATTTCATACTTAATATCTAAAATTTATTTTATATTGCTACAGTGTATTATTTCCATACAACTTCAGCTTGCTCTCAGTGTCATTCCCCACTCCAATAACCTACTCCAACAGATTCTAGGTTTTTTTTTTAAACCTATAGGTTTTTCTTTACTAGCTCATCATATAAAAAAGCATTACCTGACACTTTACCTTTTAGAATCAGCTTTCTATTTAGTCTTTTTTTCTAAGAATGCCAAACATCTTAGCCATAGTTCTCTGATTTTATTTTCTTCCCAGGGCTCAAATTATACTATCAGTTTTCTTCCCCACACAGAATATTTAGCCCCATGCTGACAACAGAATAAAGCTTATATTTGTTACCATAGCACCCATTGCTAATTGCTTTGTCATTCACTTTAGAAATATTTTATATAGAATGATTCTTCAACTCATTAATCAGAAGGAACTTTGAGTTCCTTCCAAGTGTCACCTTTGCCTTTTTTCTCATCAGATAATTTTATCATCAGTATCAAAGGATTTCTCCAATAACTATTAATTCCAGAGGATGGCAATAGAATCTTTGTATCAACTGGAAGAAAATAAGGAACAGGAAAATTCAAGCCCACTAAGTGCTATATACTAAATCCTAGTTAGATTTCAACCAGTAACCTAGATTTCTGCATTCCCTAACCACTTTCTTCCACTCACCTACTCTCACTGATCTGCCTCTCCAACTCAATAATAAAATTTCACATTTCTATGCTTCTATAAGATTTATAAAGCTCTTCCCTCTGGGAAGGTAGAGGAACACTTATACTTCCTCTCCACTACTTACTCTTTCACCAAAACATGTATCATTGACATTTTCTTGTCCTATCATTTCGTCACTATTCTCATCTTCCTTCTTTGAAGGCCTTTTTGAACTTACTTTTACACTCTTTTCTGTTTTATTTTTCTTTTCCCCTCTCAATTTCACTTATCAATGTCAAAATATCAATGATCGCTTACAAAGTGCATACAGTTACATGTATGAGAGATGACATATCTGTGAAGTAGCTACACAGCCTTAGGAAGAGATAGAAGGCAGTAAGTGTCAGACAAGTCAAACTAATGCCATTTCAACCACCATCGTGACCACCCCTTACCTACAGTCTAAAAACAGCTGGAATAGCAAGCAGTAGCCCTTTGACCACCAACTTGACTATCAGTGTAGTCCTATAAGCCAGAGGAGCAATCCTTATCAAGATTAGACCCATCAGTGCCTCTACAGGTATGGCAGCCCCAGCCTCCTCAGCAGCCACAGCTACTGAAGTTCTGAAAAATAGAATCCTTACCACCAAAGATCTTGGCACTGTCGAGTGTTTCAATATCAGAGGCAGAAATGGTTTCTATCAATGTAAATGATATTTTAAAAGATGTATTACCATGTACTTGCCACTACCCCTTAATAACCATTGGACCTTTCTATTTTACTTACAGATGAAACTTCCCACGTATTGTCCCTACCATTAAAATGTGAGATTCTGAAAAGCAAGGAATATCTTGTTTTCTGCTTATATCTCTGGCTCTTACCACAGGGCTCCACACATTGCAAGCTCTTAATCTATCTACCAGAGAGTAGAGATTCACACAGTGGCAAAGGGTTGTGAAATGGGTGGAAATGATAAAAGAGGCAAATTTAATGTAAAGAAACACTTCTTAATAATTATAGCAATCCCAAAATGGAATGTTCTACCTAGAGAAGTAGTGAATACCCCTTAGAGATTTTTTGACCATTTGTCAAATATGTTACAGTGAGGTTCTTTTTCAGTATGAATTAGGCTAGATAACTATCCTATCACAAATAGAATAACATGGGTCTGACCTTCAAGGACTTCCACCCTACCTTTTCAGGCTTACCTCATATTCTTTCCTTATATGACCTCAGAAAAAGGGGTGGATGTGACAAAGATTGCAAAGGTAGAACTGATAAAATTTGGCAAGTGATTGAAACAGAAAGTAAAAGAGAGGGAAGAGACAAGGAAAACTGAGGCTGTGAGCCTGGGTGACTGACTACAAGGATGGTGATGAGGGATGGGTTTACAAGGTCAGGAAATAGTGTTTTGATCATTTTAAGTTAGAAATGCCTATGGTACATCTAGGTAGAGATTTCCAAAAGTCCACTGTTAATGGGAGACAGAGCAGGGCTGCATGTATAAATTTAAGAGTCTTCTATAGAGAGATAATGATTAAGCCAGTGGAAGTTAATAAGACTCACTGATAGAGTATAAAGAGAAAAGAAGACCCAGGATAGAACCTTGGGGTACAGGCATATATAGAAGGTAGGACTTGGATAATCCTATGAAAATGAGCCTAAGAAAGAGTGATCAGACAGGTAAGGAGGAGAACTAAAAGAAAGCAGTATCACAAAAACCCAGGGAGAATATCTGGAAGGAAGGGAGTAATCACCAAAAACTACAACAAAGGACCAAGTAGGATGAAAGACTGAGAAAATGCCATTAGATTAAAGAGATCACTGGTAACCCTGGAGAGAAAAATTTCAGTGGAATATCAGAAGCCAGATGTCAAGGGGTTGAAAAGTGAGTGAGAGATGAGAAAGTAAAGGCAAGGAGGTAGGAAGCTTTTTCTAAAAGTATGACTATGAAAGAGAAGAGAAATAACTGATAAAAACTTGTGGAGATGGCAAGGTCAAGTAAAGGTTAAGGACAGGAAATATTTGGACAAGTTTTTAGGTGGCAAAGAAGCCAGTGGATAAGCAAAGGCTAACCATGGAACAGAGCTAAGAAATAACTGAAGGGGCAAGGGGCCAGAAAATGCAAGAAAGGATGGGAACTAAGAGCACAATTGATGAATAAGCCTTGACAAGGACATGGATTACCTCTTTTCCTGAGACTAGAGCAAAAGATACAGGTATTGGGAGAAGGAGGTGATATTGAAGGAATATGAGATACAGAATCAGGGCGAAAATGGAGTTTAGGATGAATAACCTAAATTCTTTCAATTAATCATACATCAAATTACCCTACTACGGGGGAGGAAAGTAGGATGGTACAGGTGATTTGAGGAAAGAAAAAAGTTTGGATCAAATGTAGAAAGAGAAGTTCAATAAAGAGTTAAGTCAGACAAGAATTACCAGGAAAATGGGAAAGTAGTCTGGAAGAAACTGGGCTTAGAGCCTTGGACCAATATTTTATACTCATCCACAATAAATTCAAAATAAATACATGTCCTGAATATTGAAAATCATACCACAGAAAGATCAGAAGAGAAACAGATTAGGTATTTTTCACACTTAAGGGTGGAGAATGAATTCTTAAGCAAACAAGGGATAGAGACAATTACAAAAGATAAAACAGATAATTTTAATTATATGAAATTTAAGTTTGCATACAAACAAAAGTAATGCACCTAGAATAAGAAGAAAAGCATTCAATTGGTAAAAAAAAAAAAAATAGTTGTACCAAAAATCTATGTAAAGAGCTGTTATATACAAAATATATAGACAATTCACAGAAATATTTAAAGCCAAAGACATTTAATGATAATATAGAAACAGTCAAAAGACAGTAACAAATAGTTGCAAAAAACTATATGAAAAAATGCTCACTAATATATACTTCAAAATAATCCTTAGGCTTTACTTCATTCCGGGAAAATTGGCAAAAATGACAAAAGACAAGTTAGTGTTAGAAGGGATGTGAAAAGAGGTATCTTCTCCAATGTTTGAGGAGCTGTGAGTTAACTCAATCATTCTGTGCTGTAATTTGGAATTATGCATACAAAGTGACTAATTTTGACCCAAAGACTCCACAGCTATGTGTATCCCCTGCCAAGAATGTCATTGGCAAAAGGGAAGACTCCAATGTACCAAAATATTCATAGCAGCACTTCTTATGATAGCAAAGGATCAGAAAAAAATAGCTGAATTATGGCAAGTAAATGTAATGGAACATTACAATGTTACAATGCAAAATGAAGTACAGCCAGGAAAACAAGATACAATGATTATAACAATGTAAATGGAAAGAACAACCACCAAATACAACACCAAATAAAAACTGAATTTATGAAATTATAAAGAAGCAGTTTGTTTCCAAAAGAAAGATATGACAGCTCTCCCCACTCATCTGCCGAAGTGGGGACCCCTGGGATACACAACACTGCATGTAAATCAGAATTTCTTTAACTGGTTTGGCTGATTTTTTTTTCCCTCTTCCTTTCCTTTACCTCTTACTCTCTCAAGAAATTCTGTTATAACAGATGGCTCTCTGAGAAGCAATGGAGGGAAACAGAGGTTAATGCAAATGATGTAAAAACAAAAGATGTAAATAAAAATGTATCCTTTTAAAGTCAGGCAAGGAAGAGCAAAAGGATTGCCAAGAAGCAGTAAGAAATCCCAGTTAAGATAAGGTAACATAAATTTCTAACGAACACAATATGGTTATGTCACTTCCTCCAAAAGGTGGACAGGAACAATAATCCAGTTTAGGAATTTTAAAAGGGAGCAGTAGTTATTCTGAAAAGGAACATGGCTTAATGAGTTGTTAGGGCTCTAGACTTAGAATTCAGAATTAAATTCAAATCCCACCCACATCCATTTATTAGACGTTTATCTTTGCACAATTCATTTAACCTTTCCTCTAAAGTCCTTATTAGGAAGATGTAAGGAGCAGAAGAGTGCTGTCAGAAAGTCAAATTTACCAGTATTTATTAAGCACTTAATATGCACTGTGCTAAGCACTGTGGATATAATAACAAAATCAGTCCTTGCCCTCACAGAACTCAGTCTAACAGAGGACATAACATGCAAACAACTATATACAATGAAAATAATATATGGGATAAAGTGGAGGTAATCTCAGAGGAAAGGTACTACTAGCATTACATATGGGAAGCCGGGAAAGGCTTCTTGAAAGCAGAATTTTAAATGAGACTTTAAGGAAGCCAGGAGACAGAGAAAAGGAAGGAGATAATTCTAGGCATAGGGGATATATCAGGGAAAAGGCATGAAATCAGGAGATATCATCTTGTATGAGGACTAGCAAAGAAGCCAGCATTACTAAATAGAAGAGTGTATGGAGAAGGGTAAGCTGTAAGAAAATTGGAAAGGCAGGAAGGCAACAGGTAATGCAAGACTTCAAGAAAAGGGTATACTGAGAAAAGGCCATTACAGCTTGTCAATTAGGAAAACTTTGGTAACTGTGGAGAGAACAGTCTCAGATGCCTGGCAGGAGAAACCAAATAACAAACACCGAGGAGTAAGAAGAAAAAATGGAGATAATAACTAACAGTAGTTTTTTCTAGGAATTTGACAGTAAAAATAAGGAAGATATATAGACATATATCTTTATGGAGTTGTAGGTTCATGTGAGGGGTTTTTTTTAAGGGTTTTTTACTTCTGTTAAAAAAGTCTTCAGTTAATGAAAAAAGATGTGAAAAAGGGAGGCAGCAGTATCAGATCTTAAATTCTATTATAAGACAGTAATTATAAAAAAAATCTGGTACTAGCTAAGAAATAGAAAGATGGATCAGTGGAAGAGAGCAGACATAAAATACAGAGTAGTAAATGAATATAATAACCTTGTGCTTGACAAAAACAAAGACAAACTTTACCAAATATACTATTTGGTAAAAATTGTAGGGAAAACTGGAAAGCAGTCTGGCAGAAATTAGGTATAGAACAATATCTCACAATATAGAACACCATTTACCAAGATAAGGTCAAAATGGACACACGACCTAGATATAAAGGAATGTATCATAAGAAAACTAGAAGAGCATGAAACATATTATCCATCAGTCTCATGGATAAAAGAAAAAATTATGAATAAATAAGAGAGAGAAAGCATTGGGAAATATAAAATGGATAATTTTGATTATGTTAAATTAAAAAAGGTTTACACAAATAAAATCAATGTAGCCAAGATTAGAAGGAAAGTAGAAAATTAGAAAAAAAATATTTATAGACAATTTGTAAGATGAAAGCCTCATATCTCAAATACATAGAGAACTCTGTCAAATTTATAAGAATATGAGTCATTCTCCAATTGATAAATGGTCAAAGGACATGAACAGGTAGTTTTTAGAGGAAGAAATCAAAGCTACAAATAAACATATGAAAAAATGCTCTAAATCACCACTGATTAGAGAAATGCATATTCAAACAATTTTGAGATATCATCTCACACCTATCAGATTGGTGAAAATGATAGAAGGAGAAAATGACAAATGGAGGGAATGCGGAAAAATTGAGACACCAATACACTGTTGGTGGAATTGTGAACTGATCCAACAATTTTAGAGACCAATCTGAAATTATGTCTAAAGAGTTATAAAACTGAGTAGATATACCCTTTGACCCAGCAATACCACTATTAGGTCCCAAGATGATCGGGGAAAAAAATAATAGAACCTATATATTCTAAAATATTTATAGCAGCTCCCTTTATGGGGACAAAGAACAGGGAATTGAGGGGATGCCCAACAAATTGAGGAATGGCTGAGTAAGTTGTAGTATATGATTGTAATGGAATACTACTGTGCTCTAAGGTTAATTTTAGAAAAACATGGAAAGACTTGCATTAAATAATGAAGAGTAAAATGAGTAGAACCAAAAGAATGTTGTATACAGTAACAATACTGTTCACAGAGTAAATGTGAATGGCTAAGCTATTATTCTGTTATATGAATATTCAAATCAACTACAAAGGAAGGAAGATGCTATCCACCTCCAGAGAAAGAACTGATACATGACATTATATATTGTATAATTGCACATATATATCTGTGTCAAATGGTCACCTTCTCTAGCGCAGGGTTGAGAAGAAGAGAGAAAAACAGCTTGCAACTTAAATGTAACAAAAATAAAATTCTTTAAAAAAAAAAAAAGAATCACTGTACTTCCTGAAAACCATGGGGGAAAAAATACTTGTGACTCTATTTCAGACATCAAAAAGGAAAATTGCTAAGATCTACTAGTACTATAGAGCAAAGTGATAATAGAAAGAATCCACAAATCACTGAATCACCCCTGCAAGGGAAATTGGGGAGGAAGAAGTGGAAGAATAGCAACAATGATGTCCCCAAAAGAAAACAATTAAAACATTTTCTTAAAATGAAGAGAACAGAAGGAAGCATAGAGAAGCAGGAGTCTTGTAATTAAAGTATGAAATTTATTATGTACTTTTTTTAAAGCATGAAGTATGAAGGAGACAGTTTCATATACAGAGCTCTTTTTGCATTTTGTTTTTTACATGGAAATGGTTTTTTGGTGTTTTAAGATAAGAATTTTTTAAAATTTGAGTTTTTTTATAATATTTTATAATATAACAATTACATGTTAAAACAATTTTTTTAACATTTGAGGTTTTTTTAAGTTTTGAGCTCCAAATTCTAACACTTTCTCCCTCCTTTCCTTCCCCCTCCCTGAGATGGTAAGCAATTTTCAATATAGGTTATAGATGTCCAATTATGCAAAAAATTTTTATATCAGTCATTTTATGAGAGGAAGGAAGGAAGGAAGGAAGGAAGGAAGGAAGGAAGGAAGGAAGGAAGGAAGGAAGGAAGGAAGGAAGGAAGGAAGGAAGGAAGGAAGGAAGGAAGGAAGGAAGGAAGGAAGGAAGGAAAAAATAGCATGCTTCAGTCTGTATTCAGAAGGTATCATTTCTTTCTCTGCAGGCAGAAAGCATGCTTCATCATGAGTCCTTTGGGATTGTCTTGGATCACTGTATTGCTGAGAATATTTAAGTCATTCACAATTCTTCATTGTACAACTGTATATTGTACAATATTGCTGTTACTGTGTACAATGTTCTCCCAGTTCTGCTTACTTCACTTTTCATCAATTCATGTAAGTCTTTCCAGGTTTTTCTGAAATCACCCTGCTTGTCTTTTCTTAAAGCAATATAGCATTCCATTGCATTCATATACTACACCTTCTTCAGCCATTCCACAACTGATGGGCATCCCCAATACTCTGCCACCACAAAAAGAGCTGCCATAAATATTCTGCTACATTTCCCATTTTTGTGATCCCTAGAAGTGGTATTACTGGATCAAAGGTATAGACAGTTTTATAGTCCTTTGGGCATAGCTCTAAATTGCTCTCCAGAATCACTGGATTGATCACAATTCCACCAACAAGCATTTTTTTCCCCATTTTTCCCCTCCATCCCCTTTCCATTTTTGCCATATTAGCCAAACTGATACCTCAAAGTTGTTTTAATGTGTGTATCTCTAATCAATAGTTATTGAGAACTAAATAAAAACAAAAATAAAAATTTAATACAGAGCAACTGCAGTCTACCTATTGAACCCCTCCCTGCCTGGTCTGACGCTGAGTTTAAGGGACCCCGTGTTGGCCTTCAATTTTCTCACTGTCTACATTCATTCCTACTGCATTCTCCAACAGGTGCACTACATCTAGACAAAAAAGGAGAATAGAGAGAATGCAAGGAACTCCAAAAGACACTGGGCTCTTCTCTAGTCCTCATAAGAAATACCATCTCCAGACTCCATGCCTTTTCATTAGCTGTCCCTTAGCCATGGCATTATCACCCTTATCTCTGTCTCCTGGCTTCCTTCAGGTAAAATTTCACCTTCTGCAAGAAGTCTTTCTTAGTTTCTTATTCTAGTGCTTTTCCTTTGAGATTGCTTCCAATTCATCACATAGTTCCTTGAGAAAAGGGAATGTTTTGCCTTTCTTTGGATCCTCAATGCTTATTAGTGCCTGATGCATATAAAGTACTTAGTAATTAGCTCATTTGACTTTTGCATCCCTTCCCATTCTCTCCTCTCTCATGGCCACCAACTTAGTTCAGGCTCATTACTTTTTCCCTCTTAACATATGCTACCTGCTTCCAGCTTCTCCCTTTTCCAACACATACTCTACGCAGCTTTTCTAACAATATTCCTAAAGCACAGATCTAACCACATCACTTAGTGGCTCAAGAAGTTACAGTGGCTCCCCACTGCCTCTAGAATTAAATATGAATACCTATGGAATTTAAAGTCCTTCACAATTTGATTCCAGTATACCCTTCTAGACTAATTAGACCTTACACATTCTATTATCCAGACAAACTGGCCTACTTACTGTTTGCTATACACAACATTCTATCTCCCAGCTCTGTGCTTTTACACAGAATGTCTGAAATATGACCCCTCCTTACCTATACCTACTGGAACCTCTGGTTTAAGCACCACATACTTTATACAGAAGGCCATTCCAGTTACTCAGGCCTCTTCCCATCTCACCTACCAATTACTTTGTATTTGCTTTATATATCTTTTGTATCAACTTATATGTATATATGCTGCTTACCCCAATAGAATGAGAACTCCTTGAGAGAAGGTATTATTTGTTTTTGTAATCCCCAGGACCCAGTAAAATAGTGGGCCCATAGATGTCTGATTAAACTCTTATTTGGTGAATGGAGTATATTTTTCTGAACATATAGAAATGAATTTTTCTTTCTTTTTCACTAATTGAAAAATCACTGATGAAATGAAAACTCAAGGTCACTTGTCTTTGTTGCTGCACAAATAAAGAGGAACACAGTGACTTTTGGATTAGTCATATAACCTAAAATTTATAGTTTCTTCCACATTTCTGGATGAAATAATATATTTGATTTGGGAGATTTTTTATTTATAACTAAAATATGAAAAGCAGTAGGACATAATGGACAAACATATGGCCTCATATTAAGGAAAGCTTGGGTTTCAGTCTCACGTCTGAATATGCTGGCTATAACCCTGGGCAAGTTGACTTAACTTCTCTGTGCCTGCTGGCCCAACTCTGTGACTACAACATGCGAGAAAGTTGCTCATCTTCAATAGTACAGAAAATCTTTCAACAAGAGCTCTCTGTACTAAAGAAATTACAATGATAGTCAAAAGAAAAAGCAAATAATAATTAAAATAATCAGAAATTCCAAAAACCATGGGGATGTATAATATTCAAATAATTATACTTTTGCTGTTAAAGAAAATAATTAAGATAACAAATCATACTTATAATTAGGATAACAAATCATACTTTCCTAAAAAAAAAACACCCACTTAACAGAAGATGTTCTAATTCAGTGGAACAAAAAGTGACACCCAAATATCCATGATTAATCTCTTATACTGGACTTGGTTCCCCTTCCAAACATTTAAGAAGCACAGTAATACCTGGCTTATTTAGAATCATTAGTAAAGGTATTCCATCTGAGTAGAGAATAACAAATTCACTCCTTTAAAGAGTCAAAACTTATTTTTGCAATTTTAACAATTTTATAAAAATTTTGCTAAAACATATAATAGGAGTTTATCAAAGGAGTAGATTAGATACACAACACAAAAAAGCAAATGAAGAACAGTTCTGAGCTGATATCTCAGATATCTCACTTACTGTTGCACTCTGCCCATAGTAGCTTACTCTGAAAAAATGTCTCATAAACCAAATATTACTGAGATTAAGAAATTTGGTAAGTCGAATGTGAAAAAGACAGAAACACAAGATAAAAACCCATTACCTTCAAAAGAAAACAAATGAATAGAAGAGGGAGAATCATAACAAAGTCTGCCCTGCTGAAGTACACTATGTATTCCAAAAGCGCTGCCTTCTTTTTCACTTCTTTTTTTCATTTTGTACAACGCAAAGAAATCTGGATAAAGTTTAAAGGACTGCGCTGTTCCTTTCAATATTAGAAGTCTGAACTGTGAAACCTCTCCATCTGCATGTATGACTAGTTTGGATCCTGATGGCATACAAAGGGTTTGCATGTCCGTAAAAGAACCTGGAGGGAACCACTGAAAATATAGTTGAAAAAGTAAAATAGGAAGATTTACCAAGGTTCTGAAAAGCTGTGAAATATAAAAGTATACCAATTTTTTGTTCCAATAACTTTAGTTATTGGAATGCGCAATTTTTTAACAAGCAAATGAAAACACTGAAACCTTAGGAAAAAGAAGCAAATGAATATGGTGGCATGTTCAAGCATTTTCAACAAAGTCAAAGATTCTTTGGGAAAGAATCCACTGGAGAAGGACTATCTGACAAAAACTGATGAGAAAATAGGACAGCACTTTCAGAAGAAAGTAAGCATAAAATAGGCAGAAATGCTTAGATCATTAAGTCATATCAATGTTACAATAAGCTCTACATGCATACCTCACCTAGATATAAAAAGTCATACCACAAACAAACTAGAGGAGTGAGGAAGGAGATACCTTTCACAAATATGGATAAAGAAAGAGTTCTAGACCAAAAAAGGAATAGAGGAAATAATAAGAAATAAAATGGACAATCTTAAGTATATAAAATTAAAAAGTTCTTGCACAAACAAACCAATATAGTTAAAATTAGGAAGTAAGTTAGAGAAAATCTTTTCTGTAAATTCACCTGATGTCTAAGCTATACAGCTAATTGATAAGCTAATTGACAATTAACTGACAAGAACAAGAACCATTCCCTAAAAGATGAATGAATAGTTAAAGGATATGAGCAGGCAGTCTCCAAAGAATCAATGCAAGCTAACAATGTGAAAAAGTGCTCCAAACAACTAAAAGTAAGAGAGATGCCAATTAAAATAACTCAAAAATTCTATCTCATACCCATCAAATTGGCAAAGATTACAAAAAAGGAAAGCGGCAACTTTGGGTGGACAAGCACCCTAATACACTCCTAGGAGAGTTATGAACTGACACAAGAATTCTGAAAAGGAATTTTGGACACTATGCAAAAAATCATTAAATTGTGGCTACTAGCTACACTACTAGTCATACGCTGTTCTTGTTATTTATCCTTCGTTCTGTAAGAGTGCTATGGCATTAGGAAGCTGATGGCATGAACTGCAAGGGAACTGGATTTAAGTGAGGGACAGCTGTGCAACTAGTGACACATACTACTGAGATCAAAGACAGAGGAAAGGGAGTTATATACAAAACTAAAAACAAAAAATCTGTTAACAGCACTTTTTGCTGGAGCAAAGAACCAGTAACAAAGTAAGTCTCAGATCAACTGGGTGACAGCAGAACAAATTATGATATGTGAGGATTAATGGAACATTATTATGTGGTAAGAAATTACAAAAGGGACAGATTCTAAGAAATTTGAGAAGCCTCACATGAAATGATAGTGCAACAAGTGGAATAAAGAAAACAATTTATACAATAATGACAGTATTACAAAGGAAAACTCTAAAAACCTTAAAAACTATATAATGCAATGAATGACCAACCACAAAGTAATGCTAAAATAAAGAAATGCCAAACCATAAAGTAATACCAAACAAGATGGTGATGTCAAAAGAAAGAATATCAAAGAAACCATTAAAAATACTAAAAAAAAAAAAAAAAAAAAAAAAAGCAGAAGACACAAGCAAAGCAGTGTTGGAACTTCATGCTAAATTTAATGTATCATTTTTTTAAAAAGTAATCTATAAATAACAGATTTGGGTTTCATATATAATCTTTTTCTCTCCTTTAAATATGGAAATGTTCGTGTTTGTTTATATTTATCAAGTTCATAACAAAAGAGAAAACAAAAATATATATCTTCACCTATTTTCAAAAATAAAATATGTTGAACACGCTCTCAAACATAGATAGGTGGCCACAGCTCCAACCAAAGGTAGCAGGAAACAATAAACAAGGTATACAGAATATTCAAACCTACATAATCAAGAGCAGATGGTGTCTGGCCTCTCTGCCCATTCAATGGATACAACATTCATAACTGAAGACAGTGAACCAAATACTAGCAGAATCTGAACTTTCTATGTTAATCTGATTCCACCTAAATCATTTTCTTTTAAATTGGCATAATGTTGGCTTAGGGCCTCATATGTGGCCCTTGGACTGAATCCAAACTTCACAGAAAAAATCCCCTTAACTAAAGATTGGTTCTGTAAACTTGGACTCAGTCAAAAGGCCCCACCCAAGGACCTAAAAGGCCATATGTTTCCTTGAGGCTACAGGTTCCTCACCGCTGACCTAGGCCACTTCCAGAAACATTACTTCCTCAATCAAGTCCCTGAAACTAGCCCTAGAAAAATCTTGACCTCAGAGAAAAGAGAAAACAGGTCATTCTAATGTATCAACATACATTTATAAAACATTAATTATGTGCCAGGTATTGTGCTAAGTCCTGAGGGTACAAAGAAAAGACAAAAACAAGTCTATTCCCTCAAGGAGTTTACATTCTAAAGAGTGAGACAACTTATAAATACATAGGTATATGTCTACAGTAAATATAAACTAATCTGAGAGGAAGAGCATTCTAGGCATGAGGGACAATCTATGCAAAAGCTGAGAAGAGGAATGTCATGTATCAGGCATGTCAGGAATACCAAGTAAGCCAATATGATGAGCCCATAGAGTATGTAGAAGAGAGTAATCTGTTATAAGACTGGTAGGAAGGGTTCAAATTGTATTAATTTAATGTATCAAATTAAAATTCTGAAAGAAGAACGTATATTTGCTTGTGGAGTTAACAAGGATTCCCTAAAATATACTAAGATCTATACCCCAGGAAAATAACTTTGACAAGATAGATTAGAGTGAAATGAGACTAGAGGTAGGAAGCCCAATTAGAAGACTACTGCAATAGAAGGTTTAAGAAGTGATAGTGGGTATATGAGTGGAGAGAAGAAGACAGACAAAGGACATGGCAATTGACTGAATACGTGGTATGAATGAGAGTATGCAGATCAGGATGACACCAAAGTTACAAACCTGAAACACTGGAAGGATGGTGGTAACCTTGACACAAGGGTGAGTTTGAGGGTAAAAATGAGTTCTGTTTTATGTATACTGAATTTGAGATGCCTAGAAGATATCTCATGTCCAATAGGAAGCTCATGATATAGTAATGAAACTCAAGAGTAACTAGGGCTGGTTATAGAGATGTGATAGTCATCTACATAACAATGAAAACTAGACCCATGGAAAGTAATGAGCTCATCAAATGAAAGAGTATAAAAAGGAAATGAAGGCCGAGGACAAGGGGAGGCGGGGGGCAGGACACTTGCAGTTAGTGTGACATGAATGAAGATGCAGCATAGGAAACCAAGAAGTGGTTAGACAAGAGAGTAGTGACATGAAAACCCTGAGAAAAGAAAATGGTCAACAGTCTCAGAAATCACAGAGGTCAAGAAAGATGAAGACTGGGGAGAAGCCAAGATGGCGGAGCAGAAAGACTCAAGTATGCTAGCTCCGAACCCACAGCCCATAAATTTTCTGTAAAAAGAACTCCCCACAAATTCTGGAGCAGAGCAAGCCGCGCAAAAGCGCAGTGGAAGAGATTTCCGTTCCAAAGAGCCCTGGAAAGCCATCCCCAGGGGTCTGTCTGGCACCAGACAGCGGAGCCCACCCCTGCGCTGCCCTGGCCACCGGGCCCAAGAGGAACAGGTCCGAGCAGGCTTCAGGGACGGAATCTCTGGCGACCACGAAGGTCCCTCCACCCACAGGCACTCCAGGTCAGTGAGAGAGACTTCTGGACTGGCCGAGAGGGGAGCGGGGTGTCTTCGTGACTCGGGCCCCCTCGGGAGGCAGTGAGGAGACAGGGACAGCAGCAGAACCAGGCTCACGGAGCAGACAGGAGCTCTGCTCCATTACTGAAAGTCTCTAAACCCCCTGAGGGAACTGAGCCTGGGGGGCAGCCCTGCCCCCACCTGAGCACCAGAACTTAAGCTCACATTGAATAGCAGCTGTGCCCGCCGTGGAAAGCCCTGAGGCTGGCTGGGGAGCAGCATTTGAATCTCAGACCCCAAGCACTAGCTGGGCAGATCTAGGCAGGGGGGCGGGGGTGAAAAGGAATCTCAGAAGTCAAGTAACTGGCTGGGAAAGTGCCCAGAAAAGGGAAGAAAAATAAGACCATAGAAAGCTACTTTCTTGGGGAACAGATGTTCCCACCTTTCATTTCTGATGATGAGGAACAATGCTTACCATCAGGGAAAGACATGGAGGTCAGGGCCTCTGTATCCCAGACATCCGAGGTGGATTGTCTGGTGGGCTCAGGCCATGGAAGAGCTCAAAAAAGATTTTGAAAATCAAGTTAGACAGGAGGAAGAAAAACTGGGAAGAGATAAGATGCAAGAAAAGCATGAAAAACGGGTCAATACCCTGCTAAAGGACACCCAAAAAAATGCTGAAGAAAATAACACCTTAAAAAATAGGCTCACTCAATTGGCAAAAGAGGTTCAAAAAGCCAATGAGGAGAAGAATGCTTTCAAAAGCAGAATTAGCCAAATGGAAAAAGAGGTTCAAAAGCTCACTGAAGAAAATAGTTCTCTCAAGATTAGAATGGAACAGATGGAGGCTAATGACTTTCTGAGAAACCAAGAAATCATAAAACAAAACCAAAAGAATGAAAAAAAATGGAAGAGAATGTGAAATATCTCATTGGAAAAACAACTGACATGGAAAATAGATCCAAGAGAAACAATTTAAAAATTATGGGACTACCTGAAAGCCATGGTCAAAAAAAGAGCCTAGACATCATCTTTCATGAAATTATCAAGGAAAACTGCCCTGAGATTCTAGAACCAGAGGGCAAAATAAGGATTGAAGGAATCCATCGATCACCACCTGAAAGAGATCCAAAAAGAGAAACTCCTAGGAACATTGTGGCCAAATTTCAGAACTCTCAGGTCAAGGAGAAAATCTTACAAGCAGCTAGAAAGAAACAATTCAAGAATTGTGGAAATAAAATCAGGATAACTCAAGATCTAGCAGCTTCTACATTAAGGGATCGAAGGGCGTGGAATAGGATATTCCAGAAGTCAAAGGAACTAGGGCTCAAACCAAGAATCACCTACCCAGCAAAACTGAGTATAATACTTCAGGGGAAAATATGGTCTTTCATTGAAACAGAGGACTTTCAAGCATTCTTGATGAAAAGACCAGAGCTGAAAAGAAAATTTGACTTTCAAACACAAGAATGAGAAGAAGCATGAAAAAGTAAATGGCAAAGAGAAGTCGTAAGGGACTTACCAAAAGTGAACTGTTTACATTCCTACATGGAAAGACAATATTTGTAACTCTTAAAACTTTTCAGTATCTGGGTAGTTGGTGGGACCCCACGCACACATACACACACATACACACACACATACACGTGTGCATGCACACACACATACACACATGCACGCACATAAAGAGACAGAGAGCACAGAGTGAACTGAATAGGATGGGATCATATCTTAAAAGAAATTAAGGTAAATGGTGAGAGAGAAATGTAGTGGGAGGAGAGAGGGTGAAATGGAATGGGGTAAAATATCTCATTCAAGAGGCAAGCAGGAGACTTTTTAGTGGAGGGAAAAAGAGGAGAGTTGAGAAAAAACAAGAAGTTTACCCTCATCACATTCAACTAAAGGAAGGAATAAAATGCACACTCATTTTGGTATGAAAACCTATCTTACAATACAGGAAAGTGGGGGAGAAGGAGATAAGCAGGGTGCAGGGGATGATGGAAGGGAGGGCAATGGGAGGAGGAGCAATTTGAAGTCAACACTCGGGGAGAGACAGGATCAAAACACAGAATAGAAACAATGGGGGGCAGAATAGGATGGAGGGAAATATAGTTAGTCTTACACAACTTGACTATTATGGAAGTCATTTGCAAAACTACAAAGATATGGCCTATATTAAATTGCCTGCCTTCCCAAAGGGAATGGGTAGGGAGGGAGGGATGGGGAGAATTTGGAACTCAAAGTCTTAGGAACAACTATTTAGTATTGTTCTTGCTACTAGGAAACAAGAAATACAGTTAATGGGGAATAGTCATCTGGCCCTACAGGACAAAAGAGAAGATGGGGACAAGAGAAGGGAGGGATAATAGAAGAGAAGGCAGATTGGTGATAGGGAAAATTAGAATGCTCAGTGTATTGGGGAGGGGAGAAAAGGGGAGAAAATTTGGAACCCAAAATTTTGTAAAAATGAATGTAAAAAGTTAAATAAATAAATTGCTATTAAAAAAAAAAAAGAAAAAGATGAAGACTGAGGAAAGGCCATAAAACTTGGCAATAAAGAGATAATTATTCCCAACAGATAAATGGTCAAGGGATATGATCAGTTTTTATTTGAAGTAATCAAAGTCACATATAAACATATGAAAAAATGCTCTAAATCACTATTTAGTAATTTTAAAAGTACAAATAAGAACAAGTCTAAGGTACCACCGAATACCTATCAGATTGGCTAACATGACCAAAAAAGAATATGACAAATGCTAGTGGGGTTGTAGGAAAATAGGTACACTAAGGCAGGACTTCTTAAACTTTTTCCACTTGCAACCTCTTCAGCACTTCTTAAAGTGGTCACGACCCAGTTTCAGAAGGCTGCATGCACTGTAGGGTAGAGTTATGAACTAGTTCAACTATTCTGGAGAATAATTTGGAACTAGGCCCAAAGGGTTATAAAATTGTGCATATCCAGCAATACCACTACCAGGTCTGTATCCCAAGATGATGAAAGGAAAAGGAAAAGGACCCATATATACAAAAATATTGACAGTAGCTCTATTTGTGGTGACAAAGAATTAGAAGGACAGCTAAGTGGTATAGTAGAAAGAGTGCTGGTCCCAGAGTCAAAAAGACTCTTCCTGAGTTCAAATCTGACCTCAGACACTTAACTAGTTCTGTGATCCTGGGCAAATCACATATACCTGTTTTTCTTGGTTTCCTTATCTGTAAAATGAGTTGGAAAAGGAAATGACAAACTACTCCAGTATCTTTGCCAAGAAAACCCCAACTGGGATCACAAGGAGCCAGACACAACTGAAAACAACCAAACAAAGAATTGAAACTGGGGGGATAACCACCAATTAGGAAATGGCTGAACAAGTTATGGTATATGAATGTGATGGAATACTACTGTGCTTTAAAAAATTATAAAGGGGGTGGCAGAACCAAGATGGCAGAAAAAAAATAGCAAGTCACCTAAGTTCTCCCAAATTCCCCTCCAAACAATTTTTTAAAATACCTCAAAACAAATTCTGGAGTGGCAGAACCCAGAAAAGGGAAGAGTGAAGCAATTTTCTAGTCCAAGACAACTTAGAACATCAACAGGAAAGGTCTGCCAAACCAGAGTGACAGTGAAGCACACTCCAGCACAGACCACACCCCAGCAAACCAGTGGCAAGCCTTGAGGAGGAAGGGGGAGAAGGGGTTCCAGGGGTGTAACTAAATCAGCAGTAGCAGCTTCCCAAGCTCTTAGCCCAAAGAAGAGACCAGACAACTGATCAAAATAGGATTACA
Organism: Bettongia penicillata ogilbyi; assembly: GCA_023548195.1. Classification (NCBI taxonomy): domain Eukaryota; kingdom Metazoa; phylum Chordata; class Mammalia; order Diprotodontia; family Potoroidae; genus Bettongia; species Bettongia penicillata. The sequence goes on from JAJHZJ010000145.1 coordinate 1,896,679, forward strand.
GTGTTCCCTTTGCTGGCACTGGTTGAAGAACTCTGTTGCATTGACCAAACATGGAGCCAGGCCACAATTCTGAGCAACAATCCCAGGGCAAGGAGGAATACTAGCACATCAGAGATCATAGCCACAGGAGGGCTGGGACCCTGGTCACAATATAAGGGTTGAAAAGAGTGCTTATGGTTGCTCACAAACCAAAGTGCAGGCCAGGACAGCAGTAGCTACACTGTCCTTACATCACACCATGTTGGAAAAACTGAAAATTTATAGACCTCCAGAACTAGCTGTAAGAACAGAAGCAAGAAAGACCTGAAACAGAGCCTTCTACACCTCAGGAGAAGAGTCCTCTCTTTAACATAGAATTAAAAGTCAAGAAATAGGCTGGAAAACGAACCACAAAAAAAGAACCTGATTATGGAAAATCACTATAGTGACAGGAAAGATCAAAACAAACTTAGAAGAAGATAACCAAGTCAATACTGCTACAGCCAAAGTAAAAAAAAAAAAAATGGGAATTGGTCTTAGGCCACAAAAGAATTCCTGGAAGAGCTCAAAAAGGATTTTAAAAATCAAACATGAGAGGAAAAGGAGAAATACAGAAAAGAAATGACAGTGATGAAAGAAAATCATGAAACAAGAAGAGTCAACAGCTCGGTAAAACACACACACTCAAAAACAATACTGAAGAAAATAACACCTTAAAAAACAGAATAGATCACAAGGATAATGCATTTTGATCAGACAGGATTTATACCAGGAATGCAGGACTGATTCAATATTAAGAAAACTATCAGCATTATTGATCACATCAACAACAAAACTAACAGAAACCATATGATTATCTCAATAGATGCAGAAAAAGCTTTTGACAAAATACAACATCCATACCTATTGAAAACACTGAAGAACATATGAATAAATGGAGCCTTCCTTGAAATAATAAGTAGTATCTACCTAAAACCATCAGGAAGTATTCTATGTAATGGAGACAAGGCAGATACATTTCCAATAATATTAGGGGTGAAACAAGGATGTCCATTATCACCACTGTTATTCAATATGGTTACTAGAAATGTTAGTTTTAGCAATAAGAGAAGAAAAAGAAATTGAAGGAATTAGAATAGGCAAAGAAGAAACTAAGCTATCACTCTTTGCACACAATATGATGACATACTTAGAGAATCCTAGAGTATCAAGTACAAACTACTTGAAATAATAAACAACTTTGGCAAAGTTGCAGGTTACAAAACAAACCCATGTAAATCATCTGCATTTCTATATATTACTAACAAAACCCAACAGCAAGAGATAGAAAGAGAAATCCTATTTAAAGTTACGGTAGACACTATAAAATATTTGGAAGTCTACCTTCCAAAACAAACCTAGGGACTATATGAACACAATTACAAAACATTTTTCGCGTAAATAAAGTCAGATCTAAGTAACTGGAAAAACATCAGTTGCTTGTGGATTGGCCAAGCTAATATAATAAAAATGACAATTCTAGCTAAATTAATGTACTTATTCAGGGCCATATTAAACTGCCAGAAAATTATTTTCTAGAGCTAGAAAAAATAATATCAAAATTCATATGGAAGAACGAAAGGTCCAGAATATCAAGGGAATTAATGAAAAGAAATACTAGGGAAGGTGGTCTAGCCATACTCAAGACACAGCAGTCAATGAACATAGCAGTATACTGTTTGATAAACCCAGGGACACCAGCTTCTGGGATAAGAATTCACTATTTGACAAAAACCTCTGGGAAAATTGGATAACAGTGTAGCAGAAACTGGGCATAGACCAATGCCTGACACCATACACAAGAATAAAGTCCAAATGGGTACACAATCTTGATATAAAAGCTGAAACTATAAATAAACTAGGGGAGCAAGGGATAGTCTATTTGTCATATTTATGAAGAATTGAGAAATTTATGACCAAAGAAGAGACTGAGAACATTATGAAGTGCAAAATGGATAATTTTGATTACCTTAAATTGAAAGTATTTGCACAAACACATCCAATGCAACCAAGATTAGAAAGGAAGCAGAAAACTGGGAAAGAATTTCTACAAATAGTGTCTGTGATATAGGTCACATTTCTAAACTATATAGAGAACTGAGTCAAATTTATAAGAATACAAGTCATTCCCCAATTGATAAAGGGTCATATGACCAGGCAGTTTTCAGAGGAAGAAATTAAAGTCATCTATAGTCATATGAAAAAATGCCCTAAATCACTACTGATTAGAGAAATGCAAATCAAAACAATTCTGAGGTACCACATGATACCTATTAGATTAGCAAATATGACAAAGGAAGATGATAAATGTTGGAGATGTGGGACAGTTGGAACACTAATTCATTGTTGGTGGAGCTGTGAGCTAATCTAACCGTTCTAGAGAGCAATTTGGAACTATGCCCAAAGGGCTACAAAAATGTGCATACCCTTTGACCTAGCAATACCGCTTCTAGGGCTGTATCCCAAAGAGATCATAAAAATGGGAAAAAGTTCCACATGTATAAAAATATTTATAGCAGTTCTTTTTGTGGTGGCCAAGAACTGGAAATTGAGGGGATACCTATCAACTGGGAAATGGCTGAACAAGTTGTGGTATATGAATGTAATGGAATACTATTGTGCTATGAGAAATGACTAACAGCTGGACTTCAGAAAAACATGGAAAGACTTATATGAACTGATGAACATTATACACAGTAACATCCACAGTGTGTGAGGACTGTTTCTGAGACTTAGCCCTTCACAACAAAGGAAGGACCTAAAACATCCCCAAAGGACTGCTGAGACAAAATGCCATTCACATTCAGAGAAAAAACTATGGAATTGAAATGCAGAATGAAGCAGACTATTTTCTCTTATGTTATGTTTTGGTTTGGTTTTTCTCATGATTTCTCCCATTCATTTTAATCCTTCTATGCAACATGACTAATAAGAAAATGTGTTTAATAAAAATGTATGTGTAGAATCCATATAAGATTACATGCTGTCTCGGGGAGGGAGGGGGGAAAATTTAAAACTTATGGAAGTGATAAATTAATTAAATTTTTTTTAAATTAAAAAAGAAAACCAAATAGACCAAAATGCCAAAGAGGAACAAAAATCCAATGAATAGAACTCCTTAAAAAGCAGAATTGCTCAAATGGAAAAAGGAGGTACTAAAGCCCATTGAAGAAAATGATTCCTTAAAAATTGGAATGAAGCTAATGGCTCCACAAGACATCAAGAAACCATAAAACAATGGGGGGAAAAAGAAGAAAATGTGAACCATCTCATTGGCAAAATAAATGACCTGGAAAATAGATCAAGGAGAGATAATTTAAGAATTATTGGACTATCTGAAAGCAATGATCAAAAAAAGAACCTAGATACTATCTTTCAAGAAATTATCAAGGAAAAACTACCCTGATATTTTAGAATCAGAGAGTAAAATAGAAGAGATCCCTACTACTAAAAGAGATCCCAGTGAAAATTCTCAGAAATATTACAGCCAAATTCCAGAGCTCCCAGGTCAAGGAAAAATACTGTGAGCAGCCAGAAAGAAACAATTCAAACATCATGGAGCCACAGTAATAATAATATAAGATTCAGCAGTTTCTACATTAAAGGAGCAGAGGGCTAGAAAAGAGGGCTTAGAATATGTTATCCCAGAAGGGAAAGGAGCTAGGATTACAACCAAGAACACCTACCCAGCAAAGTTCAGAAACTGAGTATAATCCTGCAGGCAAAAAAATAAAATAAGACATTCAATTAAACAGAAGACTTTCAAGTATTCCTGATGAAAAGATCACAGCTGAATAAAAAATATTTCATTCAAACCAAAGATTCAAGAAAAAGTATAAAAAAGTAAACAGGAAAGAGAAATCATAAGGAATTCAATAAGGGTAAATTGTTTACATTCCTGCATGGGAAGATGATATTTGGAACTCCTAAGACTTTCTCATTATTAGGGCAGTTAGAAGGAATACACAGAGAGGTGTGAGATGAATAAGATAGAATGATATCTAAAAAAATTAAGCAGTGAGAAAGAGGAATGCACTGGGAAAAGGAAAGGGAGAGGCAGAATGGGGTAAATTATCTCACATAAAAGAGGTACAAAAGAGTTTTTACAATGGAGGTGATAGAATCACACTTGAACCTTTCTGTTACTGATATTGGCTTAAGGAGGGAATAACAGACACACTCAGTTGGGTATAGAAATCTGTCTTCTCCTAGGGGAAAGTAGGAAGAAAAGTGAATAAAAGAAGGGAGGAGGGAAGAGCTGATAGAAGGGAGGGTAAATTGGGAGAATCAGGAGTCAGAAGCAAAACACTTTTGAGGAGAAAAAGTAGTATAAACAAGGAAAAATAGGATAAAGGGAAATACACACTAATCATAGTGAAAATTTATAGCAAGTTTCTTGGACAAAGGCCTCATTTCTCAAATATACAGAGAACTGAGTTAAATTTACAAAAATAAGAGACATTCCCCAGTTGATAAGTGGCCAAAAGATATAATCAGGCAGTTTTCAGATAAAGTAATCAAACCTATAGACATATCCAAAAACATGCTGTAAATCATTAATAAATACATAAATTATTATTGACTAGAGAAATGTAAGTTAAAATATTTCTGAGGTACCACCCCACACCTATCACACTGGCTAATTATGACAGAAAAGGAAAATGGCAAATGTGGGCAGGGATGTGGGAAAACTGAGACACTGATGCATTACCAGTGGAGTTGTGAACTGATTCAAACATTCTGGAGAGCAATTTGGAATTATGCCCAAAGGGCTGTAATACCACACATACATACCCTCTGACCCATCAATATTACTACTAGGTGTATATCCCAAAGAGAGAAGAAACAAAAAGGAAAAGGTCCTATACATACAAAAATATTTGTAGCTGTTCTTTTTATGGTGGCAAAGAATTGGAAATCAAGGAGATATCCATCAATTGGGGAATGTCTAAACAAGTTGTGGGATATGATTGCAATGGAATACTATCATACTACAAGAAATTACAAGTAGAATGCTCTCAGAAAAACCTGGTTAGACTTACATGAAATAAGGCACAATGAAATTAGCAGAACCAGAAAAACATTGTACATAGGGTTGTACAATATTGTACAATAATCAACTGTAAATGACTTAGTTATTCTCAGCAATACGATGATCTAAGACATTTCCAAAAGACTTAATGATAAAAAAAATGGCATCCACCTCAAGAGAAAGAACTAATGGGCTCTGAACGCAGATCAAAACCTACTTTTTCCTATTTTATTTTTCTCGGGGTTTTTCTGTTTCCTTTTGCAACATGGCTAATATGGAAATATGTTTTGCTTTCCTTTTGCAACATGGTTAATATGGAAATATGTTTTACATGACTGCACAGGTATAACCTGTATCAAATTGCTTGCCTTCTCAATAAGGGTAGAACAGACAGAAAGAGAGAATTTGGAACTCAAAATTTTAAAAAATAAATGTTAAAAATTGTTTTTCAATATAATTGGGGAAAAATAAAATATCAATTAAAAAAAAAAGAAATGATGAAAAGGATGGTCTCAGAATACCCAGAGAAGACGTAACATGAACTGATACAAATTGAGCAGAATCAAAAGAACAATTTATACAGTAACAGCAATATAGTGAAGATAACCAAGACTTAATACCTCTAATCAATACAATGATCTATCATGATTCTAAAGGATTCATGATGTAATAGAAATGCTTTCTACCTCCAGAGAGAGAATTGATGGATTCAGAGTGCAGATTGAAGCATATTTTTTCCCTTTATTTTTCTTTCCTTTTCTTTTTTTTGGGGGGAGGAAGGAGGGAACATAGCTAATGTGGAAATGTTTTGTATGACTTCATTTGTATATGGGGTATCATTATTGCTAGCCTTCTCAATGGGTGAGGGAGGGCTGAAGAGAAAAGATAATTTGGAACTGAAAATAGAAATAAATTTTTTAAAAAGTTTAATTAGTAGGGGCGGAGTCAAGATGGCGGAGTAGAAAGACATGTTTACGAGCTCCGAACCCACAGCCCATAGAATTAATGTAAAAAGAGATCCCCGTAAGTTCTGGATCACTGCAAGGTGTGCAGAAACAGAGTGGAAGAGATTTCCGTTCCAGAGAGCCCTGGAGAGCCGTCCCCAGGGTCCGTCGGGCATGGAAAGCGGACCCCACCCCAGTGCTGCCCTGGCCGCAGCCCCAGAGAAGCTGATCCAAGCAGGCTTCAGGGACGGAAGCTCCAGCGGCCGGGAAAGTCCCTCTGCCCACAGAAGCTACAGGTCAGTGAGAGAGACAGCCGGGTCGAGAGGGGAGCGGAGTGTCTCCATGACTCGGGCCCCCTCGGGAGGAAGCCGCGGAGGTAGAGGCGGGGGGTGGCGGCGGAGGCAGCAGCTGCAGCGGCGGCCTGGGACTCCCCCAGAAGCAGGCAGGATCTTCATTACTGAGAGTCTCTGCATAAACCCCCGAGGGAGCTGAGCCTAGGAGACGGCCATGCCCCACCCCACTCCACTACTGAAGGTCTCTGCATAAAGCCCCTGAGGGACCTGAGCCTGGGAGGCGGCCCTCTCCCCACCCCAGCACCAGAACTAAAGCTCACATTGAATAGCAGCGGCGCCTGCCGCAGAAAGCCCATTTGAATCTCAGACCCCAAGCACTAGCTGGGCGGATCTAGGCGGGGGTGGACAGGAATCTCAGAAGTCAAGTAACTGACTGGGAACATCCCTAGAAAAGGGAAGAAAAATAAGACAATAGAGAGTTTTTTCGAACAGATGCAAATGATCCCAACTTTCGGATCTGATGACGACGACATATTCTTGCCATCAGGGAAAGACGTGGAGGGCGGGGCCTCGGTACCCCAGACATCCCAGGGGAATGTCGGGTGGGCTCAGGCTTTGGAGGAGCTCAAAAAGGATTTTGAAAAGCAAGTTATACAGGTGGAGGAAAAACTGGGAAGAGAAATGAGAGAGATGCAAGAAAAGTATGAAAAACGGGTCAATACCTTGGTAAAGGAGACCCAAAAAAATGCTGAAGAAAATAACACCTTGAAAAATAGGCTCACTCTATTGGCAAAAGAGGTCAAAAAGCCAATGAGGAGAAGAATGCTTTCAAAAGCAGAATGAGCCAAATGGAAAAAGAGGTTCAAAAGCTCACTGAAGAGAATAGTTCTCTCAACATTAGAATGGAAGAAATGGAGTCTAATGACTTTACGAGAAACCAAGAAATCACCAAACAAATCCAAAAGAATGAAAAAATGGAAGAGAAGGTGAAATATCTCATGGGAAAAACAACTGACCTGGAAAATAGATCCAGGAGAAACAATTTAAAAATTATGGGACTACCTGAAAGTCATGATCAAAAAAAGAGCCTAGATATCATCTTCCATGAAATTATCGAGGAAAACTGCCCTGACATTCTACAACCAGAGGGCAAAATAAGTATTGAAAGAATCCATCGATCACCTCCTGAAAGAGATCCAAAAAGAGAAGCTCCTAGGAACATTGTGGCCAAATTCCAGAACTCCCAGCTCAAGGAGAAAATCTTACAAGCAGCTAGAAAGAAACAATTCCAGTATTGTGGAAATACAATCAGGATAACTCAAGATCTAGCAGCTTCTACATTAAGGGATCGAAGGGCGTGGAATAGGATATTCCAGAAGTCAAAGGAACTAGGACTCAAACCAAGAATCACCTACCCAGCTAAACTGAGTATAATACTTCAGGGGAAAATATGGTCTTTCAATGAAACAGAGGACTTTCAAGCATTCTTGATGAAAAGACCAGAGCTGAAAAGAAAATTTGACTTTCAAACACAAGAATGAGAAGAAGCATGAAAAAGTAAACAGCAAAGAGAAGTCTCAAGGTACTTACCAGAAGTGAACTGTTTACATTCCTACATGGAAAGACAATATTTGTAACTCTTAAAACTTTTCAGTATCTGGGTAGTTGATGGGTCCATACACACACATGTACACGCATGCACGCACACACACATACACACATGCACACACATACAGAGACGGAGAGCACAGATTGAATTGAATAGGATGGGACCATATCTTAAAAGAAATTAAGGTAAATGGTGAGAGAGAAATGTAGTGGGAGGAAAGAGGGTGAAATGGAATGGGGTAATTATATGTCATTTAAGAGGCAAGTAGGAGACTTTTTAGTGGAGGGAAAAAGAGGAGAGCTGAGAAAAAAAAAAAACCAAGAAGTTTACCCTCATCACATTTGACTAAAGGAAGGAATAAAATGCACACTCATTTTGGTATGAAAACCTATCTTACAGTATAGGAAAGTGGAGGAGAAGGAGATAAGCAAGGGGGGGGGGGTGATAGAAGGGAGGGCAAAGGGAGGAGGGAGCAATTTGAAGTCAACACTCGGGGAGGGACAGGATCAAAAGACAGAAGAGAAACGATGAGGGGCAGGGTAGGGTGGAGGGTAATTCAGTTAGTCTTACACAACACGACTATCAGGGAAGTCATTTGCAAAACTACACAGATATGGCCTATATTGAATTGCCTGCCTTCCCAAAGGGAATGGGTGGGGAGGGAGGGATGGGGAGAATTTGGAACTCAAAGTTTTAGGAACAACTGTTTAGTATTGTTGTTGCTACTAGGAAAGAAGACATACAGTTAATGAGGAACAGAAAGTCATCTGGCCCTACAGGAGAAAAGAGAAAATGGAGACAAGAGAAGGGATTGATGACAGAAGAGAGGGCAGATTGGAGATAGGGAAAATTAGATTGCTTGGGGTATTGGGGTGAGGGGAGGGGAGGGGATAAAAGGGGAGAAAATTTGGAACCCAAAATTTTGTGAAAATGAATGTAAAAAGTTAAATAAATAAATTTTTTAAAAAAAGTTAATTAGTAACTTTAAAAAGAGCATTTTCAGTTAAGTGACAAAGGTGGAAGCCAAGCTGCAGAGGATTTCCAAGAGAGTGAGAGGTATATAATGGAGGCACCAAGTAAAGATAGATGGTTTTTTCAAATTTATAGGAAGATAACTAATAGGAATGTTAGAATTAGTGAAGGATTTCTAAGAATAGGAAGAGACCTGGAGAAACTCAGCAACATGTGAGAAACTGAATATCAGAGAGAGAAAGGTATGATAATGGGGGTTATCTGCTGGAAAAGATGATATGTTCACAGGTCCAATGAGCCAGAAAGAAGGGAATCCAGTTCAGGACCAGAAAAACTTAAGCTTGCTGTGAAGGCATCCAAATCAAGAGGGCTTGATAACATAACATAACAATAAGCATAACAAAAATATTTTGCCTGGGATAGCACTGGGATTTTGTGGGGCCAATCTAAAGGCAAAGAGGATGCCACTACCCAAAGAAACTCCCTACATGGAACCCACGGTCCAGTACTGTCCCTCATCCAAAAAGATTCTGACAGAAAGACGCCAGATTAGAAGACCCAAAAAATTTTAAACACATCCCCTGCTTTTTAATTCATTATTTGAAAAAGCCCTTTAATCATCCACGTCCCAAGATTTATTTTCTAAGCCTGGCTAGAAATCCAAACTCTAGCAAAAGCTCTCCTAATTCCAGGCCTTGACGTTTACAAACTGATCGCTTTATCTTTCACTCTTCTCTTACCTCTCTGATCTGACTACCTTAAGTTCTTATTGCATAAGAACTCCCCCTTAAGTATTCCAGCTTATCAAAATACCACCCAACCACCTCTAAAATGTCTTGAAAACACACCAATTCTTACTTAATTGACTCCATGTAATAACACAAAGTCCCAACAGCAAAGGGTACTTATAGGATAAAAAAGTAAGAAAATGATGAGAGTTGTTTAGAGAAAAGAATAGCACAGGAAACGAACAAAGTCCCAAAGAACCAATATTCTAGAGCTAATGAGAATGCCTTAGAAAAATGGACTAAGGTTAACTAGGAAATTAATATGAGGCACTAACAAAGAGCAAAATTAACATAAACCAAACACTGAAGAGAAGGAAGAGAGCTGGAATAAAAAAATACAGTCTAAATACCACCTAAAGTGAGAGATGTACCAATTGTAGTTAGCTGTGCCTATATGTGGACGTATTGGAGGAGAATGCTGAGAGGAAAAAAATAAATTGGTAAGTAGGCGATGAATTATCTAACCCTAATGTCTGTCCTGCATTCGAATCCTGCCAAATTACTAACTGTCCATGGGACATCTGGATGTTCCAAAGGCATACGTAAAAGTGTCAGACCTCTGTTTCTTCCCAATCCATCTTTCTTTCAGGTTTTCCCATTTCTAATGATGGCATACAATCATCAGAGTCACTCTGGTTTGCAACCTTGCAATCATCCTTGATTCTACCCTTTCCCTAAACACCCACATCTAATCAGTTACCAAAACCTTATTCTAACTTGATAGCACCTCTTTTATCATCCCATTCTTTTCCACTCATAGGGTCTCTACCCTAATTCAAATCCTTTCCTCAAAGTACCTAATTGCATCCTTACTGATTCATTTGTTTTCCGTATGTTTTCTCTCCAGTCATCCAAATGTCCTAGGGATCCCACTAGTAAAAAGTCAAAAATAGAAAAATAGAAAAAGTCCCATATACAACAAAACATTCAAAACAAAAGAGAGAAAAGAACAGAAAGTAGATTCCTATAGAATGATGATGGAAGAAATTGTGGTACCTCATTGTGATGGAATGTTACTGCCCTGTAAGAAGAGAATGAGGATTCCGGGAAGCAAAATAAGATTTTTATCAGCAGATGCTGCTGAGTGAAGTAAGCAGAATCAGTTTTTTAAAAAATCACATTGACAATAAGTAAAAGTAAATACTAAAAACAGGAAACTGAATACAGTGTGATGATAGCAATCAAGCTGGGCCCTAAAGAAGGGTTGAGAAAATAGTTGGGAAAACATCACTTATTTTGGGGGGAGAAGGGGAGTTACACAGAATTAATGAAGTATTAATTAAGTGCTCACAGTGTGCAGAGACAAAGAAAAGACAGTCCCTATGGAGGCAGAAACTTGCATATGCTGTCAGGTCCGGTAGATATCTTGATTTATTTTTCTGGGCTGCTTTTTTTCCCTTTTCTTAGTCTTTGAAAGAATGGACACCACGCTGGGTACGGGAAGAAAGATAACCGGAAATAAGGGTGACTTTTTTAAAAAGTCAATAAAACAAACTGTTAGGATTGGTGGCTTTTACACAAAATGCGTGCTGCCCAACACGCTAACACACAGTCTACACAGCACCTCGCTTATCAGTTTCAGCGTCGGTCTACACCAGCTCTGAGAGAGAACAGTAAGGAATGTCAGTGGCCCGGCCCCCCGCGGACCGTCCGCAGCCAGCGCCTCGGCCAGCCCGCCCCGGTCCCCCGCCGCGACCCCTCCCCGCAGGAGCGGGCGGGGCCGCGGGGAGGGGGAGGGGAAAGAGGCCCGAGTGTCAAAGCCGCCGACGCCGGCCCCTCCTCCCGGAGAGTCCGGTGACAGCTCGCCCGGCGGGCAGGTGCAGCCGCCCGGCCCAGCGGCCCGCCCACCGAGCCCCGCGCCCCGGGCCGGCCCGGTGTCACCTGTCAGGGCCCGGCTTCCCCGCTTGCTGCCCCCTCCCTCGGCGGCAGTGGGGACCGGGAGGAGTCGGGAAGCGAGGGAGTGGGGGGGGGCGCAACAGCCGCCACCCCGGGTCCGGGGCCCTTGGAGACCAGGGAAGACCGGGAAGCCGCGCGGATTTACCGAAGGGTGGGCCCCACGCAGGCAGTGTCGGTGCTCTCGATCTCCTGCAGGATCCGCTCGTGTTCGGGGACGGCCGCCGGGCCCTCACCGCCCTCCGCCATCTTGGACTGAGGCAGAACCAACAGCCGCGGCGGCGCGAGAGCCGGGGAGCCGCGAGCTCGGGAGCGGGCGGGGGCCGGGGAGGGGGGGAGCGCAGGGGAGCGGCCCGCGGGGGCGGGAGGAGCGCGCGGCGAGGCGTCTGCCCCCCACCCCCCTCCCACGTCGCCCCCTCCCGGCCTTCACACGTGGCCGAGGGCCCGTGTGGGCCCCGCCGGCGTACGGGGCGGGGGGCCGCCGCTTTGGCCTCAGTAAAGTGGAGGGAGTCACCTAGGTGACCGCGGTGTGCCGCTAGTGACGTCTGGTTTTCTGTAAAGAGCCAAAGAGTTTCACCCGGCAGCGGGTTATCCGGTGAATACCCCTATGTGATGCGGAGATCCAGCAGCAGCCGCCGGGACTTGGGAGCTCGTATCGGCCCTTAGGCTAACTCGCCGCGGAGCCTGAAGCCAAGCGCCCGGGCCTGCGGGGAATTAGAATGGAAGCTCCCCCAGGGCAGGGCTGTGGGACCTCCTTCTACACCGGCAGCCCTCCGTTAACACCTGTTGACTTAGTTTGAATGCGGCTTCCGATCCTCGCCTGTAAAATCAGGGTGTTGGGGTGTGAAGGAAGGCTAATAATCCCAGCTAATAACAAAAATGCAAATCAAAACAACTCCGAAATTTCACCGACCCCGGCCGACTGGCAAAGACCGCAAAAGACGGTGTGGAAGGGGCTTCTGAAAAGACGGGCACCCCGCATGGTTTGTGAACGGATCCAACTCCTCTGGAAAGTAATTAAGATGACAGGCGAAGAAAATGATTGAAATGTCCATGCCCCTTACGGAGAGCCTGCTGTTAAGCATATATACCGGGGAGATCAGTGAGAAAAAGTCCTCATAAAAGTCAAAATATATAATATATACAAACACATAGATCCATATACAAATACTATATATATATATATATATATATATATATACACACACACACACACACACACACACACACACACATATAGTATATTATAGCAAAATTTGGGGGAAGTAGCAAAGAACTGGCAACAAAGGCGGTAATCAGTAGGGGAATGGTTAAATAAATTGCCATAAATAAATGCGAGGGAGTATTACTGCACTTACAAGCAACTATCAGGGAGAATAGAGAAAAGCATAGAATTTTTAGGAACTGATGCAAAGTGAACCACGCAGAATCAAGAAAACCCCAATGACTACAACACCACTAAAGGAAAGAATTTAAAGAAAAAAAAAAGTTGGATTTTACAAAGACTAAATTTGGTCCCAAAGAAGAAATGAAAAAATGTACTTTACAGAAGTAGAAGACTATGGATGTGGAATTTTGCATATAATATAAGGGTCAGTTTTCCAATTTTTTGCTTCCAATTTTGCTGAATTTTTTTTTCATTCTCTGTTGCAAAGTATGTTTCTCTAGGTAGAAGAGAGAGAAATATATTTGGAAATGGAGGTGATATAAAGACAAATGTAACCTCAGTGTCAAAGCATTGGGGTTACATGCAAAAAAAAAGTCAATACTTTAAAAAAAATATTTTAAAGGAGGGGATTGCTTAGACCAGTGGTTCTCAAAGGAAATGCCTCAGGAAACTATTGTGCCATCCCTAGATATACCACGAAATTTTGAATGTTACTTTACTACGGATACCTTGAACTTGTAAAGAGATTTTTTAAAAAGGCTACTCCTGTTGAAGGGAAACTGCGCATGCAAGTACCGATTCCCCACTGCAAAGAAATGAAGAAACAAAATTTGAGGATATCATAACTAGGTATCTCCAAGGTCCCTTCCATCTCTAACTGTATAATTCTTAGATAAATAAAACAGGGCTTCTGGCTTCAAAGAATCTATCATCTAATTGGGAAGATAAGAAAGGGATAAATCTTCTTCTATATGAAATTTCCCCTTGCCCCTGCAAAATGCAAGCTATCTGAGTAGATGACAGTCTTTAGTTGTACCTGAAACTGGGGAAGGCAGTAGCCTTTGTCACCAGTGAGGTTGACTTCCTGATTCTAAGCCCTGCACTTCTTCACTTGGCCACAATCTATACTCTTAAATAACAACTGAAGATTAAATTGACTTCAAGACAATAATAGGAGTTCTGTGATTGAGCAGCCTATAATAAATATCAAGTAGTTATTATAGAAAATAAAAGCTATGAGACTTAAAAGACAGCCAGAGACACTGTGGGTCAGGGGTGGTAAAGACTTTCCTGAAGAAATAGAAATTGGATGAGAAGGCATCAGGGAGAAAGGAAAGAGATTCGCTCAGAAATAACGAAGTACAAAGTTAATTAAGGAAAAATCAGTAAACCAGTATGGCTAGAGCAGAGGCAAGACCAGAGATTTTGAAAAGGTAAATTAGTGCCAAATTTTGGGGTACCTTAGACAACCAAACAGTGGGTTTGGATTTTATCCTATAGGAAGTGATGACTAAAAAAATTTCGGGAAGATGAGTTTCAAGATGCAGTTAGACAGTTAATACAATGAGTTAGTACATTAGTACATATATTTGGAATAGGTACCACAGATGGACAGTTATTTGGTCCCAGAATTAAATTGGAGAAAGTAATTGGACTGGATTGTATTTGGAGATTATGTAGCACTTTAAATTTTCTTTTAAAGTTTTATTAGTGCCTTTTGGTTTTATAACATGCTTCTTCTAGATATATCCTTCCCCTACCCTGTGAGCTTTCCCTGGTAACAAAGATTTTTTTTTTAAAATGCAGCAAAACCAACTGATACAATGTATATATACATTTCCTTGTCCATACCCTTCCACCTCTTCAATGAAAAGGAGAGAAATGCATTTTCTCATCTCTGCTCCATGGCCATATTTGGTCATTATAATTACACATTGCTCAATTTCTTTTTTTTATTTGCATTGTTGTATTCATATATATTGTTTTTCTGATTCAGCTTACTTCACTGTGCAGTAGTTCCTATAAGTTTTCCCAAACTTCTCTTAATTATTCATATAAATCATTTTTACAGTATAGTAATATTCCATTACATTCAAATACCACAATTTGTTTAGCTGTTTCCCAAGCAATGAACACTTTCTTTTCAGTTCTTTGTTTACCCCAAAAAGTACTGCTATAAATATTTTGTTTTATATACCTTCCTATCATTTACTTCCATGGAGGTACATTTGATCTAAAATTTATGAAAAGCACTTAGCACATAGTAGGCAATATATAACTATATATGTATGTATACATATGTGTGTGAGTGTGTGTGTATGTATGTATGTATATATATATATATATGTAGTGTGTATCTAAATGCGTGTTCCCTTCCCTCCCTTCTATCTTTTTTCCCTTCCTTACTTTCCTACAAGTGAGATCTCTGCGTCAAAAAATCTCAGGCATTTTACTGAGAATGGTTTAGCCAATTCACAATTCTACCAGCAGTGCATTAACATCCCTGTCTTCTTGTAGCTCCTCTAACACTGACTATTTCCATCTTTTTACATCTTTGCCAAATATGAGGTAAAATCTCATTAATAATTATAATTTGTACCTCTTTTATTATTTGTGATTTGGAACAATCTCTCATGTGATTGTTAGGAGTTTACAGCTGCTTTTGAGGATTGTTTGTTCATATCCTTTGACCACTTTTCTACCAGGAAATAGTTCTTGGTCTTATAATTCTTCAACTTCTTTTCTATTGATTTTTTTTTAACTTCTTCCTCTTTAAAATCTGCTCTTTGTCCATGTGGTTAGTTTTGCTTGCATTACTTTGGTGTTAAAACTGTTCCCAGGGGTTCTCTTCCCCATACACACCTGCCCTATCTCAAGTTAAATTTACTTAAATTGTCCACTTCATTAGTCAGAATATATGTCGCCCCCTACACCCCCACACACACACCCTACATTTGACCTTTCCCTTTCCATGCCAACGTAGGCATAGTGTTCAAAACCTTCCCTCCCCATCTTCAACTACTTAAGTTAAGCAAGTTTTTTATAGCATGTTTTTTTTTTAATTTTCATTGACTTTTTTTCATGGGATACTTTTAATGATCCCAAATTGCTCCTCTAAGAGAAAGACCTTTTTTTTTAATGTCCTGGTGGTGCCACACAGTTGCAAATCTTGGAACATGAGTTACCAAAGAGCAAAGAAGAAATGGAAGATGGGTGCAAACAAGACATAGAATACTTCTCATGATAATCTACATTCAAGAATTGGCAGAAAAAATGTTTGTTTTCAGTCAATTCCAAAACATCCTGTACTCTGGCCATCCTCTTGATCCCAGTTCCATCAGAACCTGGACCAGTCTGGCATTCTAGGTTCTGATAGAAGAACTTTCACTTGATCTTGGCTATCAGACCTCCAGGCCATTTGCCAGCCATTTCTAAACTTTAGCACTGCCCACATACTCCCAGCCCTCTCCACCCCTTGCTTTATAATTCCCTTTGGTCATCTTCCTTCATTAGAATGTAAAGTCCTTGAACAGAGGGACTATCTTTCTTACTTGTATTTATATCCTGAGGATATATCACTATGCCACGCACATAGTATGAACTTAATAAATATTTTTTTCATTTATTCATAAGAGATCTTACCAAGAATATTTGTAGATGAAACTAGAAGGATAATAAGTAGGTTTAAAATAAAAACAAACTGCTAATATTTTTATAGTGACCTAGTTGCATCAACAAGGATGTTGATGAACTATGACAATGGTACCTGATGGTACCATGGAAGGGAAGAGACCACGACAATGAAGAAGATGAAGTCCGAAAAACTGTCCAGACTTGACCTTATCCATACAGAATAAATTCATGCTCAAGGTAATGCCATCTTAAAATAATTTGAATCCATTTTCAAGATATCTCAAAGAAAAGTTTTCCAAAATAAAGGATTAGAACCCAAAAAAGTACTTTAACACAAAACAGACAAATTTCTTCAAATACTATTTTTTTCAATAATTGCCTTAACCCTGAAAAAAGTACAAAATACAAAGCCTCTTCACCGGAAATAGTAAAATTTGAAAGAGATACACAACCATCCACATTAGAAAATCAAAATGGGGGTGAGTGAAGGGGAATATTGCTCAGGTTATAACATGCAATTGGAAAGACAGCCCATTAAATTAATCCATATGTGTACATATGTGTGTGTCAGCTAGACATGACACGTAGACAATGAGTTGTGTCCAGAATTGAAAAGGGGAGGACACCCCAACTAGATTACATTAATTTGTTAGTCGGACTATAGACTGGTGTAAACTTTTTAGAGAGGAATGCATCCATCTACAGTAAAAGACAAAATTGATTCCATCTTTGATTCAGTAATTCTATTGCTAATATTTTATCCTGAAGATAACCTAGAAGGAAAAAAGGGAAGGTTCTATGCAAAAATATTCATAGATGCTCTTGCAATTAAAAAATAAGAAACACTCTACATGCCTAACAATTAGAGAATAACTAAATAAATCATGAAGCAGTAATAAAAATGAAATACTAGTTTACTCAGCTATAAAATGAAGGAATTAGACATGATGGTCTGAGGTCCTATCTAGTTTTAAAGCCAAAAGTACACTTCAAGCCCTCTTTACTTCTCTTCTGGACTAGTGTGGGTTTTAATTAGCCTTTGGTCTCTACCCTCTCCTATCCATCCTTTACACAGCTGCCAAAACAATCTTTCTGAGGCACATGTCTGACAATGTCACTATCCTGCTAAAAAAACAATCTTCAGTGGCTTCCTTTTGCCTATACAACAAAAACCAAACACCTCAGTTTGGCTTTCAAAGCCTATTAGCACAATCTGCCTCCAATTTATCTCTCTAGCCTTATTTCACCTTACTCCCTTCCTGCACTTTGCATTCTAGTCAAACTGGTCTACCAATTGCACCCCATAATCAACATTCCACCTACCCACTCCATGCATTGCAAAAGCTGTTTCCCATGCCTGAAATATCCTTCTTCTTCTCAGAATCCTCCTCTTCCTTGAAGGTTCAACTTGTGTGTCACCTCCTCTGTGAAGTTCTTCTTGATCCCCTTGTGCTCAATCCCTCCTCAAGTTACTCTATATTTATTTATCTGTATAGAGTATATGTGTATGTAAAAGAATGTAACACAGATAAATAGGAGGAAGTAGAAATACAACTTAAGGAAGTGAAGACCAACAGAGCCAGTGAGTCAGAGCAGATACCATAGAAGAGCTACATGCTGAAGATAAAATAATCTGATCACTTTTCAAGATGTCTGAAAGAAAAATACAGAGAAATTGGCAAAGATGACATGGATGGAAATAGGCAATGCTGGGAAAGTTATGGAAAGATAGTAGCAAGACCCCAGCTTACTGGCTCTTAAATCCTCTTTGAAGGATTTAAGGAAGGCCATGGATAAGGAATGAGGAGGCATGAGTGAGTTGCTATCTTCCCCTTTGGAAGGGGTGCCTCCATCAGTGAGATCAAAGGTCCATTTAAGTATCATAATATATTGTGTCCCCTTAGTAAAATATAAGCCACTTGAGAATTGTGCCATCTGTTTTTATCCTTTTATCCCCAGTGCTTTGTATGTACTATGCTAGGCACTTAATACATACTTGTTAAATGAAATTGAATTAAAAAGGAATACAGACTGGCTTAGGAGGCTTTCAAGAAGTAAAAAAGAAGACTACCAAGTCAGGAAGTGTTTTCCATACCTCCTTCCCAGTCCTTTGCTACTATCCCATTCTCTGACATGAGCACTGAGGCTCAGTGAATTCTGTTTTTTAGTTTCTCTTTTAAGTTTTATTGACGCTTTTTGTTTTATGTCATAGCTCTTTACTTATATGCTGTCTCCATTGAATTCTTAACTTGAAATATTGCAGGTTTCTCCGTTTCCTCTTCTCCAGCAGCCAAGGGGCCCTTGAGTTAAAACCGTGTGACTATCCAGGCCAGAGTTCAGTACAAGGATTCTGAGATTATAGCTCAAAATATGCAACCTTTGGAAACTCTCTGTGCTGATCAGCATATTCCCCCATGCTCCTGCTACCTAGTCTCAAGGAAAGGAGGGCTCTCAGTTCATTCTTTGAGATGAGTTAATGATTGCCACTCCACTAGCTCAGGAGCCATCAACTCTTAATTGGACATATAGACTAAAATATTAAAACATTTTCTTTTCTATTTTAATTTTTTGGGTCACATTTTAAGTTCCAAATTATCTCCCCACTTTCCTCCCAACCCCATACTAGAGAAGGCCCCCATTTGATATAGATACATAGATATAGATATATGTAAAACCATATTATACATACTTCTATTTATCAATTCTTTCTCTAGAGGTAGATAGCATCTTTCTTCATAGGTCCTTTATAATTGAATTGATTATTTACAATACTCAGAATAACTTTCTTTAAATATTATTGCTGTTACTGTGTACAAGGTTCCCTTGGTTTTGCTCATTTCATTCTTTATTATTTCAGGTAAGTCTTTCCATGTTTTTCTAAAATCAACCTGCTTATCATTTCTTTCAGCACAGTAGCATTCCATCACAATCATATACCACAACTTATTCAGCCATTCCCTATTTGTTGGGCATGCCTTCAGTTTCCAAATTTTTGCCAACATAAAGAGAGCTGCTCTAAATATTTTAGAACATTTGGGTTCTTTCCCTTTTTCCCCAATCATCTTGGGAGACAGACCTAATAGAGGTATTGCTGGGTTAAAGGGTATATTCATTTTTAAAACTTTGGGTATAATTCTAAATTGGTCTTCAAAATGGTTGTATCAGTTCACAGTTCCACCAACAGTGTATTAGTGTCCCAATTTTTCCACATCCCTTCTAATATTTGTTATTTTCCCCTTTTATCATTTTAGCCAATCTGATAGGTGGGAGAGGATATTTGAAAGTTATTTTAATATGCATTTCTCTAATCAATAATGATTTAGGGCATTTTTTCACGTGACCATATAAAGTTTTGATTTTTTCCTCTGAAAACTGGCTGTTCATGTCCTTTGATCAATTTATCAATTTAGCATGAATGACTCTTCATCTTATAAATATGACACAGTACTCTATATTTTTAAGATATAAGGGCTTATCTTAGAAACTGTCTATAAAATTTCCCCCCAATTTTCTGCTTTTTTTCTAATATTGGCTGTATTGATTTTATTTGTGCAAAACCTTTTTAATGTAATGTAATCAGAATTACCTCTTACATCTTACAATTCTCTTTTTTATTCATAAATTCTTCTATTCATAAGTCTGATAGGTAATATTTTACATGTTTTTCTAATGTATGATACCTCCTTTTATATCTAGGTCATGCATCCATTTTGATTTTATGTTGAGAAATGGTGTAAGATATTGGCCAATACCCAATTTCTACCTGACTGCTTTCCAGTTTTCCCAACAATTTTTATCAAATATTGAGTTCTTACTGCATGAACTTAAAACTTTACATTTGTCAAACACAAGGTTATTATATTTACTTACTGTTGTCTACTACTGTGTATGTCTACTCTGTTCCACTGACCCACCTTTCTATTTCTTAGCCAGTACCAGATAGTTTTGGTAATTACAGACTTATAATCCAGTTTAAGATCTGGTATTGCTAAACTTCCCTCCTTTACACTTTTTTCATTAATTCCTTTGGTATTCTTGACCTTTTTTTCTTCCAAATGAATTTTGTTATTACTTTTCCTAGCATGATAAAATAATTTTTTGGTAAAACAATTTTAAAGCATATCCACTCTAAACAGTAAACATATAAATAGTGCTGCATCTGGAATGAAAGGACCTAGGTTTGAATTCTTCCTCTGTTTCTTACAACTTATGTGATCTTGAGAACACACTAAATTTCTCTGACTTTTAGTATCCTTATCTTTCAAATGAAAAGGGTGGAGCAAATAGAGATATAAGATCCCATCCAACTTCAAATCTACAATCTGCGACCCTAAATTAACAATTTGTTACCTACAATCTCATTATTTACCACCTACGCCAAATCTTATGGTGTACACCAGAAGTATCAAACTTTGTCCTGCAAAATTTTCAAATGCAATCTGAATCAGATTTAAATGTAACTGGGAAATGTTTAACAAAATAAATAAAAGTATAATGCAACATAGTGTTAATTTGTGATTTTCTAAGTCAACATGCCACTGGCAGGAATCCTTTTCTTATTTGATTTTGACACCACTGGTGTATCCCTCGGGCAACAAGGTGGTGAAATGGATAGAGCACCATTCCAGGAGTCAGGAAGACCTGAGTTTAAATTTGATCTCAGACACTTTCTAGTTGAGAGACCCTGGGCAAGTCACTTAACCCTGTTTGCCCCAGTTTCTCATCTGTAAAATGAGCTGGAGAAGGAAATGGCAGACCACTCCAGTGTCTCTACCAAGAAAATCCCCAAATGTGGTCAAGAAGTATCAGACTCAACTGAAATAACTCACCAACAACAGTGTATCCCTATTTAATTAAAAGCCAATTCAAAACTCTTTCTTGAATTACAGGGTTTTAAAAAATTATTCTATATAGAAAAAAGCCAAAGGAAAGAATGGCAATAAAACTTAGCACAGGGGACATTTCAGACTTCTCAAGGATCTAACATGAGCTAGAATATTAGCAGATTTGTTCCAGTTACATATATGCTCATTCAGGACTTCCCACGCTGGAGTTTTGTCTGTGGAAGACTTGTTTTCCAAAGTATCCATCTGTTCCCGAAGGCATGTTATCATCATTCCTGATGACACAAAAGCTAAAGAGATAGAATATCTGTCTGCTGGAGTACTGAAGCTTCAGGGTCAGCACTTGGGGGAGGGCCAAAGAGTACAAATGTAACACAATTCAGCTACCAGAAGATAATTCGAAATGTTACTTCTGCTACCTGGTCTTGGACATTTGAGTTTTCCTTCCTATTTTTCTGATCCCTTCTCCAGAGACTCACTTAGATTCATCTCTTTTATTCATCTCCCTCTAACTGTAAAAGTCCCCTGAACTTTTGTCCTTCATCTTCCTTCCACTTTTCTCCCTAGACTCTCTACCTGAAGTAATTTGTTTCTATAGTTCAGGTAGTTTGGAGTAATAAATAGAATTCTTGACTTGAAAGACCTGGCTTCAAATTCCATTTTTGGAATTTGTATGACCCTGAGCAAGTAGCACCTTAACTTCTCTGGGCCTTAGTTTCTCCATCTGTAAATGAGGAGGTTGGATTTTGTGGTTTCTAAAGTGTCTTCCAGCTCTAAATCTATGATCCTATGAACTATATGTGTATACACACATACACATACACACACATATATATATAATACATACACACACTACACAGACACATACACACACACACATTCCAACCCAGAAACTCTTCTCAGACTAGTCTGCACAATACTTAGCCTTAGCCTTCAACTCAACTTCCAATATACTTGTTAATGGCCTGCTATGTACAGTGTCCAATGGGAATTAGACACTTGTGATTTCACCCCTTCTCTCTAGCTGATAGGCTTAGAATGTGTCACTATGTTTCAGAGCTGGAATCTGAACCTATGTCTTCTTGGCTCCAAGTCTAGCTCTATTCACTGCATAGGGCATGATGCCTCTCATGAAGAATTATAGAGCTACAGAGGGAGACCTGCCCCCAAGAAGCTAATGGTAAGATGGGGTAGGACCAAGTATGGGGAATATGGGAGCAGGGCACCACTGAGAAGCCAAGCAGACAGGCATGGACCTTGGTCTCTGCAATCTCCGGTGGCTCCCCTGAGGCCCCCTGCAGAGTCATCATACTATGACAAGGCTGCTGGGCCCCACAGAGATGAAGAAACACTAATCTAGAATGAAAGCCTCTGAAATCAAGCAAGATCTTTGGTACTTTAAGAAAAGAGGAATTTGTTCTTACACCACTTAACAACCTTTGCAGAATCTGACTTCAAAGATTTGAACACTTGATACCTATTAACATCGCTCTTTCACCCCTCTCCTGCTCCCTTATAGTTAAGCAATATTGGGGGTTGAAGGGGTGGGAGAGGGTGTTAACTTCCCACACTCTATTCCACAATTCTATATAGATGGGTACAGGGCCAGGCTTGCCCTGGGCAAAGTTTATATGTTCTTTCTTCACCCGCTTCCTTTGAGTGTTCTGACCGATCCTATTACACCGTTGATGCCTCATGCCCTATTCTGCCCTCACTGTGACCCTGGCCCTGATCCTTCCCTGATCTCACAGTCCTCCTTTGTTCCAAGCTCCTTCTCTCTCCCACCCCCTCCCCATCCTATCCTCCCATTTTCCCTAGATACATACTTATAGTTTATTGACCAGTCTTTTCACACACACACACACACACGTACACACACACACACACACACACACACACACACACACATACACACACCACCACTACCCCTCATGAGCTCTTCAAGACTAGAAAGTGTGTCTCAGCCTCCCAAGGGAATAATTAGCTCATCTGAAAAGCTAAGCTGCAATAAATTGTTAGTGAGAGCAAACTGGAGATGATCTTAAGCCTTTTCCTTCATTTCCAGCATATCTTTGTGTATTTTAAATGTGAACTTTGGAAGATAATGCTCTGTCTCAGTTGTCTGACCCAGAAGTGACTATAAAGGTGAGAATTTCAATCTAAGGGGAAAGAAAGGTGGTATGGAGACTGGTGGAGGAAAATCCTTAAAACACTTAGGAGGTTTGGTCAGGGGTTGTGGATGATGTGCAACCAATGTGTTGAGGCTTTCAGAAGTAAACTACTTTTATATTGGTGAAGTTTCATCTTCTTTTAGACCAGAGGTCTTAACCTGGGATCCATGAACCCACAAGGAGTCTATGGATAGATTTCAGGGTATCTGTGAACTTGGATATGAAAAAAATTACATCTTTATTTTCACTCACCTCCAACTGAAACTTAGCATTCCCTTCAATTATTTAAAAACATCCTGAGAAGGGGTCCACAGGCTTCATCAGCCTGCCAAATTAGCCAGGATTGAAAAAGTGTCAACCATTTTATTTTGTAGACGAAGAAACTGGGACCCAGAAAAGTTAAATAAGTTGCTCCAACTCACACGGGAGACTTTTGGTAGCAAGGTTCAGGTCTTTCAGTTAAAGATCCGGCACTCTTTCTCCTATAACATGCAGCCTTTAAATATGAGATGACCAGATTAGAAAAGGAAGCAGTTTCTCCTGAGAACTAAGGACTAAGAAAATACAGAAGCCAGTCCAGAAAGTTTAACCAATAGCCCACATGAAGCTGACTGGGGAGGAATACTTCTGAGGAAGGAAGGAATCAATAAGTATTAGCCAAGGTTGTGAAATTAGAAGGGGAAAAAGGGTTTTTAGGATCCAGGATAGGAAGTCAGGTAAGAACAGAGGTAATGGGGCAAAAACTCAGCCAGCTCCTAGTCACCAAGTTGATTTTTTTCTTCTATCTCCTTCAAGAAGGAGGACACCATCAAATGCCCATGTTCCAAAAGAGGCTAACACATAGTCACAGTATGTTTCTATAAGAGATAATTCTGGAACTTATTCTTACAATTAGCATTTGCTATTACTTTGAACTCATTTACAAACTCATTGGTCAAGAAAGGGACTCAAATACTTGATCAATGCAATGACCAATCATCAACCCAGAAGGGCAATGAAGTATCTGTCCTGTTGATAGAGAGGTGATGGACTAGATGTACAGAATGAGACACACATTTTTCAGATATGGCCAATGTGTGAGTTTCTTTTGGTTGTCTATGCCAGTCTATTATAAGGAAGAGGTTGGGGAGAGAGGGAAAAAGGAGCACTGCTGGTAATGGCTCAAAAAAAGAAGAGAAGAAAAAAGAATGAATAACATATAGGGTACCAAGCACTATCAATGAGAAAATTTAAAAAGAAGTATAATGAAGCTTTTCCTGATCTTGCAAGTTTCTAGTGTATTATTTCCTCCTCAAATTATCTTGTAAATACTTAATAATTTGTATGGTGTATATTCCACATGCAACAAATTAGAAGCTCATTTTATATTCCCCAGTATCTAGCATGGTACCTTATTAAAAGCACATAGTGGTTTTTAGTTTGTTGGGTTTTTTTTAATTAAATTAAGTAATATTTTCTTCACCCTGGGACTGAGTTTCCTTCTCTTTAAAATTAAAAGGCTAGTCTAGATCAGGGTTTCTTGACCTGGGGTCCACAGACAGTCCCCAAAGGATTCATAGATAGACTTCAGGAGATCAGTAAACTTGGATGGGAAAAAAAATATGTATATTTTTGCTAACCTCTAGTCTCCTTTTTTCACTAACCTTTGGTTTCCTTTGTGATCCTATGAGTTTTATTTTGTGCATTTAAAGACATTATTCTGAGATGTTAATGGGCTTCACTAGATAGCCAAAGGGAGTCTATGATAAACTCACACAAAAAGGTTAAGAACCTGCTAGACTAAATGGTCCCTGAGGTCTTTTACAGTTCTTATATTCTATGGTTCTATGATTTTACAGCCTCTTTACTAGATAAAAATATAGCCCTTTTGAGGTTTAAACTTTCTTATACCTCAGGAAAAAAAAAACATAGATGGTGGTACCTTCCTTAGAAAGTGTGAGAAAAAGATATTAGGAAGCACATCTTTGTCTGAGTTTTAAGAAGGGGAATCCAGTACTTTGGGAAACCATTAAAATCTTGGATACTTTCTATTTGGTAGTTACAGTGACAGGTTTCAAAGAGACACATAGACAGAATGGCATTTTCAAAGTTTCTTTTTTTACACTCTAAATTCAACCCTTGAATTGATGCAAATTGACACCCACATTATGAGCACAGTTATTTTTAAACCTCTTGTGATATCAAAAATACACATCTAAACATAGCAACAAGTTATCACTGACAATGAACATAAATCTTCTGTTTTGTGACTGTTTAATAAGGAAATTATTTCTTCACTTTGAAAGATTTTCTACTGCAATTCCCTAAAAGTGATGTCTTTTTATTTAATTTGATAGAAACAGAAACACCTGAAACCTTAAAGTACAAACAGTACTCACTTAAATGTAGAAGCTGTACATATAGAAAGTTAGCCTGCTAGAATCAAATAAGAATACAAAAATACTTATTGTAAAAGAATAGAATGTTAGTTGTCTGTAATCAGTGTGCAAAGATTAGATTTCTTTCTCAAAATATTGAGTGTAGGTATAGTTACTTGTTTGTCTAACACATTTTATCCTTGTATAGTGGAAGGTATTAAAACAGAAAGACTTCTATAAGCCTTTAGACAGAGAAAATGATGGATGTGGATGATACTTACCTTAAAGTAGCTTCAATAGGTAACTCAAATGATTCAATTTCAACAAGGGCATTATCATATGCTTGATCTTTGTCCTCTTCCAATGGCACCCCATACATATCTGCTTTTCCAGCTCCAGGCATCAAATCTGCATGTGCACAGTTGGCAGAGGACTTCTGTTATAGCTATAGCTGTTGGATGGATCCTGTGGTCAGTAAGAACATGGCAGGGGCCAAACCCAAGCAGAGCCTGACTTAATGTCTACCAAGGACTTTGAGTCTAAGAATGTTTCACAGCTGTTGCTGTCCTGTCTCTCCTTATAACATTTTTACTTATTATTAACCTTGACATAGTTCACTAAGTTCCTGCCTCAAGTCTGTTACATTTAATTATGTATTTTCAAGGGGAAAGTGTACTTTTTCAAACATCATAACAACTTTGGTAGGAATTATCACCATTATCAGAATATGGAACTGGACCAAATGCTAACAATCTGATGGGCCATGTGTTGGTATGTGGCACCATGATAAACATTTGTTCATTTATTCAGTAAATATATTGGAGGTGCCTATTAGATACAGATGAAATCATCAAAACTGTGCTTTTAAGTAGCCATTATTGGTCCACCTATCCAAGCAGCAGGCTCAGAGTTGATCATAGAAATGGGAAAATAATGATAACAGCTTACATTTATACTGTTTTTCACAGCTACCAAGCACTCTTATTTGATCCTTTCAAACATTTTTCACAATTGTATACCCGATACATATCTTTGCACTTAATAAATGATCGCTGAGTTAGAGTGGGTAGTCAAAGTATTATTATTCCCATTTTACAGATGGGTAAAGGCTGAGGCTTATAAAGGTTAAAGGACTTGTCCAAGATTGCGTGACTACCACATAGGTTAGTTAGGACATCAGATCTTGAAACTCAAAATCATTACACTTTATTGTCCCTGAAGAAGTAAATAGCTGAATGCATACTGTGAGTTCAGGAATACTGGAAAGGTATTTCTGCCCCCAAAATACAACCACCCACCCTACTCACTAATGCTTGAAACAGCATAATTATAGATTCATTACTTTAATTTCAGACTTTTCTTCAACCTTTCAAAATGTCTGTGATTTCATGGGTGTAGGTATTCTTTCCACTGATGGAATCACAACTTCTTGTGGTTTCAGATAAGATGATTATTTGTAAAGTTCTCAGCCTAGTGCCTGTTATAGAGTAGGCAATATACAAATGCTTATTCCCTCCACTCCCTTGCCCTTAGTAAACCTTTCCAAAAAAAAAAAGTCACCACCTGATGGACAAACAACTGTCTGGTGATGAACAACATCTCTAAACTTAAGCTGAGCCTTGAGCGACAACAGCCTGTGGTCAGTCCTGAAGACTCTCTGGTCTAGTAGATCTGACCAAGCCCATGCTGCATTGGCATCCCCTTGGAGAAGCCAAGCCCACCTCCACATCACAATAAAACATAAGCAGTGCAAAGGGAAGTACTCAGAGCCAGGAAAACAACATACACAATTAACTAAAACCCCATTGAGGGAGAAACAGAAATAAGAGCATCAAAAATAAATGCTATGAAATTGTAATGACCAAGCTTGGCCAAGAAGAGATATAAAAAGGTACCCATTCCACTTATTTGCCAAGAAGTATCACATATAATCTCAGACTTCTTTGATTGACTTAGTTAGCTAGTCTTGCTGAAGAGTTTTTTTTCCTCTTTTTTCTGTGTTATAACAGATGGTTCTCTGGGAGGGGGAGGAGGAAGGAGTATATCTGGAAATGTAGGTAATACAAAAACAAAAGATAATTAAAAGTATGTAAAAAATAAAATGAGACATCAAAGGAAGACTTTATCCCACCATTAAAATGAAAATTTTCCTGGGAGACATAACACAGGAAGCCTTACCAGTTATTACACTGTGGCAGCAATCAAGTTAATTACATTTTAAAAGACTTTGATAGAGAATATGAGGGTATGAACAGCCAGAAGAACAAAGTAGGATGCCAGAGAGGTCTGCGGAAAGGGTACAGAAAGGAGAAGTTACATATGCTAAAGACTCTCAGTCTAGTAAAAAAAAAAAAAAAGTGAACTTGAAGTCAGTAGATTTGGGTTCAAATTCTGACTTATCCACTTTTTAAGCTGTAAGATCTTGAACAAGTCTTTTCACCTTTTCAGTCTAATGAGGGTGATAAGATCAGAACACTGCAATCCTTAAATGGTATTGTAAAAAAAATAAAAAAGGAAGTACAGATGAACATATTAGTTTTGAAAGTAATTTGTGGAACTATATAGTTTTGGGGATTTTTTAAGCAAGTGGTTTGAAATAGAGATTCAGTTTTATCCTGTTTTTGTGTTTTGCTACATTTTTGCAAATGTTCTTTCTTTCTGGAGTTTACATTCAGAACAAAAACAAAGGGAAATTTTTAAAAGGAAGGATATTGTAAACCTGAAGGCGTGAGGTTACTATACACAGCTTCAAAATAGTACTGTCAGAGCAAAGTGCTGTTGTGGCCCCAGATCCAGGAGACATGGCACCTTATACACATCGTTGACTATCATGGCCACTTTCCCAAAAGGATCATTGCCCCAGCAGAATGCATTGACACCTAAAAAGGGCAAGTACAAGACCTTTCATCCCATTACTGCTGCCTTTCCAGGCTGTAGGAATGTTGAGGAAAGACTAGCACTACTTGTGTGAGGGCTGCCAAGCCTTTCTCAGGGCTGCTTTTCACCTTTGGTGTCCAACTATTGTTCAACTCTCACCTGTGGCTCCAAGAAGCTATAGCATGGGCAGCAACCACACTTTGGTAAACTGTTCTGGCAAACAGGTTAAGCCAGGTTAAGAGTAACAAAGGGGTCTCAAACCCATCAGTGAGTTAAAGGGGTGTCTACCCCAAGCATGTGAAGACTTCTACCCATGGAATAGGCAGATGAGAAATATGTTCCAACAGCCACAAATGCAGGTGGAAACAGGCCCTATGGAGTACCTAGAGTTTGATCAAAGATGCCAAGGTCATACACTGCATCCCAGACCATCACAAGGCATTTTGACTTTTGTCTTTCCGGTGGACTTCACTGACACTGCAAGAGAGAGTGAGACCAACAACTTCAGGCAACTCTGCCTCGCTTAAATCC
Source organism: Bettongia penicillata ogilbyi (assembly GCA_023548195.1). Taxonomy (NCBI): domain Eukaryota; kingdom Metazoa; phylum Chordata; class Mammalia; order Diprotodontia; family Potoroidae; genus Bettongia; species Bettongia penicillata. The sequence continues at coordinate 1,925,809 of JAJHZJ010000145.1, forward strand.
AATTTACATGTGAGTCAAAAGATCCATACTATCTTACCATTTTTACCTGCCTCAAAGTCTGGTGGCTTCGGACAAGTGATGAAGCAGCAGGTATGGATACACTGAGAGCTGTAGTCAATATCCTACATATAAGAGGCCCAGGACATAGGGTCATCTTTTCACTGGAAGCAGCAGCAGAATTTTACAGCCCCCTGGTTGTCTGAGCAGCCCTTTTTGAAGGAACACATTGCTCATTTCCTGGCCTGAGAAAGTGGCTAGAAAAGGAATCCTAAAAACTGTCTAATCTAATCCTCAACTGCTTCCTGAGGCAAGGATCTTACCCTGCAATTGAAACATACAAAAAAAATGTACACAAACTTTTGCAAAGATGATTCTACTCACCACTGGTACATGGAATGTGTGCGCTCTTATGAACAACACAAAATCCAGTAGATGAACAGCTCTTACTGAGATAGAAATTAGCAGGTATCACATCTAAACAGCAGCCCTAAGTGAAACAAGGCTATCCAATGAAGGCCAACTTACTGAAGTTGGAGCTGGATACACATTTTTCTGGAGTGGCTGCAGTGATAGGGAGCACCATGAAACTAGTATAGGTTTCACAATCAAAACTAATCTAGTCAATAAGCTTGTATACCTCCCAAAAGGAGTGAATGACAGTCTCATGACAATGCAATTGCTACTTATAGAAAAGCTATACACTACCATCATCATTGTGTTTCCTCCCATCATGATGAACCTGATGAGATCCAAAGAAAAATTTTATGAAGACTGTAATGGTAATTTAAATGAAAAGATCTGTCCCATTCATTAATAGGCCCATGTGACCTGCTTAAATCACATGGAAGTCTAAATCACATGTGGTGAGAGGAGTTTGCTGAATGGGTGGAATAGGAAGCGTGGAGCAGAGCCGCAAGGAAATTGGTGAGGGCAGTTAGAGAGGAGGGAGGAGGGAACACAGGCAAGCAGGCAGTTAGGCTCATAAGTGTTTGTTTGTTGGGGACGGGAGGGGAAGCCTGGGAATGGCTTTGTCCCCTGCAGTCCTAATGTGTATTAACTTCTTGTTTACTATGATGGATTTGGCTTTCTGATGTTGGGATTTGGTTTTCTGGTGTCCGAATAAATGTTTTTCTTCTGCCTTCTATATGGAGAGTCTGTTACACTTTGTGATTCAGAACTATGCCATCTTATTCATAGTTGCCCTCAGTGCTGTGAATATTGTCTTGTCAATACAGAGACCTGGAGACCCTTATCATCAATGTGCCAAAAGTGGACAACCTTTAATTCTGGGTGACTTCAAAGCCAGAGTAGGTAGAGACTACCAGACATGGCAGGGAGTCTTAGAGAGGAATGAAGTTGGAAACAGCAACAGCGATGGTCACTTACTACTGAAGACTTGTGTATCTTAATGACCTCATCACCAACGTTCTCTTCCATTTACCTAAACACAATAAAATTTCATGGATGCATTCTTTTTTTATTGTTGTTAATGTCTTACAATCACACCAAAATGTTTAGATTTTTACCCCCCTGCCTACTCCCCACCACCCCCTCCCTCCCCAAGACTCCATGCAAATAGGATCTACATATACTTTCCTATTGAATACGTTTTCATTATAGTCATGCTGTATAGATGAACTAAAATAAATGGAAGGAATCATATAACAAATCAAAACATAATACACACACATATACAAACATGATCTGCTACATTCTACAAATGAATTTCATAGTTGTTTTCTCTGAGTGTGGAAGGTATTTTGCCTTAGAAAACCATTGGGAATTATTTTTTTTAAGTTCTTACATTATTACAAAATTCCAAGTCTACCAGAAAAAACTCTCGCACTCTGTGGTCATTGCTGTGCACAAAGTTCTCCTGGTTCTGCTCCTTTCACTCAGCATCAGATCATCTAGGCCTCTCTGAAGTCTTCGTGTTTATCATTTCTTATGGCACAATAGTACTCCATTACATTCATGAACCACAACTTATTCAGCCATTTCCCAATTGATGGGCATCCCCTTGATTTCCAGTTTTTGGCAACTACAAAGAGTGTTGCTATAAATATTGTTGTACATGTGGGACCCTTTTCCATTTTTATGATCTCTTGGGGATACAGTCCTAGTAGTGATATTGCTGGGTCAAAGGGTATGCACATTTTTGTAGCCCTTTGGACATAGTTCCAAATTGTTCTCCAGAATGGTTGGAAAAGCTCACAGCTCCACCAAGAATGAATTAGTGTTCCAACTCTCCCACATCCTCTCCAACATTTATCATTTTCCTGTTCTGTCATGTTTGCCAATCTTATAGATGTGATGTGGAACCTCAGAGTAGTTTTGATTTGTATCTCTGTAATCAAAAGTGATTTAGAACATTTTTTCATATGATTATAGATATCTTTAATTTCTTCCTCTGAAAATTGCCTATTCATATCCTTTGACCATTTATCAATTGGGGAATGATTTGTATTGTTGTACATTTGACTGAGTTCTCTATGTATTCCAGAAATGAGGCCTTTATCCCTGAGATTAGCTGTTAAAATTCTTTCCCAATTTACAACATCCCTCCAAATTTTGGTTGCATTGGGTTTGGTTGTGCAAAAACTTTTCAGTTTAATGTAACCAAAGTTATCATGGATGCGTTCTTGAAGCAAACATTGCCATTTAACAGACTATGTCATTGTAAGAAAAAAAGACAATGTGAGAGTGACTAAGGTGGCATTTGGCAAAGATAGATGGATCATAAATTTATCCTTTCCAAACTAAACATTCACATTCAACAAAAACTTTAGTCCCAAGGCAGGATGACTATCAGAAGATTTCATGTTTAACAGATGAGAGCATTTCTCCAGATATGAATAGTTCTTTGCTAATTTGGAGGAAAAGCTGAGCAGTTAGCAACAGTGGAGTAGCAGAGGAGTGGACAGCTTTCAGAGATTTGATTTATAGCACCACATTTACTCGTCTGGGCCAGAACACTCACAAACATCAGGACCTATTTGATGAAAATTATAGGGAAATTCAGAAGCTACTAAACAAAAAACAGGAACTACACAGAGTTTACCAGCAGCATAGTTCCTCCATCTCTAAGACAGCAACAACTCCAACAAAAGTAAAGTGAAAGCAAAGCTTAGAGCGATGCAGGATTCTTGGCTCAGTAAGAAGGCAGATAAAATTCAGTTTTCTGCTGACAGTAACAGTCCAAAGTGCTTTTATGATGCCCTGAAGGCTATTGATGGACTAAAAACCTAAGATGCATCTCAACTACTCAATACTGATGGAGCTACATTGATTGATGATAAGAACATGATCCTGGAAAGATGGGCTGTACACTTACACAGAGTTCTCAACAGACCATCATCACTTCCAACTGAAGAAGAGGTTTTGAATGCCATTACGTTCCTCTCATCTGGCAAAGTACCTGGTGCTGATTCTATTCCAGCTGAGATTTACAAATCTCATGTCCCCTGAGATTTACAGATTACAGGTCCCCTGCTCATACAAAAGCTGATGGAAATTATCTAGGTTATATGCCAAGAGGAGGTTATCTCTTGGGAGTTCAAAGCTGCCTCCATTATCCATCTCTATAAAGAAAAGGGAAATAGGTTGTCCCATGATAATGACAGCAGAGTCTCTCTCTTAGTTACTGCCAGCAAGATTCTTGTAGAATCCTCCTTAATAAGCTAAGTCTTCATCTGAAAGATGGTTATCTACCTGACAGCCAGTGTGGCTTCAGAAAGGTCCAACATACAATAGTTGTAGTATTTGTTGCCCAACAACTCCAGGAGAAATGTCAGAAATAAGACAGAGGTCTCTATACAACATGCATTTATCTGACCCCTTGGTCAGATACCCCTTTGATACTGTTGTTCATGAGGTTTGATGGGAAATTATGTAAACATTTGGCTGCCTGGAGAGGTTCATTAGTCTTGTACATCAATTTCCTGGCTGCATGCTTGCCCAGATTCTGGATAATGGATGATGCTCTAGTGCTTTCTCAGTCATCAAACGGAGTGAAACAAGGCTGTGTGCTTGCTCCCATGCTTTTTTTAGAATGATGTTTTCAGTGACGTCGTCAGACACCTTCAACAAGGATCAAAATAGCATCAAGCACAGCTACCACACTGACAGTAAATTATTTGACTTAAAAAGGCTATAAGTCAAGACTAAAGTAGAGGGAGAGATGGTATGTAACTTTCTGTTCACAATGATTATGTACTCAATATAGCCTCTGAAGCTGAGATACAACAGAGTATGGATCAATTTTCTGCCACTTGGGCTAATTTTGGCTATCAATTAACACCAAGAAGACAGAGGTTGTCTACCAGTCAGCACCAAATCATTCATTTGTGGCACTATTAGTTATAGAAAATGGAGAAATTTTAAATGCTTTGAATATATTCACTTCCCTTGGTAAACTTTGTAGGGATATACACATAGATGATGAGGTTTAAACACACATTGCCAGATCTAACTCTTTGCAAGGCACTGAAGAAAAGTGTGGGAGAGAAAAGGTATTAGGCTGCCTACCAAACTGAAGATCTACAGAGCTTTTGTGCTGACCTCATTACTGTATATCTTTGAAACCTGGACAGTATACCAGTGCCATGCCAGGAAGCTAAATTGCTTCCAGTTGAATTGTCTTAGGAAGATTCTGAAGATCACCTGGCAAGATAAGGTACCACATACTGAGGTCCTTCATCAAGTTGAACTGCCAAGCTCTACTGTAGATAGTGCAGTTCTGATGGGCTGGCTATGTTGTTCAAATGCCAAAAGTATATTTGCCTGAAAGACTGTTTTACAGAGAACTCACACAAGACAAGTGCTCACATGGAGGTCAGAAGAAGCAATACAAGGACATTCTCAAGGTTCCTCTGAAGAGTTTTGGAATCGATTGTGAGATATGGAAGATACTGGCACAATACCATTCAGCAAGGCTTACACATATCAAAGAAGACACTGTGTTCTATGACCAAAGCAGAATTGCAGTAGCTCAAAAGAAACATGAGATACACAAATTTAGAGAACTCTCCATTCAAAATGTTCATATGGATTGTTTGTACCCTACCTGGGGTAGAATCTTCTGGGTTCATATTGGTCTGATCAGCCTTTTGTCCTCTTCAACTGTGAAAGACAACAGCTAACTAGCTGCCTTGCCCCACCCAGACTCCTACCTGCCTCTGCCTCCCACTCATCTTTAACAGGATGGTTTAAATCAGCAGAAGCAGAAAGAGCAAGTCTCCTATTCACTGGCAACGATGGCCTGAAATCACTTGGCTCCACGCAGCCAACATAAAGATCAGACATGACTGAAATAGCTGAACAGCCAAATAATAATAATAAATAATTGATATTTGCATAGTGTTTTAAAATCTGAATAGCACTTTGAATACATTTTCCTATTTAGTCTCACAATAGCCCTATAGTATCTCATATGCACTATCCTTCTCAACTTGTAAATAAGAAAATGGAAAAGGCAAATGTAGCAGGACTTGAACCTATGTTTTCCTGATTCCCAGCCAATGCAGTAAAGAGGATGTGGAACACTTGGAGTAAGAGAAGTACTTCAATAAATGGAGATGGTGCAAGTCTCTTCTAGATATAGGGGACAGTGTAAATGGAGACATGATGACAAGACAGGGCAAGGTAAAAAGTAGAGAAGAGTCACAGAATCATAGGATTACAGAATTAGAACTGGATGAACTTAAAGATCAAAATTCAATCACTTTATTTTCACAGAGCAATAGACTTTGCCAAAGTCACACAAGCAGTAAATTATAGACCCTGAATTTGAACCTAGGGCCTTGAATGCCAGGATAAAAAAATTACACCTTATTTGACAGGCAATAGAATATTCCTGAAGGTTTTTAAACAGAAGAGTAACAATTACTAGTGTCAAATTGGGAAGAGTATTCATGTATCAGATAGTATTAATATAATTATTACAATAAATAGGTATATCTTCATTTAATTTTTACTATCCTCTCTACATGTAGTTCAGTCTTATGATAGGTCAGTACATATTTGCCTTATTACCTCCTTTATCCCTCTCCGTTTTCCCTTCCACTCTTCCAACTACTGTCAAAGGAATCATCTCTCTGGCTTATCATACTTTTTTCTGAATTGTTCTGAACACATATAACAACCTCCTACTTCCACCTACGAGATCAGTATTTTCCTTTTATTCAAAACTTTCCCAAAGTTCCATTTCCTGTAGGAAATCAACTCAGCCTGAACGAAATGGATGAGAATCACATTCTGTTCCAAAAGACGTCAGAAAAATAACCATCACTTTCCATGGAACTGACAATATATCAACAGACCGCAAATGAGAGAGAAGAGAGAATCACAGTGACAATAAGATACAATACCCCAAATGCCTGTAAAATAGAATGGCAAAATTGATAACCCATGTCTCATTTGAGCTCATTTCAACAAATCTCTATTAAGTGCTATTTTAGTGATATTTTCAAAGTAAATAAAACATTTAAGTGCAATGTGAGATGCAAACATGTCTGTATCTGTATATATGAACATATATATACATATATATATGTACACAAACACACAACAAAAATGAGCCTCAAGTCAGACAAACACAGAAAAACACATTTGTCCCTTTGACAAGGTAGTGGTGAACTAAAATGTAGAATAAGATAGACATTTTCAGACACGATCACTGTGTTCATTTGTTTTGCTTGTTATACTTATTTGTTTCAAAGGAAGATCTGTTTGAAGCATAGAAGAGTCAGTTAACAGGTAATGATAGAAATTTTTAAAAAAGAAAAGAAAGAAGGAAAAGAAAGACAAAATGAAAATAAAGAAAAAATCAATAAAATATTTAACGAGGGAAAAAAAGGCAATTTAGTTACCACAATGTTAAATTTAATATATATTTTTAAAAAACTACTAATATATGTTTATAGTTTCCTTTACAATTCTTTTTGTTCTATTATACTGAAATGTCAGTGAAATGTCAGGTTTGTTGATGATTCCCAAGTTAGAATAGATAAGGTTTATAATACATTTCCTAAACTTGTCACAAAAAATCATAAAAGTAGTTCACATTTATATAGTGATTTTTAAGTTTTCAAAATACTTTACATAATCATAAGTTACAATAATTTATAATTTTATAGATAATAATAATTTATGCAGTGATTTAGGGTCTACAAAGCACTTTACAAATATTTTCTCATTTTATCCCCACAATGACCCTAGGAGGTAGGTATTACTCTTATTCCCATTTTACAGATGAGTAAACTGAGGTAGATAGAAGTTTTAGTGACTTGTTCAGGGGCACAGAGTGAGTCTGAAAGATAGATTTGAACTGAGTTCAAAGGTCTTCCCATCTCTAGGTCCATCCCTCTATCTACTTCACCACCTAGCAGTCACTATATATTGGATTTTCACAACAATCATCTTAGGGAAATATTGTAATTATCTTCATGTTACAGATGAAGAAAGTGAGATTCAAAAAAATTGTGACTTACTCAGAGTCACTCAGCTAGAAGAAGTCAGAAGCAGAATCTGACCCAGGTCTTCCTGACTCTAAGACCAGAACTTGGTCCTCCTCTATACCATGGTGCTTTTCAGTCATGTAACCCTGCACAATGAGTCCAGGGCCATGACCACTAGTAGAGTATACGAGGAGCATTGCCCAGGAGCTCCCAGAGCCTTCCTCAAATGTCACTGTCTCTTGGCTACTCCCTGGTCCGTGGCACTCAGCACATAATCATCTGTCCCCTGACATAGCACACATGGTCACATTTCCACTGAACGTTCCTAATCAATAGGAATAAAACACACGACATCAGAATGAAACAAAGGACAAACTGCATGTGAGGTAAATGTTAAAGAATTAAATGAAGCAGCAAGTACTGTAACTGACCACTTCTCGAATCTACCATCTCCCAAGCCCACAGGGACTGGGGACTGGGAGTCCACTTGCCCATATCTTTAACGCATGAGGGGAACACAGGAAGCTTCACTCACAAACAGGTCTTTTACAAAGGTTAGCATCTGTGAGCAGTGTCACTGGATCACTTCCTCTGTCTTTCATTTCTGTTCTCCACACTGGGAAACCTGACATAGAAGGCTAAGGAACAGAAAAGGGGTTAAGTACCTAGCAACTAGACAAAAATACCGATGCCTCCACATCTGGCAGGAACATCTTTGCAGGGGGACTGGAGCATCGCATCGTCACATTGCTTCATCTTGGAAACTTGAGTGAGGAGAGGGGAAAATGTCTCCTATAACCATTTCTGCTAAAGAGTCATCACACCAGCATAGTCTAATCAGTTTGAACTATTCCTCCGCTCTGTCTGTCTCTCTGTCTCTGTCTCTCTCTATATATATCTCTCTGCCTCTGTCTCTCTGTCTCTGTCTCCCTCCCTCCCCTTCACTCTCCCTCCCTGCTTCCCTTCCTCCCTCCCTCGTTCCCTCTCTTTCTCTGTCTCTCTAGCTCTCCCAGCTCCAAACTGCACATTGTCCCTGACAAGAATTTTGTTACTGCTAGAAGTGTATTTTTGTTGTATCTACACATGCAAGGTCCCTTGCACAGGGACAAGAAACTGTGCTATCTCTTCATTGTTCTACTACATCTTTTCAAAGGACAATTCCCTTAAAAATCTCTTACAAATGAAGGTCTGTACTGTTCTGATGCATAGCTTTTGTTACTACAAAAATCATATGTATTTGGGGATTTTATAAAAATAAATATAACCATATCCAACTTTATGAAACATAATGTGGAAAAATCAAAATCCAGCCTACCAAAACAAATTAATAAAGAGCTGAACACATTACAAAAGAATTAAATCGGGTCAACAAATACTTATTAAACAAGGCCAATTTATTGTAGGGGGATACAACAAAATAGTGACTATAGTCTCTTCTCTTGAGTCTTGCAGTCCATTGAGGAAAAAATGGATGTATACATAGGCCATTATGGTGATATATTGACATATTGCTAAGTATCATGAGATAATTATTTTGCACTATCTTTTAAAACAGTTTAACTTTTATTTATTTTAAATGTTCTTTTTTTCAAATTTTGAGTTATGAATGTTTAGTTGCATTCTCTACCCCACCTGCTGAGAAGGCGAGTAATATCATCTAAATTATATATGTGAAATTATGCAAAACATTTCCATATTAACCATATTTCAAAAAAATCAAGAAAAAGAAAGTGAGAAAATGATTCTTCAGTTTGCACTCAGAGTTCATGAGTTCTCTCTCTGGAGGTAGATAGCATTTTTCCATCATGAGTCCTTTGGAATTGTCTTGGATCATTATATATCGATCAGAGTAGCCAAATCTTCCACAATTGATCATTACAGCTTTGCATCAATTCCTGTAGGTCTTGCCACGTTTTCCTGAAACCATCTTGCTCATCATTTCCTATAGCACAATAGTGTTCTATCACAATCATATACCACAACTTGTTTAGCCATTCCCCAGTGGATAAGCATCTCCTCAATTTTCAATTCTTTGCCACCACAAAGTAAATAAATAATTCGGTGCATATAGGTCCTTTTCCTTTTTCCCTAGTCCTTCCCTAGTCTTCCTTCTCTTCCACAGTTATGTAGAGTCTCAGGAGCCCCCTAAATATTTCTGGGAACCAATTCGTATATTTTTACATACTTTCCTGATGGAATCTATTTACATGCTTGGTCATGAAGAGCCTCCCTCTCACATAGTGAAGATAATAAGGAACACACCTGGAAGGCAAGGGAGGGACAAAATGAAAAAATCAAGGGAAGTGCAGAAAAAGAGATATGAGGGCATCCATGGCTGGCCCTGCCCTCCTTCTCTCCTCTCAAGGGACCAGAAATTATTTCTGGAAAATGTGTTCAGAAGGAAGGAGCAGCATCGGAACAGGAACTATTGCCTTGCTGTGCCCTACCAGAGTAAGGGCCAACAGTAGCTGAAGAGCATGGGTGAGAGAAAGGAAATCTCATGTTCAAAAATGCTCCTATAATAGGGATTCTTAACCTGGGGTCTGTGACGTATTTTAAAATGTATATGTTGTTAATAGTATCTCAATATCTTTGGTTTGCTTTATAATCTTATGTATTTCCTTTTTGCATTTAAAAATGTTATTCTGAGAAGGGGTCCATAGCTGAGAGGAAAAAAAGAAGAGGGGTAAAGAGGGGCAGTTCATTTTGGAGTGTTGAGCTTTTAAGGAAAAGGTAGATTTGGCTCACTGGCAAGAGGACAGATATAGAATCAGAGGACCTCTGACATGGAATTAGAAAAACACCTAAGGAGGGCCACCCATTGCATCCTGGGCCATTGCCAGTCGTCTTGACTTTTGTCTTGCTCCTGGACTTTGATGACTGGAGAAGACAGTGAGGCTGACAACTTTGCACAGCTCTGCCTCACTCAAATCCAATTCACATGCAAGTCCTCTTCAAGAACAAAGTATGAACAAGAAGAAAAGCACCCTGACAGAGAGACAAGAAGCAGCAATGTGCCACGTGTGCTAAACTAACACTACCACTTGGAGCATCATCTCCAGCTATTGACCTGCTAACACCACCTGACAGCTGCTTATAGCCACCGCCCCCCCCCCCACATCCTCAGTAGCTGAAAGTTACTGGGAAATTAAGTTCTTGCCATCAAAGCCTTTGGCATTATCAAATGGTTCAATTCCAGAAATCAATACAGTTTGGCAGTGGAATGAATAGTGGTAAAGAATTGGCTTTGCCAAAGTGCCTTTAGGCCCATAGAACCTTTCCATCAGACTTGCAACTGAAATCCCCCATATGTTCTGTCCTCCAAACTCCCTTAAAATGTGATAGGATGATAATGATAATGATGAGGATGATGATTAGGAGGAGGAGGAAGAGGATGGTGGTGGTGGTGGTGGTGGTACTGGTGATAAAGAATAAGAAATTATTCCCCCACTTAAGTTCTTTTACTACATTTTGGGGAGAGGTGGAGTAGGAGTTTTCAAAAGCTTTACCAGCAGAGAATAAACTCTGGCAGAAACTACCAATGGGAAAGGCTTCAAATACAGTCAGTCCCAGCAAAAGACTATATTTCTGTCATCCAAGGACCAGTTCAGCTGTATTCAGAAAGACTCATCCCCAGAGAGGTCCACAATATGATTCAGATTTTTGCCCATAGCAATACAACAGTTTCAGTCTCGGGATACTTTTATAATTTTAAACATTATTGAGGATCCCCCCAAAGAGATTTTGTTTATATGGTTTATGTCAATCAATATCTACCATATTAAAAATTAAAATATATTATTGTTATGAAAATAGTTATAACCTTGTGGACTCAATGACAGAATCTCAGGACTCTCCCAGGAGTTCCTAGACAACACTTATGAGAACTGCTACCTTAAATAACATGATAAGGGATAGAAAAGTTACGATTTGCATGAAGAGAGGAAGTGTCCACACAGATAAAACCACTACTACTCAAGCATACAAATTGAAATGCTGATTATATTACATAAATTTTAAGTGGACTTTTTCCTGGTTTCCAACATCCAATCTGAGATCCTTCCATACATGCAAACAATTGTGTTGACTTCCTTTTCCCATCTTTCCTACTCTGAGGCCATTCTGGACAGAAACTAAGCTGTCTTGAGCTAAAAACAACTCCCCAGGTGTCAGGCTCAGGTGTAAGGAACTGTCAGACTCAATATCTTCATGTTCCCTCCCTCCCTAAAGCCTTTCCTTTCTCAATAAGAATATTAAGCACATAGTATACCTCTCAAATCATTTTTTCTTTCATGCCTCATGCCTCAGTTAACACTACTTGATGCAACCATATTCTAACAGGTACCTATGTATCCCTCTTTCTTCCCTTACTCACTCTTTCTTCCTTCAAAGAATTTCCCCCTTTTTTCTTCATTATATTTGTAATCACCCAAATATCATAATCATAATCAATAAGTTTAAAAGTAAGTACTAGTACTATATTGTTATCAAAGAGCATAAAATCAGTCCACTTTGAAATTAAATTCAATATAAGAACTGATGCCTTAAATGTCTAAAAGCCTTAAAAATATCCAGAATAAATAATCTGATCAGGATAAAGTACCAGGTATTTTAAAATCTGCCAGGTGGTCAGTCAAGATATATTTATTAAGTGCTTATTCTAGGAACTATGCTAAGCACTGGGGCATATAAAGAAAAAAAGAAACTCTACCCTCAATGAATCTATAATCTAAAGGGGGAAGAAAGCACATAAAAGGAAGCTGAAAAGAGGGGAAAGGAGAGAAGGGACCTAGTAGAGAGTTATTATGGGAGAGAAATCAAGTAAGCCATTACAACAGCCTATTGCTGTTTGCAGTCTTAGCACTCTTTTTTAGGAGAATTGCAAATATGAAGTCAAAACTATAGGCCCTTCCTGGAGATAGAGAACTTCAATATTATTTTTAAAAAACAACAACAACATGTTTTTTATCAAGAAAGCAAATAAAACATATCCAAGGAACTCAAAAAAATTATTGTCTATGTGATAACCATCAATAAAACTGAATAATCAAATAAACATACAAAATAGAGATTGAAATATTGTACAAACCCTTAGCATTTAAGTAGAAGCAAACAAATGAACAGATAACAAACAAAATGTGTTTGTTTTGATCTTCCTCTGGGACATCTAGGTGGTGCAATGGGTAGAGCACCAGAGCTAGAGTCAGGAATATCTGAATTCAAATCCAGTCCCAGTCACTTATTAGTTGTATGACCCTGGACAAGTCACTTAACCCTGTTTGCCTCTGTTTCCTCATCTGTAAAATGAGCTGGAGAAGGAAATGGCAAACCACTCCAGTATCTCTGCCACGAAAATCCTGAATGGGGTTATAAAGAGTTGGACATGACTGAAATGACTGAAAAACAGCAACACCCAATTCCTTCTATGTCTAAATAAAGTAACTGACTACCTTTGACTTTAGCTTTATATATATTACTCAAAGTCTCACACCTTTTACAAGATACCAGAGAAAAGCCACTCAGATCTTAACACTACATTGTCTGTTAACTCTCCCAACTCTGACTAGCAGGTCAGGTTGGGTCCCCAGAGTAAGGATGCTTCTCACATTGATTGTCAGTCAGCATCAGTCAGCCAGACTTAATGAGCTTTTAGAAAGTATCACCACCTCTGAAACTAGAAACCCACTCTCCTCTAACACCTTCATCCCATGGGAGAGTGGATTCAAGTTTAAGGGGCTATCAATATTCCCCGCACTGAGTTCACTTCTGGGTATGGCATGTAATAGATAAGAAGCCTTCTTATTTTGTAGAACACGAGATCTCAGCAGTCAGGTCTTGCCCTCAAAAAGCATAAATCCTACTGAGGGGATATAACATGTACAGAGTATAATATGATATGAAGTTGTTTTGACAAAAAGAAAGAGAGTTTGGGAATAAAATAAGGTAATAAGAGAAAAGGCTAAAAAGTCAAGTTGAACCAGACCATGAAAATCCTTGAATGCCAAAGGAAGATGAAAACAAGGAGTTTATATTTTGTCCTTTAGAAAGTCACTAACTTTTTTTTTATAGAGAGAATAATGAGTGATGGGATTGTGTATAAGGAAAGTAGTTTTGGCTGCAACCTAAAGGATACATAGAAAAGGGGAGAGACAGGAGATTAAGGAGACCCATCAGAAGGTTTTTGTAATTAGTCTAGGTGAGGTGAGCACTGATTCAGACCTGAACTGGTAGATGGCAGTAAGTAGAGGGGAGAGGACAGTGCAAGGGATATTGTTCTTGGAGAATGGACATGGCTGGGGAGCTGATTAGAAAACTGAATTGGTCACTATAATAGAGTTTTTGTGGAATACTATTATCTTCCAGCTAATTTTGAATATTATTAGATGTACTTATTCATATCTTATTCAGTTATTCTAAGTACAGGTCATCTTCAGTTTTAAATATCCTTTAACATGTTACTCTCTGCTGTGATATTTGTAGGATAAAAGCCCAGAAATAGAACTTTTGATCAAGAGGCAGGAACAATTTGGTGATACTTCTTGAATACTGTCAGACTGCTTAGCCAAAAGCTTTCAATAGTCTGTAGGTCCACTAACAATGTAACCACATCTAGGAAAGTCAAACAGAGAAGCATCTGGATGCTGGAGCCTGTGGGGCAACTGACCAGGAGGAAAGAAAAAGCAGTTTCACCTGAATAGCTTGTGTGCAACATTCACTTCAAGGAATTAGATAACAGCTCTACCTAGTGGTCAGTTTAGGGACAGAGGATTCATTGAAAAAGATTCCTTAGAAGAGCCTATTTTAAAAATAATATTGGTCATTTTTAAAGTTGCTAGAAGATTGGTCCCAATTGAGGTTCTATCTTTCTTTCAAAAGGAAGATTTCAATACTTTTCTCAATTCACTCGTTTCTCTATGATAAAATGTGTCAATAAATTTGTCTTCCAGATTGTTTTTTTCATCTTCCTGGTCTTTTGGATGCCTCTCCTTTGTCACTGGTCCCCCATTTAAATGATATGGTCCCCTTGGACATTACCAGAAAAATAACTGCCACAGTGCTAAAAGAAAATCCTGGTCTTCTAACGAAATATCAGATCATGACTGTTTTATCAGATTAAGTGACATCTTGTAGCAATTTTTTTACATTGTTTAAACTGTATAAAATTATTATAAACCATGACAATGTCATTTCTCCCAGCCATTTCCTATTTTTTATTATCAACTACTTGTTTAAATACTTGGAGACTGACTTGTTACAAAAGCATATTATATCTTTTTCTTATCACTACTCTTCTAACTTTTTACTATTTATGATCTTTGCTCTGACAAGGCAGCAGTCTACACCCAGACAGATGATTCAGGGATAACTCCCACATCAATGAATCTTTCCCTGTCACTTAAAATGCTATCAGTATTTTTATGATTTTTCTTTGGTGCTTGCTTGTTCAATACCTACCAATTTTTTCTTTAATAATAACTAGCATTTATATAGTATTTTAAGGTTTACAAAGCACTTTACATATGTTGTCTTAATGGATCCTCATGACAACCTCATATGGTAAGTACTGTTATTAGACCCATTTTACAGATGAAGAAATTCAAGTTGAGAGAGGTTAAGTGACCTACCTGGAGTCATACAGGTAGTAAGTGTCTGAGGTAGAATTTGAATAAGTCTTCCTGACTCCAATCTAGCATTCTATTCATTATGCCACCTAGCTGCCTCCTTTAAGAAATTCTCCATTCTATAAAAGTATGAGACTTCTATATAGTTTACAAGTCTTTGGCCTCTTTCATTTCCTTTCTTTTTAAGCATGCCTTCCTGTATATTTCTCACAATCCTCCCCTTTTGCCACTTTTATACTGAAGTCACCAAAGATCAGAGGATCTGTTGATTTCATGTACATGACTTTGTCAAGTTCCTCATAGAATTTCTCTACCTCTACCATTTTATGCTCCCCATTTTGGTGTATAAGCTGCAATTATTTTCATGTGGATCTTTTTGAAAATACTTCTTAAAAATAATATTCTATTTTCCCCCAATTTTATCCAAAAACAATTTTTTAAACATTCTTTTAAGTTTTGAGTTCCAAATTCTATCCCTCTCTCTCTTCTTTCCTCCTTGAGATGGTACACAATCTGATATAAGCTATACATATTAGTCATTTTATGGAAGAAAACTTGAACCAAACAAGAAGAAAAGAAATAAAAGAAGGAATGGAGAGAGAGAGAGAGAGAGAGAGAGAGAGAGAAAGCTTTGGTGTATCTTCAGGCACCATCAGTTCTTTCTCTGGAGGCAGATAGTATTTTTCATCATGAGTCCTTTGGGATTGTCTTGGATCACTGTATTACTGAGCATAGTTAAGTCATACACAGTTGTTCATCTTACAATATTGCTGTTACTATGTTCTCCTGGTTCTGCTAATCAAATATCTAATGAAATAATGGTTCTTTTCTCCTTTGATTGTATCATAAAATCAGCTCTTTTCTTTCCCTCTCCAAGGAACCAATCTATCACTTAACTGCAACTTTCTGCTTTATTCTGGTTTTATTAATGACAAAAATATGAAGATTGGGATAATTCAGCTTCTGAAAGGGTCTGTCCACTTATTCACCATTGCAAAAATGAACTCACTTTATAGGTAGTCACTAAGTCAGTTAATGTATTTATAAAGCAGTTACTATATGCCCAGCAGTGTGCTAAGCTCTGGTAATGCAAAGAAAGGTAAATATATGATCTCTGCCCTCAAAGGGCTAATTCTAATAGGAAAAACAGAATTTAAACAGCAAATAATTGTGTATATATGTGATACATAGTGTAAATGGGAGGTAATCTCAGGAACAAGGTACCAGAAGAGGAGAGTGAGAAGGAAGATGGGATTTTTAACAGAGTCTTAAAGGAAGCTGGGGAAGCCAGGTGGTCAAAGATGTAAAGCGAGAGCATTACAGGCATGGGAAGCAGGAAGTGAAAAAGCACAGACTCAAGAGATGGAGCATCTTGAGTGAAAAGTGCATGTCATCCTCCACTCTTCACTTGCATTCATCCAGTCTGTTGCCAGAGGTCAGTGTCACTGGGTCAAACAGTCCATGGAGTATAGTAAGGTGTAATAAAACTGGAAATGTGGAAAGGGGCCCAGTTGTGAAAGGGCTTTAGAAGTCAAACAAAATATTTCATACTTAATCCTTGAGGTAATAGGGGGTCACTGGAGGTTTTTGAAAGGAGGGGGTGACATGGTCAGATCCACCCTTTAGGAAGATGACTTAGATAGCTGAGTGGAGGATGGACTAGTGTGGGGAGAGACTTGAGGCAAGGAGACCAACAAGGTTATTGTAATATTCTAAGTATGAGATGCATGAAAACCTGCACTAGAGAGAAGGCTTGTTAAGGTTGAGAGAAGGAAAAATACATAAGAGATATGATGAAGGTTGAGTTGGTAGCACTTGGCAACCAACTGGGTGAATGTAAATGAAGAGTTGAGGATGATCTGAAAATTATGGGCCTGGGTGACCAGAAAGATGATTGTGCCCTGGCCAGGGGTGGGAAACCTGTGACTTCAAGGCCACATGTGCTCCTCTAAGTCCTCAAGTGCAGCCCTTTGACTGAGTCCAAACTTCTCAGAACAAATCCCCTTAATAAAAGGATCTATTCTGTAAAACTTGGACTCAGTCAAAGGGCTATGCTTGAGGACCTATAGGGCTGTATGTGGCTGGTTTTGAGGCCACAAGTTCCCCACCCCTCCAGACAGTAATAAGGAAACTGAAGAGAGAGGATGGCTTGTGAAGAAAGATAATGAGTTATGTTTTAGACATGTTCAGTTTGAGATATTCTACAGGATATCTAGTTCAAGATATTCAATAGACAGTTGGTGATATGATACTGGAAGCAGGAGAAAGATTAAGGATAAAAAAATAGATATGAGAATCATCTGCAGATGATCACTGAATCCTTGGTAGATGATGAGATTATCCAGTAAAATAGTAACAGAGGGGGAAGAGAAGATGGCCTAGGACAGAGCCTTGGGGACACCCACAGTTAGCAGGCTCATCCTGGGTAAAGATTCAGCAAAGAAGACTGAGAAGGAACAAACAGGCAGGACGAGAACCAAGAGACGCAGTGTCCAAAAACCTGGAGAGGAGAAAAATGGGGATAAAGTGTCAAAGGCCGCAGATAGGCCAATAAGGATGAGAAAGCATCTGATCGGGCAATTAAGATATCACCAGCAACCTTTGAAAGAGCAATTTCAGTGGGGATGAGATTCAAATCAAATGGAGAGGCTTTAGAGTCACAGGAAAGGAGATGTGGAGGCACTGATCAGAGATGATTTTCTCAAGGAATATAACTAAAAAAGGTAGGAAAGCCAGGGGATGGTGGCTAGCCAGGAAGGTCAGACCAAGTGAGGGTTTTTCAAGCAGAAAGCAGAAAGGGTTTCAGTAGGACTTCTGACTGTTTGCATTTTTCCTATTTTGTTTGTTCCCATGACTTCAGAATTCCTTATAAATTACTGGCTAGCCTACCTCTCCATAATTAACTAGATAGATCATTAGAAAGCCGATCATGTCTGTCACCAGTACCATTTTATATAAATTAATTTCCACAGCTAAGAGGTCAGAAGAGCTGAGAAAATGGGTTTAGTCAATGAACGATTAACAAACAAATACCTTGCCATGAGACTATGGTAGAAGCAAAACTGGTTTCAAACATAAATTCATTGATGAAATTGTATGAAGAAGGAGAACAGATGATTGCGAGTAGTATCAGCCCATGGAGGGAAGCAATGAAGGGTAAAACCAGTTTTGGAACTTAATTTTTGTTATTTTTTTCTCTTTTTTCCTTCACTGAACAATAAAAAAAGAAAAAAACATGTATAGTCAAACAAAACAAATTCCCATATTGGACATGTACAGAAATATATTTTATGCAGCATTTTAAATCCATCTTTAAGCAGAAGGTAGAGGTAGTGTATTTCATCTTTGGTCCTCCGGATTTGTGGTAAAACCAGTCTAATGAAAGTTTAGTAAGAGATCCAGCTAAACAGAGTCATCACAAAGGCATTCAGAACTAGAAAGAGGATTTCAAAAAGGAAAAAATATTTCTATGACAAACTCTTTTCAATATCAAGGACAGTGGAGATTCCTCAATGATACTCTAACACCATAGGTCTGTAAGAGCTTATAAGGGAGGTAGAAATGGCATTTAAAAAAAACAAAGACAGGAAAAGCATCTGGATTAGACTGACTATACTTAGTTGTTTGTCCTTCATTTTTGAAAAGGACCAATGACATCATGGGGTGATATCTTGACTTGATTGTGAATGGAATTTAAGTAAGTCAGAGTTGTGAAAAGTCATCAGCCTTATTCTCTCATACAGTCATCAAAATCCAGTTTTAAGACAATTGACAGCCTTCTGGGATGCAGTGGATGACCTTGTCATCTTGGATATCCTGCCATGCTCTAATTACTCCACAGAGCCTGCTTCAGTTGCCTTCATGGCTATTGGAATAAATTATTCTCATCTGCCCATTCCACTAGGAGAGGTCTTCACATGCTTGGGGTAGACATCCCCCTAACTCACCAATAGATTTGAGGCCTTTTGGTTACCCTCAACCTGGTTTAACCCATATGCTAAGATAGTTTAACCAGGATGTGAAGGTTGGGCATGCTATACAGATTCTTGAAGTTGCAAATACGAGTTGAGTGGCAGGTGGACACCAAAGGTGGATGAGCAGACCTGAAAAGATCTTGATGTTCAGGGAGTACTAACACCTCTGGTGTGCTTATACTTAGTATATCCAAAATGTAGGCTATCCAATTGTGAGAGCATTCAATGACTGATACATGAAGCATGTGAAGGAGGAGAAGATACCAAAAATGTAGAAAGATCTTGGTACTTATTAATATTGAAAAAGATGACCAAGAAAACATCATTAATTACTAATATCTACTTTCCCAGTTATACAAATTCTTTATTAGAGTAATTTATGTATGTACTGAGAGAATCTTTAAGAATATCAGGATGTCAGAAAGGGATAAGCAGACTTTCCACAAGCAGTGGATCACACCTTTACCATTTCACAATTGACTGAAAAATGTAAATTCAAAACCTCATCATCCTTATTGTTTTGCTAATTGTGAAAAATGCATTTTATTTGATATAGCAAAATATCTTCAAAGTTTTCTTCCTACAAAGTATATTCCATAGATGTATCAAAAATCATTCAAAATTCTTTGAAATACAAGACATACATAACACTATTCATTCCTCTCTGATCATAGAAATTGGTGATGGCATAAAACAAAATGTAGGCTTTTCAACTATGATAGAAGAGATCCAGCACAGAGTCCAAGTCAAAGGGGGACTGACTCTCTGTGGATGATGAGTGATACTCCTGATACTACTGTTTGTGACCGAAAGTAAGTTCAAGAACACTGCAGAGCCTTTTAGAAGAGAACCTCAACAATTTCAAAGAGTTTGACCTGACCATCCATGCAGAGTAGATTAATTGGATGAAGACTGCCTATTGCCCAGATTATGATATCTGTTTGGACGGACTATCTATAAAGTTTGTTCACCAGGATGCCCATCTGGGACAGATAATGTAGATGAACAAATTGGGCCCAGAAAGAGAAGAATTGATTGGACCAAATGTGGGAAATTGCAAAACTTCTTCAATAACCCCAAGCTTCCCTGGTAAACAAAAGATCAACATTCTCCTGGTATTATTGTAAGGCAGTAAAGCATAAAATAAAAGTCTTCAAAGAATAAAAATGAACATTACACAGAGGGCAATGGAGAAGTGTATGGTGAGTGTGAATGGGCTGTAGCATAGAACTAATGAAGAATTCCAGAGACAGCAGTAGAATGTGCCCAAGGAAATGTATAGCAGGAAGAGAAGATGGGTTAAGAGGGTGACGTTTGATAGGTAGATGATCAGAGTGCTCCACCGATATCCAAAAAAGGCCCCTAGAACAGGCTTGCTCTAGAACGTTGGCAACTTCTTCCACTCTCTGTCCAATTTATGAGAGAACATAGACAAGAGTCCACTGGATCAGCAAACACAAAGAGGTCTTCTATCTGCATCATTGCATGGAACACCCAAATCAATGGGTTCACAGTTCGCTTTGAGTGTTTGAGTAAGTGACATCAGTAGCTTGGGATGAAACTTTTTGGGAATGTTTCCTGAGACTTTTCCAGGTAAGACTGATTCATAGGACAAGTACGGTGCTACACTCTAACCCAATTCTGAAACAGCAAAGAAAACCATTATCCAAATGGGCGGCTTGTTTTTCAAAAGTTCCTAAAAAAAATCCTTTTCTCCCCCTATTTTTTTAAACCAAACAATTACCTCAAAATATGGTTTGGGTCATGAAATAGGAAACGGTGCTCAACTAAAGGAAATGTTTTGTTTTAAATCCTAAGACCATTTGTTTATATTAAGAAATTGTTTGCATTCAAAGGCCATAACTGAAAACTACCCTGAATCATGGATCACAAGGGGGACTCTCCAGATAAGAAATAAGTGCCAGGCTAAACAATTGTATTACACATTAACAACTTTCATTAGCAGCTTTTGCTGAGTCATTGTGCAGGAAGTGAGTGAGCTGCAGAGGGAGATTTCTCTGAGAGGAACAATCAACAATATTTTCATATTAATAACCTCCAGTTTCTTTATTGTTCTCAAAACTTTTGTTAATGAGTATTTTCCGGTCTTGTGAGAGAAAAAAAAAACCATTACTCTAAAAACAAAGCCTGATCTGATTTATTTTTATGTGTTTTTTGTTATTTTGTCCTTTAAGAAATGTTTGATATATTTAAATAGGGGTTGGATAATTATCCGTTAGAGAGTATAAGCATATTAGCAAATATTTTATTCCTTTAAAACTGCTATTCTGGGTCAAAGGAAAACTCAGCTGTGTACTCTTCAGGATTTGACACCCTAATTAATGTATCTAGCCCACAGATGAAGTTGGCTATGAAAAAGTCACTCCTATCCTTTACCAGATAGCCTCTACTTCCTTTTCCTGGATGCTTCACTATAAATGAGCTCCCCACTCTGCATCCCTCTAATATGGAGTGGCCTTGATGTATTCCAGTGTCTCCATGTCCTTTTTTTTTTTCAGCTAAACTAAATAGATCCTGAAATATTGATCTGAACATTTTTTTGTGCAGCTTAAACAGAATGTATTTTGTGAAATTTGTGCAAAGCAAGAAAAATGCTAGGTACAGCTTTATCTAAAAAATCTCAAGCATACCTTCCTTCACCATGATCCCTTTGTGTATTGTGTGGAAAGTACTTATGTCTTCTGACCTCATCAACCAACTGAAGCTACTTTCCTCAAGGTCACACATAGTTAATAGCCAAGAGTCATGTCCTCTTCTCAGGACTCATCCTTTTTGCCTTCTCTGCCACTTTTGATGCTGTACACTGCCCTTTTCTTCTGGCCACTCTTTCTTCTCTGGGTTTTCATAGCATTAATCTCTCTCCAGGCTCTTTCTTTCCTCTCTGGCTGGTTCTTTTCAGTCTCCTTTGTAAGATCATCATCCATATCTTGCCCTCTATGTGTGGGCATACCACCAGACTATCTTTTCTTACCTACATACTCTCTCCTAAGGATCTACCAGAAGCGCTGGCTCATCTGTCATTTCTCTGCAAATGATTCCCAGATCTATGTGTCTAGTCTTAAGCCCTCTCCTGAGCTCCAGTACTACTTCACCAACTGCCTATAAATATTTTTGTATACACAGGTCCTGTTCTTTGATCTTTTGGGGGTAGGTACAAGGCTAGTAGTGGCTTTGCTCAGTCAAATGGTATGGGCATGCACAACTTCAAATAACTTTCCGGAGTGAATGGGCCAACAGCTGCACCAACAGTGCATCGATGTTTCCTAGCAGTATAATTAGCATTTGTCATTTTCCATTTTGTCATTTTTGTCAGCCTGATGAATATGAGATAGAACCTTAGAGATACTTTAATTTGCATTTCTCTAATTATTAGTGACAGAATATTTTTATATGGTTGTTGATAACTTGGAAGTCTTCCTTTGAAAGGGATCTGTTAATTGAGGAGGAAATAGAAAAAGTTATTCTTTGTTTTAGAGGTAACAGTTCAGAGATTAGCTTTCTTCTTTCCACAGTCTATTCGCATGATTAGCTATAATTTATGGCCTTGGCCCATACATAGAATTTGTTCATTTAAATCAGTTCAGATGCTACCTCTTCCATAAAGCCTCATCCTGACACCCATAGTATAGCCAGAAGTGATTTCTCCCTCATCTGATCTCCAAGCCCTCTGCACCCTTTTCAGCTGTATATTACATTATATCCTAATTTGTATTAAATCACAGAATCTCAGAGTTGGAGACGTCGGAGTCCATCTAGTCCAAAATGTAATTGAACAAGAATCTCTAATATCCAACAAGGGGACAACCAGTTCGACTTAAAGAAATCTAGTAAGAATTTTAAATAGCTTTTAAATAAGGATTTTAAATAACAAATAATTGTTAGAGATCTTTTTTCCTCATATCCGCCCTAAATCTGCCTCTTTCCAATTTCCATAAGTCTTTCCTAATTCTCTAGTTACTCTCTGGAGGCAAAGCAGAACATGATTATTCCCTTTTCTGTATGAGAGCCCTTCAAATCATTGATAACAATCGTTAGCATTCATAGCTTTTTAAAAGTTTGCTAAGCGTTTAACAAATATTATCTGATTTGATCCTTATAACAACCCTGGTGGGAGGGGGAGTGCATAGATACTATTATTATCCTTATTTTACAGTTGAGGAAACTGAGTCAGACAGAAGTTAAGCAGCTTACCCAGAATCATTCAGGCATTATGTATTATAGGGGGCACTTGAACCTAAGTACTCCTTAGTCCAGGCCAGCTCTCTATCCACTATACCACAATGTCCCTCAAGACTTTATGTTACTCCTATTAAAGTTCATCATATTAGATTCAGCCCAACATCGTAGTCTTTGAGATTCTTTTGGATCCTGATTCTGTCATTCAACACATCAGCTAAACATTGTACCACCTTTAGCCAAGTCTTCTTAAAAAGGATATGGAGAACCCTGAAGCATCATAGTTTCGGGTAAAGGGCAGTGAACTGAGAGTCGAGAGCTCTGTGTCATCTGCAAATTTGATAAGCCTGACATGGATGCCTTCATCCAAATCACTGATAAAAATGTTAAACAGTGAAGGGCCAAGGACAGCTCCCTGGGGACTGTCCGTAAGAGAGAAACCTCTCCCTCAACTGACATAGTCCCCCTAATGTCAGCTGTCTGGTCGACTCAGTCAGTCAATTTTGAATCATTTTAACTGTACTGCTCCCAGCCAACATCTTTCCACATTGTCTACAAAATGCTTTGCTGAAATCAAGGTAAATGACATCTATAGGATTCCCCTCA
The DNA here is from genome assembly GCA_023548195.1 of Bettongia penicillata ogilbyi. Taxonomy (NCBI): domain Eukaryota; kingdom Metazoa; phylum Chordata; class Mammalia; order Diprotodontia; family Potoroidae; genus Bettongia; species Bettongia penicillata. Next base: position 1,949,665 of record JAJHZJ010000145.1, read on the forward strand.
CCTAAGGTACTTAACTAGTAACTCCATCAGTGGGGTGGGTAGCTGGCACAGTGGATAGAGTGTTGAGTTCATCTTCCTGAGTTCAAATGTCTGGCCTCAGACATTTACTGGGGAAGTCATTTATCCCTATTTGCCTCAGTTTCCTCATCTGTAAAATGAGCTGGAGAAAAAATGGCAAACCAATTTCTTTGCCAAGAAAACCGCAAATGGGGTCACAAAGAGTTTGAAACGACTGAACAACTCAGAGCTAAAGCCTGGGCTAGGCACCTATGATACCAGGACCAGACAAACTAGTTTCAGAAAAGATTCATCACCAAAGATCTAGCTACCAGGTCAGGGTATTTTCAATCACATGAGTACTACCATCTAAGACATGGAATGATTGGACTCTGAACTTGTAGAGAACCCAGCAATGATGAAAGTAGATTTGAAAATTTCAGAAACACTTCTTGGGTTCCTAACTGATGCAAGGTAGTTTGATGGAGTAGATAGAAAACTGACTTCAATCATGATGTCCTGGGTTCAAGTCTGTCTCTGACACGTGCTAGACTTATGACCCTTAGAAAATCACTTCATCCCTCAGTGCTCCAGGCAACCCTGTCTACATTTCAGAGCAGGTGTCTATCTGCACTGCTTGAGAGTTTCCTCACCAGGAGTTCCCTATATTTAGGAAACTGCAAGTTCTCACAAAAATAAAATAAAATAAAACAAAACAAAAAACAATTCATCAGCTAGGAACTGGAAGCTAAGGACAGAAAAAAACAACTCCCACCCTCAAGGGGTCATGTTCTGCTAAGGATGAAGGGTGGGAAATCTACATGAAAACAAATATAAAGATAGTAGAAGATAAATTAAAGAGCAAGACACCATTGGGGGAATCAGGAAAGGCCTCAGAGAGATGACAACTAAATGATTCTCGAAGAAAAATAAGGCTTATTAGAGAGGAGAGAATGCATTCTTGGCATGGAGGATGGCATGAGTTTATGTACAGGGGCAAGAAGTGACATATCAAGAGAAGCTAATCGTTCATTTTGGCTGCATTTAAGTTTTGTTAAGTAGAATACTAGAGAGCCAACTCTGGAGGGGCTTAAACGCTAGGCTCTGGAATTTGTAGTTTATACTACAAGTGGGCAGTAGGACAAAATGTTGGCTAAGTAGGCTAAGGTTGGGTTCTAAAAGCACTTAAAAGGCTAAATAAGAGAAACCATGATACCGTAGAAAGAGCACTACTCAGAGAATAAGGAAACCCAGGTTCTAGTTCCAGTTCTCCAAAAAATTCACTGTGTGATCTGCGGCTAGAAAGTCTCTTTGGGCTGCAATTTCCTTTCACAATAAAATGAAGGAGCTGAACTAGATGACTTCTAATATCTTCCCTAGCTCTGAGATTCTAGCTTGTGGGCTGCAGGACACAACTTGACACCTTACAAGGACACCCATTATAGAATTTTTAAAAATGGCTGAGTGACTAATGCAAATTCCTTCATTTCAAATTCAATATGATGAAAAACACTTTCCATTTATAATCGGTTTTACAGGGTTAGGGTTCAATAGGTACATTTCCTTTTTTTCTTACAAAACACGTGTTCCTTTGTTTCACAGGAAGTAATCATAGTGTAACCATAGAAATTAGGGAAGGCAAAGGAAATGTTGCAGTGGAATGATGAAACCTGTTAATTTAGCTTCACAGAAGTCAGCCACATCCTAAAACAATTAAAATGCAGCCACCCAATGATTTCTCAAAGGAAGAAGAGCTGAAGGGGGTTCGGTAGTATGATAATAATTCTCCTATTTTTAAAAATATGAAATAATTTGTTTTCATGGGTTGAAACCAATAGAAAGGTACATGGTAGGCATGAACAAACTAAAACACACTATAAACAAAGAATCATAAAAAAAACTAAATAACGTCATCAAAAATAAATCTGTTTGAAAAAGAAGGGGGACTGGTCAGAGTGTTGAGAGTAAAGAATAAATGGTGGATAGTCTGTATGTCCCACTGAAATCTTTGTAATTTCAATTTAACAATCATCTATTTAGTATTTTATTTGCTCTAAGCTGTATGATAGGTGATGGGAATACAAAATCTGCTTTTTTAAAAGGAAGAATCTCTACCCTGAAGATATTTATGTTCTAATGAAAATGGGAACCCAAAGAAGGTCTGAGAATAGAGATTTAATAAAAAAAAAAAAAAAAAAAGGAGAGTCCCTATCCCCAAGATGCTTACATTCTAATAGAAAACATTAACTCTAGGAAGACCTTCAGCATCTTACATGTAGTCCTTCAGTAGGAATTTTAAGTAAATTTATAAAAGGAGAAGTCAAGAGTCACATAGTATAACCTATATTAGTTTGCTTGCTGTTTTGGGGAGGGGTAGGAAAGGGAGGGAGAAAAAAATTGGAATCTTGTAAAAGTGAATATTGAAAATTTAAAAAAAGGCAAGTCACATGGAATGAGGATCTTGTTAAGTCACATTGGTTTTCATGCATTCTATCTCATTACTCTATCATCATACCTCCCATCTGATAGAATTTAAGAATCCATTACTTATTGGAAAGTTATGCTATGTTTAACATATGCCAGTAATTTTTCTGTCTTATTTCAGTCAGACATAGCTTTTCCTAAAGACAAAGGAGGATGATTCAGGTACCTTAGGCATATATTTCAAATTTTTAGTTAATATGTATTATAAACAGTAGAAATGGAAACATATCACGAAGGTAACTCTAGGGAAAGCAGATCTTATCCCACCATTAGGAATTGATTGAATAATCAATAATAATTTCCTGAGTTAAGTCATGAGAGATGATGTCTAGGACTAGTTTTTACTCTCAAAAATGTTGTAATCAAGGAGAAAAGATTAACACACACAAAACTCGAGCAAACAATATGAGAGTATTTCAGTAAGTGTCCATAGATGTACAAGCTAGAGAAGCTCAGGAGAGAGGAGAATGCAGTTCAGGGTAGATTTCATGGAAGAGATGGGATTCAGCAAGGCTCAAAAGGATGGCTAATTTCTGAACAGTGAAAGGAATGAGGGAAAGTAAGAGGAACAGCCCAGAAGGCAATGAGGCAGGAATGAGCATGGTGTGTTAGTGGGATTTGCAGGAACAAAGAGCACGTGTCAGAAATAAAATGAAAATAAGATTGGGGCCATATTTGGGATGTTGTAAAAAGCAGGTAGAAGAGTTTAGAGTTCATGTATGAAATTATGATTTTATGAAATTTAATTTCATTGAAGCTTTCATACTTTGATATTTCCATCAGTCTGTAATCTCCTGTGAGTCCTGTGTCCAAAAATTCTTCATTTCCCATTCATACCTTCTCATCCTGTATAACTCTTTTAAAGGTCATCCCATAAATCCTTCGCAGCAGATATACCCCGTGGGCTAGAAGTCTTCTTCTTGACATCATATGGATACAAATGGAGCAAGTGGGCTGTCTGTTCATTATTCCTCTTCCTTGTCACATGACCAGCCCACTTTCTGTATATCCCTCTGATAATCTTTTTACTGCTTCTTCTCTTGCACAGTTCTTTATTGTTAATGTATTGCAGCCTATTCATGCCCGTCATGTGATGTTTTTTTTTTCCCATTGTCCTAGGGGTGACCCTTAATTTTAATTCCTCAGAGATTGTAGCATTTATGACTCATAGCCATATTGCATCAACGAAATGACAGTCAGTCAATAAGTATTAAGCACCTAGTACTATGTGCCAAGCACTGTGCTAAGCGCTGGGAATATGAGGAAAGGGCAAAAGATAGTCTCTGCCTTCAAGTAGCTTACAGTGTAATGGGGGAGACAATAAATAAGCAAATATGTACAAACAAGTTATATAAATGACAGATAAGAAGGGAAGGCACTACGATTAAGAGGGACTGGGAAAAAAGATCTGTGCATTTGTAGGTGTGAGAAGTACCTCCACCAGTGAGATTGCAACACATTTCTTTGTTATATTAATAACTGAGGCTTAGAGACTTAGGGAAGTTAAGAGACTTGCCTAGAGTCACCAGAAGGTAAATTTGAACCCAGGTCTTTCTGAGACTTCCAGTCTAATATTCTACTCACTCTACTCCGCTATCTCTTCTCTCTTTTCTCGTAGGAGAATATTGCTATTGAGTAACGGACCTTTGTTTTAGGGGTAAATTTGTACAATTTCCCAATGGCACTCAAGGCCAATCCCCTCCTAATGGTCAATTCTGGGCTCAACTCAGTGTCCTTGTGCAGTGTATGTCCAAGATATGATGGACAACACTGTGGATTTCTTTTTAATAGGTAGTTAGGAGTTTATGTAGAATGTTCTGAGGATTGACACAGTACAATGTCACCTGCAAAGAGTAGTAGGTAGAGGACTTACAGTTGGATTCTGAGATGGACATCTTCCATGACTTTGACTAACCACTGTAGTAAGTCTATATCTCCTTGATTGATATCTGACTTGACCAGTCTGAAATAATTATGCTAATCAATGTCAAGCTACCTTTGTTGAGGATAATCATGAAAATAATTGTATAAACACTTTTAGTAAAATAAGTAATTTTCTGTTATTGGGCATGGAACTCCATGGTCAATACTGATTTTATTGAAGTCAAAATAAAATAATTGGTTTTTCTCATGATGTGGTCCACAGTGGTTGGGTTCTCCATAATGTTCATATTTATAATGTGCCAGTATTCATGCCTTGGTTTCTTACATTAATTAAATAATTCAGTTACAAGATCCCTCATAGATATCTTGTAAACAGTGCCATATTTTCCCAAAAGTTCAAATAAAGTGGTTTTGTTTGTTTGTTTGTTTCTAGTTAAATGGATGGTCTATAGATTCTACTATTTTGATGAAAAGACCATAAACCAAAAAAGGCTTGATAGCTACTATAAGATTTAAAGAACTATAAAATTGTCTAACACAAAAACCATCACTTAATCCCATCATTCCCACTAGCTCTCATCCCATATCTCTCCTGCCTTTTGTACCTAGACTCCTTGAGAAAGCCTTCTACATTTGATGCCTCTACTTTTTCTTTCATCATGTTAACTATTTACAGCACAACTTCCAAATTCATTATTCAACTGAAACTTCTGCCTCCAAAGTTAGACTTGATCAGATTGTCAAATCTAATGACCTTTTCTCAATACTTATCCTTCTTGATCTCCCTGAAGCTTTTGATACTATTGGAGCACCCTTTGCACCCTCTCTAGGTTTCTGAGACATTACTCCAGGACTTCTCCTTAATCAGTGTCCTGTGCTGCATCTTCATTCAGGTCATACCTACTAACTGTGGGTATCCCCTAGGGTCCTATCCTGGACTCTCTTCTTTTCTCCTAGTATGTTATTTCACTTGGTGATCTAATCAACTCCTATGCATTTGGGTATCATCTATATGCTGATAAGTCTCAGATCTACTTATCCAATCCTAACCACTCTGCTAACCTCCAGGATTCCACCTCTAATTGTCTTTTGAACATCTCAAACTGAATATTCCATAAATACCTTAAAATCAACATGTCCAAAACTGAACACCCTATCTTTCCCCAAAAATCTCTCCCCTCTTCCTAAATTCTCTATTGCTATTGAGAGTATAACTGCTCTTCCAGTCTCCTAAGCTCCCAACCTAGGTAACATCCCCAATTCCTCATTCTGTCTCAGCCCAGATATACAACCTATTGCCAAGGCCCATCAATTCTTCCTTAGAAGCATCTCTTCTATACACTCTCTTCTCTCCTCTGACACTAGCACCAGCCTGGGGTTGGGCCTTATCACATCATGTCTGGACTTTTGCAATAACCTGCTAATGGGTCTACCTCAAGTCTCTCCCCACTGCAATACATCTTCCATTTACTTGTCAAAGTGTTCTTCCTAAAGTGTAAATCTGATCATGTCATCTCCCTCCGCCCATCTTCAGTAACTCCAGAGGCTCTCTATTACCTCTAGGATCCAACATAAAATCCTCTATTCGACATTCAAAGCTTTTTCATAATTTACTCTATACACACACCTTCCCAGTCTTCTGACACCTTAATCACCTCCACATACTCTGTGATCCAGTAATACTGGCCTCCTTGCTGTTTCTCGCACAAAATACCCCATCTCTTAACTCTATACATTTTTGCTGACTGCTCCCAAGCCTGGAATGTTTTCCTTCCTCATCTCCACCCCCTAGCTTCCCTCAAATTCCAGCTAAAATCTCACCTTATACAGGAAGACTTTTCCAATCTGTCTTAATTAGTACCTTCTCAAAGGAACTAAGATTATGATAGAAAATAATTTATTCAGAAAAACTGAGTATAATCCTTTAGGGGAAAAAATAGATATTTTATGAAATGGGTTTTCAAGTATTCCTGATGAAAATATCAGAGCTGAATAGAAAATTTGGCATTTAAATGCAGGGCTCAAGAGATGCATAGAAAGGTAAACATGAAAGAGATATCATAAGGGACTCAATAAAGTTAAGCTGTTTAACTTCCTATAAGGGAATACACATAACTCCTGAGAATTTTATCATTATTACTGCTGTTAAAGGGAGTTTACATAGATAGAGGGCATGGATGTGAGTCAATTTTGTTGGAATAATCTCCAAAAATAATGAAGGAATGAGAAAAAGGAATGCAATGGGAGTCTCATATAAAGAGACTTACAAGGGAGAGTTTTTACAATGCAGGAGAAAATGGAAGGGATAGGGGGTTGTTGGGCAATGCTTGAACTTCATTCTCATCAGAACTGATTCAAAGAAAGAAGAATATATAGATGTAGTTGTGCATAAAAATGTAATCTACTCAACAGGGAAATAGGAAGAGAGGGGGATAAGAGAAAAGGAGGGAGAAGATTAAAAAGGGAGGTAAATTAATGGAGGCAGCAGTTAGAAGTAAATAGACTTATGAGGAGGGACAGGATAAAAAGAGAGAGAAGAAACAGAAGAAAATGGGATAGAGGGAAATATGAAATAGCAGACATAATTGAGAATGTGATTGGAATGAACTCACCCATAAAAGGGAAGCAGATAGCTGAATGGATTAGAAACCAGAACCCAATAATATGTTATTTACAAGAGATACAACTAAAACAAAAAGACACACACAGAGTTAAAATTGAGGCCTGGAGCAGAATCTAATACGCTTCAGCTAAGCTAAATGGACAACTAGATGGCTCAGTGGGTAGAGCACCGGGCCTGGAGTCAGGAAGATCTGAGTTCAAATTTGACCTCAGACACAAGCTGTGTGACCCTGGGCAAATCACTTAACCCTGTTTCCCTCAATTTTCTCAGCTATACTAGAAAAGGAAATGTCAAACCACTCCATATCTTTCTCAAGGAACCCCAAATGGGGTTATGAAGCATTGCAGAGTTGCACATGACTAAAACAACTGAATAAGGACAAGAAGAACTTAAAAAAAAAAGGCAGGGACAGCAATTAAAAGATAATAAGGGAAACTACATTTTGCTAAAAATTACCATTAGACAAAGAAGTAATATCAAAAATTTTTACAAGTTTCTCTGATAAAGGCCTCATTTCTCAACTATATACAGAGTATAGAACTAAGTCAAATTTATAAAAATAAGAGCCATTCCCCAATTTATAAATGGTCAAGGAATATAAACAGATAGTTTCCAAAAGAAGAAATCAAAGCTATCTATAGTCATATGAAAACTGCTCTAATTCACTATTGATTAGAGAAAGGTAAATTAAAACAACTCTGAAGTACTACATCACACCTATCAGAAAAGGTAAATGCTAAAGGGGATGAGGGGAAAATGGTGAACTAGTCCAAACATTCTAGAGAATACCACTACTAAGTTTGTATCCAAAAGAGATTATTTTAAAAAAGGAAAAGGGTTTATATGTACAAAAACATTTATTTTTGCAAGCAAATAATTGGAAATTAAAGGGATGCTCATCAATTGGGAAATAACTGAACAAGTTGTGGTATACAATGGTGAGAGAAAACTACTGTGCTAATGACGAGAAATGATGAGAAGATGGTTTCAGAAAAGCCGGGAAGATCTATATGAATTGATGCAGAGTGACACGAGCAGAGCCAGGAGATCATTGCACATAGTAACAGCAATATTGTATAATGATCAACTATGAAAGACTTAGCTACTCTGATCAATAAAATGATCCAAGATAATTCCAAAGGACTCTTGATGAAAAAATGCAATGCACCTCCAAAAAAGGAACTGATAAACTCTAAGTGCAAATTGAAGTATAATTCTCTTACTTTATTTTTCTTACATTTTTTGAAATAGGGAAATGTTTTGCATGACTTCCCATGTATAGTTGATATCATATTGTTTGTCTTTTCAGTGTGTGGAAGAGGGGTAGGAAGGAGAGAAAGAAATTGGAACTCAAAATTTGAAAAGAAAAGACCATTTAACATAAATAAATAATAAACTGAAAAATAAAAAATAAATTCCAGCGCCTTCCCTCTACTATTTATTTTCAGTTTATTCTGTATGTATCTTGTTTGTACATATATAGTAGTTTGTGTCTTCCCCATCAGATTGTGATGTCCTCAAGAGAGGACAATTTTTCATCTTTCTTTGTATCTGCCAGTGCAAATGGCATATAGTAGGTATTTAATAAAAGTTTATTGAGTGACTGACAGCAGCAGCAGCATCAGTGGTACTGGTGATAGTAGTACTAATAATAATAGTTTATGTTGATACTGTACTTTACATTTTACAATAAGTACATTGCACAACTTCTCCCACTTACAACCACAATAACACTAGGAGTGAGATCATTCTCATTTTACATGTGAGGAAACTAAAGTTTAGAGAGTTTAATGATTTCCTCAAGGTCACACAGCTAGTCAGTAGCTGGCAGAGCTTTAATTTACAATTAAAATCCAGGTTTTTTGCCTCCAAGGCCAGGGCTCTTCTTTCTACATCATAGAGATCTACCTCATATCTACATCAATATAAAACAAAACCACACACCAAAATACATTTCTGTGTACTGCTTTCTCATTCCAATCCTCCCCACTTCCTACAAGGCAAATGGAGATTCAAAAACAAATCTCTCTGGTCTATAGAAGAAAGAAAGCTTGAGCTCAGGTAGAGTTTTTTGGAAAAAAAATATAGAAGAAACACTTTTAAAAGCACTCTATTCTGTAAGGGAAAACTGAGTAAAGGAATCATTTTATTTGTGCAGCTTATTTATACAGCCCTACTTAGTGACTGGGCTGCTTTGTCTTAATTCTCAATCTTCCTTGAACTATGTAGATGGCCTAACAAGTTAAAATATTGATGCCATATTGTTTAATGTGTACAAATTTGTTTGTATAATTTTATAAATTGTTCTTCTGGTTTTGCTAACCACTCTAGATCATTTCATAAAAATCTTTCCATGTCTTTTAAAAATAACCTATTTCCTTATTTGTTACATTACAACAAAATAGAGCAACTTGATCAATGGACCCGTTACATCCTAGGATCATCTACCCAACCCCTTCATTTTACAGATGAGGAAAATAAGGCATAGAGTTGGCTGTGAAAGCATAGCTTCATCTCTGAGATATCTCTGAGTGACTTCTGGCCTAAATGAAAGTTAAATCAATGCCCTGAAAATCAAATATCCACTGGGCAAAATAATTCCTTCAATGTAATATGTCAACAGCTTTTTATTTATCCACAAATTTACTCAACAATATTTTCAGGCTATTTAATAATTAGGTTGCTGTGTTCAGTTGTTTCAGTTGCATCCAATTCTTGGTGACTCCATTTGGAATTTTCTTGGCAAAGATACTGGAGTAAGTTGCCATTTTCTTCTCCAGTTCATTTTACAGATGAGAAAACTGAGGCAATCAGGAGTAAGTGACTTGCACAAGGTCACACAGTAATTGTCTGAGGCCAGATTTGAATGGGTTCTTCCTGATTCTGGGCCCAGGGATCTCTCCTCTGTGACACTTAACTGCCCTGTTTAATAATTAATATTGCCCAAAGCCTGCAGATTCAAAGAGGTCATCATGTTGGTGTAACTTACTGAAGTATTTAAAACCAAGAAAATCTGTTAGGTTCTAAGCTTGGTGGTAGGGAGACAAGGAATAAATCAAACATGCAAATTTATTATCTTAATTTTTCTTTTTATGATACCTTATTGGATAGGTGTAAGTCTGTCCATTGCAAAATCTTTCTGGAACACTTGAATATATAACAAAGTCCTTGTAAAGCCCCATTTTAGGGAGGTTGCTTAGCATAGTGTGGATCCCATGTTAGACCTGGGGTCAAAAGGAACTGGATTCAAATCCTAATTGAACCATTTGCTAGTGTTATATCTCCAAGTTAGTGACGTAGCCTTTCTGAGATTCATTTACCCTTACTGAAAGAGAGTCAGAGAGGGAGAGGGAGAGAGAGAGAGAGAACGAGAGAGAGAGAGAGAGACAGAGAGACAGAGAGAGAGAGAGAGAGAGAGGCTTCTAGAATGCTAAGTTTAATTCAAAACTTCCTTGCTCCCCACTGAGTTTGTCAAACTCCTAATGATCATTTTTAGTGCTGGGTTTAGGGTTGAATAGTATTTAAAGCTCTAAACTGTCTCTTCAGTGTTTGAACGAGATTAGAGTTAGAGTTCATTGTGTTGACCTGTCTTGTGAAAGATTAGATAGCTCATCAAGGCTCCTACTGGCTGTGTAAATGTCTCTGTATGTATTGACTGTCTGGAGTCATTATCAAAGCTTCCAAACACAATCCACACCTTGTAAACAGAAATCCCATTATTTTAGTGGTTCAGATAAGATTTACTAAGAGCTTACATTTTTGTTCTGATTGATTGACCTGTTCTAGATAGAAAATAACAGTCAAATGAGATATGAGGAATGAGTATATATACAATAAACAATCTAACACTTCATTGATTGGCAAGTACAGCCATTTTGCATATGAGTGTCTTGTCAAAATTAGCTGGATACACAAGACTAGTTTCTGGTCTTTCATGAAAAAATATTTCCTAAGAAGTGTATTAGGTATTTTTGAATTGGTTGAATTCATTTACATTAAACCCACAATGTCCTTTGAAGGGAAAATGAGAAAAGAGTTAATGTCAACAATTCTTGGCATTGGGATATTTTTTGAAAAGGAATTTTATAGCTCTAAGGAGTGAATAGTGATAATAATATAATAATGCTTGACATTTATATAGTAATTTAACAATAGAACAGTTCTATTTATATGACCCTTCAAGGTAGGCCATGTGCTTGACATGTATTATCTCATTTAGGCATTATGATACCCCTGCAAGATAAGTGCTATTATTATCCGAATTTTATAGATGAGGTAACTTAACTGGGAGTGCCCATTGAATGGACTCCAACTCATCCTCTTAACTTCGTTGAACTTCAATTTATTATATACAAAGTGGGAGGGAAAACTTTTTTTGCCTCCTTTAGGGCTAATCTAGAAAGTCCTCATGTAGGAGGTAGAATTTTAAGAAATTCTCAAACGAAAGAAGATAGCATGGCAGAAAGAAGAGGGAGGCAGTCCCAAGCTTGAGGAAAGCCCCAAGTAGAAATGGTGCCGCCTGAGAAAAGGGAGGAGGATAGATGACAAGATAGGAGGCAGAAAGCTGGTCAGAAAGACATAGGTTTGAATCCCATCTCCTACACTTACTTGTGGTGTGATCCATGGTAAGTCATTTAACTTGTCTAAAATTTATTTTCTTCCGCTGTAAAAAAAAAAAAAAAGATAATAATAGCTCCCACCTCACACAGCTGTTAGGAGAATCATGCAAAATAACATATAAAGTGCTTTATAAGCTTTAGCATATAAATGCAAGCTATTATGATGACTTATCCTGCCTTCCCAACGAGACTGAAAGGTTTGGGAGCGTAGGAACTCTATCTCATACTCTGAGCATCTCCTGGCTCCAGGCATGTTCACTGACTGTCTCACACCTAGAATTCTCTCCCTCCTCAGTTCTTCCTGCTCGCCTTTCTGGTTTCCTTCATTTATTGAGCATCTACTCTGAGCTGGGGATATAAATAAGACAAAAAGAAAGACTGTGTCTTGCTCCCGTAAGGTCTCACCTTCAGCATGAAGACTTTCCCAGTCTTCCTTAATCTTAGTGCCTTCCCTCTGAGATTATTGCCAATCCATTCTTTATATAGCTTGTTTGTACATAGGAGTCTGCCTGTTGTCTCCACCAACAGAGGTGAGTTCCTTGAGAGTAAGGACTGTATTTGTTTTTTTCCTTCTGGTGTCTTCAGCACTTAGCAAAATACCTGATGCACAGTAGGTGCTAAAAAACAAAAAGAAAAAACTTGACTTGTATTCCCTGCAACAGCCTATACTTAGTAAATACTCAATAAAAACTTCTTGTTATGACTACTGTGAATGATTAAAGAACAGGATAGCAGAGTCCAAATGACAGGGTAGGAAAATTATTTTGGCAATATCAGTGAATATAAAGTGGAGGAGAGAGAACACAGACTGGAGGACCCATCAAGGAAGTTGTTGAAGTAGTCTAGTCATCAACAGAACCCGAGTTAAAACTGTGGAAACCAGGAAAGATCTGTGAGTCAGTTGACTAGATACCTTACACTTTGATACTGAATCTAATTCCTTCATTCCCCTATTGGCTCGGAATCTAATCACCTTAGGCACACACTGGTCAAGAGGATGTCCTCAGGACAGCAGAAAGAAGGGCAGAGGTCAAGTACCAATCAGCGACAGGCAGACTGGCCCTTGAAATCCTCGTGTCTACAGAAAGGCTAGTACGTCACATCCATCCTGCAATTACCAAGAATGAAAATCTACTATATTATAAGCTCCCCCAAAAAAAGGTAGGTACAGACGTAGGTGAAGGTTGGCTGGTGAGAACATCATTGGGCCATAGGAAAGAAAGCAAGAAAAGAAGGGAGGAAAGGAAAAAATAAATTGAGTGGAGAAAGGAAGGAAAAAATGAAAAGAAAAGGAGTGAGAAAGAAAGAGAAAGGGAGGGAGGAAGGAAAGAAGAAAGGAAGAATAAAAAAAGAAAGAGAAAGTAGCAGATATTAAACTAATACTTATTAAACGTACTCATTACTCATGGGTCACAAAGAAAAGACATAAAAGGAACAATCCCTGTTCTCAAGGAGAATCTATATCCACAGGAAAGGTTAAATGAGCAATTCAGGGCAGAAATGGGGTAAACTGTCAGTGTGACAAGTTCAGAGACTGTGTGGACCAGGGAGGTCATGGAAGGCTTTGTAAAGACAGTAATACCTTAGCTGGATCTTGGAGGATGATTAAAATGGAATGGAAAAAAGACATGAAGGTATTCCATTCTGGGTGTTGACAGAAATGAAGGCCAAGGAAAACAAGGGTTGGGGGACTACTTCAGTTGCTGGTTACTGATGCATGTTTCTGCTGTGGCAAACTCTGATTCATGATCACTTACCCTGGTCTGATGTGGTGAACTGATACTGCCATTGATTTCCTTGGGAAGAAATCAAGTACATCAGTAAAGAAAACTGACAGTGTCCTGGGGCCAGCCCTTATTCATAACTTGACCTCTATGGGTTCTCTGCCATCTTATTATGGATGGGTGTGCGCAGCACAAAAAGATTCTTAAAGCCTGGAACAGATTCTATAACTGGTCAGGAATCAAGGTGTGTAGACAAATGAGATTGTAGAAGATAACACCTGGTAGAAGTCATCTTCTCCTCCTCCTTTATCTCCTTCACTTCCTCTTTCATATTCCTCATTCATATAGGATTTTTAAGGTTTTACAAAGTGCTCTTCTCACCACAACCCTGTGAGGCAGCTGTTGTTCTCCACAGTTTACAAATGAGGAAACTGGAGGCCCGAGATGGGAAGTGAATTGCTGGTGGTCACACAGCTATTCCTTAACAGCCTAACTAGGACTGGAACTCGGATCTCCCAGTTCTGTTTATACTACACTAGGTGATAAAATTAAAGGAAGGCATCTGGGTCCTGGCATGGCAAGAACAGCTTCCACAGACTGTGGGGATCAGAAGCCAAAATCAAGTGGATTTTATTAGGAAAGGGATAGTGAAGAAATAGAAGAGAGTGTAGTCTGTTCATTTGAGGAGGCTAGCTGTAGAAGAAAGAGGAGAAGTTGGAAGGACTGGCTTTGACTTTGGTTTTTCACTTTGTTTCTGGTACAGAAGGAGGTTGAGTATGAAGAAAAATAGACAATGGAGAAAGAAGGCTGGAAGCTCAGGTACCATTGTGGTGGAGTCCGGGGCCTGGGAGAACTGAGTTCTAGTCCTCACTCTGCCATTTATTAACCATGGAACCTAGAGCAAGTTACTTCTCCTCATGCCTCAGTTTCAACCTATGTGCACTGACAAGGAAAGACAAGGTGTACTCTAAAGTAACTTCCCTTGCTAATATTCTATGAGTCTTTGTATATAATAACAGCTAACATTTATACAGCCCTTACTATATGCCAGGCACTGTGCTAAGCATTTTACAATTATTATCTCATCGGATATTCACAACAGCCCTGGGAGGTAACTGCCATTATTTGTCCCTGTTTTATAGATGAGGAAACTGATGCAAATAAGGTTACATGACTTGCTCAGGGTCACACTACTAGTAAGTATCTAAGGCTGGATTTGAACATGGGTCTTCCTGACTCCAGGCCCAGCATTCTGTCCACTGCGCCATTTCTATGCCCCTTGTATGGGGAATAAAGAATATAAACGGGTATCCTTAGCACTGTGCCTGGGTTAGAGAAAACAAAAATCAGACAGCCAACAGCCCTTGCAGGCCTTCCGCTTGGAGGTAACTTAATTAGCAAGAAAAATGAATCCCAATAGAAAGCCGCTGTCTTCGCTGGCCTCCCCGCCCCCGCCCAGCCTGGTCGCCCCATGCCCTCGGCCAGGACAGCTCTGGATGGGTTTCTATGTCTCCCTCTCCCCATGGTGTCTCAGGCTCTCCTACCCAATCCAATTCATCTTACCAAATTGATTCAAAGGCATGTTTTGTGCCATTTGTTTGCCCAGAGAACAAAAATTTCTAGTCACAGATTGACGTGTGTTAAGGTAACATCCTGTTGGTGGTAACCATGCAGAGAATGCTTACTTTTTCCATTTAACAGGTTTTGAGGACAAGTAACTTTGGACCAATGAAAGGGGTTTTTTACTTAGAGAGAGAGCATCCTTTGTGTTAGGGCCTTCTTATTCCTCTGCTTTAAGCAGCTCTTTATTATTGCTGGTGGTGGTGTATTTAGTTATGTTTAAACTCCACGTTTCTCTCAGGAAAGTCCTTCCCTACAAGCGTCATTTCTCCAAGAATTTATAACCTTGAAGGTTAAGGTCCCCATAATGGGATTCTACCCAGGACATCTCCACAATGGCTCCATTAAAAGCACTTCAGTTACATTTATGTCCTGGGCATGGGATTTATTGCAATGCTATAAAGCCTCTTTTCAGAAAACACACTCTTAGCTCCACTTATACAGCAGACTTTTCCAGAAGGAGATTAGGAGTAAAATAATTTGAGATCAAATCAAAGAATTCCATCTTTTTAATTAGTGTGTTAAACAGAGGAGCAGCTAATACAAATATTTGACTGTGCAGTTACCCACTGGTGCCCAAGCCATTGAGGGAAATTTATAGGGAGCCCTAAAGTCACCATACAATGATTTTCTCCAGTTATGACTCCTTAAATTGCTCTTCATTGCCAATAGTACTACATTTGGACATAAATAAAATCTACTGAATTAGGGCACTGTTCTTGTTAAAATGTTTAATCCTCACTTTAAATGAGTTATGGTAATTGAAGCTTTTTTGTTTTGTGTAAGAAGTACTTTTAAACAAAGTTCACTATTTTTACCGGGGGTAATGACTCACTGAATAAAAAACCTTTTTGGGTAGATGCCAGATTTGTCTAGTTACTTGTTTTTAAAAATATATATATATATATCCTTACTTTTACTTTGTATGATTTACTAAATACAAACAGTACATACAGTCATTAAATACCATTGTAGGAAAAGTAGACACTGTTCACATCTGTCCATTCATTAAACAAATATCTATTAAGGGCCTACTCCCTGCAGTGCAAGAGGCTACAGAGTCTAGTGACTAAACTGTCAGACTTGGAACCAAGAAGACCTGGGCTCAGGGTCCATCTTTGACATACATCTTTGACATACACCCCAATGCAATCATATAAGTCCCGAGTTACAAATTGTAACTACATCAGTAGAAGAAAGTTTCCACACTGTTTCTCTTATTGATGAAATCAAAATCTAGACACCTCTACCCAAAATATTCTACAAGGCGTTCTGCTAGGTTCTAAGGGTAAAAAGATAGTTAAGACTCAGGCCTTAACCTTGAACAGCTAACAGTCTGGAGGGGTAAGACACACAGTTATGACACAAATATGTCTTCATCCCTCTCCAATCTCTCTGACTCCCTTTCTGCCTGTTTGTTTTCCTTCTCCCAGAGTCCTTTCCCTTTCTTTCTCTTCACAATTCTTCCTTCTTTCCCCCTCATTTCTACTTTCTCTTTTCTATACCGCTTTTAACTAACCAAAATGAGGTTTTGAAGTATCATTTTTACTCTTCACTACGCTTATTGAAATTGATTTTCCTTTCTTCTTAATTTAAAAATCAGTCAGGTTGAACATTCTCTACCTTATAATCAACTCTTTAAGAAGAAAAACTAAATTTAGTTTCTTTTTTCAACTGATTTTTCCCCTGATGATCAGTGGACCTTGAGAAGGAAAAAAAAAAAGTTTCCTATTGCTATTCTAAAGAGAAACAACTTAATTCAACAAGCATCTATTTCACGGCATCCTATGTGCAAGGCCTTGTAAATAATATTAACAACTGACATTATATAATAATCACATGTCTGTAATGTATACATGTGATAAGTAGTATATACGTATGCATTATCTCACTTGATCCATAACCTTGTGAGGCAGTTGGTGCAGTATTATCATTCCCATTTCATAGGTAACAAAACTGAATCTTGGGTAGCTAGGAAGTGTTACAACTAGGATTTGAATCTAAACATTCCTGACTACAGATCCAGCCCTGTATTCACGGTATCACGTAATCTGCTCAGAGAGGAAGATGATAAAGCCCTGGCCTCAAGTGGCTTATGGTCTAATACGGGAAGTAAAAACGGGACACAAAATTACTCTATAAATTAGAATGGGATACATGTATTTTTGTCGTTCAGCCATTCAGTCATGTCCGACTCTTTGTGACCCTGTGGATTATAGAGTGCCACTACAGTCCATAGGTTTTTCTTCGCAAAGATACTGGAGTGGTTTGTCATTTCCTTCTCCAATGGACTGAGGCAAACAGAGACTAAGTGACCTGCTCAGCGTCACTCAGCTAGCAAGCATCTGAGGTCAGATTTAAACTCAGGTCTTCCTGACTCCAGGCCAAGTGCTCTGTCTACCAATGCTCCCTTAGGTATTTATAAGTGTAGGCAAATTCAAGAAGGGATTGAAAACAGATCTTAGGAAGCTATCTACACCAAGGTAAGGAGTTTAGATTTCATTTAGTAAACACACTAGGAAGCCATTGAAGCCTTGAGTTCAAGTTAGTCAGTGACCAATAGATTCTTAACTTCTGTCAACCAAAGAACTAGCACGTAGAAATGACAGCATATGAACAGACATTGGCACTACAAAGGGAACAGAGAGAAATCACATTGAGATGTTGTCATTTTATTTCAAGAAATGGCCCCTATTGCAAATGTATATGTATTTTCCCATGAAACTTACAAGGAAAGCCTAGCCTTACCCTAAACTAGATAGACAAACAGACAGACAGACAGTTAGACAGATAGATGGATAGATTGATAGTTAGATAGATAGATAGATAGATAGATAGATAGATAGATAGATAGATAGATAGATAGATAGATAGATATAGATGAATCTAGATCCATAATCATTTCTATCTATCGTGTGTGGGTGTAGAGGTGGTATGGTGTGCATACAGTTTCTGAACAAAATTTCACTTAATAAATGAAGCTGTATATTTGGATTCTTCTCCAAAAGCAAGTTTTAGAAACATTTTTAAAATTGTGTATGTCTCATCCATCACTAGACTATAAAATCCCTGAGGGCAGGAACTACCTTGTTTTTCCTCTTTATATTCTCAGCACTTAGCATGGTGATTTCTTTATATACCATAGGTGCTTAATAAATGGTGGTTGGATGAATAAATAGAATCTCAGAACTGGAAGGGATATCAAGGGCTATTTAATCTAACCCTTTCTTGTTAAAGAATCTTCTTTATATATCCTACAATTGGTCATTTAGCATTCCTGGAAGATTTCAGGGCAGGAGAACTCACCATTTTCAGCACCTCCCAATTGTTAGGAAGTCTTTCCATGCATTAAGCCTAAATTTTTCTAGCTCTACCCTCTGGAGAAAAGCAGACTAAGCCTAGACTTATTTCCACCAGACAGCCCTTCACGTGCTTACCAACAGCTATCGTGTTCCCATGTAAATCTTTTCCAAACTGACCTTCCCCATTTTCTTCATCTAGGTCTTCATAAGGCCCTTCACCATCCTGTCTGTCCTCCTTTAGATGCTCTCTAGCCTGGAAATGTCTTACCTAAAATGTGGTAGACAGAACAACATTGCAGACTCAGAGTAGAGTGTAATTATCAGACACAATAGACTATAATTATCACCTCCTTCATTAGGAAAATATGCCACTCTTACAATAGCTTCAGGTAAAATTAGTTTTCTTGTTTCCACTTCACATGCTGAGTTTGTGGTCCACTAAGACCATCGGATTTTTTCCCCAGATGAACTTCAGTCTAGCCATGACTCTGCTATCATGTGTTTGTGATTTCTTTCAAGTCTAAGTATAAGACTTAACCTCTATCCCTATTAAATTTCATCTGGTTATATTTGATCCAACATTCTAGCATCTTTTTATGTCCTGATTCCGTCATCCAACAAGTTAGCTATCTCTACTAGCACTGTGTTATCTGCAGATGAAATAAGCAAGTCAGCAAATTTTCATCTAACTCATTAATAAAAATGTTAAAAAGCACAGGGCCAACCACAGATCACTAGAGATCTGTGAAACCTGGAAAACTCCTGCGCTGATAGGGATCCATTGATAACTAACTCTTGAATCCAGTCATTCAGCCAGTTCTGAATTTTTCTGACTATACCACCACAAACAATAACAATGACTGGTATTTATATAATGCTTACTATGTGCCAGGCACTGTGCTAAGCATTTTACACATATTACTTCATTGCATCCTCATAACAACCCTGAGACGCAGGTATTTCCATTTTACAGTTGAAAAAACTAAGGCAAATAGGAGTTAAATGACTTGCCCAGGGTCACACAGGTGACACAACTAGTAATTGTCTGAGGTCAGATTTGAACTCAGGTCTTTCTGATTCGAAGTCCAGCCACTTGTCTGCTTCATACACAAATTATACTTCACATAGCTGAAAGCTCTCTATCTTGTCCTCAAGAATAGTACAGAAAAGCTATATCAAATGCTTTGTTCAAATCACCTGGTGTTCTATTTCTACAGCATTGCCCTCATCTAGATTTGCAATCTAGTAATCCTATCCAAAAGGAAATGAGGTTAGCCTAGCATGTCATGTTGATAAAAATCATGTCAGCCCTTTATGATCACCTTTTTCTTTTCAAGAGGTTCACTAACCATCCCTTTAATAATGCATACTAGAATGTTGCCAGTTAACAGAGATCTAGAACTGAAAGGGAACTCAGAGGTCATCTAGGCAAACCCCTCTTTTTACAGAGGACAAACTGAGACCCCAAGAAGTTAAATGACTTGCCCAAGGTCACACAGGTAGTGTAAGAAGTGAGATTTGAACCCAGGTCTTTTGACTCCAGAGCAGGTGATCTTACTAAAATATTATGTCAAACTCACTCTTTATAGACTATTCTTTTTTGAAAATGTGGGATGGATACACTTCTTTGGGCTTTAGTGTCCTCATCCACAAAGAAGAGACGCCAATAATAACAATCTTAACAATAATAGTAGCTGGGCTTTATCTCGTTCTGTAAGGTTTGTACAGTGGTGGACATCTGTTATCTCATTTGATTCTTTCAACAACCCTGTGAGGTAGGTGCCTGCATTTTGCAGATGAGGAAACTGTGGCAGATAGAGGTGAAATGATTTGCCTAGGAGTCACACAGCTAGTAAGTGACTGAGGCAGGATTCAAATTCAGGTCTTCCTGACTCTAGGGCCCACCCTCTCTGCCATGCCATCTCACTGCCATTTAAGAGACAGCTCTCATGTCCAGCTTTAAAATAATCTCCACAAGTACAGGATTGGGGCAGACAGAGTTTGGCAGCAACATTATGTAGTATAAAGGGCACTGAAGTTCCTATCCAGGGAAAACCTGAGTTCAAATTCTGCTTCTGACACTTACTGGATGTGGAACTGCGCAAAAATTACTTCATTTCTCTCAACCTCTCTTTCCTTGTTTGTAAAATGGAGCAAGCATACCTATAGTGTCCACTTCAAAGGTCCTTTGTGAGGGTCAAAGGAAGTCATATTTGTAAAAAGCACTTTGCCTGTTTTAAAGGGCAATTGGGGTATCCTAAAAGTTAGTGCAATTTTAAGCTATTAAAAGCTTACTTTTTCTCACATGGATGATTTCTAAGCTATTCAAACATAAAATTGCACTGACTTTTAGGATACTTTTATGTAAGTATGTTTGAGAGAGACAGAGACAAAGAGACATGGGGGGAAATAGAGACAGAGAGACATGGGAGTGAGGAAAAAGACAGAGACAGAGTCAAAGAAAACTGAGACAAAATGTGATCTTCTCCAGTCTTTGAGGCCACTTCTATCAGTTTTCAGTCTTTCAAAGATCGCGGAGAATGGCCTGACAAACACATCTTCCAGTTCTTTGGCTAGCCAGGGCAGAGATTATCTGGGCCCATCATGAGCAGCTAGACATTCTCTTATTGTCTCTTCTTATCTTGGGTTTCAACTCTCCACTAGCCTTTTTTGCCTTGTCCACAGAGCATTCTCCTGGACAGAGAAAACAGCATCAAAATAGCAGGTGATCGGTGCTGTCCTCTCTCTATCTGCTATCTTTTATCATACACCCATCCACTTGGAGTAATTCTCCTTCTCCTCCTTTGCCCAATAGAGCATTTTAAAAAATCATTTTTGTTCTTTCTGGTATTTCTTCCTAACCTCAGCTCATTCTAAAGTTTAGGTTTTCCAGCTCTAGTCTGATCAGATCAATAGACCTTTTTAACAGAAGATATTCTGTTACCAGTTCTTTCTTCAATCTTCTAAATATCTGTTGATGAGTTTCCTGTGTCCATTCATATTAATTTTTCTGAACAACACCCCTTCTTCCTTTTAACAGGAGTCATTTCTTTATAAGTCTTAAGAATTTTGTTTTGGAGAGCCTCTCAGAATTTCCCTACAGAATTTTAGTTTATGAAATCTTAATTTTTCCTCTAGTCTCTCTAAAATTCATTCTTTGAATCCTCCAGACTACAAGGATTAAACTACATATACTCCTTCCCTTCCTTCCCCACCTCTTCTCTCTCTATCTCTGTCTATCTCTGTCTCTCTGTGTGTCTCTATCTCTCTGTCTCTCTCTGTTTCTGTTTGTGTCTCTGTCTCTGTGCATCTCTCCATTTGTGTGTATGTCTCTGTCTCTGTATGTGTCTCTATCTCTCTGTCTCTGTCTGTCTCTCTGTCTTTCTCTTTCTTCATTCCCTATCCCATGAGTTACAAAATGCAATGTTCACTTCCTACCAATAGTCCCATTTCACCAACTTCCTCCTTGTTAATCAGAATCAGATTAAGAATGGCCGTTCCCTCCCTTATTTTCTCCACCTGTTGAAGGATGAAATTATCATTAAGAGAAGCCAGTAATTAATTAGTTCTCTGTTTCTGGCAGAGTGATAATAAGTCTGGAGAATTTTAAGTTCCCTGTCACTTCTATATAAGGTCTCAATGCCCAACAGGTGATCCTAAGCTTCTCACCCATTTCTTCCATCTGCCCAGGTATAATCAATCCCACAGCAATGTTAATGCTATTTCTCCCTCCACTGATCATCCAATTACTCTCCACTATGCCTCTTCCTTCTGGCTCCTGGTAGCCCCGCATGACGGACTCTTTTAAATTGATCATGATGTTCTGTCTTCCTTTTTATCTATTCTGTCCCTTTTGAATAAGGTAGATCATTCCAGGGCCATATTCCAGGCTTGAGTCTCCTTCCATCGGGCCTCAATTATACTTAGGAGGTTATCATATTAGGTTCTTTTGTTCATCTTTATGCAGTTGTACAAATATCAGAAGCCAGGACTTCAGTGCTCATTCTTTTCTTGGATTTTGTCTCCTGTAAATTTCCAAGCAGCTCTATTGCTTTTCTCCTTTTGCTGTAGCCACTATCTGTGATACATAACTCAATAAAGACAGTGTTTCTACTTTCTTTCTCAGTTTTCAGTTTAATGACCTTTTCATTGGATCGGCAGGAGTATATATTTTGTTGTTCAGTCGTTGCAGTCAAGTCCAACTCTTCATGGCCCCATTTGGTGTTTTCTTGGCAAAGATACTGGAGTGGCATACAATTGCCTTCTCCAGATCATTTTACAGATGAGGAAACTGAGGCAAACAGGGCTAAGTGACTTGCCTAGGGTCACAGAGCTAATAAGTGTCTGAGGCCAGATTTGAACTCAGTCTTCCTGGCTCCAGGCTCGGTGCTCCATCCACTTCCTCATGGAGCTGCCCTAGGAGTGCATATACATATGCACAATAATTTAATGGTCAAATTCCTTGTTGTAATTATTGACCTTTCAGTTTTATGAATGCAAGAAACCCTCCTAATTCACCATGTGTTGTTTTTTTTTAATTCACTGAGGGCTGGGGCTCAGAATCTGTACTGCTAATTGATCTATTAACACCTTGTATTTGGTCCTAAATTAATTCATTCAACACTTAATGCCTATACAATAGGTGCTAATCTCTCTTTTTAACACCTTGGAGTTTGGGTATCTAATTGAGGAGTTTTGTTTCTACCTATCTCAGGTAGGTGGTACAGCCTAATATTTGAAGATTTTGCCCTTGTTAGAGATCTCTATAGAAAATTTCCACTTCCTTACATCTCTCCATTATAGTTATGATAAAATTAGACTATTATACCTAAGGTGGTAATATTTTCAGATAGATAAAATGGGGCCCATGTTCTGACAAAGGATATTCTTTTTGTAAAGGTTGGTTAAAAAGTCTCTTTTGTTGAAATCAGGATAGTCCTGGAAAATCCAGGAGTTATGGTTGCAACAATTATCTTATTATGCTACGCCTCATCCTAATTAGCCAATTACAAAGATATGTGCACCCAAGGCACTAGGGATACAAAAGACAGTCTCTGTTCTTGAGAAGGGACAATCTAATAGGCTGTGAATGTTCTGTAGTATAAAATAAATGCATTCATCTATTTACTTCTTAAGTAAACATTTCTTAAATACATCATGTACCATACGCATGGGAGAGAGGAAAGAATGCCTGAATTCAATTCCTCTGCTCTGTCACATAGTATGTATGCTGTGGGCCATGGGCAAGTCACTCTACAGACCTCAGTTTCCCCATGCATAAAATTAGGAGATTGTACCAAATGACCTCGAAGTTTTCTTTCAGCTATGTGGACCCTGCGATCAGTGTTACAAACTAATGAGTAAAAAAGTTAGATTCTTCATTTCTAGGTATGAAACCAAACTTCAACAAACCTGTAGAGGGCATCCCTCCCCAGGCTTATCCCGGAAAGAGTGGTTTTTCCTCATTCCCCAGCGTGGGGCTAGGGTGACATTCTGACAAGCTAGTCCAATCTGCAGTTTTGCCAAATACATTAATGGACTGCATTTGAACATTGTGATTTTCTCAGCAGTTTAGTTACTGTAGGTGAGAGTCTGAGCATTTACAGCCACGAGAAAGTGGTCAACTCTAAGAGTACTTTTCTAGTCTTGAGTAAATTTCACTTTTCCCCTCTCTTAGTAGAAAACTAGGGGAACTCCCAGGACATAGGGCTTAATATACTATCAGATGTAGTCATTTTGTCAGTCAGTTTTGCTTAACTGTTTTTCTTTGTTACGAGAGAAGTGAGAAGAGATTTTATCAAGAAATGACTTGTAAAGAAAGACATCAATTAAAAAGAATGGATGGATTTTAAATATAATCCATCATTTTTCACTTTTAAATTGTTCTTCCTATTTCACAAGTGAGGAAACTGAGGTTATCATGACATGGTTTTCAAGAGTCACCCCCCCCAGGACAGTCTCAACATAAATCTATAAATTCAACATTTTGAAGTGCCTTCCATGTGGGAGGCATTGTGTTGCAAGGTGCTACCTCTTCAATCATGAGTACACTTTTTTAACTTTAAAACATTTCATAGGCTTGTAGATACATAGCTGGAAAGAATCTCAGAAGCCCATGAGTCCAAACCCAGGGAACTGAAGTCCAGAGATCTTCAATGACTTGCCTATGGTCACCCATCTTCTAAGCATCTGAAATAGGATTAGCACCCATGTTCTTAACATTATGTCCAGTACCCTGTCCACTGAACCAGAGATGGCTGGAACCAGACTGAAGTATAATTGGGAAATATTTAATAAAAAAATAAAACTACAATAGACCATAGATGATGTTAATATGTGGTTTTCTAAGTCAATAGGCAGGCTGCAGGAGTGGTTCCCATTTCTATTTGTTTGACATCACTGCCATACTTACCATATCAGTATTGTTCATTGAAAAAAAAACATAATTCCAAAAGGCTATGAATTTAGCAACATTTTTCAATGAATATGTATGTTATTAACCCAATAGCACCTACATACATTTGAGAAATAGTAACACATATATGTGTAAGACATAATTCCTATTCAGTCTATAATACCTGGTGGTTTTCTTATTTATGGTTTTCCATGTAGATTCACAACTTCCCCCACCCCTGCATCCCAGGGGTTTCTTATTCCCAGACTAGGAATCACTGCAGCAAGCTAATATAGGGAGCAAACCCTATCACTTTATATATAAGGAAACTGAGGCCCAGAGAAGAAAAGAATCTTGTTCCAGGTCAGAGAGCTAAGTAGAAAGAAGTGGTACTAGAACCCAGATTTTCTGAGTCCACGTTCAGTGTTCTCTCCCCCATGGAAAACTTAAGCTTTTGGGCCTTTTTGGCTCAGAGGCAAAGTACCTCACTCTTAGTTTAATTACAGGTGGTCAATATATGCTATTTGAGAACTCAAGTTTCAACCATTTTTTATATGCTTCCTATTGAAGCACCCCCAGCACTTACAAACCACACTGGAGGTTTCTGATATCTTAAGAGGGAGTTAGGAACCTTGTGGTTTCCAGGAGGCAAATACAGGGGAGTTGGGTTTTCCTTTTGTAACAACTTCCTATAGTGTTCTGGTGAGATTAAAAATAATTGCATCCAATGTGAAGGATTGAGCAGTTACTGGCAGGGGTCAATGGCAAACCTTGAGATTCTCTCCCTTCAAGTCTCACAGAGCTCAGCAATATACCCTAGGGGTGTGGGGGTTAGGTTGGCCAACAGAAGCCATGCTCCAACCCCAAACTCTTCCACTCCAAGGTCTATCCTCAGAATAGGAGCCTAGGCACAGAGCAAAGCACATGGTTGTCTTTTTAAGTTTTGTTGATGCCATCATTTTTTTGAAATCACAGTCATTTCTAGATTATCCTTTCTCTCCCCTCCTCCTTCATCCCCCCATTGACTTTCACTTGTAACAAAGAAAAACAAAAAGCAAAACCAATTGATGTTGTCTGAACAATGTATGTCACATTCTGCCTGAGTCCCCTGTCTCTGCTCAGACCCCTAATGGTTCTTCAATTACTCAGAATGACACCCTCCAGGTAGTTAAGCTTTCATTTGTATTGCTGTCATTACAATTGTTGCTCTTTGCAGTTACTCTGTATCAGTTCACACAAAATCTCATCTAATCAAAGATTTGTAACTGTGAGAGACTTTAGAGGACATCCAATACAACATACTAATTTATAGATGAGGAAACAGAGACCCAGAGGGCCTAAGTGACTTTCCCAAGGTCACATATCTAGTTAAGTGGCAAGGCTAGTATTCATACCCATATCCTCTGGCTCCAAATCCAAGACTCTTCTTACTGTACCACACTGTGTCCACTGTTGACCACATCTTGCCATGTTTCTCTGAATCCCTCCATGGTTGAATATTAAACCAAAGTCAAAACATTCCCTATCTGTTAAGCTCACTAATGCCAGCCCACGTCTTAGAATCATAGCCCTTCCTTAGAGATTGTTGGGTCTAAACCACCTCGAGTTATGGATGAGTCCCACAGGAAGGAAATGGTTAAGTCTAGGATTGCAACTGTATGTAGTGGAAGATCTGATGCTAGAGCTTAGCATTCCTAAATTCAATTTACTGTCTTGCATTCTAGGGTATTAGACTAAAGCAGAGTCTTTGCAAAGAAGTCCCTTAGAACCAGTGATGTGCTGAAAAGTGTTTCACAGATGA
This sequence comes from Bettongia penicillata ogilbyi, assembly GCA_023548195.1. Taxonomy (NCBI): domain Eukaryota; kingdom Metazoa; phylum Chordata; class Mammalia; order Diprotodontia; family Potoroidae; genus Bettongia; species Bettongia penicillata. The sequence continues at coordinate 1,976,113 of JAJHZJ010000145.1, forward strand.
CTCTCCAGGAAAAAACGTACACGTAATAAATACTTTTAAGTTTAAATCATTATTATTAACATTTTCGGTGTCATTTTCTTAAGTCAATAAATCAGTCAATCAAACCCTGATTTAGAGTATTTGTCAGTTTCTACAGTTCAAATGCTTACTCTGAAAATCTAATACACCTGCTTAGAACCCAGTTCAAAGAGAGCTGACAATGAAAACTATGGACAATATCATGTGACATAATAGAAATGGCATTGTACCAGTCCTTGGAAGGTCTGGTCTTAAATTCCTTCTCTCCTGTGTATTAGCTGTGTGACCCTGAGCAAGTCACTCAATCCCTCTGGACCTCAGTTTCCTAATCTATAATATGATAGAGTTTGACTCAATGGTCTCTAAGATCCTTTATTAGAGCTATGCAAAATAGGCACTTAATATGTATTTATTGTTGAATTAAGTGATCCTCTAAAGATGAATAAAATGCAATACTTACCTTGAGGACTTTACGGTCTAACAGGGGAAAAGACATGGGCTTAACAAGTGACTGTCATGCAGCAGAGAGTATGGCAAATGCATCAAAGGTACAAACAAAGGTAATGAGAAAGATCTCTTTCAGCTGGAAGAAACAAGAAAGACTTCATGGTAGAGATGGCATTTAACCTAAGCCTGTACAGATAGGAGGAAACTAAAAAGAGCCATCTCTTGGAGATGAAAGTTGCAAAGGCAGATACTGACATCTAGAACACATCTCTCCCTTGAGAGGTCTCCTCCCTGGCCCACCAACCCCTTTCACCAGAGTCCTGGTGTCCTCTTAGTTCCTTATAGAGCTCTCCAACGAGGAATGAAAAGGAATATTTTTGAAAGATTTGCAAAATCTAGAAAGACGCCTCGATACTTTCAATGGATCTGTGATCTCATCAATGTGGGTCTTCCCTCCAAAGAAGCAGATAGGGACCTGTCCCCGCCCTCTTATTCTGAAGGACTTCCTGGTCCACATCCTAAATCCTCCTCCACCCAACGTACAGAGAGATTCCATTTAATTCCTTAGAGACAGGAATGACCTGAGGCTATCCTAATGGATAGAAAGCTCTGTGTAGACCTTAAAGCCCCATATAAATAGCAGTTGTAATCAATAAAACAGTAGGAATTGAATGACTAGGTGACAGCGGATAGATCATCAGGCCTTCATCTTTCTGAGTTCAAATAATCAAGTCACTTAACCTGGCTTGCTTCAGTTTCCTTATCTGTAAAACGGACTGGAGAAGGAAATGGTAAACCGCTTCAGTATTTTTGTCAAGAGAACCCCAAATGGGATCGCGAGGAGTTGGATACAACTGAAAAACCACTAAAAAACAACAAAAGTTGTAGTAGTGGGTGGTAGTAGTAGTAGTGGTGGTGGTGGTGGTAGTAGTAGTAGTAGTGGTGGTGGTGGTGGTGGTGGTGGTGGTGGTAGTAGTAGTAGTAGTAGTGGTGGTGGTGGTGGTGGTAGTAGTGGTGGTAGTGGTGGCAGTAGTAGTAGTAGTGGTAGTGGTTGTGGTGGTGGTGGTAGTAGCTGTTGTTAGCTTGCAGTCACCAGATTTCCAAGCTGGTGAAAATGTCATTCCCTGAGCCTTCTGTGCTCCTGCTGAGTTCAAGCAATGTTTATAGAGCAGTATAAGACATGCTAGTAAATGTTTAACAACCTGACTGGTTGGGAGGCAAGGAAAGGGGAGACTAACTGTATGCACACAATCTTTTAAGTTTAATCTGCATGATTAACACTTCCTTAAGTCTACACAATCAACAAAACAATAACTCAAGTCCTGATTGCCTATTTCAGAGGTGTAAATCCTCCCGCTAAATTTAAGAGTTCATTCTTCCTCTAGGACACCCCTGACCTCAATTCTTGTTCCAATCTTGTAAATGGGAAATTTCAAATTAAGTTTTAGTCAGGACTAAAAACGGTTCAGGAAAGAATGGCATGTAGGAGGCTAGGAAAAGATTCTATTTTTAGGATAGAACTAGAATATAATAAAGTGTACAAGAAAGCAACAAAGGAAGGGAAAAGAGATAGGATGTAAGCTCCCTGTGGACAGGAACTTTTACCTTTCCTTTATTCTTTTAACACTGTATCCCTGGCACTTTACATCATACCTGGCACAGAGTAAGTGATTAATAAATGCAGATTGGTTATTTATATGGTAATTTTTTTAAGACAGAAATAAAGAGGTAAGGTAATTCTTCATTAGAATTATACTAACTACATTTGTATACTGTTTGAGGGCTTAAAATTCTACCTAACAACTCTGTGAGATAGGTAGGTACCATAAGTATAACCCTTGTGCCAAAGACTCGTAAAACAAAGGGCTCAAGTACATTCGGAAGTGGGGAGTGGTGCAGGACTATGACCACTAGTAAGTCACTTTATCTCTAGTCTCATTTTCTTCATCTGTAAAGTGGGAATAATACTGCTTGCACAATCTATATCATTAGGATATTGTGATGTTTCTTCTTTAAGTCATAAATCCCTTGCTTCTGCTCCTGGCTACATTCAGAAGAAATAGCTAAAGGGAAAAAGGAGAAAGGACCGGGGAGGGGAGAGTGGGTATGGGGGGGCGGGGAGAAAAGGGAAAAGGGAACAGAAAACGAGAAAGAAAAGGGATGAGTACTGGCCAGTTAGGTCACCTATATAAGCCTCTAAAAAGGGCAGCTCCTTTCCTCTGAGTTTTAATTAGCCAATCATCTTGGAGGCTGCACAGGCACAGACCAGCTGTGTGTCTTTAGGGCTCCAATGGGCATGCCCATATCATGGAGAAGTATCCCTCAGATGCCTCCAAAGACCTTGTAACCTGATCAGGTTGATTGGGGAACTCTTCAAATTGATCAGAGACTCTCTCCTTCTGACATATATCCCTAGGAGTCACATATCCTGCCCTCATTCACCATTTTCCATTGGTCACAGAATCCAATTGATTTGTATGTCATGGCATCACCTCCCTGATGTCAAGGTCTTTTTTGAGAATGAAAGACAAACAACAGTCTCTATGAGTAGAAATAGGAGCTGCCCCACTAGCTGCCCAACTGGAACCAAATGGGCAACACACCTCATCCTTCCTTCCTTCCTTCCTTCCTTCCTTCCTTCCTTCCTTCCTTCCTTCCTTCCTTCCTTCCTTCTCCTCCTCCTCCTCCTCCTTCTGCCTCCTCCTCCTCCTTCTCCTCCTCCTCCTCCTCCTCCTTCTGCCTCCTCCTCCTCCTTCTCCTCCTCCTCCTCCTCCTCCTCCTCCTCCTCTTCTTCTTCTTCTTCTTCTTCTTCTTCTTTTCTCTTCTCTCTCCCCCCCCCCTCTCTCTCTCTCCCTCTCTCTCACTCTCTTCCCTTCCCTCTATCCACATAGGATATCATACTCTTACCTGCAGGTGCTCTGGCCAAAGTAATGTAAATTTTCATTGCTGAAACTCCACAAGATATCTTTTGGTATGCGGGCTAGATTGTTTTTTCTTTAAGGACCATTCCTCAAACCCAAATCACTCTGGCTTTCATTGATTGGCCAACATTAGGTCCCAGAAAGCCCCATTTGGTCATAGTTTGGGCCCTGATTGGCTCAGAGTGAATGAAAATAGTAGTTATTTCTGTTTCAGCTAGAAACCCTGAGGGTCTTCCCCTCCTACACTACTTTTTGTATTAGATAAAAGAGGCCATTTTTTGCCTTATTTCTTACCTAGCCTTAATCACTGAATGAAGTGTTGCTCAGTCAAACTGAGACCTGTCAAAGATCTGTTAAATTCTTAGCTTAAAAAAGTCAAGGTGTCCCACTGCATCCTGGGCCATCTTCAGTCATCCTGATGTGTATCCGGATGCTGCACCCCGATGACTCCAGAGGAAAGCTTGAGGCTGCTGACTTTGCACAGCCCTCTCTCACTTAAATCCAATTCACTTGCATGTAGTGGCATCATCTCCATGATGCCATGGTCCTCTTTGAGAATGAAGGACAAAACAGCAACATTGGTTGCAGAATAGAAACTCAGGAAAGGGAGGGGTAGCTTTTTCCTCCAGTCCAGTTTCCTGATATCCTCCACTGGTGTTCTGAGCTTTACAATGTTTGTCTCCTTGTCCGTTCTCTAGGTCCCCTCTTAAGCAAAAGGAGAATAAGAACTATACAGTTGTCTCCCAGATGCTACATCTTTGTTCTCGTTACCCTCTCCCTGTCTCTGTTCCTCCCTCTATTCTTCACCAGTTACCAGCCCTCCCATGCCCAGTCAGCTCTCTTTTGCCACTGCTTGCATATCCTTAAGCAGCTATCATTTTCCTAAGTCAGCAGAAGGGAAGAAGGAAGGAATAGAAGGGCAATAAGCCTTCTCATTTATTTCCCCCCGTTTTACAACTAAGCCTCAAGGAGGTTAAGTGACTTCCTCCATGGTCACATAATAAGTATTAGAGCCTAATTTCAAACCCAGGTCTCCTGATACAAAGCCCAATATATGGGACTGCCCCTTGGAGCTGAAGGGGACATTGGAGGTCATCTAGAACAACCCCTACCTTTGACATGAATCTGTTAATGAGCAGACAAGCAGAACCGGAAGCTGGTGGAGGTAACTTTCATGACTAAGACTAGAAACATGTTCATCGAGGTTCTCTATATTTGCTCCTAGTTCTAGGAAGCCATAGGAGGCAAACAATAGAAAGTCTTTGGGTGAAAATGAAAAAGGAAAATCGCAAGGATGATCTCATGGTAGTAAATTGCTTTAAACCTCCAAAGAAAGAGGTTAAAGTGACCATAGTTTTGTTCTCTGATGCTGCCTGGTCTCTGACCTCCAGTAATGACAGGAGCTTTAACTACCTGAACTTCTATTGTACAACAAATAAAGCAGGTCATGCATTGACAAGCAAGTTCCCCTTTTGAGATGGGGAAGGAAATCTGACAATAGATTACAACAAAAAGGAAGCAGTTTTAAATTTTCTTTTAACCTCAGTCTTGTCTGAAAAAAAAAAAAACATAACCTCAGAACAGGTAGGAGCAATTTGTGGTTTGGGAAAACAAGAAATTCCTCTGAGGCAAAGGAAGACCTGATAAGATAAAACTAAATAAAGTGAGATGTCACATTCACATAGGAATTAATGATTATGAATCCCTTTTACTTGTATTATCTCATTGATCCTGACCACAACTGGAAGAGGTAATAAAAGTAGTGTTAACTCTATTTTACAGATAAAACTCAGATTCATTTTAAGTGAGGTTCAGCTTAAGTGGCCTATGGAGATGATGGGAGAGAAGTATGAGACAGAAGTTGCATTGATTTTTTTTTCTATTCAGTCTTATACACTACAATTTGGGATTGGGAATGATTTAAATGCTAATTTACATTAGCTTCAATTTAATTTAATGCTAATTAGATGGATTTGCTCTTGGTTCTGTTTTCTCACCATTTTTATCAATGACTTGAACAAAGGCAAAAACACTATGCTCACCAAATTTGAAGACAACAGAAGTTGGACAGTATAGCTACATGCTGGATGACTGAATCAAGAGCCAAAAAGATCTTAACTGCCAGAATACTAAGCTAAATCTAATAATACGAAATTTACTAGAGATTAATGTCAAGTTCTACCCTTGAGTTCTAGTACTCAAATATGTGAGTGCAAAATGAAAAAGAAGTCCAGACAATGACTTATGTGGAAAATATCTGGGGATTTTAGTGGACAGCAAGTTCAGCATTAGTCAATGGTATGACATGGAAGTCACAAAAGCTAGTACAATCTTTAAAAAAAAAAAAAAAAAAAAACAATGGGGGAGGTCAAGTTGCAGACCTGTGATTTTGTTGGCCACAGGTGGAAATTCCTTCTACAGATGTAAATCATCAATTTGCCTATAAGTCTTAGAGAGTTGCCTGGGTCACTGAAAGGCTAAATGACTTTTACATGGTGACAAGCTTAGCTTAAAAAAAATGTCACAGGCAATACTTGAACCTGACACCAAGACCAATACTCTCACTACTACAACATCCTGCCTCTCAGTATACTTGGGCTACCTTAACAAAAGTATAATGTCCTATTGCCTAACAAGAGGCATCAAAATTGACATAATAATGCAATTCTGTTCTCAGATACTTAGCTATACGGCCCTGGACCAGTCACTTAACTTCTGTCTGCCTCAGCTTGCTCAACTGTAAAATGGGGATAATAAGAGCACCTACCAGGGTTGTTGTGAGGATCAAATGATAGGATATTTGTAAAATGTTTAGCACAGTACTTGGAACATAATAGGTGCTTAATAAATTAAATACTTGTTTTCCACTATACTCTGTACATTGTATTCTGTTCTGGTTGGACTATCTCTGGAGTCCAGTGTAGTTCTAGGTGCTAGATTTGAGGAAAGATATTGATGAACTGGAATTTAACCAGAGGAGAGTACTCTGGGTGGAAAGGTACTAGAAACCATTCTATATGAAGATGAAGTTAAGAATCCAGGGATGTTTAACTTAGAGAGAAAGAAAGCTGAGGTTGGCAATGGAGAGATGGGGTGGTGTAAAGGCATGATAATAGTCTAGAATTTGAAAGACTCTCCTACGGAGAGGGAAATTATTTTTCTTTGTTTGTTCCAAAGAGCAGACTAACTCTAATGGTGGAATAGGCATGGAAAAGATTTGGGCTCAGTATAAAGAAAAGCTTTGGAGTAATTACAGCTGTCCAAAAGTGGAATTGCCATTGTTGTGTTTGTTCTTCATTTTCAAAGAAGACCATGCAATCAGAGAAATAATAACATTGCACTGACTTAGTTTTGAGTAAGGGAGAGCTGTGCAGGTCAGCCTCATTTTCTCCTCCAGAGCCATCTGAATCCAGTGACCAGATATTCATCAGGATGACTGGAGATGGCCCAGGATGCAATGGGAGACCTTGGCCTTTTTTTCCTAAGGTCTATTCAGGTACTCACTTAGACTGAGGTGACACCCATTCAGTGAACAGGACTTTTTAAGAAGTAGTCAGGAAATGACACTTTTAATGAGCAAAAGAAAAAAAAATAAATGAAGCTGGGAGGGAAAGAGAAGCTATTACTGTTGATAACCACTCTAAGTCAGCCATTAAGTGGAACTTGGGCATTGAAAATGAAAGGCATTTTCACTAAAGGTCCCTCCATGGACTCTGCTTGAAACTGAGGCCTAGAGTGTCTAATGAACATTGCATGTGCACCCACAAGTGTTCAAGGACAAAATGTGACAAGTCCTTCAGAGGCCTTACAGTCCAAATCCTTTATGTGCTTCCAAAGGAAACTGAGTCCTAGAAAGCTGGATAGCTCAATGTAAGACCACTAATAAGATCTGAGGTTTAAAAATGTCAAGAATTTCAAGAACTTTTGAGTCAGACACCCTATTGTGACCATAGGAGAAACAGAGGCCTAAGGCGCTTCCGGGATCTGTATGTGATCAAAGACAAGTTCCTAGACCTAGAGGTAAGAAGGCCTTAAGACCACTTAGACTACAAACCTCCCCTCCCAAGTATCTTCCTGAAACTGAGGTCTAGTAAGCCATTTATATGATTTATATTTATGATTTATATGACCATTGTATGATCAGCCGGAAGTGTGCAAGGAATAAATGTGACTAGTCCTTCAGAGGCCTTAGAGTCCAAGCACTTCCTTAAAGGAAACTGAGTCCTAGAGAGCTGGATAAACAAGTGTAAGAGCACTCCCAGCCTCCTCAGATGAAAAATACCAAGGCATTCAATGGCTTTAGAGCCAGATCTGGTGTTGTGACTGGGGGTGGGGGTAGGAATGGAGGAATGAGGGCAAGGGAGCTTGAGGGACATGAATGTGGTTACCTACAGATTCCTAGGCCTAGAGTAAAGATGGCATTTACACCAGAAGCCCCTCCATGAACTCTGCCTGAAACTGAGGCTTAGAGAGCCAAATGACCATTGTAGGGGCACCCACAAGTGTCTAAAGACAAAAGGTCACACCTTTCAGAGTCCTCAGAATCCAACCCTTTATCTGACTCTAAAGAAAACTGAGTGCTTGAAAGTGGGATAGCCCAGTGTAAAATCATTAACAAGATCCTTGGATTAAAAATGTCAAGGTTTTCAAAAGCTTTTGAGACAGATCCCTGCTTTGGGTGTGGGAGAAACAGAGGCCTAGGGATCTTCAGGTACCTGTTTGTGATCGCCTTCTGGTTCCAAGGTCTAGTGGAATGGTGTCTGTTAGGAGGTCGTGAATCCTCATCACTGCAAACCTTCCAACAGAGACTGGGTGACTACTTGTTGGGGATGATGTTGAAAAATAGATTCCTGTTATTGTACCATAAGAAATGATAACATGGATGGTTTAGGAGAAAACTGGAAAGACCCATATGAACTGATAGAGTGAAGTGAGAAGAACCTAAATGCACTTTATACAATAACAATCTTTTCAACAACAACTTTGACAGATTTGAGAACTCTGACCATGTAGTGGCAAGGCACAATTCTAGATGACAAAGGACAACAAAGCATGACCCCTACCACTACCAAAGAAGTGATGAACTTGGAATGCAAAATCAGAGATTTCTGGAAATGACCAATACAGAAATTTGCTTTGCTTGATTATGGAGTTAAATTATCTAACTATGTTTATCTGACTATTTATTATGAGGGTTTTCTTTTTCTTTTTTGTTCAACTTGGAGGGAAGTTTGCTCAAGGAGGGAGGGAGAGAGAATAAATGTTTAATAATAGGAACATAGCAAGATTACATTTTAAAAAAAGGAAAAATACATTCCTTTTTAGATTTAGATTAAACGAATATCATCTCTGAGGATCTTTCTGTCTCTATAATTCTGTGACTTTTATAAGAACTAAGAAGTATTTCTTTCTCCAGTTCACATTACAGATGAGGAAACTGAAGAAAGCAACGTTAAGTGACCTGCCCAGGGTCACACAGTAAGAGTCAGAGGCCAGATTTGAACTTCTATAAGAAACTTATATAAAAACTGAGAAGTTATGTGAAAAGGTTATTCCTGGATCCAAAGTTATTTGACATGCTTTTCTACCTGGATTATACTCTAGGAAGCAGATTTACTAATCCAGAAGTTGAGGTTATGCAACAAGCAAAAAGGAGAACTGATAATAATATCAAGAGAGCTGTATGAAAGAGATTGGGTTAATAAGAAGCCCCAGCTCTTCAGCATGCTTAGGATATGTCCCTAACCACCACCAGGATCTCTCCCAAAATAAACGCTTTTCTAGAACATTGAGTACCAACCAAGTGGCATTGTAGAGGGAAAGAAAGAATGAAAGGCCCCTACCCTCAGGGATCTGTAAGTCTAGTAAATAAGCCACATCCACAAATACATACAATGCATAGGAATGTGTAAGTGTAGTAAGAGAAACATATGTTCTTCTATACAGCATGACTAATGTGAAAATGTGTTTAATAAGAATATATGTGTACAACCTATATCAGATTGCATGCTGTCTTGGGGAGGAGGGAAGGGAGAGAAGTGGAGAAAATTTAAAACTTATGGAAGTGAATGTTGAAAATTAAAAATAAATAAATTATAAAAAGAAAGAAATATATAATGGAAGCTCCACTGCTAGGGGAAAGCATGGAAAACAACATGGAAAAAGTAGCATCTGAGCCAGATCTTAAACAAACAGGTACCAGACAGGTGGATTTGGAGAAAGAGACATTCCAGACAAAATGAACAGGTGAAAAAGTCAAGCTAAAGTCTGATTTCTTAAAGCTATTTCATACTTTATCCTCTTTGATTTAACTCTTTCCTCCCATATAGCCACAAAGGTCACTGGTCATTCACTGAATTTCTGACTATTGGTTCTAGTATTTTCAAGCATCAAAATTATGCTGAGTAACTAGCAGTTCTCCCGGTATCTTTTGCCCCTTTTAAAAAGATTGGTATTTTAGACATGATCATGATACCTATAATCCCTGCTATTGGGGAGGCTGAGTGTGGTGGACAGATTGAATTCAGGAGCAATGAGCTACTGTGAAATAAATGGATCAGGTGTACACATTAAGTTCAGTAACTATATAATGAGACCCTGGGGGGTGGGAAGGGCCACCCAGAGGCCAAGGTAGGAGCAAACTTCCATGGTGATTAGCCGTGGGGTCTGACTGAAAATGGCCCCTTGACTTCCAGCCTGGGCAAGATAGGAAGACCCCACCCCCAAAACAGACAATGGATGAATAAATGAATAAACAAGGAAATAAAAATAGGCACTAACACAGGTATTGATATTTTTGTGCACATTTATTACAAAGGCTGGGGTTTTTTTGTTTGGGTTTTTTTTTTTTTTTTTTTGGCATTTAGGTAGGAGAGAGCATGACTAGAAATAGGGTTGACAAAAAAAAAAAAGAAAGTACCTCATAGGTGGAGATGGATGCCCTGCCCTGAGTGAAGCTCGGGTAAGTTGGTGGGAATAGGAAGAGGAGAGTCTTTGCAGTCTTCATTAAAGCACTTTGTGTGACTGAAATAGACTCAGGACCTGTAGGGATGTTTCTGACTTCCAGCGGAAGAGGTCAATCCCACTTCATGTTGGTGAAGGAAAAGACTGGAAAGAATTCAACACTGGGAAAGATAGCAGTATCCATCATGTCTCTACTTCCAGTTTGCCACACCAAAGACTTCAGGGAACCTCCCCTTGGTTGAGAGCTAGAATTTTCTCTCTTTGTTAAGCTATAGTACCTTGCTCCCATTGGGAGATGTTCTTCACTGTGCATTGTCTGGTATATATATTTAGATATACTTTCTCTGATTTCTACTTTGCTACTAATTTGGATAAATGGGTCTGCTTTGATAATTGTTTCATGGGTTCATTGTGGAACTGGTTTGGTGGGAAAGGGATCAAGCCTTTAACATTGAGCTTGGGATCCTCCTTCCCTGTCCCAGCCCACAACAATTAAATGACCATCAGAAGTTGGCTTGAACCTCAACTCATATCTCTAGACTAATAGTATTTAAGGAAACAGATATAATTCTAGTCTGGTACCTTCTCTCTCTCTCTCTCTCTCTCTCACACACACACACACATACCACACACACACACATACACACACATCCCCAAATTCTTATATTAACTTCTGGTAGGAATTAAAGTCTCCTTTGGAGGAGGGAGTGGAGGAAGAAGTTAAAAATGTCTATTCTGCCTCCCTTTGAGCCACACAAAGACACTGCCATAGCACATTCAGGGATGACACTCCATATGTATGGACTACCATACACAAGAGAGGTTCACTATATATAAAACAATACAAAACTAGGTCTCCCTATCTTGCCCAGTCTGGAAGTGTAGAGTTTTCTCATGGGTTAATTCCACTACTGATTAGCACAGAAGCTTCAATTAAATCAACTAATAGGTAAACATTGATTAAGCATCTACTATATGCCAGGCACTATGCTAAGTGGTAGGGATATAAAAAGTGGCAAAAGACAATCTTTGCTCTCAACCAGCTCCCAATCTAATGGGGGAGACAACATGCAAAACAAACATATACAAAGTAAGCTATGTTCAAGATAAATAGGAAATAATTGAGGGAAGTCATTAGAATTAAGAGGGGTTGGGAAAGGCTTCCTGGAAGGAGGTTTGACCTGCTCCATTTCTGCCATGGGTTTACCTTTCCTTAAGCATCTGGGAGAGTCCCCACTTAATCTTCTGGGGCTCACCAAATGAATGCTAAATTTAATGCAGACACCTAATTGGCTTAGCCCACTGCAGCTCAGAACTCCAGAGTTTAAATGATCTACCAGCCTCATCTTCTCCAGTAGCTAGGTGGAAAGGCGTATACCACCATGTAGAATCTGAACCTGGGTTGTTGAAGGTAGTGCTATTGAATACCAGTCTCTAAGAAGTTCTACAAAGCTGGAAAAGTTTCAGTTGGCAATCTATTATGGTGTCTTCCAGCTCAGAACCCTATGTGTACAGCCAAGGTGACCAGTCTAAGTGTGGAGAAGCTAAGTAATGAATGTTTTAGTCCCAGTAACTTGTGAAACTAAGATGGCCTAGAGATGTTGAAATTGGTAATAATAAATCAACTCATTAACAGTCATTTATTAAATTCCTAGGATGTGCTAGTCACAGTACTAGAAATACAAAGACAAGAATGAAATGGTTACTGCCCTCAGGGAGCTAAACTTCTACCCATAAAGGAAGTACCCATATGGAAATGAAATCATATGTCTTTGAATCATTGAAGTACAAAACATTTATAAAAGCCTAGGGTAGCCTGAACCCATATATCAAAAGGTCCAGTTGTTGGTTTGGATCTAAGTTGTGTTGAGAAAACTTAGTTCTGTGCTATTCACAGGATCACAGCATAGCTGACTTAGAGGCAGAAAGGACATTAGTGACTAGCCAGAGTAATCACCTAGCTCAACACCTTGCACTTGGCATATCTTGTTCTGCATTGATAAGAACAATTTGCTCACTGATTTAACAAATATGCATTAAATGTCTCCTAGTGCATTCAGTAACAAGCACTTATACTATGACCATAGCATCGCCCTCTTTATTTTGTTAGTGTTCCCCTTAGGGTTGTATTAGGAGCAAGGAGGGACTATGGCTACATGGTTTCCATGGCACTGGAAGAAGCCTTCCTATGTTGTAGGTAGAGGAAGGAAGGTTTCAGGAAGGATCTTCCAGCATATTCCATGAGAAAATAAAGTAAGTGGTGGTTGGTGGCAAGAGGCACAAGTTTCAGAACTAAAGGACCAGGCAATCACATTCACCAAAACAGATGTCCCAGTCAATAGTCAAATTACCAATCCAGAAGCTGAATGATTCCAAGATAATAGCTAATTCCAAAAAGGTCAGGCAGAAACAAGAATCCCAATCAAGTCCAGTGGGTTTATCAACAAGAAGCCGAAACAAGGTAAGAAAGGGGTATTGAGCTAAACAAAGTAAAATCCAATCTGCCTCATTTGCCAATACTGGGGTGGGAGTTAACCTTTGTCATACAAATTAGAGCCCATGCTGTAGCTTCTGAATGTCCTTCATCAGAGAACTACTGGAGAGCTCCTCTCATTGACTCCTGTAGCCACTACAGAGTTTAAGAAGCAGAGAGTGGGACTGCTTTGGCACTTGTACCTTCTTTTCCTTAAATCCCTCTTCTTTCCCTAAATGTGTTGAAATTCATTCATTTCCTGAAATACAAGGCTCAAAACTGTGAAATAAGAGGAAGGATGATCACTGATGGTTTAGTTGACTTACAAGAAGAAGTAAAACACGTAAGAGGATAAATGTGATGACAACAATAATGACACGACCTTTATATGGTGCCCTAAGGTTTACCAAAACACAGTACTTGCATTGCCTCAATGGAAGTTGCTAATTGGCAGAATTACTGAATCTCAATCTTCCACGTAATGTCAGAGGCCATCTAGTCCAACCACTTCCCATATAAGAATGAAGTAAACTAGGAAGAATGAAGAACTAGTAAAATGGAGGGAGTCCAATGTGGCCATTCCTCTTGGACACAACCCATTATGACAACCTCCCAAGTTGCAAAATCAGTAATAAAATCAAGAACCAGGACTATTGGTAAGTCTGTATGAGTGTGCCAGTTATCCATAGGTAACAAAACTAGCCAATTCTTCCAACTGTGGGTGTTTAACCCTTTTTTCCAGAGATGCTCATGGGAAAGGAGCCTGAGAAGCCTTTGGGAGGGTTTATTATTACATAGGATTCAGAAGTCAGTATAGTTTTAGGCTGCTAAAGCTTGGTAGACTAAGACTTTTCAGACACCCTGTACTTATATGGTGATAGTCTAGCCTGGCATGCACTCTTCCCCAGTAAGCCTGTTGGGTGCAATGTGTCAACAGGAAGTTTATTTAAAAGAAAGGAGGAAAATAGATATTATGCAACAAGCAATTCACAGTAGAGATAAGTTCCTCAGTGTCCTTAAGAAGGCTCTCAAGAATCCACTGCTACTTTTCCCACCTTGAACCTCATAACAAAGTGGGTTATTGAACTGGGATTAGAATCAGGACTCCCAAATCAAGGATTTTTTGCTCTACATCAAAAAATAATTTTGGTAATAGAAAAAAAAGGAAACTTCTACCTTCAAACTTCTGACAATCATAGACTTCAGAGACAAAAATGGATAAAAATAGGTGCAGAGTTATGGAGATAAGAAGAGGAGAGAAAAAAATCATACGAGTGATCAGGCTGAACTGTTTGCTGTTCCTGGCATACAACATTCCATCCCCTACCTCTACACCTTTGCACGGGCTGTTCCTAATGCCTGGAACAATCTTTTCTCACTTTTGCACTTATCTACCTTCAAAGGTCAGCTCAAATGCTTCTCTATATTTTGTATGTAGGTATGTATGTAGACTTACTTTGTATGTATTTTGTGTTGTTTTATCTGGATACAAATTTCCCTCCCCTCTTCCTTTGTCCCCCCACTTCCCTTCCCTCCTCTCTTTCCTCCCCGGCCCCAGCCGGTAGATTTAAGCTCCTTGTGGGCTTCATTTTTGTCTTTGATCCTCAACACCCACCACAGTGCCTGGCACATAGAAGGTGTTTAATAAATGCTTATCGAATAGAATGTTTTCCAATACATATAGATGCTATTGTGATGAATAAAATACAATTTCATTTAAAAGCATTCCCAAATTCCTAGTAGAGTTTTATCACTGTGTATTTTCTCAGTCAACTAATGCTAATGTAATTATCATGTAAGGACCTTCAAAATTTTTCTTGTTAAAAATGGATTCAAATAGCGAAAAAATCAGGAACCACTGCTTTAAGATTTCAAAATTAAGCTAACTAGTCAAGGACCTCTATCAACCAGTTTGAAATTCTCAAAAGTAAGATGAGAGGCTAAAATACACAATGACAGTCTCCCTTGTTTCTCCCTCTGCATCTCACAGTGATGGTGACAGAGAATCATGTTACATAGAATTGGGGAGAGTTGTCCCATAATCAAGTGTCTTCCCTTGGATTCAGAGATTGTCCTGTTGAAAGGAAAGTGAGCCAAGCAGCACCATTCTGTGAAATGAATAGATTAACTGGTTGTACACCTCCCTTCTGGGTCCTCTCTTCTAGTCCCTGGGCTCAATCAATCCATAAACATTTATTGAGCACCTACTATGTGCCAGGCACTGTACTAAGTACAGGGTCAGGACAGGCTCCTGCTTCCATCTCTCTGCTACTCCCAAGGGCAAGCTGTGGGTTGAGAAATACAGTAGCTGGAGCTAGAACTGCGTGACTAATAACTGTCAAAGCTTTAATCCAATTCCTTTCCTTGTGAGTGACTCTCCCAAATTTGAGTGTGTTGATCTCACAGTACTCTGAATTGCGCATTGTCAACCTCTTTGTCTCCCAGCTATGCTCATATAGTAAAGATCACTCCTGTTCTTAAGGATGTTGAAGAGCAGGGGATTGGAAGTCTCCTTAGTTGTGTGACCTTTAGCAAGCTCCTTTATCTATCTGAGCCTGCTTCTTCCTCTGTAAAAAGAGGTGGTTGGGCCAGCTGCGGTGATACACATAAGTAATCCCTGCTACTGAGAAGGCTTAGGCTAATGGATTGCATGGGCTCAGGAGCTCTGAGCTGAAGTAGGACTAAAGCCAATCTGGTGTCTACATATACTAAGTGCAGCACCAATATGTTAAACTCCCAGGAACAGGGAGCCACCAGGTTATCTAAGGAGGGGCAAACTGGCTCAAGTCAGAAAAAGAGTACATCAACTTCTTCTACTCATCAGTATTTGGGATGTGGCTTATGAGTGGTTACTGTTCTTCAGGCCTGGGAAAGATAAAAATAGTCAAAAATTACTAATAGTCAATAAACATTAAGTACCTTCTGTGTGCCAGGCAAAAGAGTCTCTGCTCTCAAGGATCTCACAGTTTAACTGGGGTAGATGGCTCATAAAGCAAAATTGAAAAAGACTGGAGGGGGGGTTGGGAGCTGAGGGAACATACCAGGCCCCCCAGGGCATAGCGAAGTCCTGTAACAGCGTAGGGAATGATTTGAAGAAGTGTGAGTTATGGTGTTGATTTCATCTTACAGAATGATGAGCTTGTGGAGACCATGAAATCCAGGAGGTCAGCTGGCTGGGAAATTAATGATAATAATAAGGAGGAGACAGTTGATCTAGATGACCTTAGATCAGAAGATCTGGATTCAAATACCTCCTGATGCTTACTCTCTGTGTAATCTTAGACGAGTCACTGAACCATCTTGTGCCCCAGTTTCCTCATCTGTAAAAATAGGGAAGGGTGGATTAGATGGCTTCTGAGGCACCTTCCAATCCTAGAGCTATTATCCTATAATAAAATTGATGAATACTGATTGGCATCAAGGCATAAGAGAAAGAATACTGGCCTAAGAGTCACCAAAGGAACTAGTGAGGTAGTTGAAGGAACTGGATATTGAGAGAGAAAAATACTTGTCAGACTAGAATTTAAAGTAACTAAAAAGTTACCACATGAAAGGGGGATTTAAGGGTTTTCTGCTTGGACCCTTGAGGGCAGAATTAAGGGCAATGGATCAAAATGACTAATTTAGAGGAAAGGAAGAAGCATTTGTTAAGCGCCTACTATGTTCCAGGCATTGTACTAAGGGCTTTACAAATCTTATCTCACTTGATCTCACAATCTGAGGTAGGTATTATTGTCATCCTTATTTTACAGATGGGGAAACCCGAGGCAGGCAGTGCTTAAGTGACTGGCCACGGGTCACATAACTAGTAAGCAATTGAGGCTGCTTTTGAATTTAGGTCTTCCTGAGTCCAAGTCCAGCATTCTCTCTGCTGTACCACCTAGCTGCTCCATTTAGTCTTGATGTCAGGAAAAACTTCCTGACAGCTAGAGCTATCCCAGAGTGGAATGGTCTATCTCAGGACACAGTAGAGGCTTTCAAGAAGAAATGAGTTGATCCTTTGGGAGATACTATGGAATGGCTCCCAGGTGAGGCAGACATTAGTTAGAGACTATAGCTAAGGTCTCTGAGATACCATATCTCCATAGTTATAGCACTGATTTCACCATTTTTCTTGTCTTTAAAAAAAATAAAACGTTATTGTTCTCAATACAGTAATATTGACAAACAGCAGTGAGGCAACATTAGATATAAACACAGGAAAAATATCCAAGTGAAAACCCAAATCTAGGCAATTATTAATTCCATCTTTAACATTTTGGTTAGATAGAATTAAACAATATTTCACCATACATTTTAACAAATGCAAACCAAACAAAAAGATATTGGCTCTGTGTCCCATTCCAAGTAAATGTATACTAAAAAGTTAGAGTAACATTTTTTTCTTCTTCCTATATGGATTAGGATTTCTCACCTCCTTAATTCAGAGGCAGTATTACAGTCTCTTTATATGGCTATTCTGATTCTACTGCTCTCCAAGGAAAGGGTTTTAGGAAAATTATTTTCATTTCTCCTGGACTGTCTGCACATATGTAAAATGAAATTATTAGATTTTTATAATCTGCCTACCATTCTGTAATAGACAAATTCATTTAAACAATAATGATTTAATTTCTGCTATGTGAGAGGTCCAGTGTTAGATTCCAGAGGTGCAAGAATGAAAAGCAACATGGTCCTTGCCTTCCACATACTTATGGTCTAGGGAGAGAGAGTACATGTACACAGGTGTAATACAAGGTGGAAAGTAATAGAAATAAAAAATAGAGCCAAAATTGGAGGAGGGAGCAAACACTAACAGCTTGGAGAGGGAGAGGGAATCAAAGGTTTTTATGCAGGGAGTTGTGAGCCTTATAGGAAGAGGATTTTAATAGATGGTAAGGAGGAAGTAATGCATTCCAGGCATGGGGAATAGATTGAATGAATAGATGAGGGCGCATATGTGTGGCATATAAGGGATCACTAGTAGTACAGTCTGAGGCAGCTAGGTAGAGCAGTGGATAAAACACTGGGTTTGGAATCAGAAAAACTCATTTTCATGAGTTCAAATCCAGCTTCAGGCACTGATTATCTGGGTGACCCTGGGCATGTGCTTGATTCTGTTCACTTCAGTTTCCTCATTTGTAAAACAAGGTAGAGAAAGAAATGGCAAATTACTCTAATATCTTTGCCAAGAAAACCCCAAGGGGATCATGAAGAGTTTGGCCCCAACTGAGCAATAAACAACACAAAGTTAGCAAGGAGGAGAGTTAGAACTAGAACCCACAGTATGGAACCCAAAGTACTACTGTCTCCTGGTCTGGTACTATTTTGACTCTATCCCAAAGGGATCTTAAAGATCATATAATCCAGCCTCGTCATATTTGGGGGGGAGGGGGAGGAGTGGTCCTATTCATTGATCCTGAGGACTAGTACAAAACTATCCTATCCTAATTTCTACTAGAGGAAAATCAAATGTCCAAAACATGCACAACAAGTCAGAGATTTACCTGTCCTACTAACTCCAGGCTGTGACCCTTAATGAGCAGTCCTTTTTAGGAAAGGAATTAAAGGGGGTGGCTGAAGTGACCTTTTAAAAAAACAGCCCACACAAGGCATCAATAAGGTGGAGCTAACGCTCAGAACAGAAGTATTACTACACCGTTGCATAGGCTTCCTGTGGCTGCCAATATAGACTAGCATCTGGCTACACATACAGCAATGCTGAAAAGAGAACCCCACTCACTGGGGTTGGAAATAGAAACATTGCCACAAAAGGTGGCCACACACCCTGAGAAACTCCAGCCAACCTTTGATGGCTTGACTGGCCATCCAGGCCAATTGATTGAACAAAAGCACTTCCCCATGTTTTTCCCATCTTCTGGTTGGCAAACGATGTGATTTGCTTTTCCAGTGATTTACTTATTTGTTGCCTTTAAGGAGGAGCACATTAATGAGATTTAAGTAAAAGGGAGTTTTGGGTTGAGCACTCCCCTGGGAGAGTCAACAAATGACACAAAATGAAACTCTTTTTTCCCCCTTCATGTAATATTTTGGTTTTCCTTTCTTACACAGCAACCAGGCAAATGATAGCAAGTTAAAAAGTGATAAATATAAAACAAAGAAGTGAAACCCTACAGACACCTGAAACTCTTCAAGCCCAGCAGCCTGAGCCTGACCCACTGCAACGCAACAGAAATAGCTATGGCCTGGGTAGATAGACTTTGTTTTCTGCATGACTGCATATGCAGCTAAGTGATATCAGGTCCTGAGGGTCCCCTCCTTTGATGAGTTAGGCACACAAAGGACTACATTGGGATGTAATCTGATCTCGGGTAGTTAAGTCCTAGACAAACTGCAACTGGGAGGAAGTGATAAACAGAACTTCCTGCACACAGCTGCCTGAGATAACACTTTCCATGGCATGGAGAGACAAAAGAGAGAGACAGAGACTGAGATAGAGACTGAGATAGAGACAGACAGAGATAGAGAGACATAGAGACACATGAAGAGAGAGAGAGAGAGAGAGAGAGAGAGAGAAAGTAAGAGAGAGAGAAAGTGAGAGAGAGAGGAAAGTGAGAGAAAGTATGAGAGAGAGAAAGAGAAAGAGAGAGAGAAAGAGAGAGAGAAGAGAGAGAGAGAGAGAGAGAGAGAGAGAGAGAGAGAGAGAGAGAGAGAGAGAGAGAGAGAGAGAGAGAAAGTGAGAGACCCAGTTACAGAATTGAAAAGGAACTGGTCTGCTCTTAATAAATGACACTTTGTTTTTCCATGGCCACCGTGAACATTTCTTCAAAGTCAACTGTGTCATACACTTACCACTTCCCAGTAATACTCACCATTCGGCACTGGTTGTTTGGTTATGGTTTTTGTTTGCTGTTTTATTAAAGGAATAGCATGCTCGTTGTAATTCAGAATCTAAATCTCAGGTATCTTCTTGGCAATAAAAATTCCTTTACTAAATATCCAAAGGCTCAGATTGAGTAGTAGTTCATAAGAGTCATCACTGTGAGAATCTGTATGGTATAGAATTGGAATAATGGTCTTGGAATAGGGAGTAATAATAACTAGTTAGCCTTTTCATGAAGGTTTGCGAAGGGGACACTGTACAAGGAACAAGCAGAGTAGATGAGCTGAGCTGGGATACAGAAGGCACAAATTGCCATTGGCCTATAGAGATAGTTTGGAAACAAATTGGAAAGGGTTTTAAACGCCAGGAGAGTTTGGATCTTATCTACACATACAGGGGGTCTCAAAAGTCTTGGGGGAGTTTAAGTTTTTGATAGTTTAATAGCTATTAAAGGCTTGAAAGTGCCCTAAGATATTCAAGACCCCTTATATTATCTCATTTGATACTCACAACAATCCTTGGAGGTGGGTGCTATTGTGACACTCATTTTTACACATAAGAAAACTGAGTCAGAGAGAGGTTAAGTGTTTCGCCCAAGGCCACCCAACTAGGAGGGTTGTCTGAGACAGGATTCATACTCAAGTGCACTGCATCATTACAGAAGATCTAGCTTCAAGGCCACTTCTGACCATACTGCAGTGTGACCTTTTCTTCCTTATTCAGTCGTTTTCCGGTGTGTCTGACTCTTTGTGTCTCTATTTGGGGGTTTCTTGGCAATGATACTGGAGTGGTTTGCCATTTCCTTCTCCAGTTCATTTTACAGATGAGGAAAGTGAGGCAAACAGGGTGAAATGACTTGCCGAGGGTCACACAGCAAGTAAGTATCCAAGGTCAAATTTGAACCCCGGCCTTCCTGTCTCCAATGTGACCCTAGGCAAGTCACTTAACCTCTAGGCAACTCTCTAAGATTAGGTTGTCTAGAAGGTGCTAATCTGCAGTGGCAGAGGAAGTTCCTCACCCTAACTAGATGAAATCCTACTATATAAATAAATAAGCAAATAGACTAGTGCAGCTGTTATTTCATGAGGGCATGGGGAAGTTCACTAAGGACTGAGGAAATCAGAAACCTCTTCTAAACCAAATGGGATGCCTGAGCTGAGCTTTGGAGAGAGCTAGGCATTCCAAGCAGTGGAGGCTGAGAGGAAAAGCATTCCAGGTATGGAAGATGTGGGAAGGTGAGCAGAGGGACATTGTATGAGGAACAACTACAGTAGATAAGTTGGGCTGGGATACAGAAGGTACAAATTGCCATTAGCCTGTAGAGATTCATTGGAAACAAATTGGGAAGGATTTTAAATGCCAGAGGAAGTTTGGATCTTATCTTAGTGAGACTAGGGAACCATTGGAACTCCATATGCAGGGGAGTAGCACAGTCACACCTTTGCCTTAGGAATACAAATTAAGAATACAATTAATGTATTGAAGGGCTCTGTAGATTGTAAAGCTTTATGTAAATGTCATTTATTAAGAGCAGACCCATGTTTGTTATTATTATAAGGACCTTCATGACCTCATTTAGCCTTACAACCCAGTGAGATAGGGGGCATAGCTATGACCATTTGACAGATGAAAAAACTGAGAATCTGAAAGGCAATGGAACTCTTCTGAGCTCATTGGATTAGTAAATAATGATCCAAGACTTGATTTGGCTTAAATTTTAGCTTAACACATACTATATAGAAGGTACAGTGCTACATCTGGAAATACAAAGTTAAATAACTCAGTGCCCTTGGGAAATTTCCAGTCTGGTAGCACTACTAATTTCAAGCCCAAGTCTTCTGTTTTCTTGCCTAGCACTCTTTGACATATCATGGTTGGTGCTTCCATGAGTGATGTTTTCTGTCATTGACTCAGGAAAGCTACCATATAATTAGTTTGAGAAGACATTGCTGCAAATTCACCAAAGTGCCAGTGGTGGTGCCTTTGCCATTCCAAAACATGAGAGGGAAGAGTGAACATTCCAAGCAAACATCCTGAAGTTGTACTTCTATGCGCCAAACACCTTGATGGGGCAGCTGGGCAATGCAATGGGAAGAGCCCTGAGCCTGGAGTCAGGAGAAACTGACTTCAAATTCTACCTCAGACATTTACTGGCTATGTGTCCCTGAACAAATCTGCCTCAGTTTCCTCAACTGTAAAATAGGAATAATCATAGCACCTACCTCCCATGGTTGTTGTGAAGATCCAGTGAAATGTCTATGAATTTCCTAATATACAGGAAGCACTATATTAATGCCAGTTATGAGTACCGTGATCATCGGCATCATTAGATTTGGGGATGGAAATTTCCCTAGAAATTATGAGTAATACCCATTCTCTGCTTTTAGAATGCCTTTTATTCAGGAACCTCAGAGAGAACTCACCAACAGATTATGATGAAGACAGGGAAGCCATTATTATTCCTTCTTAACAAAAGGGAAATGAAGACTGATGTGGTTAAAACCACTGAGCTAAATTCATCCAAACAATTGTCTGGGTAGAGAAAGAGAATTCAAGATTCTTGGCCTCATCTTCTTCTCAGATCTCTAATTAACTAAACCATTAAATCAAATGTTACTTTACCATTTTAATACAACTACAAGTCATAGAATGTTAGAGCTAGAAGATACCTTAAAGATCATCTAGTTTCTACTCCAAGGGTTTTCTACCTTTTTTGTGTAATGGACCCCATTAGCACAGTCTAGTGAAACCTATGAATCCCTTCTCAAATGACTGTTTTGAAATGCATAAAATGAAAGACACCCGATTAAAAAGGAAAGCCATGCTATGGAAATATGGTTATTAAAAATCTTTAAAAAAACCAAAAACTTTATGGACCCCATATTAAGCAGCCCCAATCTAATCCAACTCTCCTATTTTGCAGATGAAATTTGTCCAACATCACACAAGGTGCTAGTAACAGAGCTAAAACTAGAACCCCAGTCTTCGGACTTCCAGCCCAATACTATTTCCATTGCACCATTAATAAATAGTTGCCTCTCATTAACAAAAAATCAGTCCACCCACATTTTCATCTCAGCTTCAGGGTGTGGAATTCTGGTTCTCCAAAAGGATTTTGAGCATGTTATTTAAGAGTTCTACCTCATTTTATCCAACCATGAAGGGGGAAAGAAAAAGATCATTTAAGTTTTGTCAAGAGCTTCATGAAAAGTATTATTTTCTTTTATTCAATCTTATTTAGTCTTAGTATTTAGTATATCCCAATTACATGTATAAACAATTTCAACATTCTTTTTTTTTTTCAAACTTTGAGTTCTCTCCCTCTTTCCCCCACTTGAGAATGCAAGCAATCTGACATAGGTTGCATGTGTAGTCATGCAAAACACATCTCCGTGTAAGTCATTCTGTAAAAGAAAACACAAACAAAAACAAAGAAAAATAAAGTAAAGAAAAAGTATCTTTGATCTGCATTCAGGCTCGACCAGTGAGAAAGATTATTTTCAAGCACTTGTCTGGTACATTTATTGGACTTTGAGAGTGTGTGTCATGAATTGTATCAAGTTCTCATCAGACAAAAAGGGAAGCAAAAGTTGAATTTTCCAAGGAAAGGAGACCCATTCAATGACTGTGAAGAATTCTGCCAGTTAAAATCCTCAAGAGTATTAAAAGTTATTTCACCTTGAAATTCAAGGGTCTGAAGACCCTAGTGTGGAAAATCAGGGTGGAATGACTAAATAATTTCCTCTAAAGATTATCACAGTAGCTTTCCTCCATTATTTTCAGGGTTTTGAAAGGTAGAGTAGAAGAAAAAAAAGAGGGACTGGAGAGATGTAGGGAGGAGGAGGAGAGTAGAACAAGAAGAGGAAGAGGAGTCAGTAATGAAGGAAAGGAAGAGAAAGATGGAAGGAAAGATGGAGAAAAGAAGAAGAGAAAGGCACTTATCCATCTCACCTCTGAAGATTTCCAAACCTCTTCTCTCCCTGATCAAAGATCCCTTAGAGATCTTGGAGAATCTACTTAGTTTAAGCCCTGCTGATTTATCTACTCCCTTAATACACTTAATTGAAAATAGTTACTGATTGAAGGTTTGCTCTCCATCTTGAGACCAGTAGGGACAAACAACCATAAAGCTTCTGGGCTCAAGGGAGAGGTAAAAGGGTGTCTTCCGTTGGTTTTAAATTAAGTGAATCACCAAAGGAAAACACATCAGGAGCCAATTAAACACTGCATTTGACTCTCTTCACAACTTTCCACCTCATGTTGATTGAATTTTTAGTAACTTTCCAGGGAATTTTCATCTTGATAAGATATGACTAATGGGTTTGCTCAGGTCAGATCCTTGTTCTTGGAAGGGGAGTGGGGGGAGGAGATTATTTTGAGATCTTAATAGCCCTGCCAGATGTTTAGTGGGTTTAGATTTTTCACTTCCCATGTAGGCTATATCTCAGCAGAGTAAACACAATGAGCCAGAGAAAGGCTTTAGGAGAAAAGAGTTTGGGATCCACAGCTCCAGTTCATAGGAACATGGACCATATCTGGGAGACCTAGAGATCATCCAATTCAACCTCCTCATCTTGAAGAAAAAGAAACAGGCACAGACAGTCTGGTCCAAGGACATGCAAATCGTAAGGAGTAGAGCAAGGTCTTGCACCCAGACTTGCTGATAGCAAGGTCAGCTTTCCTTCTATTATATTACCACTTGCCAAGCAAGCAAGCAAAATATCCCTTGAAAATCCATTCAGATTACATTTGGGAAGTCATTGTGTGACAGTAGGTGAGTCACAACCTCTGCACCTCAATTCCATTCCATTCAACTCAATAAACATTTATTAAGCACCTAATACATACCAGGTACTGGCGCACAAAATGAGAGTAATATTGGTAAAACAGAGATAAAAAATGTACAGAAAAGGATTTTCAAACCTTAAAATACTACATGAGTCAGCTATTATTATTTTTTAATTGGACATTTTAATTTTCAACATAAATAAGACACCAAGCTTACTGTGCATTTGTGGGAGGACCTTTTACTGTGATTTCTTGCGGGTAGAAATAGGTCTCTCATGAGTCAATTTTTGCCTCACATCCGAACTAAACTGGGACATCAGGTGGGTCATTTTAATGAGAAGCATTTCCTTCCTTGGTCATTTAGAAAGTGCTTTGGAGAGCATTCCTCTTCCTTCCCTTAGCTGGCCAAATTTCACAACTTAAAAATGAGAGGAAAGTAATGGGATAAACACTTCCTTTAAATGACTCGGTGAGCAAAAACTTAAGCTGGGCAATTAAAATGCTAATCCTATTAGAGGTTTCAGAGGAGTGGCCGGGAGCCAGCCGAGAGGTTAGAGGGAAAAGCACTGGATTTGAAATCAGAAAAAGTGGGGCTCAAATCTCATTTCTTCTGCTTTCTGTTTGTATGCCCTTGGTCAAGTCACATAACTCTCTGAGACTCAGTTTCGTCATCTGTAAATGTAAAATGAGGAGGTTAATTAGCCAGTCTCTTTCCAAATCTAGCTTGTTAAGTGCTAGAATCAAAAGAAAAACCGGGATCTCATGACTCTAAAAGTAGCGCTTTTGAGAGGATTCTGGGATTGGGACATTTTTGTTACCTATGGATGATGTAAAAGGAAAGAGAAGAACTGACTTGCTCTTGTTCAGCCATTTCAGTCATGTCTGACTCTTCATGGGGTCATGAAACCCCATTTGGGTTTTTCTCAGCAAAGATACTGGAGTGGTTAACCATTTCCTTCTCCAGTTCATTTTACAGATGAAGAAACTGAGTTAAGTGAGTGACTTGCCCAGAGTCATAAAACTGATAAATGTCTAAGAGCAGATTTGAACTCAGGAAGATGAGTCTTCCTGACTTCAGGCCTGGCACTCTATCCATTTCACCTCCTGGTTGCCCATGATTTGCCTATGGTCACCTAGCAAATTCACAGCAAAGACTAGGTCACTTAAAATTCATATTGAAAGAAGAAAGTCTAGTGGGTCCCTGTGAGTGGATGTCAGACACGCAGGAGCTTTCTGAAGTAATATATTGGGCACATATGGGCAAACTGAGTCTTTTTTTTTTTTTCAGATTTTCTGTTTCAGTTGAAGTGTTCAAATGTTAACCCTTGTCTAGTTCAAAAAAGGTATCTGTTCTCACATATCTTGTAAACCTTAAGAGGAAAAGGGAAAAAAATTTCTATTGTACAATGAAAATTTTTGGCAAATCTTGAGCAAACAAGATCTTAAAACATCCTTTATTAGACAAAAACAAAACTAAGGAACAGACTGTTTTGTCATGAATGACAAACAAGGTGATTCATATGTGAAAATGAATTGTTTGGACCGCAACGCATCTGCTGGGATAGTAGAAATAACATTTTCTCCCCCAGTTAATAGTATTTTATTTTTTTCCAATTACATGTAAAAATAGGTTTCAGCATTCATTTTTACAAGATTTTGAGTTCCAAATTTTTCTCCCTCTTCCCTTCCCCCTTCCTAAAACAGCAAGCAGTCTAATACAGGTTATACACATACAATCATGTTAAACATAAGAAATAATATTGTCATCACAGGCAGTCCTGTGATACCATGAAACACTTCCAAGGCTACGAGTCAGAACCCCTGGGTTCCAGTTGTGGCTTTGCCACTCATTAGCTGTGTGACCTTGAGAAAATTACTAGACCTCAGTTGACTTCAATTTTCTCATCTACATAATAATAATAGCTGCCATCTAAATAAAACTAGGGGCAGCTGGGTGGTTCAGTTGTCACAAAATCAGACACAGCTGAGAACAACTGAGCTAGGTACTATGCTAAGGCACTAAGCACTTTAAAATATTAGCTCATCTGATCTCCACAACAACCCTGTGAGGTAGGTGCTATTACTACTCCTATTTTATAGTTGAGGAAACTAAGGCAAGCAATGGTTCAGTGATTTGCACAGGGTCACATAACTAGTGTCTGAAGTTGGATTTGAACTCAAATCCTCCTAACCCCATGCTTTATCCCTGCACCACCTACCTGCCTTTTTTTAATGGAAAGCAAAGGATCTCTAAAGTTTCTTCCAGTGGTAACATTCTCTGAGATGGTTAACCTTTGCTTATCTAGTAAATTGCCTTGTAAGGAAAGGATATTATCACTGCCTAAGAGTTTCCTGGATCCTAATCCGTGGGGGATTTTTCCATGCTTTAACCATTTAAGAGTCCGAAGACATAGCTTTAAAGATCGAAGGGACCTTGGAAATTGTTGAGTTCGATTCTCTCATTTTGCAAGAAATTGAGACCCATAGGAGTTGAGTGTTTCATCTGAGATCATAAAGTAGTAAGTGACAAGCTAGAATTTAAATTCAAGTCTTCTGACTCCAAAAATAATTACTCTCCAGTCAATATATACTTTGTCCTCTTTTTCCAATACTTTTTGACAATCCTCTTAAACGATTTCCTGAAGCATGGCATTCATGGTGTGCAGTCAAGTAGAGTACTGAATTTGGAGACAGAAGTACCTGGACTCCAATCCAATTTCAGATACTTACTAGCCATGTGACCCTGAATAAGTCACTTAAACTCTAGGCTTCAGTTTTCTCATCTATAAAATTAGAATGTTTCACTCCATGACCTCAAAGGTTCCTCCTTGTTCTAAATCTATAATCCTTTTCAAAGAGAGGGGAATGGGATTCCCATCTCACACATCAGTTGATTTGACCACAGAATGCAATCATATCTGTTTAAGTCTTCATATGTAAACAAGAAGTGTTTACATCCTGATTCCTTTATGATATGCAAATACTTCTCTAATTGGGTAAAGAAGAGAATAGTGCAATTATTTGAGCAAGCAAGTTAGCCATACTTCTGGCAGCTTTAAGTCCCTGAGCTCTGGATGAGTTAAAGGTTGAGAGTAGGAAAGATTGCAAGCCAGGTACTGTCTATGGGGATGACTCCTGCTGGGAAGAGGAGGGGACTTTCTTTTCTCTTCCCCCACATCACTCATATAGTTTTGAAGAGGAGCTATTGGACCAACAGGAACCACTGCATCCAATGGGAAGAAGAAAAAAACAGTCCAGATAGAGTCCATAGATCCAGAAAGATAGTCATTTGATGGAGGAAACAGCTCCCAGGAGTATGATTCCTATCAGAAGAGAAGAAAGCTGGCTGTGAGGAGAGGAGCTGGTTCAAGAGAGGAGCAAAACCTGTAAATCCAGCAAAAATAATACATTCAAGGGGAAGTTTTGAGATTACACAAGGAGAGAAGACCTCTAGGTCCTGCAGTACCAGGAACTGTGAGTTACCTATATATCTAATGCATGTGCTTCACTGTCGCCATGATCTAAGCTTGAGTTCACTCCCATAATGAACTGGAGCATTGCTCTCTTTAGACAATTCTTTTTCTCCTCTTTGGAAATGTTTCTCTTTGTGCCTTAATATTCTCTTTTTCTATGTCACAAATTATAAAATGGAGAGGTCACTTTCACCCAAGGTTCCCTTCATTTCTATCCCAGTCATCAGTTCCTCCTTGTTGACGAGGACCAGATCCAAAATAACGGTTCCTCTTGATGTTTATTTCACATTTTGAAGAATAAAAGTATCACTAAGGCAAGATTTAAAAAATTCGATTCTGCTTTTGGTAGACATAGAGTGTTTGTGGATATCTAGATAATTAGGTTCCCCTTCATTACTAGAGTATGTCTAGACAATATTTCAGCATCTTTGCTTCTGATCTTCACCTGAATGCTTTCTACAATGCTTCCTTCATTTCCTAACTTTCGTCAGATAAGCAGTCACAGATCTAGAACTGGTAAGGACCTCAAAAGCCACATAGTTGAAACCTCTCGTTAGATAGATGAAGAAACAGAAGCAAGGGAAGCTGACTTGATCACACGTTAGGGGCCTCATCTTCCTTAAGCACATGTATGACCATATCACCACCTTCACTTGACCCACCCACCTATTAAACTCCATGGCTCTCTATTACTTCAAGGATGAAAAAATTATTTAAAGCCCTTCATAACCTGGCTCCCTGCTACCTTTCCAGTCTTTAGACACTTCAGTCCCTCACCCAATCGTATACTCTACTATCCAGTGACCTGGCCTCTTTGCTGCACCTCAAACAAGACATCCTATCTCCCAGCTCTGTGTGTTCACTGTCCTCCCCCATGCCTGGAATTCCCCCCCATCTCAGCTCTGCTTCCTGTCTCCTCTGGTTTTCTTCAAGTCCTGGCTGAAGTCTCACCTTCTGCAAGAAGCCTTTCTGGATCCCCCTTAATGCTACTAGTGTCTTCCTTCCGATGACTACCTCCAATTTATTCTGTCTAAACCATGTTTCTTCGTGGCTGTTTGTATGTTGTCTTTGCGAGGAGGGATTGATTATGTTTTGTCATTCTTTGCATCCCCAATGCTTAGATCTTTTCCTGGCAGGTAATAGGCATTTAATAAATGCTTGTTGACCTGACTTTAGAGAAAGCTGACTTTTCATGATCCTCAGAAATGTAAACCCCAAGATTTCTGCCTTCTTGTTTATTTTGTGTTGCCATGGGGAGGAGTCCCAACAATTCAGACTGATTTTTCTTTAATGTGTAATCACATTCCCAAAATGATGCAATTATTTCTTAAAGGGATGACATAACTCAGTAATCTGGTCATGCTGAATATGGCCAATGAGAATTATACATCATTCTAGGATTGGCTCTCTTTAGGCAAAGCTGATGCTTCTAGCCTTGGTACCCAAAATCCAGTAGAGACCTAGCTTGGCTATGACACTGAGTCATCTGTGGGATCATTCACAGAGTCACAGAATTTGAGAGTTGAAAGGGCACTCAGAGGCCATCAGTCCAACTCAAAAATGAAAGGACCCTGCATTGTAACATACCTAACAAGTGCCTATGCAGATTCTATTTCAAGGATTCTTATCTTTTTTTGTATGTCACAGACCCCATTTGACAATCTGGTGAAACCTATTGACCCTTCCTTAGGAAAACAGAATAAATGTATAAAATAGAATACATACAATTACAAAAGAAAATAATTATATAAAAATACAGTTATCAGGGTCAGTTAGGTGGCAGAATGGATAGAGCACCAGCTCCAGAGTCAGGAAGACCTGAGTTCAAATCTGACCTCAGACACTTACTACTATTTATCAAAAATATTTTCTTAAAAAAATTCATGAACCAAGGTTAAGAAAATCTACTCTGTTTAAAATTCTCCAATGAAGGGAAACTCTTTACCCCCTGATTCCACATACCAGCTCATTCTATTTTTGGATAACTTTAGTTGCTAGGAAGTTTTTCCTGACATCAAGCTTAAATTTTCCTCCTTGCATCTTTTACCCATTGGTCCTGGTTTGGTCCTCTGGAATCAAACACTCTTCCATATGACAACTAGTCACACCTCCATAGGACAGCCCTTCACATACTTGAAAACACTCTCATGTTTCCCTGAATCTTCCTTTTTCCAGACTAAATATCACAGTTCCTTCAACCAACCTTCATAAAATACAGAATCAAGGCCCTTCACAATCTTGGTTACCTTCCTCTGGACACTCCCCAGTTTTTCCAACATCCTTTTTAAAGTTATTTTTTAATTTTTTTCCCCCAATGTCCTTTTTAAAGGTGTTTGGAACTGAATACAATCCTAGAAACTCTTAAGTGGTACAGTAGATAGACCTGGGGCCCAGGAGTCAGGAAATCCTGAGCTCAAATCCTGCAGCCTCAGATTCTTACTTGCTATGTGACCTTGGAAAGCCAATTAAATTCTATTTACCTCATTTTCCTCAACTTAAAAAAAAGGGGGTAATAACAGCACTTTCCTCACAGGGTTGTTCTGAGGATCAAATGAGATAATATTTGTAAAGAAGCAGGCACAATGCCTGGAACATAGTAGATGCTATATAAATGTTTATTTCCTTCCTTCCAGATGAGGTCTGATGAAGGCGGAATATTACAGGACTACCACCTCTCCATTCCTTAAAACCATGTCTCTCTTAATGCAGCCTAAGATCCCATTAGCTTCTTTTGTCTGCCACATCATACTACTAACTCATGGTGAGCTTGTAGACCACTTAAAACCTCAGATATTTTTCAGAACAACTGCTATCTAGCATGCCTCATGCGCCCAAGTGTAAAGATTTTACATTCATCTCTATTGAATTCAACTTATTAGGTCAATCCTAATGTTCCAATCTGTTAATATTCTTTGGGATCCTAACTCGGTCTTCCTTTGTGTCCCTTTCAGATTGGTATCATCTGCAGATTGACATGCACACCTTCTATAAGAAGCAGATCTCAAGTCAACACTCTTTTAGGTCAGGTTCAGTTTGGGGACAAAATGAGGCGCTTCTAAGTCATTGAACAGTTAACAGAAAGATTTACTTTAATATAGCAAGGATAGACAACAAAGTTATAGTGGCACTTAGCTTTCAGTGTTGGTAGAATCAGGTTCCCTCACCTCACTATAGAAATGCTTTTGGTCTGTAGGTCTTCAGGGTAGGGCATAGCAACTCACGTGATCTCAGGCATCCACCAAGTCTGAGAGGCTCAGACTCCTTGTGATTAGGACACTTCCATGACTTTAGCTGGCCAAGCCAGGGCCAGGGCTAATCAATTCCTGAAACCAAGTTGTGTCTTTTTAAGGAAAACTAATCTCTGTCAGGAGGAAGGGAGAAGGGTGGGCCTAATCCATGATGCAGATAGATATTAGTTCTATCATACCGTTTATGCCTCTATCAAAGTGTAAGATGTGTGTGTATGTGTTTACCATGTAGGTAATGTGTATCAAAATGCATCTTTCTAGGTGTGACTTGAAGGAAGTCATGAATAGATAGCTCTTCTGTGTAGCCCTCCCCCTTCTCTAAGGCACACTCTGATTCCTGCCAGGAGGCGAAGCAGGAGTTTGGAGGGAATCACAAGATCAGCCACTCTTCTCTCCTCAGAGAAGGGACACTGGGCTAGAATTATATTTATCTACCTCCCTAAGTATTGATATTCTAGAGGAAATAAGCTTAGGTTCCAACTTTGCTCCTGATTGCTATCTCTGAACAAGGAAAGAGTACCCCAAGCTCTATATCCAAGGATTGACTCCCTTCCCACCAAATACTATCACACAAAGACCACCTTTAGTCAATGGTAAATAAATCCATTTATTCAAGCTGATGGCAAGCAGAAATCAGAGAAGTAATAGAGATAAGAACATACAAGATAATACACAAAGTGAATGTGCTCTCCCTCTGGGAGCAAGATATCTAGGTTCAGCTAAGAGAGAGTCCCAGGTCTTCCCCAAGAGGAAGGACCTTGATATCTCTAGTATAGTAAGCTGGAAATAGGCACAAGATGAAAGTACTGACTCCTCTACATGTTGGTTTCTTCCTAGTCTTTCTCTCTCCAAGAAACTCTTCCTGAAGAAAATCTGGAACCACATGGCTTCTCTCTTGAAGCTGGTAATCCAAAGGCCAGGATCTCTTTAGAAGCTCTTACCAACTTCACCCCTCATGCTAACACTGAGTGCTGAGCAATCAATCTCCATTAATGAGAAGAGTCTTATACTATTGTGCTTCAACTTCTATTTACACAAGTCATCGATAAAAATGTTGCATAGCAAAAGACCAAGATATTTTGGATATTGCACTAGAGATTTCCCAACACATTGACAATGAACTATTAACAAATATTCTTTGAGTTCAGCCATCCAACCACTTCTGAATTCATCTGATTGAACTGTTACCTAATCCAAATGTCTCCATTTTCTCTATGAGAATGAAGAAAGATATTCGATCAAAAACTTTGCTCAAATCTAAGAAACACTATGCGTAGCATTCCCTTTATCTACTACTTTAGCAATACTGTCAGAAAAGGAAATGACATCTGGCACAGACTCCTCTTGATGAAACCAAACTGACTCTTTGCAATCACTGCTTCCCTTTCCAGAGGTTTGCCAACTATCTCTTTAATGAGCCATTCTAGAAATGCATTACTTTTGTATCAGGAAGTGGGTAACATGCTTCCTCATAGGAATTAACTGGGCATAATTCTAAGTTCTTGAATCTTTCAGAGTTGTTTTTCCTCACTATTTTGTCATATAAATTTTTCTGGTTGTGCTTGCTTCAACACTGTGAATCAATTTATACTTTACAAGAATTCTCTAAATTCATCTTTTTTATCATTTCTTATGACCAAATAATATTCCATTACATTCATATATCAAAATTTGTTCAGTCATTCCTTGATTGATGGATATGTTCTTTGAGTCTTCATTTTTCTCTCCCCTCCCCCCTTTCCAATGTCTGTTTCTGCATCAGGGAGTCTGCTTTGTTTCTGACTTGATTTGGCTTGTGATAATACCTCTCTCGTGTCTCATAGTAACGGTAATGATGATGATGATAACTAGCATTTAAAATTGTATTTTAATGTTTGCAAAGCATTTTATACATGTTATTTCATTTGGCCTCACAACCCTGAGAGGTGTGTTCTGTTATTACTCCTATTTTAGAGAGGAGTTTGAACAAGATAAATGGCTTGCTCAAAGTCACACAGCAAGTATCTGTGGCAGGATTAGAACTCAGATCTTCCTCACTCAAGGTCTAATTCACTATCCACTATGCCACCTACCTCTCTCTCCTCCCTTTCTCCACTCATGTCCTTGTTGAATTAGGTAAATTGTGTGTGTGTGTGTGTTGTGCACAGGCACACACACAGAGTTGTAGGCATGCATATGTCACGCATATACAGTAAATCCTCCTTTGTTTCATCCCTCTTTCCAAGGTGCCACGCTGCCTCCATAGCTTCTCATCATGAGGCTGTAAAAGCATAGAATTAATCCAACAATACTGCTTCTAGGGCTATATCCCAAAGAGATCATAAAAAAGGACCCACATGTACAAAAATATTTATAACAGTTCTCTTTGTGGTGATGAAGAACTGGAAATTGAGGGGATGCCCATCAATTGGAGAATGGCTGAACAAGTTGTGGTATATGAATGTAATGGAACTATTGTGCTATAAGAAATGATGAACAGGTGGTCTTCAGAAAAACCTGGAAAGACTTATATGAGCTGATGCTAAGAGAAATAGGCAGAACCAGGACAATATTATACACAGTAACAGCCACAGTGTGTGAGAACTGTTTTTGATAGATAGTCCCTTCACAGCAATGCAAGGACTTAAACATTTCCAAAGGACTCGTGATGCAAAATGCCCTCCGCATCCAGGGAAAGGAGTCAGAACTCAGAATGAAGCAGACTATTTTCTCTTTTGTTATGTTCGGTTTGTTTTTCTCATGGCTTCTCCCATTCACTTTAACTTCTATGCAACATGACTAATATGAAAATGATGTGAAAATAATAAGAATGTATGTGTACAGCCCATATGAGATTGCATACTGTCTTGGGATGGGAGGTTGGAGGAAGGGAGAGAAAATTTAAAACTTTTAGAAGGAATTGCTGAAAATTGAAAACAAATAAAAACTAAAAGAAAAAAAGATCATAGAATTAGAGTTGAAAGAGACTTTAGAGGCCATCTCATCTGATCCCCTTATTTTATAGATAAGAAAATTAAGACTCAAAGAGATCAGTTGACTTGCCCAAAGTTGGACTAGGAGTAAAATGCAAAGGGCAGGATTTGATCCAGGTCCTCTAACTCCAAATCCAGAGCTCTTTCAGATACATTACACATGTAATGCATAACTTTAACAAGAGCATCTTACCAAACTAAAAGGAACCTTAGAGATCATCTACCTTCCATTTTAGAGTTGGGGAAACTGAGTCCCAAAGAGGTGAGGTGACTTGTTAAATGTCACTCTGCCACTTCAGTCAGTGGCTTTTAGAACTAGAAACTAGGAGTGGAGGGAGCCCTGAATTTGGAGTGGCAGAACCTGGGTTTCAAATGCCAGATTTAGTACTTACTGTCAATGTGACCTTGGCCACAGCTCTTAACCTCTCTGGTCCTCTGTTTGCTCCACTATAAAATGGTAAATGAGAAGGAAATAGACTTCTTAGGATGCTTCCAGTTCCCAATCCTATGATCCTGACGGTTCTTGTGGAATAAGCCACATTCCTTTCTTGTACTGAGTATGCTGATAAGGTGGGTATTTGTCCTTTCGCCCAGTTCCATCCAACATCTTAAATTAAGCTATTTGCTAGATCAAGGAACCGTCTGAAAAACAATACCAGGAAACTCTGGCTGACCTATGTATTTTGGTCATAAAGAGAACCTAGGAACAAAGTATGAATGAACCACTGGACTGTTCATTATTCCTGGGCAGACAACTGAAACTCTGAGTGCATTCTCACCTGCAGAGACAACGTCGTATCTACTCATGCAAAATTCAGCAGTTTTGTATGTAAGTTTGTGGGGACCACTGAACATTTTTAGCCACTTGTTTCTTCAGAAAGAGTTTTACCTCTTCTCAGCACCCCAGATGGTGTGACCTTCTGCAATTCAGGGAGTAGCTTCTGTTCTCTAGGGACCCAGATTGTGACATTAGTCACATGGGAAATGTTTCCACAGGCCTCCCTCTGAGAACCCTACTGACAGGAGCTATTTAATGATTACAATTGAGTTCTAAAATATTCCCTTCACTTAAAGCTGATCTGCCTTAGTGGATGGTTCTTCACATCAATAAATTCATAGCTACAATAATGGATGTAAATTACAGCCTCTCATCTCTAATATTCAAATAAATCTGTGATCTCACTGATTTTAATGTTCCCTTCAACTGTGCAGATCACTTTTTATTCATGTCTGATCATCGTGTGGGACTCCTCTCCAAACTACAAGCAAACTTTTATAAATTAACATAATAATAGCTAGGTGGCACAATGGATAGAGTGCCAAGCCTAGAGTCAGGAAGACTCATCATCTTGAGTTCAAATCTGAACTCAGACACTTACTAGCTATGTGACTCTGAGCAATTCACTTTACCCTGCTTACCTCAGTTTCTTCATCTATAATATAAGCTGGAGAAGGAAATGGCAAACCACTACAAGAAAACCCCACATGGGGACATGAAGAGTTGAACAGGACTGAAAAATGACCCAAGTAAACATGATAGAAAAAATAATAGCTAAGTAAGACCAAGATTCATCATTTTCTCCTTTGGATAAATGAAGAATTGAAAACTATAGATAAGCATAAGAAAATACACTCCAAATCACTAATTATAAGAAAAATTCAAATGAAAAAACTCTAAAGCTTTACACCTTCTCAAAGGTGGCAAAAAAGGAACAAGTACATAATCTGTTGGAGGGGTTGTGAGATAAAGACACAATTCACATTTGATGGAGGGATAAATTGGAGCAATTTTTCTGCATCACAAGGTGGAATTACGCAAGAAAAGTGACTAAACTGATGCAACTTTTCAGTATAAAATTTGGGATTTTACAAGAAAAATGACTAAACTATTTGACCGAACTGAGCACAAGAACTAAACCAGAAGGAGGTCAAAGGAGGTCAAACATAGACCCAGTCTATACCAAAATATTTATGCAAAGAACTGGAAGCTCACCCTCCGGGTGCCCATTCATTTACAAAGGATTCAACAAATGGGGTATGTCAACTCCATAAAGTATTATTGTGCAGTAAAAAATGAAAAAATATTGTGAATTGATTAAAGCATTCTACAGACAATTTGAATCTATGCCCAAAGGAATATAAAACCATATATAACCTTTGACATAGTAATACCACTACTAGGTCTGTATCCCAAAAGAGATTTAAAAAAAAAAGGAAAAAGACCTATACATACAAAAAATATAACAACTCTTTTCTGGGGAGTAAAGAATTAGAAACTTAGGGAATATAAATCAACTGGGGACTGGCCGAATAAGCTGTGGCATGTAATTGTGATGGAATATTATTGTACTATAAGAAATGATGAACAGGATGCTCTCAGAAAAACCTAGGATGACTTACATGGGTTAATGCAAAGTGAAATGTAATGGGTACAAAGTAACAGAAATATTGTAGGATGATCAGCTGTGAATGACTTAGCTATTCTCAGCAATATAATGATCCATGACAACTCTGAAGGACTTAGGATAAAAAACTCTACCCATCCCCAGAGGAAAAAACTGATTATGTCTGAATACAGGTTGAAGCAACTTTGGGGTTTTTTTGCACTTTATTTTTCTTGAGGTTATTTTGTCTATGGTTTCTTTCACAACATGATAATTATGGATATGTTTTGCATGATTACACATATATAACCTATATGTAATTTCTTCCTTTCTCAATGAGGGAGGATGGGGAGGAGAGAATTAGGAACTTAAAGTTTTAAAAACAAATGTCAAAAACTGTTGTTTACATGTAACTGGGGGAAAATTAAATACTAAAAGAATACCAAAAAAAACCCTTTAAAAATGAAACAACATGAGAAATATCAGAGGAATAAGAAAAGAATGTGCATGAATTCAATCAGAATGAATTAAACAGAAAAAGAACAATGGATATAATGGCTACAACAATTTAAGTGAAGAGGATCCTCAAAAGGAAGTCCAACTCTGAGTAATGGAAAAACCAATAATGGTCCCTGAGGATAGATAATGAAACATACCTTCCTCCTCTAAGCAGAAATGCGTGGAACTACTCAAGTAGAATGCTCCACACATTCTTGAATTAGGTCATAGTGACAGTTATTTTTGCTTAACTCTTTTTCTTTGTTAAAGAGGGGGTTTAGTTGGGGAAGAAATTCCTAAGATAACTATAATGTGAAAACAAAAGGCTCCCCAAAATAAACCAAAAAATGGGTTAATAACGAAAAATAAATAAATACCAAGACAAAAACTATACCCAAGAATCTAATCTTTGCATAGCCAAAATCTGGACATTAAAGTTTTTTCAATCATTCAACAAATATTGAGCAACTACTGTGAATAGGACATACTGGGAGAAACAAAGAAAGATATTTGATCATCCCTATTCTCATGGAATTTCCAGTATATTAAATTCCTACTACGTGCCAGGCACTGTGAAATTTATTCATATGAAAAATATAGTAATGGCTATTCGTATCATAACACTGACAGTTATATAATGCTTCAAAATTTACAAAGCCTTGTTCATTTCTTCTAATCTTTGGGACAATTCTTTATGGTTAATACTAGAGGCATTATTGTTTCCCTTTGCAGATAAAGGAGCTGAGGCTCAAAGAGAGTTAAATAACTTGCCCATAGTCATGTTGCTAGCAATTATAGGAGGTAGAATTTATTGTATGTTCAGACTAGAATATCTGGCCCATGAATCTAAAATCTAAAATCTACTTGATCATAAAGATTAAGGACTTTGTACCCTCTGCCATATCTGCAAAGCTAGATATACGTGTGTGGACAGCATGTACATTTCTTTCTGTTTCCATTCTCTTTGTTCATTATTGACCTGTCTAGAAGGCATTGTAACTATCCGCCCTCCCAAAATGCTACATCATATCTTTATGTCCTGATCTGCTTTTCCATGACTGGAAATGTTGCCCTCCTATAGGCACAGCCCTGCTCCATTTCAGGTCTCTTTACTTTAAGTCAATAACTTTTTCCAGAAGACCAAGATGCCTTGATAAACCAGTGGCTCATCAGTGTGGTTACTACCCATCACCTCCATATTTTTTCATCCTATGCCTGTTTTCTCATAAATACTCCTTAGAAGATCTACCTAACATGGTAGGTATATGTAGCTTTTGCCTTTTTTTGTATTCCTAAAGCTTAGAATAGTGTTGGCACGCAGTAAGCAATTGATAAATGCTATTTGCCTGACTGGCTAAATATTTCTTACATGTTATCTCTTCAAATAATAAAGTACACAGAGGAATCATAGTATGATTGATGGAAGGTCTGGTCTTGAAGTTAAAAAGACCTAGGTTCATATCCTTCCTCTGATACAAACCAACTGCCCACAGGATCATGGGCAAGTAAGTCACTTGACTTCCTATTGTCCCAGGCTGCTCTCTGACTATATGGTTAAACACAAGTTGCTGATTTGCATTAGTGGAAAAAAGTTTCCACACTGTGAGTTACTCAAACAGACAAATTCACAGTCCCAGATCCCTTTTCCAACCCTCCCCTCCATAAAAAGAAACTAGGTGTAGATTAGAGGAAACAATGGATCCTGTCAAGTAGTTGCATTATTCAAAGTCACACTCCATATTTTCATTGGGCTAGAACCAATTATCATATTTTTACATAATTACAATTTCAAATAGTGTGAATTCAAATAGAGATCACTTCCCAGGATTCATTATTGTACTAATCAGGTCCTAGCTATACAAGCTCTGCTTAGACCACAGGATAATGTGAACAAAGCTTACAAATGCTGAGACTATTCTGAGATACTCAAGCCATGTTTTACCTGGAACTAAACTTGCATTAAACACACCTACGAGAATATCAAAATCTCATCACAATTACAGAAATATCAAAAAATACTAAAAGGAGTTTTTCATTTTGTTTTTTGTTTGTATGTTACAAATTAAATATAGATAAGATTTGATCCATGATATTTGGGAAAGTTGGAATGGGAGGAAGAGGGTGAAGTAATACAGTACTTATTTCCTTATATTATAAACTGATTCTATCTGTATTCCCAGAATTTAGCACAGTACTTTATACATTGAATCATAGATCCAGAGCTGGAAGTAATGTCAGAACTCATGTAGTCAATCTAATTTCAATTTTACTTCTTCATGTATATTCTTTATCTACTCCGTAGAATATAAGCTTCCTAAAGGCATTTTGTTTTTATTTTCATATCCCCTATACAGCAGGCACTTAGTGTTTATTGAATTGTTGAATTTGTAACAGTCCTTATTGTATGTTCAGACTAGAATATCTGGCCCATGAATCTAAAATCTAAAATCCACTTTTGATCATAAAGATTAAGGACTTTGTACCCTCTGCCATATCTGCAAAGCTAGATATACATGTATGGACAGCACGTACATTTCTTTCTGTTTCCATTCTCTTTGTTCATTATTGACCTGTCTAGAAGGCATTGTAGCTATCCGCCCTCCCAAAATGCTACATCATATCTTTATGTCCTGATCTGCTTTTCCATGACAGGAAATGTTGCCCTCCTATAGGCACAGCCCTGCTCCATTTCAGGTCCTTATTATCACACCCTTGGATTATTACAACAGTCTCCTAATTGTTGCGTATAGCCAGTCTCTCCTCACTCTAATTTATCATGCACACCAGCATAGGCCAAATATTTCTAAAGTACAACTCTGATGGTATCACTCCCCTGCTCATAAACTTAACTAGCTCCCCATTGCCTATTTTTGCATAAAGTCCAAACTCCTTAGCCTGGTGTTCAAAGTCTTCCACAATCTGGCCCAAATCTGTCTTTCTTGTCTATCTTTCTATGTTCAGTTATCCTCCCCAATGTGTACCCTATACCCTATGCACACTGAACTACTTACTATTTCTCATAATCCATCTTTCCAGCCTCCACACTTTTACCAGTGACATTCCCTCTCCTCCTTCCTCGCAATCACTACAAGTTGAAATCTTTTTCCTTCAAGGGCCACTTCAAGTGCTGCTTCTTTCATGAAACCCTTTTCTTCACCCAGCTAAAAATGATACTCCCCTCTTCTGAGCTCCTCTACTTTATGCCTTTCCTAATTATGTAAATTTTGTTAAACTGGAACATTCACTAGCATAGATTTATTTATATTGTTATACATAAAGGGCATATAATGCAACATTTACTAATGTTGAATTGTAGCAGTCTGTGTATGTAACAATCGTGGGAAGTCCCCATTTGTATCATTATTTGTGTGTTTATCTTTTCTAGACTGTAACCGCTGACAATAGGGGCCATGTTGGATTCCCTATATTATCCAGCACAATGCCGTGCAAATAATAAAAACTTAATTACTGTTTATTGAACAATTAAATGAATGAACAAAGGATAAGTCAAGTCTTGTTGACAACATGTACAAACAAATCAGTTGAATTCTAACCTCATGACTATTTCCCCTCTTCTAAATCATTTGCCTATAAACAGGAAGTATTTATTGCTCATACAAATTTGATATTGCATAAATATAATCATTATTATTAGAACAATCTGCTTCTGGCTAGATATCACTTGGTTTATCCTGCAATCTACAACAAATAATAGCTAGGTTTTATCAGAATATGAAAATATGGAAAGATTCAAGTGACATTATATTAATAGTAATAGCTTACATAGTATGTTTGCATAAATTGTGCAGTCTGATTCTAATAAAGACTATTGAGACAGGAAAGTGCAAGTGTTATCATCCCCATTTTACAGATGAGAAAACAGAGGCTTGGAGAGTGCCTTGCCCAAGATCACACAGCTATAAGTGGTTAAATCAAGATTCAAGCTCAAATATACTGACTTTAAGTCCAATTGCATTTACCACCATGGCATCTTGTCTAACGATGAAAACTGAGGAGATAAAAAGTTGTCAATCGATTAATGCACAAATGTTTATTAAGCATCTACTGTGTGCTCTATACTGGGGCTATAAATATAAAGAATGAAACAATCCCTACTAGAAAGGAGTGTGCACACAAACACACACATACACAGAATACACAACAGAAACATAAATATGAAGTTAATAATACAAACATATACAAAGTAGTTAAATACAAGGTAGTTTGGAAGGAGAAAGACACTCTCAGTTATGGGGAAGGTTTAACACAGAAGATGTCACCCCCAAACTGTGTCTTAAAGATATTGAGGGACTTTGGAGCAGTGGTAAGGAAGGAGTGTATTCCAGGTGGATGGACTGATCGGAGACAGGAAGTGACACGTTCTGTATGAGGAACAGAAAGAAGGGCAGTCTAGATGCTCAGAGTGTAGCAGAGGGATACATTGTAGCAGGAAAGATACATTGCGGGTTTGAAATCTACACAGAGGAGTTTGTCTTTTATCCTAGATAGGAAGCTTTGGATTATACATGTGCAATCATGCAAGATATATTTCCATATTAGCCATGTTGTAGAAGAAAGCACAGGCCAAAAACAAACAAGAAAAATAAAGTGGTAGTGTTTTGTGGTTTATTTGTTTTACACATGCTTCCATCTGCACTCAGACTCCATCAGTTCTTTCTCTGGAAGTGGATGGCATTTTTTATCATAAGTCCTTCAGAATTGTCTTGGATCATTTTATTGCTCAGAATGATAAGTATTCACAGTTGATCATTATACAAGTTTGTTGTTTTTGTGTTCACTGTTCTCCTGGTTCTGTTCACTTCACTTTGCATCAGTTTATATATGTCTTTCCAGGTTTTTCTGAAACCATCCTGCTCATTTTCGATAGCACAATAGCATTCCATCACAATCATATTCCACAACTTGTTCAGACATTCCTCAATTGATGAGCATCTCCTCAATTTCCAATTCTTTGACACCATAAAAAGAGTTACTGTATATATCTGTGTGTGTGTGTGTGTGTGTGTATGACCTTTTCCCTTAAACCTAGTAATGGTATTGCTGGGTATCCAAAGGGTATCCACAGCTGTACAGCCTTTTGGGCATAGTTCCAAATTGCTCTCCAAAATGGTTCTACCACAGATTTTTCTTTAGCCTAACGGTTCTCTGTGTCTGTCCTTCCCCATGCAATGATATGGTAGGTAACTCATAGAAAATTGTACACTATGCTTACATGGGCATTCTTCTTTTCACTTATTGTGCCACACTGTATAATTAAATATCTTTTACTTTGAACCACATTCTCTGAGTGGCTAGTAAAAAATATACACTGATGGAAGTTCACATATTATGGTCTTTTATAGATAATAGTCCATACCCATTATGTGCTTTACACCTCTGCAATACTACTACTGGTCTCTTATGGTAATATTATTGATGAGTTATTTTTTCTGCTCAGCTTGTCCCTCAGTTTCTGTCTTTTTCTCTACCATACCTCTCTCTACTGGACATCTTCACTGTTCTTAGGTATCTGGGTATTGCAGAGGTACCTGCATGTGAGAGAGGCCCCAGAAGTTACACTATCTTGGTAACATTATTATACTTTGTACAAGAGCATTCAATTGAATCCTACAGTCTAGTAAGTTGGTCTGGAATTTCATGATCCAAACTGTATTATGGAATAAGGAAATCTAAGTCATGTCAAAATATATGGACAAAAGTACATATGTGGGGCTGGGGGGAGGGATAGTTTCCATAAGTCACATGAGTGATTATCTAGCTTTGATAAATTATCCAAATATTGGAGAGTAGATCAGATTGTTTTTCATTTTATAAAAAATTTTATTGGTGTCACTTCATATGTTTTGCTAGACTATACAAATCTATATAAGATCTGAGGCTCCATTACTCAACCTCCACTGACAAGTTGGATCCCAAAATTTGACTACTTCTTCCCCTGAAGGTTCTAGAGATCAGCTTCAGGGGTGATTCTCTAACGCCA
The DNA here is from genome assembly GCA_023548195.1 of Bettongia penicillata ogilbyi. Lineage (NCBI taxonomy): Eukaryota > Metazoa > Chordata > Mammalia > Diprotodontia > Potoroidae > Bettongia > Bettongia penicillata. The sequence continues at coordinate 2,019,122 of JAJHZJ010000145.1, forward strand.
TTAGATTAAGTCCACACCTATATGCTTCCCTACTCCCACCTCCAAGATTATCAGTAGAGAACCAACTTAGCCAGTCTTAAATTGCTTTTATAAAAGCGTGTTTACTCAGGTGGTATGGTAAGAACAATTAGCATAAAACACCCCCTCAAACATCTGTGACATACTCTGTCAGGAATACATAGAGTATTAGGGTAGAGTGGGCTCAAGGTTAGAAAGCTCACAGCTCCTGCTTGCTTGATGTCTTTTTCTCCCATTCCTGGGGTCCTTAAGAAGTTCCCCTTGGAAGATGTAGTTTTTTAGTTGGGCTCCTTATTAAGCTGAGCTTCCAGTCTGTCCCTGGTTCTCGATGTAAGTCTGGCTGCTACCATCCTGGGTATGCCAAGAGAGCACTGAATGGAAAATCAACACACTCTGGATAATTTGAAATCACAAGATACTCCTCTAATCAAAGGGAAGGGAGAAGAAGACATGGCCAAGGCCAAAGCCCAGACATCTCCTTCCTCCTTTTCCCCAAAATGGTTCCTCCTTAGACATTTTCTAGAAACCCACAATTGCTTCAATTTCTGGAGTTCAAGCCCATTTCAATTCAAATAATAATTTATAGATGATTCCTGAGGCATGGTCAAATTTCCTTCCTTCTTAACATAATTCTTTTGCAATTCTTTCAAGTTCAAAGGCCTTTCATCACTTCATCAAAGACCTTTGAATGAATGATTGTTTGAAATATATTCACACCTAGTGAAGATATCAAGGCTTACCTGGGAATGAGTAGTTTCCATCCCATCCTTACATCCTTCAGCTTTTGAGATTCAAGATGTTGAATCAAGCCTCAGATTTGATCCTACAATTGGGATACATAGCCACCAGGTGGCATTGGTCCTTCAGTCTGACCAGTAAGACTTGTGGTACAGACATGATTTGACGAAAAATAGAATACTATTCCTACCTTAAAAACATAACAAAACAAAAACAGATCCTCCATTAAAACAACTGAATCTAAACAATATTACCAACTACTATCACCAAATTTCTTAAATGTATAACTATTCACATAGAGTAAATTATTTAAGGAAATCAATAATTTTAGAATTATTTGATACTTTTAATCCTTAAGTAATCCATCATAACTTAAACTAATCTTGCTCTTGCTCCCCTACTTAAATGCTTCCTCCTAACTAAAATCTAGAGAAATTGTTCATAGAATTGTTATCAGTTATGATAATAGGTAGTAGGACTAAATGTATGATTTCATAGATTTAGGGAACTCCCAGATAAAGAAATTCCCTCTACCAATGATGAGTGATAGTTTCTCTACAATTAGAAGTTAAGTGACTTGCCCAGGGTACCACAGTCAGTACATATCAAAGGTGAGACAAATCCGGGTCTTCCTAGTTCAAGGCCAACTGTCTACATACTACGCCATGAATAAAATTTACAAAGTTTTTATATACATTATTTCATCCTAGGCTAAGTGATTTACCTTTACTACTTCATAAAAATAAGCCATGAGAAATGAGTAACCAAACTGTTTTTACTAGAATGTAATAGAATATTACTGTAATGTAAAAACCACCAAATCTAAAGAATTCAGAAAAGCATGGAAAGACTTAAATGAACAGATACAGAGTGAAGTAAGCAGAACCAAGGAAAACCATGTATGCAATGATCACATTAATTTAAAATTTAAAGAACAACAAATGAAATCTAGTACTGGGTAATTAATTATATTGCCTGAGCTTAGTTCCAGAGAAGAGTAAAGAAAATGAGTTTCCCTCCCTTGATTTCAGAGGAGGGACTATGGGTCTGTCAGACAAGGTAAGCATTTTGATTGGTTATTCTGAACTGCTTTTCTTTCTTTTTTTATTTTATCCTTTGTTAAAATGGATGTCTCTCTAGAGAAGAGACTGGAGAAAAGGATGTATTTATAAATGAATGTGATGCAAGAACAAAAAATAGCAACAAAAAAAATTAAGAAAAAAAGAATGTCATTATCACTTGATCTAAGCCAATTAAAGTTTCTTTCTATGTGAGGCCCAGTTAAATGGGCCTAATATGACATTATTTGTCTTAACCACTTCAGGACCAGAATTCAAGTACCCTAAGCTCAGGTATTTTCCTATTATACTACACAATTTGACTCAAACATTCTCAGAACCAAAGCAAATTGACAGTGTTTAGATAAGCTGGCTATATCACTTCAAGTACATCCCTTTGTCAGTCTCCATCTTCATAAAATAAGAGGACTGGATAACTTCTAGGGTCCCTTTCTGCTCCAGTGTTCCCTATACCTAGAATGTCCTGATGACTTTACATGCAATTCAGAATGACAAAAGAAATTACTTTGGTCTTTGGATCCTAAATGATTACTTTTTTGGGATGTTTATATGTTTCTAAAATATCTATAAACAGTCAATAAATGAACATTTAGTAAGTGCCTCCTATGTGCTAGGCACTGAGGATAAAAAGAATAGCAAAAGGCAGTCCCTACCCTCAAAGAGCTCATAGTCTAAGTGAGGAGGCAGCATAAAAAGGGAAGGGAGACAGGAAGAAAGTATACTATAGCTCCAGATGCAACTTGTAATCCCTTGAAAGCTAAAGGTGAGGCTAATTAAAGCCTCCAGGGAAAATTTTTCAATTCAATTCTGAAAACATTGGTTAAGTGCCTACTAAGTGCAAAACACTGAAGGTGGTATAAAGATAAATACTCAAGGAGTTCAAATTCTAAGGGGCATAAGCAAATGTAATACAGTTAAGAGTTCAGGATATAGCTCTTTTGCTGCCTGCTCTTTGCCATCACGGGTCCTTTACATGCTCCTAGGAAGGGCCTGTCCCAGTCTGCTCTGCTGCATCACTGCAGTATGCCCATGTAACTGGAGCTCCCCTTGGGCAACGTAAAGGAGCAGATCTACAAGCTGGCCAAGAAGGGCCTGATGCCCTCCCAGATCGGTGTGATCCTGAGGGATTCTCATGGTGTGGCACAAGTATGCTTTGTAACTGGCAACAAAATTTTGAAAATTCTAATGTCCAAGGGACTTACCCCTGATCTTCCTAAAGATCTTTATCACTTGATCAAGAAAGCTGTTGGTTCTGGAAAGCATCTTGAGAGAAACAGAAAGGATAAAGATTCTAAATTCTGTCTGATTCTGAACAAGAACCTAATTCACTGATTGGCTCCATAGTACAAGACCAAGAGAGAGCTCCAACCCAGCTGGAAATATGAATCATCTGATTTACTGGGGGAGGGGTGTTGTGGGGGAGAGAAGAGGGAGGCCAAGAAGGCAGAGTAGAAGAATGGACCTGTTATAGCTTCCCCTCCAAAGCCCATAATATATCTGTAAAAATGACTCTAAACAAATTCTGGAGCAGCAGAAGCCACAAAACAACAAAGTGAAAGAGATTTCTAGCTCTAGGCAGCCTGGAAGGCCAACAAGAAAAGTCTATCATACTGAGTTCAGAGCAGAGCACAGCTCAGCCTTGGTCTCACAGTGGGACAGGGACAAGACTGGAGCAGGTTTCAGGGTGCAGAATCCCCGATAGCAGCTGTGGCTCCTAGTGGAGCTGGAAGTGGTTATGGAGAGGGAACCCTACTCACAGATCCTGGGCAGAAAAACTTGTGGTTTCCCCCAGACCAGAAAACAGACCAGGAGAGGAGTAAACTCTCTCCCTTAATTGTGCCACCTTGGAGGAACTGAGAACTTACAGGTCCCTAGAGTATACCCTCCACTTGACAAAGGACTCAAAACTCAACTCGCTGGGAAAATGCCCCAAAAAGGGGAAAAAATAAAAAATAAAAAAAACTATAAATAAATAAATAAATATAAAACTATAGAATGTTACTTCCTTGGTGAACAAGTATTTTCCTCCATCCTTTTGGATGAGGAAAAACAAAGCATACCATTAGAGGAAGACATTGAAGTCAAAGCTTCTTTATCCAAAACTTCCAAAATAAATTTGCAATACTCTAAGGTCATAGAAGAGCTCAAAAGAGATTTTGAAAATCAAGCAAGAGAGGCAGAGAAAAAATTGGGAAAAGAAATGAGAGTGATTCAAGAAAATCATGAAAAGCAAGTCAACAGCTTGCTAAAGGAGACCCCCAAAAATGCTGAATAACACTTTTAAAAACAGATTAACACAAATAGCAAAGGTGATCCAAAAAACCAATGAGGAGTAAAAGACTTTAAAAAGCAGAATTAGTCAAATGGAAAAGGAGGTTCAAAAGCTCACTGAAGATAATAGTTCTTTAAAAATTAGAATGGAGCAGATGGAAGCTAATGACTTTATGAGAAATCAAGAAATTACAAAACAAAATCAAAGGAACGAAAAAATTGAAGACAATGTGAAATATCTCGTTGGAAAAACAACTGACCTAGAAAATAGATCCAGGAGTGACAATTTAAAAGTTATGGAGCTAGCCATGATGAAAAAAATGCATAGATATCATCTTTCATGAAATTATCAAGGAAAACTGCCCTGAGATTCTAGAACCAGAGGGTAAAATAAATATTGAAAGAACCCACCAATCACCTCCTGAAAGAGATCCAAAAAGAAAAACTCCTAGGACTATTATAGCCAGATTCCAGAGTTCCCAGGTCAAAGAGAAAATATTGCAAGCAGCCAGAAAGAAACAATTCAAGTACTGTGGAAATACAATCAGGATAACACAAAATCAAGCAGCTTCTACATTAAGGGAACAAAGGGCTTGGAATATGATATTCCAGAAGTCAAAGGAGCTAAGATTAAAACCAAGAGTCACCTACCCAGCAAAACTGAGTATAATACTTAAGGGGAAAAATATGTCATTCATTGAAATAGAGGACTTTCAAGCATTCTTGATGAAAAGACCAGAATAAAGGGAACTTTCCATAAAATAATAAGTATTATCTACCTAAAACTTTCAGCAAGCATTATATGCAATGGAGATAAGCTAGAGGCATTTCCAGTAAGATCAGGGGTGAAACAAGGATGTCCATTATCATCACTATTATTCAATATGGTAATAGAAAATGTTAGCTGTAGCAATTAGACAAGATAAAGAAATCGAAGGAATAAGAATAGGCAAAGAAGAAACTAAGTTATCATTCTTTGCAGATGATATGATGATATACTTAGAGAATCCCAGAGATTCAAGTAAAAAACTACTTGAAATAATAAACAACTTTGGTGAAGTTGCAGGTTACAAAATAAACCCATACAAATCTTCTGCATTCCTATGTATTAATAATAAAATCCAACAGCAAGAGATAGAAAGAGAAATCCCATTTAAAGCTAGGGTAGATACTATAAAATATTTGGGAGTTTACCTGACAAAACAAACCCAGGGACTATATGAACACTTATGACTATGTAATGACAATTTTTAGATACTTTTTGCACAAATAAAATCAGATCTAAGTAAGTGGAAAAATTTTAGTTGCTCATGGGTGGACTGAGAAATGACAATTCTATCTAAATTAATTTACTTATTTAGTGCCATACCAATTAAATTATCAGATAATTATTTTCTAGAGCTGGATAAAATAATATCAAAATTTATCTGGAAGAACCAAAGGTCCAGAATATCAAAGGGAGTAATGAAAAGAAATGCTAGGGAAGGTGGCCTAGCTGTACCAGATCTCAAATTGTATTATAAAGCAGCAATTATCAAAACCACTTGATACTTGCTAAGAAACAGAAGGGTAGACAAGTGGAATATGCTAGGTACTCAAGACACAGTAGGCATTGGATACAGCAATCTCCTGTTTGATAAACCCAAGGACCCCAGCTTCTGGGATAAGAACTCACTGTTCAACAAAAATTGCTGGGAAAACTGGATAACAGTGTGGAGGAAAGTAGGCATAGACTCATGCCTGACACTGTACACAAGAATAAAGTCCATATGGGTACATGATCTGGGTATAAAGATTGATGCCATGGACAAACTGGAGGAGCAAGGAATAGTGTATTTAGCAGATTTATGGAGAAAGGAAGAATTTTTGACTAAAGAAGAGACAGAAAGCACTATGAAGTACAAAATGGATAATTTTGATTACATGAAACTGAAAAATTTTTGCACAACCAAACCCATTGCAACCAAAATTTGGAGGGATGTTGTAAATTGGGAAAGAATTTTAACAGCTAATCTCAGGGATAAAGGCCTCATATCTGGAATACATAGAGAACTCAGTCAAATGTACAACAATACAAATCATTCCCCAATTGATAAATGGTCAAAGGATATGAATAGGCAATTTTCAGAGGAAGAAATTAAAGATATCTATAATCCTATGAAAAAAAGTTCTAAATCACTTTTGATTAGAGAGATGAAAATCAAAACAACTCTGAGGTACCACATCATACCTATTAGATTGGCAAACATGAAAGAACAGGAAAATGACAAATGTTGGAGAGGATGTGGGAGAGTTGGAACACTAATTCATTCTTGGTGGAGCTGTGAGCTCATCCAACCATTCTGGAAAGAGGTTTGGAACTATGTCCAAAGGGCTACAAAAACGTGCATACCTTTTGACCCAGCAATATTGTTTCTAGGACTGTATCCCCAAGAGATCAAAAAAATGGGAAAGGGTCCCACATGTACAAAAATATTTATAGCAGCACTCTTTGTAGTGACCAAAACCTGGAAATCAAGGGGATGCCCATCAATTGGGGAATGACTGAATAAATTATGGTATATGAATGTAATGGAATACTATTGTGTCATAAGAAATGATGAACAAGAAGACTTCAGAGAGGCCTGGAAAGACTTATATGATCTGATGCTGAGCGAAAGGAGCAGAACCAGAATTTTGTGCACAACAATGGCCACAATGTGTGAGAGTTTTTTCTGGTAGACTTGGATCTTCATAGCAATGCAAAGGCATTAAAAAAATAATTTCCCATGGTCTTCTAAGGCAAAATGCCTTCCACATTCAGAGAAAGAACTATAGAATTCAATCGCAGAATGTAGCAGATCATTGTATGTGTGTGTGTATCATGTTTTGGTTTGTGATATGATTTCTACCATTTATTTTAGTTCTTCTACACAGCATGACTGTAGTGAAAATGTATTCAATAAGAATGTATGTATAGATCCTATATAGAATTATATATCATCTTGGAAAGGAAGGGGGGAGGTGGGAAGTAGGTAGGGAGAAAAAAATCTAAGTTATATGTTAGTGATTGTAGAATATTAAAAATAAATAAAATGGTTATATTTTTCAAAAAAAAACCAGAGTTGAATAGAAAATTTGACTTTCAAACACAAGAATCAAGAGAAGCATGAAAAGGTAAACAGGAAAGAGAAATCATAAGGGACTCACTAAAGTTGAACTGTTTACATTCCTACATGGGAAGATAATATTTGTAACTTTTGAGACTTTTCTCAGTGTTAGGGCAGTTGGAGGGATTATATACACATAGACAGAGGGCACAGGGTGAGTTAAATAGGAAGGGATAATATCTAAAAAAAATAAAATTAAGGGGTGAGAGAGGAATATACTGGGAGAAGAAAGAGAGAAATGGAACGGGGCGAATTATCTCTCATAAAAGAGGCAAGACAAAGCTTTTTCAATGGAGGGGAAAAGGGGGGAGAAGAAAAAAGTGAAGTTTATTCTCATCATATTTGGCTTAAGGAGGGAATAACATGCACACTCAATTTAGTATGAAAATCTATCTTATACTACAGGAAAATAAGGGAGAAGGGGAGAAGTGGACTGTGGTGGGGGAATGATAGAAAGGAAGGCAAATGGGAGAAGGGAGTATTTGGAAGTAAACACTTTTGGGGAGGGACAAGGACAAAAGACAGAATAGAATAAATGGGAGATAGGATAGGATGGAGGGAAATATAGTTAGTCTTTCACAATATGACTATTATGGAAGTCTTTTGCATAACTACACATGTATAGCCTATATTGAATTGCTTGCCTTCATAGTGGGGATTTGTGGGGAGGGAGGAAGGGAGACAAGTTGGAACTCAAAGATTTAGGAATGAATGTTGAGAATTGTTTTTGCATGCAACTGGGAAATAAGAAATATAGGTATTGGGATATAGAAATCTATTTTGAGCTACAAAAAAAGAGAGAAGGTGGGGATAAGGGAATGGAGGGGTGTGATAGAAGAAAGGACAGATTGGGGGAAGGGGTAGTTAGAATGCACAGTGTCTTGAAGGTGGGGGAGAGAAGGGATAGGAAGAAAATTTGGAACTCAAAATCCTGTGGAAATGAATGTTAAAACTAAAAATTAATTAATTAATTTTAAAAAAGGAAATAGGAATCATCCACAGTCTCTGCTCTGATTGCATAAATTTTGATTTGTGTACTAAAATAATAAAGTCACATCTAATTGAAAAAGAAAAGAGTTCAAGGTATAAAAATCACTCAAGAGGATATAAAAATCAACTTAATAAATAGTCTTTTAAGTAACTATACTGTGGCTAGGCCCTAGATATACAAAGAACACAAAAAGGACACAGTCTGTAGCCTCAAGGAGATTATATTTTGTGGTGGGGGATATGGCCTGAACACACATAAGTATAATAGAACGTGGAGATAGAGAGGAGAGATGGGAGCTCCAGGAAAAGAACAGGAAAACTGAAGACAGATAAAATTCTTACAAGGGATAAAAAAAATGGTTCAATGGTTCTGGAAAGTAGAAATGGGGCTGAAATGCATGGAAGGTAGGAGTCGGGGTTTGTGGTACAGAGGTCTTGTGAGCACAACTAGTTGTCCAATTTGCCAGAAAAGTGAAGGACTTAGGGGAGAGAAATTTAGAATGAAGTTAGGTAAATTGGATCCATATGGTGGAGGGCCTTAATAATAGCTAGCATTTATATAGCACTTTAACACTGGCAAAGCACTTTATGTATGTTATGGCATTTGCACCTCACAACAAACATATGAGGTATAATTATCCCCACTTTACAAATGAGGAAACTAAAGCTTAAAGAGGTTAAATGACTTGGCCAGAAATTGCACAGCTAGTGTTTTAGGCAGAATTTGAATTCAAGCTCAACTGCAAGTTATAGTTGTTACTGTTTAGTAATTTTCAATCATGGTTTTCTTGGCCAAGATACTTAAGTGTTTTGCCATTTCTGTCTCTAACTCATTTTATAGATGAGAAAACTGTGGCAAATAGGGTTCAGTGACTTGCACAGGTTCACACAGCTAGTGTCTGAGGCCAGATTTGAACTCAGGTCTTCCTGATTCCAGACCCAGCACTCTATCCACTGTGCCACCTAGCTACCTTAAATGCCAATCTGAAGGGTGTATTTTAGTCTAGAGGCAATAGTGGATTAATGAAGGCTTCTGGGCAGGGAACTAACAAAGTCAGGAGTATGTCTTAATACAATAATTTTGGCACCTGTGTTAAGGATGGTTAGGTGAAGGAAGAGGCTGGAAGCATGAAGAACAATTTGGAAGTTATTATAATAGTGCAAAACAATAAGTGATGATGGTGGTCAGAGTGTAGATGGTATATAAGGGAAGAGAAGGGGACAGATGCTAGAGGTTTTATGGTGCCTGAATCAATAAGATTTGGCAGCTGATTAGATATGGCAGGAGGTGAGGGAAAGGGAATGAGTCAAAGCTAATTTTAAAGTTTAAAACCTGTGTGATGGAAGAATAGTGGTGCCTACACAGAAAGTGGGAAGTTGAGGGAGGAGGGAGAAAGCCAAAGTGATCAGTTCAGTTTTAGACATATTGAGTTTGAGATACTAGCCCAATATCCAGATAGAGATGTCTAGGAGGTAAGTATGTGAATGGAGTTCAGGAGAAAGAGTAGATTTTGACATATAGATTTGGGGTGTTCGCTGTATAAAGATAATTGAAGTCTTATGTATAGATAAAAATCACCAATAGAATGTAGAGTGGTGGGAACCCATGATAGAGCCTTAAGGGACCACTCACATTTAGAAAATGGGAGGATGGGGGTGGAGCCAAGATGGCGGAGTAGAAAGACTGACATATGCTAGCTCCGAACCCACAGCCAATATATTTCCTGCAAGAAGAACTCCCCACAAATTCTGGAGCACTGCAAGGTGCGCAGAAACACAGTGGAAAAGATTTCCATTCAAGAGAGCCCTGGAGAGCCGGCCCCAGGGGTCCATCGTGCTCCAGACAGTGGAGTCCACCCCTGTGCTGCCCTGGCCATGTGGCCCCAGAGGAGCAGATCCGAGCAAGCTTCAGGGACGGATCCTCTAGTGGTTAGGGAGGTCCCTCCGCCCACAGACGCTACAGGTCAGTGAGAGAGAAGTCTGGGCTGGCCGAGAGGGGAGCGGGGTGTATCCGTGGCTCAGGACCCCTCAGGAGGAAGTGGCAGAGGCAGTGGCAGAGGCCCAGGACTCCTCGAGCAGGCAGGAGCTCCATTACCAAAGGTCTCTGCATAAACCGCCTGAGGGAACTGAGCCTGGGAGATAGCCCTGCCCCCACCTGCTCCATTACTGAAGGTCTCTGCATAAAACCCCTGAGGGAACTGAGCCTGGGAGGTGGTCCTGCCCCCACCCCAGCACCAGAACTTAAGCTCACATTGAATAGCAGCCGCACCCGCCACAGAAAGCCCATTTGAATCTCAGACCCCAAGCACTAGCTGGGCAGATCTAGGCAAGGGTGGAGAGGAATCTCAGAAGTCAAGTAACTGGCTTGGAAAATGCCCAGAAAAGGGAAGAAAAATAGGACTATAGAAAGCTACTTTGATGGGGTACAGATGTTCCCACCTTTCAATTCTGATGATGAGGAACTATTCTTATCATCAGGGAAAGACATGGAGGTCGGGGTCTCTGTGTCCCAGACATCTCAGGTGGATGTCCAGTGGGCTCAGGCCATGGAAGAGTTGAAAAAGGATTTTGAAAATCAAGTTAGACAGGTGGAGGAAAAACTGGGAATAGAAATGAGAGAGATGCAAGAAAAGCATGAAAAATGGGTCAATACCCTGCTAAAGGAGACACAAAAAAATGCTGAAAAAAATAACACCTTGAAAAATAGGCTAACTCAATTGGCAAAAGAGGTTCAAAAAGCCAATGAGGAGAAGAATGCTTTCAAAAGCAGAATTAGCCAAATGGAAAAAGAGGTTCAAAAGCTCACTGAAGATAATAGTTCTCTCAAAATTAGAATGGAACAGATGGCGGCTAATGACTTTCTAAGAAACCAAGAAATCACCAAACAAAACCAAAAGAATGAAAAAATGGAAGAGAATGTGAAATATCTCATGGGAAAAACAACTGACCTGGAAAATAGATCCAGGAAAGACAATTTAAAAATCATGGGACTACCAGAAAGTCATGATTCAAAAAAAGAGCCTAGACATCATCTTCTATGAAGTTATCGTGGAAAACTGCCCTGACATTCTAGAACCAGAGGGCAAAATAAGTATTGAAAGAATCCATCGATCACCACCTGAAAGAGATCCAAAAAGAGAAACTCCTAGGAACATTGTGGCCAAATTCCAGAATTCCCATGTCAAGGCGAAAATCTTGCAAGCAGCTAGAAAGAAACAATTCCAGTACTGTGGAAATAAAATCAGGATAACCCAATATCTAGCAGCTTCTACATTAAGGGATCAAAGGGTGTGGAATAGGATATTCCAGAAGTCAAAGGAACTAGGACTCAAACCAAGAATCACCTACCCAGCAAAACTGAGTATAATACTTCAGGGGAAAATATGGTCTTTCAGTGAAACATAGGACTTTCAAGCATTCTTGATGAAAAGACCAGAGCTGAAAAGAAACTTTGACTTTCAAACACAAGAATGAGAAGAAGCATGAAAAAGTAAACAGCAAAGAGAAGTCATAAGGGACTTACCAAAAGTGAACTGTTTACATTCCTACATGGAAAGACAATATTTGTAACTCTTAAAACTTTTCAGTATCTGGGTAGTTGGTGGGACCACACACACACATACACACACACATGTACATGTATGCATGCACACATGCATACACACATGCACACACATACAGAGACAGAGAGCACAGAGTGAACTGAATAGGATGGGACCATATCTTAAAAGAAATTAAGGTAAATGGTAAGAGAGAAATGTAGTGGGAGGAAAGAGGGTGAAATGGAATGGGGTAAATTATATCTCATTCAAGAGGCAAGCAGAAGACTTTTTAGTGGAGGTAAAAAGAGGAGAGATGAGAAAAAAAACAAGAAGTTTACCCTCATCACATTTGACTAAAGGAAGGAATAAAATGCACACTCACTTTGGTATGAAAACCTATCTCACAATACACGAAAGTGGGGGAGAAGGAGATAAGCAAGGGTGGGGGATGATGGAAGGGAGGGCAATGGGAGGAGGGAGCAATTTGAAGTTAACACTCAGGGAGGGACAGGATCAAAAGGCAGAATAGAAACAATGGGGGGCAGGATAGGAGGGAGGGAAATACAGTTAGTCTTACACAACACGACTGTTATCGAAGTCATTTGCAAAACTACACAGATAGGGCCTATATTGAATTCCCTGCCTTCCCAAAGGGAATGGGTGGGGAGGGAGGGATGGGGACAATTTGGAACTCAAAGTTTTAGGAACAACTGTTGAGTATTGTTCTTGCTACTAGGAAATAAGAAATACAGTTAATGGGGAATAGTCATCTGGCCCTACAGGACAAAAGAGAAGATGGGGACAAGAGAAGGGAGGGATGATAGAAGAGAGGGCAGATTGGTGATAGGGAAAATTAGGTTGCTCGATGTATTGGGGTGGTGGAAGAGGATAAAAGGGGAGAAAATTTGGAACCCAAAATTTTGTGAAAATGAATGTAAAAAGTTAAATAAATAAATTTTTATTAAAAAAAAAAGAAAATGGGAGGATGAAGAAACAATGAAAGAGATAAGGAGGAATGGCCAGAGAATGAGAGACAAAGGAGGAGACTGCGGGCAGGGGTGGTGAAAGTTGCAGAGAGGTTTAGAAGGGTCCAGAATGAGAGAGACTATGAGCTTTGGCAATTGAGATCTTTGTAACTTTTGAGAATAGTTTCCATAGAATGATGGAGTCAGAAGGCAGGTGGCAAGGGTTCTAAAGTGAGAGTGTATAGAAAGTGAGAGTGTGTAGGAGCTGAGGAAGCAGAGGCAGCCAGTGAAGGTAACTCTCTCTAGGAGTTCAACAGCGTATGGAAGGAAGGAAATAGGATAATAGTTTCTGGGTATGGTGGCACCAAAGGAAGGAGTTTTATAAGCATGGGATTGATCTTAGCATTTTTTGGAGACAGTAGGGAAGGAGCCTAGAGATAAGAAGAGTTTAAAATGATCAAAAGAAAGTCAATGGAACAAACTTCTCAAAAAGGAAGAGTTTGGGACCAAGGGCACAAATCAAGTTAGCCTTGGCAAGGAGAAGGCTCACTCCTTCCTCTAACCAAGGAAGAAGGGGATGAATGAACAGTTAGAGAGGTTTTGAGGTGTGGGGGAGGGGAAGCTCAGGAAAGATGACTCCTATCTTCTCACAGTAATAATTTCTCGTAATAACATGTTTATGTGGCACTTTTAGGTCTGCAAAATCCTCTCCTCATGACTTTTTCAAATGGGTAGGATAAGCACTTCTATGCCCACTTTGCAAATCGAAGTCCATGTGTACAAAGCTAGTAAGTGTCAGACATGGAGATGAAACCCAAGTCTTCTGAGGCCAGTTCTCTTCCTATTATGCCTTCCAAAATGAAAAGATGGCCAAGAAGCAGAGAGAGCCCAGTTGAAACTGGCTAGCATGAATTTTTTAGAGGACCCAGTCAACATGTTGGGGTGTTTTTTAAATAGTAGCTGAGAAGGCAAAAGGTGTGCCCTAGAAGTGGCTTAGGGTTGGAGGTATTTCTCTAATCAAGTCACTACTTAATTTAGAGAATAAACCTTATGCTACTAGCTGATAAGTTTGAGGTAAAAATCAAGCAACAGCAAACCATCTGCACAATCTAAAGATCTTATTATTTAACATGGCATCATGAGATGTTAAAACTGGAAGCCATCTCAGGGATTACTTACACTTAAGAGATGAACCCACAATTATATTGCAAGGAAAGGCAGTGTAGAACGTTGGATAGACAACTGGCCTTAAAGACAGGAAGACCTCGATTCAAATTCTACCCCTGAGTAAGTGATCCTGGACAAACCACTTAACCTTCCCATACATTTGGCAACCTTCTAAGAGTGTAAGTTGCTAGGAGTGGAGCCAAGATGGTAGGGTAGAAGCAGGGACTTCTAGAGCTCTCCCCCCAAGCTCAGCCAAATATCTGGAAAAAATGGCTCTAAACAAATTCTGGTGCTGCAGAACCCACAGAATGATGGAGTGAAGCAAATTTCTAGCCCAAGATAGTCTGCAAGGTTGACGGAAAGTGTCTTTCATGCCAGGCTGAGAGCAGAACGCAGTTCAGCAAGGGCAATGCCAGCACAGATGGGACCTGAGCAGACCTGGGAGGTGGGATACTGAATCTCTGGCACCTGTGGCAGTTTTCAGACTTCACAACCCCAAAACTAAGAACAAACTGGAAGCCCAGTGGAAAAAACCTATCTGACCTGTGTAAAAGAATAGAGTGGTCTGATGCCAGTCCCAGGGTGACAGAGGGGGTGGAGGAGTACATGGCAACAGCAGGGACAGCAGAGACAGCTGTTTCTGGAATTCTAGGCCCACAGATTGTGGGGGAATCAAGCAGCTGACACACCCCCTACTCCAACTGGAAGCAGAGAACACCCCCTACTCCAACTGGAAGCAGAGAACTACCTTGACAAAGAGCTCAAAAGTCAAGTAAATGGCTGGGGAAATGAGCAAAAACTGGAAAAAGAATCATACTATAAAATCTTACTTTGGTGACAAGGAAAACCAAAATATACAAACAGAAAAAGATGACAAAGTCAAAACTCCTTCATCCAAAGCCTCCAAGAAAAATATGAATTGATCTCAGGCCATGGAGGAGCTCAAAAAGGATTTTGAAAATCAAGTAAGAGAAGTAGAGCAAAAACTGGAAAGACAAATGAGAGTGATGCAAGAAAATCATGAAAAATGAGTCAATTGTTTGCTGAAGGGGACCCAAAAAATGCTGAAGAAAATAACACCTTTAAAAATGGACTAATCCAAATGGCAAAAGATATCCAAAAAGTCAATGAGGAGAAGAATACCTTATAACAAGCAGAAGTGGCCACATGGAAAAGGAGGTACAAAAGCTCACTGAAGAAAATAATTCCTTAAATATTAGAATGGAGCAGATGGAAGCTAATGACTTTATAAAAAATTAAGAAATTATAAAATAAAACCAAAGGAATGAAAAAATAGCAAACAATGTGAAGTATCTCATTGTAAAAACAACTGACCTGGAAAATAGATCCAGGAGAAACAATTTAAAAATTATGGGGCTACCTGAAAGCCATGATCAAAATAAGAGCCTAGACATCATCTTTCAAGAAATTATTAAGGAAAACTGTCTTGATATTCTAGAACCAAAGGGAAAAATATAAATGGAAAGAATCCACTGATCACCTACTGAAAGAGATCCCAAAAGGAAAACTCCTAGGAATATTGCAGCTGAATTCTAAAGCTCCCAGGTATGAGAAGCAGCCAGAAAGAAACAATTTGAGTATTGTGGAAGCACAATCAGAATAGCACAAGATCTAACAACTTCTACATTAAGGGATCAGAGAACTTGGAATATGATATTCCAGAAGTTAAAGGAGCTAGGATGAAAACCAATAATCACCTACTCAGCTAAACTGAGTATAGTACTTGAGGGGGGGAAATGGTCATTTAGTGAAATAGAGGACTTGCAAGCATTCTTGATGAAAAGACCAAGACTGAATAAAAAAATTTACCTTTCAAACACAAGAATCAAGAGAACCATTAAAAGGCAAACAGGAAAGAAAAATTATAAGAGACTTACTAAAGTTGAACTGCTTACATTCCTATATGGAAAGATAATATTTGTAACTCTTGATACTTCTCAGTATCAAGATACTGAGATACATGATACTTCTCAGTATTAGGGTAGTTGGAGGGATTATATACATATAGACAGAGGGCACAAAGTAAGTTGAATATGAAGGGATGATATCTAAAATAATAAAATTAAGGGGTGAGAGAGGAATATATTGGGAGAAGGAGAAACAGAGAAATAGAATGGGGTAAATTATCTCTCACATAAAAGAAGCAAGAGAAAGTTTTTTCAGTGGAAGGGAAGAAGGGGGAGGTGAGAGGGAATGAGTGAACCTTACTCTCATTGGATTTGACTTAAGGAGGGAATACCATGCACACTCAATTTAGTATGAAAATCTATCTTATACTACAGGAAAGTAAGGGAGAAAGGGGAAGGGGGGTGGAGGGGATGATGGGAGGGCAAATGAGAGAAGAGGGTAATTAGAAGTAAACGCTTTTGAGGAGGGACAGGATCAGAAGACAGAATAGAATAAATAGGGGGCAAGATAGGATGGAGGGAAATATAGTTACTTTCACTTCATGACTGTTATGAAAGTGTTTTGCATGACTACACCCGTATAACCTATATCAAATTGCTTGCCTTCTCAGTGGGGATGGGTGGGGAGGGAGGAAGAGAGAGAAGTTGGAACTCAAAGATTTAGGAATGAATGTTGGGAATTGTTTTTGCATGCAACTGGGAAATAAGAAATACAGGTAATGGGGTAGAGAATTCTTTCTTGCCCTACAAGAAAATAGAGGAGAAGGAGATGAGAGAAGGGAGAGGTATGATAGAAGGGAGGGCATATTGGGGGAAGGAATAATTAGAATGCATGATGTTTTGGGGTGGGCTGAGGGGAGAGATGGTGACAAAATTTGGAATTCAAAATCTTGTGGAAGTGAATGTTGAAAACTAAAAATAAATTAATGATAAAAAATATTCACTTCTCAACAAGTTGTAGTGTGTGATTGTAATGGAATACAACCGTGCTATAAGAATTGAAGAGTTCAGTGATCTTAGAAAAATATGGATAGATTTTCACAAAATTTTGAAGAGTGAAATGAGCAGAAGCAAGAGATTACTGTATACAGTAAAAGCAATATTGTTTTAAGAACTTTGAGCAAATAAGTCATTTTGACTATTATAAATATTCAAATTAGAAAAAGTGCTCTAAATCACTACTGATTAGAGAGATGCAAATCAAAACAACTCTGAGGTACCACATCACACCTGTAAGATTGGCAAACATGATAGAACAAGAAAATGATAAATGCTGGAGAGGATGTGGGAGAGTTGGAACACTAATTCATTGTTGGTGGAACTGTGAGCTCATCCAATCATTCTGGAGAATGGTTTGGAACTATGCCCAAAGGGCTACAAAAACGTGCATACCTTTTGACCCAGCAATATCGCTACTAGGACTGTATCCCCAAGAGATTATAAAAATGGGAAAAGGTCCCACGTGTACAAAAATATTTATAGCAGCACTCTTTGTGGTAGCCAAGAACTGGAAATCAAGGGGGTGTCCATCAATTGGGGAATGGCTTAATAAATTATGGTATATGAATGTAATGGAGTACTATTGCACCATAAGAAATGATGAACAAGAAGACTTCAGGGAGGCCTGGAAGGACTTATATGATTTGATGCTGAGAGAAAGGAGCAGAACCAGCAGAACTTTGTGCACAGCAACTACCACAGTGTGCGAGAGTTTTTTCTGGTAGACTTGGAACTTTGTAATAACACAAGAACTTACTGAAAAAAAAATCCCAGTGGTGGTTTTCTAAGGTAAAATGCCTTCCACACTCAGAGAAAGAAATATGGAAGTCATCTGCAGAATGCAGCAGATCATGTTTGTGTGTGTATGGGTTTTAATGTATTATGTTTTGATTTGTTATATGATTTCTTCCATTTATTTTAGTGTGACTACATAACATGACTATAGTGAAAAATGTGCTCAATAGGAAAGTATATGTAGAACCTATGCAGAATTGTATGCTGTTGTGGGGAGGGAGGGGGGTAGTCGGGGGAAGGTGTGGGGGGATATAATCTTAATTTTAAGGAAGTGATTGTAGAACATTAAAAAAATAATTAAATCAAAAATAAATAAATAAATAAATATTCGAATTAGCTACAAAAGGACTATGAAGGAAGAAGCTACCTATATCCAGAGAAGGAACTAGTAAATAGAAGTATGTATAGAATGAGTTTAAAAAAAAATTTTAAGTTGAAATGATGACCAGTGGAAGAATTTTCCTCACATGGAGATTAAATCACAAATCTAGTCTGAAAAAAGGACTGCTTCACCCTAAATTTATGAAGTAGACAGTACAAGTATTATTGATATGATAAAGAGAATGTGATATGTGTATGTATGTATTATATACATGAATATATACTATAAACACACATGTATGTAGACATATAATACATATGCACATAAAGAGAATGTGGTGTGTGCATGTCTGTATTATACACACATGTGTATGAAATACACGTGTGTACATACAATACATATACATATGTATATGCACTTATATACATGTATTTGTTTAAATTAAAATATTTAACTTAAATTAAAATTTTATCTAAATTCTAACTGAATAAGTAATAAGTAATTATGGTGAGCAATCTTTGCCCCAGCAAAGAGTTGAGGAAATACTGCTCCTTTCTTTCCTTGGATAGGTGGGAGAATATGGGTATGGAAAATTGTTTACATGGTCAGCCTAGGTCATAGTGTTCATTAACTTTGCATAAGTGATTTTCTTTGTTACAGGAACAGTTACTCTGAGTTGGGAGAGGGAGGGCTTACATATTCAAAAAGGCTGTAGAGGAAAAACAAAAGGCTTCCGTAAATTTTATTTTTTAAATTAGTGGGTTCATCACTAAGTCATCGACTGAGAGAAATCA
Organism: Bettongia penicillata ogilbyi; assembly: GCA_023548195.1. NCBI lineage: Eukaryota > Metazoa > Chordata > Mammalia > Diprotodontia > Potoroidae > Bettongia > Bettongia penicillata. The sequence goes on from JAJHZJ010000145.1 coordinate 2,037,879, forward strand.
AGTTTTAGAACACAACAATTCTGTGGTTAGCTATATATGCGTATACACAATTAGACAAAACAGTTTCCAGTGACTGCACTGAATCCTCCTCCCTAAATAGCTCCTGAGCAGAATGGGATAGAGTGGGGATGAGGGAGAAGGAGAGAGGGAAGAGGGAGCCAGCTTACAGTAGTGGAAATTCCAAGAGAAGACCTTAGACTGAGTTTCGAGTGCACTGGAAGGGGAAGTGCCCCTCGATTGTGGCCACCAACAGAGCTTTCAGAGAGCATTTTGAAGGCATGCACGCATGGATGAAGAGGGGCCTCAGCAGCAGCTATTGAGGGTTTCTCAGTTGGATCGAAGGATCAATTGAAAACACTTGTAAGACTGTGTTCTCGACTTTAAGGCTGGAAACAAAGACAACCTTTGGAGGAATGACGCACTCGGGATGGAAAGGGCTTTTCTGAATGTACCATTGGTCCAATTTAGCCTTACCTTTTCATAACTATGATGCTCTGAGGGAAAAAGGAGAAGGGTTATTAACCAAGCTAAATGGCAATGAATATGAGATTGTTTATTTTACTTAGTCTGACATTTATCATCTTACCTATTAATGAAACAGGATTTTAAAACCTGGAGACCCTCAGGATCATTAGTCAAGGGTTCATAGTCTAGAGTTCATGAACTTAATTTATTTTTAATATCTTGATAACCATATATCAGTGAAAACAAAAAACCATAGCATATGGGGAATATGTACTCGCTTTGCAGTCTGAGCACTTTCTAGCTCTCTCTGTACTCCAGTGGAAAATAGGGATAATCATATAATCAAGCAGCACTTTTAAAGCACCTATTCTGCATCAGGAGTTGTGCTAATATTACCTTTCTCAGAGGACTATGGGAAACTCAAATGAGAGATCTATATAAATAATCCTGTGGACCGTAAAGTGCTATATTAATTGTCAGCTATTATTATCCACAAGTACCCTGAAGATTTGCATGGGCCCCAGTCACTGAAACTTGGGCCCAGGTGGGAGTTAGCAGTGACTTCCTGAAATCCTTCTCCCTTTCTCTCCATCCTTGGCAAAGGAAACCTTTTGGAATTGAGTCATACTCCCATTGTTTATTTAATTCTTGACTGCCCTCCCTGTAGTCTCTTCTATGTACTGAGGGAACAAAAATAAAGTATTATCAGATTCAGGGTGGAGGAAGCCAAGAAAGGCTTCCTAGAAGAAGTGAGTTTTGATTTGGACCTCGAAGAATTTTATAGACATGGATTGATAGAGGAAAAGAAGGGCATTCCACTTTGCCCTAATCATATAGTGTAGTTTCAGTTCAATAAACATGTAAAAGCTTACTTTGTGATTTGGTGGATAGAAAACTGACCTCAGAGCCAGGAAAGTCTAGGTTCAAATTCTGCTTCTGATGCATATTGGCTGTGTGACCCTGGGCAAATCATTTAACCTGGCAATATCCTGAGCTACTCTCTGAAGCAGGGTTCTTAACTCTTGGTAGATGAACTTGGTTTTAAGAAAAATTTTTTTGATGACTAAATTTCAACATAATAGGTTTCTTGGTAGCTATAAGTGTTTTGTGTTATGTATTTAAGTATATTATTCTGAGGAGTCCCTGGGCTTTGTTGTTTTCAAAAAGAGTTAAAGATGTCATGGAGGTCTGTCTTGACTCGAGAGTGAATTGGATTTAAGTGAGGTAGAGTTGCACAAAGTTGTCAGCTTTGACCTCTCTTCAAGAGTTAAGGAAGTCCAGTAGTAGGAGAAAAATCAGGACAACTAGCCATGGCCTGGGAGGCTGTGGATGGTCTTGACATCTTCAATGTCTGACCAAGTCCTAAGCTCTCCACAGCACTTGCTTCAGCTGCCTTCATGACCGTTGGAACAAAGTGCTCTCATCCACCCATTCCAAGAGGGGAAATCTTCACATGCTTGGAGCAGACATCCCTCTCTAACTCACTCACAGGTCTGAGGCCTGTCTGTTACCCTTCATCTTGTTTAACTCATCTGCAAAAAGGGTTTACTGGGGTGTGGCCAATGTGCATGTTGCAGCTTCTTGGAGCCACAGAGGACGGTTGAGTACAGGTGAATACCAAAGGTGGATGAGAAGCCCTTCCACCAGAGGAGCAAGTCCTCCCTGAATACCCCATACATCCCAGGCTTTACCAGTCTGCCAAAGGTTCATAATAAAAATGGTCAAGAGCCCCTACAGTCTGAGGCTCTAAGTTACAGAAAAGATGAAGTTATAGTTTCCTACTGTGAGAGTTGTTTATGTCAATAAAATCACAGGTGCCCTCTCTGTCCTTGCTCTCGGTTACAGGTGCTAGGGACACAAGGAGAAAAATCAAAACTGTTAGGTGGTGCCATAGTGTACAGTGTACTGAACTGTGTCAGAAAGCCCTGAATTCAAATCCAACCTCAGACACTTAACCAGATATGTGATTCTAAGCAAGTCATTTAACCTCAGTATGCCTCATTTTCCTCATCTGTAAAATAAGCTAAGAAGGAAATGTCAAACCACTCCAGTATCCTTGCCAAGAAAACCCCAAATGAGGTCACAAAAGAGAGTTGGACAGGACTAAAAAATGACACAATAACAAAATGATAGCTATCAATGTTAAGAGACAATATGTACACAGGTGAGAAAATACAGAGTCATTTGAAGGAGAGATCTAACAGTCTGGGAGGAGGGCTCAAAAAACCCTGCTGGAAGAGGTGGTCTGATTTGTACCTTAGGGGAAGTCAGATAAAAAGAAACAAGTGAGAAGGGCGAGCCCTCCAGGCATGAGAGCAGCTTGTATAAATGCTCTTAACTGGAAAGCAGAATATTGGGTAGAGGGCAGATCTAATGAAGCCGCTGAGATTTCAGACTGAATATACTAAAAGTATCTTTATTTCTTTCCTCTTACTGGAGGATAGGGACTACACTTGGAGTAGGGACATCCCCTCCCCCAGAAGTACTAGAGATCAGTGAGAGCTGATAATTTTGGTAATAAATCTATCATCTGTCTTTGTTGGGGTTTTTTGGGTTCAGACCTGAGATTTTATCAGTAAGAGAAGCTCACCAAAGGAAACTCCCTCTACCAACAAAGACGGGCAACTGTTCTGCAGTGTACAGCCTCATTCAAGAAGGAGTTAAATGATTTGGCCAGCATCACACAGCTAATAAGAGTCAGGGATGGGACCTGAGCCCAGGTCTTCCTGGTTTCTATCCATTCAGCCAGGTTGACTTTCTGTGCTGTTTAAAAGATGTCTATTCGTTGTAGTCATTAGGTCATCTGGGCGAAATGGGAGGATCTGTGGGAGAGCAGAGACAAGGCTCACACAGGAAGATGAATAGATGGGTGACAATCTGCACCAGAAAAGGGGAATGCCCACATGATGAGATGGATTAAAGGAATTGAAGAAGATAAAGGAATTTCATAATTAGTATTTCCAAACACATATTTTGAATAATAAAAATAATCCCTTCCCTAGTATCCTGCCCTCCCAGCTTCCTCACCTCCATTACCAGTCAATTGGTCTGGAAGTACATGTGAATTGCCTATTTTGTTCTAGGCACTATGCTAAGCACTGGATACAAAGAAAGGCAAAAGACAGTGTCTGCCCTAAGGAGCACACAAATCTAATGCACGCAAATCTAATACACCCACTTCACACCCACTCCCTCAGTTTATTTGGCCAGGAATTTCTCCTGAAGATAAACATCAAAATGAAGGCAAGTAGAAGCTACATCTATTGGAACTTAAAGGGCATCACCCCTAAATCACCCCCCTCCTTTGTACTTATGTTCAGTGTCCTATATCCACAGACTGCCAAAGTCCCACAGTCTCTGACCCAGAGATCCCAAGGGAACAGTGAAAAGCTCTGAAGGTTATATGAAGGGGACAAATGCCACGGACCTGAGACTGTATCCTCCGTCAAAAACTTGTTCATGAATATGCATACAGCACCAAAGACCTCAGGTGAAGTATTTAACTCATCACCTACATTCTCCTGCTGTTCGGCTTATTGTTACAACAAATGCCTTTAAGGAAGTTAAGTGCTGCCTCTTACATATCAACCAATCAACAAGCGTTTAAGAGCCATGCCTATGCTAGGTACTGTAGATAAAAAACTAGAAATAGACCCTGCTCTGTTAAGAGAATGTTTCGATAAATTTATCGAAAGCAAGTACATGGTACAGTCAGTTCTTTTATAAAGAGACACTTGTTCAGTTGTTTTTCAGTCACCCTTCATGACCCCATTTGAGGTTTTCTTGGCAAAGAGACTGGAATGGTTTGCCATTTCCTTCTCCAGATCATTTTGCAGATGAGGAAACTGAGGCAATCAGGGCTAAGTTACTTGCCCAGGGTCACATAGGTGGTAAGTGTCTGAGGCTAGATTTGAACTCAGGAAAATCAGTCTTCCTGATTCAAGGTCTGGTGCACAAAACTCACCATGCTATACAGAATCACACAATAAAAAATACACATGATTTATAGGGAAATCGGGCTAGAGACACAAAATTCAAGAACTTTAATAGGGACACGTTAAAAAAGATAAAAACATAATAAAACTATTATCACAACTTTATACATGTTAAATGGTTAAGAAATATATAAATGCTCTAATAAATAATGGCAAAGTCCATAGCTTTGACCAACTGCTCAGCCTGAATCCCACTCAGTTCCCAGTATAGGAAGCCACAATGACAGCCACTCTGGAACCAGGTTGGGATGGGGGCTGTGACCACGGCAGAAGGAGGAGAGGAGAGGGAGAAGTGCATGGTGCAGACTAGCCCTTCTGGTGTTCCTAAAACACCAGATTACCCTCTCTACCTTGAAAAAGACCTGCTGGTAGAAGTAGATGTTAGAAGGGCTGCACCTTGAGAGTCATTGTAAAATGATGGAAGGAGGGCTGTCCAAAATCAGATGTAAAGTGGTAGCACCAGATGTGGATGGGTGTGGCTCCCTGTCTTCTAGTTGTCTCTTAGGTGAAGTCATGCATAAGCAACTATTTATGCATTATGCTCAGATCAGTCCCTATATAACAATAGCATCAGAAAAAAAAAATGTGTTTTCAAAACAAACATTGATGTGTCCTTGATTGGGGATCTTAGATAAGTCAATTAGCCTCTCTCATTGTCCCAGGCAAGTCCCGAAGAATTTAAACCACAGACTTGTTGCTGATATGCAGTAGAGAAAGTTTCTACAAGTCCAGATCCTCCCTTTCCATCCAAAAGAAAATATCTCTAACTCTATCTAGTTATTTTTTTTGAGTTCTTAATGAATATTTTGGAAATTTGAAGGCTAATTCACTGACTACTTTCTAAATCTGAAGTCTAAATTGAAATTAACAAGCCAAGGCACAAGTAATCATTTGTAGCAACATGACCATTCTACTAACACATAAAAGAGTCACCATCTTCATTAATGGAGTTTGTGAACCATAGGTACTAGAAGTATTGGAATAAGTATTATAATAACAGCTCACACTTATATAGCACTTTAAAGTTTACAAGGTAGTTCAAGGTCACATGACTCCTACCAGCTGAGCCATGACTTGTATTCAAGTCTCTTGGGTCACAGTCCAATGTTTTGGCTACCAAGTACTATTTTGCATCCTTGAGCAATTTTCAGGAAAAGTAGATCAGAAGAGAGAAGAGCCAGAGAGTGCATATAGAGAATGGTTCTTCCATTCGTACAGCCTGCTTATCCGACTTCTGCAAGAACCATAGCTAAGTTATTTTGAATAGAAGATGGTGACCTTCCCTACCTAACTGAGAAATCTAAACTTCTTGAGGACAGAGAATATTTCATTATTTTGTCTCTGTGCTTAGCACAGTGATTGGTCCTTAGTAGGTACTTAATAAATGTTTGTTGAATTCAATTTATTTGAACATCACATAGTAAAAGTCTAGTCCCTTTGTTAGAGGGATACTCCATTTCCAGGAAAGCACATTACTAACACATACCTGGGTGCAGTTATGGGAACTGGACTCAGTAGAACAAAGATTCCCTTTTCATTGGGGGGGTAGGAGAAAGGGGCAAAAGGCAAAGAGGAAGAGATGGCCTATCATAATGTGCTTTCTGGGTCCTTAAATCTGGAAACTGATTAAAGGACAATCCTTTTATGACTCTGTTTCCAATTATGAAGTCAAAAAAGATCGGAACAGGATTATCAGTAGACCTGGGTTCAAGTGCTGTCTGTCATTCAAGAGCTTAATGGCCATGGGCAAATCACATAACCTCTCTGAGCTTTAGCTTTCCTCATTGATAAAATGGGTAAGGACATACTTCTACAACCTATTTATCAGAGTTATTGAGAGATAATGGAGATAGTAGATAGTAAGGAATTAGTAAGTAGATGATGAGTAAATAGCAGATTTTAATATAGATAAGTAGTTGTAGATTACCAAATAATGTAGGTAAAGTGCTATTTAAGTCATAAGGTACTACACACATAAAAATAAGGTATTGTTATCTCAAGGGAAATTCACACCAGAACAGAATAGAAAAAATATTTTTACTTTTAAAAACAAACACAGGCAAGACACTTGAGGGAAAGAAACAAACAAGGATGAGCTAATTTAGGGCTAAAAGAGATCAGTGACAACATGAAAACATCACCAAGGGGAAGAGATATATATGCACATTAAAACAACACAGATTTCACTTGACTTCATGCAAATTAGCAAAGATGAAAAAAAAAAAAAAGATGCCAAGAGTCAATGTTGAAGAGACTGTCCAAAGATAGACACATTGGTAATGGAGCTCTGAAGAGGGCAAACAGACAGTTGTGAATTTCAATGTGGAATTATGCAAGAAAAGTGAGTGATCTATCCATATCACATGGCCCCCTACCAGTTTGTACCCCTGAGGAAGTCAAAAGACAAAAAACAAAGACCCAACATAAACACCACAATATTCATAGTAGCATTTTTTTGTGGTAGTAAAGAACTGGAAACAAAATGAATGCTCATCAATTGGAGAATGAATGGCTGAAGGACTTATAGTATAAGAATGTAAGGATTTGTTGTTATGTGGTAAGAAATTATGAGAATGAGGAATTCAAAAAACACAGGAAGATTGTATGAACTGATGCAGAGCAAAATATTCAGAACTAAGAAAACTATATACACAATAAGTTAGACCATGTAAGTGTGAATACCAATAAAGGGAAATTGAACTCTGAGGAATGGGAAAAAAAACAATGAAGGTCTCAGAGAAGAGATTATATACCTCCTCCACAGCAGAGAAGCATCCTACTAAAGCAAAATATTTGTAAACATTGTCAAACACAGAATCAGATGTTTTTGCCTAAAGAGAAAATTCAATTTGAGTGGGAGGAGAGAAATAAATGATGGTGATCTAAAGACAAGAAGGATCAATAAAACATCTTTAAAAAATAAAACTAAAAAGGATAAGTGATGAGTCCAGACTCTTACCACCTTTTGTTTGGTGTATTACTATAGCTTCCTAATTGGCCTTCCTGTCCCATCCATCCTCCCTACAGCCCATCATACGATACATGGATTCCTAAAATACCACAGTCTCCTTGTCATAGATTCATACACCTCGTAGAGACTGCTGAGCACATCTAGTCCAAAACCCTCATTTTGCAAATGAAGAAATTGAAGCCTTCAGGAAATTGTGTGACTCTCCCAAGGCCACACAAATAAAAGTGTCAGAGGTAATACTTGGATCGAGGGCTTCTGATTCCAAAGGCAATGCTCTCACTCAAGTACTCTCACTACCCTTGATCAAAAATTGTAAATGACACCCCAGTTAATTTGCTATACAAGATATTCCAAGTTGCTCCCTGCTTTCCTCTTCAGTCTTACCTCCCACACTCCCCACATGAATAGTCTATTACAGTCCTATTGACCTTCTGATAACTCATTTACATGATTTGCCTTGAACATCCTCCCCAGTCCTCTTGCCTTTATACCTCCTACCCATTTTTCAAGGAGCCTACCCCAGCCACTTGTAGCCACAGTTACCTCTACCTCCTTTGAACTCCCAGTGCACTTCCTGTCTGAACCACTCACAAAGACATTAACATGTGCTACTTTGTATTGTTAGGATTTGGAGTTTTTTTTTACATGTACTGCCCTACCAGGGAACTGAAGTCAGGGACCAGGCTTTCCCAAATGAGATGCCCAACAAATGTTTATTCTTTGAGTGATTGATGGCAACTCCTGATCTATATCCTTCATGGAATCCCACTATTGATTCTCTCCAGCCAAGATCAGGCATGAAGATGAAGAATCCTTGAAACCAACAGCCCAAATAACAGGAGGGAAAGAAAAAGAAAAAACCTGCCCCCAACCTCCTCCCTTGGAGCAACACCCCTGCTATGCTACCAACAGGGAGAAACAATTGTATGTAATTCTACACTCTTCTCAGCATGATTCTAGGCTATGTGTGCTATGAAAGTTCACTTGTGGTAAATCAGTGTTACTGACTTCACCTCATAGCATCACAACAATGGAGAGAAAGCATACATTTTATGATCCCCATTTTATAGATGGAAAAACTAAGGCACCCAACGGTTAAGCTACTTACTCTCATTACAGGGTCAGCTACAGAATCAAGTCCAGGCAGATCCTCTCACCAGGTACTTAAATAGTGATAAAGAACATGGGCTCACAGATACCCTAAAGGTCATTTAGTCCCACCCCTCCATTGTAGAAATGAGAAAACAGGCCAGAGAAATGAAGATATTTGCCCAGCATCACAAAGGGCACATTAAGTGTCAGGGATGGGATATTGCCCAAAGTCACACAATATAGTGTTGGTGATAGAACATCAGTCCAGGTACTGTGACCCCAAACTTTATGTTCTCTATTTAGTCTCTCCAGATCTAGATTCAGACCATATGGTCTGCTGCTAGTTTCAGAACCAATCTTCAAAGAGAGACTGTTATCATGCCCTAACCCTTTTTATTTTTTGGAGGTTATCAGGTTGCATAGCTAGTGTCTGAGATCAAATTTGAACTGAAGTCTTCCTGATACAGTGCGGGCGCTCCATCCACTGCAACACCTAGCTTCCCCACCTTTTTATTTTTAAAAGCTCATGCCTGTGTCTAGCACTGAAGGTGAAGTTGGGACTATCCAGTAAGTGTCTCTTTAGGAACAACACATTTGGTAGGAGGAGGGGAAGATGCCTGTACTTCATTCAGACTCTTCACTTCTTAAAAAGCCTTCCATGGTCTTGCGTGCCAAGTTAGACAGTTTCTCCTACCACTTAAAAATAGGTGATTTTTCTGATTTACTATAGAACAAGATCAGTCAAAAATCCACATTAGAAAAGGAAAGTATGTTTCAGATTGAGGGACTTGACACTTAATTTACTATTTACTTATATTGATGTTATTTTTCTTTGTTTTCAAAGAGGACCAATGACCTCGCGGTGGGGAAGTCTTGACTTATATGAGAGTGGATTTAAGTGAGGCAATTACACAAAGTTGTCAGTTTCACTCTCCCTTCCTGAGACATCTTAAGTCTAGTGGGAAGCTAGTAAGCTTCAGAAGTAGTAGGATTTGAACACAGGTCATTGGAACCACTCAAGGTTTTTTTTCTCTGAAGACTCTCACCAACTCAATCTGCAGGTGCAAAAATCCTGTCCCTACTGCCCTGGTCCATAGACTCCCTTGAAACTGTACAGTGCCTCTTTCTCAAGAGGGAACTCTTGTTAACACTGAAAGTTATACGCACTGCTGCCTCCGTCAAATGTCCAAAACTCACCACAAGGTTTATAAAGGAAACGGCAACCGATCCTTAACTCTGATAGTGTGACTGGGCACCTCGATAATAGAACAAATGGATTGTTTATCAGCTTTCTATCTGTGTCTGACAAAACCATGTGAAATGAGCCATTAAGCCACTAGTTGTTTTTTTTCCCCCAAAATGACAAACACTGGCTCATTTACTGCAATTGAGCACATCAAGCCAAATGTTTAGTTTTGCATTAAATCTGTATCTGACGACTTTATTAAAAGGAACAAAATGTAGCTTTTATTGATGCTCCACTGCTCAGCTCAAATTAAGGCCTAACATTCAAATCTGTACATGATGTTGCAAATGTATCAGCAAACACATGAGAAAATCCATGCTTAGAGAAGTGTGCTTATTCATAACCCAGCATTTCTAGGAGCTTGCCAATATGGGATTGCAAAGCCTATTTGCCCACACTTGGTTTGCCAGTGAATAGCTAATATCCCTGATTGTTTAGATAAATACTCTTTCCGGCAGGAAGGCAGTGGACTTGCAAGAAAGGGGTACCATATCATTTTTGTGTAATTAACTATAAAATAGTGCTATACTTCTGGATACACAGTTGATATTTGCAGGGTAATTAGATGTGTGTCCTTTGGGAAAGACTTTCAACATATAAAAGAATGCTTCAAATCTCTAATGATAAGAAAAATGAGATTTGTCTGATACCTTTCAGATTAGTAAAGATGAGAATGACAAAAGGTGAAAATGTAAATGTTGGAAAGGCTGTGGAAAGATAGGCACAATGATGTACTCTTGGTGAAGGTGTGAACTGGTGTGACCATTCTGGAAAACAGTTTGGAATTATACTAGAAAAGTCACTGCGTTGTACATTTTCTTTGACCCAAGAAAACCACTACTAGCCTTATAAACAGAGGGAAAGTATATAATATAAAAGAGTATTTAAAATACTGTGTATGTATAATGCTATAGATACATCATACCACACACACACACACACACACACACACATACCTCCTTCAAGTCCCAACTAAAATGTCATCTTTCTTTTTCTATCTTTTTCCCCAAAATGTATTAATTTATTTGTTTTCAGTTTTCAACATTCACTTCCATAAGTTTTAAATTTTCTCCCCCTCCCTCCCCACTTCCTCCCCAAGGCATCATGCAATCTTATATGGGCTCTACATATACATTCCTATAAACACATTTTCACATTAGTCATGTTGCATAGAAGAATTATAGCAAATAGTAGAAACCATGAGAGAAACAAAACAGAACATAACACAAGAGAAAATAATCTACTTCATTCTGTGTTCTGATTCCATAGTTCTTTCTCTGGATATGGATGGCATTTTTCATCATGAGTCCTTTGGAAATGTTTGAGGTCCTTGCATTGCTGAGAAGGGCTAACTCTATCCAAAACAGTCCTCGCACCCTGTGACTGTTACTGTGTATCATGTTCCCCTAGTTCTGCTCATTTCACTCAGCATCAGTTCATACGTCTTTCCAGGTTGTTCAGAAGTCCACCTGTTCATCATTTTTTATAGCACAATAGTATTCCATTATATTCATATACTACAACTTGTTCAGTCATTCCCCAATTGATGGATATCCCCTCAATTTCCATTTCTTGGCCACCACAAAGAGAGCTGCTATAAATATTTTTGTACATGTGGGTCCTTTTCCTAGTTTTATGATCTCTTTTGGATACAGCCCTAGAAGTGGTATTGCTGGGTCAAAGAATATGCACATTTTTATAGCCCTCTGGGCATAGTTCCAAATTGCTTTCCAGAATGGTTGGATCAGCTCACACCTCCACCAACAATGAATGAGTGTTCCAACTCTCCCACATCTTCTCCAACATTTATCATTTTCCTGTAAAATCTCATCTTTCTGTGTCAGACAAAACCATGTGAAATAAGCCATTAGTCTTTCCCAATCTCTCTTAATTCTACTGCCTTTCCTCCGTTAATTATTTCTTATGTATTCTAGATATAACTTGCTTTGTATATATTTGTTTGCTTATTGTCTCCTCCATTAGATTTTAAGCTCCTTGAGGGCAAGGACTGTCTTTTGCCTCTCTTTGTATCCCCAGCTCTTAGCACAGTGCAAGGCACACAGTAGACTCTTAATAAATATTTTTTTTGAGGTCTGTATCCCAAAGAAATCAAAGAAAAAGGAAAGGGACCTGTATGTATAAAAATATTTATAGCTGCTCTTTATGTGGTGGCAAAGAATTGCAAACTGAGAGGATACTCATCAATTGGGGGATGGCTGAACAAATTCTAGTATATGATTGTGATGGAATACTGTTGTGCTCTAAGAAATTATGACCAGGATGGTTTCAGAAGAATCTGGGAAGACCTATATGAACTGATGCAAAGTGATGTGAGAAGAATTAGGAAAATAGTACACAGTAACAACAATATTGTATGATTACAATTGTGAATAGTCAAGCTACTCTGATCACTACAAAGTTCCCAGACTATTCCAAAGGATTCATGATGAAAAATGCTATCCACCTCCCACTCCCTCACTCCCAGAGAAAAGAAACTGATGAACTCTGAATGCAAATTGATGTATAATTTTTTTCACTTTTTTTCTTGCTTTTCTTTTTTGGCAACATGGTTACTATAGAAATACTTTGCATAATTTCACACTTATAATTGATTCATTTTACTTGCCTTCTCAATAGTACTGGAAGGAGGGAGAAAACTTAGAATTCAATATTTTGAAAAATTACTTCTATGACTGAACTTATATAAACTCTATCAAGTTGCTTTTCTTCTCAATGAGGGGGAAAGGGAGGAAGGGAAGGAGAGAATTTAGAACTCAGAATTATAAAAACAAAGTTAAAATTGCTTTTACATGTAATTGGAAAAATTAAAATATAATTTAAAACAAAACTGCTAAAAATCAAATAATTTTGAAGATAGGTGTTTGCTATGTATACATATGTATGTAACACATATATGTATTATATACATATATACCCAAATATTCATAGCAATATTTTTATGGTAACAAAGAACAAAGTGAGTGCCCACTGATTTAACAAACCATGATATATGAATGTAACAAAATATTATTTTTCCACAAGAAATAACAAATTTGAAATATTCAGAAAAACTTGAGAAAACTTGCATGCATGGATATAAAGTCAGTAGAAATGGAATGATTTATACATTGACCACAATAATACAAAGAAAATAAAACTGAAAGACACCAAAATCCTAATCACCAAAATGATCTATTTTGACTTCAAAGATGAAACATTTCTCTGTACTCTCTCATCAGAGAAGTGGTAGACTACAATTAGAGAGCAAGGCATACATTTCATACTTAGTCAAGTGTTAATTTGTTTTTCTCATATGTAATTCTTTATTACAAGGGATATTTCTATGTGGGGGTGGGGAATGAAGAATCGTAGGGAAAGTGACAGAAATGGAAGAAAAAAACTATCAATTTTTTTTAACACTATAAGCTTCCTTAAAACTCATGAGCGGCCAGAGAAGGATAATGAATTGGGCTAGGGTCAGTGAAGAAGCAAAGACCCCAATGTAACCTCAAATTTTCCTTATAATACCAGAAAACTCTATCATTTGCCATATTAAATATTGATTACACAAAATTTGAGACAATTTGATCTTGGATTTATAACTCAAAATTAAGTCTCTCCTTTTAGACATTACATAGGGTTGGATTTTATCCTTGTTCTCATTTTTTAAAAAATTATCTTCAAAGATTAGGGCCATATCTTTGTGAAGCTACCAGGTCTATTCCTTTGACTGAATTGATGGGTCATTTCAACAAGCTACATCTCTGGTAGATTTGACAAGCATCGACTGTGTAAGAACCAAGGTACAAATTAATCAGCAGCCTGGAGGTCACAGACACTGCCACTATTTTTTATGCTATTTATGTATTTCTTTACCATTTTGCATATATTAAGCTGTGCTACCATTTTTATTAGGTGCCTATTTCTTTTTATGTCACTAACAACATTGTCGGGGTGTCATGTCCCTAACTTCATTTTCCTCATAAGCCCTTTAGATTTTGTAATATGACTTTTCTTAGTTCCCTCCCTTAAACTATAAATTATAGATGAGCTATAAATCTGATGCTGGTGGAGTGTCCTAAACTCACTGAGGGTGTCCTAAACTCAAGAAATCATAGGGACAGACTTCTCCAACCATAATTAATCCATGTATATCTTCTTCGAGGATGGGGATACTGTGAGTGAACTAACTGGTTTGATTGAAAAGATGAAAATAGCTAGACAACTTTCAATGGTAAAGAAAAATCAGTGAAACCCATTTATTGGGCATTAAGTAGATAAAATGATCCAATCAATTGACTGACTTTTCCTTTTTTTTTTTTTGTACAGCAGTGTGCTGGCAAATATTCCACAACAGACTTTTCAAGGAAAAATAATGGAGGCAGGACACACTTTTAAGTTTAATCTGTATTTATTAACATTTTCTTCTCTGCTCTCTTAAATCAAGCCCTACTTTATAGCATTTGTTAATTTCTGAAGTATAAATGCTCATATTGAAAATTTAACAATTAGCTTTCTGAAGTGGTCTAAACTGGTTCCAACAGAGCCTCCTTTTGGTGTCAAGTTTGTAAAACTTGACCAATCAAAGATTTGAACTCACAGCCAGTCATAGACAAGTGTTAAGTAAACATATTATTCTCAGTCTCCATACCCTACCCTACCCTCTGATTCAAAGCATACCAACCCTCTGATCTCTCAGGTCCCTTCCCTAGTCCTATAATAGTTCCTCATGAATCTAGAAGTATTCCTCCCCACTGCCATGGGCAATCAAATTTTTCCTATTCTTTATCCCCTTTCCTCTCAGTTATACTCTCTTATTTTCTAAAGGGACAACTCTCCCTTGATTAATGGGTTAACCAATGTGTTAGCAAATGTTCATGGTTTAAGGCATTACCTCTCCCACACTCCCATGTTTCCATTTTTATAAGAATCTTCTCAAGACTATACCTTTAATTCCAGAGACAGAAAGCTAAGGGAAATATTTAGGGAACAAGCAGGCTTTTTGACACCTCTCAAATCATATGTAGGTAAATGCTTAATACACATACACTCTGCTTGGACTACAATACTGATTTTGACACTAATTAACTGTGTGGTCTTGGATCAAACTCCTTAATCATTCTGTGAGTCAGATTTTCTATTTATAAAGTTTCCCCATGGAGAACTTCCTTGAGATAAAAGATAAAAGGTTTTATGAAAACTCAAGATATTATAACAAGAAGGAAAGGCAGTATGGCTTAGTGGATAATGGGCCCATTCAGATGTCTCAGACACCATGGGGTCTCCACCTACAGCTTAAGAAGTGCTGAAGGGGTTGAGAGTAGAAAAAGCTTAAGAAACCCTAATCCTGAGTTCAAATCATACCTCAGGTATGTACTGGCTCCCTAACTATGGATAAATTACTTCTCAGTTCCTCAGGAAATTCCCTAAGGCAGAAGTTCTTAGCTTCGAGCTCATGAACTTTTCAAAAAAAATCTTGATAACTATTTCAATATAACAGTTTCCCCTTGTAATCTTATCTCTTTTATATTATGCATTTAAAAACATTATTCTGAGAAGGGGCTTCACCAGACCACCAAAGGTATTTATGATACAAAAAGCAAGTGTAAGTACTCTCGTTCTGAAGCCATGAATTATGGACCACCAAGATCTGCTCGAGATATGGACGTTTTCATAGTGAAGGTCCCTGACACTGATGAAATTACAGGTCTGGGCCAAACAGTAAAATTAGATCAGTTCAGAATGATCTCGGTATCTGCTAAGATCCAATATGCTCGGTTCCTTCCTTTAGGGCCAGCCCACTCTCAATCCCCCAGGGCTGTTTTTCAAAATAACACTGATCTGGAAAGTAAGGAGCCAGAAAATCAGAAGCTACATTTGTAGACCAGAAAGAAAGGCTTGCGTCTAACTCTTTGACTTCTCTGGAAGTTTCACTTGCAGGGTGAGCCACAGCTTCACCAGGGAGGCAGATTGTTTGTTCTCTGGAAAAGCAGGGTCCCCTGCCAAGAGCAGTTTCCAAACCTAGCCTTGAAGAGATTTACTCCTGATGTCACTAAAAATTAATACCCAATAGCTAGTGGCCTTTGGACACACATTCATCTGCTCCTTAACCTCCATTCAACAAACACTTATTAGAACCCACGATGTGCCAGGCTAGGCCCTTCCTAAGGAGAGAAAAACTGAAATGAAACCATCCTTGCCCTCAGGTGGCTTACATTCTAGCCAGGTGATACAACATGCACACAAATAGATAAATATAAAGTATGTGCAAATTAGCATAAAGTCATTTCAAGAACTGGGAGACTGCGGAGAGGAGAGGTCGGACCTAGAGTAGGAGATGGTGCATGAGCAGTGCTATGAAGGAAGTCAGAGACCTTGGAGGAAAATTAATTCCTTTGGAATCAGTGTGGTATTATGGAAATGCTCTGGATCTGCATTCAAAAAACTTAGTAAACTAAGATGCTTACGAGCCTGTGGCCATGGGCAAGTCATTCATCATCTCAGCCTCAGTTTCCTCATCTGTAAAATAAGGACTACCTCATGGGGTTGTTGTGAAAGCACTTTTTAAACAGATAGTGTACCCTTATTTGTTCTTCATCCTCTATTAATCTTTTAAATAAATATTTATTTCTGGTCCTGTCACTTAACACTTCAGAAAACTTTCAGGAGTCATTGTTCAGTGGAATCTGACTGTTCATTACGCTGGGGACCAGGACACATCAATGCTGACCATGGGGTTTTCTTGGTAAAGACACTGGATTGATTTGCCTTTTCCTTCTCCAGTGGATTAAGGCAAATTGAGGTTAAATGACTTGCCCAGAATAATACAGTTTGTGTCTGAAGCTAAATTTGAACTCTGGTCTTCCTGACAGCCAAGCCTAGTGCTCTAACCATTAAACCACCTAGCTGCCTCCAATCAGGAATTCCCTAACATCTACCAAATAAAGTTGGAACTCATTAGTCTGACATTCAACACCTTCCACAAACTGACTCCAACATGCCTTTCCAGCATTATCTCACAGTGTTACCTGTCATATACTCCACCCTCCAGACCTGCCCTCCTGTAGCTTATTTGTCATATTTCCAATACACTCTGTGCTTTAAGACTTAATTTTTAATCCTGCAGGAGACACTGTCCACATAATCCTGGGAAAGCCATTTCTCCCTTTGTGCCTCAGTTTCTATATTTGTAAAATGAAAATAAAAATGGCATCAATCTCATAGAGTTGTTCTAAGAAAATGTGTCCCCAATGAAATAAGACAATGTGTCCCCAAAAAGTTTTAATGTTGTTTTAAGCTATTAAACTAATAATACCTTAATAGCTATTAGTAATAGTTACTTACAGTTTAAGACTGCACTAAGACCTTTGGGACACAACATGTAAAGCACTTTCAAATCTTCAAGTGTTGTGTAAATGTTAGCTATAACCTTAGTTACTCCTCCTTCTTATAGCCCTTCCATACCTTCCTTGTTGTTCCTGTTGGTCCTTTCTTTTTCTCAGAGGACCAATGATATCAGGAGGATGATGTCTTCACTTTCTGGAGAACTGGATTTAAGTGAGGCACAGCTGTGCAAAGTCATCAGCCTCACTCTCTCCTCCAGGGTCAACAGAATCCAGTGGCAAGACATACATCAGGATGACTAGCGATGGCCCAGGTATAGTAGGAGACCTTGGCCTTTTTAAACTAAGGTCTTTTCCCAGGTCTCAGTTTGTCTAAGGAAAAACCCATTTAGTAATTCAAGGCTAGGTAAGAATTGAGGCAAAAGATCTCATTTGACTTTACAAAAGAATCCGTTTGGGAGGGGAAGATCCTTGGAGTTTCT
The DNA here is from genome assembly GCA_023548195.1 of Bettongia penicillata ogilbyi. Taxonomy (NCBI): domain Eukaryota; kingdom Metazoa; phylum Chordata; class Mammalia; order Diprotodontia; family Potoroidae; genus Bettongia; species Bettongia penicillata. The sequence goes on from JAJHZJ010000145.1 coordinate 2,055,473, forward strand.
GGCAATAGCAGAAACAATTGCTATCTGAACTCACTCTTCAAAATCTCTTCTTACCTACCAGATTCAGCTCAAATGCTCCTCCTTAAAGACTTACTGCTTGGATACCCCTCTTTGGAAGTGTAATCCCTTAATCCTATGGGTTCTCAAAGTATCTTGTTCATGCCCCTTCGGGGCAATGATTTTATATTATAATTATTTGTGTACGTGTCTTATTTCCCCCCAAAGTAGTATACTTCTTGAGAACAGAGAACAAACAGGGTGTTTTTAATTTTCATTTATTTAAAATTTATATTTAAATTCAGTAAATATTTATTAAGGGTCTGTTATATAGAATGCACCAGCAACTATCTAAAGATAGTTCTTAACCTGGGGCTTATGAACTTTTAAAAAAATCTTTACTATTTTGAGTACCACATTTCAATATAATTTGTTTCCTTTGCAATTTTGAGTATTCTGTTTTGTGCATCTTAAACATTATCCTGAGGAGTTCATTGGCTTCACCAGAATGCCACTGGTATCCATGACACAAAAATATAAGAACTTTTGACTTAAACTCTTTCCTCCTGAAGCTGAGAATCTAAGGGGGAAAGAGAAACATGGACACAAATACTTATCATACAAGGGACAGTCTTGTTGCTTTGTTGAATTATTCTTTAGTCATCATCAGACTCTTTGTGACCCCACTTGGGGTTTTTTTAGCCAAGATATTGGAATGGTTTGGCATTTCCTTCTCCAGCTCAATTTTCAGATGATGAAACAGAGGCAAACAGAGTTAAGTGACTTACCCAGGGTCACACAGCTAACAAGTGTCTAAGGCCATATTTGAACTCAGAAAGATGAGTTTTTCTGACTCTAGGTCTTACATTTTGTCCACTGTACCATCTAGCTGTCTCAAGAAACTTTGCATAGAGGAATGATTCAGGCAAAGTGCTAAAATAAATAAATGAATAAATCCTTTTCCTTCAGGAAGGAGAGAGGAAGTTGGAAAATATTTCAAGAAGAAAGTGGTACCTGAAATGAAGATGGGGGAAATTCCATTACAAGCATGAAGAGGAATGTTGTAAGCAAAGACTGAATACAGTGAAGGGCAGGAGGAGAATGGAGAGTGAAGGGGAGGCCAGTGTGGCTTAAATGAAGGGAAGTAGTATGAAAATAGGTTGCAAAGGGAAGTGGAGAGCAAATTGAGGAGGACCTTGACATGACCACAGCTAGGAAGCCAAGCCAGCTGGTCTGCAGAGCAAAAAGGCTATAACCTTCTCTTCTGCTGTAAGGCTGCCTAGAAACAACATATCAAAACAAGGAGACATTGAATTTCTGGGCTGATGTTTGGGCTGGTTTATAGACACTCTGGCGGTTGAATTACATATTTCAAAAAGAGAAGAGTGTCAGATGAGCCTTTCTCATGATCAAACAATGTAGCTGAAGACTCTGTTTACCTTGTTGAATTTCCCTAAGTTTGGGTGTTTTTCCCCCTGAGCTATTGTGTCAGTCCTTAGAAAAAGTCTTGTGTGTTGGGACTGTTCTATAGTCCAGTGATACCAAACTCGAAAAGAAACAGGTGCCAGTAAATCATACCGAGGATCCCTCAGAGCTGAATATTGACTTTGTGCATTTTAAACGTTATGCTGAAAAGGAGTTCATTGGCTTCAACAGAATGCCAATGGTATCCATGACATGTAGGCATTAGTTTTAAAATGCAATATTTTCTACATTTTATTATATATTTTTTATTTTACTAAATATTTCCCAGTTACATTTTAATTTGGTTCAGGCCATACTCTGGAGTGTTATGGGCCTCCCAGGACCCATGTCTGACATTTCTGCCATAAGCTGCTTGAGGTATTAAACACAGAATTCACCAAAGGGATCAGAAATTATGACTTTGTCCCAAAGTCAGTGACATTTGCATTCTTCAGCACAAGTGGACTCCTTTTCCTTGGACAGGCCAGTACCAGAGCTTTTGTGATCCTGGCTGTCAATCAACAAGCATTTGTTAAGCACCTAACTTGGTCAAGTACTATACTAGATATTTAGGACAAAGAGATTTAAATGAAATAAATAGGCCCTGACCTCAATGACCTAATAGTTTCTCAGGAAATCACATTTTATCAGTTTTCATAGGATTCTAAAATTTGAACGCAAATATCAAGAATATGTTGTTTCTTTGACAGGCAATGGGAGTCAACTGAAAGTCTTCAGTTACAGGAATAAAATAATGAGAATGGTACATTAGGATGATTACCTGGGCAGTAAGGATGAAGATGGATTAGAGAACATATATATGATATATGATAGAGATGACGATATGATGGATAGAGAATATATATATATTAGAGAACTATATACAGAAATCAATCAAAACAGCCTAAGCAGGAAGAAATGAGGAGCTGAATGAGAGTGATTACAGTTTTAGTGGATAGGTGGGAATTGATGAAAAGACACTCTAGAGGTAACTTTCTTTGTATCCCCAGAAATTAGCAAAGTGTCTGGTACACAGTTAGCACTTAATAAATGCTTCCTGTTGAATCAACAGGGCTTGGTAACCAATTGGATATGGGGATGAGGAGGAGGGAAAAATCAAAGATGACTCCAAAGCTTTGAGCCAGGGCGACAGAGAATGGTGGTACCTTCAACAGAAAAAAGGAAGTTAAGAGGAAGGAACAAGTTGTGGGGAAAGATGATGAGTTCAGTGTTGGAGATTATGTACTGGAGATTCTGGCAGGTCATCCAGGGGAAGATATCCAATAGGTGGTTGGAAATATGGCACTGAAGTTCTGGGAAGAGGCAGTAGATTAGAGATACAGATTTGGAAGTCAAATATATAGAGAAGAGAATTAAATTAAATCATAGGAATCTAGAGAATTATCAGTGGATAGAACTGTGTATAAAGATGATTATTATTCTGTATAAAAATGATGTCAAAGACAGTTGTGAGGGAGAGAGCAGAATGTAGAGACAGGAAAAGAGACAAAAGAGTGGTCACTATCTTTCCCAGGGCGGCACCTTGCACATAGTTACTTAATCAATGTTTGTGAGAACACAAGCTTCTTTCCTTGAAGGGTATAGGACAAGAAGGATGAGAAATGGCTAGCAGCACTCTCATTAGCCTTAGGCTTGTTTTAGGCTCCAGGCTCATTCCAGAGGACTTAGCTGATCCTGAGGATGATTCCTGCATTTAAATTCTTCTAGGATATCCAGGCATATGGGCTTTGACTGAGAGTGGAACAAAACCTCAGAAGTACTTTTTTAATTGACCTGGTATACTTGGCATGGGCAGGTTGGTGGCAAAGTAGATAGAATGCCAGGCCTGGAGTCAGGAAGACTCATCTTCCTGAGTTCAAATCTGGCCTCAGACATGTACTAGCTGTGTGCTCCTGGGCAAGTCACTTAACCGTTTGTCTTAGTTTTCTTATCTGTCAAATGAGCTGGAGAAGGAAATGGCAAACCGCTCCAGGGTCTCTGCCAAACGCAACCCTGAATGAGGTCACAAAGAGTCCTCCATGACTGCAAATGACTCGACAACCACTTGGTATCCTTTGCATCAGAGAAGACCTGGAACTGGTTGGGGCATCACCCACCAAAATGGGCCCACCTCCAAACAGACTGACGGCTAAATGAGAAGTCCATTTGCTGCCTCCCTCAGTTCTCTTTTATTCCCTACTCCTCATTTGCTTAGGCTTCAAGGACAAAGTCCTTTCATTTTGTTTTTTTTCATACTTTACCCTGGTCCATGTGTGAACCATCAACTATAGCTGGCAATTAATTAATCAAGGGCCTGCTTGTGCATACCCAGCCCATTCCATTCCAAGATGAGACTTATTATCACAACTGTTTTTAAACCTAGACTCAACAGATATTTTCCAAATGGGGAAACAAATACTAGCATTCCTAAATAATCAATTATGTTGATTCTTGGGTATAGATTACAAAGGCCTTTAAAAAAATGATGCAGTGAAAAGATCACTGGAGCCAAATGTACTTAGATCCAGCATCAGCTCTAGCTAGCTATGTGACCTTAGCCAAGTCTCTCCACCTCTCTAGATTTGAATTTCCTCATCTGAAAAATGAAAAGGGTGTACTTGATGGTCTTTTGGGTCCACTGAGAGAAAAAAACTGAGAGAAAGACAGAGACAGAGAGAGACAAAGAGGAGAGAGAAAAGACAGAGAAGAGACAGAGAAGAAGAAGGGGAGAGACAGAGAGAGAGGAGAAATAGAGAGAGGAGGGAAAGAAGGAAGGAAGGAAGGAAGGAAGGAAGGAAGGAAGGAAGGAAGGAAGGAAGGAAGGAAGGAAGGAAGGAAGGAAGGAAGGAAGGAAGGAAAAAGGAAGCTAATGCTGGGTTTTGGATAAACTGAATTAATCCTTATATGCTTGCTGCTTCAACATATAAACTAAACAGAAACCACTTTTCCATGGTGCCGGCTCCTCAAGTAAGGGGCCTTAACAGGCTAAAAGGCAGAAATTCATCTTGTGCCCCCAGAAAAAGAACAATTGAATGGTTCTTTTATCACAAGATCTTTACCTGTAGAAAGTAAGGGACATTCGAAGCTTTTAATCAGATAAATGTTCAGTAAAAAGAAATGTTCCTTATAAAAATGAGAGGTTTTTTTTTTTAAAACATTATACAAAATGAGTCAAGAGAATGATATTTCTCATGCATGGAAAATGCTCTGGATTTGGAGTCAAAGGACCTAAGGCCCCAAAGTGCCTCTGCCACTTAGTAGTTGTCTGCCTAGAGGCAAGTTGGTTAAAAGCTCCTTAAACCTCATTTTCCTCATCTGTAAAATGGAGGTGATAGGAAGGCATGTTAAACGTGGTGGAACTGTAGCTCACCTACCAAACTTCCTCCACAAGGCATATCAAATGCACGAAACCAAATTCCAATAGAGAAATTCTCCCGAAAAGTACATAGAAGTCTTTTCTTTTGTAGTCCAGGAAGGCTTAGAGAAACAAAGAAATGGAGAGAGAGACAGAGACAGAGACAGAGACACACAGAGAGAGAGAGAGAGACACAGAGAGAGACAGAGAGACAGAGAGAGAGAGAAAGAGAGAGAGAGAGAGAGAGAGAGAGAAGAGAGAGAGAGAGAGAGAGAGAGAGAGAGAGAGAGAGAGAGAGAGAGAGAGAGAGAGAGAGAGAGAGAGAAGGTAGGGCATCCCAGAAGTAGCATAGGGCCCAGGAGCAGTGCCCATGTATCACTCACTACTCAGTTCCAAGTACAGTGCAGCGAATTCCGGAAAGTCTGAGTGTGCCTGAGATTTCTGGGACAAACTGGGGACTCATCTTGGGACTCATTTCTAGCCTCCAGGCTGTGGAATCACCAGGACCTACCAAAGAGGAGCCTGCAAGCCAGTCACTCTGAACCGGTGGAACCAGCAGGCTAATCATGGTTCAGTGTGGTGGTAGTAGTCTTTGAAACTCAGTCATAAACAAACCAGAAAGGCCACACCTGGGCCAAGAACTGGGAGAGCTCCAATAAGAAGGGCGATGAGCTCACATCACCAGGAATTACACCATTTTGGGGACCTTGAAAGCTTCCAGGCCACTTCTACCCCTCCTACAGCCTTGAGGTAAGTACAAGGCAGAGAAGGACGTAAGAAGACAGCAGATCAGGCCAAACATTCTTCACGCCTCCAAATGCACAGAACCCAGTACTAACAGAGAGCGTAGGTAGAAAAGGAAGCTGGAAGAATGAGCAAAAAAGAAAACAAACAAAAATCCCCGCCTCCCCCCCTCCCATAAAGAGTGCTTATGGCTCAAGACACAAGTCCAAAAAGAGCCAATCAGGTCTTACTCTGAATGCATGACTCAGGTGTTCAAAACTTCCCTGCAGATTTTTGGTTTAGTGGAATAGGGAGCCTGCTAATGGTCTGTAATGACCACCAACATTTGGCTTTGTTTCTTTCCACCAAAAAGAATTCCTATTGAAATTTAAAATTTCTCTGAGGAATTAGAAAGAAAAGAATGAATTAGTCCTGGGAGTGGATCCAATAATCAACTGGCATTTTAAGCACCTACTAAGTTTTGGGTAGGGCAGGTAGGAGGTGAAATGGATATACAGGATATACAGACTCATCTTCCTGAGTTCAGACTCTCAGACACTTAAAGGCTGTGTGACCTTGGGCAAATCACTTAACCTTGTTTGTCTCAGTTTCCTCATCTGTAAAATAAGTTGCAGAAGGAGATGGCAAACCACTCCAGTATCTTTGCCATGAAAACCTCAAATGGGGTCCTAAAGAGTCAGATATGACTGAAAGTACTGAACAACAAAAAAGTATTGGATGTTGGGGGTGGGGAAGGGGAAGAGGAGGCAAAGATCACCAATGGAACCATCCCTGCCCTCAAGGAACTTAAATTCTTTTGAGGGGCCTGACAGGTTTGAAGATAAGTAAGTACAAAGATATCTACAAAGCAAACACAAAGTAATTGGAAAGGTGACTTTAGCACCTGGGAGAATCAGAAAATGCCTGTCCAAAGAGGTTCGGGGAAAACTGAGACTTGAAGGGAGCTAACATTCAAAAAGACTGAGGTGAGAGGAAGGAGAGCAGCCTGGGAATGGGGGAAAGAACCTGTGAGAAACAGCAAATGAGCCAGGTTAGCTAAAACAGAAAGAATGAGGGTGACTCCTGTGTAATCAACCCAGAAAGCAAGGTAAGCACTAAATTGTGAGGACTTCAAATGCCAACTGGAGGGGGTTTTATAGTGTCCTAACGGCAATTAGGAGCCACTGATAATAATATTAGCAAGCATTTAATATTATTATATTAGTTTAATAATATTAGCTAGCATTTATATGGTGCAAGGTTTATAAAGTGCTATACATACGTGAACTCACTGGATTCTTGGATCTTCCCAACAATGCTGTAAGGCAGATGCTATTTTTATACTTCTTCCCATTTTTACAGAGAAGGAAGGGCAGCTAGGTAGTGCAGTGGATAGAGCACCAGTGCAGGAGTCAGGAGGACCTGAGTTCAAATCTCACCTCAGACAGTTGGCACTCACTAGCTGTGTGACCTTGGGCAAGTCACTTAACCCCAACTACCTCATCCTGGGTCATCTCCAGTCATCCTGATGAAGATCTGGTCACTGGATTCAGATGGCTCTGGAGGAGAAGTGAGGCTGGTGACCTGTACAGCCCTCCCCACTCAAAACAAAGTCAAGTGCAAGTCATGCCATTATTTCTCTGATGGCGTGGTCTTCTTCAGCAATGAAGGACAAACAGAGACTGAGAAAGGTTAAGTGATTTTTGTAGGGTCGCATAGTCTGAACAAACCTGTTTAATTATATAACATAGGGAAATTACTTATAGAAAATTTTATATAGAAAAGAATTCATTGACTGGATTCCTCCTTGGTAGAAAACCAAATTATTGTTCTTTATTCATGTCACTTGTGTCTGACTCACTGCCGGGCGCTGTGCTAAGTGTTTTATAAATATTTATCTCATTTGAGACAGATTTGAGCTTCATAACAACCCTCGGAGGTAGGTACTATTATTTTCCCCCTTTACAATTGAGGATATTGAGGCAGACAGCGATTAAATGACTTGCCCAGGATAACACAGGTAGGAAATGTCTAAGGTTGGATTTGAACCCTGGTCTTTCTGACTCCCGGGCCAAATGCACCACCAGCTTCCTTACAACCCTAAGGCCTCCCCAGCAGAAGAATGGTTCAGACTTAGATCTTCTGACTCCAAACCTCATTCACCATGTGATGAGAAAGCTTTACTCTCATTTTCCCTCTCCAGATATCAAGCTATATTGGATATAAAGGTTAGAGTTATGTGGGCAATAAAATGGAGGACTGGATATTTTTTCTGATTCCCATGACCTCTCAAACTTTCCTAAAACAGAAATTAGACACTAAAGATAAAGCAACTTGAACTGTCTCAATGGTCTAGGTGGATATCCAGAATCCAAAGGTTAAAAAACAAACAAACCCAAAATCTATGAACTGACATTCACTGACCTTAAGCTCACTCAGAATCCCTCTCCTATTTCCTATGCTATCTGCCTTACTAGTAGAACCAAGGACATGATACAAGTTTACAACAACTCACTCCTACAACCTAGTTCCCCTTTCCTTTTTCAAGTGCCTCAGAGACCCCGGCTTCAAACTGTAGAAATTTGCCCTAGCTGTGATGAACAGATAGGCAGCCACAACCCCTTATGAGCCAAAGTTTTCTCAGAATTCAATCCTGTAGCACCAGTACTGCAAAACTCTGGGCTACTGGTGCTAGGGTAAAGAAATAAGAAATAAAGGAAGCAGAATAGGGCACAAGGACAGGACATTATGTGTGTGTAGCACTCCACCCACCCTGAGGGAAAGGGCATAACATCTAGCTGGATCCAATTATGTCCACCCAAAAGTCACTTGGGGCAGATACCTAACTAAGCTGGTGAACTAAGAATTGTTCAGTGTGGAAGGAGGCTAAAAAGCTTTTCAATCTACAACCCAAGGAGACCAGGGTCAGAGGGGAGGGAATCAGAAAGTGAGTGATAGGGAAAATAAGAGGGGGTGGGGGTCTAATTGCCAAATATTTTAGGAAAAAGAAAATTAAGACTTTGAACATAAGCAGATAAATCAACAGGAAAAACAGTAATAACAGAAGAAAATATGACCTCCAGATCTAATAAATTAGGTCAGACATCTATGAATAAATACTGTAAAACAAAGGAAAATTATCGAACATTTGATGAGACAGAGGATCCTGTAGAATTTGAGAACATAGAACCATCATAACAGTATTTCTGAATGGTTCAAAAGAGAAATGAAAATAATGAGGGCAGAATTTCTGTCCTGCACAGCAAAAATAATGAACGTAAAAACTGGAATCTGTAATGACAAGTCTCATCAAAGAAAGAAAAGAGAGAACAATATATTGGAAATGCAAATACACAAAAGTAAAGGGCAATCTAGAAGAAAAGAAGCAAAAAACAATATATTAAAAGAAATTAAAACCTTAAAAGAAAATATGCTCACCATGCAAGTAAAACATATTAATCTTGAATACAGGATGTATAGAAATAACCTAAGGATCATAGGTCTTCCCCGCCCCCCCCCCCCCAAAAAAAAACATTGACAGGACAGAATAACTTCATACCATAATAAAGAACTTAGGAACATAGAAAATGGAATTTCACTAGAAAGAATTCACAGATCTTCCACAGAAAAACAAAAACAAGAAAATTTCAAGACGCATAGGGGTTAAATTGAGCAACTCAATTTAAAAAAAAAACAAGTTCTTTAAGGAATCAGGAGAAAATTTTTCAAATACAAAGAAAAGGACCTTCAAATAACTCAAAACTATTCTGTGGCCACTAGAAAATATTGGGCATTATGTATTAAAAATGTCCACTTATTTCAATATTTCAAGAATCTTTAATTCCATCATAATAATAATCTCTTCTACAAGAACTTATTCCACTTAGTAGACAGTAGCACAATTCATTAGATAAGATACTAAACTTAGAGTCAGGAAGACCTAGGTTCAAATCCTACCTCAGGCACTTAGTAATTCTGTCACCCAGGACAAGCCACTATCTACACTGTGCCTCAGTTTCTTTATCTGAAAAATAAGTCAGTTGGACTCCATGGACTTTCTAGCCCTAAATCTATGACTGTGACAGGCTTCTTGAATTGTCAACAGCTTAGGGGGAAAAAGTCATCTCTTAGTGACCAGTATTGATGAATCTCTCCAAATTTAGCTAGGCTGGTCCTGAGACGACAGAAGGTTTTCCATCTTGGAAGAACATATTTCTGTTCCACTGTCATAGCTATCAAAGATCTTGGGTCACCTCCTGACCAAAATGACATCTGGGAATAATATACATTCATGTAATAAAATTGCAGCAAAACTGACTAAAACTTTGAAAATAATTTTATTTAGCACAAAAAAATATACATTTTGTAGACATATTTTAGACTTGATAAGCCCAATAAGACTAGTTCAGAGTCACAAAGTCAAGATAAACCTGAAAAGCATGTTGTAAAAAAGTGAAACATATATTTTAAAAATTAGCACAGGTTGACAAAGGCTAATCACCATTAGTAAGATGTTTTTCCTGCTGCCTGAAATAATATGATAACAAGAGGCAGCTGCTTCAGTAGAAATGGTACATGGGTGATTCTGAAGAACATAAGGAGATCAGGTAATTGACTAGTGAAGCTAAAAATTTTACCTTCAATTAAATAATCAACAGCTCCATGCATCATCATAATCCTCTCACTCCCTCTACCTACCTACTATCAAATCAATATGTGGCTGGCAGTTGTCTAAGAAACCATTTCCTCTGTCCCTTTAAACTAGCACTCAGTGTCCATTTTTTAAACATTTATTCAATTAGTCCAGTATAATTTGCAAATAATGGCAAGTCTGTAGTAATGCAGATTCCGTAGGCAGCTAAGGAAAAATAAGACCTTCAGTCATTGCATAAAATAAACACAATTTAGCCTCCTGTTGAGAAGGTCCTCCCTTCCATCAGTTTGATTCTGTGTCCTTAATAAAAAAAACTTCAACAAATGTTTTAAAGCATTGAATTTTTAGCTTCCATTTGCCAGAGTGGATGAAAACATGAGCGATAGTAATATTAACAATCTCAAAGTTATTAAGAGGCAGTGTGGTTTGTGGGCAGACACTAAACTGAAAATTCAGGAAGACGGCTGTTTAGATTGCACCTCTGGTACTTACTATCTGTGTGAGCACGGACAAGTCTTTTAGCCTCTTTGAACCTCAGTGTCTTCATCTGTAGAATGGGGATGGTAGCTGTGGTACCTACCTCAAAGGTTGTTGTGATGTTTTTACAAGAGAAAGTATGTAAAGTAATTTTAAAATGTTATAGTTTCACATGAAGTTATAGTTGTTATTTTTTGTGAGGCATTTGGGGTTAAGTGACTTGCCTAGGGTCACACAGCTAGCAAATGTCAAGTAACTGAGCTCATATTTGAACTCAGGTCCTCTTGACTCCAGGGCCCATGCTCTGTCTACCATGCCACCTAGCTGCCTCTAAAGGTCAGTTATTATTATTTCTTTAGCAGGGTTGTCTCTACTTTACTCATTGATAAAGAATGACAAGAGCTCAAAGGGATTTGGGCAAGTTCCCAGATTTTGCAGATGAGGAACCAAAGACTCAGAGAAATGAAACATTGTTCATAAACTCACACAGTTAGAGACAGAATTGGATTTAGATCTCTGGTTTCCTGACTCCTGACATCTACCATTCACTGTCCACTACATGATGCTGTCTTCTGAGTTTTTGCTTACTGGTGATCCTTGTTCCTGAAGTGCCCTCCCCATCTTGATTATCTGACAGCTTGCTGGTGGAGGGGAGGCCTTTGATAAGTTTTTAAAGTGTAAAATGTTCCTAAGACCAAAAAAGTCTGAAAATCACTGGACTAAATTATCTCTAATTCATTTAATTTTAAGTCTATGGTACCTCATAATGCTTCTCCAGGCAGGTTGTTGGGTTTTGTTTTTGTTATTGTGTTAAAATATACTCCACAGACAAACTTTTTCTTCTGGATAGAAAAATTTTCCAGTATTCATTTCCTCAATATTTTGTCCCCTATGAGTTCAACTATCCCATCATCTGACAGAATGAGATTCTGTATGTTGACCTGGGAGAACAGGGAGAAAGGTAGCTGTAACAGCAAGCAAAATGGGAATTTTTGTTGTTTTCTTTTTGGAGTTCAGTTTCCCAGGCTCAAGCTAAATTGTGAGCCTCTGAAGGCTCAATCTCCTTTGAACCCTGAGAGTTCACAGCTGTGTAGGTTTTGTGCCTACTAAGTCTGAGTCAATCAGGAGCCAAGTCTTTGTTATACATATATACACATACTGGGAGGTTAGTATTTTACTTTGGGAATTTGCTTATGAGAAGGATCTTGTGATTCTCTGCTAGAGAACCTGAGTGACTGTATGTTCAGATGTAAAAGTTTTCTTGATCTAGGGGTGTATGTAAAGTATATAGCAATATTACTTTGATTCAGACAGTACAGCCCTGTCTATTGGTCTTTATTTCTCTGCTTATATTTTCTCTGTTTGTATTTTCTGAATGCAATTAAAAAGGATTGCTGACCCCTCAAAAGTTACTTTTCTTTTAGAAAAGCAGATCTAAGATCCTGTGCTAAGCAGGCCATCCTGGATGTGTGTTGGGGTAATTGCTGCTACAGTAGCTCAGACTGGAAATTTTATAGGTGGAGGAAATTTCTAATGTAGGAATCATAAACCCAGGATCAAGTCTTGGCCAGAGAAGAGATGATGAAATATACCTTTCACTAGAAAGGTGGAGAATTATGGGCTTGAAGTGTTGCTTACCCTGTCAGAAGTGGTCAAAAGCAATTGCTGAGTTGGTTTTACTAAAATGTTTTTCCTTTGTGCCAAGAAGGCTCTTTCTGTGTATTGAGCAGGGAGGAAAAAAAGGAGAATATCTGGAGTTGGTTTTGACATAAAACAAAAAAGAAATAACATTAAAAATAAATTTTAAAAAGAACAAAAAAACCCAACTACCTTTCTGCAACGTACCCAGCAAATAAATGGTCATTCTATTTTTACTTGAAGACTTTAGTAAAGAGAGATAACTATCTCCTGATGCAACACATTCCACTTTTAAAACACTAATCTTTAGGTATCTTTTTCTGACAAGAGATTAACTCTGCCTTTCTGCAAATTCCACCCACTGCTTCCAATTCTGCCCTCTAGAACCAATCCCAACGGATAGAATTCTTCTTGAACTTGACAGCCCTTTAACTATTGAAGATAACAATCACATCCCTACTCCTTCCCTCAGTCTTCCCTTCTTTAAGCCAGAAGCCCTCAGTTCTTTCAATTGATGGTCTCAAGGCTCTTAATCATCCAGATGATTCTAATCAAAATGCTCTACAGCTCATCAAAGTCCTTCCTAACATGCAATACCCAGAACTAAACACACTATTCTAGGTGTTTTGGGACCAAGGAAGAATTCAACAGAATTATCATGTACACAGTTCTGAACACTGAACCTCTATTAATGCAAACTAGTGTTATATCAGGGATTTGGGGATGCCAAGTAAGAGTGATGATCCAAAAAAAGAAATATTTATTGTGGTAAGAAATAATATTAGTGCTCCTGTCCAAGAAGGGAAAAAAAGTCTTCTGAGTCATATTAAAACACATATTATTCAGCATATTTCTAAATCTGTAGAAATAAATATGGATCTATACCACATTACAAAAATATGCATATTCTTTAGTCTGACCTACCTGTAGCTTCCAATGCTACACCTGGATAAAAATCTGTAAGAAAATGTTCCCAGCAATACTGTTTATAATAAGGATATATCATGATATATGAACATAGTGAAATATTATTGTATATCCTAAAGTGACGCAAACAAAAGAAAGCAAGACCAAATGAGCAATATATCTAATAACCACAACAATGTAATAAAGACATAACAGCAACAAAGAGTTAACGTGATACACATGGTAAATAAAGTCAGGACGGATTAGGAAAATAAGGACATCTTAGGTACTGCTCTGTTCATAAACACAGCATTGGAGGTGGAGTTAATGAGTAGATAATGGAAAACAATACCTACAAAATTATTTATAATATTTTGTTTGTTTCTGTTTGCATGGTGATTATATTCTTATGTACTTATTCTTATGTTGAGAAATAGCATCATTCAGTGGATAACAGCTCCCTTTGGAGCCACTGCTGACACATTCTGGCTGAGCATCCAGCTACAGGTCACTTGACTTCTCAACACCTCAGAAAACTGTCTTAAATTTCAAATAAGTTGCTAATCTGTATCTATGAAGAGAATTTCCACACCACCCATTCTCTTCTCTGATCTAGAACCACTCCCTTGTTCATATATCTGCATACTGGTACTTCTTGATGGAAGTAAAGATAAAATTTATATTACAGAATTACAAAATAAATAAAACATGAATGAATTTTTAAAAATTGAAATATCTGACTCGAATGAGTCTATGACTTCAGGAGATAAAATGTGATCTTAGATGAAGCATAAATATCTAAGGTTAGTCATTTCTATTCTTAAAACAAAAGTGTTGGATAAAGAATGTCGTGACAAAAAAGAGAGAATGAGAAAGGAAATGGAAGAATAAGAGAAAGAAGGCAAGAAGCGAAAGGAAGGAAGAAAATAAAGAGAAACAAGAAAATTCACATATTGAGTGATTGAAAGGAGGAGGAATGAAGAAGAGAGAAAAAAGAAGAAAGGAGAAAGGAAGAAAACAAAGGGGGAGGGAGGGAGGAAGGGCATTATTTAATCTTTAAAAATTTGAAATATTAAAAAAATTAATGTTAAATAATGGCTAGCATTTATATAGCACCTACTAAGTAGTGGGACTGGGCTAAGGTTTTTCCAAATAACACTTGGGCCAAACTATATGAATACTCAAGAGATCTCAGATAAGGGTTTCAGACTTAACTGAGATCAGAGTTCTTAAAACTTCAGTTTTCCTAAAGAGATTCGTTCTTCCTTCCCCAACTCTCTCATCCTCTAACTCGTTTCTGGGTTATGAGTGTGTGAGGGAAAATCATTGACAAGAGGGAGCCTTTGATTAGAAAGAACTCCCATCCTACCCACATAAAGGAAAGAAAAGAATTGGATCCATGGTGAGATGAATTCTGCAATTCAGAGGCCGCCCAGCCATGGGAAAATGACTCTGATACCTCCAAGATCTCATCCCTGCTCACTTTTGTCCTGATAACCTCGACGTTTGCGTTCTAATAAGAGGGACACATACCCTCCCTAACAACCTGGCTTCCTGTGTGCGCCTGCCTTGCACAGAGAGGAGCTCCGTCGCTGTCTAGAATTGGAATGAATTAAATTTAAAAAGCAGCCCCCAAAGAATCTAGCAGTCCGAGCCATGAAAACGCTTTTGTTCATATCCATCACCAGATTTGTTTCCAAACAAAATATTTTCTGCTCCTGTGTAGACCTAGTTTTTGAGCAGATTTCCCCGTCCTGCCCCCACCAGACCCCTTGGTCTTTTGAGGTCTTTACAGACATTAAAACTGGCTGATTAAAATGTGCATCTCAGTCAAAGGGACAAATAACAACAATAATGGCCTCATTTAACTGATGTTTTTAAATCCATTGTCATTGACTCCTCACTTCAAACTGGTGGTCCAGGCAAAACAAGTGTTGTGTATCTGACCCCTTTGGCAGCCCTCACATCTGGTGAACTCTTCCGCTTTCAACTCCTAGTCTTGCGCCCTTTCCACTAACACCGGCTTTTCGTAAGTAGCAACATCTTGGTCCCACATCTGTAGATGTTTTGACTTGGGTTTTCTTTGGACAAGACCTTTGATTTCATTGACGTGGGACAACTCTTTCCTTCAATGCAGACCAAACAGCTTGCCTGTTATTTTATCATCTTAAAGAATTGTCTATTTCACTGAGGTGTTAAATGATTTAGTGAATCCCTTCATGGTCACGCAGTTATGTGTATCATTCAGCACTTAAAATACAGGTCTTATGGATTCTAAGGCAAGCCTCATTACATCTCTGAGACACAGAGACAGAGAGATGTCTCTGTCATATATATCTTATACATAGATCTCTATAGAGATATCTTTTAAATTTGCATATAGATCTATGTCTTTTACATTTGCAAAGCCCTTCCTATACCTTATTTAATCATCTCAGCAATCCTGTAGAGTATAGCAGTTATCATTCCCATTTTGTAGAAGAAGAATTTGAACCTGAGAGAAGTTAAGTCACTTCCCAAGGTCAGAGGCAGTATTTCCTTCTCATTTTTTTCTGACTTCAAATAGAGCATTCTAAGAAAAGCAAGTCAACAGTGTCTCTCCCCAGAAGACTTCCTATTTAGAGCTATCATCAATAAAGTTGGCTTGTAATTTTCATTCATTCCAGTTAAATCTTTAAATCTCATTTGCCAAAACTCCACAACTTCTTTCATGTCTGTACCCATCTCTCCACTAAAACTCTCCATTTAAGTCATCATCCTAATTCAGGTCCTCAGCATTTCTCCCCTGCACTTTATAATTTGATTTACCTTACTCTGGCCTTTCCCTCTCTTCTCCATTTCTATCCAGGTTGTTATTCCAAAAGCATGGGTCTAGTCTTGTCACATACATGCTGGAGAATTTCCACTGACTTCCAGTTTCCTACAGGATGAAATAAAAATTCTGGTATTTTAAATCCTTTTCAGTATGGCTCTAGGTTATCTTTCCAGGTGCACTGCACATTATTCTCCTTCCCATATGCTAGGTTGCAGTCAAACTTGCCATATTTGCCCTTCCCTCTTCTACTTCCTTGCCTTTGAACAGTCTATGCTCCCCATGCCAGGAATTCATTCCCTCCTTCCTTCTGACTCATGATTTCTAGCTTCCTTCAAGGGCCATTTCCCACTAAAGTCATCTTCCCAAACATCTGTATATTTCACACAAAAGAATAGAAGCTTCCCCCCCCTTTTTTTTGCCTTTTGCATGGGGCTTGCTTGGCACAAGAACAAATATTTATGGGCTGAATGAATGAATGAGTGAAGAGACACACTTAAAGCATTTCAGAAATGAACGTGTTATAAGCAAGGCGGAGAGAGAAAGCAAAAAGAAAAATCTTCGAATAGAAGGAAGTTATGTTGGAGAGGAAGTTATGACTACACAGCAACAAACTTGGAAGAAAACATCTGTACATTTTAATTATAAGATTCCAAGCATCTGGATGATTGTCAGTCTGTTTTCCCCATTTTCTTATCCAGTGTCATCCCCCACCATGACCAGATCCATTGTGTCTATGCATTATATGTGAAGTCTCACTATTCAATTTTGTGGAAAAGGTACACTCTTGGCATGCTGACATATGACAGCCCAGTTGAAATCTGCACCTGACAGAAGAGTTCTTATCCCCAGGAGAGAGAAGTAGCTTAAAAAGAAAAAGAAAAGCGTTGACCTTGGAATCAGAAGATCTCTGTTTTATTTCTGGCTTTGCAAATTCAAGCAAGTTAGCTCTCCTCCCCTAGTCTTACAGTTCCCCATCTGTAAAATGAGGAAGGTTGGGTCTCTCCCATCTCTAAAGATTGCCGCTGAATCTGAGATGCAATTCCTCAAATCTAAATCCATTTCCTTGACTACAACTCCCTTTCCCAGATTAGTTGAAATGAATATTCACAGCTGTGAAGCAAGGAAAGGATAGGGTGATGGGTTTGAAAGTGAATAGATCTTTTTTGACTCATTCTATCAATAATCTAGTCTACGAGAAATGATTTCCTTTTTTCCCACCAGAAATGGTACCTTATCACATTCCCTGAGTTGGAGAGACCATAAAAACTAACCAAAAGCGGTCGTAGGCAATTATTCTTCATCAAAAATCCTCCCCACAGAGTTGGCAGTCCCTGAAAGTGAGGCTGTTTATAGAGTCAAAGTACATGGTGCACTGAAATCAATATCCTATTAAGTGAGCAAGGGCTTTGAATATCAAAGAACGATGGACTGGATCGTTTGGGCTATAAGAACATGACCCAGAGGATTAATCACACACTGTCATGTAGAAATTGGGGCAATTCTCCCAATCATTAACGTGCTGCTTACAGAAATGTGCTCTGCTGTTTGTCTTTCTGCTAAATGATAACCGTTTTCAAGTTGGATCTCCTGATAAAAGAGTTAAAAACAAGACCAGAGCTGTGTTGTAAAGGTCATACATGCTGATTCAACATTAAATAGCCAGGAAGCAAACAAATAAAAAATGCTTGGATTGTGGGCAGGATTCATACATTATTAATAATGCAGCTGAAATGTGGGCACGGAAATGGATGATTGTCAGTATCTTCCATACTCAAGTTGGGAAAAACCAAAGCCATGTCTGGGTCCTCCATTTGTGTTCAATGCAAATGCTTATGGATCTGATGGAGAACTAAGTGGGGTGCTGGAGTCTTCCTCGTACAAGACCTGAAGTTCCATAAAATCTGTGTTCCAGACTCCAGTTCTGTGGTAACCTTGGACTAGTGACTATCCCTCAATTGGCTTCAATTTCCTCACTTCTAAAAATTAAGTCATATAGATCATAAACGAATAAGGTCTCCCAGTATCAGAGAAGGGATTCAAACCTGTGTCTGTAATGACAGCAGGCCAACTCTTATGCCATATCACACCCACTCCCCCCTCCTCCAGTATTAGACTAGGTCTAAGAAATCTTTAAAATCCCATCTAACACAAAGTAGCAAACATTTATTAAGGTCTATCATATGGAAAGAATTGTGCAGAACACTGGGAATACACAGACACAATGAAAAATAGTCCCTGTCCTCAGTGAGCTTAAATCTTACTACCTACCCTGTGGATCTTACTTGGTTTTGGATAGACTAAAATAGGAAAATGTCCTTGTGTGATAGAATAGCCTTCATTAAAACCCAGATTTCACTCGGCTGAGTTTCTATTGACAATTGAGAGTCCCACAGCCTTTCTCTGCCCCCTCCCACCCCCCAATTCTCATGCTGAAGTTATTTGTGAACCATAAACATTAACCAGGGGTTATCTCCGGGAGCAATGCGTACACTGATTTCAGAATTGCTTTAATTCAGTAATCAGCCCACAAGCTTCTTGTTCCCTAAAAATCACATACAGATTTTATTTTCAGCCTAAAACCAACTATGACCTTTGAAATCAATGATATAACGCCACTCAAAGGATTAGCCAGTGCATCTGGGAGGGTGGGGCTGGGCAAGCATCCCTAGGGGTCCTGATGGGTTCTGATGGCAGTTCAGGGAGATTCTGGGCTGGGTCACAACCAGAAAAGAAATTTGGAAGTAGGGTGAGGGATCCTGGACTGCTGGTTGGGAGACCTGGGATCTAGTCTTAGTTCTTGCCATTAAGAATTGAATGGCACTGGACAAATCAATACATCTCTCAGACCGTTGGTTTCCTCATTTGTCAAATGGGGCTGAGCTCTAAAGTAACTTCTAGCCCTAAAAATTTTGCCTTGAATGCTGCTTTAGACTTCAAAGCTTGACCTGCATGAGGAAATCTAAGGAGATAAGACTGAATCATTCTGAACAGACCCATCACCATAATCCAAGTTGCCTTTTATGTACCTATCCCCTATAATAGTTTCAGTAGACTCAGAGGGAATCTTAATGCTCCCTCTTCTCGGGAGCAAGCTAATAACTCTTACATGTAGTCAGAGTTTCATTTCAGGAGAAATAGACCCAGAGGATCCCAATGCTGAAGTGCACCATGAGGTAGAGGAAGAGGGAATTTCTCCCATCCCATCTCTTGCAGTGCACCCTCCCAGTCAGTGCCTGAACAACTACAGTCAAGAAAATGGAAACTCGATCACCTCTTGTCTAACATTAAAAGGATTAGGTTGAAGAGAATAATGGACCTTCTTAAAATTCTTCCTGACTTAGAGCCAGTCAGTTCTCCCAAGACTACTTCTCTGTCAAGGCACCGATTCCGGAGCCTTCTCACTTGCTACCCATCATCACTGGCCACCTCCTCCAAATCATTTTAGCCCTCATCAACATCCTGAATTCTCTTCCCTTTTATCTATATGTCCTTTTACCCATTCATCTTCCTGTCCTTTATGACTTATCATTCAACTAAAAAACAAAGCTGCTAATTTTAACTGAAAACTTCCAATGCCAAGATCCTCATTTCTACCCTCTGGTTTGGTATCCAAAGACCCTGTGTCATACCCACAGACTCAGAGGAGAAAGGGAAGGAACAAGCATTAATCATAATAGAGCCTACTATGTGCCAGGCACATTTACAAGTGCCAAGCACTTTATAAACATTTCCTTGATTCCTCACAACAATCCTGGGAGAGAGGTGCTATTATTATTTAATTTTACAGCTGAGGAAACTGAGGCAGAGATTAAGTGACTTGTCCAGGGTCTCACAGCTGAGGCTACATGTGAATTTAGGCTTTCCTAACTCCAGGCTGCATCACCCCACTGAGTGCATCAACTAGCTGCTTCTCGACACAGGCCAAAATCCCTATTGCTGAGTTTCTCTGCCCAGTGCCCAGTTTAGGAGAGCGGCAGAGGGGAAACTATGTAGTGGTCAGAGAAAACTGTTATGATCTTGGATCGTATTCACAGAAACACAGCTTCCAGGAATGTGGCAGTCCCCTGTGTACTCTGACCTGGTCAGACTACAGTTGAAGTATTATGTTTAGAGCCGGACACCGAAAAGCATTGATAAACTGGAGTGTCCAGGAAGGCAAGCCAACCAGGATGGTGAAGGGTCTTTAGTCCGTGTCCTGTGAGGACCAGCTGAAGAAATCAGGTTATTTAGCTTGGAAAAAACAGGGAAGGGAAACCTGATGGCTATCTTTAAGTATCTAAAGCGTCTTTGTGGGGAAGAAGGATTGACTTGTTCTGTTTGGGGTAATGGAAGTTGCAAAGGGACAAATTTATTCTTAACTTCAGGAGAAAACTTCCTAACAATAACTAGAGTCCCAAAATGGAATGGGCTTCTCCTTAATTGGAGCAGAGGTTAGAGGACCTCTTTGAGTTGGGCTTCCTTTCAGGTTGAACTAGACAGCGGCCGTGACCCCTTCCAACTCTCACGATTCTGTGAACTGAGGCTTCCATCCCTCCCAAAGGTCCCTGCTTGTTCACCCACTCACTCAGGATCAGGCTATCTGGCCTGTCTGTACCTGGGTCTAGTACATTTTTTTTTTCCGACCAGAGCTTACACACATGGAACTTAGAGATCAACTGTCAGAGACGTACTAGGATTTATCGTTTAAGGACCATCACTACCTCAGCTCCCTCATTTGACTAAGGAAGAAACTAGGACCTGGGGAGATGGGGTTCAGTGACTTGGCCAGGATTATAGAGCCAGTTTATTTCTAACCTTTCGTCCTCATTAGTCTTTCCTTCTATCTTATAGAAGCCTGTTTCCAGAAGCCTCTAACTGAAAATGGTGATGAGGGTTTGGAAAGGGGGGCACTGTTGACTCAGACAGGTCAAGGCCAACCAGAGACCAGCCAAAGGCTCCTACTGAAAATTAATCAATACAACCTGGGTAGCTGCTGGGGAAAGGGGCGGGGGGACTCCCAAGGGCAGGCCCACTCACTTTCAGTTCTGTTCTTGGACTTTCTCTTTCTAAACAGACTGACCACTTACTTATCTGAATGTTCCCAGAATTGTAGCTCTCATTTTCCCCAAGGCCCACTTTCTAAACAATAGCTATTAGCCTTGCTCAGGTAAAGTCTCCCCCAATGCCAATTAACGTTATCCTGGAAAGGTGCTAGGCTAAACTCATTCTCATACATTTG
Organism: Bettongia penicillata ogilbyi; assembly: GCA_023548195.1. Lineage (NCBI taxonomy): Eukaryota > Metazoa > Chordata > Mammalia > Diprotodontia > Potoroidae > Bettongia > Bettongia penicillata. Next base: position 2,076,720 of record JAJHZJ010000145.1, read on the forward strand.
CATAAAGTGACAGGAAAGACTAGAATTGAGTAAATATAAATACAAATCTCCCTCCCCTCCCGCTGCAACCAGCACCCCAACACCAGTAAAAATTAAATCCTTAGCCCAAGCTCAGCTCAGCCTGGTCAAACAGACTCAGAGAATTCTACGGATTCTGCAAGTTGTGACCGAATGAAAACAGCTGTGGAAGCTTCCAGCTAATCAATCCATCAATGAATTTGTTTATAGATACATTTCTCTTTAAAAAAAAAAAAAGACACCGGCTTGTCAGGTAGTCATGGATTTTTTTTGACAGTTAACACGTATGTACACAATATAAACAATGAACAATATAAAACCACAAAGAATTATCTACAATCTACATACATATATATAAAATTTGACCTGCTACTGCGAGTATATCTGAGATTAGTTTCGGTGAGTGATGTGTCAGTTTCTCCTCAATGGCCTGTCACCCTTTATCACAGTTTCTTGTCAAATAGTTACTGGAATATAAACAACAGTGAAGAAGGCAGCATCTTACCTAGAGTATTTTACCGACAAAAGAGCAGGATTAACAGGCAAATCTCTGAAATAATTCCAAGTTTAACCAGGTTTAAGACAGGTGCTTCGAGACTTTTAGATAAAAATTAAAAACAGTTCACTTTTTAAAAAGTGACATCCGGGTAACCTGATTGGGGACCTAGTCCACCCTGGGAGACTTCACGAATGAGGAATCTCCCGTGGTGTTAAATAGATCATCGATCTGAATTAGGAAAAGCATCAGTACTGAAAGTCTAATTAAACTTTTAAAGCTACATATTTGCTTTCTTAAAAACTAAATCAAGAATTTGGTAAGCTGGCTGTGCCAATTTGCTTCGGGAAGTATACTTAATCATTGCAAAATCAATTTTCGCATAACAACTTAAAATCAAAAATTATTTCTTTAGTAAAAAAATCAAGGTTAACATGCGTATTTGTTAACTAGCCAAAGCACCAAATTGTTTAGTTTTTCGATAGGAGAGAAAGTGAATTCCCTTTGGTTCATTTTTTTCCCCTCAGCTCTTCCATAGAGATCTTCCAATTAAAAGAAAACAAAGGCTATTATTCCCAAGTCCAGTTTTGCTCAAGTTCCAGGCATCCATTCATCATCATCCTGCCTGGTAATAACCTTTATCCCCCTCAATGTCCACTTCCTGATCAGAATCCTCTGAAATCTCTGAGTCCAGGTCTTCCTGGGAAGCAGGGGAGGGGGAACACTGTGAGCTATCCAAAGAAAGGTCTTTTGTCTGGTCACTGGGCAAACAGTTATCTTGTCTCTGATCACAGTGTCGGTCTGGATTTTCCAACTCTTCTTTTTTGTTTTGAGGGTTCTCCTATAGAAAAGAAATAAAAATAGGGGTAGGATATGGAGTAATGAAAAATGAGCTGTCTATAATTTTGGCTTTAGAGACCAGGTCTTGTTTAAAAGTGCTCAGTTACTGGTAGCTTACTGAGCCACATTGTCAAAAGCTTAAAGTCTCAGTTTGGGGGTGAAAAGGTTGTATTTAACACATTCATTTCTCCCTAGTAGCTCCTGCCCTCCTCGTGGAAATTATTCCATTCTTCTATTTACATTTTTAGTCTGGCCTGGGATCATACTGCACTGCCACCCCATCACCACCACACATAGTTGCTTAATTAGTGCTTTTTGAATGAATGAATTTTAGAGGAAGAAATCATTCTGCCAACACCAAATCGAGATTAAAATCCTCAAAAGACTAAAGAAGCCACCATAAATATACTTCCATAATAGAATTATGCTAATACAGCATTCGACTCCAGTCCAATCCAGTGATTTCAAGATTGTCTGAAGAAATTTTTTTTAAGTACAGATCGCAGTAGGATTCCCCCCCACCCCTTTTGCATTCACTAGCTGCATGATTTATCCGTTAATAAAGTTTTCTAGACTTAAAAATTATATATACCAACACTGTAAAATGAATTAAAGAATACTTTAAAAATGATTAGAGAGTGTTCAATTTACAGTCTCTTCTGTGGAGTGAAGTTTAAATAAGCAGGAGATTTAAGCAGAGAAGTTATGGACGCAGAGAAAGTAGGGATGGGGTGGGGAAAGAGGGCCCAGCTGTAGTGCTAGTGGTCTCAGAGGAAGGCCATTAGTATTACAGGAAGGTTCTCCGTGGAGGAGGCAGAGCCCACCCACACCCACGAGGGCCAATCAGTTATTAAAGTACATACAGATTTGGCAACTTGCACCTGAGAAGAAAGTTGTCCCTGTTTGTTTAAAATCCAAAAAAAGCAGAAAGAAAAAAACCCGGGGGGGAGAGAAGGTCCAAATTACTTAGGCACTACTAAGACAAGCAAAAATAAAAACAAACCCCAGTGTAAAACTTGGGATCAAGATTTCTCCCACACACGTAACCAAATGATAAGTGAATTAATTTTGCCACCATGCATACATGGAACACAACTTTTAATATTTATTATTAAAATTTCCATTTTCTACGAAGATGGAGGCCACATATACACAATCACGTGGAATGGAGAGTTCCACAGTTAACCAGATAATTTTGATCAGGGCACACTGCCACAAATCAAATCCTCGATTCTTAACTCCAGGAAAGCTTTCATAAATTTTGTAATCGAATTAGCGGGAGCCTTTTAGCTCAGTTCAACAATTCCATTCCATTCAACAAACATTAATGAAGTACCAACTATATGTCAAGCAGGCCAAAAGAGACCAACCCTCTTCCTCCGGCTCCCTTCTCGGCCCTCTCCCCCGCTTCCCCGTTTTGTGCAGACCCAAGCTTTATTCTCCCGAGGAAAAGATTCAATTGCATTTGCAAACCCGGATAGAAGAGTTTCTCGTACTTCAGAACTTCCTCTTCATTTATAGGCTGGACTTAAGCCGGGGCTAAGGGGCAGGAGTTAAAAATAGTTGATATTTTCATTGTGTGTGCAGCCGATCAAATAGACCCTAAGGTGTCTGTTTCCTTCTATTTACCTACCAGTCCTGCCTGGTTTTATTATAATTGTGTCAATAGAAGAAACAATATTCTCCCCAAAGATAACTGCTTAAGTCATTTACTGGCAATTACTTTATCTTTCCTGCGTTAATTAGATAAACAACATATGGGTTTATAAAACAATTAGCGTGGTCCTTTAATAGCCAGTGTGTGAAACCCCCACCGTAATGGCCATCGGAACTGACTGCATTAGGCGCTTTTAGCGTTAGTGCCGCCTGGCCGAATCCTACTGGATTCCAAAAAGACTATTTGCCTTTTTAATCAAGGTGAACAGGCTAAATAGCCTCGGGGATGACTTCTGCATACAACCTCGAATTGGTATCCCGTTAGAAGATAAGATCGCGAAAAGAGTTATTGCCATAGTAATACGACCGCGCCTCGTACCTGCTTTAGCCTTCTCCACTTGGCTCGGCGATTTTGAAACCAGGTTTTGACCTAGAGAGAGCGAAAGAAAGTGATCGGTTGTCACGTGTTCGGGATGCAGCCCGTCGAGAAAGCCCTTTAAAGGAGCATTTGGAAGTAGGACTTTTGGATCCGAGAACTAACGGCTGCAGGATGGAGGTGGGGAGGTCAACAAGTGTATAAGATGCACTTCTGCGCACCTTGCTCACAACAGCCAGCACCAGCATTATTACCTCCATTTAACAGATGAAAAATGAGGCTTAAGAAGTTTCTAGAGAGCTTCTGATAAGTTCTGTGAATGACGGTACAAACTGTACCCAACTGGTTTCCTTTTTGTCTTTCACATCTGCCAACTAATGTATTTCATGGTTTATGTGTAGAAAGTCAAGTAAATTGATTTATATGTCATCTAACGAAACAATTGTTTAACAAAGAAAATGAGGCTTAAATGACTTGTCATTTAAAGAGAGCAAGAGTCAAAGCCACAGGTGGTCCCTAAGATCTTCCTCTGTACCATAGTGTTTCCCTAGTCACAGTAAGGTATCTTGAAAATGTCAAAATAATTTAATGATTCAAGGCAAATATTTCTCCATCGTTCACCAACCTGGACCATCCTTTCCTGTTGCCTCATCTACCCCACCCAGATGCACTGTTTTACAGCAGTTCCCAGCTCACCTGCCTCTCACTGAGTTGTAACATCTTGGCAAGGCGCTTCCTCTCAGGTGGGGAAAGGTATTTCTGAGTCTCAAACTTCTTTTCCAATTCAATGGTTTGGTCATTGGAGAACCTTACTTGTCCTCCCTTCCTTTTGTGTAGTGGCCTCTGCATGAAGGGGCCCCAGAGAAGGGGTTTGCCTGTTGGTGAGGAGAGGAAAAGATAGGGTCAGAATGACCTTGACTACCCAAAGCACCAAGACTCCAAGTCCTTCCTATCTTTAAATTGGGATGATGGACTCCTTATTGGCCCATTTCTTCAGTGGCCATAAGGAAAAATAATAACCACAACACATCGACACCGTATTTTATTTTGTACTCAATGATTTCTTTACAACAATCTCATAAAGTAGGTAATTCATTTGAGCAATATTATCATCTTATCAAGGAGAAAGCTGAGTTTCAGAAAACTACAGCACTTGTCTATTGTCACACAGTTAAATGTGGATAGAGATTTCAACCTGAGTGTCCACCAGTTCCAAATCAGGGCTCTTTGAGTTGACAAGCAGGGTACCCACATTTTTCTTGTGATTCAGGCTAATTCTGGGGATTATGAATAACATATTATTCAGATTTTTAAGTGCAACTTAATGCCATTCTTGACAATATACACAGGATGTTTAATCATAGCTTATACTTATATAGAAATTTTATATCTGTTATCTGAGTCTTGGAGTCAAAAAAGTAGGATTGAGGTCCTGACAATGTATGTCACTTACTAACTAGTGTTAGTAACTAACCTGATTTCTTTTTCAGTTCCAAATAAAATCCCATCTTCTGTAGGAAATCTTTCCCTGCCACTCAATTCTAGTGCCTTCTCTCTTAATTATTTCCTGCGTATCCTGTCTATATCTTGTTTGTGTATATTTGTTTGCTTGTTGCCTCCCCCATTAAATCGTGGGTAGGGACTATCTTTTGCTTCTCTTTTGTATCCTTAGCAATTAGCTCGGTGCCTAACCGCATAGTAGGTGCTTAGTAAATGTTTACTGACTGGCTGGCTATATAATCCTTAGGCAATTCACCAGAACTCAATTACAAAAGCACTGCACTTCCCTCCAAGTCTCAGTTTCCTCATCTGTAAAGAAAGAATGTGAGTATTTGCAGAACCTACTTCCAAAGATATTTTGAGGAAGGAGGTTGTATAAGTATGAGATGTTATTCTTACTCCTCCCCGCCCCCTCCAGTCCACACCACCATTCATCTGGCAAAGACCCCCTGACTGGGGAAAGTTCAAATACACTGGTAGGGTTGACTGTCATACCAAAAAACCACAGAGTGGCCCCTTACACTATTTCTCTATTAGCCTACGTGGGGCTAACGAAAGCTTTCGTGGGGAAGGAAGCAAGCTGCTCCTGTTAAGGTCCCTCTGCGATTCAGATTTGGCTCGCCTACGTTCCTCGGTGCACCAAGAATTTTCAATCTTCTTTAAGTGTGATTCTTCTGGCTCCTCTGATTTCACACCAGGCTCTCTGAGGAGGCCAGTTAAAGCCACCCCTAGGGCTATGGCAACATTTCCGTCAATGTGTTTCCTGTTGGTCTATCTCGAAAAACCCCATGCTTCCTTCTGCTCTTTCACAGTCGTAACCCAAGGAAACTCACTGCATTCTCTGTGCAAACGTCCTCCCCGAGTGCCAGCCTCAGAGATCCTAGGGAGGCAGGTCCAGCGAGGCTGGAAACACAACAACCTAATTAGCCTAACCTGCTCTAACCCAGTACCTTTCGTCGCAGCGCCTGAAATGGGAGGGGTGGGTGAGAGTGGTTTGAGGCAGCTATTTATGAATCCACTCCTTTAATCTTTCTTTTACTGAGAAGGACTTCGACATCACTACTTGGTTTAGGAAAAGTGAGTCTGTTTCTCCCCGCGGCCCGATTCTGCGTTTTAACAACGCATCCATGAAAATTTACATAGACCGGGGCAAAACTGCGGCAAGTTTCCTGGGACTAGAGCCTGGGTTAGGATTCAGTAGCAATCACTGCCCAACTGGCCAGCAAAGGGCACAGGCCAATAACCAGGTCAAATCAAATGTAGCTTTCTTGGGCGTGCAGGCTGGCTACTGGGCGCCGGCCCCGCTCAGGTCCAGGGACTCTTGCGTTCTTTGGTCTGTCCGTCCCGTCGGTCTGTGTCTGAAACCTTTGAAAATCTAGTATTGTTTTTCGAGATTTTGCTTGCGTCAGCCTACAGACTGGTGCAAAACAGCCTCAAAAAAAAAATAGGAAGCAACTGGTTATTTTAGCTGCCATAAAGTCACATCCCACACAGAGGAAATGAACAATATCAGAAAAACGGATCCCGGCTATCAGAAGTCGAGTGTTTCCTGAATTTGTCTGTATTGAGGATGTCGATAAAATAATCAGCAGCGTGCAAGACTCCCGGGGAAGGGGCTGCTCCACGCAGCCAGGAAAACACTTAACAGCTTCTGAAACCAGATTTACTCCTATCGAGAACTCAAGATTTCCTGTATGAACGGAAAGGGTCAGGCTCTTTTCGCTGCACAAACTTGTTGAACCAAGTCCAGCCTTGTAAGCACCAAGCCTGCTTGAGGCTATCAGTGCCACAATGGGATCGGGGCTCCCCTGAACCCATTTAATGACGCGCACCCCTTTCGTTCTCCCTGAGCCTTCTTCACAAACCGGCCCCGCCGCCTCCCTAAACCGCGTTCCCCATGGAGAACGGACTCTTCAACGAATGCGAGACACAACGTTCACCTCTCAGCACCGAAAGCGCACAGCTACGTCCAAGTCCGGGGGCTACCCCGAGGGGTCCCCTGTGGGCACTCAGTCTGGCTCTGACCACACACCGCCACAAAGCTATTTATCTTGGGGTCAGTGGGGAAGATGCAGGAAAACCAGTCCGCGTCACCAGTGTGATCAGAGCCCCGACTGAGAACTAGCAAGACAAGAGGGAGGGTAGTCCGAGCCCGGCCAGCCCCTGCTCCCTTTTCTGGGCCGCGCATTCTGAGACCAAGGCCGGCGTTTTCTATGGCTTTTTCTATGACTTTCAATTGCTAGCTCCTGCCCGCCCACGCCCTCGCCAACGCCCCAGAGCTGCCGCCAGCGAGTCACACACTCCCCCCAACGCTGCCCTCGGCCACCTTACCCAGGGGGTCGTGCCGGAGCAGGGCGTGCGTGTAGTCGTTCACCGTCCGGGGAAAGGGGTAGAGAGGGCCCGCGAAGGTGCCCGCCCCGTAGGTGGCGGCCAGCGCGGCCGGGTGGTGGGAGAAGGCGGGGTGGATCGGCGTGGGCTCGTAGATTGGGGTCCGGTAGGAGGACACGAGGCTGGTGAAAGAGGAGTTGGGGGAAGGCAGGGTGGGAGTGGGGGTTGGGGTGGGAGCAGCGGGAGTCATCGGGGGCCCGGCTCCCCTACCCAGGATGTCCTCGATGTAGAAGGGCGTCGGGTGCACGGGCTGCAGCAGCGGAGTCGGCGCGTACAGGGGGACCCCCACGGTGGCCCCAGGCCCGGGGTGCGGGTACTGCATGGCTGCCGCTTCACTGACTGGCAGCCCCTCTGTGAGCAGCCCTCCCGCCTCCCGGCGCTACATTTATCCGGGCTTCGCGCTCCCAGCGATAGGCTCGTCCGGCTTCGGGGTGGGGCCGCCTAGTCCCTGTCCCCTTCCTGCCGCAGGGCCCGATGGCCAATGGGGCTGGGCCCTGAGAGCCGCCTCCCGCCCCTGCCCCTGGACCGCTCCCCCCCGCCTCCCCCGCTCCCTCCCGCGGCTCTCCACCCCCGGGGAGCCGAGGGGTGACCCGGCCTTCGCCTCCAGCTCCTGGCCGCTCCGGGCCTCCAGTCCAGATGCGGGGCTACGTACTGTCTTCCCCGGGAGCCCAAGAAGAGGCGGCCCCAAGGTCTCCCAGTCCGCATCCCAAGCCTGTGTCGTGCCCCGAGGGGAGAGCCCAGGAGAGCGAACGGTAAAAGGGAAGGGCTGGGTGGGGAAGCGCCCAGCGGTAGCTCCCAGCTCTGCGGCCTGGGTGGACCATTTTTACCCCGACCGGTTCAGAGCTTGGACCTGAGTAGTCAACTGTCGATGTTTTGGGTCTGGAGCAGGAGCGGTAGTGGGAGAAGATGCCTCCAGATCCGCCCAGATGTCTTGGGCCCACGTTATGGGACCTCTACTTAAGCCACCCTCTTCAGCTGAAGTTCCCGTAACGGAGAGCTCCTGTTGGGCCCCTAGTCAGGGCAGTAGTGCAGGCAACGGTTCTGGGCAGGCGGGGTTCAGGTAGCGCCTTGCCACGACTTTTCCCAATCAAAACTTGGAGGAATGGGGTAGAAGGAAGGGTGAAGTGGGAACAGTTTAAGTGAGAAACACTAAAACTGAGTCACAAACGCCTTGAATGCCTTTCGGATCCAAACCGCCTGCTACTACTGTCTAACGCCATTAACAGGCTAAATTCCTGGTTCTTGATCTCTTCATTGGGTCTTCAAGAGGAAAGCTGGACTTTTAAATTAGGGAACTGAAAATGCTCAGTTCTTCCAAAGAGAATTTAAGATTCTAAAATTTCCTTTAAAAAAGTTTTTTTTTCCCTAATTATAAAGTCAACCGTCTGGATGAAGCATTGTGGCATAATTTATGAAGAGCGAGCTAGGCTGAAAAACTGGAAGACCTTCTTTCAGCTCCAGTCAGTTACTCTGAACTAGCCGTGGGACCCTGGGCAAATTACCAAACTCTATCAATCCCAATTTCCTCATCCATAAAATGGGGATAATAATAGCACCTGTTGCAATAGCAACAACTCGAAGAGTTGTTGGGATCTAATTAGATGGCAATACAGGCAAAGAATTTTACAAACCGAAAACGCTCTATAAATGTTAGCTGTTATTATTAATAATAATGACGATTCAGAAAAGGAGAATGTGTTACCATACCCTTAGCTTTAAACAAGGCCAAAGGATCATAAGATGTAGATCTGGAAGAGGGCATAAAGACCCTCTAGTCCCTTTGACGTCTGGTGAAACCCAAGGACTCCTCAGAATTCTTAATGGAAGGAAATGCTAAATTTCAGTTAGAAGTTAGTGAAAACAAAGGTGTGATTGTCCCCAATCCACTTGTCCAACCAAGTGCATGAACTCCCTGAAAGCTATCCATTAATCCTGGACTCCAGGTCCTCATTATTCATATTTGCAAATAAATATGAGAGGAAGAGATTTTCATGAGAATAGTAGAAATTATGAGATTCCAGTATTTTTAAACATTATCTAGTCCAACTACCTTACTTTACAAAATTGGAAACTTTGGGAACGAAGTCCAGTGACTAATCCAAGATCACACAACTACCAATTAGCAGACCTGAGCTTTTGTACTCCAAATCCAGCGTTCCTTACATTTCGTTCAGCCTTCTTAGCAGGACCCCATTTTCCAATCTTTTTTTTTTTTCCAATTCATACAGCTCTCCGGAACTCGGTTCTCTCCCTTTCCAGATGTTTTTTATTGAAATCTCTTCCACGGAAATGCTTGGAAGGCAGCGATTAGGAAAAAAAGACTTAGGGTCCCCTTCGTCTTTAGAAGAAGAAGGCGCTTTCCTGACCAATGCCCCTCTGCAGGGACTTGACCAGTCTTTGGCCACATTCCCGGGAGGGCCCTGGTAGCTATTCTTTGGCCTTGAAACAACGCTGCCACGCTTATCCATCCCGGGCCGTCTGCATGCAAAACTGCCCATGTGCGAAACTGACTCATTGAGAGTTTCCCTCACCTGTGGCAAGACAGGAAAGTAGGTATCTTTCTGCCCATCCTTCTGAAACCCTCACTCCTCGGACAGAGGCGAGAATTGGAGACAGGATAGATAGATATACACACACACATATGTGTATACGCACACGTACACACACGTTTGAACCAAGCTGTTTTTTAAATTATGAAACTGAAGGCAGAAACACACCTTCAAACGATAGGTGGAGGTATTTTGGAAATCAAAGAATTAAACAAAAAAATCTACCAGCTTGTTCTTCAGATAGTTGTACTAGATTTTAATTCCAGCCCTTGAGAAAATCCCTTCCTCTCTTGTTTCAGCTCTTAGTATAAGATTTGTAGAGGTTTTTGTGTTCATTTGTTTTTTAACGTCGTGGAAAGAGGGAGAGCTGAACCTAGATTCTAATTTCACCCTCTACTCAGTAGCAGAGATTGCGGGAGGCTGTTGTTTTACGTAGGACCTTAAGATTGGCGAATTGAATTACATATTTTTTCACTTGTTCCTCAGCTCTTTCGTGAGATAACTACCACAGATATCGTACCCATTTTACAGATGAAGCACGCAATTTCAGGTAAACCACTTCACCTCAGTTTCCTCATCTGTAAAATAATGTGGTTGGACCAGATGATCTCTAATATCGTTGCTAGATCTCAAGCTAATGTTCCTCATTTTGCCATATATTTAATAGCAGTGGTCTTATTTGGCAAAGGAGGGCAATATTTTTATTAACGCCACCTTCCCCGCCACCCCCCAGGAGATTTGGAGGGGAAAGTGAAGCTGTGAAGCACTCCTAGTCAGATTGGTGGACTGCAACACAGGATTGAGTCAGAAGAGACCTTAGGCTCAAATTTTGCCTCTGATTCTTGCTATTTATGTGACCATAAATGAAATGGGACAACAGTAAGGCTTGTAGTTCTGACCTACCACGGTGGCTGTTCAAGGTCTTTTTTTTTTGCTCTCAAGGTTCATCATAGATGACACCTTTTTCCCCATATTCTACTGATCATCCCTCCCACCCACCCCCCAAAGTGTTATCCCCTCAAATTTTCCTAGAGGTCTTTATCTAAATCTCTCTCCCTCCTTCTCCCTCTCCCTTTTTCCCTCTCCCCTCTTTACCCCCCATTTTACCTTGTATAATTTATGTCTGTTGTATCATATAAGGCAGAGACCAGCCATCTCCTTCCATACTGATGTGTCTCACTTTACTACAATGTTGTATACGTGGGAGAGACTTAACATATGCTAAACTGAATCCTGGGCATTTTCCTGAGGATCAAGATAGATATCAAGAATATATAGTACTTCATAAAGTATTTCAAAGTACTCAAATTATACACACACATATATGCATGTATGTGAGCATATACACACATATGCACACACATATGCACAACATATGCATACACACATATTATTTATGTACACATATATTTGTATTTCCTTTCTTATTAGCCTGTTTACAGTAACTTGATGACCACCCCCTTTGTTCTCCTCCATAGGAACTGGGTAAACACTATAGTCACTCAATAAATTGGTCGGTTGAATAGAGTTTATGACATAAATTCATCCTACTCTGCCTCCCACCCCCACTCCTTGAAACACACACACACACACACACACACACATACTTTTTACTCTCTAAGGTGACACAACTCATCGTTGGAAATTTTCTGAAATGAAATAAGTGTTCAGAAAATATATGGATTGAAAGATTGGGAAAATAGAGACCAACAAAGAGGAGAGAGACTTTTTTTTGCCTTTTCGTTTAGTAATTGATTCTAGTTGAAGTGAGAGGCTTAGTGGCCGGGCTTTGGCATTCCACCACAACTGCATAATCTTGATGGGGACATTGAAACACTTAATTCTCCTAAGTTATATAACACCACTTCTTTCAAATTCAATTGTTAGACCTGAGTCCACTTTGCTAAAGCTTGAACACTATTACACCCACATTCATGAATGTCACATTTATTGAACAACATAATTTTTTAATATCACTAGTGTAGGTTTTATAGTTTATTTTATTGTTTTAAAAGTCATTCGGGGCTTTAAAAAAAACCCGGTTTTTTTCAACAGGGTCCTTATGATTTTTTTCACACAGTTAGAACTAATAAAAACAGAACTGTTGTGGCTATTTAATACAAAAGGTCTTGGAGTTTCAATATTTCTTCTCTGCTGGATACTAAAACCAATAAAAACTACATGAGATTTTAATTATATTCTGAATTAAACAAGATGCTTTTCCAAAATTTTGGCAGCATTTATTTTCATCACTCCTGTTGTGCAAAGGCTAACCCATATAGTAAGGTGGTTCTTACCTATGATTTCTTCCACTGGGGAATTTGGTCTATTTCTGATGATGAAAAACTCATGCATGTGGGATTCAGGATTAGCAGTTGCCTGAAGATAATAATAGCTGTAAAATGGGGATAATCATAGCACCTACTTCCCAGGGTTATTGTGAGGATCAAATGAGATAGTATTTGTAAAGTGCCTAGCACATAGGAGATGTTTAATGAATGCATAGTCCATTCTATTCCCTATGCCAATAAAATCACACGCCCCCCCTCCTACCCACTAACATCACTGTCATATAACAGCTACCAGTAAACTTCAATAGGAGAACTGAGGAACTCTAAAATAGAGCTTTCTCTTTGGGTTGTCGTCCAAATCTAGCCTTGGGTCTACAAATTGGGTTGAAAGAGTAGTCGTTACTGTCTGGATGATTCAAGATATAAATCCAGGTCCTCTGACTTCCACAAGTTTCTTTCCACAAGTATTTTTTCCTTAATTAATTTCTTACATTATGCTTTCCAGTGCAACACCCAGTCCTCTCCAACTTCAGAAAGTCATCCTTTATAATAAAGAAGAAAAGAAAGAAAGAAAATTTTAAAAATCCTCACCGCATCAAAAGGGTTTGACATTATCTGCAGAGTTCCAAAGCCATGGTCCTCCCACCTCTGCAAAGAAGAGAGGGAGGTATTTTTTCACATCTCTTCTTTGGGGTCAAACTTAGTCATTATAACCTCAGAGCATTTAGTTTAAATGTTGTGCTGGTTTTCTTCTTCCTATTTACATGGCTATAGTCATTTTTCTGGTTTTGCTAAATTCATTTCCTTTCATTCATACACATTTTCTCATGCTTCTCTGAATTCATCTTTAAAAAAAAAGAATGCAATTTTTTTATATGTAATTGGGGGGAAATAAAACATCATTTTTTCATGTAAAAAATTAACCTTTTTTTTAAGTTTTGAGTTTCTGAATTCATCTTGCTTATCATTATAGATCAGTAATATTCAGTTATATTCGTTTACCAAAACTTGTTTAGGCATTCCCCAAGCAAGAGGCAGCTACTTCGTTTCTAGCTCTTTCCTAATACAAAAAGGGCTGCTATAAAGATCTGGGTGCCCATGAGATCTTTCTTCCTCAATGGGGTCTGTCCCTTAGGCCAGTGGTGTCAAACTCAAGCAGAAATGGGATTTACTGAGCCATACAGAAGGATCCCTGCTAGCTGAGTATAGCCCTAAAAAACCAGGTATTAACATTATCTGTTTCTACTGTATTTTAATTTTATTATTTCCCAATTACATTTTGATCTGATTTTGGTGGTATTTGACACTTTTGGTCTGAGCATCTATCATTTTTTGATGCAACTCTATATTATGTTTTCAGAGAGACCTGGACTGGTTATGTGCCTTTTTGATCATTCATTAGGCAAGAGAGATATTTTTTATCACAAGGATGCCAAACATCTGAATGAAAATTTAAAAAAAATCATTACTCAGAGTCTTGAAAGGATGGAAGGAGGGACACAAGCATTTATTAAATACCTACTGTGTTCCAGGTGCTGTGTTAAACACTTTATAAATTTTATCTCGTTTGATCCTCATGACCATCATGATAAGTGTTATTTATTATTCCCATTTTACAGTTGAGGAAACTGAAACAGACAGAAATTAAGTGACTTGTTAAGGTCACCTTAGCTCAGGCCTTTCTGACTTCCTGACAGGACAAGACCCTGATTTTGGAAAAGATTCAAAGCAGAAAGAAAAGAAGATGGCAGAGAATGAGATGGATAAATAATGTCATGGAAACAATGAACATGAACCTGGACAAACTTCGAGAGATAGTAGAGACAAAGGCCTGGTGTGCTATGGTTCATGGGGTCATGAAGAGACACATGACTGAATAACAAGAACTTCTTGACATTAGGCCCAGGGCTCTTTCGCATCACTTAGCTGCCTCTAAGGGACTAAATCTATTCATCTTCATCCTGATGTTTGACATTTTGTAGACAGAGCCAGAACCTCTTTACCTTCTCAAATCTAGTTGATCAAATAAGGGACTTGCCCTGGAGGAGAAGCAGAAAGCACAGAGATATCAGAATATAAGCGAGAGAATACAAAACTAGCTAGCATTCAGTCAGGACTGTTTGTGTGATAAAGAAAGCAGTCCTTTGAGAAAAAAAAAAAAAAGATAGAGGTTCTAGGCTCAGGGAGAAATCCAGGTTGAACCATTTCCAAATAACATGGGGGGTAGGGAAGTTTTGTTCAGTCACCCATCAGGGAACTGTACAAAGCTGCTGAGAGCCTGATCATTCTTCCAGGCATGGTTTCTAGCTTGTTAACTGCTTTGCTTAAAATAACTTTCCAAAAATATTTTTTAAACTAACTTTAAAACTTTTAAAAAATAACCTAGCCCATGTGACATCTTTTTGCTCACCTATAAAGTGAGAATACTAAATATCTTGAATTCTTTGGTTGTTCAGTCACATCCAACTCTTCATGATCCACTTTGGCATTTTCTTGGCAAAGATACTGGAAGGGTTTCTTAGGACCTTAGGTTCTTAGGACCAAGCTTCGAAGTCTGGGCCTTTTTGGAGGAGAGGGAAGAGTGTTAATTCTGCAATACTACTGACTGGAGAAAGAAAAGACTGCCTGAAATTAGGATTGAACCCAAGAGAATATCCTTATTCTTTTATTGGATGGAAAACCACTATGGTCTTGACTACAGCTTGAGTTCAGTGGGCCACCAGTTTGAAAAAGCGTTTGCTTGGTTCGAGGGTTTTGTTATGCTGTACAGGCAAGATCTAGATAAAATAGATTCTAAGTTAAGTCCAAAAGCATTTTTTAAGCACCTACTAGGTTCTGGGCACTGTGCTAAGCACTCTGGATACAAAGGAAAATAGTCTCTAGCCCTCCTCTTGCCAACGACCTGTAAAAAACAAGTTGTAGATAGAACAAACTGGAGATGATCTCTCATCGTGAAGGAGGATTAGGAAAACCTTATAGCAGAAGGTGGGATTTAAACTGATACTGGAAGGAAGCCCGAGAAACCTAAAAGAGAGAGTGAGGGAGAGTATCCCAGGTGATGGGGGGAGGGGAGTGGAGAGGGACTGCCAGTGGAAATGGCTTGAGGCTGTTAATGAAGTGTCTTGTTCAAGGAAAAGCAAGGCGGCCAGGATCACTGTATCACTGGGTAAGTGGAGGGGACTGGGGGGCAAGAAGATTTGGAAAGGTGTGTGTATGGAGGGAGGGGATGAAGTTATAAATGGCTTTGAAAAGCCAGAGGATTTTATATGAATCCTAGAAGTAAAAAGGAGCCACTGGAGTTGATTGAATGAGGGGGTCAGAGTAGGGGGGATTAGGATTTGACCTGGTCCGATTTACGCTTTAGGAAGATTGATTTGACAGGTGAAGGGAGGAGAGACTGGAGTGGGGAGAGATTTGAGGCAAGGAGACCAACGGGCAGGCTATTGCAATAGTTCAGGGGTGAGGTGATAAGGACTCGCACCAGAGAGTTGGAAGGCGTCAAAGGAGACAAAGTGGTACACGTTAGAGAACAGGAATAGCTAGTATTTATATAATAAGTATTACCATAGGCCAGGGCAGCTAGGTAGTGTATTGGATAGAGTGCCTGACCCAGAGTCAGGGAGACTCATCTTCCTGAGTTTAAAGCTAACCTCAGAAGTTTACTAGCTGTGTGACCCTGAGCAAGTCACTTTAATCTGTTTCCCTCAGTTTTCTCATCTGTAAAATAAGCTAAAGAAAAAAGCAAACCATTCCAGTATCTTTGGCAAGAAATCCCCAAATGGGGTCATAAAACATGGGACATGACTGAAAATGACTGAACATGTGCCAGGCGCTGTGCTAAACAATTTACCATTCTTATTTTCTTTGATCCTTACAACAACCCTGGGAGGTAGGTGCTGTGATTATCCCCATTTTAGAGACAGATGAGGAACTAAAGCAAAGGGAAACTGAGCGACCTGCCTGGGTTACGTTGCTAATTAATGCCCGAGAATGGATTTGAACTTAGTTCTGCTTGACTCTAGGCCCAGTTCTCCAAACACCGTACTACCTAGATTTGTACAGGGAGAATCAACAGGGCTTGGCGCTGATAAGATAGAGTGAAGAGCTGAAGATGACTCTCCAGTTAGGTGCCTAGAGAATACTGAGTTTATGAGAACAAACTCTACAGGATTGTTGATGTTTTGTAACAGAGCTTAATTATGAAGGCATTCCCAGGAATCTCATTCCCAGTTTGTAAGAGCTGGAAATGAAATGAAGCTAATAGCCATCTAGGGTGTTAGGGTAAAGAAGTATTTTGTGTCCAGTCAGAAAAAGCAGAAGTGCTTTCTAATCCAGAGGTGATTTTCCCTATCCCTTTCCTTTCTTTCTTCTTTACCATTGCATCTTTTATTGTATGCTTTGTGAACACAGGGAGCTGAAGGTTGAGATATTCTTTTCTTCATGACAGCAGAAAACATTTTTTATCTGAGAACAGCTCAGCTCTGTCCTTCGTTCACTGTCCTCAATTTCAAGGCATTTCCCACCCTGTCTGTCACCAGCTATAGGAAGTTGAGCAAGTCTCTTAAACCCTTGAGATTTCATTTCCTCTTCTGTAAAAGGAAGGGATGAGACCAGATGAATAAAAAAAAAGAGGCTCCTTTTGAACCTATGATCTATGACCTAAAATCTATGATCCTGCAATATTATACTTATATATGGTTTCTGTGCCTGCAGTCTCTCCCTTTTCCAATCTCTCCTCCACATAAACCACCAGAGTGGTGTTCCTAAACATGGGTGTAATCATGTGACTTCCCCGCACCCAAATCAGTGCCTCTAGAACCAAATACAGACTCCTCAGTTTGGCTTTCACAACCTTGCTCTAACCTAGCAGTTCTCAAAGTGTGGTCTATCACCCCTCAGAAGGTCTCCATTTCCTCTCATGGGGGTCTGTCTACAAGGTCAAAACTGTTTTTATAATACTAAGACATTATTGTTCTGCTAAAATACTCCTCTGTTTTCCAACTAAAAATCTGACTAAGACTAGATTTGCTTCATGTTCTTCAACCAAAAAAACAAACAAACAACAGCATCCCAACAGATCAGTTGTAGAAGCAAATATGGGAATATAGGTGTCTTCAATTAAACCACATATTTAAGAAATATGCAAAAATATGAAAACAGTGTCACTTCTCATTAGAGTTTTTAGAAAATATAATTTTTTACAAAAATATATTACTTATATTAACATGTAATAGGTTTAGGCACTAGGTGGCAAAGTAGATAGAGTGCTAGACCTAGAATCAGGAAGACTTCAGTTCAAATCCAGCTTCAGACACTAACTAGATGTGTGACCCCAGGGAAATCACTTAATCCCATTTGCCTCAGTTTCCTCATTTGTAAAATGAACTTGAGAAGGAAATGGCAAACTACTCCAGTATCTTTGCCAATAAAACCTCAAATGGGGTCACAGAGTCAGACACAACTGAAAGTAATATCTTTATATAGAGCTTTGCTGTTTGCAAAATACTTTATTATTCATCAAACATTATTAAATATCTTTTATATGCAAGGCACTTTACTAGACACTGATAATGCAGAGTCCAAGAAAGAATCACGGAGGGCTTCCTGTCCTCAAGGAGCTTATATTCTGTTAAAGATTTCTATACTATCTGAGTTGTTTAGAGGCAGAATTATTATCCCCACTGTAGATGATGATAATGAATCTCAGGATTAAAGTGTTCATTTAAAGTAAAAAAAAAAAATAAGAAATGGCACAACCAGGACTTGTGCCCGTCTTCTACCTCTTAATTTTAAAAATTAATAAACACTTCATTTTCGTTTACCTCCCATGCTAGACACTAGGGCAGGTATGGTTTTGTCTAGGACAAGGTCCCTGTCCTCATGGACCTTGCAGTCCAGTAGAAGGTAAGATGCAAATACAGTTAGCTGTAGTGTACCATATTACATGATAAATATAGTACAGAGTTGCTAAAAGGTTATGTGAGGTCCATAGTGGGATGTGGGAGAAGTCAATACCAAC
Organism: Bettongia penicillata ogilbyi; assembly: GCA_023548195.1. Classification (NCBI taxonomy): domain Eukaryota; kingdom Metazoa; phylum Chordata; class Mammalia; order Diprotodontia; family Potoroidae; genus Bettongia; species Bettongia penicillata. Next base: position 2,094,853 of record JAJHZJ010000145.1, read on the forward strand.
AAAATGGAAGGTAGAGGACTTCATGGAGGAGATGGCATTTGAAATTAGACTTTAAAAGATGGTTAGGAATTCAGAAAGTGAAGAGGTGGAGGAAGAACATTCTAGACAGAGAACAGTATGAGCAAAAGTATGTAGGCAGAAAAATACAGGTCATATTCAGGAGGCAGAGAGTAACTACGGTACAGAGTGGTAGTAGAGATTATTGATATGAGATTAAACTGAAAATGTAGGGCGATCAGTAAAAACATTAAACACCTGTTATGTGTTGGGCACCTGTTAAAAGCTGAGGAATCAAAAAAAGAGACAAAAGACAGTCTTTACTCTCAAGGAGCTTATATTATAGTTTAATGAGGGAGACAACATGCAAATCAACATATACAAAGTAAGCTGTATAAGAAATAATTAACGGAGAGAAGGCAGTAGAATAAAGAGGAGTTGGAGCAGGCTTCCTGTAGAAGGTGGGATTTTTGCTGGAACTTAAAGGAAATAAGGGAAGTCAGTATTCAGAGCAGAGGAGGGAGAGAGTTCCAGACATGAGGGATGGCCGGAGAAAATGACATCAGAGAAAATGATGGCCAGACAAAAATAGAGTAGAGAGGAGTGTCTTGCTCATGGAACATCAAGGAGTCTAGTATCACTGGATCAAAGACTACATGTCTGGGAGTAATGTGTAAGAAGCCTGGAAAGATATGAGGGGGCTAGATTATGAAGAGCTTTGAATGGCAAACAGCCCTTTGTATTTGATCCTGGAGGATCAGATTGTAGAAGGTCTTACACTAAGGTGAGGGCATCTAAACTTTAAGGGAGTTACTGAGAATTGTTGTCCGGAGGAGTGGCATGACCTAATCATTACATGAATGAATGGATTATGAAAAAACATTATTACATGTCAACTCTGTGCAGATCAGCATGCCAAGTACTAGAGAAAACAAACTGGACTTTCTGTGTTCATAAGAGGACATAATTAGGAGGTCCTAGCTGGAAGTCAGATGGAAAGTCCCATTGGTTTGTAAGGTACAGTGGCAAAGTAGAAAGTAGTATGTATCAGTGTTATTTTTCTTGATAAAACTACATATGTTTTGGGTATTTGATTGGGCGAAGGGCTTTGGTGTTAAGTAGCTAAAGCCTGGAAACTATAAGATTTCCAAGGGTAAGGAATGAGTAGATAATCCTAAGGTTTTGAACATGGAACCCTTGTAGTGGATTTTTTTATCACCCTTTTTTTTTTTTTGCTGTGATTCTTTGCTTAAAAAAAATTAATTAATAAACTTCTGAACTTGACAAATACCTGAAAAGATGGCATTTCCATACACAAAGCTGGTCAGAAAAAAAGTTGACTGCTCATGTAGTCATGAGTCTTATACCACATGCAGCTTACTTCTCCCTCTAAGTATGCCAAACAATGAATTCAACGTGTTATTTTCAAAATTATCCTGTCTGTTCTTACTGACTTTCTATTCTCTGCTGTAATTTTTCAAAGATACTTCAATGACTCTCTTCTTACTTTTCTTTTCTTTTTTTTTTAATTGTGGTAACCTGATCAATACTCCACTGCTCTATGGCCAATCCCACTCTCTTTTTGGGAAAAAACAAAACACAACACAATAAAATTCTTTTCTTTTATTATTATTATTTTTTTTAAATTTAACTTTTTACATTCATTTTCACAAAATTTTGGGTTCCAAATTTTCTCCCCTTTTATCCCCTCCCCCCACCCCAATACACCAAGCATTCTAATTTTCCCTATCACCAATCTGCCCTCTCTTCTATCATCCCTCCCTTCTCTTGTCCCCATCTTCTCTTTTGTCCTGTAGGGCCAGATGACTTTCTATTCCCCATTAACTGTATTTCTTATTTCCTAGTAGCAACAACAATACTGAACAGTTGTTCCTAAAACTTTGAGTTCCAAATCCTCCCCATCCCTCCCTCCCCACCCATTCCTTTTGGGAAGGCAGGCAATTCAATATAGGCCCTATCTGTGTAGTTTTGCAAATGACTTCGATAATAGTCATGTTGTATAAGACTAACTGTATTTCCCTCCATCCTATCCTGCCCCCCATTGTTTCTATTCTGTCTTTTGATCCTGTCCCTCCCCGAGTGTTGACTTCAAATTGCTCCCTCCTCCCATTGCCCTCCCTACCATCATTCCCCCCACCTTGCTTATCTCCTTCTCCCCCACTTTCCTGTATTGTAAGATAGGTTTTCATACCAAAATGAGTGTGCATTTTATTCCTTCCTTTAGTCAAATGTGATGAGGGTAAACTTCTTGGTTTTTTTTTCTTATCTCTCCTCTTTTTCCCTCCACTAAAACGTCTCCTGCTTGCCTCTGAATGAGATATAATTTACCCCATTCCATTTCACCCTCTTTCCTCCCACCACATTTCTCTCTCACCATTTACCTTAATTTCTTTTAAGATATGGTCCCATCCTATTCAATTTACTCTGTACTCTCTGTCTCTTTATGTGTGTGCATGTGTGTATGTGTGTGTACATGTGTACATGTGTGTGTGCATGTATGTGTGTACGTCTGTATGTGGTCCCACCAGCTACCCAGATACTGAAACGTTTTAAGAGTTACAAATATTGTCTTTCCATGTAGGAATGTAAACAGTTCACCTTTGGTAAGTCCCTTATGACTTCTCTTTGGTGTTTACTTTTTCATGCTTCTTCTCATCCTTGTGTTTGAAAGTCAAATTTTCTTTTCAGCTCTGGTCTTTTCATCAAAAATGCTTGAAAGTCCTCTGTTTCATTGAAAGACCATATTTTCCCCTAAAGTATTATACTCAGTTTTGCTGGGTAGGTGATTCTTGGTTTGAGTCCTAGTTCCTTTGACTTCTGGAATATCCTGTTCCACACCCTTTGATCCCTTAATGTAGAAGCTGCTAGATCTTGTGTTATCCTGATTGTATTTCCACAATACTGGAATTGTTTCTTTCTAGCTGCTTGCAAGATTTTCTCCTTGAGCTGGGAGTTCTGGAATTTGGCCACAATGTTCCTAGGAGTTTCTCTTTTTGGATCTCTTTCAGGTGGTGATCGATGGATTCTTTCAATACTTATTTTGCCCTCTGGTTCTAGAATCTCAGGGCAGTTTTCCTTGACAATTTCATGAAAGATGATGTCTAGGCTCTTTTTCTGATCATGGCTTTCAGGTAGTCCCATAATTTTTAAATTGTCTCTCCTGGATCTATTTTCCAGGTCAGTTGTTTTTCCAATGAGATATTTCACATTCTCTTCCATCTTTTCATTCTTTTGGTTTTGTTTTATGATTTCTTGGTTTCTTAGAAAGTCATTAGACTCCATCTGTTCCATTCTAATTTTGAGAGAACTATTTTCTTCAGTGAGCTTTTGAACCTCTTTTTCCATTTGACTAATTCTGCTTTTGAAAGCATTCTTCTCCTCATTGGCTTTTTGAACCTCTTTTGCTAATTGAGTGAGCCTATTTTTCAAGATGTTATTTTCTTCAGCATTTTTTTGGGTCTCCTTTAGCGAGGTATTTACCCGTTTTTCATGCTTTTCTTGCATCTCTCTCATTTCTCTTCCCAGTTTTTCCTCCACCTGTCTAACTTGATTTTCAAAATCCTTTTTGAGCTCTTCCATGGCCTGAGCCCACCAGACATCCACCTGGGATGTCTGGGATACAGAGGCCCCGCCCTGCACGTCTTTCCCTGATGGTAAGACTATTTCCTCGTCATCAAAATTGAAAGGTGGGAACATCTGCACCCTCTCAAAGTAGCTCTCTATAGTCTTATTTTTATTCCCTTTTCTAGGCATTTTCCCAGCCAGTTACTTGACTTCTGAGATTCCTGTCCACCCTTGCCTAGATCTGCCCAGCTAGTGCTTGGGGTCTGAGATTCAAATGGGCTTTCTGCGGCAGGTGCAGCTGCTATTCAATGTGAGCTTAAGTTCTGGTGCTCAAGTGGGGACAGGGCCGCCTCCCAGGTTCAGTTCCCTCAGGGGCTTTATGCAGAGACCTTCAGTAATCGAGCGGGTGGGGGCAGGGCGGCCTCCCAGGCTCAGTTCCCTCAGGGGGTTTATGCAGAGAACTTCAGTAATGGCCCTGAACTTCTGCCTGCTCTGGGAGTCCCGGGCCACCGCTGCCTCTGCCACTGCCTCCCAAGGGGGCCCGAGCCACGGAGACACCCCGCTCCCCTCTCAGCTAGCCCAGACGTCTCTCTCACTGACCTGGAGCATCTGTGGGTGGAGGGACCTTCCTGGCCTCCGGAGATTCCATCCCTGAAGCCTGCTCGGATCTGCTCCTCTCGGCCCTGCGGCCAGGGCAGCTCAGGGGTGGACTCCACTGTCCGGAGCGCGATGGACCTTTGGGGTCAGCTTTCCAGGGCTCTCTGGAACGGAAATCTTTTCCACTGTGTTTCTGCGCTCCTTGCAGTGCTCCAGAATTCGTGGGGAGTTCTTCTTGCAGGAAATATATGGGCTGTGGGTTTGGGGCTAGCATATGTGAGTCTTTCTACTCTGCCATCTTGGCTCCACCCCCTCAAAATTCTTTTCTTAAAGCAAGTGTTTGACTGTGTTTAAAAATGTGTCTCATTCTGCACCTTGAAATTAATAACTTCAGTGAGAGGAGGTGGGAAACCTGTTTTTATCAGTGTATTTCTGGAATTGTAGCTGGCCATTACATTGACCAACTTTGTTCTTAGTTATTTTTTTTTAATAATGTTATTGTAAATTCTCTAGTTTCTGATCACATCAGTTCATAGAAGTCTTCCCAAATTTGTCCAAAACTTTTATAAACTTTTTGTAATTTCTTGCAACCCAATATTCCCTGTTATATTTACCTGCATTCTCATTTCCAGTTCTCTGCCATAACAAAAAAGAATTCTATTAATATTTTTATATGTATTGGTCCTTTTTTTGGAAAACTGACCTTTGCAGTTATAAACCTAACAATGGTATCTCGTAGTCATAGTTTAGTTGAGCGAGGCCAAAGGTAGTGACTGTGGGCAGAGTTCCAAATTGCTTTCCAGAATGCCTGGGCCAATTCACAGTTCCCATTGAAGCATTTGAACTAGAAAGTAGCATAAGTAGATTTGTGCTTAAAAAAAAAAAACCCAACAAACTATTTTGGCAGCTATGTGGAGAAGGAATTGGAGACAAAAAAAGACTGGAAAGAGGGAGACCGATTTGAAGATTATTATTGCAATACTTCAGAATAGAGGTGGTGAGGTTCTGCGGATGGCAGCCATGTGAATGTCTTGAAAAAAGGAAATGAGGGAGATTGTGAAGGTAGAATTGACAAGACTTGGCAAATGATTAAAATGGCACTGAGGGAAACTAAGGCATCAAGGATAACATTTAAGTTGTGTATTTGGGTAACTGGAAAGATAATGATGCCCTCAATAAAAATGGTGAATTTAGGGGAGTAGTTTAGGCAGAAAGATCCAGAGTCTCCTTTAGGACATAGTGAATCTGAGATATCTATCCAGGTGATGTCCAGCAAGCACTTGGTGTCATGGCTTTTCAAGGAAGATAGGGAAGATGATTATCCAGACTTTGGAGTCACTTTCATAGAGATGACAATTGAACCTATGAGAACTGATGAGATCAGCAGAAAATGTAGATAGAAAAGAATTCAGGACAGAGCCCAAGGGGATGCCTGCACTTAAAAGATAGGATATAGATTATAATCCCACAAAACCAGGAAAGAGCAGTCATTGGACATGACTTGAGAATATTCAGGGGGTGAAGGAGGGTGGAGAGAAATTGATCAATAGTGTCAGAGCTACAGAGAAGTCAAGAAGGATGAGGACTGAGAAGAGGATATTGGATTTATATTATATTTTACCTATATGAACTGATGCTGAATGAAAGGAACAGAACCAGAAGAACTTTGTACACAGCAACAACCACAGTGTGCAAGAAATTTTTCTGGTAGACTTTAGTCCTTCATAGGAATGCAAGGACCTAAAAAATTCCCCATGGTCTGGAGGTAAAATGCCTTCCACATCCAGAGAAAGAACTATGGGGTTGGATCATACAATGAAGCAGACCATTTTCTCTTGTGTTATGTTTTGTTTTATGGTTACTCCCATTCATTTTAATTTTTTTATGCAACATAACTAAGGTGAAAATGTATTTAATAGGAATGTATGTGTAGAACCTATATAAGACTGCATGCTGTCTCAGGGAGGGAGTGGGGAGGGATGGGTAAAAATCTAAGAGATATGGAAGTGATTGTAGAAAACTGAAAACAAATAAAATAATTAATAAAAATCTTTTATTTTATTTTAAATTAACAAGTATTTTATCTTCCTTTCAACTGAACCCACTCCTGGGAGTAAAAGAAAAACTAAACTCTTGTAGCAAGCATGTCAAAGAAAACAAATTCCCACAGTGAAGGTCATTGGATTTATCTATCAAAAGTTTATCCGTAGCTTTGGAAAGAACTTGTCCAATGAAGTCCAGAAGTCAGACTGCATTAGACTCTGAAGGGAATAGGAAATGAGAAAATGAAGGCAATGAGTGTGACCAATGATTTCTAGGAGTTTGGCTCTGAAAGTGAGAAAACAAATAGAGCAATAATTTGATGGAAGTGTCAAGTAAAGTTTTTGTTTGTTTTTAAGAGTGGGGGATTTTAGTCACTTTTTCAGTTTTATTCCAAATTGCTTTCCAGAATGGTTAGACTAATTCACAGGTCCATCAAAGGTGTATTAAATGTGAGCCTTGTAGGCTGGACGGGTGAGACAGTTAGAGATAGGGCACTACACTTAATGATTTCACTGGTATAGGGAACTCTCTGATGAGGGAAATCTCTCTTTTGATGCAGGTCAGAACCTTTTCTAAAACTTAGGAGTCTAGAGAGTTGCCTGTTAAATGACTTGCCTGACTAGTATGTGTCAGACAAGTTTTAAAATCAGGTAGGTGTTCTTGACTCTTAGGTCAACTCTGCCATGTTATCAAAGTCCTTTAGGCAGGACAGTGCTGGAAAACCAGCCTCAAGTGTGGCCCTTTGACTGAATCCAAATTTCACAGAACAAATCTCCTTAATAAAAATTTGTTCAGTAAAACTTGGTCTCAGTCAAAAGACTGCACCCAAGGACCTAGAAGGCCACATGGTTCCCCACCTCTGAGTCCTAACAGACATCCCATTGGGTGAAAGGGCATGGCTTTTTAGTCACTTTTCCAGTTTTATTCCAAATTGCTTTCCAGAATGGATAGACTAATTCCCAGGTCCATCAATGGTGCACTAAGTGTGAGTATCTTCTAGCAGTATTTCCAATATTGTCCATTTCTATTTCTTATTTGGGCATGAAGTAATACTTTAGAGTTGTTTTAATTTGTATCTCTATTATGTTATTTGGGGTGGCATTTCCTATAGCTAATAGTTTCAACAATATTTTTCCAGTGATACAATGTAGCCACAAGTTATGGAATCACAAACAATTAAAGTTAAAGGTTGTCTGATGAGCAGTGGAGACGTGCATGAGACATGAACTGCAATACATTGCCGACAAAGAAGGGTGTGTAAGTGGCACAAAAGCTCTTCTCAGAGATGTCTGACTGGAAAAGGTGAGCCAGTCACAGGGTGAGAGCAAAGGAGAGCTAACGGCTAAACTGTGTGCTCCACTCCTGGAGGGTGGGTGGGGAGACAGGGCCAAGAGGCTCGCAGGATGGGGAGTCATGGACAGGGCACATGCTGTGGACTACGCTGTTGAAGAGGCTAGCTGATCTGTGAGGATGTAGCTACATCAAAGAATCAATTTGTGAATTATATGTGTGTTCATCCTTTGTTGCCGAAGAAGATCATGCCATCACAGAAATGATGACATGACTTGCCCTTGACTTTGTTTTGAGTGACGGAGAGCTGTGCAGGTCACCAGCCTCACTTCTCCTCCAGAGTATTCTGAATCCAGTGACCAGATATTCATCAGGATGACTGGAGATGAGAAATCAAAATAACTAAAAGCAACCCTTACCGAGGTGTTGAGCAACCTTCAGACCTCTTGCTATCTGTTAGTGGCAACATAGATTGTGTACTAACACAATTGTACAAAAATTTCCTAAAATTAACAGCTCTAATAGAAGCCCAGGTTTTAGGGGGAGAAATGTTTTTATATATAGTTTTTTTCTCCAACAAAATCTCTTATTTGTTGACCATTACCAGACAATGTAAGTTGGTAATTTCTGATTACTGACATTATTTATCTTGCTGGAATCACTAAGAGAGTCTAGGAAAATTGAAATTATAACCATTGATAAATCAGTAAAATTAAACAGAAAAAGTTATACCTAGGTGTTTGTATTTAAATGGATAATATATAATAATTTATTAGGAAAAAAGGGCAGTGATCAGAGATTTTGAAAATTTATATATAGATTTGTTATATAAATTTATGTAAATTCAATAAAAAGGTTTTATTTTTACATAAAAGCCAACTAGTTGAATTGTGTGTGCTTTACGCTAAAGGAAAAAAGCAAAGTGATAATTCTGATCAAAGCAAACTTATTTTATTTAAAGTTTATGATAACAATATATACAGGCATAATATAAACATATAGGCAAAATGATTAACTGGTTATTACCTTGCAAAATTAAATTCAATTTTTATCACATTTTTCTGAAACAACGCATATCTGAAGATAGAATTCCAGGTGTTCCCTTCTCCACCTAAACCCTTTGAATTTAAAGTATTTGAGTTATTCAATATATTATTTAAATGTATTTCTTCCCCCAAAGGGAATAGGTTCAGGAAAAAGCAATTTGGTTTACAATTTTACTCCTTCCTATTGACAAGTAAGCTAAGAAGTAGGTTGATTTTGCTGTTTAAAACATTTACTTTGGACTGCTGAACCAACGTGCATTCATAGTAATCTATACTTTAAATTAAATCAGCTTCTTCTAAGACTGGGAAGTCTCAAGTGGGATAGATCACCTACTAATGCAGCTGAAACAGTTTATATATAACTAAGCCTGCATTGCAAGATTTAGATTCTTTCAAGAGAAAGTTTTGAATAGCTTCAGTAAGCTAAAATCTGGTCAACTTTTCCTTGATATATGCCCATGTCTTTTTGAGGTGGGCTTAATAGTTGGAGGAAAAGATGCTTTTGACTACCATAGGGTCGAGTATCTGGTGTCTTTGAGAAGAATTTGGGGTTAGGATATTAAAAGAGCAACAAAACGAAAATCAGGGCAGGAAATTGCTCTTGGAAGCATTTCTATGGTTTGTCTACCAAGTTATAAAGTGTGTGAGGGGAGACCTTGAGCCTAATAAAAGAAACTATGGTAAGGAAAATTTGTGCCAATCATTTGTCCACTGTCTTACACAGAATTCAACTACCCATTTCTCTATTTAGAATTTTTAACAGAAGTCCACTTCTAATTTGACAATGAAAGACTTTGCCCAGTCATAAAATTCTGTAACTGTGCCCCTCAGAGAAATATTGTAATTATTTTAGAATAATGAGCATCTTAGGTAAATATTCCCTTTAGGAATATTTGATCTAAATGAACAATCACTGTGCTCTACATCAAATAGAGAATATAAAAGATCATATTTTATGTCAGTACCTTAATTGAAAGAAAATATGCAGAATTTTTGGGGGGTAGTGTCCTAAGAGCTATGTGATACTACAAGGTGCCAAGTCTTTCTTCCATTTGCCATAGAAGTTTATTTTAGAAAATTCAATTACTTGCTTCACCCTGAAAACATAGATTCAGTGCCATTAAGGAAATATAAGGAACATAAGTTAATGTTGAAACTAATCTTATTAATCATAGATTTACTAAGGGCAGTTCTATTAAGAGTTTATCTGTAACTTATATTGACAATCGATTTTCATTTCAAAGCAACAAACTTTATTATTAGAAATCTAAATAAGATAAAGATGACTTTCTATAAGCTTAATTAAATTGACTTTACTGTTGCACATACTTGGTAGGGTATGTGAATAGTGCATATTTACAAATAATAGACTTGGACATTTTGGTTTTTTGCCACCATGATCAACTATTTCTAAACCTTTGAACTATGAACTGATTTTGAACTACCTACTCCTTCTAATCTTACTCAGTGCTGAGCCACCTCAAGCATTAGGCCATAGGAAACTGAATTATAGTAGGGCCAAGACAGAAGAGATGATAAAAGGGTGAACATTTCAGTAAAAAAAGATTTCAATGTACAAGGAGAAATTATTTTATAAATTTGACAAGGGACATAAAAGATAAATTAGTCATTAGTCATAATTGTAGGATTTGGAGGGCAAAAAAAGATTGTCATTGTGGATCATTGTGCACCATCCTATGCTGAAGAAAGAGTCCCTAGAATAAAGCCATGCATAATATTTATATTGTAGCTTGACTGTCTCGCTTAACAACATCAATGTTCATTCACTCAACAGCCAATACCCAATGTTCTAAGTTGGAAGACTTAGGTATGTGCAGTAGGTATACTAAGGAGGTTTTTCAAGGTCTGGTTTGCAGGTTACATATGGCCTGCTACGCCATAAGTCCTGATTTCAAGAAAAGCTCTCAAAATGAAGTAAAACAAAAGATATTCATCAAGTGGCTATGGGAGAAAACTGAAACTTTGAAGTTGTTTATCCTTATTTCTGGTGCCAAATGCTTTCCTTTTCACTGCAGGGAATACCCTGCAGTTCCTTCTACAATGTGCAAACACAGGGTGGCCTGCAAACTTGCTGGCTTAAAAAAAAGGTGCTGCTGTTTGCCATTCTATTTCTATACAGCCTATGTGTCTACGCGAGGAAAAAAAATCATTTCTGACTTCTGTCCATCTCGTTGATGTGCCAATGCTCAAATCCTACTCCTTCAAGAAGCCTTCCTTCCATCTCTCTAATTTCTCTATTCCTATAACATTTATTATCCTTGTCATTCATCAGCACTTACTTAAAAACTTGATTTTATAAGTTGTGTTTCCATGTGGATATATCTTATCCCTGCAACCAGATCTTATGCCTTGCTCCTCAAGGGCAGCGTTCATGTTTTAAGCTTATTCATTTTACAAGTAACTTATTGATGCCCCTCAATAAAATCTAGCTTCTTGTTGTGTCATGAAGATGACTATGGATTCTTACACACTATGTGGAAAACAAACTCTGGCAGACCCTATCAAGCTGGACAGACTACGGGCCTAGAGGAAGTACAGAGACTTGTCCTGGAGCTGTTCAGCTGCCATTCACAAAGGCTGTCCATGAGGGTAGAGAAGGGCTGAAGCCTGTGTCAGTGGAGAGATAATCCACAAGAGTGAAATTATGAATCCCTGACACATGTACTAAGACCCATGTTTGGAGTTATGAGTTGATAAACTAGATTAAAACAGGATACCTGCTCTCAGGGAGCTTTATAACTACACCTCCATACCCCTCCATCTTGGGCACTTCTCCAGAGTCCACACAGCACAGGGCAGAGCGTAAGCCATCGTCTGGTTTGTCAATTACTCTTCTGTTTATAGGTAACCTCTGGGAATCCACTGGGTATGTCTTCACATCTGCAGAATTATACTGCTACAAGATGACCTTCAATGTTAGGTATCTGATTGCATCCTTAGCCCTGGGTCTCCTTTACAGATGTCGAATCTTCTATGTGGAACACAGATAATGCTGATAAAACTAGCAAAGAAGGACAAGGCATCTGTGGTAAATAGGAATGTTCGAAAGGAACACTTACAGGTTGTATAAATCATTCCTTTCAAAAAAAATTGTCTCCTTCTATCACTGCATCATCTGCCAGTATGTTAGAGGCAGCAGAAACAAAAATCCCTTCCAATTTGAGGCTCTTTGGATCTATGAAGGATTGGATTCATGCCTGGGTTGGAATGTGGTATTTTGCGAAGATCTGGTCTCCAAAAAGGTGTCTCATAGTCCTTTGCTTAACATTGTACTAATAAAGTTCAAACTCCTAAGTTCATTTATTATTCAAGGCCCTTAATAATCTGGCCTCATTTCATTTTTCAAAGCATTCCTCCCCCAATTGCCTGCTGAATTCCTACCCTCCTTTAAGCCACTTTTGAGTGCTTTTATCAAGTGTTATGGTTTTTTTGTGGCTCATTACCACCATCACCAGATTATAAACTTAAGAGTTTAGGGTATGTGAATAGTGCATATTTACAAATAACAGACTTGGATGTTTTGAGGGTTTTTTTGCCACCATGGTCAACTGTTCTAAATCTTTGAACTGTGAACTTATTTTGAACTACCTACTTCTTCTAATCTTACTCAGCTGCTGAGCCATCTCACTTTTCCAGCATTAGGCCATAGGAAACTAAATTATAGTAGGGCCAAAATAGAGGAGAAGATAAAAGGGTGAAACATTTCAGTAAAAAAAGATTTCAATGTACAAGGAGAAATTATTTTATAAATTTGACAAGGGGCATAAAAGATAAATTAGTCATTAGTCATAATTGTAGGATTTGGAGGGCAAAAAAAGATTGTCATTGTGGATCACTGTGCACCATCCTATGCTGAAGAAAAAGTCCCTAGAATAAAGCCGTGCATAACATTTATATTGTAACTTGACTGTCTCACTTAACTATGAACATTCATTCACTCAACAGCCAATACCCAATGTTCTAAGTTGGAAGACTTAGGTATGTGCAGTAGGTATACTAAGGAGGTTTTTCAAGGTCTGGTTTGCAGGTTACACATGGCCGGCTGGGTCTTAAATCCTAGTTTAAAGAAAAGTTCTCAAAATGAAGTAAAACAAAAGATACAGAAAAAGATAGAGGCATGTCTGAAATGAACAGTGCATTCTGGCCAGTGTCTAGCAAAATAATCTGCATATAGTAGGCACTTAATAAATTTTTGAATTGAATATAGAAAAATTGTATCTTCAGATAGCACATCAATCAGTTTCCTCCCAAAAGGCTACAATTCAAAGGAACAAGGATGTGGACAGATTAGCAGGGATCTGCCATGAGCCATGGGGACCCTCCCACAAGGCAAAGACGTTAAAAACATTTCAGTGGCGAGTTGTGAACAAGCACATTTTCTGATGAGATTTCCATTCCAGGGCAGTCTTCTTTTTTAAATAGGACAAATATCTGACCAGTTTTCCTGTGAATAATTGACAGCTCTGAGATGCTATTTATTAAGTTTTCATCTGATCAAACATTTCACTACAGCAAAAGTCTTACATTTTTTTTTTTAAAAATCTGTGGCATTTAATACTCAGTTGATAAACTGGTTAGAAAAATATGGAAGGACAAAGAAAACTGTGATTTATAAACTAGATTCATTCCCTATGCAAGTTTCCCTGCAGGAATCTTCAAATTTATGTGTGCATATGATCATTACCTATCTATACAGATACATACACACACACACACACACACACACACAAATATATACACAAGTGTTAAGACTTCATAGGTCATATACTATGTAATCCTACACCATTCAAAACTGTGGGAGAAACAAGGGAACAGCTCTGGAAAACAGGAAAAGAGAAATATATCTTTCTTTACCTTTGCCCCAATGTCTCTTGCTTATTCCTGTCCATTCTCCTTCCCACCCTTCTATCAAGTGCTCTGGTAGTGGGGCAGTAATTCGGTTCCTGTTTTCAAAAGGTGTAAGGACTTAGGGTTAAAGACTATGAGCTCACTGTTATAGGATAGTCCCTTTATCAATGTAGGAGGCCATCCATCACTTTCTCTAAAACTAATAGTCTTAGAGTTTCACTGAGAGACTAAGTGAATTTCGCAGATAATACAGCTAGTTTATGGCAGAGACAAGACTTGAACACAAGTCTTGCTGGCTTAGAGACAAGCTCTCTATCCACTACACTACAATGTCTCTTCCCCCCCCCAGAAAGCACATAAAACATATAAAAGAAATGCTTCATAATACATAATACTTCTGCAAACCTCTTGCACTAGGTACAGTTTGAATCTATATTTCCTCCCTTTTTTCTATAGATAACTACCTCCGTCACACTCAGTGTAAAGTATTATATGTATATAAGTATCTCAGACCTAAAAATGAAGTATTATCTACTAATCTAAATAGACAATAGGAGGTATATATGCTTTTTATTATCCTACTAAGTAAGCCTGCAATATGAAGAAGGAGAGAAAAAAGAGGCAGAGTAAGATAACCAATATTTACATGCAAGAAAATATGAGAGTGCCCCCACAGGGGGCATCCTAATTCCAGGATCAATTTGCTGGTGATATTTTCCAATATAAGTTCAAGCCTAAAAAACTATTTGTTTAGGATGTACAAAATATAGAGGTTCTAAGAAAATAACTACTTTAACTTTTTGATTTGCTGGGTTGTCTCAAACAAAAGGTGGAAATACAATTTTATTTAATGCAAACCCCAAATTACTCATTTGAAATTCAAATAAGTAAGCACCAAATGAAATACTTGACAATATTATAAGCGACCAAACCTACTGACCAAAAAAAAAAAAATCCTCAAAATAGCCTATACTTGTCAAATTCCTAAATAACAACTAAGATCAGGAGTTACAGAAGAGATAAAAAAAAAAGCTAATTATTTATCTGGGCTTTTAAAGGTAGTTTAGACTTAACAGCAGAATATTCCAGATTTTCTTCCCCTTTTGACTTCTCCACAGTGTTCACAATTCTGTTTTCTTTATCCTTTCTGGAGAACTTTTTACGCTGTAGATATCAAGGAAAGCAAAAAATTAAACAGAAATGTAACAAACATAACAACATACAAAATGTCACTTGAGAGACTTTCTCAATGTACCTATCAACTGTACTGATTTTTCCCCCTCTCTGAAAAAAAATACTATTTATTATATAGGATGGCTCTGGGGGAAAGGGAGGGATACATGGGATGAAAACATAAGGAACAGAAAATGTCAATAAAATGATTTTTAAAAACAATAAGCATTTACATTTTTATAAAAAAATTCACAATAATGATTTTTATTTTGTCAAGATCCTCATCCTACAGATGTTTCTAAGAGGCTGCTAAAAAATCTTTATTGTGGTATTCAAACATGTCTACTGCAGCAAGTTGTAGACTACCATCTTGGAGGCGAGGTGAGGCTTACAAGCAAGGCAGTGACTAAAGTACAGTAAGTACAGCCTGTATTCACAGAGTGAAGTGGAGGAGACGCATGGAAGGCCTTTGGTAAACGCTCCTACAGACCTCCCATGGCAGCCTAAATAAACCACTGAACTGAATTTCTAAACCCACAGGGCCAGAATGGGAGAAAGGAAGAACTTTACCGTGACACGCATGGGGGTGTGGAGACGAGTGCAGTGGCCAGTGCAGCCCCACTTTGCATACTTAGTTCTCCCTTGGATTTGAATCAGTTACTTTGCCAAGGTGTTCAGCAATATGACTGCCCAAAGTTTTTGTTTTTGTCACTTTGCTATTTCCTCCCAACCAACGCCCAAGTATGAAGTCCAGGCTTTTCAAAATTTTTTAGGGAGCTTTCATTCGCTTTATTATTTTTTTATGCAGGTATTTCTTATCTCTCTCCCCCAATTTCTGCTTTTCCTCACACCCATGAAAATAAAGTATAAAATAATTTATATACAGTATCTCCTTTGGGTCTTACAACCCTGAAGTAGATAATTATGTTCATTTTACACATGAGAAAATTGATCCTCAGAGACATTTAGTGATTTTTTGATCACAAAACTAGTAAGTAAATATTTATTGAATTGAATAAAAGTTCCAAAGGTGGGCCTCTAACTCAGGCATCTCTGACTATCACCATCACTCTCTATTAGGCTCTGTTCCCTTTTAAAATTAGGCTAGAAGTCTCCTACTCTTGTTTCTACCTCATTTTCTATATTTGGTTCTCTCTGCAGAGAAAATGGAGCCTTAAGGCTATCTACCTAAGACAGAAACAAAGATGGAAAATCTCTAGCTTTTGTATTAGATCAGGCTTTCAGCTTAATTTCAACAAATCATGAGTTTTCTAAAAGGTTTCTGCTTCTTGCTAATGACAAGATCAATAAATACACTTCCATATCTATGGAAGACAATAAAATGCAGGTTCCAATCCTCACCTTCCTAATTTTACCACAAGCCAACGTCCTCAGGGTCAGGAGATAGGCTGGGTTCCCTGAACTCAGATCAGTGAAATTGGGAAAGGGACTGGTATTAAGGTTCAAGCCACCGTAGGTTAGGGCAGGTGAGGAACTCAGATTGTGTTGATGTTGGTTCTTCACACGGAGCTGTCTGATGAAGAGTCTGATTCGTGGATGTGGAAGAAGGGGTATACTATTGGGTAGGTAGCAGATCAGAATTGAGAAGGAGGAGATAGGGCACAGTGTGTACGGCTAAGGTAATCATCCTTTCTCCATCCCATGTCCCCAAAATAGACTTTTAAAAAAGTCAACATAATTTTTAATGGAAATCTAATAAGAAGTTCTATCCTTGCAAACAAAATAGGATTTTAAAATCCAGATTACCTAATAATTTGACACTGTGGTTTCACCGGGGGAAGCTCCCTCCACCAATGTAGAAGTGCATCTTGTAGGTAACCTACATTCCTAACTTACAGAGCTGCCAGGGCCTGAGGTTAAATGATTTGCCCTGAGCTCTGCCTTACTTCAAGGCCTGTCCTCCATTCGCTCACTGCTTCTGAGCAACGGAATAGAAGAGTACTGGGTTAGCAATCAGCAGACGTGGGTTCAAAGCCTGGCTCTGCTATGTACTACCAGCGTGACCTACCGCAAATCAGGACTTATATGACCACTAATAGTCACTGACAGTTCTTAATCCACAATCCTACTTGTGTGACCTTAGCTCATATCTCTAGATCTGTTGTTTCCTTCTCTGTAAAATGAGGGTATTCGACTCAATATCTAAGGTCCCTTCTCAAATTCTTTAAATTGAATAGCAGTTATGTTAGTTACATCAGACACAGCAACGTTCTTTCAGAAGTGACATCATTAGTTACCTGGAAAAAAGGAACACCACCATTTATAGGATCACATGTTCTTGTGTCCATTGTGGGCTCTTCACTCATGATGTTTTCATCTGTGAGCTCCAGAACAGGCTTCTCTTCATCTAAGTCCTAAAAAAGAAAGATGGAGTCAACCCAACAAGCATCTATGAAGCAGCCATTCTACACCCATACACACACACTGTAAATACCCTTAAGCTTTAGGTGCAGTACAGACATGAGGGACTTGGATGTCTAAGCTACGTACAGGAAAACTGAAGAGTCAGGGACACAAAATACATCCTAGGAGAGGAGGCTAAGGAGCTGAGGATGAAAAGAAGGGAAGACACACATGGCTGGAAAAAGGCTTTTGTACACATCACCATTAAAAAGGACCATGGTGAAGGAGTAACAAAAAACCCTGAGATTCTGACACTTCATTTTACCTCAGTAGGCTCTTTTGCTTTAATAATTACTGTTGTTAATAGTTCGGGTTGTTTCTCTCTTAGCTGACTGAGGAGTTGCTCCCGAGGTTCAGTTCTCATCAATGTGGATGGGTAGGAATATGTTTTCCTCTGTGGGGTTGAACCTTGAGAGGCCATAGAAAACAAATAAATGAATTAAAGCACCCTTGCGTAGTACAAAGAACTGAGCTGTAAGTCTAGAGACCTTGTTTCTAGCCCCTCCTCTGCTATTCATTGTTCCTTGTGCAAGACTCCAGTTTCCTCACATCTAAAGAAACTGGACTGAGATGTTTTCTAAGGCCCCTCCTCGCTCTTGTCACAGAGTGGTAGCATGGTCATCATCTCAACTGCTGACACAGACAGCTTCACATATACTACTCCATTTGAGTCTTCCCACTGTGTGACATGGTAATGAGAAAGATTTTTAAACAAATACACCAGAATTTATAGACCCAAATAAATGTTGTTCATCAAAACAGTCAGGTTGGGAAGCCAGGTATTTATTCTAATAATGTTTGAAAAAGTTTTAGAACACTTTTAACACGATGTTGGAACTAATTTACAGGTCACACACAGAATGTTTTTTATTAATTTTGATACACCTAAATTGACCAACTTTTGCATCATCTTTGGCTCTGAATTACTTTACAGATACCTTCAGTGTACAAAGATTTGTCACAGCTGAAGATATTCAAAAGAACATACCACCAATTCCTAGAGGAGTTTCAAAAAATAGCCAAATTGATGGAATAAGCTTTTAGCCTTTTAAAGATAACCACCTGAAACATTTATAAGTTCTGGTATTTGGATTTAAAAAAAGTTTTTTTCCCCTTAAATTTCATCCCCTCTTTATTTTTCAAAAGCTTTTCTGCCCTTCATCATCTATTTTTCACTTGATCAGAAAGCCAACAGTAAATTCTATCAGCTCTTTAGAAAAATAAAATAAAAACCACTTTCCAGCAGAATCCGAAAACCTTCAATGGCTCTCATTTTATAAACTCAAATTCTTATATAACGGTCTTGGAGATCTTGGATCTGGAATCAGAGGATCTGGGTCACACGCTACCTCTCTAACCTTCTGACCCCAGGCCAGTTACTTCCCCTCTCTGGGTCTCAGTTTCAGGGGCTGGACTAGGTGAGCTTAGTGGTCCCTTCCCCTAAATTAGAGCTCTCTGATCTTCTATTATTTAGGATCTGGTTCCTATTGGCCACCTTATGTCACACTACCCTAAGCCCTTTCTCCACCTCAGTCAGGCCCAGTCTTCAATGTTCTCCAAACAGCCCCTCTCAGGCTTGTCTCTGAGCAGTTTTGCACATATGATTTCTCCTATCTAGTTTCATCCTATCCACTTTTAGTCACACTTCTTAGAATATATTATGTAAAGTGGAAGGAATTCTGGATTTGGAGCCAAAGCACCTGTGCTCTAACACTAACTGTGCTGCTTGGGGTCTGTGCGTCTCTCATGAAGTCACTGAACCTCTCTGAGGCTGCTTCTCCTTCTATAAAGCAAGAAGATGGACCCGGATGCTTTCCAAACTCCCCATTTCTGACATTCAGTAGCCCTACAAAGCTTTTCCTATTTCTATAATGATGTTTTAGTTCTCAGATGTCCCATGACGGCTAATGTGCACTTCCCCTACCCCTGTTCTAATACTACATTAAATCCAGTCCTATCATTCTGTATTTTCCCTACACATTTGCCAGTCTTGTCTCCCCAACTGGGCTAAGCTGTTCAAGGCTAGCAATGTCTTATGCTTTGTTTTAATCACACCTAGCACAATGTTCGTTATTCAGTAAACAACAAAAACAGAAGTTTAATTACTAAAAGAAAAAATTTAATTCAACCTCATGTGCTATTGTAACAATGTAACTTGGTTTCTCTCCTAAACTACCTGTTGGAATGTCCAATTTCAGGTCCTGATGCAAGAAGCAATTCAGTTTATTCCAGCCACTTTTCATGATATTGTTAAGTTCTTGGCTCTGTTCCACCAGCTTTTCCTTGTCATTAGTTATCGTCTCATGAAAGGCGGTCAGCTGGCTGTCTTGTACTGCCTTTTGTCCATTGACTTTTTCCATGATCTCTGAATTGGATGTAATACAATCTTGCTTTACAACCTGAAGAGGATATAAGTGAAAATTTGCTAAAACAATTAGACTCACCAGTTCTTAAAATGGCATTTCTTTTCCTGATAAACTGAAGCAATGAACTTTTTGATTCTCCTTTATGGGAATACTGGAGAAATATTTTTATTTTGTAAAAGGAGAAATGAAGGCATAAAGGACATAAGTGTTACATTCAAGAAAGTTAAGTCAGACCACAAGCCAGTTACCAATTCTCTTTAGAATGGTCACCAGGTACATGCTAGCAGATTAGCAGGGACTGGGGAAACCTGCAGCCTCAAATCCTTGGGGATTTGTTCTGAGAAGTTTGGATTCAGTCAAAGGGGCACACTTGACGACCTATGGGGCCTTGAGGCTCCAGGTTCCCCACTCCTGGCACTAGACATTTGGCACAATATTGAGGCAAAAAACTTGAAAAGCATATTAGAAAAGTAAAAAGCACATATAAGCACGGTATTAGACATTAGAGGGTGGAATCATTCTCTTAAGATGCTAATAAGTAATAAAAAAAGATTCCAAGGTAGGTAGATAGGACCTCAATGTCTGTTTAGGCTTCTTCATCACTAGACTTCAGACAAGAGGGTAATTAATCACAGCATGAAATCAAGTTCACTTACTGCCATGGTTGTGCATTAAGGGAGAGCTCAAAAGGAAATGGATGAACCACTTCAGGAACAAATTTACTTCTAATGTAAAATTCGAGACAAAAATATTCAATCTTCTGACTAAATTTTCTCCTCAAAGTAGGCTCCACTTAACAATGTTACCTTTAGTAAGTTACCAAGTTCTGCGTTCCTTTCGTGTAAGCCAGATATCCACTGATCTGAAAAGCGGACAGTACTTGTACTCATGTCATTATACCACTGCTGGCTTTCTCGTGACATTGTTTTAATGCTGCAGTTGAGCTGCTCACAATGTTTGATAGACCCTTCAACCAACTCAGAAGCTTGATGGTTAAAATGTCTGAGCTCTTGTGACAAATCACTGGAAACAACAAGGAATTTTTTGTTGTGAGAAGCTGTACTGTTTATGATGTCCTTGGAACGCCTGTGAGAAAAAAAGAGCAGTTACACTTGTGGATCTCTGATAATGTATAAAATGTGATTTTTGCATGGTTCATAAATGACTACATTTTGCTTACAACTTTTTTACTGGATGGAGATGAGATTCATGACTTGAGTTGAGAGATGACTCCAAGAGGCTCTGTTTCTTTATGAATCAGGGAATCCCTGTCTACTTTTTCATATGCACCTGTCTTTTGAGGTGTCCTCTACCAGCAGACTATCATTTCTGTTCCCTGTTCTTTCTCATTCTCTTTCCCCACTCCAAGGCTTGCCTAACTTGTAGGTCACCTATGGAGACCCTTGGCTGGACAGCCCCCATGACTGAAGTTGCACACAGCATCAACAGAGCTTCATAATAACCAGGGCAGGTTA
The DNA here is from genome assembly GCA_023548195.1 of Bettongia penicillata ogilbyi. NCBI lineage: Eukaryota > Metazoa > Chordata > Mammalia > Diprotodontia > Potoroidae > Bettongia > Bettongia penicillata. Next base: position 2,115,718 of record JAJHZJ010000145.1, read on the forward strand.
GATTTTTCCTTTCAAAGCACAGACTATTTCATCAATATTCCACTTCATCGAATTCTTATTCAAACTTTGACATTTGACTACCTTCCGTCCAACATGGCTAAGAATGCTCCTCCAATCTATTTCCAAATCTTTCTTGTCCTGAGCCCCCAGCCTTGGCAAAATCCTGCTTCCTCCGAACCTTCTGTAAAATTTCCAGTTCTGCCTCTAAATAAAATCAAAATACTCTTACTTGCCCCTTCTACTGTACTCACTGCTTGGTTATAAAACAGTATTTCCTATATTTCTGACCCCTTCAACTGCTCCTTTTACCTCCCTATCCCCTAAAGAGACCACAGCCACCTCAAAACTTTCAGTGGCTCTTTGACACACACGCACTGAGGCCTCCTATGCTTTTAAAAACAAAACAAAACAAAACATAACAAAACATAACAAAACCAAAGCTTTTGATGCCACCACATCCCTCTTCTATGTTCCCCTGCCAAACTTCTTGAACAAGCAGTCTTTATTTTTTTGCTTCTACTTTTTCACTATTCACTCAATTCTTTGTAAGCTGGCTTCCACTCTGATGATTCTATTGAAATTGCCTCCAAATTTCACCAAACAATAATTCTAATAACTTTCATAGAATGCACTCAAATTTGCAAAATGTTTTACAGATGTTATAGTGATAAGCCTTGCATCAATATGGTGAAGTAGGTACTGCAGTATCAGCATGCCCATTTTACAAAATACCAGAATGCCAAATACAATGGGGATTTTTTCAGTTTTTCCCAGCTTTCATCTTCCTTGACATCTGCAGAATTTGACACTGCTAAACTTCCTCTAAGCAGCTGGGTGGCACAACAGATGGAGTGCCAGGGCTGGAGTCAGGAAGACTCATCTTCCTGAGTTCAAATCTGGTCTTAGGCACTTACTAGTTATGTGACTCTGGGCAAGTCGCTTCACCCTGTTTGCCTCAGTTTCATCTGTAAAATGAATTGGAGAAGGAAATGACAGAACACTCCAATATCTTTGCCAACACCCCAAATGGAGTCACAAAGAGTTGGACAAGACAGAAACAACAAATAGCAACCTTCCTCATCTTCCTGACAGTCTCTTCCACTAGATTCCACAATACATCACTGTCATGATTCTCCTCCAGCTCCTATCTGCGCCATCTTGATTTTCCCCTTTCATGGGGATCTTCTTTATATCCCATTAATCTTAACCTTATTTCCTGGTGTTCTTCTCTTCCCTATCTACACCATCATCCCATAGGTAATCATCATTTCTATGCAGGTTTTTATCTCATGCCCTGACTTCTCTCCCAAGCCTCAGGTTTACATTTCCAGTTGCCTACTGCACATTTCCAACTTGACATTTCACTTTCAACTCAAGTGAAACCAGTCAAACTGTGATCCTCTTTTATCCCTAAAGCTGCTTTTCTTTTTGAGTTGCTTTTCTCCACCAATGGCAGCATCATTCTCCTAGTCACCCAGGCTAAGGACATCAGCCATCTTTGACTCTTCCTTTTTCCTCTTCCACCGCTTGACAAGTTCTGCTAATTTTCTACCTCCACAATTTTTCCTGCAAACTCTCTATGCTATCATTATTCTACTTCAGATCATCATTATCTTTTACCTGGACTACTGTGGTATAAGATCTTAGCCTCACTATTCTCTTACCCTACAATCTGTTTAATATACTAGTGCCAGACTAATCATCTTAATGTACAGATCCGATATCAAATCACTGCTGCTAACATACACTACCAAATACAATTTGAACTCCTTGGCCTGAAATTCAAGTCCCTCCATAATCTGGCCGAAAAAGCCAGTCTTTTCTCAAATGACTTCATCTCATACTCAAGTTTCTTAACACCCCACACTTTCCTACAGCTATAGCTTTGCCAGTGTTGTTCCTTATACTTGCAATATTCCCTTTATCCTAATATCTGGCTATTGAGAGATTTCTATCCCATCTTTCAAGACCCAGCTCAAATTCAGAACTTCTATAAAGCCTTTTCTAATTTCCCAAGCTGGAAGTCTCTCTGTTATCTGTTTTTTTCTCCCTTTCAAAACTGTTTTATTGATGAACTTAAAAAACCATCACTATCCATTCCAAATGACATCCCTCAAAACAAATAAAGAGCCAAATCAAATAAATCAGCATGTTGGCTATCCCTCATCTGATCTTGTAGCACTTTATACTTATTCTAATTTGTACTTTATTTGGTTCCCTCTCTTCTCACCTCTGTAAGACTACTGTCTTTTTCAGGGCAGGGATTATATATTATTTATCTTTTAGTAAAGGTCAGACTTGGAGTTATGAAGACCTGAGTTCAAATCCTGACTCTAGAACTTAGGAGCTATGGTATTCAAAGACAAATCAGCTCACCTCTGTGAATCTTAGTTTCCTCAACTGTAAAATGTAGCTAATAATTATAGCACCGCCCTCAGAGGGATATTACTGAGTACTGAAAAAGAAAATCTATAGAAAGAACTTTGTAAATTTCAAAATGCTACACATCAGCTACCAGGGAGTCTTTTAGTTTGTACCATATATATCCATGCTCAAATAATTTCAGATCAAAGGATTATAAGGAAAATACTGAAAAGGCCCATTTTAAGTATCAGAAAGGTTTATACAAAACCATTTTTTTTTAAAAGCATTATCCATGTCTGTCAAAATGTTCAGGTAGTATAATAAAATCAAATACTGCTCTATAGTCAAACTGTGGAAAGAATCAATTATTAGAAATCTTCTTAGAAGCAATTCATTGTATAATGGTGAGAATAAGGTACTTCTTTCTACATATTTCCTGAAAAGAGTCAACTAAAATTGTCATGAGAATATTAGAATATTATATCAACTTCTGCCACTGTAAAATGGTATAAATGTATGATCTGACAAGTGAAAACAGAAGGGCAATGGTCATTACATTATCTAGAAAAGGGAGAGCTGAAGGATAACAACGGAGCACTGAGATGCTAAAGAAAATAACCACCAGCCTTTTAAAGAACAACAACAAATGTCTGATGTCCATTACCTAAATTACCCAAAATATTGTGTGACCGGCACCATCTCTCTCCACAACCTACGGAAGATATTCATCTGTCCTAAATTTCTTCTTTGTATTTAGGACCAAATATAAACTTCTCTGTTTGGCATTTAAATTTGGCCTCCAGCCAGAAAGTGTGTGACAGCAAAGACCGCCTGAATTGTTTTTACTTATATTCTTTTACTTAGCATAGTACCCAGCACAAGTAAACTCTTAATAAATACTTTTTCATTAATTACATGGTTACATATGAAAGCTAATGATCCATGTTATCCTTTCATATCTCCTAAATTTCTAAACAAAATTCTTCGCAAAGACTTACATGAAATTTATGTTGAATCAAATATATTGACTTATAGATGTTACCAAAAAATAGTTATAAGCAGGAATGGAAAACATCTTACTGTTGTGTATTTTCTTGAATATTTCTGAGTGGATTCTTGATATTTCCACATGTTTCCTCCAAGCAGGAGAATCTTTGTTCCCAAAGATTCATTAACTGACAAAGTTCCTGTAGGTGAACGCCCCCCCCGCCCCACAAATTATGTAATTAAACAAATAGTTAACTTTTGAGTGAATAATTAGAATACTAGAGTAAAGCAATGATATTGATAACAAAAGGGGACAAGTAATCCAAAGATCAGGTGAGAAATCTGAGGCCCAGGGAGACTCTTCTAAGACCCTCATGAAATCAGTAAGTGGTAGAGATGGAGCTTGAACTTGAACTTGGCTCTCCTCACTCCCAAAGTCAAGTGCCCTTCCAATCACATGAGGAACTATCAATTTAGAATGAACACGTGAAGATACTAATACCAATGATAAAAGGTTGAGACCAAATTGAATTAGTCTGGGCCAACAGTGTGATTGTAGCTCCCTTGCCATCGTTTCTTCTCAAGATTAGAATAAAAGTAAGATTTGGCATGATTTTGTTAAAGGACTTTAAAGCCTGCCCTGAAAACAGAAGCAGATATCCAGGGGCTGGGGAAGCTCCTCTTTTTTCTGGGCCTCATTTCTCACCCAAGGCAACTTGCACTGGAGAAAAAAGTTGTCAAAGGTTCCTCTGTCAGATCTGGTTCATGTAGCAACATCCCCACCTGCTGGGATTTTTAGGCATTTATTGTTAAAAAGCCTAATGTGTATTATACACATCTATTGTGATAAATGGATTTTGATCAAGTGGTTCTTTCTCTACATTTATAGTTCAAAATTTCCATGATTTGAGAGAAGCCGTAAAGTGCTGGGATAAAGTCATATACTAGGGGGGCTGGAGAAGTCATGGAATAAGCTGACTGTATGGCTTAAATATTTCACCAGTTAGGCAAAGCAAGAAGGGAATGTCAAGTTTGCTTTTTAAGAGACCATTCAGATCATCCTAGGAAGACAGAACCATCACTAGTAATCAGTAATTATTGAAATGTAGCCAGGGCAAGCTGTATGAAAGTTGATCTCTAATTAACTTTTAAAGATAGATTCAGGTAATTGCAGAAGGCATCAGGAGAGACTGGATGGAGGTTCCACTGAGAAGGATTTCAAGATACCACAAGGGCCCAGCCTCACTGAAAAGCTCACTGTCAGGGAAAGAAGGTCTGGCTCCAGGAAGAGGCAGCTTCCTATTAACTAAGTATTCTTGCTCAGCTCAGCTGTCTTCTATGTGCTGAGGAAGTACAAGTTCTGCCAGTTCCCTCTACATTTCTGGAGCCCTGAGGCAGAGGTTCAGTCACCTCACCTTAGCTACAATCCTGAGAAGACAAAGTAGAAAATAAGTCTTTCTCCCTTCATTACTGAGCTGGGGAACTAAGCATGTGGAATATTTCGAATACTGACATATGTGGCTTAAGTGCCGGTTAGTTTTACTAAACTGCTTCCCCTCTTTAAAAGCTTTGTCACAAGGGATACTTTGCTGGATAAAGGAGGGTGAGAAGCACATTAAAAAAAATCAATATGGAATTAAACGAAAAATATTGATAAAAGAAGCTAATTTTAAAAAAGATATATTTCCAAAATTCTAGTTGAGTTATATCCATTTTCAAGAGCTGTTGTATCCTTCCTCTTTATCATCAAAGTGCTAATCTTGCCTTTTGACCTCATCTTTCAGACTGATGTACACAATATTATCACTAATACTGGGGATAGTGTTCTGCATATAGTAAACATGCTGACTAATTTTCAATAGGCTATTTCCAACTGTTGGAGATTAAAGAATTTCTTTCCTTTTTTACTTTTTTAAAGACTAGGTCCCCCTATCTCATGTAGGCTGAAAATACAGTAGCTACTCACAAACCTTACCTAGCCCTCTGCCCTGTTCCATTTTCAACCTGACCTGGTTTATTCTTTCTTAGGCAATTTGGTGACTGTCTACTTTTGGGGGCTTATGACACTGATGTGGGACTTGGTAAGGATGCCAGATCAGCATGGGATGGCTCAGAACTCTGGAGCTCAAGAGACATGCCCACTTCAGCTTCCCTGGTGGAAGGGTTGACAAGCATGTGCCAGCATATCCAGCTACAGTAAAATCTGAAGGGCATTAGTAACTTCCAAACTTTTTAAAATGCTAGTTTTAGAATGCTTACATTTCTTCCAGCAAAGGTGATCAAATTACCCCTGCCCTCATAAAACCAGCTGTTCACTTGATACCTGTGTTTGGGTTTGCTTTGCTGTCTTCAGTTCCTTCATTAAGGTTTCACAGCGTTTCTGAGATTCAGCCAAGGACGCATCAGTGTTTTCCTGCAGTTCACGTAGACTTTTACACAGTGTGCTGAGAAAATCATCCATTTCCTTTTTTTGATCTTCTATCTTTGAAGAAAAAGGATTTAGTTTCCTTCTCAATCTGAGGTTCACTTTCAGATAGTAAAAATGAAACACTGGTTACCTTATTGGCTACTGACAGAAGACTCTTGAATTTATTATTCATTTGACAGTTGAGTTCCAATAGAAACACCACCAGAGGGGAAAGAGTCATTTCCAGGGATTTATCAAGCTGAGTTTTATGCTCATTCTAGGGTAATTGGAAAAAAAACAAAACAAAAGAAAACAACACTCAACCATTAATCTTCTAGATGCTCCAAACTAGGACCATTAAATTAAGCAGTTAAGAAATTCTAGAAATAGTTGGCTAAGTATTCATTATTGCATAAAAGGTGAACGTCATTCTCTCAATGATACCTAAGGAGACACACTAGCGTGGGACCTGACACTTAACAAATTTCTAAGTCATATCGTCCAGTTTTGTCTGTGCAACTTCTGTCCTGAATTAAACTCTAAGAAGTTACTGGACTTTAGGGGCAGCTTTCTGGGGGCAAAAAGTAGTAGAATTAACTTGGGCTGGTGTGCAACTCCCTATTTGGAGCTGGGGAATAAATTCAATTCAACAGCCATTTAAACAAGGAAACAAAGACAAAACTACACATTCTCTGCCTTTGAGGAGCTTACATTGGGGGGAATGTGAGGGGAAGGGGTAGAGGGAGGGAGAGGAAGTGGGGGAGAACATGTATATAAGTAAATACAAATTATATAACTACAAAATTTTAAGAGGAAAAGTTAATAACTGGTGGGTGGGGAGAAGCAATGGTTGGTAGTCACAAAAGGCTTTGCTATGTACCTCAACTGCTTTATGAAAGAAGCTTCAAGTAGCCAGAGGTAAGGGAGAAGTCCATCTCAGACATGGGAAATCATTTGTACAAAGGCAAGGGAAATGGAATGTTATGTATGAGCAAAAGCTAAGTGCTTCACAAATATTATCTCATCTGATCCACACAACTACCCTAGGGGACAGGTGCTATTATTGTCCCTGTTTCACAGTAAAGGAAACTGAGGCAGATAGAAGTGAAGGGACTTATCCACTCACACTGTTAAGTTTCTGAGGTCACATTTGAACTCAGGTCTTCCTGATTCCAGGACCAATGCTCTATCCACTGTATCATCTACCTGCCTCTTGGGGAAGAGTAGAATGAAGCAATATTAGAAAGGTGGAGAGAGCTAGCTCAAGAAGGGCTTTAAATATGGGAGTTTATCCTAGAGTTTATCCTAAACATTTTAGAAATATCACTTTGGCAGCTGGGTGGGAAATGCTTTGAAGCAGCAAAGGATTAGAAGCAATTTAGAGCCTAATACAAAAGTCTAGGGGAGACATGGAGAGGGCAGGAGTGAGAAGGGGGGGATCAATGAGAGATGTGTGGAAGGAGGATAGAAAACATGGGGTAAATCCTTACACATAAGAGCTGAAGGAGAGAGAAAAGTCAAAGATGCAAACCTCATGACTGGAAAGGTGACGATGCCCTCGACAGACATGGGGAAGTTTGGAAGAGGGATGAGTTTGATGTGGTTACATTTTAGACATTCTATAGGCTATCTATAAGATGTCCTAGCATTATTCAGATGGGAGAGGATAAAGTGGATAGATAGTGTCATGGAAGTAATGAACATGAACTTGGACAGAGTTTGGGGGATAATGGAGGAGGATAGAAGGGCATGTGGCATGCAAGGTTCATGGGTTCACAGTCAGATATGACTGGACAAGAACAGTACCCTACATGTCCCAAAGTACTAAAAGAATTCCCAAATGTTAGAGCTTAAAGAGATTTTGAGATTTAGTTCAATTTCTTTATTTTGAAGGTAAGGAAAATGTGACTCAGGAAAGTTTAGTAACTTAACCAAGGAAACATAGCAAATATGAAAGTGACTGGTGGGCATTCATCTGATTTTTCAGAATAATATGTACAAAAATGGGCAAAGGAGTTATATAAAGACTGGAAAGGGACATATCATTCTGGTAAGAAACAAAAAAGGCAATCCTAGAAATTACAGGGAAAGAAAAAAACTACCACAAAATCATTTGGCAAGAATCTGGAAGAGGACACTGAATAATATCACCATTTAACATAGTTTTTTTTTTGGGGGGGGGACTCTTGACACAGTAACATAACCTCATTCTAAGGTACTGATAGGCCTAGAAGTCATGGAGATAAGAGAATATTATCTTTTCCCTTTAGCAGAGTGCCTTACACATAGTAGATATTTAATTTAAAAAAAGTTTGTTAAACTTAAATGGAACTGAATTCAGCAAAGTTTTTGATTTTGTTTCACACAACCTCATTAATAAACAGAGATCACAAAATTAAGTAGACGTACCATTGCCTGCAAGGCTATCCCAGGGGTGGGGAAACTGAGGCCTTGAGGCCACATGTGGCCTTCTAGGTCTTTGACTCTTTTGACCAAGTCCACGATTTACAGAACAAATCCTTTTATTAAGCAGATTTGTTCTATGAAGTTTGGATTCAGTCAAAGGGCCGCATTTGAGGACCTGGAGGGCCACATGTGGCTTTGAGGATGTAGGTTCCCCACTCCTGGGCTATCCTCAATAGAATCAAATGGCTCAAATATATAATAACACTAACCCCTACAAGACACTACATATTATCTAAATTTTTTAAACCAAACATATTAACTACCAGGCACTGATGGGAAAAAGACTTGTTTATGAATTCTGGAAATGACCTTGTACTAGGCAAAATGAACTCACACACTGGAAAACATCTATAATCCATGACCAAAAAGTGTTTACGTACATAAGCGTTTTCTGTATACCAATAAAATTATTCAAATACAAAACTGGGAAAGAATAATATATACAAATTCAATTGAAAGAGAGTTACATGAACTTTAATGAAATAAATAGTATAGAGAGTAAAATTAAAATTTTTCCCATTTGTCTTGAATGAACCAGCATTAGATGTAGCTTTTCTGTACTGGCAGACAAGAAAAGAGGAAGAGGTATATACGTGTGTGTGTGTGTGTGTGTGTGTGTATACATACACACACACACATATATGTATATATATACATCCTGTAGAGTATTTTAATAGTATTTAGTACTGTAGTTCACATTTGTAAAGAGCTTCAAAATTTGCAAAGTCCTTGATGTACACTATTCTACTTGACTGCTACCATGATACAGTCTCTACGGTGACTATATAGCTTAAATTGGTATACTGACCATTAACACTGTTTCCTAAGAGGACACAAAATTATTTACTTACCATCAATTTCTGAAGAACAGTTTTACTTTCAGTTGTTATAGATTCTTCTTTTAATATCATATCTGAAATTTGAGAAACTTTGGTAGACACATTTTCTAAAGCTGAGGTAAGAGATCCAAGAGCAGTTGCTGTAATACCGTCTAGTGCAGAGGAACTAGTGGACAGTAGATGACCTAGGAAAAGAAAACATAATTTAAAATCAATACTATTCTTAAAGTTGACAAGTTTAAGCATCCAATCCTCATTCTTTCAATCCCTCAGTATCAATCTACTGAAAATGCTTCTCCATCTAATGACCTCCCTATTGCCATATCTAGTGCCCATGTCTCAGTCCTCACCTTTCTTGACCTCCATACTGTTCATGTGTTTACTATCAAGACTCCAGATCTGTCTAGACTCTAGATCCCTCTCTTCTCCCTTGGTTTCTTAGACATCACATTTTGCTTATTTTCTTCTTACCTATCGTAACTACTTCTTCTCTGCCTCTTTTCATGGCTACTACTCTGATTCCTAAAGGTTAAGGATTTTTCAAGGTTCTCTCTTTGACTCTTTTCTTTTCTCATTTGCTCTCTTGACAATAACATTAATTCCAATGTTTCATCTATCAGTTCTACACAGATGACTTTCATATTTTAAATTCCAGTGCTTTTTTGAATCTTTCTTTTTCTAGACTTGTGACTCCAGCTGCTTTTTGGACACCTCTACCTGAATGACCCAGAAGTTCTTCAAACTTAACAGGTTCAAAACCAAAATTATAAACTTTTCCCCCAGACCTGTTCCTTCTCACTTTCAAGTGGCAACAGCATGTATTCAGTCGCTTATGTTTGGATGAAACTGTGATATTAACTTAGATTCTTCTCTGTACCTCACCTTCCACATCTAAACAATTAACGAGTCCTACTTAAACTATCACTCTAGTACAGACCCTCACTCACACATACCTGGACAACAAGAGCTTCCTGATGACTTTTTCTACTTATACTATCTAACCCTCAAAGCTACCTTTCTCACTATTAACATATTAATATTTCTTTATGTAGTTATCTGGCCTTATTATTCTTTTTACTTAAAATCCTTCAATGCTGTCTTGCAGCCTAACCAAAAAAAAAAAAAGAGTTCAAACTCTTTAGCCTGGCAGTCAAGGCTCAAATCAGTCTAAAACCTTTCTATCTGTTTAGGCTTTCCTTATAGTAGTCATCGATATGTATTATATGCTTTGGTCAATCTGGTTTACCCTTTATACCCAATAATTAAGAGTTTGTTGAACTTGTTGAATTGTCCAAGAATTCAAATCTGTAGTATCAAATATGCATACATACTAAGTAAATGCACCACTGAACGGAATTTAGAAACACATCTATTACAGTGAAATTTATGTTGCAATATTATAGTATTATATAATTAGCTACTTAATTGTTGCAATTGGATTAGAACCTAGTAAATCTAGTCCATCCCACTTAGAGAGGAAACTGAAGCCCAGAAAAAGTGACTTGCCTCAGTTTCCTCATCTGCCAAAAATTACTTTAATAAATATAAGTACCTATCCCAAAGAATTATTTTAAGAAAAAAGTGGGATAATCTAAATAAATGTGCTTTATAAGCCTCAGAGTAGTATATAAACCCTAGATATCATGTCCATATGGTCTAGAACTGTGATTTCTTGAGTGTAAGGAGCACATCACGTGGAATCTCCATCCTCATCTCCAACTTTGAGTGTTAGAATTGGCTGCCTGGGGCACTGAGAAATTACATGATTTACTCAGTCACAGAGCTAATTTATATCAGAGACAGGACTTAACCAAGTTGGCTCTCTCTCTCAATCAGTTGGTACTAGAGAATCTAACTGGTGATAGCCATAATATGACATACTAATGGCAGAGAATGATACTATCTGTGCCTATGACCATAATGAAAACAGTATCATCTCTATAAGAAGCTCTGTCCTATAGGACCGATTAAACATTGAATAAGAATTTGAAGCTAGTCTAGGCTAAAAAAATTGACACATAATAAAATATACTTCCCAAGTCACACTGATAACATTTTATTAAGTTTGAGACAAACATAAATTAAAAGCTAAAATAAATCAGGATGGTAAAAATACATTTGAACAGTGAACTTGAACGTACCAAACAAAGTACTATATGAGTCTAACGTGGCTTTTTGTTTTTCAGTGCCATCCTTTATCAAAAATTCCATCTTATTAAATAAGCTATTTAGGTCTTTGCCAAATATCTCCTGGGCTTCAGCATTATGCTTATCAACTGCTTGTTTACGATCCAGTTTTGAATGAAGACCAAACACATCTTTTGTCGTTTCTTCGACAGTAGTAAGTAACTATTTTGAAAGAAGAAAGAAAAAAGAAAAAAGGAGCATTGGTAAGGTGGATATGATATAAGTAATATATAATTAAGACAGAATTCAGGGTATGAAGGAGGGATTTAAGTGAAAATGATGGTAAAACATAGTGGTTTTAATTTAACGTAAAGTTGCACTCTTTGTCCCTCCACAAAGAAATTTTTTTTTACACCCTAAAGATTACATTTCATACCTATCACCACTTCCAGTTAAATATTAAAAAGATGGTCCAGTACTAATGTCCTTACACAATTTACTCTTAAATTAATCACTTTCTGAAAAGAGCCTGCATACCCAAGGATTTTATAATTATTCCAAAAAGATAATTAAAGTTGACACAATTATTCTTGTATAGATCCAACATATATACTTTATGCTTTTTGTTTTCTTACTAGTGTGGGCTAATGAGAATTCACAAAATTTCAACTCTTCCTCTGCAATGTGGAAATGTAGTTGCAAATCACCAATTAAGATAATTTCTTTTTTAAAAATTTTTATTCCTTCATTTTCCCTCTTGTCCTTTTGAAGAAAAGCTCATAAATCCCTTGAAAGTCTTTGGGGACACATAAATGTTCACTATTTTGTTCCCAAGCATGATACTCCCACAGTGCCCATCACTGTTCTCCACAAAACAGGTGCTGCTTAAAGACTTGTTGGAACAATAGGTCACTGTTTTTGCTCCTTTATTTTAGAAGAGGACCCATGACATCACATGGTAATGTCTTAACTTGGTCATGAATTGGATTTAAGTAAGTAGAGTTGCACAAAGTCATCAGCCTCACTCTCTCTCCGAGTCCACCAAAGTCCAGTGGCAAGACAAAAGTCAAGATGACTGGTGATAGCCCAGGATGCAGTGGATGACCCTGACATTTTCCATGTCTGACTAAGCTCAAAGCACTCCATGGTGTCTGCTTCAGCTGACTTCATGGGAGCTGGGACAATTTTGTTCTCATCCACCTTTCTATGCTTGGGAATAGAAATCTCCCAAACTCACCAAAGGGTCTGAGGTCTGTCATTTGGTTAACCTCAACCTGGTGTAGCCTATTTGTTGAGAGTTTTACCAGGGTGAGGTTGCTGTGCATGCTACAACTTCTTGGAGCTTCAGAATAGCAACACTTTAAGTTGTCTGCAAGAGTGGTGATGAATTTCTTGTGATCTATTCATGCTTGATCCTTTTGTGGTTTTTTTGTGATCAATTACACACATCTCTCTTAAGCACTGGCTAGGATTAGGAGGTCTGCTGCCTTTAGCTCCACTTCCTCTCTTCTCATTCATTCTCCACCCTTCAGAGCCTGGCTTACAGTTTCATTACTCAATTACAACTATTCTCTCCAAAGTTACCCATGATTTCTTTCCCCTATTTTTTAGTGATAACTTTCATTTATATCATGTTCATTTTGGAATTTATCCCTCCCCCATTCTCTACCCTGAAAACCATCCCTTGTAACAAAGAATAAAAAGAGAGGGGGAAAAAAGAGTTGAGCAAAACTAACCATATCATCTAGGTCTGACTGTTTATGTAATGTTCTGTACCTGTAACCCTGCTTCTGGGTAAAGGAGACAGATTCACTTTTCTTAGTTCTTGACAACAAGCTTATTCATGATAATTAAACATCATTTAATTTGTGCCCCCTTCCCCCTTCTTTTTCTTTCTGTTTATAGCGCTAAAGTCACTGTATACATTGTTTCTTAGGTCTGTCTACTTCACAAGGCCTCAGTTCATAAATCTTCCCAATGCTTCTCTGATTTCTTTATATTCACTATTTTTAATGGTAAAGTATGTAGAAATCATATTGCTTGCCTTCTCAATGAGTTGGGGAGGGGGAGCAGGGAGAGAATTTGAAAAGTATTCATGTTGAGGTTTCGGGCTTCTGGGACCCTGAAATAACAACATGCAGGTCCTGCCCTAATGAATTCAGTCCAAGCCTTCTTTCAGTCAAAGAAAAACAAGGTTTATTTAAAATCTGCCATATTGGCCAAACTCTTAAGGGAATCTGAACATTTGAATCCCTAATGTAAGTGGGCCAAATTGAATCTGAGCTAGGATAATTTATTTAAAGGGTATTAAGGTTCTATTCCATTTTCATCACTACAGTACTAAGTTTTGTTTTGTTTTTTTAAATTCAGCAAATAGACTTCCCATTTCTGACTGGAATCACTCCCACTCCAGGAAAATCTAAAACTAGCTCTAGAATGAATAACAGTCAAGAAACCCAACGATACTCTAGACTACATTGAATGACTTCAGCTATCACATAACTGCACCAGATGTCAACTAGAAGCCCACAGGCAGGAGAAAAGGGGACTTGCCAAAAAAATCTGTGCCTGTCATTGTGAACAAAAAACAAAAGCTCCCAACATAAGCCAAGAGAGGAGCCAGGGAGACCTGTACCTGCAAGGCTCTGTGTGTGGAAGCTGAAAAAGCAGTAAAGTCCCGTGACAAAGCTCCAAAGTGACCAGAAACCAAAAGAGTAGCTCTTCAAAATGTCCCAAGAGTTTCTAGTCCTAATAGCCAGTGCTCAGAACCTCAAAGATCCAGGAACCTAGAATCCACCAGCATGCTTAGTACCGAAATTCCCAGGAAGTGGAGGTCAGGGAAGAAATCCAAACAAGATCAAGACCAAGAGAAGCTAACCACATCATCCCAAAACCAGCAGGGGACAAAGCCCCAATTCAGGAACTCAGACTGAAGAGATAGTGAAGATATCGACCACTTTTAAGAATTACTGTAAATCCTGATAACCCAAAAATTCAACCTAGGAGGAGAGAATAACTCCATAATTGAAAGCAGAATCTCAAACGAAAAAAAAAAAACAACAACTTATTTTCCACAAGAACTATGTGAATGCCTGGAAGAAATGAAGAGATAAAAAAAAAATGAAATCTAAGTTTCAGAAAGAACTGGAAGGAGAAATAGCTTAGAACAGAAAGTGGTAAAATTTACCCAAGTAATAGACTCCCTAAAAATTAAAAGAGACCAAAGAGAAATTAATGACTTCATCAAATAAGAAGTATTAGAACAAAATCAAAAGACAGAAGAAAAATGATAATATAATAAGTTACTGCTTTAAAAAACAAATGACCTGGAAAACAGTCCAAGGACAGATAATCTAGAATCAAATTCCACAATATGAAAGTTACAGCCATTTTGGAAAGCAACTCAAAATTATTAAGCTATGTATATCTTTGGCCTCAGCAATATCACTACAGAGCCTAGACCCCAAAGAGATCAAAAAATGAAAAATAACCCTCATATATAGCCAAAAAAATCTTCATGCAATTTTAAGCTTTTATAACTTCAGAAGCATATTTAAAATGTCTAACAAAACAATGATGAGAGCAACCTGGTTTTCCTGAGTCAGTCCTTACAGTCAGTTGACTTAGTGACATTTCAGGCCTAAAACCACACCTCCATGTAGCAATCCCTTGGGTTATTTCCTCATGAACTCTGGATAAAAAATGTGCGCAGTAGATACTAAAAGTGCATGTTCCTTTAACAACTAACCACTCCCTAATAACACCCTGAATCACCTAGTTAGCATATCTGGCATGTTTCCTATAGAATATCCTATATAAACTTTGCATGTACCCCTCTAAGGTTGCAGGTTCCCTAAGAACTCTTGCCCTATAATAAATCTTTACCTTGGCCTCAAGAATGCTTGAGTCCACGAATTCATTCCAGATGACCAGTCCCTGGTACCCTGTTCTTTGTTGGGGTCTCACCCTTCCCTTCCAGGTGTCATCATAAGCACTGAAAGTTTATTTAAAATGCTACAATATTGTTCAGTCTTATTAAAATTCAACATATTCACCATCTCATGCTATATTCCCCCAAGTGATTTGTAAACTTTGTAAAAACTTTCATTGGCTACTGTTCAGTGACTGAAAAGACTGCACTTATATGTAAAGCCAGACTTACGAGAAATTGAAACAAAGAATTAAAATTAAATACCATTCAAAATTCACACAATTACCAAGGTATAAAATAAATTTAAATAATTAAAATTTCAGGTTATAGCTTTTGTAAGTCAGTGGCATTTTTTGTAAATATGTAGCATTTATACTTCTGAAATTAAGACTTTTGGGACCTGTATACAACAGTATTTATAGCAGTTCTTTTCAGTTACAAAAAACTGGAAACTAAAAGTGTGCTTCCTTTTTGAGTAAAAAATTATCCAAATCACTAATTATTAAAGAAATGCAAATCAGAGCAACCTGATTTTCCACCTCATGCAGTTGGCAGAAAAGGAAAATGACCAATTTGCAAAGCAGTACAGGAAAACAGACAAGTTACATAACTATGGTCAAAAAGATACTTTGAGCTAGTGATACCCCCAGAAAGATATTTTTTAAAAAAGAAAAGGATCTACTTGTATGAAAATATTTGCAACACCTCTTTTTGTAATAGCAAAGAACTGGAAACTATCCATTGGGGAATGGCTGTACAAATTATGGTATATGAATGTAATGGAATCTGTGTTCGTCCTTCATTTTCAAAGAAGACCATGACATCAGAGGAATGATGACTTGACTTTGCTTTGAGTGAGGGAGGGCTGTGCAAGGTCACAGCCTCACTTCCCCTCCTGGGCCATCGGGATCCAGTGACCAGATATCCATGAGGATGACTGGAGAAGCCCAGGATGCACTGAGAGACCTTGGCCTATTCAGGTACTCACTTGGAGTGAGGTAATGCCCATTCACTAAATGGGCCTCTTTAAGAAGTAAACAGGGAATGGCCCCTTTAATGAGCAAAAGAAAGTGAAAAAAAACAAATGGAGCTGGGAGGGAAAGAGCAACAGTTACTATTGATAATTATTCTGAAGTCAGGAGTGTCCTGAAATTATTCTTAAAAGAAAAAAGAGAAAGGGATAGCTTCAAAGTAATCTGGAAGATCTGTATGATCTGATGCAGAGTGAAGTCAACCAAGAGAATAACAGTGACACAGACTTCAGAATTTTGATTAACAAAATAACCAACCATTACTCTAGAGGATCAATGATAAAGTACGCTACACAACATCCTAACAGAGAGTGATAGACTAAATACACAGAATCAGTCTTACATTTTTGGACATGGCCACTGAATATGTTTTTCTAGACTCTGCATATTTGATAGAAGTGTTTTTACTTCTTTGTTTTTTGTTTTCCAGTGGATGTAGGAGAATTAAGGAGAGAAAACAGATTACTAATTTTAAAAAACCGGATTAAAATTCAAAAATAAGATTTAAATGCAGAAGAGGATTAAAAAGAAAAATCAAGCTTCCTAAAAAACCACAATTTTAAAAATCTGAGAGTGAGAGAGAGGGAAAACTATCTAAATCTATTAGAAAGAGGGCAAAGTGAAAAATAGGAAAAACAAACAAAAAAAACCTCTCCCAAAGTAAAAATCTCAGGAATATCATATACCAAATGCAAAAGTTCCAGGTTAAAGTGTGTGTGTGTGTGTGTGTGTGTGTGTGTGTGCGTGCACGCGCGTGTTTGGAATACAATATTCCAAAAGGCAAAAGACATACAATTCTGTAAGGGAAAATAAAAATCATTTAGTGGAAAAGAGGATTTTCAATCATTCCTAATAAAAAAGATGAGAAACTTTGAAATATAAATACAAGGATCAAGGGAAACCTAGAAGGATAAATTTATTTCAACAATTGGAAAGGGCTATATACAATACATATTAATATTCTAATAAGGAAAAAAGAAAGAAATGTCCTTTTACAATCTTAATGGTTTCAAAAGGAGTTAAATAAGATTAAAAGAGAACCTAGAAGTAAACTCAGTGTTCTGATGATTTTAAAAGGGATAGGAAAGGGAAGGTAAGAAAAATACTTTAGCATAGAAAAAAGGAAAAAAAGAGATGAACTTTATATTTCTCATAATTGTGGTATATGAGGAGAGGAAGAACATTTAAGTATGGAAGAAGTGGAAGTGGGGAACAGGCATCAGATAATCCATATTCACTTCAAATGAACAAACTAGGATCTGAAAACACACACACACACATAGCAGGGACATGGAGGGAAGTATTAGGGGGAAAGATTAATATCAGGAAGGGAAGAGTCATAGACAAAATAGCCTTAACTCGAAGAGATCCTGAAGTGTGTATTAAGAGACAAAAAATGTAAACCAGTGATAATGGTAAAGGCAAGGAGAACTGAAAAGAAGTAGTGTAATGGAAACAAACATTCAGTTATAAACCACTGGTGTTGATTACATATGTTCTCTTTCACCATCTTCTTTGTAAAAGGGAAGTTAAGAGCCAAAAGAGGAAAAAATAACTGGGATAAAATCCTTGCAACGTTTCTTTTATAAAGGTGTGATATTCAAGAGATATAAGGAAGTGATTCAAATATATAAAACCAAAAGCATTCTCCAACAGGTAAAATGGTCAAAAGATATGAACAGGTAGTTCTCAAAAGATGACATCTAAGGTATCATCATATGAAATTATTTTTTTATATATAAATAGCTCCAAAATCACTATTTATTAGATACATACAATTCAAAGGAATTTTTAAGGTTCACTTCACAATCAGATTGTCAAAGATGACAACAACAAAAAGAACATAATAATTGTAAGGGAAGTGGGGGAGCAGGTAACCTAATGCACTGTTGGTGAAGCTGTGAATTGTTCCAGCTATTTTGAAGTCATTTGGAAGTATACCTAAAAAGTCACTAGAATGGGCATATCATTGGAACCATATATAGGAGATCAAAGAAATGAGGGCCATTATTTTTAAAAGTATTTAAGAAACACTTTTTGTCATCGCAAACAAACAAAAAACTAAGGGGGTACCCTTCAACTGTACAGGGCTGACAAATAATGGAACGGACTATTATTTTGCTATGTGTGTGTGTATGTCTTTCATTGCCTTCAGAGAAATGATGACATGACTTGCACTTGACTTTGTTTCGAGTGAGGGAGGGCTGTGCACATCACCAGCCTCACTTCTCCTCCAGAGCCATCTGAATCCAGTGACCAGATATTCATTAGGATGACTGGAGATGACCCAGGAGGAGGCAGTTGGGGTTAAGTGACTTGGCCAAGGTCACACAGCTAGTGAGTGTCAAGTGTCTGAGGTGAGATTTGAACTCAGGTCCTCCTGACTCCTGCTATAAGAAACAATGAAAGAGAATTACAGGGATTCCTGAAAAGACTTGTATGACTTCATGAAAAGTGAAATGAGCAGAACAATGGGAACAATTTGTTCACTAACAATAGCATTGTAAAGTTAAACAGCTTTGAACCTGGATCAATCCAATGACCAACCCTGACTCCTAAAAACTATGTTACCCACATCTCCTGACAAAACAGTAATTATTAGCCTCAAAATAGAAAAAGAGATATTTATACAGGGACATGGTCACTGTGTGAATTTGTTTTGCTTGATTTATGCTTCTTACAAAGTTTTGTTTTGACTTAGACAAGGGAGAATTTAAAGTGGAAGGGGGTAGCAACAGTGATGAAATAAAGAAAAAATTTCAAAAGAGGACCACTGAAACTTAAAAACATACAGAAAGGACAGAAGGAAGGACAAAAAGAAACAAACAGGACCGCTCTGGAAGTTAACACGTTGATTCAGAATGGGATAATTCCCATGATTGCTTCTTGGATTTTGTTTTTATGATGTTGATTTTTGTGGATTTGATAGCAATCTTGTTGCAACTACTGTGTCAACTAGTTTCTTTTTTTATTTCTCAGGGTTTTCTAATAAAAGCATATCATTAGCAAATAGAGATAGTTTTATCTTTACTTTGCCCATACTGAGGCCACTTTTTCTTGCCTTACTTTTTATTAACATATCTAGAACTATATAAAATAATGGTAGGGAAAGTGATAACCTTGCTTAGCTTCTACTTATTGGGAAGGTTTCTAGTACATTACATCCCTATTGCTTTTGGTCTTAAGATACATTTTTTATGATCACAAAAAAATTCTTCCATGTTCATATTATGTAGGAATTTTAGCACAAATGAATGTTACAATGTATCAATTTTTTCAACATCTAAAGATAATTATGTGGTTTGAGCTGTTGTTTTTAATAATTATGTTTTTCCAACAATAAACCATGTTTGCACCCCTGGTGCAAATTCACCTTGGCCACAATGAAATGATTTCTTAGATAAGCTACTAGTCTCTATGATAGGCTTTCATTTAAAATTTTGGAATCAGTATTTATTAATGATTGATTTATATTTCTTCTTAGCTTGATCTTTTCCCAGTTTAGGTATTATGGGAATAGTTATTTCATAAAGAGAGTTTAATAGAGAACTTTTCTTGATTTTTGAGAATAATTAATTGATTTTGATAAAATTCTTTAAAGGTTTGACAAAATTTCTCTTGTGAACCTGTCAGGACAAGAAAAATTTCCCCTCTTTGGTAGTTCCTTAAATTCCTTAATTAACCCTTAAAGTTAGATTACTTTGATGTATTGATTGGTTTTACTTTTTTGTCTTCTTTTTAACAAAACTGTCTTATTACAAAGATAGCTCTCTTGGAGAGGGTAATAAGAGAGATAAAGGCAGGAAAGCTAGGTGAGGTAAAAACAAATCAATAAAATGTTTTAAAAAAGAATGCAATATTTGTCATTTGCTTGAAAAAGCAAGATATATGAAAAAGAGATTCTTGGTATCATATGTAATGCTTTTCTTTCATTCTACTTTTATATAGATTTGTTCTTTTTGGTATTAAATTCAGAACAATTAAAAAAAAACCCAGTAATTCCTGGTAAAATGAGAGTACAGGCAAATCTGCAAGACAGCTTTCTTAAATGCATCAATTGGCTTCTTTGATAGACAGTTATATTTTGTGAATTTATCCTGGAAATATGCATGCGTATCCATAGCAGCTGCTATGGATATCACATTGGCATTACAATCACATATATTTTTTCACATGAATTTATCTGAATAGGTAATGAAACTGATTAACCAAAACTCTATAACTCTGTAAAACACTAACCTGGCTGGCAGCACCATGAAGTTTCTCTTCAGTGATTTCCAAAACCGATGTGACATATTCTTCTTCAACAAGTTGTAACTTGGTTTCTTGTAAATTTTTTTGAGTATCTTCAAGTTCCTTCTCCTTATACTGGAGGTCAGATTTACATTGTTCAAGTTCATTTTTGTTATCCACAAACAAATCTGTGACCTGAAAGTGCCAACCAGACCTTCAAGTAACATATTTTTTTTCATAAGAAAAATATTTGGACAGATAATTAGCAAGGATATATTTTTATCAACTAGATATTAAATCAAGAAATTGGGAATTACCTAAATTCCCCAGCATTTTAAAACAAGTTATTTACAAGTTCACATTGTAATCAGATATTAGAAATATTAAACTATAAACTTATTTGACAGGTTAACATTTTAAGGCATCCATGATTTATTTGGTGTAGTGAACTCCCAGGTGAAAAAATTTCCTCTACCAAAACAGATTTATATTTTGGTTGCCTGGAACACTGAAAGGCTATCTAATAGGACTGAGATTACATGGCAAGTAATTTTAAATGCAACCCAGGTTCCCTAGGGTCAGCTGTTCATCCACTATACCATTATGCTTCTCATACTAAATTTTTAATAGCTACACTTCTATAAAGTTTGAGCAGCTAATATCAAAGCTAATTGGTTAGTCAGACCAATATTGGTTCCCTGCCTTAAATCTTTCTCCACTTCTATCTTCCAGAAAAATATCAAAGTAAATTTTCTTAAGTGCAGAACTGATCATATCACTCCCCTAATTCAATTAACTACAGTAGTCCTTGTTTCCCCTAACTCAAATCTTTCCAGCCTCACTGGACACAGCCCCATCTCCCACCTCCTCACTCGGCAATTCAGCTACACCCAGTCTTCTCTCTGCCCTGAATTATGACACAATAGTTTGTGCCTTTGTGTCAGCTGTCCTGCACAGCTAGAACTAACTGCCTCAGAGAATGCCTCCTTCCTCTTGACACAGCTTAGGCCCCATCTTCTGCATGGAGTTTTTCCGAATCACCCTGACTGCTAGTGTCCTCTCTCCCAATTCACCTCATTCCTAAGTTTGAATTTATTCACTTTGTGTTTATGCTGTACACATTTTTCTTTATTTGTTGATTTTACCCCATCAGCATTTAAGGCCAACTATCTCCTTGTGGGCAGATTATTTCCTTTGTGCTTGTAGCCCCAATGCCCAGCACAGACATTTAATAAATCTCTGTTGACTGGTAACTGACAGTATTAGTGACTTCATTTTTCCTCTCACAAAGAGTTACATGGCTCTAGTCTTCAAAATCATGAATTTGAAGAGTTACAATTCTATCAGCTACCTGGAAAGAAAGGTCCCCTTGTTTCCAGAAGGGTAGACCAGTAAAATAATTCTTAAACTACTAGTAGAAAAGACCCTCTTTTAAAGAAACTTCATTTGTCAAAAGACTCATGATGGAAAAATCCCATTCACATCCAGAGAAAGAACTATGGAGTTGGAATGCAGAGCAAAGCAGACTATTTACTTCTTTGTTATATTTTGTTTTGTTTCTTCTTTCTCATGTTTTTTCCACTTTCTTATAATTCTTCTATGCAACATGACTAATGTGAAAATGTGTTTAATAGGAATGTATATGTAGAGCCCATATAAGATTACATGCCATCTTTTGGAGGAAGGGGAGGGGAGAAAAATTTAAAAGTCATGGAAATGAATGTTGAAAACTAAAAATAAATAAACTGGAAAAAACCCTTCATTTGTAACACTATTAGTGAAAAATAAGCAGTAGTTACATATAAGTTAAGCTATTATATTAATTATTATTAATATTATTAATAACTTAATATTAACATATTAAGTTATACCTAAAAAGGATCGTAAAACAAAAGAAAAAAGTCTGACTTTGATAGATTTAAGTATCTGGAAAAGTTTTCCAACCAGATGATAACAAACATGGCTCAAAATCACTATGGGGTGACAGAAAGAGCACTGGTCTAATTCTTCTCAGTGGATTTACTTAAATGCTGTCCTAGACCTTTCCCCCCTGCGTTGACTCTTCCTTTTGCTGCATTCACTGGTACCATTTTCCTCCTCCTGCCCCACTAATATCGTAAACGAAGTTAAATCCCTGGTCCTTTGCTCTTCTCTTTGTAAATTCATCTAGACAATTGTACTTTGTTGGTTTCAATGATCATTTCTACTGAGAAAGTTGACATTTCCAGGTGTTTTTCTCCAGTTCTAACTCTACATCTCTGAAGACATCTCCAATTGGATGTCCTGATGTAACTCTAAATTAAAAAAGTATAAAAGTCCCCAAACCAGAGCTCTTCTAGACTTCCCTTTTTCTAAAACAATGGTACTATAGTTTTTCTAGCATTTAAATCTTGGAAATATTCATTTAACTCTTTTCCCTTTCCCCGCATCTATTTCAATTTTCCACTATAATGTCCTGGAAATCCGTCCTGCGCTCTATTTCTATTGCATATTGATTAACATATTCTATTTCCATGAGACTTGATTCCAAGTTCCAAGCTCAAAGTCTCATAATTATCTCTGACCACTACAAAATATTTCAAGCAAATAAAGAGTGATTTTCATTAAAAATTGTTTTAAATACATCATCCTACTGAAGATTAGAATGGTCTTCAAAGATCATTTTACAAATGCTTCCCAAGTTCAGAATGTAATGAAGAGGCATCCCTGAGAACAACATGGAGGACAGTGAAGTAATCAAAAAGTCAACTGTGTCACAGAATAGAAAACAGTAGAATATACAAGATGGACCAAAAATTTGCATTAAAAAACAGGACATAACAACAAGTAATAATACCAACACAACATGACATTTTAAGGATTTTTTTTAAAGGTTAAATGCCTCTATACTTGACTTGAAAAAATTTATTTTCTTTTTTTCAACTTATTTTCTCAAAAAACACTGATTTTGCAAAGAGTGTCACTTAGATATAGAACTTTTCCCTTCAAAATACTGGCAAACTTTTTCTTGGAAAAATGGACTGTTTTACATGTATTTATACTTACCCTATTAAGTTCCTCTTCCAAAATACTGATTTTTTCAATATATTCTGCAATTTGCTCCTCTTGGGAAATTATTTTGCCATTCAGAGCCCTAAATAAAATTTAAAATAAATATAATTTAAAAGCAGTGTTTATGGGAGCTTGGAAAGATAGAAATAAAATTTATTCTATTAGCCTAATGTTACTGGCATTACAAAGGGGTATAGGATCAAGGCTCAATTTTAATTAAGATTCTATATGATATACATAATTAGAAAAGAATGTGCCCCAATTATTTTTTTTAACTCAGCTACCAATTTATCATTAGCTCCAATTATATTACAGCACTGATATAAGTGATGGTAATAACAGAATCTAAATGGTCATAAAAATGCCGCTATCAGCACTAAAGAGCGGAAAAATTTTCTTTTCCTGACAGATTCACCAGAGAATTCTATCAAACTTTTAAAGAACAATTAATACCTATACCGCACAAATTATTCTCAAAAATCAAGAAAAGCATTCTACCAAACTTTCTTTATGAACTGTTTTTTTACATTAGCTATGAAGTTAACTTCTATAAACTGAATCATTTTCCCATTAATTCATTATAAAATCGAACATGCTCACCTATTAAAAAAGTTTAATTCATAGACATAATAAAAGAGCCATGCTTATTACAGCAAATTCATACTCAAAATAAGTAAAACACCATAACAAAGCTTAAAAAGACATTCCAAGTAGTGAATTCCCTAGAGATAAGATCTATGTAAGAGACTTATGGAAAAAGATATTGCCAATGTTGCCTGGTACTTTAAATTTAGTTTTGTTTTGACATTTTGTATTCCAAATTTAAAAGCTCTAGTGTAAGAGCTGCTTTTAAGGTGGCATCTCTTATTTATTCAAAAGACTTACCTAATAGTAATTAGACAAATTTAGAACTAGAAGGGAATCTTAAAGATCATCTGATACAAGCCTTTATTTTATAGATAAGGAAACTAATTCTATTGGTGAGTTCTTTATTCCACCTGTGAATTATTTACGGTAAGAATCCAATATCAGAATCCTTCCATAACTAGCAATTTTTGCCAATGCAGAAAGCTATACTAGTTGGTTTAAACAAGTTTCCATCTTAAACATTTTAAAAAACAAAACATTCACCCTAGCCAAAAAAAAAAAATTGTCTACTAAGCCCACACTCATTTAAATTATACTTTTATAGAACATTTTCAATAAATATAAAATTGGTTGAATTTACTTGTGAGTAGTTCTTTAATTCTGATTGGGATATGAAACAGTATTTTATAGGCCTCTGTTGTAGACTTAAAAAGCCCTGAAACAAATTTAAGATTTTGTTTCAAGAATTGCTTCCAATCAAGTATAATGAAACTCATGCAAGCTTGCCAGTTTTGTGAGACACCAGTCCAAACACTCCTATCATAAGTTTACCACAGAGAGTACATGCTACATGCTGTGTAGGCCTCTCTTTCTCCTGTCACCAAAATGTTATCAGGGGGATACTTTGCTTATCAACCTATTTCATAAACAAGCATGTTACAGAAATCACAGGATGTAAAAGAGGGTAATTTTGATTACAAAAACTATTAGGAATATTGGAAAGAAGTCTGGCAGAAACTGGGCACAGACCAACATCTCACAATGTATTCACCATGATAAGGTCGAAATGGGTACAGGATGTAGACATAAATGGAGATTATCATAAGCAAATTAGTGTGGAGCATGGAATGAAATTACTGGACAGATTTATGGATAGGAGAATTCATGACCAGAAGACATGGAGATGATCACAAGAGTTAAAAGAGTTCATTTTCACTACAAAAATTATTAGGAAAAGTAGCTATCAACCTCCTATCTCCTGCTCTCATTATTTGTCCAGCCCACCCTCTCTCCTTATCACTAACAGAGGTTTTCAAAAATAAAATGGAATGCTTTGAGGTGATGAGTTCCCTATTACTGGAGTACTTCATTCAGGGGCCAGCTGACAAGTATGGATTGAACTATACCCAGAAGTTCTTCCAATTGTAACCATCTGTGTGGCTAAAAAGCAAAATGATTGATGTACAATGTTGAATAGTAAATAAACAGTGATTGATGATCTGTTACTCCTGATATTTTTCACAGGCTCTCACTAGTTAATATGCTGCAGTGAGCTCACACCCACTAGGACTCTGTTGCCCACTGTGATGTTCCTTTTTATTCTTCAGAAACAGCTATATTTCATATCTCAATACCACACAGCAATACTGGTTGAAAGTTAGCCTTAAAAAGATAAGCTTTTCCTATGCATTAAAGAAAGATAAAAAAGAAGCAAGACTCACGTACAAATACGCTTATCAGCAGCTCTTTCTTTATATGGTAGCAAAGAAATAGAAACTGGGGTGGGGGGCAGTGTACAGCAATTGTGAAATGGTTAATTTATGAATTATGAATACAATGGAATATTATTGTGCCATAACAAATGATACAAGAGTTTTAAAGAAACCTGAGAAGACCTGTATAAAATAATAATGCAAGAATAAAGTGAGCACAGCCAGGAGATTTATGTATGCTGATTTTATAGAATTTCAATAATACAGCCAACAGTAATGTGCATAAACTGCATCAGGATTGAAGCATGACCTTGCTATAGTGCATTATTTTAACATGTTACTAACACTTGGCAACTTAAGCATGTAATGCTCATCTTAGGCCATTACTAGTTTTGGTGACAGGCTGATATCTGGCTACAGACAACAACGTCCTATATGATGACTGGAAATGTCTTTCATCTTTATTATCCAATTTTAAAAAATTCCCCTTTGGGAGCAACACTGTTTATTTACTATTCAACATTGTACATCAATCATTTTGCTTTTTAGCCACACAGATGGTTACAATTGGAAGAACTTCTGGGTATAGTTCAATCCATACTTGTCAGCTGGCCCCTGAATGAAGTACTCCAATAATAGGGAACTCATCACCTCAAAGCATTCCATTCTATTTTTGAAAACCTCTGTTAGTGAGTTTTTCTATTTATCCAACAGGAATCAGTTTTTCTGGAAATGTCCACCCTTTGCTCTTAATTATGTAACCTGGGCTCAAGCAAACAAATCTAATAATTCCTTTATTACATAAAAAAACCTCTTAATTTAAGCTGGCTTGTAGTTGCAAAATATGAAAATGTTATATTTAAGGGCATTATAGTTCTGGTTTCATCGGTTCTCAAGATGAGGACTCACTTAAAGTTTTCATCAGAAATGTAGACTCCATTTTTCTCTCGGGCTGCAGCTAGATCTCGCTTCAATCGCTCTATCTCTTCTGTATATTCCTGCAATAAAAATGTTTTTAAAGCGTCAATTTATTATCTATTTTATGTTCCCCTTTTCCAAACGCACAGAGTGAGCTACTACAAAGATGGAGTTAGGAAAAATCATTATCTGCAACTTTGTTGCTCAGTTATCCCACTATTGAACCAGTAAGGCATACAATCTCAAAAAAGGAGAATTCAAGAGAAAAGCTACAGACCAACAGCTTTCAAAATTATTTTCCATAGAACTCTAGAAATGTATGAGTGTTTTTCATCTTCTTGAAATGTTTACCAAGCTCTTATTTGTACATAGCATAATGCAAAATGAAACTTTATTATTAGGTTAAATGAAATCATCTTTAGTTGTAAATCTACAAACTGTTTTACCTTTAGTTATTGCATTTGTTCAGGACTTAAATATTAGATAATTTATTAATTCATTCTATATTCTAAGTGAAAGCATGTGTAGTTATCAAATCTGAAAAACCCATACACATGAAACATCGTGTGCAATAAGAGATCTAAACGCAGATATCTAGATGGCAGATTAGGAAACAAAAGGCCTCAGCTTAGAGAACCTTTTTATGGCAGCTTTGGGATTCAAAAAAATCCCCAACAAACCACTATTCTAGAACACAAAGGTTCAATTTTAGAGCTGCTATAAGATGCTAATAAATTACAAATTCTGATTTCTATGATTCAAAAGAGGGCTCAATAAATCCTAGAAGAGCTGAGAAAAAAATCTCTATCAATTTATTCCAATAAGATCAGGAATTTGTGTATTCTGAGAATACAAATACATTTGCAGCAGGAATATTATGAGCTATAGAGAAGATGCTGATGGAGATACTGGGTCCATTTAATGCTGCATCCTATCTGTATTAGAAAGAAATAAAGGAGGGTTAGAGAGCCATAAAATAAAGGTGGAAGTTGCTTTCTCCTAAGCTTAGTTGCTGTCATTGGGTGAAATGCCTACTGGCAGATGGCACGGAAAAAAATACTTTTGCCTCAGCCAAAATGGGAGCCCTATAACTGTATTAGTTTGATCAACTAAAGAACCACTACTTCTATTTCAATTAGACTCAGTCTAAAATCAGGGATAACCTGGGACAAGGTTTTTGAGTTTAGGCATGAGAGAAGAAATGAGAAGAGGAACCTTCCTGTCTTCAGGACAGAGGTAGAAAACCATGGCGATGCATGATGATGGATACTGTCAGGAATGTTGGATGTAGGTCTGTTAGCACATTTTGTTCCTTCTACCTCTCCCTACCTTTCTTTTTAAAATCTTCATTACAAGGGATGAATTGTTGGATAGAGAAGGGGGAGGGATATAACTGAAGATATACATGACATAAAAACAAAGCCTATCAATAAAAATAGGGTGGAGGAGCCAAGATGGCGGAGTAGAAAGACTCAGGTATGCTAGCTCCGAATCCACAGGCCATAAATTTCCTGTTAAGAAGAACTTCCCACAAATTCTGGATCACTGCAAGGCACACAGAAACACAGTGGAAAAGATTTCCATTCCAGAGAGCCCTGGAGAGCCGTCCCCAGGGTCCATCGCGCCCCGGAAAGCGGAGTCCACCCCTGAGCTGCCCTGGCCGGACACCCGAGAGGAGCAGATCTGAGCAGGCTTCAGGGACGGAACCTCTGGCAGCTGCGAAGGTCCCTCTACCCACAGATGCTACAGGTCAGTGAGAGAGACGTCTGGGTTGGCCAAGCAGGGTGTCTCCGTGGCTCAGGCCCCCTCGGGAGGCAGCAGCGGAGGGACCAGGGAGCGGAGGAGGCCCGGGACTCCCTGAGCAGGCAGAAGTTCAGGGCCATTACTGAAGTTCTCTGCATAAACCCCCTGAGGGAACTGAGCCTGGGAGGCGGCCCTGCCCCCACCCAAGCACCAGAACTTAAGCTCACATTGAATAGCAGCCGCTCCCGCTGCGGATAGCCCTGAGACTGGGAAGCAGCATTTGAATCTCAGACCCCAAGCACTAGCTGGGAAGGTCTAGGCAGGGGTGGAGAGGAATCTCAGAAGTCAGGTAACTGGCTGGGAAAATGCCCAGAAAAAGGAAGCAGAATAAGACCATAGAGAGCTACTTTACTGGGAAGAGATGTTCCTTCCCCCCTTCATTTCTGATGACGAAGTACAATGCCTGCCATCAGAGAAAGACATGGAGGTCAGGGCCTCTGTATCCCAAACATCTGAGGTGGATGTCCGGTGGGCTCAGGCCATGGAAGAGCTCAAAAAGGATTTTGAAAATCAAGTTAGACAGGTGGAGGAAAAACTGGGAAGAGAAATGAGACAGATGCAAGAAAAGCATGAAAAACAGGTCAATACCTTGCTAAAGGAGACCCAAAAAAATGCTGAAGAAAATAACACCTTGAAAAATAGGCTCACTCAATTGGCAAAAGAGGTTCAAAAAGCCAATGAGGAGAAGAATGCTTTCAAAAGCAAAATTAGCCAAATGGAAAAAGAGGTTCAAAAGCTCACTGAAGAAAATAGTTCTCTCAAGATTAGAATGGAACAGATGGAGTCTAATGACTTTCTGAGAAACCAAGAAATCATAAATAAAAATAAGATAAATTTTTAAAGGAGCACTATAGAAGGGAATCTTGAACTCTGAGTTGGGGTTAGATGTGTCTGTAAAGGTTTTTTCCAAACTCAAGAGTTCTTTGATTCTATCAAAATGAGTAAGTGCAAAGTGTACATGAGAACAAATAATACAATAAAGTGCTATATATGTATAAAGTATTATTATAACATAGCATTGACTGTTGAAACAATTTGTCAAATCAACAAAGTAGTTTAAGTAAAAGCTCAGGGAAATGTGTTGATTATCCTGTAATGGACTCAGTAAAAGAATTCTTTATATGTCTGTTTCATACAGTTTACATTAAGACTATCAAATTGGTTATTATTATGTCTTGAGAAATAATACAGAAGCTCCTTTTGTGATAATATTGAACTGGAAACTTATAAGGTACCTACCAACTGGTGAATGGCATGTGAACGGAATGGAATAGAATACTACTGTACCATAAGAAATAATGCATGGGACAGTTTCAGAGAAACATGGCAAGACTTGTATGAACTAACGTAGATGAGGTGACGAGAACAAAGAAAACAATTTACACAATAATTAGTGTAAAGACAAACTACTTTCAAAGACTTAGAAACTCTGATCAACACCATGGCAAACCATGACTTGTAGAGGACTTGATAAAGCATTATACACAAAACCCGGGAGATAATGAACTCAGGATGTGCAATGAGACATATTGGACACAGAAGTTTATTTGGTTTGATTATGCCTATTTATTCGAAGAATTTCCTTTTTTCTTATTCAATGGAGTTGTGGAGGTAGAAAAGAGAAAACTACATTTTTGTTCACTGAAAAAGATTTTTAAAAAGGAAACAATGATGACATATAGCAATGAAAGGTGCTTATTTATAAAATAAACTCATATAAGTTACTCAATGATGTCAGCTTGGGGCTAAAGACTTTACCATATTCTAGTAAAAAAACTGAAGGAACAATTAGGTATTTATTCTCAGATACCTTCTTCTGACAACTGCTAACTAAAGACCACTATTTAGCTGAGAAATCATAATTACCTTGATGAGAGCTCTTTTGGTGAGTTTCTGGTTGACTTCAGGTTTATTCATTATATTCTTTGCTCTATGAGCATATTCCAACGTACTCAATGTTTCCTGTTGTGCAAAAAACAAATACTTTACTTTTATTATTTGTACAGTATCATGCTTTATTACCAATTATTACATGAAACATACCATGGCTTATACTCACATATAACTTATAAGGAGACTTTTAATATAAACCTAATTATTTAAGGCACTACTTTAGAAAGGGGACAAAAGAGACACAGAGTCCTGCACTGCAGCATCTGAATACTTATTTACTCTCCTCTACTTTCAATCCTCAGAGTCCTGGATGCTCTAGTTCAACTGACACTGATATGACCTTTAAATGGACTCTGACTTGGTACTTTTATATGGTGCCCATAAATCTTTTGCTGACGAACATAAAAAAGGCTCAAATGATATAGGGAAATACATTGAAAAAAAATCATATTATGCCCAACATGAGCAAATTCCAAGGTGGGCCCAGGAAGACTCATCTGCCAGAGTTCAAATCCAGTCTCAGGCACTGTGTGACCCTGGGCAAGTCACTAACAGGCAAAAATCCTGTTTGCCTCAATTTCATCATCTGTAAAATGAGCTGGAGAAGGAAATGGCAAACCACTCCAGTATCTTTGCCAAGAAAACACCAAATGGGGTCACGAAGGGCCAGAAACAACTGAAAAATGACTGAACAGAACTTACAGAATGGACTTATTCCTTGTTTTCCAAGAGGAAGAGATGACTAGGAAATATTCCTTCTCTTTTCCCTATCACCAGATGTTTTTCTTTTGGGATCATCAACACTCAAAGTCATATGGTCACTTGTATAATCTTAATTCCCCTCCTCCCCATTTAACTCATTGTTAATTATAACCAAAACAATTCCCCACACACATACATTAGTGGAAACAGCAGAAAAGTGTTTGGTAGTTTGAGGCTAAAAAAATTCCCGTAAGTTTGAAGTATCAAGGTATGTTATAAAGAGCAATAGCTGAGGAGGGAAACGTAAATATGCATCAGAAAATTCAATTTGGAGAGAAATTGTACAAAGCAAACAAGTAGCAGAAGACTTTCAAATGGAAGGAACACTAGTGTGCATCAGAAAATTCATCCTGGAGAAAACCCCTATAAATGACATAAATGTTGGAAAGCCTTGAGAAAGAGGGTAGATTTCTGTACGTGAGATACGGGACAGAAATTTTCACAATGAAACAAACATCATCCACAAGATACCCTTTATTTATCTGCAGAGGAACACTTTGGATGGAATGAATGTGGGCATGTTTTCATTCAGACAGGAATAAATTGCTGATCACTAAATCACTGAGACTGAGAAATGACCTTAGACCCATCTATTCTAGACTCTTGATGTTACAGACCATGGGGCTGTTGAATGGAGATCACCCCGGCTGCTTAGCCCACCTTCCCAAACCATGGTCTGATGGAACTTACGTTGCTCTCAAACCCCCAGATCTCTTATGTTGTCCTCCCTCCTCTTAGCAGTATGGGATGTATTTTCTTAATCTCAGTTCAGTCACCTGATGAACTTTGTAGCCCAGCTATCTTTGTGTCCTGTGTGACTTTGATAAGGATATAGGGTATACCTTTATCCCAGTCACTGATTAAAAACAATACAAGCTTGTTTGAAAAAAAAAAAAAATCATGCCCATCAGTGTTCTAATAAACTTTGTCTTTTGCTGAAAAAAAGCTTGGGTCGAATACATTCAGGCAGGACCTGCATGTTGATATTTTGGGGTCCCAGGACCTTTAAACCTCAACAGCTGGAAGTCTAAAAACCTGCCGCATGTTCTGGTCTTGTCACTGTTATTATGTGTCCTTGAGTCAGTCATTAAAACCTCTCTGAACCTCAGTACCCCCATGGGTAACAAAAACATACTGGATTAAGATCAATGAACAATTAGATCAGTAACTAAGGACTCTTAGATAACCAAGTGTTAGAAACACAAAAAATGGAACAATTCTTCTCCTCAATGAGGTTACATTTTATAGAATCATTTATAAAATCTTTACATTCTTCTATCTGTGCACATATATGCAAACACAATCCATCCAAGTGGTAGTAGGCTGCTACTTTAGGCCTAGGTAATACCCAATTTTTCTATAGGTAGGTGAAAATAAATGGGCTAGTTATTTGGAGAGCAATATTTTCCCATAATCTGAAAAAAATTACAGATACAATATTTTCAAAAGTCCTTCAAAGTGTTGCTTATTTGTTTTTACCTCTAAATTTACTGATGCAGGGGAAACTGTGGCAATTATAGATGTTTTTGTACGCCCACCAAGAGAATCTTGTAGGATCCTGGTGAGTTTGGATTCTCGATAAGGAATATGTGGTGCTCTTTCAACAAGGGAAGTAATAACCCTTCCCAGAGTTAAAAGAGATTGATTAATATTCCCAGCTTCTCGAGCTCTTCTGTCAACTGCCCCAGAACGACCAATATTTTCACTTCCTGCAAGATCAACCTGAAAAAGATAAATAATCATAATGTATTCAATCAGATAGTCTATGAAGTCTGAACTCAGAATGTCACATTCAAGAGGAGATATTTACCAAATTCAGCTTTCCAATTTTAACAAGTTCTTCTCCATCAACCGTAGTTTCTTTCATATGTATCGTAACAGCAAATACAGAATGGGATCGGCTTAAAAAATAAAACATTATGACACTTTTAACTAAGATGTTTACAAGATGGGAAGGTAATTATGATTCGAATCATGAAAATATAAACCCAGATCATATGAACTACATTGATCTTAACGTGGAGGTTGTGTCAAAGCATTATTCAGTGACGAGTTTCTAGTTGCTCTTAACTGCAAGCTTATTTTTAATCTTGCTCTTCAGCTACCAACTTGACTTCTAGTTCCTTCAAAACTCTGGCTAATAAGAATTTCAATTGGCACTGATAACTACTTTAAACTTAGCAGAATTGTATCTGAAAGCTAAGGTGCTTGGGAACTATTCAAGACTTTAGTCTCTAGCTTAGATATCAGAAACAGAAAGGGTGTCTGGATTTTACTTTATTTCCTCCAGGACAACACTTCTACTAAGTTCATCAAACTTAATTTAGAGAAGCAATGATGTTCATGCCCGCAGGAAAGCAGATACAAGATTAACTAGTCCTTCGTCCCTTAAGCTATTTTACCCAAACAATCCAAATTAGCATATCGACTACACAAATCAGGAGACTGAAGCACAAACTAAGGAGGATCAAGACTTGTTTCTGAATGAGTTAGAGAGTAGGCTTGACTCACAAAAATGACTGAAACCTTTTCCTACTAACAAGTGCAATTCAAAGGAAGACCACAAGATGGCAGCACAGCTAGAACAGTGGACACAACTAGCTTGTGAAGCATGGCTTGGGACTCAGGGACTGGGGGAACTGGCAAGGTGAGAGGTAGGGGGTCCTGGAACTGAGGACACACATTTGTACACATGGGCAATGTGATCATATTTTTGCTTGACTATTACAGGAGAAGGCTTCTATTGGGATGGAGAGACAGAAGATAGTAAAAGAGGTGCAGAAAATAAAGGAAAAAAGTCAACAAAATATTAAAAACATACACAGAAGAAACAGATTCAGAAGGGGATGCAAACAGGGCACTTTTGTGACTATCTTGTCAAATACTGACATTTTTAAAATCTGCTTGTGCCCTCACCATGCTGCTTCTGATCTTCCTTAACCAGAGAATTCTTACCTAGAATACGCGTTCATTAAAGTTGCTGCCGTTGTCCTTTTCGCTGCCCCCCTCTCCAAAATTTGATAGACTTCATCCTTGTTGTGTACTGTAACTTCTTCTAGACCCTTGATGATTACTCCTCTCTGACAAAATATGAAAATCAAAGACCAAAACAGTAAATATAACAAATTGGTTGAACAATCACAGGAAGTTTTAGAGAAGTCTCAATCTGAAAACAAGAGGTCACCTTGTTACGAGGATCATCAAACATCTGTAGTCTCTCAGAAGCATCAGTAGAAGGATTCAGTAGATCAAAGAGTTCTTCATTATAGATTTCGAGTAATGACACTTTTACTGAGAATTCTGTCCCATTGTCAGTAAGTTTCTCAAATATTTGATGGAGTGTACGTGGAATTATGCCAGCTAAGGGATCCTGAAATTATAATGTTGGGCAAATTAGCCTGATGGTCAATGGTGAAGTCAAAAAATTAATCATAGTTAACATTCAAATAGTGTTTTCAGGTTTGCAAAGCATTTAGAATTTTCACACACTTCTCACAACAACTCTATGAAATATGAACAAGTCCTTTCATGTCTGTTTTACATGTGAGGAAACTGAGGTCCAGAAAGGTTGAAGGACATAACTAGCATAAAAGGCCAGATTTAGACTCATCTTTGTGGCCCCAAGTTCAATGATTTTTCTTGTATGCTATGCTGCTTCTCAGGTAAAGAATATCATGTCATTTATTGCCTCACTTAGAAGGAAACTAAGGTATTTATGATTAGCACCTCCCATTTCTCCAGATAAGGTTAATATTGGGGTCACTAAACAAGCTCTGGAGAGGTCATCTGGTCAATACAGCAAGCAATGTGTCTATAATATACAACATACTGTCTTGGGTGCTTGGGAGCCCAAGCCAAAATCCAATAATGCCTGCCTTCAAAGAGGTTAACTCTTTAGATCTTTTCTTAAGTGAAAAATAAAGCAATCTCCAGCTTCTCCCTTTAATTGAAGGGATACTTTTCTGATGTGTTCTCCTTAAGCCTAGAAAAAGTTAAGAAGTCATGGCTAATTAAAAAGGGTAGATTCCTAGGAAATGGAGAATGGCATTAATTTAAATGAAACACTAATTTTAAAAACTTATTAAGGCTTTTCTAAGCCTCAAAAGCAGTGTCTTTATATATAATACTCTCCTTATACTGTAATGGTGTGTGTTCGCCCTTCATTGCTGAAGAAGACCATGCCATCAGAGAAATAATGACATGACTTGCACTTGACTTTGTTTTGAGTGGGGGAGGGCTGTGCACGTCACCAGCCTCACTTCTCCTCCAGAGCCATCTGAATCCAGTGACCAGATATTCATCAGGATGACTGGAGATGACCCAGGATGAGGCAACTGGGGTTAAGTGACTTGCCCCAGGTCACACAGCTAGCGAGTGTCAAGTGTCTGAGGTGAGATTTGAACTCAGGTCCTCCTGCACTGGTGCTCTATCCACTGCGCCACCTAGCTGCCCCTATAACACTAATTATATTTGAGGCAATGGGTAAGATGAGGCTGGACCACAGAAGTGGGCGTGCTTTGATTCAGTAGTTGTCAAAATCTCTTTTCCTCTACAACATTTCAGGAGCTACTAAATTCAAGAGTTTCTGGGATTCTAGCTCTTAGATAACTTGAGAATATTATAAATTATGAGACCCCACTGGAGTTATCCCCAAGACAAACTCAGTAGGCTATCTTATTCCACTCACACTCATTAACCAATTCCAAGACCAAATCTGATAAATTTACCTGACTTTTACAGAATTTGACCAACTGCCTATACAGCTCAGCTTTTTGTTTCCCAGTGGTCCCAAGGGATGTTTTGCCTCAAAAGCTTACGATAGGGTTTACACATGCACTGTCAAAGTCCTAGTTTCCTTTAGATAGTTCATCATGTACATTTTTGGCCTACACCGCCTCCTGGCAATAAATTGTTTGTGTGTGAAATTGTACAGTAACCTTTACATAACTGGAATTACTGAGGGGAAAAGATGGTCAGTCAACCAAGCACACTTTTTAAATAACTGAGGCTTTTAAGTGCCCAAACCTATTTTTTTATTTAGATCATTTTTAATGAAAATATTTTAAAAATACATACCAACTTTACCAAAGAAAATATATTGAAAACTTTACCATATTGAAAAGTAATGAAACCTCTTAAGGATATATGTCACCCTTAGCAGAAATACAGCAATAGTTCAAGAGTACTGATAAAGTAAAGATCAAGCCCAGCCTATGCTAAACACACAGGAGAAGCAGGGGCAGCCCTGGGACTTCGAGTGGTGATTTTGCTGACTCTTTCACTGGTACTTGTCACGTGTCAGTTTCTAGATCCTTCCTCACCTCTAGCAGCTAAGAAAAATTAAAGGTTAACAGAAAAGAGGAAACTAAATCTATTAAATTGGTCAGACAATACTAAATTAACCGTAGCTCTAGGACCTGCTCCTAAGAAACAGAGTTCAAGGACTTTGATCGCCATTTTCTGCTCTATTCACTCCAAGGTAAATAACTGTGCCACAGACGGTTGAAGGTCGAGGGCACCACAAATCCAGCAGCAGTTGTTAAGTTTGCTTTTGTCCTAAATGTTGTGTATTTGGAAACTAGAAGATGTTTACCAATAAAAATAATGTTTTAAACAGCAATTAGGTCCTCAAGCTAGTACACAAAAGTTGATTTATCATAGCTGATATATTACGTATTTAACATTTTAACTTATAAAAACATTTAAAATAGACACACAGTGCTCTAATGCACGGTGTAGATTGGCCTTGGAGTCAGGAAGACCTGGGTTTCAGTACAGCCTATGCCAGGATCTAGGGGGAGGAACAAATGAGAGATCCAGATCCTGATCCTGATCCAAAACTAAGAGGAATAAACATCTCAGTCCAAGGAAAGGATTCAGGTTTCTATTCCTCTTACCCCCAGTCATTCAGAGGACTGAGGTCTGTACAGTGCAGGTGCTCGGTTGAGAAACAAAGAGCACACAGGACTTCCATGACTAAGGATGACAACAAGGATAGGGAACTTTGGGAATTAAGAGATGACACCTGAGTAGTTGAAAGAGAATGGCAGGCAGCGGGGAAAGGCTACTAAAAGCAGAAACTCAGAAAGAAGGGGCATGCTCCCCAAGTTCTGCCAGAAGAGAGGGGCTACTGTAGCTGCCCATATCAAAGATACTGAGCTGGAAACTATGAGCACAAATAACCTCCCTGGTTTTTTTTCTTGGAATGCTCAGGAATCCAGTTCACTATTACAAGAGTTAAGATGAGAGCTCCTATAACAAGACCTTATCTCTGTTAAAGCCCTTAATAGCTTAGTCACAAGCTCAGCTGAACATCAGAGGTAAACATTTTAAAACTGCTGTTATGAATGATCAGTACCTCTTCCCAGGTATATTCTCCATTGGGTGACCTTTCTCCTTCCATGGTAAAAGTCTTTCCAGTGCCAGTCTGGCCATATCTGTCAATATGAACATTAGGAATATTTAAATTATTTAAATGTGTATTTTAATTATTGTGTGAGACCCAAATAAGTACCCTACTTACGCAAAAACAGTGCAATTGTATCCCATGATAACTTCATCTAAAATTGGACACACAACACTTCGGTAAACATCAATTTGTTTTGTGGATCCTCCAAAAACCTAGGAATAAAAAAATCCAGTAATGACAAAAGCCTACTTAACTGTACTTCAGATTATTAGTAGCAACCTCAAATAATAACAATACATTAGCAATTGAATTGTTCCAATGGCAAATCACTCTTACAGCTAGGAATTTGGAGAGTGACATAAATTCTTCAGGATAATAAGAGATTAATCAATTGTTTAAAAGTTTAATAGGTCTAATCAATTTAACTAACTGTGCACTAGTGAAAATTTTGATTACAATAACTGAGAAAAAAATTACATAAAAAGAAAAATAAATACCATATCAAACGTGTAGGTTTTTCTTGTACTCTTGTCAGTCATTCCTCCAGTACGTACACTGATTTCTTTTCTAGAAGAATCACAATCCACCACAGAATGGGCATTTGCTTTTCGCTCTGACAAATTAAATGGCCTAAAGAGATACAACAAAATTAATTCAGAGGTTGACAAATCATAGGTATCAGATCTATCCATTACTTCTTTTTAAGTAATTATGATGGCAAAATGTCAATGTGCAGATGCCAGTTTTCATTATTTTCTTGTGATTCAAGGTCGGAGAGGCTCATTAGAGTTCCCTTACCCTCACTCCCAATCTTTTAAATGTTCCAGGAGGCTTGTCAAAAACCACCTTTTACCAACTGCAGACAAATCTCTTCACCTTTCAAAATACCCACTGGTGGCAGATAGGATTATTATTTCACCACATTCTTAACAACCTTCACCTTTTAAACCTCCAGTTTCACTGATCTTGAAATTCATATTTGGCCTGGTTTGGCTTCGAAAAACCTAAGCATTAGAGTGCTTATTGAGAATCAGATAGGATTTCACAGTTGGGATATTTCATGATAAGGAATAAAGCTAAGCAGACATCTAGCCTTTGCTTAAAAACTGCCCCCCACATTGGTTCCTGGGCCATCTCCAATCATCCTGATGACTATCAGGTCACAGGACCCAGATGGCTCTGGAGGAGAAAGTGAGGCTGGTGACCTTGCACAATCCTCCCTCACTTAACCCCAATGGCCTCATCCTGGGTCATCTCCAATCATCCTGATGAATATCTGGTCACTGGATTCAGATGACTCTGGAGGAGAAGTGAGGCTGGTGACCTGCACAGCCCTCCCTCCCTCAAAACAAAGTCAAGGGCAAGTCATGTCATTATTTCTCTGACGGCATGGTCTTCTTCAGCAATGAAGGACAAACATACAAACACATACACACACACACACACACACACAAAGGCCTTCCCCTGAAGGTTACCTTCTATTTACTTTACATGTATCTCACCAACACCTATAAGATAAATGTTTTTTTCACATTTAAAATCTAAGTAACTAAAATGGGTTTTTGCCTTTTCTTTACATCCCCAGACGTCTTTAATAAATGCTTTTAAAGGCTGGTAGCTTAAGACAGCAGCATTAAGACTTTTGGCACACCCCATCTAAAACCACCTAAAAAGGCAGTAAGGTGTTCACTTAAAATCTCCTTCATTGTTATCAATTCCCTATTAGTTACATCAGTTCTGTCCTTTTCAGTCCAAAGATCAAACCCCAGGTCAGAGGAGACAAAACAAAATACAAGCTGGATAACTCTGATTCCTCCCCCTCCCCATCATCCATTATCATCATCCTATCTAGCCCCCAAGCAGGGTTCTGTCCTTTCTTTGAGCTTCGAAAGTATTGCTATTTAAAAAACCACAAAACAAAACACCTATGGCTTTATTGTTCCTAGCTTTCCTTTCTCACTAGCCTGAGATTGCTAAGCTTTACCCCTTCGGATACTCTATTTTAAAAACTCTTTTTTGATCTTTTGTTTAAAAATCACTTTCATTTCTAAATATGTTCTTCCCAAGAGTCATGCCCAGTAACAAAGATTGCTAAACTTAAGAAGTCTTTGTACAATAGGTGCCTCCACTTCCTTTCCTCTCACTCTTTTAACTCTATAGTTTAGCTTCCGATCTCAATGAAACTGCTCTCTCCAAAGTTAGTTATGGTAACTTAACCACCAAATCCTATGTCCATTTAAAAAAATTTAAACTATTTTATTTTCACTTCCAAATTCTTTCCCTTCCCCCATTCATCGCAAAAGCAAACGAAAAAGAAGAAAAAACCCAACGCAAATATGCATAATCATGCAAAACAAAACAAAACAATTAGTCTTATCACAGAAGGAAAGGAGGAAAGAAGGTAAGGAGGGAGGAAAGAAAATATGCTTCGAAAGCATGTTTCATCATGAATTCTTTGGAACACTATGTGTGAAACAGTTACTAAGTATTTTAGAGTTGATTATTTTCACAATATTGCATAAGTTGTTCTGGTTCTGCTCACTTCTGTTCATATCAGTTTCTCGTTGTTTCTGAAACCATCCTGCTCATCTTTTCTTTCTGCACAATAATATTCCATCACATTCATATAACTGAGGCTCATCTTTCTCAATTTCCAATTCTTTATCAGCACAAAAAGAGTTTCTTCTTGTCTGAACTCTTTGGGAATATAGACCTAGTAACTGTACTGCTGGGTCAAGTTTAATAACTTTTTGGAGTGTAATTCCAAACTATTTTCCAGGACGGTTTTGACTAGTTCTCAGCTCCATCAACAGTGCATCAATATACCTTGTACCAACGTATCTCTTTTCACATATTTCCCTTCACTATGTCATATTCCATTTTTGTTATCTTAGCCAATACGATGGGCATGAGTTGGTTGTTTTAATTTGCCCAATACCCTTTTCCCAAACCTCATCCCTCTTGGCCTTTCTGTAATATTTACCCTGTTAATCACCAAGCACCCTCTTCTTTCCAGGTTTCCTCTACCTTGATTCCCCCTCCCACCTGCCTCCCTGCTCCTTCTCAATCTTCTTTAAGATTTTCTTCCAGCAATGCAACCAAAATTCAGAGGGATGTAGTAAATTGGGAAAAAATTTTTACGGCTAAGCTCAGGGATAAAGGCCTCATTTCTAGAATATATAGAGAACCGACTCAAATGTACAACCATATAAGTCATTCCCCAATTGACAAATGGTCAAATGATATGAACAGGCAATTTTCAGGGGAAGAAATTAAAGATATCTATAATCATATGAAAAAGTGCTCTAAATCACTATTGATTAGCGAGATGCAAATCAAAACAACTCTGAGGTACCACATCACACCTATAAGATTGGCAAATATGACAGAACAAGAAAATGATAAATGCTGGAGAGGATGTGGGAGAGTTGGAACACTAATTCATTGTTGGTAGAGCTGTGAGCTGATCCAACCATGCTGGAGAACGGTTTGGAACTATGCCCAAAGGGCTACAAAATGTGCATACCCTTTGACCCAGCAATATTGCTACTAGGACTGTATCCCCAAGGGATCATAAAAATGGGAAAGGGTCCCACATGTACAAAAATATTTATAGCAGCACTCTTTGTGGTTGCCAAGAACTGGAAATCAAGGGGATGTCCAACAATTGGGGAATGGCTGAATAAATTATAGTATATGAATGTAATGGAGCACTGTTGCGCCATAAGAAATGGTGAACAAGAAGACTTCAGGGAGGCC
This sequence comes from Bettongia penicillata ogilbyi, assembly GCA_023548195.1. NCBI lineage: Eukaryota > Metazoa > Chordata > Mammalia > Diprotodontia > Potoroidae > Bettongia > Bettongia penicillata. The sequence goes on from JAJHZJ010000145.1 coordinate 2,156,998, forward strand.
TGGAAGGACTTATATGACCTGATGCTGAGCGAAAGGAGCAGAACCAGGAGAACTTTGTGCACGGCAACAACCACAGTGTGTGAGAGTTTTTTCTGGTAGACTTGGAACTTTGTAATAACGCAAGAACTTACTGAGAAAAAAAAAATCCCAATGGTAGTATTCTAACACAAAATGTCTTCCACACTCAAAGAAATATGGAAGTCATTCGCAAAATGTAGCAGATCATGTTTGTGTGTGGGTGGGTTTCAGTGTATTATGTTTTGATTTGTTATATGATTTCTTCCATTTATTTTAGTTTGACTACATAACATTGACTATTGTGAAAATGTGCTCAATAGGAAAGTATATGTAGAACCTTTACAGAATTGTATGTTGTCGTGGGGAGGGAGGGGGGTAGTGGGAGAAAGGTGGGGAGGGCGGGGGGGATAAAAATCTTAATTTTAAGGAAGTGATTGTAGAACACCAAAAAAATAAAATAAATATATTAAAAAAAGAAAAAGAAAAAAGATTTTCTTCCAGGTCACATTTAATAAAGGTAGATATCCTCTAGGGACTCTATCCTGGGGCCTCTTTTGGCTTTCTATTCTATTTATTTCATGATATCATCAGCTCCCATGGTTTCCTCACCATCTTTATGCTGATGTCTCTCAAAATTATTTATTCAGCCCTAACCTCTGTTGAACTCCAGACTCACATCTCCAACTGTGTATTAGAAATTTCAAACGAGAGACATTTTAAACTCAGTATAACCAAAACTGAATTTATTATCTTTACTCTGAAACCCTTTGTCCTTCCAAACTTTCCAATTACTGACAACAACAATCTTCTCAGTCACCCAGGCTAGCAACCTAGGTGTCATCCTGGGCTCTATTCTCTCACCCCTACACATATCCATATTCTATCAGTGATCAAGTCCTGATGATATCACCTGCATGGTATCTCTTCCCTACCACCACCCCTCATCACCTAATAATTGAACTACTGTATGAGACTGAAGATTTCCATTAGTAAGGATTTCCTTGCCTCATATCTCTCTACTTTAGTACGTCCTCTATTCGACGGTCAAAACGATTTTCCTAAAGCATAGGTCTGACCATGTCATCACCCTATTCAGTAAACTCTAGTGGTTTCCCATTATTTCCAGAATCAAATACAAAATCCTTAAAAAAAATTTATTTTGACATTCAGAGCCCTTAACAAACTAGAACCCTTCTACCTTTTCAGACTTTACTCCCTTCCATGTAATCTTTTATCTAGTGACACTAGGGCCTGCTTGTTCACACAAAAGCACTCCATCTCTTGACTCCAGACACTATGACAGTTCCACATGCCTGGAACCATATCTCTGCCTCTTGACATCTCTGGCTTCCTTCATGTCAACTAAAATCTCATCTTCCACAAGAAGCCTTTCCTGATGCCTCTTATGTTAGTGTCTTTCCTCTGCTCTCTCCAATTTACCCCCTTGTAGAGTCCTTCTCATGGTGTCTTCCCCAGCAGACTGAATTCAAGGAGTCTTTTGCTATTCTTTGTATCCCTAAGGCTCAGCACACCCCTGGCACATAATAAATGCTTATTGATTGACTTGTGTTTATTTTATATTTAGTGTGTGTGTGTGTGTGTGTGTGTGTGTGTGTGTGTGTGTGTGTGTGTGACAGAACCATGATTGGTTCCTGGCTTACTTCAGTACCCCTAGGACCTACTACAGACCTGGGCACACAGTAGCACTTACTAAATGCTGGGTGACTGACTGGATGAGGAGGTATAAGCTGGGTATGAAAAGGTGGCAACACATGAAGAATGACATGGAAGAATATCCTAAAATACATCATAGAAATATATGACCAGAAAAAATAAAGATGGACTGGACATGTCTGTAAGGCTACACTGGGGTCTACCAATGTCAAGAGAACTCAAGGAAGGCTTTGGCAGATAGCACTGAAGCAGATTTGGGGAAGGACATGGACAAGAATTGCCTAGACAGGTTGGGATCTTCCTGGAGGGTGAAGGAGGATAGAGAACTGATCAAAGGGCCTAACCAACAAGAAATGGTTGCCTAGTTTGCCAATATATGTGCATACACTCAAGGTACACAAAATGAACAAGCATAGCTTTAAAGTACTAGCAAAACACAAAGCCATATTTAAACCAGTGAAGCAAGAAATGAAGGTTCTTGATAAGAAATGAAGCAAAGGAGGTGATGGGGTGCTTGGGTGCATGTGCTTGGCCCCCAATTCTTAAATCACATTTCTCCCTAGCCTCAGGCAGTTCCTCCCCACCCCAAGGACACGGCCTACCCCAGCAACAACTGTTATCTCCCTTCCTGATACAGTACCCAACTGCACCTATAGAACTTACTAGTCTGAATCAGCTGTGTACTGGCTGGGCTGTACACTGGGTCATAACAGTATTTACTACTCACTGACCAATCATATGTACCCTAGACTTACACATATGTATACTCCCTTACATTTATCTTGTCTAACAAGACACTGACGAGGGCTACCTGGTTTTCCTGAGTCAGTCCTGACTGCTAATTGACTTAGTGACATTTCAGGCCTAAAATCACATCTCCATGTATCCCTCCTTTGGGGTATTTCACCATGAAATCTGGGTAAAATACCTTCACAATAGATACCAAAAGTTCACCTTTAAGAACTAACCACTCCTTAACCACTCCCTAATTCCACCCCAAAACACCTAGTTAGCATATTTGGCATGTTTCCTACAGAATATCCTATATAAACTTTGCCCGTACCCCTCTAAGATTGCAGGTTCCCTAAGAACTCTTGCCCACTGAAAAGCATAATAATATCTTCACCTTGACCTCAGGAATGCTTGAGTCTGCGAATTCCTTCCAAGTAGCCTACACCTGGTACCCTGGTTTTTGTGGGGGTCTCAAAACCTCCCATTCCAGCCCTCATCAGAAGGGAGTAAAATGTGTAGATATTATTCAGCTCCTATTTTCCCTAACCCTAACTAACCATTATATAAAGCACTACTTTTCTATTTAGCAGTCTTTAAAAACTGATTTTTTTTTTCTTTGTGCCAGTCATTTCTGAAAATCACTTCCCCCACCCTCCTCATGCACTTCTTTTCCCACAACCACCAAAACTGAAACTTCCTTTGTATAATTAAGTTGTATAAAATAATTAACGAAAATCACAGTAGTGTCTTTGGATTCACAAATTATAGCCCAATCATATTCCATCACCACCAGAAGTGGGAGGGAGGAAGGTATCTTTATTTGCTCTCCAGAACCATTATTAGCTGCTAAGTTTCTCCAACTGGTGTTCTTTCAGTGAAATTTTCATTTTTCTTGTCTTCATTCTATATCACTTCATACAGATCTTACCATGCTTCTCTAAATTTTTTGTTTGTCATTTCTTATAGCATAAAAGTATTCAATTACACTCATAGACCACAGTTCATGCAGCCATTCTACAAGACAGGCATCTACTTTGTTTCTAGTTCTTGCTACCATTAAAAGTGTTGCTATGCATGTTTTAATCTACATCAGACAGACCTTTGTTTCAACTTTTAATTTCCTTAGGGGTGTACACTCTGGAGTGGGATCTCTGGGCCCATTAGGAGTTTTTACGGAGTTTAAGACTTTATGATAAGACTGCAACCGATTAAATTATTTGCTGGCCTAATTCTAATTAAGCTTGCCACCTCCACCCCCATTTTGTTTTGTAGGGCTTTTTGTTTGTTGTTCAATGAATAAACAATTTCCCTATGGGAAATTTTCTATAGCTATGGCATAAATTAGGAATTTAATGACTTCAAAATATCAGATATCCACTGTTCCATCTTAAAGGATTTGTGGTAGTAGAAAACAGAAAGTTTAAAAAAAAATGTTTGTAACTATACAAGAAGTATTTTCTTCTCCTCTGACAGCTATGTAATTTTTAAAAAATTCATTTATGGCTAAAAAGATAGAGGGGAAACTTCAAAATTAAATTACAAACCCACTGAGTCAAAGCAACTATTCAAGGTAGTTAAACTTCAAAACAACAGAATGATTTAAAATAAATCCACAGATGAACATTTCTATATAATACTAACAAAGAATGGGAAGAAATGGAAGAAGTTCCTCTCACAACAGCCATGAAATACATTCAAAAGTCTTGAAGTTAACCATCCCAAGACACTAGGGAGTTACACAAATGCTATTATAAAACATTACTTAAGAAAATAAACAGAGATTTAAATAACCAGAGACTGTCACTATTCACGGTTGGGCCAGGTCAATATAACAATGATAGCTAAATGAATTTAGAGACAGTGTTATATCAACTAAACTATTAGTACGGTGCTTTACAAAACTAAATAAGACCATAAAATTTGTTTGGTAGAACAAAAACTGAGGAGAGACCTGGAAATAATAAAATCTATAAAACAAAATTACTTGGGGAAAAATTCCTATTCAAGACTTGGTGGCAGAACTAAAGAACGATTTGACAGAGTTTAGGTCTATAGCACCATATACCAGAATAGTCATTAAATGGATAGTAACTAATGTAAAAGACTGCATCATTAAAAACTAGAGAAAAATGGAAAGAGAAATCTCAGTTCCAGGAGGGAGGTGGGGTTCAATGAGGGGGAGGGGGTGAGAAGAGGTCATAAAAGACCTGACTACATAAAATTAAAAGGTATTTATACAAAGCTAACCTGAGAACCTGTAGACTGAGAAAAACATCTTTGCATGGAATATCTCCAAGGTAGGCAAAAATATAAGGCTAAAAGCCAAGCCTTAAAAGGTGAGTAGTCAAAGAAAATGAACAAAATATTTTCAAAAGAATAATGCAAACTGTCAATCTTATGAAAAAATTCCCTAACAACACTAATAACAGAAAATTAAAATTATTTTCAGATTTCATCTTACACCTAAATTGGTGAAGAGATGGTACACAAAGGTGATTAAAAACAATCATTGCTGTGGGAAGACAGACTCATTAATAGAACTCTGAACTGTTCCAACCATTATAAACAATAAATTTGGAGTTATGGCTACAGGAGAGATGTTACAAAGGTAAAATTGAAAAGCCTTGGCAACAGCCACCAAATGATTTTCCTAAAGCACAAGTTCAGGCACTCTCTATCCCCCTGCTACTTTTCCTGTCTTCTTAAACCTTATTCTCCAGATGTACTCTTGAACGCATTGACACCAATCAAGATTAAGAGAGGGCTTCACGTAGAAGGTAGTATTTGAATCATGGTTTTAAAGAATGTGTTGGATCAAGGTGAAGCCAAGATGGCAGAGTAATGGCAGAAACTCTCTTGAACTCTTCCCCAAACCCCTCCAAATACCTTTAAACAATGACTCTAAATAAATTTTAGAGTGGCAGAACCACAAAAATATGGAGTGAACTAATTTTCCAGCCTAAGATAACTCAGAAGGTAGGCAGGAAAGGTCTGTTGCACCAGGGTGAGAGAGGAGCACAGAGCAGCACAGGCTGTGCCAGTGTAGACCTGGTCCCAGCAGCCCATAAGTAGGCCTCAGGGCAACTGAATCCGTAGCAGTAGTAGCAGTTCCTAGACCTCTCAGCCCACAGATGGTAATGGGATTGGATAATGGGTCAGAAGGAGATTTATAGGGGTCCCACTGATGGCACCAGGGCCAAGACTCTGTTGCATTGCCTATACCTGCATCTGGGTCACAATCCTGGGTCTTAGTCACAGTGCAAGGAGGAGCACTAATGCAGCAGAGCTGCTGCCTCAGTAGAGCAGGGACCTTGGTCACAATTTCATAGCTGAAAAGTCTGCTTGTGATCACCCATAAACCAGTGCACAGTACAGGAGAATAATAAACACACCTCTCCCTAGATCATACCACCCTGGAAGAGCCAAAAACTTACAGGTCCCCAGAAATACCCCTGAAAATAGATGTACAAAAACCCTGATGCTGGCTACAGCACCTGCCCCACTTGGGAAGCAGGGCCCCACTTTAGCGTAGAGTTAAAAGTAAAAAATAGGCTGGAAAATGAGCAAACAACAAAAAAAATTCTGACCCCATAAAGTTACTATAGTGATGAGGAAGACCAAGTGATGAAGAAGAAAACAAAGGCAAAATTCCTGCAGCCAAAGTTTCAAAGAAAATATGAATTGGTCTCAGGCCATGGAAGAGCTTAAAAAGGATTTTAAAAATCATGCAAGAGAAGTAGAGGAAAAATTGGAAAGAGAAATGAGTGATGCAAAAAATCATGAAAATGAGTCAACAGTTTGGTAAAAAAGGCATAAAAAAATACTGAAGAAAATAACATCTTCAAAACAAAATAGCCAAAATGGTGAAAGAGGCACAAAAATCCTTGATGTCGTTTGTTCTTCATTCTCAAAGAACACCATGACATCAGGAAAGTGATGCCATGACTTGTAAATAAATCAGATTTAAGTGAGGGAGGGCTGTGCAAAGTCACCAGCCTTACTCTCTCCTCGGGAGCCATCTGGGCCAGTGGCAAGACATACATAGATCAGTAAGATTGGAGATGGCCCAGGATGCAGCAGGATGGCCTTTTTAAGCTAAGGTCTTTCCCAGGACTCAAACTGATGAAGCAATGCCTATCCAGGGATTAAGGATGCATAAGAAATGAGGCAAAGAATGGCCTCTTTCACCTAGTCAAAATAAATAAACAAATCTGGGAGAGTAGGGCCCTCAGGGTTTCCGGCCAAAAGAGAAACAAATGCTATGTACACTCATTTTGAACAACCAGGGCTCAAACAATGATCAAGCAAGGCTTGGGCTGGGACCTGTTATTGGCCATTCAATGAGAGCCAGAGTGATTTGGGTTTAAGGCACGATCCTCAAGAAAGAAATTTAGCCCATAATCCCCAAGATATTTTGCTAGGTTTCAGTAATCAAAGTTTATATTCCTTTAGGCAAAGCACCTAAAGGTAAGGGTATGATACCCTATGTGGACAGTGGGAGAGGAGGAAGAGAAAGAAGGAGAAAAAGAGGGAGAGGTGTAGGGAACAAAGGAAAGAGTTGCATTGCCCAACTGGAACTGATCAGTTGGGTCCCCAGTGGGGCAAATACTACTACTCACAACTTGTTTGTTCTTCATTCTCAAAGAAGACCATAACATCGGGAAGGTGATGCCATGACTTGCAAGTGAACTGGACTATGTAAGGGAGGGCTGTACAATGCCACCAGCACAAAAATTCACTGAAAAGAAGAACTCCTTAAAAAGTAGAACTGGTCAAATGAAAAAGGAGGCACAAAAGCTCACTGAAGAAAGTAATTCCTTAAAAGCTAGAATGGACAAGTGGAAGCTAATGACTTTATCAGACATCAAGAAACAATCAAATAAAACATAGAAGAAAATGTGAAATAGCTTTTTAGAAAAATAACTGATCTAGAAAAGATTCAGAAGAGATAATTTAACAATTATTGGACTACCTGAAAGTCATGATCAAAAAAAGAGCCTAGACCATCATCTTTCAAGAAATTGTCAAGGAAAACTGCCCTGATTTCTAGAACCAGAGAGTAAAACAGAAATTGAAAGAATCTACTGATCATCTCCTGAAAGAGATTCCAAAATGAAAACTCCCAGGAACATTACTGCCAAATTCCTGACCTCCCAGATCAAGGAGAAAATACTGCAATCAGACAAAAAGAAACAATTTAAATACCACAGTCAGGATAACACAAGGTTTAGAAGCTTTTACATTAAAGGATCGGAGGGCCTGAAAAAAGAGCTAGGGATTACAACCAAGAATCACCTACCCAGTTGAGCACAACCGTTCAGGGGAAAACTGCACATTCAATAAAACAGAAGACTTTTAGGCATTTCTGATGAAAAGACCACAGCTGAATAGGAAATTTGCCTTTCAAATACAAGATGCAAAAGAAGCATAAAAAGGTAAACAGGAAAGAGAAATCATAAGGGATTTGATAAGGTTAGATAAGGTTAAACCTTTGATAATGTTTTCCTACATGGAAAAACATTTTTAACTCCTAAAATTTTTCTCATTATTAGGGCAGTCAGGAGTATACATAGACAAAAAGCAGAGGTGTGAGTTGAATGTGATGCTATGATTATCTAAAAAAATAAAATTAATGGGTGAGAAAGAAGAATGCACTGGGAAAAGGGGAAAGGTAGAATAGGTTCCATTATCTGACATAAAAGAGGCCTGAAAGAGATTTTACATTAGAGGGGAAAATAGAAGCATCATGGAGGGAAACACATGAACCTTATTCTCACTGGAATTGGCTCAAAGAAGGAATAATATATACACAGATGTAGAGTAGACATCTCTCACCATTCAGGAAAGTAGGAAGCAAAGAGGATAAGAGAAGGGGGAGAGGGACAGCTGATAGAAGGGAGGGCAGTTTGGTGGAGGTAAAAGTCAGAAGCAAAACATTTTTGAGTATGGACAGGGTAAAAGTAGAGAGAGAATAGAATAAACTGGGAAAATGGAGGGAAATACATAGTTGGTAATCATTACCGGGGAAAAAATTTTTTACAGTGAGTTTCTCTGGTAAAGACTTCATTTCCCAAACACGTAAAAACTAAGTCAAAAATACAGAAATAAGAGCCATTCCTCAATAAATAATCAAAAGATATGAACAGGCAGTTTTTAGACAAAGTAATCAAAACTATCTAGTCATATAAAAATCTTCTAAATCACTGTTAATGAGAAACATGCAAATTAAAGCAACTCTGAATTACTACCTCATACTTGTCAAAATGGACTAATATGACAAAAAAGGAAAATGACAAATGTTGGAGGGGATGTAGGAAAATTTAAACATTAATGTACTATTGGTGAAGCTATATTTTGATTCAACCATTCTGGAGAGCAATTTGAACTATGCCCAAAGGGCTATAAAACTACGCATACATATCCTCTGACCAAGCAATACCACTACTAGGTCTGTATCCCAAAGTGATAAAAAACAAAAAGGAAAAGGACTTATGTGTACAAAAATATTTATAGTAGTTCTTTTAGTGGTGGCAAAGAATTGGAAATCGAGGAGATGTCCATCAATTGAGGAATGACTGAACAAGATGTTGTATATGATTTTGATGGAATACTAGTGTGCTTTAACAAATGATGAGCAGGATGCTCTGAAATAAGCGGAAGTAGGAGAACATTGTACATAGTAGATCATCAAACAGTATTGCTGTTATTATGAATAACATAGCTATTTTTAGCAATACAATGATCCAAGACAATTCTGTAGTACTTATGATGAAAGCTGCTGTCTGTCTCCAGAGAAGGAACTGATAGAGCCAGAATGTAGATCAAAGATACTTTTTGTTTACTTTCTTTTTTTCTCTTGTTCTTTTGTCTGTGTTTTCTTTCACAGAATGAGTTACATGGAAATGTGCTTTACATAACTACACATGTATAATGTATGTTAAATTACTTGCCTTCTCAAGTCAGGGGGTAGGGAAGAAGAGAATTTATAACTCAGAATTTGAAAAACAAAGTTAAAATTGTTTTTACATGTAGTTGGGAAAAATATTAAATAAAAGTTGGAATTTAACAGGTGAAGAAGGAAAAGGAAAACATTTCCTGACCTAGGAAACAACCTAAACAAAGATACAAATGTGGAAGGTAAAGGTGTATCTTGGGGACTGAGTAGTTCAATATGCATGAACCACAGGGCAAAACCATGATAAGTCAATCTTTTACTTCTGTCTAATCAATTCTCTATCAGTGATGATTTTTCAAACCTTGAATTTTTTATTCAAGCCTCCCACACCATCTCTTTCTCAACTGTCAATCAAGGATCTTGCATCATATTTTACTGAGAAAATAGAGATCCTATACTATGAGTTTCCTCTTTTTAGCTTTTCTACATCACTACACCTTGAAATAATATTATGGTTTCTCTGCTCCAGTATCTGTTGAAAAGGTGGCCAACCCCTCTTGATTGATACATACATACATACATACATATATATATATATCCCTTCCCTGATTCTTGCTTGCAGTAGCATCCCTTCTCTACCCAATCTTCAATTCTATCCCTTATACCTATAAACACTCACTAGACTCTAACATTCTCTCAAGCCACTATCCTTTGTCCTTTGCTTTTAGTCTTATGTGATATAACAAGATGGTAATTGAAAAAAGGTGATTAGTTTCATAAGTTATGTGTGCAACTTATTATATACTTCAAAGGGAATAATAGCTAACATTTATATAGCTCAAAAATTATCTCGTTGGATCCCCGTTTTACAGTAAAGGAAACTGAGGCAAACAGAGGTTAAATGATTTGTCCAGGATCACACAACTGCAAAGTGTTCTGAGGCTGAATTTGAATGTAAGTCTTCCTGATTCTGGCACTCTAGCCACTATGAGCCATCTACCCACTTCATATTTTAAGTCAAAACATGCACCACAAATGCCCCTCCATTCTACTTCAAACAAAATAAACTGGTCCTACTATGTCATTCTGGTACAGTAAAAGGAGCCCTGACTTTGGAGTCAGACAACTGTGGTTCCAATCTGATGTTTGCTCACCATGTGTGACTCTAGGGTCACTTAACTTGCCAGAGCTGCAGCTTCCGTAACAGTAAAACTAGTGGTTTTTCGTTTGCTACGTTAAGAGGCGCACCTTAATTAAGAGAACACAGATAACAATGAGGAAACTGAGGTTCCAGTCACTTGCCCACGGACACAAAGCTTTGGTTGTAGCTCAGTCCTGTCTGACTTCCTGACCCCGTATGGGGTTTCCTTGGCAAGCAGGGGTTTGCCATTTTCTTCAGCCCACTCTACAACGAAGAACTAAGGCAAAGGTAAAGCCCACTTTACAACAAAGAACTAGTGATTAATCCAGCTAGTAAGTGTCTAAGGCCAGATTTGAACTCAGAAAGAGTCTTCCTGACTGCATGCCGGGTACCTTACCCATTTCACCACTCAGCTGCCCTTAAAATGGTAATCTCACACACACGACAGACAATCGATCAATAAGCATCTATTAAGTGCCTACTACGTCCTAGTCTAAGCGGCGGGACAAAAACTCCAGCTCCAGAACAAGCCGTCCTTAATACAACAATCTCCAATAGCACAACCACGGCAGACTCACGGGACAGTCGGGCAGCGCGCGCCCGGGAGGCGAAGGGCATTTGGCCCCCAAGTCCCTGCACGATCCGACGGCGCCACAAACGCGCAGCGCTGGGGAGCGTCCCCGCTGCCTTTGGAAGCCAGAGCGGATCAGTTTCAGCGGACAGACGCCGCAGAGGCACCCGGGCAGGTGCAGACCGACACACATCCTCGGGGTTCTCCGGGGTTCAATCACAAGACGCGCGGGCTCCAATGCAAACGTCAACACTCGCCGATCCCCAAGATGCCGCCGGGCTCGGGCCCCACCTAAGGACACGAACCCGCGGGGGTGAGATCTCGCGTCTCCTACCTGCATCTCACCACGACCTGGATGTTCTTTCCTTTCTCATCCTTCTTCTTGCCAACAGAACTCGGCTGAAAAGCCATGACGAGACTCGCAGAGGAACCTAAAACCGGGCCGAGAAAAAGCAAGGGCGGGTCAGGGACGAACCTCGAGGCGCGTCCGGCTCCTCCGCCCGACCCGGGCCCGTCCCGGGAGCGCCCAGCACCCCCTCCACCAGCATCCCGCGACCAAAGAGGCCGAGGAGAGGCCCACCCGCCCAAGACCCCAGCGGGGCTCTCACCTCACTCTGGGTCCCGGGCCTCTCACCTCACTCTGGGTCCCCGGACTCAGAGAAGCCGCTCGTTAACGCCGCTCGGGACCAGCTTCCTCCTCCCGGGGGCAGAACAAACGTTCACGCGCCACGATTTGAATCTTGGACGTGGGATTTCTCCGGACCAATCACAAGGGCCCTGCGCTCAATGCGCTATGGGAAACTGATTTAAATTAAAGGGACCGAAGCAGGTTACAGATGGCAACAATGAGGAAAAACGGGAGGAGAGGAATTTTTTTTAAGGTGATATAAGCCAACTGCATCGTTGTGCTTTGCGATGCTTACTGTGAGAGACTCCTGAAAACAAAGAGAAACCCAAGTGAGTCAGCCCTCCCACCCAGGAGCCAAGTATTTTTCTCTCTTTTTACTACAAGCCCCAGCGATCAGCGCGGCAACTTCCGGGAAATTGAGTAATCCCGGGATCTTTCTCTACCGCCTACAGATACCGGCCTGCACTGTGCGCCACCGGATTTCCGCTTGCCTTCGTCCCATCTTCCGGATGCTGAGACTGCCGTTTGAGATTTTGGCGTGGACCGCCCCAAGGCCGAAGGTGAAGTGGCTTCTCTGGAAGGTGCGGGGCGGCGCTTGCTGTCTCCGGGGTTTTCGTTCGCGCCGCAGACCTAGCGTTTCCTTCCATTTCTCCGCAGAAGGTCCCAGCAGACACCTGGACTTCCCGGGGAGAATCTCCTCACCTCGTGCTTTTTTTCTCAGCCTCACTAATGTAAAATTCCTGCCTCTCCGGTCGGTGCCTTCCTCCGCTTGGGTGCGATTGCGGGAGCATTGTGATCTAGGCACCTGTGATCCACATCCAGCCTCAGTTTCTCCTCTGAGCTCAGTCGCGAGTCGCCAGCTATCTAGTGGCTGTTTCCCGCTGACTGCCCCCTAGGCGTCTCCGACCACCGCCCCAACTTCCTCGTTTCTGATAAGGGACCATTCTCCCGTCGCTCCCCGACTTGCGACTTCAGGGTCTTTCTTGACGATCCCTCTCTCCAGCCTTCCTCCCCAGTGAGTTAATAGCCCCTCAACGCCACCTCCAGACCTCGCTCAGCCGCGTCTCTCCATTTGAGGTTCACTTTATCCAAGTTTTTCTTCCTATTGAAAGCCTGGTAACTGACTTGCCTTCATTGCTTGGTGAGTTCAGTACCTGTCTCACAGGCTCTCTTTCCATCCCAACTTCTACCTTTATCCCAGGGAATTTAAACAAATACGTTGTAATGTGACCTCACACATAGTAAACTCCTAGTAGTTTACTCTCCATGCCCTATTTTCTCCATTCTATCTTAAGTAAACACAGGAATGGTCACGCCCTTGATCTTGCTATCACCCACATGTTTCACTTCCATAGTCAAGAATTCTGAAATCCCTGTCTCTGAAAGTAACCTTTTTCTTCCTAAACCGACCCCAACCCATGGCAACTCTTCTAACTCAGCATATACTCACCTCCCTCCCCATATTTACCCCTTAGATAACCCATCCAACACTACATTATCTCTACTGTGGAATTCCCTGTCCTAGAGATAGATACTCCTGTCAAATCCCAACTTTGCAATGAAGTTGGAGGAAGTAATGTAACTAGAATGACTGCATCCAGTACCAGTTGGATCTCAACTAGACTCTCACTGCAGCAAGGCAGTCCTTTTACTCCTCTCTTATTGTCTACCTACTCACTCAGCAAATATTCCAAATCTCTCCTCAAGCATAATTCCCTTTCTCCCAACTCCTCAGCTGAGGACGTTACCCTATACAGTAGGGTCCAAAGGAGAAAAATCAAGGCCTTACAATTTGACTCTATCTTCCATCCTTCTTATCTCATAACCCCTTGACATCCCCCATTCTTTTTCCCTTTACTCCAGGCTCTATTGGGGTCCATGTGGTTCTTGCCGAAGCTAATCTTTAGCTAATACATGTCCCTTGATCCCATCACCTCTCCATCTTCTACAGCAGATTGCCCCTACTATCATCTCTCTTTAACCTTCAATATCTCCCTACTAGTTTCTCTTTTTTGTTTTGTTTTGTTTTGTTTTCTTTCTAGTGCTTTTTCCTTTTTGTTTTGATTCTTTCACAGCATGACTAATATGGAAATATGTTTAACATGATTGTACATCTATAATCTATATCAGATTTCCGTTTTGGGAAGGGAGGAGGGAAAGGAGGGATGGAGAAAAATTTGAAACTCAAAATCTTACAGGAATAAATGTTGAAAACTATCTTCACATGTAAATGGAAAACAAAATACTAGTAAATGAGAAAAAAATTAAAAATAAAATCCCATCTTGTTTCGTGGGGCAGCTAGGTGGTGTGTGGATTGAGCATGCAGCCTGGAGTCAAGAAGACCAGAGTTCAAATGTGACCTCAGAGACTTACTAGCTGTGTGAACCTGGGCAAGTCCTTTCACTGCTTCATTTTCCTCAAAATCTATAAAATGAGCTGAAAAAGGAATTGGTGAACCATTCCAGTGTCTTTGCCGACAAAACCCTAAATGGGGTCACAAAGAGTCAGACACAACTGAACAACAAGAAAAATTAGCTTCTTCCCCTACTTCCCACAGACATGCCCATATCTTCCTAAGTCTTAAAAAAAAGAAACCCTCACTATATTCTACCATTGCTGCTAGCTATGATCCTGTTTTTTCTTTCTTAGCCAAAATATTTGAAAAATCTATATATGTTAACTTCTTTTCTCATCTATTCCAAACGCTGAAATCTGGTAGTCAACTTCATTACTCAACTAAAACTACTTTCTTCAAAGTGATCTCTTAATTGCCAAATCTGGTGATTTTTTTTTTCTCAGCACTAATCCTTTTCTACCTCCCTACAGCATTTGAGACAACTGAACACCTCCTGAATGCTCTCTCATCTTTGGGTTTTCATGATGTTCCATCTTCAGACTCTTGATATTTTAACTGACTTGCCCTCTATACCTGGAATGCTGTCCCTCTTCATCTCTGCATGTTGTCTTCCCTTGCTTCTTTCAAATCTCAGCTAAAATCCAGTTTCCTAAAGGCAGCCTTTCCCAATTCCTTTTAATTCCAGTGCCTACCCTCTGTTGATCATCTCCAGTTTATCCTGTATGTAATACATAATTGTTTGCATGTTGTCACCTCAATTAGACTGTGAACTCTTTAAAAATAGGGAATTTCTTTTTTCTTTTTTGTCTCACAAGCACATAGTAAATGCTTAACAAATGCTTATTGACTGACTTCTCTTGGTTCTTCTCCTGTTAGTCTAACCATTCCTTCTCCATTTCCTTGGCTGGATTTTCATCCATGTTAGATCTTCAAGAATCCGTACTGGACCTTTTCATTTTTCTCTATGCTTTCTCACTTGATGACTTAGCAGTTCCTGTGGGTTCAATTAAAATCTCCATGCAAATGATTCACATACCTCTATATACAGCCACAGTCTCTTCCCTGAACTCCAGTCCTACTTCACCAATTGCCTAATGGATATTTTGAAGTAGCCAAGAAACAAGTCAAACTAAGCATGCCCCAAAATAAAATTATTATTTTTCCTCTCCAAAGCATCTCTTTTTAAAACTCTCCCTAGCACTTATCACAGTGCCTACCATATACATTGCTTGTACCTGATTCACTGATAGATCTTCAAGATCCTTCTTTAATCCTTACAAGCTGTGTCCACAGGCAGCTAAGTGGCAAAGTGGATACAGTACCTGGCATCGATTCAGGAAAAATTGAGTACAAATGCCTCCCCAGACACTAGCTGTGTGGGTCTTGGCAAGTCACTTAATCCTGTTTACCTCAGTTTCTTCATCTGTAAAATGAACTGGAGAAGGAAACCGTAAACAACTTCAGTGTCTTTGCCAAAAACAACCCCAAATGGGATCACGAAGAGTCAGACATGACTGAACAATGACAAAAGCTGTGTATCTTTGGGCCTTAGCTTCCTCGTTATCAGTAACCTCTCAATTGCCAAATCAAATTGCTCTTTAAAAATTCTTTATTCTTCTTGACCTGGATGCGGCCTTTGACACTGCTGATTATCCTCTTCCCATACTCTCTCTAGGGTTTTTTTGCTGAGGTTCTCCCTAGTTTCCTTCCTATCTTACCATACCTTCTCAGTTTTCTTTGCTGTATCTGCATAGTTGATATTCTCAAATCAATATTCTTAAAACTCAGATCTAACCATGTCACTGCCCTGCTCCAAAACCCCGGTGGCTCCCTCTTCTCTCTAAGATCGGTCCTCTTCTCCCTTGATTTATTTCACTTGATGATGTCCTGAGCTCCCATGGTTTCATTTACCGTTTCCCTGGGAATGCCTCTGAGTTCTGCTTACCCAGCCCTAATCTCTCCTCTGGCCTTTAGTCTCAAATCTCCAACTTTCTTTTCAGCATCTCAGACTAGATGTTCAAGAGACATCTTAAACACAACATGTCCAAAATGGAGCTCATTTCCCCCCAAATGCTCCCTTTTTCCTAACTCCCTTATTACGGTGGAGGGCATCCTCATCTGCCCGATCACCCAGACTTTCGACCTAGGTGTCATTCTGGACTTCTTACTTTCACTTCTCTTTCTTCCCCATATCCAGTGATTTACCAAGTCCTGCTGATTCCACTTGGAGAATTTCTCATCGAGGCCTTTTTTCTCTCCTGTTATTCTACAGTCACTCTAGTGCAAGCCTTTATCACTTCTCCCCTGGACTGTTACAATAGCCTGCTAGTTGGTCTGCCTGACTCAAGTTTCGCCTCACTCTGGTTCATCCTCAGATGTTGTTCAATCATTCATTTGCGTCCAACTCTTCACCGTCTCCTCATAAACAATACTGCCCATGGGGTTATCTTGGCAAAGATACTGGAGTGGTTTGCCATTTCCTTTTCCAATTCCACCTTCTATTCCACTGCCAAATTGATCTTCCTTAAGCACAGGTCTGCTTGTGTTGTCCTCCTATTCAGTAAACTTCAATGACTCTCTATTACCTCCAGAAACAAATGTGAAATTCTTTGTTTGGCATGTAAAGCCCTTTAGAACCTGGTCCCTTCCCTATCTTTCTAGATTTTTTTATACCTTGTTTCCTCCCATCTATTCTTTGATCCAGTGACTAGTCTTCTTGCCATTCTTTGAACAAGACACTCAGTCTCCAAGGGGCTGCTAGATGGTGCAGTGGATAAAGAACCAGTGCAGGAGTCAGGAGGACCTGAGTTCAAATCTCACAACAGACACTTGACACTCACTAGTTGTATGACCTTGGGCAAGTCACTTAACCCCAATTGCCTTATCCTGGCTCACCTCCAGTCATCCTGATGAATATCTGATCACGGGATTCAGATGACTGGAGGAGAAGTGAGGCTGGTGACCTGCACAGCCCTCCTTCACTCAAAACAAAGTCAAGTGCAAGTCATATCATCATTTCTCTGATGGCATGGTCTTCTTCGCAATGAAGGGCAAACACACACAATCTGCAAATTCAAGGCATTTTCGCTGACTATTTCCCATGACTAGAATTCTCTTCCTCCTCATTTCCACCTCCTAGATTCCTTCAGGTCCTACTAAAATCTTTTCCTCTACAAGAAGCCTTACCTGATTCCACTTAATTTTAGTGCCTTTCCTATGAGAATATTTTCATGCTGTCCTGTATGTAGCTTGTGTTTATGGAGTTGTTTGCATATTGTTTCCCCCATTAGAATGTGTGAAGTCTTTGAGGACAGGAACTATTTTTACCTGTCTTTGTGTTGCAGTGGATAAGACCACTGAACCTAGAAACAGGGAGATTTTAGTTCAGACCTGGCCTCAGACGCTTACTAGCTGTTGACTGTGGGCTAGTCTCTTAACTTCTGCCTACCTCAGTTTCCTCCATTGTAAAATGGGGATGATAATAGCACCTACCTTGCAAAACTGTTGAGAGAATCAAATGATATAATTTAAAACACTTAGCATAATGCCTGACACATAGTAAGCATTTAATAAATGTTTCTCCTTTACCTCCTATCTCCAGCACTTAGCACAGTGCCTAGCACAAAGTAATGCTTTTTGACCTGCCTCTACTTGATTCATTATCTATAAAATAGAAAAATGTTTCTATTACTGCCCTTAGGGGAACTGTGATGAAAGTACAGAACTATATAAATGAGTTCACCTGCTATATGCTGGCAGAGAGAGAAACAGAAAATAATAATTGACATTATAGTTCTTGCCCTGAAATATGTAATAATACCCAATAACTGGAGAGAGGTTTACATTTAGAAAGACTGAATTCAGAAAAAACATTCAATTCCTCCCTGTGACCCATATATTTGAGGGATCCAAGGCAAATCAATTAATACCATAGGCAACTCACTAAGACTCCAAATCTCAGAACTGTTGCCAATCTGCATTAGCAGTAGGTAATTTTACCTTACTAGGTGCGCCCTACACTGATGAAATCACATTTTCAAACCAAAAAAAATATAACTATAATGCAGAACAGAATATGAGAATATAAGGTATTATGTAAGATCTGGGCATTTGTAAAAAACAAAAAACAACTTTGGTACTTTAAGGATCTATATTTTCATCATTGTGATCATTTCCTACCCCTTCTACCAGGACAGAATACCCTCTGAAGATTCAGGACTCTTTCTGGACATCGAAGTATAGGGTAATCCCATGCGTTTGCTCTTGATCCTATTCGCTATTGTCTCTCCCTAAATTTCAATCTCTCCCTAAGCCACTGGCTCCTCCCTAATATCTGCAAGCGTACCTTATATGGGAGGTCCTCGAGAACAGAAACTGTCTTTAGACTCTTTTTGTCTCTCTTGTGCTTAGCACAGTTCCTAGCACATACTAAGTACTTAATAAATGTTTATTGACTTACTGAATGACCAACTAGATCTCCCTCATTTAAAAAAAAAACCTTCCCTTTGGAAACAGGTAAATGGGAAAATCTTTGTCACAAGTTTCTCTGATAAAGGTCTCATTTTTAAGATGTATAGTTAACCAATTCAAATATGTCATAATAAGAGCTATTCCCCAATTTATAAATGATCAAAAGATATGAATAAGTCATTTTCTGAAGAAAACCAGGTTATCAGTAACATATGAAAAAAAGAAAACACTACTATTTAGAGAAATACAAATTAAAACAATTCTGAGATTCTACCTTTCACACATAAGATTGGCAAAGTTGACCAAAAAGGAAAAATGACAAATGATGCAGGGACTATAGGAAGACAGGTACATTGGCTCACTTATTGGTCAAGTGGTCCAGCCATTCTGGCAAGCAATTTGGAGCTATTTCCAAAAAGCTTTTTAAACTATGTGTAGACATGGACAAAGCACTATCTCTACAAGATCTCTAAAGTGATAAAAGAAAGAGAAAAAGAACTCATATATACAAAAAATATTTATAGCAACTTTTTGTTTGGTTAAAGAATTAGAAAATAAGTGGGTGCCTGTAAACTGCAGAATGATTAAACAAGTTATTTTATATGAAAGTGACAGAATAGTATTTTTCTATAACTAATGATGAAGAGGATAGTTTCAGAGAAGCCTGGAAAAACTTATACCAATACAGAATAATGTGAGCAGAACCAAGAGGATAATTTATATAATAACAATGCTATTGTAAAGACAAAAAATTTCTGAAAGACTTAGGAACTCAGATCAACTAAATGACCAACTACATTTCCAGAATACTTATGATGAAATGTGCTACCCACCTCCTGATAGACAGGTGATGGACTTGGCAGATTGCTGATTGTTTTGTTTTGGGGTTTTTGACTAGGAATTTGTTTTACTTTACTATACATGTTTGTAACAGTTTTGTGTTTTCTTAATTTCTCAATGGTAGGGGGAGGATAGGAGGGAGGATCTTTACTTGAAAACAAAATTTTTAAAAAACGTTTAAAAAACGTTTCCTTTAATCCTCAAGCTGTTGTCCTATATCTGTCCTCCCTTTCAAACTCAAACTTCTAGAGAAAGTCCTAGCTTCCTTCAAGGCTCAACAGGAGGATTACTTTCTACAAAAGGCATTTCCTAATTCTTCTCCCCTCCCAATTTAGTGCTTCCCTCACATACCCATCATTATTTTGTATGCATTTTGTGTTGACTTCTCTACATAGATGTTGTTTTCCCATTGTAGACTCCAAGTTCCTGAATGTCAAGGCCTATTTTTTTGTCTCCGTATCCCCTCCCTCTACCACAGTACCTGACCTGTATGTAGTAAGCACTTAACTAAAACTCATTGAATTGGATTGGAGTTATAGAACCTAATCTCTCAATGTCTAAAAAGTCTTCCTGAGTACTATGACCAAAAGCAATTTATCACTCAGTGGCCAACATTCTGAGGATAAACGTCTCCAAATCAGCAAAGCTGGTCCTTGGACGATGGACACATCATCCATCACTGGACTTATACTCAATCTGTCTCTGAAGCCTTTCTAGCTTGGTTGGACTTGAAAGAGCTTGCATAGCATTGAGAGTGGAACTTTAGTGAAGAATATGCAAGACAATAGCTTTCATTTCTTGTTTCTTAGACAGGTTAGTTGACTGTTTTTAAAGTTGCATTTTCAACTTTTGATTTATTCAGTTTTATCTATAGTTCTACCTTGTAATCCTATCTCAACTCTTGGTGCTGATATTACTTTCACAAATCTATCTTCTTCCATTGCAATTACAACATTACTTCATTGTGGACTGTGTTTTTCACCAGACTTTAAGAGCTTGCAAGTTCACCATATCAATGATTATATAATATTTTAAATCTCTTGAGGCTTCCTTCTTCACCTGTTTACTTCCTTAGTTAAAAACAGAGGAGCAAGTTCTTCCAAATAACTTTTTCCTTGACTGCTGGTGTCATATGAGGATCTGTCACCTTGTATCAATGGATGTAGCATCAGTATGGGCATATAAACTAAGCAGAGACAAGCTTATACATATATATTTAAAAGAATGCTAACTTTGAGTTACAGATCCCTATCCTTCTGTTGTGTCCTTGATACTATTTTTCTCTTTGTTACCAAGTTTCTCTCCTTTTTTCACACCTCTTTCTCTCACACTCCCACCTTAGGGAAAACCTAGCTCTTCCTTTCTCTTCCCTGTATCTCCACCTCAAACCACCATTTTTGGCAACTTTTTCCAGTACTGGAAGCACTTTTTTTTAAATGACTCCCACCTTGACTTAGAAGGATGAGTAAGCTTATTCCTCATAAAAAATATTCCTTATTCTGCCACTTCTAGATACTTTCCTCATTTGAAGTTTACTTTATCTGTCTATATCACCCTATCCAGATCCTGGCTGCAGTTAACTCTGAGTCTCTAGGTTATTCTTTCTGTTTCAATGAGTTCAATACCTGGGTCATGGTCTTTCTCTTCAATCAACCCCTGCCCTTATACATGGGAAATTGAAGAGATGTTCTACCAAAAACCTTGATCTCATAGTTCATCAACTTCAACACCTGCTGTGACCTTCACTCTACCCCATCAATATACAGGAAGACCAAAGAATAGTATGTGAAATTATGAATTTGTTATATTGTTTTTAAAAAGAATATGTTAAGTAGAAACAAAGTTGCCTTGCTTGTCTGTGTCCCCTTGTTTTCTTTTGTGTATTTCAAAATTACTTTCTTTTTTCTTCACCATCATACTACTAACTCCCCTTTCCCCCCCAAAAAAGAAGCCCTTCCTTGAAAGAAATAAGTGTAGTCAAGCAAAACAAATCCACACATGGGTCCTGTCTGAAAATGTCTCATTTTGCAACTCTAGTCTACCTCTTCCAAGAGGTGAGAAGCATGCCTCATTATCAAGGCCAGTTTGGTTATTGCTTTGATCAGAGGTCTGCAGTCTTTAAAAGTTCTTTTCCTTTGCATTATTCTGGTCATTATATAAATTGTTCTTCAGATTCTGCTCACTTTACAGCATTTCAAGCATGTCTTCTCAAATTTTCGAATCCATCATATTCATCATTTCTTATAACTCAATAATGTGCCGTTACATTTGTTTATTATTTATTCAGTCATCCTAAAATTGATGGTTACCCATTTTGTTTCCAGTTGTTTGCTGCCACAAAAAGGGTTGCCACAAAATTTTTTGTGCATGTCTCCTTTCTCTTCTTTTTTTTTTTGGTTATAAACAGTAGTGGTATATGTGGGTCAATATTAAAAATTTAATTTTGGAATATAGTTACAAATTGCTTTTTACAATGATAGAACAATTCATAGCTCTACTTATAATACATGAAGGTAGCTGCCCTCTGACAGCCCCTTCCTGCATTGTATTTGTTTGTGAGGTTGTTGGATTAGTTTTCTCATCCATCTTTCATTTACTGTGTAGTTCAGTTTTATTAATAGGGCTAATGATATCACCAGTTATAGTAAAATTTCCACATAGCCATTTAAGAAATGCTTCATCATATGAATTGAATAAAAGTGAAATTTCATTCATTAAGACTGAAAGAATTTTTTTCAAATTATTTTTTCAAAAGAACCAAACTCAACAATTATCTTTAAGATTAGTTTTACTGATGCCATTTTTCTTTTTTGTGATGACAGTAATTTTCCTATACATAAACCATACGTCTTTCAAATCAGCAAGCCTTCCCTTGTAACAAAGAAAAACAGTTAAGCAAAACCAAATAATATTGCAAACACTTCCTATGCAACATTCTACACTCATAATCTCCCACCTTTCCAAGTAAAAGGAGATGCATTTTTTTCATATCTTTCCCAGAGCTAAAATAAGTCCTTACCATTACACAGCATACACCTTCATTTTAGTATTCTTTTAATTTGCAATTTTGTAGTTTGGTCATGTTATGAGAAACAGATACAGTTCAAGTGATATTAGTTACTCTGAGATTTGAAAGAATGAGGGAAGTCCCCAAGGAATTAGATGGATCCTGTCAAGAGGATTTATGCAGAGCTATAGATAAAAATCTTAGAGGCAGGGAGTAGTTCCAAGTGATGGGAAAGGAGGGAGTAAATGCAAATGAATTAAATCACAGATTCAACAAAGTATTTGGTATTTACACTTGAGTATCTTTCTGTCTATCTGTCTATCTCTATCTCTCTGTCTATCTCTCTATCACTGTCATCTCTATCAGAACTGCTGAGCAGAAGGAAATCTTAATTAAAAAAATCCTGGTGAATGATGAAGAGATGTGAGGAAGGAGGTAGAAGATATGTCACAACTTCCCTTCTTTTAAGTTACTATTGGAAGACAACATAAGAAGTGAGCAAACCAACAAGGCTAGTAAGAACCATGAAGATTTTTCTATTGATATTCAAAGCAGGCACTTACTTGAAAGTGAGCGAATAAATTACTATCATCACTTTCTCATCTGGATGATTAGTTAATTGAAATCATGTAGGATATCAGTTTGCAGCTATTTTCTGCTAATACATCCCAATATATTTATATTAAATCACTTCCTTACTTAAAATATTCAGAAAGGTTTCAGTATTCTAATGGAGTCTTGCTCTAAAATGCTTATTCCATATAATGTGGGGGTACTAAGCTGAAAGTGATTTTACATTTGCTAGGGTGTAGGCTCTAGCCCTGGAGCCTCACCATAACTCTAGCCTCAGGGTCCATGCCTTGAGACTGCCTTATAAGTGAAACTGCTTTATAATAAAGTCCTTTTGGCGCTTCAGTAATGAAATTCCCTTAGATAGAGTCTAGGATGGCTCTACCTTACAATGAAATCAGATCTATAATGGAGAACATAATGGCTATAATGGCTGGTTTCCAGTGAGCTTCAGTAAAAACCTGACTTTTTTTTTTCCTTTTTACTCCTCTTGTTCCATTTCTGACACGTCCTCCCTCCCTCTCTAGAACTGTTGAATTCTTACCATCTTGTAGATGAAGTCTTTCTTGATCCATATGGACCTTTTTTATTTCACTTTTTTTTGGGGGGGGGGGCTTAATTCTACAGTACATATATATATAATATTATAGGATTTGGAAATTTAATTCTATGATGCATTTATGTTATATTGTGTTTGACAGCTGAATTTGCATTTTGTCTCACTGTTGTTCAGTAGTTTCCAACTCTTGGTGACCCCTTTTGAGGTTTTCTTGGCAAAGATACTGAAGTGATTTCCCATTTCCTTCTCCAGCTCATTTTACAGATGAGGAAACTGAGGCAAACAGGGTTAAGTGACTTGTCCAAGGACACAGAGGTAGTGTCTAAGGTCAGATTTCAACTGGAGAATGGGCCTAGCTCCTGGTCTGGCACTCTCTCCACTGCAACAGCTAGCTGCTCCTTTATCCTCTTAATGAATTGTAAATTTCATGAAGACTGTAACTGTCTTAAACTTTCAATTTCCCCCTTCTCCTTGCACTCATACCCACACACAATAGGCATTTAATATTGTTGTTTGTCCTTCCTTCTCAAACAGGACCATAACATCAGGAAGGTGATGCCATGACTTGCAAGTGAACTGGATTTAAGTGAGGCAGGGCTGTGCAAAGTCACCAGCCTCACTCTCTCTTCTGGAGCCATCTGGGTCCATTGGCCAGATATAGATCAGGATGACTGGAGATGGCCCTGATGCAGTGGGAGAGTTTGGTCCTTTTAATATCTCAGTTTGACTGAGGCAACCCTCATTCAGTGATTAAGGATAGGTAAGAAATGAGGCAAAAAATTGGCCTATTTGACCTAGTCAAAAAGAAATCATTCTGGGAGGTGAAGACCCTTCAGACAACTGCTAATTTACACCCATTCTGAACCTTCAGGGCTCAAATAAAGGCCAAAGGGCTGGGACCTATTATTGGCCATTCAATGAGAGCGAGAGGGATTTGGGTCCAGAAGGAAGAACAAACAACCATCTCTGAGTAGAAGGAGCTGCCCCACTAGGGACCCGACCAGCCAGCTCCAGCTAGGCAATACAGCTCTGGCTCAGTCCACATAGGCTATCCTACCTTTACCCGCAGGTGGTCTGCCCAAAAATCTTCATCGCTGAAACCTCGCTAGACATCTTGGGGATTACGGGGTCGATGTCCTTCTTCCTAAGGGCCAGGCCTTAAACCCAAATCAGTGACTTAATAAATGATTGGCTGTGGGAAACCAGTACTCGCTGAGGACTCTTAGAGCCAGTCCTCCCGGCCCCTTCTACCCTAGAGGGCGCCCGCGGGCCGTTACCCGAACGATTAGGGGCAGTTCTCATGCAGGACCGAGCCTGGTGATTGGTTTTCAGCGCGGATGTGGACGCTCCCGGCTCCAACACCTTCACCTCGGTTGGTCCACCACAGCCAATGGGGGCGTCTCTGCAAGTACACAGACCCTGTTTTAGAATGTCCATACGCGGCTACCCTCAAATAACCCATTTCCCCCCAGTCCTCCCTCCGCTGGCTTCCACCTGTTTCTCAGTAACCCCTGAGCCAGAACGGATCCTGCTCTGCGCCTTTCGCCGAGTCCCGACCCAGCTGACTCGCACGCGCCCCCCTCTCGGGGCCCCGGCTGAGCTCTCCCTCCGCCCCTTCTGCCACAGCCGCCTCCTCCGTGGCGCCCGCGCCTGGCCCAGGAGGGTGGCGCGAGTTGTCCGACTGAGCATGCTCAGTGGGCTGGGCCAGCTCCGGGCGCCTGGAGGAAGCGTTTCCAGTGCTCCTGGCGGTGGCGCTGGGGTATGCGGTACGGGCTAGCGTGGCGGCTGCTGCACCCCGCGCTCGGCACGACCTTCCTCCCCGTCCTCACCGCTCGCCTCTGCGGGGAGCATCTTTCGGGGTAAGCGGGCGGCCCCCCGGGGGAGTGCGACTGGGGTCTGAGGCTGCAGATGCTGGGGCCATTCCGCAGCCCCCACGCCGTGGCTCCCGTCGCCTGGCTCCCGGGTTCCCGAGGCAGCCGGCCGGCCGCAGTCCTCCTCGGGAGCCTGGGCCTGGCGGGAGGGCACCGGACGGGGCGAGCTTGGCGAGGGCCCTGCCGGGCCGGGCAGAGTGGAGGGCACTGATCCACCGCTTGTGTGACCTAGGGTCGCCGCGGGGACTATGTCACAAGGCCGGTGCGGGGAGGCCGAGAAGCGCCGCGCTGCGGCGGGCAGCAAAGTGCGGCGACCGGGGTGGCGGGGGTCGGGCCAAGTTATGCCCCTCCGGTGGGACCGGGTCCGACCGCTGGAAGCAGAGCCTCCACTGGCGGAATCTGACTTTTCCCAGGGGAAGAGAACCTGAGCAAAAGAGAAGCAGGTAGGGAGGGAGGAGCTGCCGGAGGAGGAGGAGCAGCCGGAGGAGTAGCAGGAGCTGCAGCAGCTGCAGCTGGGCCGGGGCCGGCGAGGACTGCCAGGCGCTCGGGCGCTGCGCCCTCCCTCCCCCGGGCCGCCGCGTCGCGGGGCTGCCCCTGACTTCCAACTCCCAGTTTGCGCCGTAGTCTCCTAGGCTTTTTGATCTGGAAGAGATATTAAAGGGCATCCCCAAGCCCGTCCTTCTTGCGGAGGAGCGGGGGGAGTTTGAACCTTGAGGAGGAACGGTGCACTCTGTTGTTGGGAAGGAAGCTCAAGTGGTTGTCCATCGTGTTATATCAAAAACTTTATTTGGTGGTTCTTTATAGACACCTTAAAGGGCTAAGTGTTTCTTTCACCAGCAGCTGTTGGCAAACATAGGGTAGGCTTGTGCATTTGTGTAGCATTTCATCAGTCAGTTATTGAATCCCTACTATGGGGAGGCAGTGAAGTGTACGGAGTGGAAAGGAGCACCGCTTTTGGGGTCAGAGAATCTCACCTCCGGGGCTTGTTACGTGGGCAAATCTCTCCACCTCTCCGGGCTTAGAATCCTCATTTGTAAAATGTGGATTGTCGCCTGGACTCTTAACAGCTTTAAGAGCCTTTCTGTCACATGACGCTGAGTGCAAAAGATTGTACTTAAGCCCTATGAGAGATTACCGACCAGCATGAGCTTTATTTTGCTTGGTAGTAGGGAGAAGATGGGATGGCACATGAAAGATAACAAAATGGTTAGGGCACTGTTGATGCCAGTGAGTAATAAGCCAGTTAAGCATTACAGGATTTCAGAAATGGTCAGGAGGCATTAAGAAAGAAGTAGAATTTGAGTTTCCCCCTTAAATGAAGGAAAAGTAGGCTTCAGATATATGGGGAAGGGTTTCTACAAGTATGGAATGTCATTGGGTGACTAGCCCAGTGTTACTGGAGTGAAGTTTTTCAAACAACAAGCATATATTAAGTCTGTAGCATGTTCTACATAACTGTCCTAGTCTCCGTGGACACAAAGATCTTGAATAGCCTCTGCTCTCATTACCTTTTATCTGGGGAGATAAAATGTACACATAAAAATATGTGTTAAATAAAATACAAGGTAAATTTAGAGGGGGGAGGACATGTGTAGTTGAGAGGGTTAGAAAAGGTTTTATGTGGAACAGAGGTGTAAAACACTAGGCCTGTAGCCCACAACACTCCCAAACCACCTTAAAATGTAATTAGGAAATATTTAACAAAATAAATAAAAATACAATAAAATATAGATAATAGCACACTTTAAAAGTAAGTCATTATGCAGTCTGCAGGGATTCTTATGCATGGTTTAGTGGCCCCCTTTTCTATTTGAATATCATACCACTGGCATAGAAGATATTACTTGAGCAGAGTTTTGGAGATTCTAAGTGGTAGAAATGAGAAAAGAGCCAATGCATAGGAGAAGAAACTGGAGATAATGGAGAGTTTGTTGTGGGTGAGGATCAGGTATATAGTGGGAATGTAATGAATATTGTGGAAGTCTTTAAAAGCCCTTGCTCTTGTGTAGAAGTAGTTGAATGAAGAAAATCAAGAAGAGCTTGAATGCTTAGCAGAACAGTTTGTTCTTTATCCTGTAGGCACTTATGAAGGTGAGACATGAAAATGATACTATAAGAATGGTATTTTTAGAAAATTCATCTGGCGACATTGTGAAGAGTCATTGAAGTGTATGGGAGCAGGCTGGAGGGCATCTCCATGAAGATTTTCCTGTTATTTTCTTTGTCCATCTGTCTTGATATTTCCAACCTGTATACTCTTCTAGTACTTTGGTATTTGTACAAGTCACTTGGCAAGTAATATCAGATTGCTATGTGACATGTTTTATTCTTTTACTCTTCATGTATTAATGTCACATCTTTCTAACGAAACCAGAGATTAATTGAGGGGACTATATTTTATATTTTATTTCAATCTGTGCAGTACACACAGCACCTTGCACATAATATGTACTCATAATAAATATTAATGAGAAGAAAAATCTTTAGAATTTGATTTTACAACTCTTGAGGTAAGTTTTTTATCCTCATTGTGTCTGCGGATGCTGCAACAGATCCTTATGTTGTTTTTTTTTTAAATTTTGAAGGAAGGGAGTGCATTTTTGTTTTTTTCTCCATGGCTGCTTGAACACTAGTTAGGGCATTATCAGTCAGCAGATAGAAAATCTAGATGGATTTTTTACAAGGCACATGTTGTTCTTTAGTCACCTCCTTGTAGCAGTGCGTACTTTTTTCCCTTTTGGTAACATGTTGTGTTCTTTGTTCATGGTAAAATTACATTGTACTTATAGATTTAAATGTTCAGATTACCCCGAAAAGTCTACCTAGCATTCTTTGTCTGTTTTCTTGCATGAAAATTGCAGCTGTAAAACATTGGTGTTAAGATTCTTTATGTTAAAATTTTCAGGTTTCCCCTTTTTTGTGAATGAGATATTGTGCACTTTGGAAATTCTTTGGCAGTTATGCAAGGGTTAAAGAGCGAGATGAAGGGGTGTGTGTGTGTGTGTGTGTGTGTGTGTGTGTGTGTGTGTGTGTGTGTGTTTTGCTGACTGACATTTTGATAACTTATCTTTTGTCTACCATGTTAAGAGATTGGTCACATCAGTTCATTTCAAAGATCTTAATCCTTAAGGGCAGCTATGTGGAGCTGTGAAAAAGTGTGCCAGGCCTGAAGTCAGAAAGACTTCTCCTCCTGAATTCAGATCTGTTACCAGATACATATTAGCTGTGTGACCCTGGGTAAGTCACCTAACCTTGTTTGCTTGAGTTTCCTCATCTATAAAATGACCTGGAGAAGGAAATGGCAAACCACCCCAGTATCCCTGCCAAGAAAACTCCAAATGGGGTCAGGAAGAGTCAGGCACCACTGAAAAATGACTGATCAACAACAAATATGTGCAAGTGTTACAAATTTTGAAGTTTATTGTATCTTTTCTCTTTCTAGTAGAGTGGACAGGGTTCAGACTTTGAGTTAGGAAGCTATAGGTCTAAATTCCTTCCCAGATACTTAGTAGCTATGTCCCGTGGCAAGTCACTGAATGTCCCTGGGCCTCAATTTCTTCATCAGTAAAATAAGGGTGTTGATCTATTCCATAACTTCTAAGGTCTCTTCCAGCTCTAAATTTATAATTCTTTGATATACATCTTCATGGATTGAAAGAGTGGGATGCTGTGAATGACTTGTGCTTGGAAGGAACAAATAGTTGCCTTGTACTCTCCATTAGATGTGACATAGTTGGAGCTCTGGGTCCACAAGGGGCCTCCCAAACTCCCTAATGCTAACAGGAACCAGACTAAAATGTCAATACAAAATGTTTAACAAAGTAAATAAAAATATAATACAACATAGATGACATGAATTTGTGGCTTTCTGGGCCAATAAGTGACCTCAAGGATGTTTCTATTTGAGTTTGAGAACACTGCTCTACATAGTATTAGTGGAAGAAGTGAAGTTCATAATTTAGAGTTCTTTATATCCCAGGGTTCAATCCCAGATACCTAAAATAGGATGCCTAAAGAGCCTTATCTTCCAGATTATAACAAATTTTATGTAGAGCTTTCCATTAGTGTTTTATTCAAGGTGATAGCAATCCTATTTTATTAATCTGTTGGACACTGAGGAGTATGAGCTTTAAGTTGCATCTTTGGGGTGGGGGGGAAGAGTATTGGAATAGATTGTAACAAATTAAGATTGTAAGTACAGTCCATATCTAGCAGTGAAAAATGTTAGAGGTCATTTGACAAATACTTTCTGATGGCACATGAACTAAGGTTTGTAAAATACCTGGGACTTCTAAGATGGACCCACCAGTTTCAGTCACTCAACATTTATTGAATATCTTCTGTGTGCCAGGCACTGAACTATATGTGAGATATATATATATATATATAATATATATATAATGTATATGAACTATATGTTTGTGTATGGGTGTATGTACATATATATACACACAGATATATATGGATATATCTATGTGGCTCTATTGGTCTATATCTATATATATGTATAGGCAAAAGACAGTCCCTGCTCTCAAGGGAGCTCATAGTTTAGTGAGGCAGCAGGTAACATGCAAGCAACTATGTACAAATAAGAAATATGCAGGATAAATTGGAGATAATCAGCAGAGAGAAGGCACTAGAATTAAGGGGGGATCCATAAAGACTTCTTGTAGAAGGTTAGATTTTTAGCTGGGGCTTGAAGGAAACCAGCAAGCAGAGATGAAAAGGGAGAGCATTCTATGCTTGTGGGACAATCAGTGAAAATGCCACCAGGTTTCAAAGTTAGGAATTTGGGTACATCTTAAAATAGCAGTTTCGTGCTTAATTCTTCCAGGTTTAGATTCTTTTGAGTAGAAGAAAAACGACGATTTCAGGGTAGACTAACCTTATGAAGGTTACTTGTTCACATTGTGTTCCTTAGCCCAAATTCCCTTTTACCAGTTTCTTTACTTGTAAATCACATTTTGGATCAAATTAAGATTTAGATAGTTCCTCCCAGAAGTTCTGTGAGGTTGATAGTTAAAAGGATTTTTCCGCTTTGACAGAGAAATAGAATTAGAGAGGTCAAATGCCCTGCTCAGGCATATTGGTAGGTCAGGTTCTGATGAACAACTGAACTTATTAATTCTTAATAGTGTTTGTTTGCTTAGCACAGTGCCTGACATATGATAAACAAATGCTGGATGACTTAACAGAATTATTTGGAACTTAATCATAGCCTGTTGTGTGTTATTTGTCTCCATGCAGACAAGACTAACATGCTTTTTTCTTTTTCCCTGTAGCACCTCCAACTGGGTTATCAGCTACACAGGCAAGCCCTTGTCTGGGAAGACCTGACATTGACATACACTGACTTTTTTACCTGAGCTGGTCAGTTAACTTCTCAGTCCCCCAGACAACTCTAAGACTCTACAACTAAGTTATAGAGTTGGTGCCCACCTGCTTTGGTATTGGGAGTTCCTTCATCTGAAGGTCTTTTTTTTTTTTTAATTTTAATTTTTAATGTTCTACAATCACTACCTTAAAACTTAGATTTTTTCCCCCCTCTTTGTCCCCTACCACCCCCCTCCCCCAAGACGGCATACAGTTCTATATAGGATCTACATATACATTCCTGTTGAACACATTTTCACTTTAGTCATGCTGTGTAGATGAACTAAAATAAATGGGAGAAATCATATCACAAACCAAAACATAGTACACACCATTTGAAATTCTTTATGTGAAGGAAATTCTAGGTCTGGTTTCTCCCTTTCCCATTCCCATCCATCCCACTCCCAAAATGATCAATTTACAGATGGGCAACCCAAGGGATTACACTAGTATACATGAAATATTAAAAGGAGATAGTATGGTATGGTGGAAAGAAGCTAGATTTAGAATCACAGATCAGAGTTCAGATCCTATTTATTGCCACTTTATGACCTATGTGACCTTGGGCAAGTTAACCTGTCTGAGCTTTCTAATCTGCTAAATAAAGAGGTTCCTTCTAGCTTTAAACCTATGATCTTGTGACATAGGGAAGACCTCCAGAACATAGATATTGGGATATTTATTACAGAACATGGACCAGAATTGACAAGGGTGAAAGGGTGGGTTTTGGTTTGCAAAGTGGAGGGAGTACCTACATTGATGAAATCATTAATCATTTGAAATGATTATATCCGAAGATATAAACTACACAATCCTTCATCTCCCCAATTCCCAGGTCTGCCATATACAATATTGCTTTTTACAATTGGTATTGTTCTACCTTGAATGTGTATATATTTTTTTCTTTAAAAGAGGCAGCTAGATGGGGCAGAGTATACAATACTGGGTCTGTAGTCAGGAAGACCTGAGTTCAGATCCAACCTCAGACACTTAACTAACTGTGTGACCCTGGGTAGCAAGCTTTACTTCTCTTTGCTTTTGCTTTCTCCACCATAAAACAGGGATGATAGCATCTACCTCACAGATATGTGAGGATCAAGTGCAATAATATTGGTAAAGTGCCTACTGCATAGTAGGTACTGTGGAAATGCTAGTAATTAGTGTTATTATTATTGTAACAATAATCTCATTTTGAGAAAGTGGCTTAAATACTCTTCTCTATAATAGAAAGTCCCTTAAAGAATATTGCTTAAAATTTATAATATTGATACCTAGTAAACACTGTCATCACAGGTGGTTTTTTTGATATTGTACCAAAAGACTAATACATGTGAGCAGGACCTTGGTTATGTTGCCTAGCTTTGGAAAGAAGTGAAGTGTAATAATTAGAATACACACACCCCCACCCCCACCCCACACCCCCCCCAACACACACACCCCTACATATGGTTGGAAGGATGTGGTAAAAAGCAAGTTTTTAGTGCCTCTTTGCCAGTTTTTTTTTTAATAATAGTAAAATTATGTCATAAGACTCAAGGCCCAATATCCACATTTTCCTGTTGCGGTTCTCTTTCCTCAAAGATCTGTCAGTCTCTTTCATCTGGTCAGTGTTGTCCTTGAGTGTCAGAATTAAAGGGTGTGACTATCCCACCATAACTAAATTGCTAAAACCAATGTGCTTCTGAGAAGAGGAATCCAGTAGCCACTGTTTTGACTCAGGAGAGATAACTCAGTAATTTATGACCTTGAGCAAATTCAGGATTTTTGAGCCCTAATAACTAGTTGTTAGCTAGGAATTCTAGGTAAAATTAGTAGGTTAGTCACCCTCATACTTACTGATTTTCTTGGGTTCCAGAATAGTATGGTGAAATAGAGATGTTGAAGTTTGGGCATTTTAAGTTATCTAAGGTTTGTAAAATCTCAACTTATGTGAAATCTAAATTATCTAGAAAAAACTGACAAACAATTTAAAAAGTCATCAATACTTCCTGTTTTGACACAACAGGCAGTTCTAAACAGCCTCCTTCTTATAAAGTACAACTTCAGTCTACCCCACCCCCAAATAATTCATTAGTTGTTGAAAGAATGCATCCGTTTTTTTCTGTTAAATTTGAGCATTGACTTGTATTTGACCATAGTTGTGTTGCCTTTCAATATTGAGTTTATTTACAGTTTTGGCTCTGCAGTCTTCATTTTGTGTTATTACTTCATGCAAGTTTTCACATGTTTCTCTGAATTCTGTTACTCTTTATGATGTGATAACATTATATTATATTCACATACTTCTGTTTGTTTAGTTATTCTCCAATTATTGAACATAAAATGTTGCTACCAGCTCTTTCCAAATTGGATTTAAGGAAGGAGATAGCATAGTGTAGTGAAAAGAATGTTGAATTAGAATTTAGGAGATCTGAGTTACAATTGTGATTTGGCCTTTAGATAGTTTGTGTAATCCATGGATAAATCCCTTTGCATCTCAGTGCTTCGGTTGGTCAGTTTTCCTGTGCAGTTTTGAATTTTTGAGTTGAAAGTTTAGAATCAGACTTTTAAAGTGCTAGATTTTGGAATCAGAATAACCTGACTGTGAGTCTTGGCACGCTGTTTCATCTTTTTGTGGCTTTTGGCAAATCATTTTTACCTTTGTGACCCTGTTTCTTCTGTTGAGGTGCTTAGAGTAAATAGTCTCTGAGGCTTCTTCCAGCTCAGTGATACTGTAGTTTGGACATATGATATGTCCAAGAAATGTTAGTTGGACCCTAGTTTCTGTACATAATTTTCCTTTATTTGAATATGTATTATATGTGGCTCTGAGACTAGAGATTCTTTTAGCATTTGTTATAGGATGAACTTGACAATATGACTTTTTGGAAGGACCAATTATTATGATTATAGATTTGAGTGATTTATTCTAAACATTCCTTTCTGGTACTTATACCAACTTTTATAGAACTAGAATTTCCATTTTAGTATTTAGCCATATAATCTTGGCATAATTCATTTTGTAAGAAAATATTTATATGAAACTTTAAAAAAGAATCCGTTTTTCTTAAGAGTAGTTACAAGTAGAAAATCAGAGAGGGTGACATGTGAAGCTAGGGTCAGCTGTGCATGAGAGAACCTCAGAACCATCCCTGTAACCTGAAGATTACTTGTCTCTGCATTTAACTTCCCTCCTATCCCAACTTTAGTCATTTATATGATTACTTTTTTTTTTTAAGAGCAATGTATATTTCACTTGTTAAAGAAATAAAATCTTCTAGTAGTAGTGGCACACGCCTGTAATAATCCCGGCTACCATAGGAGAGGCCCAGGCTGGGGCATCTCTTGGGCTCAAGAATCCTGAGGTATAATGGAATAAAGAAGTTTGATATTTGTATAGTGAGCCCTGGAGGATGGAATATACTAGATTGCCTAAGGAGGAACAACCCACCCCTAGAAATGAAGCAAGGTGTGTGTGTGTGTGTGTGTGTGTGTGTGTGTGTGTGTGTGTGTGTGAGAGAGAGAGAGAGAGAGAGAGAGAAGAAAGACAGACTGAGAGATGTGTGAGAGAAATTCTGAGGTCACTTGAGTTAAGTTAAACATTAATAATAAATGTTAAGTGCTTTGCAAACCTTAAAGTGCTATATAAATGTCACCTATTTTAAGTCAGATATTCCACATCTGGAGGGAAATTTCTATTAAATTAAGATACTTTGTTTACAACTAATCATCTGTAAAACGAATAGTTTGAACAAGACTAGCACTAGGATTCCTAAAATACTGTTTCCCAATATTTGTGAAGGAAAAGACATTTAAGAGAGCCCTCTTTAGAATTCACTTATCTTAGATATTGTTTTAGAAATCATTAAATGGGAAAAACAACATGGAAAGCTCATGTTAGTTTTTCCTTTTTTAGTGCAAAAATTATTTGCTGTTTTATTGGCTTAGCTTCATCATCTATGAAATGAGGGGTTGTACTGGATGTTATTTAGAGTTTCTTCTGGCTTTGGTGAACCTGGACAAGTCATTTAACTTCTCAGTCCTTATTTTCTTCATTTCTAAGGTGAAGGATTTGAATTAACCTCAGACTTAGTTTCCTTGTCTGTAAAATGAGGATAATAACAGCATGTTTCACCAGGCAGTTGTGAAGATCAAATGAGAAAACACGTAAAAGCACTTTGTAAGCCTTAAAGTACTTAAAATACTAACTGTAATTATTAGATGACCACTAAGGGCATTTCTGACTGGAAATCCATGATCTAGTGATTCTGTGATAAGGCAATTTATCTATCTAATCCTTGAAATTTAATTCAACAACAACAGAATTCTGGTTTACTCATTAGTGCTTCCTCCTGTCTGCCGTTTTTTCCCTTCTCGTTCCTGTTTTATGATGGAAAAGGTCTTTACATGTTTATAAAGTTTTTCCCAGTCTCTGCCTCCTAGTTTCTTCTCTGACTGTTCTTGGACTTCGCTTCTGTTTTGATCTGCAATGATCAGTGACCAATATAGGGCATGACTCAGAATCCGAAGGGGTGGGGGATATGGAGGGTTGAACTTAGGCAACATTCTAGCTGAGTATGTTTATGAGCTGGAGGTCCAGATGACAGGAGCCTTCCCAAAATCCCTGGCTTGGGATTTGTGCCATAGTTCCCAGTTTTTTCTACAAAACACAGCTAATTTGAAAAATTATTTGTTATGTTAGTCTCTTTCATATTAGTGTCCCTTTGTAAAACTTTGTAGTTAAAAAAAGGCCCCTTTGTTCTTAGAATTGTGTTCCAAATATATGGTATGTATGATTATAAAATGAGAGGAAATCAGTCTCATCTTTTATGACCACACCTGTGTATGTCAAAAGTAATTGCAAAAACCATAACCCAGTACTTAGAGAAATTGCTCTGAAATTGCAGATGTTATTGTGTAACAAGAAGGTGCTAGTGGGTGGAACTGTAAACCTTAAATAAACAGGGAGATTAATGTCACCCTTCCAGATCCAGCAGTTACTCTAAGAATCAACAGGAAGTAGAATAAGAAAGGTAAATTAGGGTAAACTGGGTCTGGGATCAAGTGCATGTGTTAGGCAGTAAAATGTAAAAGAGCCAGTCTGATCAGCGTCATCATAGCCCATCTATGATCAGGTCAGAGAAGAAAGGCAAGACACAGACACTGACATGAGGAAAGAGGTCTGCCTGTATCCAGAACTGAGAATTAGATCTTAGATTAAGAGGTGGGGGAGTAAGATTGGGCAAAGGTTATAAATCTATGTAGCAGACATTATAATGTATTGGGAATATAAATGAATAGAGATTTATTTTGACCTGTAACATTGTTTCTTCCCTGCCTCTTAAAATACTGATGAATAGATCTGAGAACAAAGCTGTATTTCATGGATTGTCTGCAAAATTGAGGGATATGAAAAAAGTCTGGTAAGCTGAGCAAGTTGCATAATTTCTTCAGACTTCAGTTTATTCAATTTTAAAATAAAGGGAGTTGGACTAGATGGATTCTCAAGCCCTTTCCAGCTCTAAAACCTTTGATCCTGTGTCCTCATAAATGAGGTATTAAATGAAAATGAGTTAGCTCTTGCCTTGCCCGCTCTCCCTCGAGAGACAGGGAACATTCTAAGCAATGCTGTGAAACGGGAAGCCTCACTTAATGGTTTGTGATATGCAAGATCAGGCTAAGGAGAATCTGTATCTCCCTAAGTCCCGTTCCTTCACATTCTCATTCTTGGGAAAGTCCCAAATTATAAGCTTTGGAGTTTCTTTCTATTTCTGGCTTTCTAGTACCTGAGAACATGAGAGTTGGAAGAAACCTAGAAGTTCAACATACCATATAGCACAGAAATTTTTTTCTGTATTGCAGAGATTCTTAACCTTTTTCTCTGTCCATGGACCCCTTTGGCACTCTGGTGGAAACCTGTTGACCTCCTCAGAATCATGTTTTTAAAAGCATGACATAAAATATATAGGATTACAAAAAAAACTAAAAGTTAGTGAAAATAAAGATGTAATGTTTTTCCCCCATCCAAGTTTATAGACCCTACCTAGGTTAAGAAAACCCCTATTGTATAGAGTTCCCAGCAGATTCAGCCTTTCCTTTAACATACTCATTGATCGGGAAGTTCCCAAAGCAACCTAATTCATAATTTTATTTCTTTAATCAACTAGGTAGCACAGTCGTTAGAGTGTTGGACAGTCAGGAAACTCTGAGTTCAAGTTTTGCCTGACTTACTAGTTGTGTGTCCCCGGGCAAATCACTGAACTTCTGTTTGCCTCAGTTTCCTCAGCTGTAAATTGGGAATAATAGCACCCAACTTCCAGAGTTGTTTTGGTGAGAAAATGAAGTATTTGTGCTTTACAAACCTTAAAGTGGTATGTGTTAGCCATTCTTATTCTTAATTTTCCAAAAAACATTTCTGTTCAACCAGAATGTTTCTTTTGATTTCTGCTCATTGGCATTAGTTTTAGGTACTATACCCATGCAGTTGCTATGGCGCTGCACAACAAATTCTTGATCTACCTCATAAGCATTCAGGCATTTGAAGAACTCTGTTATGGATTGGAAGTAGAATTGGATGAAGGAGCCCATTTTGGTATAGGTAGTGCTGAAAAAAATCCCCTACCCCAGATATTTTTGTAATGTTGTTATAAAGTTGAAAAATCAAGTTCACAGACATTTATTAAGTGCCTGCTATGTGCCAGGCACTGCCCCTAAGTACTGGGAGTACAAAGAAAAGCAAAAATCCTACCCTATAGAAGCTCACATTCTAATGTGGAAGAAGCATCGGAAACAGCTATAAAAAATTGATACAGATAAGGTAAATTGGAGATAATTGTAGAGTAAAGTCACTACCATGAAGGGAAGCAGGAATAGTTTCTTGTAGAAATGAGGTTTTAGCCAAGATCTGAAGAAAATAGAGTCAGGGGTGAGAAGGAAAGGTATTTCAGGTATGGGGGGGATAGCTGGTGAAAATAGAGAGGTTATTTTTGGGAAATTGCAAAGAAGATAGAGTTCCTGGATTGTAGAAGATGTAAAGTACAGTAAAGTATGAGAAGACTGGAAAGGTAGGAAGAGGTGAGGTTATGAAGGGCTTTAAAAGCCAAGCAGGGCTTTTGTTTGGTCTTGGTAGTAATAGAGAGCTACTGGAGTTTATTGAATAGGGATGTAACATGATTAGACCCGTACTTTAGGAAAAAATCAATTTGACAACTGGAGGATGGACTGAATTTAATTCTCCAGCAAACCACAATGACATTTCTAAGTTGTAAGCAGTTAGTTGGATCCAGGCAGGTTTCATTAAAATCATTCTCCATCTAAACGAGGAAAGGGAATGAAAAGATGTATCTGCAGCTTCCCAAAGCACCTAAGGAATTGTTTTTTCGCCTGGAATTAGAAACAAATTGGAGCATAAAATAGGTGATTTCCAATCTTGAGTCAGAATGCATGATGTCACTAGGCCTGTGAAAAAATGTTTGTAGTAGTTCCATTCTGAAATGCATCTACACAGTACCAGAAATAGTTTTTTAAAATTTCATTTGGAAATTGCACCAGCTATCTCAGGCTGGTTTCTTAATAGAGCCAACCAAACTTTCACAAAGGAAATACTAGAGACAATAAACTGGTTTGTGTCAGTATTTTTAATGTTCATTTTTGTTTTAGGGTGGAAATGGACTCACCTGGTTGTGGTGTTTTTTTTTGTTTTTAAATCAGT
Organism: Bettongia penicillata ogilbyi; assembly: GCA_023548195.1. Classification (NCBI taxonomy): domain Eukaryota; kingdom Metazoa; phylum Chordata; class Mammalia; order Diprotodontia; family Potoroidae; genus Bettongia; species Bettongia penicillata. The sequence continues at coordinate 2,195,394 of JAJHZJ010000145.1, forward strand.
CTTTGGATGAATTTTAGCTAGCTAATTTTGGGGGGGCATCATGAAAAGTACCCCCTTTTTTAGAGCATATAAACTTTATGGGAACCTAGGTCATGTGACTTTGTTGTCACATACCAAATAAAAGTCATCTGTCTTGTCCTCTCTGACTTCATCCAGAATCAACACTTAAAATTGTATTTTTAGCAATGCCTTCTGACTACAACTAGAACGAACATTGAAAGTTGTATTTTTAGGGTAAAGGGGGCATCTGGGGAAAAAAACTACCATGGTTGTCTTTTTGTCTCTACTGTCCTGTACACAGTTGTATCTCAACAGGTGTTTGTAATAATAGGGAGAAGACAGGAACTTTGCTTTTCCATTATAAAGATAAAAATAAATCAAGTATTAAAAACCACCTTTGTATCTAGCAGTGTGCTGGATGCAGTGGGCAATTAAAAAAAAAGGTATATGTAAAATCAGGTCCTTGTCTCCAAGTCTGTCTGGGGAGACAAGGTATGAACCAAACTGCTATTGAAAATCTGCTGAACTAGCCAGAGAGAAAAAAATATAGTATAAGGTAAGCTACTAATTGTGCTGAAATATGGCCCTATAGAACAAGTTTCATGGTTAATAAATACAGTCTAGGAATGGAATCAGGGAAAAGGATGCAGAGAAGCAGTGGGAGCTGTGACTGTGCTGGTGGTAGTAGTAATGGGCCAGTAATGTAAATATTGCAGGTGGAGGGGACTGCTGTCTCTTGTAGATCTTTTCCCACCTCTGCCTTGTCTGAGCTCTTTATGTTCTTCCTGTTATTTTTCACTCCCTAGTGACCTTCTTCATTTCAAACAGAGTCGATACTTACTTCCCAGCATCACACAGTTTGTAGTCATTCTAAGAATACAGAACTGACTGGGTTGAGTTCAGTGCAATCAGTGATTCAGGTATATATTAATTGCGTAACTTGCACCAGATACTGTGCTCAGTGCTGTGGATATGAAGATAAAAGCTTTCAAAGAACTGATTATCTAACCAACTTATAGCTACAGGAGGAAGTTTTATGGGGGGTCTGGAGTAGGAGGGGAGAGATTCCAGCGGCTATAGGGAACAAGAAAGAAGTCTTGTAGAAGCTGTAGAAATTTAGAGAACATCCAGGCAGAAGGGTTAATCCCAGATCAGCATAGACAACAAGGTGTACAGAGATAGCAGTCCTTTGAATAGTCTGGATGAGGCAGTCTTGGGGATAAAAGTAGATACAATGATCAGGAAGCCCAGGGAAGTGTATGTAGAGACTGGGGGCTAGGATGAGGCTACAGAGGGGTTAGGTAACAGGTTATGAATCTAGGTCTACAGGGAACTAGGATCAGAACTGGATGGATGACCTGCAACAGGAATTATCTTGATTCTTAACCAACAATTGTGGACTGGATGCTCTCTATATGCCAAAACTAAGGTCAACATTTGAGTAGAATTAAGCCTCCATCCAGCCAGGGATACATGAGCATGCACGTGACTGGAGTAGGTAAATGTAGAATTCAGGGGACCCTGTCAGATGTTAATATTTGACTGCTTTTTTGGACAAGCTTTGAGTGTAAGTTTTGCGTTGATTATAGTCTCAAAACCCTTAATTGCTCATGAACCTTTGGAAATTAATAGTAGTTAAATTTAAGGTAGCCCTTGTCCCAAAGGTCTGGGGGCATTTGTAGAAAGGGGCTTTCTATCTGCATTTTACCTTGCCAAAGTTGAGGGTTAAGGTGGGGTTTTGTTGTTATTCAAAGGTATGACGATCCTGCTCTGCACATCCTGGGAGGGACATGTTGATGAGTGTTGACTAATGGGAGGGAGGGAATTATTTCTGCATTGATTTGGAATTTTGCTGTTACAAGTGCTGTTAGTTGGTGGTGTCATTTTATTTTTTAATAACATTTATGACCCAAAGCAATGTTAAATCTAAAGTGGTGAATAACTATGGAAGCCTACATTTTGCATACAAACTTCAGTTAAAAAAAAATCAACATATTCTATTATTATTAACTTGGCTATTTCATGGTTATACTTCATGTGTTCTCTCTTTTTTAAATGTGGCCAAGAATGTTTATCATCAGTAAGGATTTATTGATGACACACCAGTGTGTGCCTACTTGATAATTATGTTAAGTGGCCCATTATTGCTTGGCAAGCCCTCTTTTTCTTGATTCTTGTTCAGAATACATGGCACAACCTGGCATCTGTGTGACTCCAATTTCTGGGATGGCCTTTGGAGGTTGTAAGATTTCACAAGTTTGTATAATGAATATGTCTCTTTGGAAGAGAAAAAGTAATTATGGTTTAGTGGATCTCAGAGTTTTTAATCTACAAACCACTTTAACTTGATAGAAAGACCCCATGGCCTCACTTATAACCTGAGACAATGTCCTTTGAATCCATCCAACTCTCATCTGCATCACCCTTGTCATTTAGGGGCCATAAAAAGAAAGAAAAAGGATGATAGTTCTTGGTGGGGAGGCATAGGAAACTGTACCAAATTTGATATTCAGTGAGGTTTTTCTTTCCTTGTTTATCTTTCCCTTTACCTGTAGACAGCCTCCCTTTTCTCAGGACAGTGGACTTCATCTATGACAGTGGCCCTGTAAATTGTTTTTTGCTTCCCTGCTTTTGGTAAGTTTGAAGAAAAGAGAGAGAGTGATATGTTGAAAAGACCTAGTCTACATGTCTTGAACTCAGGATACCTGTTGGACTCCTGGCTCTGATGCTTAGTATGGTCTTGGGTCAGTCATTTTATGACTCTGAACTTCAGTGTTCTCATCTGTAAAATGAGGATACTTGCAAGAGATTCTTGTTAACCTTGTAAAGTGCTATATGCTTTCAAGTTATTATTCTGTCTTTTACTCTATTAGGTAGGAAACTTTGCTTTATATCCATTGAATTTTGGAATAACTTCTTATCTATCTTGAGAACCCTGTGGGACCGTTGTTATAGTACCCAGAACCTTGCTTCAAGAAAATCTAGCTTTATTATAGGAGGAAGGATCAGCTTGTAAAATGATGATTTTTGTTCATTTGTCTAAATGTTCACTGGTGATTTTTATATTCTTTTCAGTAATAATATTAGCAGGCTTTCTCTGTACAATTGACTTTATAATAAGAGGCTAGAATCACAAATAACGTTTACAAATATACAGAGACTTTACAAAAATGGATGAATTTGGAGACATTTGCAGGGCATGGTGGCACATGCCTGTACTCCCAACTATTGGGGAGGCCAAGGCTGTCATATCTCTCAAGAGTTCTAAGCTGCAAAGGGCCAAGCTGATGAGATATCTGTACTGAGTCTGTCATCAGTATGGTGAGCCTCCAAGAATGGGGGTTGCCTAAAGAGGGCCAAACTGGCCCATGTTGGAAATGGAGCAGGTCAGACCTCTCATGCTGACCATTGGTGGGAACAACCTGTGAGTAGCCCCTTTACTTCCAGCCTGAATAAAATAGGGAGACCTGGGAGTTAAAAAAAAAAAAGAATTAGGGGATATTCATACACTTCGCAAATAGAATCTTCCGCCCAAAGAATTAACTATATGTTTTCTTTGTCACATAATTCCTTTTTCTTAGGTTTTTGGGTTGCTGAGGATTGTTGAAAACAACTATTCTTCCCTCTTCTTGGTCACATGAACCCTATCAGTTTTTTTAAATAGAAAGTCCCTGAAGGTATTTAGATATTTAAGGTTGTAAATTATACAACTGAAAGGCCAAGTGATTTAAAACATTAAAAGTCAGTATGAACAAATTCAATAAAAATGTGGACAAAGCATCTCTGAAATAATAATATAAACATCACTAGAAAGTAGAGTTTCATTTATAAAAACCCAAATTACATGCAGCTATAGAACAGCATCTGTATTTCATAAAGTGAGTGTTTGCATAAAGAGTTGCAGGCTAGTGCTGAAGAGAAATATTTTGTCAGTGTTCTAAGCTTAATATTAGTTTTATTGAGAAGTTTTAGAACCAAATTAACCCTGCCGTGACCTCAGATGATTCTTTTTTATAATTATCTCTCTCTTGTGGAAAATTTGTAGTGTGGTGTTGATCATCTCATATATTCTCATATTTTTACCTACTTTTCAGTCACTAGCCACTTTTGGAAGTAGGTAGCTAGATTTCAGAGAAGGAAGGGTTTATTATATTGACTCTGCATTGCTGTTCTAATGAGACTGCAATATATGGCACATGCTGGTTCTGTGACAGTACAAAAATAGTGGTCTGCCATCTCAATTATCTCAATAGAAGAGGCCAAGTAATATCAAAGTGGCTAGATCACATAATGTTATGCTTGGGTAGAGACTTTAGAGATAATCTTGTCCAACTCCCCAGTTTTATCAAGAAAACAGAAACTCAGAGAGACAAAGAACTTTGCTGTCCTGCGGATGAGCAGCCAGGCTGGAGTTCAGGCTCAAGTCTTTGGAGGCTCAACTCTTTCTCCCATAGAGCACTGCTTTCTTTGCCCTCTGGCAGATATTTGGTAGAGAAAATCAATTCCAACATTTTGTTGATGACAAAGCAATTATTTTCATCAAAATCTCAACTTGGTATGAAAGTTTTGAAGCTTCATATTTGGGGCTTTATTTTGTTGCTGATTTGTAGTCTATAATTTCAAACTTCCAAATAAAATTTTATAATTAGTAAGTAGTAGTATGGAAGAGTGGGAGGGAAGGAGTAGGAACCATCCTATGGAAGCCTACCCTCCTGTAGGGCCTTTCAGTTCTGACAACTCTAACATTCTTTGATTCTAACTTGCATTTATTTAAATTCTTAACAGCATTTTAACATGTGCAGAAATTGATCTGCTAGAAAGCAATGCAGTAAGATGCTAAAAGCTGATAGTGTTGCATTTAAAGTTTTCAGTGCACTATTAAAAAATAATTCTGCTAGTGCCTATAAATGATTTTGCATGTGACATATTAAATTGGAATACTTTTCAAAGAAAGTATTTCTTTTAGAACTAGGTTTTCTGCTTTGACTCCCTTAAGAACTTAAGCTTGTTTTGTCAGATAAACAGTTTTTGGAGAGCCCTTGTTGTGTTAAAAAGTTGTTAGTTAAGGCTTTTTGTTTGTTGTTTGTAAGTGGCTCATCTGAGTCAGGTGACCTTATGAGATCATAAATACTCCAGAGGCAGGCAAGCTGTTAATGAGTTAGTTCATCGGAGAAGGCTTGAGAATCCTTATTCCTTTTCTTCTTCCTTCGTCCCTGAAGGTAGGAATTCATTTGCTTTGGGAAGTATGGACAGGTATTTGTTGTAAGGAAAACAAAGAGGAAGTGCTGTGTTGGGTAAATGGGTCTTGCTTGGCAAATTGTTGTTTCTCGATTGTGGTGGTGAATCTCTTATTGCTCCCAGATAAGGACTTGGACTCCCAAATGTCGTGGGATTGATTTCTGCCCAAACTTGTGGAATCCATCTCACTGTTATACAAAGTATGTGTGATCAAGGGAAGCTTTATTATCCAAATGTGAATTTTAGCATTTATGGATTATTTCTCAAATGAAATAGGTTGTTTTTCCTGCAGGATTTTGATGACTGTTATGAACAGGCCTAAATCCAAAGGGTTATCCAAATCTAGGGTTTAGTCACTTTAAAAAAAAATAAGGGTTAGCAAACGGGGAGTCAGAGACAATCTATACATATTATGATTATGGGAAAGAGTAAAGCAGAGCTTTCTTTTTCTTGTTTAAAGGACTTCCACATTTAAAAAAGCAAAAACGGGTGTTTAGAACTAAGATGAGCATTTCTTTACCTTCGTAGGAGCCACTTAGTGAATTTAAAGAAGAAGTCACATTAAAAAATGAGGGGAATAGAAGTTTTAGAATTCATAATTTTGTGAATGTTGACTTTACATATAAAATCTTTGTTAAGATTGTTAAAATGACTTGGTGTGCTGTATGTAATTTGGGTATATTGCTTTATGGATGATTGCTTTTGCAGTTACCTCTCATTCTTTGCAGTAAACCTTATTCATCTAAGGTGCATCCCTTACCCGGTTATCATTTGTTGACTGCCATTTATCTAGGATGTTCTGGATATTCTTGTCCCATCTTGCCTGGGAAGTCCGTGAAGATAAATGATCATACCAGTTGTACTGGGAAATTACCTACCATCATTTTGTTAATTCCTTTCTGTCATGAAATGATATATAATTGACAGCCATTGATTTCGTCACATTTGAATTGGTTTTTGGTGGCTTATCCCATTGGCACAAGCACTTTATAAAATAGTATTAAGTTTTTCTGGAAAATTGTGCTTAACCATATTCTGCTGTAGTAGTATTTCTGTCTGTTATATTGTATGTGTGGTTTGAAAAGCAGTAATGTGCAAATGGTAGCCCTACAATATAGAAATTTACAGTTCCAAAAGAGATACTTTTATAAACTGATCCTGTCACTGCCAATAGGACACATTCGTAATAGAGATCAATATTCTTGAGGGGTTTTTTCTATATAAATGTGCTTGATATTAATGGGTAAGCCCAAAGAGCTAGATATACTGAAGAAATAATTTACTGAGTATTTCTTATGAAATCTCATAGAGATTTTATTTTTTAATTTTTTAAAAATTTAATTAATTTATTTGTTTTCAGTTTTCAACAGTCACTTCCATGAGTCTTAAATTTTCTCCCCCTCCCTCTCCTCTTCCTCTCTGAGATGGCATGCAATCTTAAATGGGTTCTACACATACAGTCTTATTGAACACATTTTGACATTAGTCATGTTGCATATCTCATAGAGATTTTAGTCCATAAATTTTAATCTTATCCATAAAAGGACAATCATGCCTTTGAATTTCTCTTATCTCATGGAGGATTTCCCTGATTTTACAAGGTCACTTGGCTACTTCTGCAGAGGCTAAGGGTGTTTATGAAATATCTGCCTTCCTCATTCCAGATCGATGTCTAGTTTACTTGGTAGTTGGCTACTCAGTCAAGCCCTATTCCCCCACTGCTTTTTACTTTATTTTTTTATACTTATGGACTTGACAAACATGGACATTTCTTATACCAAGATGAATAGAATAAGGGGATAAGTATATAAGTATATGACACTGAAATATTTTATGCATAGCTTGTTTTATAAATTATAAATCAAATTTAACTCTAGCACTGCACTGATTGTGTTTCCTTCTGAATTTCCATCTGCTCTTTTCTGTTTAGTTTATTTAAATGTTTTATTGCTAGCTCTGTTCTTTCTTTTTGTAAGCATTATCACTTCTCTCAGTTCTTCAATCTTCCTGTTTTTGTAAGCAGCAACATCAGGCAGAGACAAGACTGATAACTCACTCCTCAAAATATTTATTTCCTAGTGTCTGTTAAAGTCCTTCAGTTACTTGGTATATACCCCTCAGAACTACGTGTTACTATTTGTGGGAAATTTTCTGGTAATTTCTTTTTGATAAATGTTGTTGTGAAGTTCTTTCCTGCTCCCTTTGCTTTTTGCTGTTAGTTAGGTCTGTAAGTCTTCTGAAGTCTTCAGAATTTGGTACACTATAACTGTAACTCTTCTATCATCATAAATAAAAATGTTGCTCCATATAAATAATACTTAATTTTCCCTACTTGGATTAATTTAATTTGAGTTATATTGATCTTTGAATATTGTATTTGTATTCTAGATAGTTTTAGAAGTCATATATGTAAGTCATTAGTCTTTGGGAGGCAAAAAATGTTTGTATTTTGTTAGGTAGGTTTTAGGCAAACCTCCTGGAATCAACTTGTAATCCTCTGGTGTCTTGTATTTTCAACTTTCTTTTTGTCTTATAAAAAAATTGAGACATTTAAACTTCTCATGTTTTAGCTTTCATAGAGGGTCTTGTGGCAAAATGGATAACCCAGCTGTTAAGAGAATAGTCAATCACATTATCAAATCTCCAGAGGATAAACGAGAATACCGTGGATTAGAATTGGTAAACGGCATCAAGGCACTCCTCATCAGTGATCCTACCACAGATAAGTCATCAGCAGCCCTTGATGTGCACATAGGTATTTTTATGTTTCTGTTTTTTTAACTTTACCCTGGAATGTATTAGAATTTTCCATTTCTATTGAAATAATAAAAAAGACTCAATTTCAGTGCATCCAGGTGTGTCTGTATAAACGAGTTTTAGTATGCAATAGATGTGTTTCTATAAAGTTGTATGTGAATTAAATTCTTGTAACTCAGATAATTAGAAGTATACATTAAAAAGCCCTCGCTCTTTAAGGAAATCCTGTAACTAATACTTTGTTTTCATAGACTGTATTGAACATGCTGTAATGAAGCACTGAATTTGAAGTCAAGAGAACTGGGTTTGAATCTCAGATCTGTTACTGCTTGTGAGGTCTTGAGCAAGTACTCCACATTTTAGGACTGTATAGTTGGAATTTACTTAGAATTCTTGTTAGTGAACTTAGTTATTTTTAATAGTTTTGGATATCTGGTTTGCAGATTTAAATGACTTATAACATCTAGGAGAGTCAACAATATGATTTAGTAGCCAAAAAAAAAAGCTGAAGGAAAGAAACACTGATTTAGTAAAGACATAGACAAAATTGAGCATGTTTGGAAGAGGACAGTCAGGATGGTGAGAAGTCTGAGGAAGATTATGCCAAATAAAGTTTGAAAGAACTGACAATACTGAGTATGGAGAAAAGAAATCATGGGATGGGGGTGGAATGGACTTCATGTACTGGATAGGTTATCATGAGGAAGAGGGCTGTAGCCTTATTCTCTTTGGCCCTAGAGGGTAGAAATAGAAATCCTAGGTAAACAATGCAAAGAGAAAGAGACAGAGACAGATCTGAGTTTGATTTAAGAGCAAACTTTCCAGTAATAAGAGCAGTTCCTGAATAGGATGGACTGTGTGAGGGCATTGTAGGTTTTATCATACAGTTGTATCAGATGTACTCTGAGATGATGACTTTCAATTCTGTGATTCAGTAATTGTTACTACATTTGTAAATATTTAATGTTTAATCTTGTAAACTTGGGTTTTAGTATATAAATTTCTATGGCTTCTTCTCCAGGATCATTATCAGATCCCCCAAATATTGCTGGCTTGAGCCATTTTTGTGAACATATGCTCTTCTTGGGAACGAAGAAATATCCAAAAGAAAATGAATACAGCCAATTCCTCAGTGAGCACGCGGGGAGTTCAAATGCTTTCACAAGTGGAGAACACACCAACTACTACTTTGATGTATCACATAAACACCTGGAAGGGGCCCTGGACAGGTAAACATGAATTTGTTAAGCATTGATCTACTTTATGTACTTCTGCTATACTAGCAATGGCTATTACTTTCATATTTATACATTTTAGCTCAAAATAACAAACAGTAATACTTTGTATTCTTTTTTATGCTTGTTCACTTTTAAGCTAACAGTAACATTTATTTTGTATTAGAGGAATAGTAATGATGTAACCATTGATATAATCTTTAGGCCTTACTGACTTTTACCAGCATCAGATCATATTTCTATAAATAAGCATCAGTGGTCTAAAGAAATATAATAATTTTGCTTTTGGTATTTTTCCACTTACATGTAATTTTATTTTAAAATAGATGCATTTTAGACTGCCAAACCGCAAAGCTACCATTCTCTTGTTTCCTCTCCTCAAGCATGTAGCATCAGTTGTTCATATCTTTAGAAAGGCAGCATTAAGTATATATTCCTCTATTGATTCTAATATTGAGAGTTTATTTTATCCTATGTTTAATTCTGTTTTTCTAAAAGAATGTTCCAAATTTCCATAAAGTATAATACAAATGGATATAACTCTTATCTTGCTTAAACTTTTAAGTAGAAATATATTTGCATAAGAAAGTCATACTTTAAAAGAAAAGACAGAAATTTGAATGTGCATGTACATTTGAATGCTTGCAACACACATGGACACACAGACACACACACAATACAGAATGAGGTTGGTGGTCAGGGCAAGAGGGACGTAGTTACCTCTGAGATCAGATTTTGAACTCAAGTCATACATACATACATATATATAGCTAGACATGATCTTCAGTATATTGCATATCACGTCTAGATTGTCTTTATAGCTTCTTCATTGACAGATACATGGATGCTTTTAGTTTAAAATGGAAAGAGCACTGGGCTGCAATGCTTGGGTCTTCATATCCTGCATGTGATACTCATTATATTTTTGTTGGGGCAAATAACTTTTTTGGTCTCTGTCTCAGTTCAGCATCTGTAAAATAAGAGTTGTACTTAGGTGATCCTTAACTTCCCTCTCACCTCTTCCAATCATACAGTTGTATGACATTTTCTAAAGTATTCCTGTTTACATAAAATAGACAGTGATGTAATTGGGGTTCTTTTTGATATACTGAAAGCTGGGGTTGGTCTGTTCAGAATCTCAAGAGTCTCATAGATCCACTTACTATCAATCTTAGTTGCTAGTCCATTTTAAAAAAATAATTTATTTTTAGTTTTCTACATTTACTTCCATAAGATTTTGAGTATTAAAATTTCCCTCCACCCTGGTCCTGTCCCCAAGACAGTGTGCATTCTGATATAGGCTATACTTCTACATTCATATTAAACATATTTTCATCTTAGTTACGATGTAAAGAAGAATTAGAACTAATGGGAAGAACCATGAGAAAGAAGAAACAAAACAAAACAAAAGGAGAGCAAATAGTATGCTCCATCTGCATTCAGACTCCATAGTTCATTCTCTGGATATGGGTAGCATTTTCTGTTGTGATTCTTTTGGAGTTGTCTTAGATTTTTGCATTAGTGAGAAGGGCTAAATCTGTCAAAGTCAGTCATCACACAATGTGGCTGTTACTGTGTACAGTGTTCTCTTGGTTCTACTCATTTCACTCAACATCAGTTCATAGAAGTCCAGGTTTTTCTAAAGTTTGCTCTTCATTTCTTATAGCACAGTAGTATTCCATTGCATTCATATACCACAACTTGTTCAGTCATTCCCCAGTTGATGGACATCCCCTCGATTTCCAATTCTTTGCCACCACAGAAAGAGCTGCTATAAATATTTTTGTACATGTGGATCCTTTTCCCGTTTTTATGATCTCCTTGGGATACAGACCTAGAAATGTTTTATTGGATCAAAGGTATGCCCAGTTTTATAGTCCTTTGGGCATAGTTCCAAATTGCTCTCCACAATAATTGGATCAGTTCACAGCTCCACCAGCATTGCATTAATTTTCCAATTTTTCCACATCTCCAAACAAGGTACATCCTTGCTTCAGAGGCAGCTAGTTGACACAGAATTCTGGGCTTGGATTCAGGAAGACCTGAGTTGAAAACCAGCCTCAGACCTTACTAGGTGTGTGATCCTGGCCAAAATCACCTAAACTTTTTGTACCTTAATTTCCTTAACTGTAAAATGAGGGTAATAATAGCATCTACCTCACAAGGTTATTGTGAAGATCAGATGAGATACTGTCTGTAAAGCATCTAGCACAATGTCTGTACATAGTAGGTGCTCAATAAATGCTTGTTCCCTTCTCTCTTGAGCCGTGTAGTAGGGCTTAGCTAATATTAGAGTCAGATGTTTTGATTTTTAAAAAAATTACCTGAATTTAAAATTTTACTATTATAAATATTGAATTGAAACAAAACTTAGTTACGTTATAATTAGACAATTATTTCTACTTGGTAGCCTTTCATAATATAACCATGAGAAAGGTTAATGTGCTTATTTTAGGATGTCATGTCATGTTACTGAATCATTTTTTATTCAATATTCGTTTATTTTTACTTTTCTTTAAATACTATAATCATTACTTGATCAAATTAGTTCTCTTTTTTTCCTAGATCATTTCTTCTCATATAAATGTGTCCTTATTTGAATTCATGGAGTCTTTTTAATAGAGCTTTTTAAGTGGGTTACTATTAATCTATACTTTTGGTTGTAAATGCAGATGACTTTTATATTTGATTTGTCCAATTCTAACCTCTTTCCTGACCTTCAGTCTCACATCTCTAACTGTGCCTGTTAGACATCTTGAGTAAGACATCTAGTAGACATCTTAAACCCAGTGTGTCCAAAACTGAACTCATTATCTTTTTCCCAAAACTGTTCCCTCTTCCTAACTTCTCTGTTATTATCAGTGGGTACCACCATCCTCCCAGTCACCCAGGTTACCAGCCTAGATGTCCTCCTCAGCTCCTTACTCTCTCACCCCAGCCCATGCTCAGAGCCAAACATTTCCAAGTCTTGTTGTTTCTCATTTTCTTAATGTCGCTCTTATATGCCCCTCCTTTCTTCTGACGCTGCCACTGTCCTGGTGTGAGCCCTCATCACCTCGTGCCTGATCTTCCCATTTAGTTTTCCTGCCTCAAGTCCCTCCCAACTCTAGTCCATCTTCTGCTTAGCGGTCCAATTGGTCTCAGCATGTCACTCCCCTATCCATTGAACTCCTGTGGTTCCCTGTTACCTCCAGGATCCAATATAAAATGATCCACATGGGTCTTAAAGCCCTTCATAATCTGGACACTCCTGCCTTTTCATTCTTTTTACACCTAACCCCCATGTACTCTACAGTCCATTGACACTGACTTCCTTTCTGTTCCTCATTGCTGTACTCCATCTCAGGACTCTGAGCATTTTTATAGTCTGTCCTTCATCTCTGGAACTCTCTCTTTTCTTGTCTCTGCCTCTTGGTTTTCCTGGCTTCCTGCAAGTCTTAGCTAAAGTCCCACTTTCTGTAAGAAGCCTTTGCTTTAATGCTAGTTCCTTTCCTCTGAGATGATTTCCAGTTTATCCTGTAAAAATCTTGTTTGTACACAGCTGTTACATGTTGTCTCCCCCATAAGACTATAAGTTCCTTGAGGGAAGGGACTATTTTTTGCAATTCTTTGTATCCCTGACATAGGGTTGGGGAACTTATGGTCTCAAGGTCACATGTGGCTCTCTACATCTTCAAGTGTGACCCTTTGATTGAATCCAAACTTCACAGAATGAATCCCCTTAAAAAAAGGATTTGTTCAGTAAAACTTTGACTCAGTCAAAAGACCATAGCCAAGCATCTAAAAGGCCATGTGTCCTTGAGGTCACAGGTTTCCCCACCCTTGCTCTGGCACTAAGCTCATAGTAAGTGCTTAAAATGCTTTTTGACTGACTGATAAAATGTGCAGAACTTAGTAAAATATAGAGGTGTAGACCACAGGACCATGACCTTCTAGTTGCATTTTGTTTTGGTAAGTAGTTCCAAGGAGAATGCACACACACACATGTTCCTTTTACAGTCTTGTTAATTTACAAGTTTACCTTAAGCCTCTCTTAACATTTTCATGTAAAGTTTGTTCTTTTTCTAATCAGTAAGCATCTGTGATATGGCTTGGATATAAGATAGACCCAAGATACCATTTTTCCTACACATGATGTTACTTTTTTATCTATTCCGTCACAGTTATTTTTGTATTCTCTGTCCAATAAGACCATGAAAGATAGCATTGTTTTAAAAGAACTCATTTTCAAATAACTTAAAATTATATAATTTTTTATTGTTTTAGATTTGCCCAGTTTTTCTTGTGTCCTTTGTTTGATGAGAGCTGCAAAGAGAGAGAGGTGAACGCAGTTGATTCAGAACATGAGAAGAACGTAATGAATGATGCCTGGAGACTGTTTCAGTTGGAGAAAGCTACTGGAAACCCCAACCATCCCTTTAGTAAATTTGGAACAGGTTTGTCAGCTTTGTGTATGTGTGTGTTTGTTTGTCAGCTGTGTGTGTGTGTGTGTGTGTGTTTGTATATACTTAATTAACTCAGCTTGGTTCCTTACAGACTGAAGGTTTCTTTGTTTTTTTTAGTTAGAATAGAAACTGTTATGACAGCTCTGAACATCCAGGCCATTCCCTCTTCCCTTTGTTTTTAACTTAGCGTTCACCATTTCAGTGTGACATTCAAGCAACAATCTGTGGTATATTTTCATGTGTCAGAACTTAGTTTTTGTTGTATATTCAAGTAGGACCACTCAACAGTCTACTTTGTTTCAGTGGTTGATATTTCAGATCTCTTAATATGATATAAATATCTTAGGTTGCTAAAGTGTTCACTGTGCAATATAACTTTTATAGGTATATTGATCTAGCAATTAAAAAAAATTACCACCCACTCATATTTTGGACCTCTCAGTGGTATTTGAACCTTAAAACTAAAGCTACTTCTAGTAAACCAGAAGATACAAGACATTTTTATTTATTTCTTCTTCACTAATTGGCATCTTTTTGTGTCTGTGTGAGGGGGAGAGGGGAGTCTTTTTATTTCTTTCGGTAATATCTCTTCCTTCTTTGGGTGGGGAAGAAGAATAGTAATTTACTTAGTATCTGCTCTGTGTGCCAGGCACTATGCTAAGCACTTTGCAAATATTACTGCATTCTTCCCTGATGAGACTTTAAGGCTGCTAAAGATAGTTGGTTGGAAGCAACTTCTTTTGGAGGGAGGATTGCAGGGGAGAGGAACAGAATAGTTTTGAGTGTTTGTCCACTATTTGTTTTAGAATTTTTTCCTAGCTCTTTGACATAATTTCCCCTTGTATTTTTCTGTTGTATTAGACATGGTAGTGGCAGACAGTACTGGAAGTCAGTTTAATAGACAATAAAAATAATTAGATATCAAAATATATCAAGGCCAAGAAACATAGGACATATACAATATCTAACTTTTTGTGTATGTGATGTTTTAAACTTGGCTGCATATATATATATATATATATATATATATATATATATATATATATATATATATCTCAGTGTAACATCAGAGGTGTTCTGACTTGGGTTGATTTTGGGGTTCATAGACTCTCATCAAGGAGAGCAGGAGGCAGCTCAGTGGGTGCCAAATAGAGCCCTGGTCTTGGAGATAGGAAGAATGGAATTCAGATCTTGCCTTTAACCCTTTCTCATACTGGGACCCCTGGCATGTGTCATCTGTAAAATGAGGTTAATAATAACAAATAAATAGTAACAAACTAAACTAAAATCACAGAGATTTGATAATTATAACTTGTTTATTCAACTTAACTTCATGTGTGAGCTTGGAAACTTCATGGCCAACCAGTGGGAGTGATGTACTTTGAAAGGACAACTATTATAATACTTGTGTCATTTTTACCTCAATTTTAGCAGAACTTTGAAGAAACAGGAGTTCTGTAGAAGGCAGTTATTATGTGGTCAAGCATCTAGGACCTCGTTTTGAAGGCAGAGAACGGTAGCAGTTTCCGTTGATTAGTAGTTTATTAGCTCAAGTCATAAACATTAGCCCTGATTACTTAAAATATGATTTTAATAATTTATTCACTTTAGATAAGATCTATTTAGCCATTTAATCTTATGACCCTTTTAGAGATCAGCTTTATAGAAAGAAACATAGATATCATGAAGATATAGAAGCATACATGATAAGTGTGTAGTATCTTAAGGATAGGGATTGAACCCATGATTTTTATTAGTTTTAACTTATTAAACACTGAGAAGTGTAAGTGACTTTCCCAGGTCCACACAGCCAACCTGTATCAGAGGGAGGATCTGAACCAGCCTTGTTAGCTCTATCACCATCTCTCTTCACTCTGGCACACAGCATACATGCAGAAGGGCATGAGGAAAAGTCCTTTGGATTTCTTTAAAATATCTTTCTGAAAAAATGTGAGTAGCTATTTTTTATTATATGTTTTGTGTCTGAGAAGTTTAAGTTACTATATCAGTAAACTCCATTCTTTATCATCTATGACACTGACACCTTTTATTTTACCCCTTTAAGGTTTGCAAAGTACTTTCCACACAACAGCCCCATGATAGGTGATAATACTGTGTTTTCCCCCTGTTTTTAAGTATGAATAGACTGAGAGTAAGAGAGACTAAGTAGTTGGTTTGTGATCACATGGTTAGTAGCTTTAAAAGCTGAGATTCAAACCTTGGGCTCCTGACTCAGTCTGATGTTCTTTGCACTTTGCCACACTACTGATAGTAGAAAGAAGTTGTTCGTGGAATGAATATAATGAGTAATCCCCAAATTTCTATTTATAACTGCAGAATATGTTTTCATACTTCAGAATTTACACATCTAATTATTATTGAAGTCATAACTTCCAACAAAATAATGAAATTATGTTGTAAAGATTTGGCTTAAAATAGCTAGAAAGTTGTCAGGCTTCCCTTTCCTTTTCTCCTGTTAAGAAGGAGTAACATGCAATGTGAGGAACCATCCAATCTAAACTCAGCTGTAGGCTTTGCCCCAAATTGGGAAGGACCTTAGAGATTGGAGCTGATGAAGAGTATTTTGGGTTAAAAATTGTCCAACTGGATTACAGATTGAAAAAGGGATTAAAAAGGAAAGTAGATATTCAAATAACTAATAGTAAGAGATATGAAAATTAAGCAACTACAAAGTTTAATCTCATACAATGAAAGTTGACAAAGTTGTTGGGGACAGTTGTCATTGGAGGGGTGTGGGAAAACATGTACAGTAATGCTTTGGATGATCCTCATGTTTTGAATTTCTGTTCAAAATTATTCAAGGAAAGTTATTTTAAACTGTTCTTTTGACTCCAGCCTTTCCTCATACTGGGCATATAACTTGAAGAAGTCAGCTACAGTATGTGCCAAAATATTCATAGCAACACTTTTTTGTCCTTGCAAAGAAATAGAAACAAAGTGCATACCCATCAGTTTTTGGGAGTGGTGGAAAAAACTAAGCTATATAAACACCAGTGGAAGTTACAGAGAGCAGAGGATGAAACATCCTCCTGTCTTTTACAGAAAATCAGGGGTTTGCTAATACAGAACATTGTGTACATTGTCAGATAGTTACCGCTCAAGATGTTTTTGCCTTATCTTTGTCACTAGGGAGGATTCATTTGGAGGGAAAAGATTTGAAATGACTGATGTAAAGATAAAAGGCATCATTAAAAAATTTTTTAATGAAAAGGAGACAGTATAGAAATGTCTCATAGTTGACTTGGAATATCTCCCTTTAAGTGTCTCAATGAGAACTGAAAAAGCAGTGTATGTAGTAAAATTTGAGTTGGAAAATAATTCATTTAGAGAGTTGTATTTCTTTAAAAAGAGAAGTCATGTATTTGAAGCTAAGCTATACTTGCAGTGATGATGGAAAACTGAAGTACTAATTTAATAACCCAGGTGGTCTTTGCCTACTTTGACTGCCTGTTTTTCCACATGTTCCAGTATTCTCAGACCTGATTCTTTCATAGTCACATTGTAGCATCTGTTCCCAGGCATATTCCCATCTTGTGGCATGTGATTTTGGTAGAAAGTTGGTCCTTAGTTATTTTTGTAGACTCATATGAATAAGCATGGAAAATTATAACTTCAGTTTGATATCACTATGCACTTGCTGAGTGAGGCTCCCAAGCATGAAAGGCTGAATTCTCTAAACCATGATTCAGAATACTGAATCATAGAGGGGGATTTACATCATTGATATACACGTCCAGTGGCCCTATAGCCACTGCAGAGAACCTGAGATCCCACCATCACATGGAAGCTCTCACTGCCATTATAAATAGAGGTCTTTGCATCAAAGTGACATTAGCTAGGGGTTGTAACTGGAATGAAAATGGAGTGATTCTGTTTTCTCTCTGAATGTCAGAATACTTATTTTTGTCTTTTTTTTTAAAAAAAATCATAATCCCCTTAGTAGATGATCAGTTTGTTTTAATCTTTTGCTTTTCATTTATATTTTTACTCAGTTGTATTTTGCCTTTCTGTGTAGCATCAATAAGCATTAAATATATATTACTTGAATTCTGTGAGACCCTGGGAAAAATTTTGGTAAGATACTGTTCCTTCCTAATGGAAGCTTATTGCCTGGTAAGAGAGTAAGAAATAAAAGAGACCACTTAACAGAAAAATATTAAACAAGTGCATTAGGTACAAAACAAATGTTGCATGAAGTTTAAGACAGAATGAATGGTACATGAGGGAAGTAATGTTTCAGTTATCCTTTAAGATGTATATAAATTCAGTAGACCAAGAAGGCAAATGAAGGGCATTCTAGGCATAGGAAATATCTTATGCAAAAGCTTGGCAGTGAGGAACTGCAGGAGGTGTTTGAGGGTAGAGGATAGTATAGTGTGACTAGTGCCTCTTTTTTTTTTCCTCTCTTCTGTGATGAGTCTTGAAATTTTTGATTTTGATTAATTGAATTTTTATGTTTTTCACTCAACAAAATCCGCCTTTTTCTCCTCCTCACATTTGAGAATGAAAGAAAAAGAAAACATCATGTAAACATGTATTATTAAACAAAACAGATTTTTCTAGGGCTGTGTCCAAAAGAAGATTATACATACACCCATGGATGCCTTCTCTTCTCATTCTGCATTCTCCTCTCATGTGTGGTAGGAGGTGAGGAACATGTTTCATCATTAGTCTTCTGGAATCATGGCTAATCACTATGTACATCAGAGTTCCTAAAGTTGTTTTTCTATACAGTACTGTTGTCATTACATAAATTGTTTTGCTGGTTCTAGGCTTTTCACTCTGCATTAGTTCATATAAGTCTTCCACTTTTATCATTTCATGTAGCACAAAAGTATTCTGTAACATTTGTATACCCTAGCTTGTTCGGCCGTTCTTAGTTGATAGGCATCCACTCAGATTCCCATCCTATGTGTCACCTCAAAAAAAAACGGTATAAATATTTTTGTACGTTCTTTGTTTTGCTTAGAAATACCCCCTTCTTAATTTATCTTCCCTAATTTCCTTTTCTGCTTTTCCCCTCCTATTTCTTTCTTGAATGAAATGTATTTTTCTCCCCAACTGTGTATGTGTGAGTGAATTTTTTGACAATTTTAGATAAGAATGAGGTTCAAGTGTCAACCACTCCCCTTCCCTTTTTTCTTGTCTGTATAGAACTCTACTTGTGCACCCCAATTATGTGAGATAATTCTCCCTAATCTTCCTTTTGTTTCTTCCCCAATGTATTTCTTTTCTCTTTATTCTACTCTTTTCTAAGGTCATTAAGACATAAAGGAACCACTCTCAGGCCTTCTCTAATTTAACTCCTTCAGTGGACTCTGATGATGTTAGGGTTCATAGGGTATTCATGTATTACCTTCCCATATTTGATTTTAAGTAGTTTATCCTTGTTTAGTCTTTTATCATTGTTCTTTCATGTTTACTTTTTTATGTTTCTCTTAACTCCTGGGTTTGTTTCCTGAAGTTTCTACACAGTTCTGGTCTTTTTCCTTTTTCTCAGGAATGCTTAGGAATCAGCTATTTCATTAAGTCAATTTTTTCTCCCCAGTATACCCAGTTTTTCTAGTAGTTATTCTTGATTGTAAGCCCATGGCCTTTGCCTTCTGGAATATTGTATTCTAAGCTCAACACATCTTCATAATGGTGGCTGCTAAATCATGTGTGATCCTGACTGTGGCTCCTTGGTAATCTTGAATTCATTCCTTTTGGTTACATAGAATAGTTTCCTTTGACCCAAAAGCTCTGGATTTGGGCTGTTTCGACTTAGGAGTTTTCATTTTGGGGTTTCTTTCAGGAGCTGACCTGTGTGTTCTTTCTGTTTTTACTTTGCCTTGTAAGAGTTCTAGACACTTTTCTTTTATGATTTCTTGAAATATGATGTCTTACTTCTTTCTTGTCCTCATTTTGGTCCATTCCAGTTTTTAGGGAGTCTGTTCCTTGGGCAGAATTTGGTATCACTTTGTCAAGTTGTTAATTCCTTTTCCACTTTTTTCTTCTGAAACAGATTTCTGTTCCAATTTGTTCCTATACTCATTTCATTTATAAGGACATAGTTAAACTCTTTTAAAAATCTTTGCTTCATCTTTTCTAAGAGTTTGAGTTGAATTTGTGTCCAAGCTGTGGTTTTCTTTGAGGCTTTGCTTCTAGATGCTTTGGAGTCCTTCTCTTCTTTTGGGTTGGAGCATCCTCACCATAATAACTCTTTATGGTGTAATTCTTTTTTTGTTTACCCATTCTCTCAGACTGCTTCCTGATTTCAGGCTTGATGTTAGAGCCCGGTTCTGCATAGTTCTGGAGGGAAGGTCTGGGCTAGTCTTGTTGCTGTTTTCTTGCCATATTGAGTATTGTATTTTCCAGGCTCTCAGGGACAGTGTAGGCTAGGACCTGTATGCTTTCATTGCTCCCAGAGTTGTCTGATCTAGGGCAAAGTCTGATCACTGCCCCCCTTCTCTGAGCTCTGCAAGTTCCTGAGCTGGGTTTGGTTCTGAACAACAATAGACTGCTATTGGACTTAGCCGCTATTAACCAGCTGGAAAGCTCTATTGAGTCAGATGGACAAAACTGCAGGCTCCCCTTTGCCTTGGTATTATTGTCCTAGTTATTTCCCTGCAGGCTTCAGATTGAGCAAGAAGCTAGTTCTGAAACCCTGGTCCTCTCCCCTGGATTAATGTGTCCAGAGGTGACTTGCCAAAGTAAGGACTGGTTGTAGGCCCTACCTTGTGCAATAGCCAAGAAGCAAGATCAGAAGCAAGCAGCAGAGGTGTGGTTCAGACCGCCCCAAGAGGAGAACAGGGTCTCAGTACCACCTTCTTGCTCCATCCTTGTTAGTCACATGTTTATGGATGTGTCCCTTATCTATCTTATGTGGTAGTCGCATGATACCTAGCATTCATTAATCATCATAGCTTATCTCTGAGTCAGGCAATTGCCAGATATTTGAGTAAGATGTTCTGGGCAAGCCTGCATTCTCTATATCAATCAGCAAATACTTAGAGACTTATTACGTGCAAGATTCCATGGTAGACATGTAAACAGGGGGTGGGATTATATGATTTCTAAGGTTCTAGCTCTCACATTCAGATTCTGAATATAAGGCATAGCCCTTATCATTAAGAAATTAATAATTTGATTAGGAAAATAAGACTTATATCTAGAGAATATTGACTAGAAATATTGGACAGCAAATGGTTAAGTGGCAGATAGTTGTATGGACAGGAAGTGCGTTAGGAACTCCCTGGGTGAAACCATTTCTGGACAGCTGAAGTTCTGAGAAGACTGGTTAACTTCACAGAGAAGTCAGCACTTTAACTGGGCCTTAAAGAATGGGTAGCATTTTTTTTAGGTGTAGCAGAAAGGAAGGCATTCTGTTTGGGGAGTTTAGCATGAGAAAATGCCATTATGGAAAGAAAATAAAATACTTAATAGATTGTTGAATATAGATTGGTTTCAACTATAGAGAAGAATTTCTATTGGGAAGTGAATTTAGGAGAAAAGTCTAAAAACTAGGATATAATTAGGCAAAAAATCAGGATTTAGTTGTTAAAAAGTTCAGAATATTGAAAGAAATGATACAAAGGACTACATTTATACTAATGGGAAGTTATATGTTGATATTAATGCATCTTCAGAACTTCCATTACATAACTGATTAAATAATTTTGCAGAATTGTCCATTATAAAGTCATCCCCTAATATCTTGAGAAACGCACACAAATTTCTGAATATCATCTAGTTGTTGTCTTTGTGAGAATTTTTTTTCATAGAGCGTAGAAGGAAACTGTTATATTTTATTTCAGTGTTTATTAATAATGACATTGAACAGTAACCAACTAAACTTGCTTATTAGTCTATTTACTTTTACACTGGTCCTGAGGAAGGAAGACTCGAGAGCTAGGAACGAGTCTGGTTTAAATACTGGGGCTAAGTTATTTAACTGGAGTGTAGAGGAAAGTATTTAATTAAGACAAAGTTGAAAGGTAAGGCAATACCAAATTGTAGAGAGCTTTGAAAGCCAGAGGGAAATTTATACTTTACTCAGGGAAGCCACTTAAGATTTTCAGGGTTGCCCCCCAGGTTCTTCCAGGTAAAGCATCCTGAGTTCCCACTACAACTTCAAAGACCCTTCACCATCCAAGTTGCCCTCCTCTGGTCACACTAAATGTCAGTTCCTAAAATGTCATGTCCAGAAGTAAACATATAACACTCCTGATGTGGTCTGACCTGAGAAAAGTACAGAGGAGCTATCACTTTCTTGTTCCTACCATAGTAAAAAGGAGCCCAGATAGCTTGAGAAAGTCCTTTGACATTTTGAGTTAATTATAATCCCTTTCTGCTCCTACCCCACCTAGTAATAGTAAACAACTTTTGCAGTGTAATAATGATGGGAAACAATTAAGGCAAATATATCAGTAAAACAATAAACTTTCTACCTTGCAGTTTCTATCAGAGTTCGCCAAATTCTTTGCCAAGCTAAATAAGCTACTTTTTTTTCTGAAAGTATTTGCCTCCAAAATGAATTAAATTGGTCTTTTATTGCAAGATCCTCCCATGTTTTAGAAATTTGGGAATACTATAATTAGAGACCATTATTGATAGAGGCATCATAATGATTACTTCATTAACATTTGGTAAGTTTCCATTACCCTTAACAAAAGTGATGATCACTACCACTAGCTTTGAGAAGCTTACCATCTAATACAGTGTTGAGGTGTTTGTCAGAGGTACATGAAGCAGAAAAATTAGGCTAAAGATTTTGGGGGTAGTGTAACTTTCTTTTTAAAAAATGACTTAGATTCATTTTTGTTTTTATCTCACCTTTATATCTGAATATATTCTTCCTTGCCCATTTTTGTATCCCCAGTGTTTAGCATTGTACCTGGCACATATAACAGGCCCTTATATTGACTGACTAATTCCCTCTTCTGTCCAGCAAACCATCCCTCATAACAAAAATGGGAAGAAAACACTTTTAACAAAACCAGTCAGCCCCTGACACAGTGTTGATGACACGCAGATGTTTGATAATTCTTTGGTGACTATTCTTGAATGTACTATGTTAATATTGAATGATGAGACCTTTAGGAGCAGCATGAAGATAAATACATTAAAAAGGATGAGGAAGGAGGCAGTACTGAAACTATGGGACAAAATAAAATTCTGACAGCATGATACATTTGAAGTCAACCAAAATATCTTTACTAACTTTTGTGGTTTTGGGGGGTTTTTTGTTTGGCTTTTTAAAATTTCAATTTTATTTTCCATTCCAGATTTTCTCCCCCTCTACTCTTCTTATTTAAAAAAAAAACAGCTCATTACAAATATGTATAATTGTGCAAAATAAATTCCCATGTTAGCAGTGTCTAAAAGAAAGAAAGAAAAAGGAAGAGAAGAAAATATTTCAGTTTGCGCTCTGAGGCCTTCTGTTCTTTATCTGTAGATAGAATGCATGCTATATCATGAATTCTTTGGAATTGTGGTTAGCCATTGTATTGATCAGAGTTATTAAATATTTCAAATACAATATTGCTGCTCTTATATAAATTGTTTTCTTTGTTCTGTTTATTTCATTTTTGTACCAGCCAGTTCATACAAATTTTTCTGGTTTTTCAGAAGACATTCCATTCATTATTTCTTACAGCACAATCATATTCCATCATAATTATATGCCATAACTTGTTGAGACATTCTCTAATTGATGGACATCCTCTCAGTTTCTAGTTCTTTGCCACCACAAATAGCTGATGTAAATATTTTTGGAAATATGATTCCTTTCCCTCTTTTCTTTGATTTTTTTGGGAGTATAAACAATGTATTTCCAGGTCAGAGGGTATGCACAGTTTAGTAGCTTTTTTGACATAGTTCCAAATTGCTTTCCAGAATGGTTACACTAGTTCATAATTCCAACTGCCCAGCCATACATTCGTGTACTTGTTTTCTCATAGCCATTCAAGCATTTGTCATTTGCCTTTTTTGTCATGTTAACCAATCAGATGGGCATGAGGTGGTACCTCAGGATTGTTTTGAATTGCATTTCTTTAATTATTAGGGATTTAGAGCATTTTTCCCCCACAAATTTTGTTACGTTGTCTCATTGTCATTATCTCTAGTGAAACTGATTGTTTCTATTATTTTTTGTTTGACCTACTCATTCTTTAGGATTAAGTTTAGTTTCTAGTTAATTTTTACTCTTTGCTTCAAAGACCCTTTATTTAATTTATTTTGATTTCATTATGGTCAATAAAACACGCATTTAATATTTCTAGTATTCTGCATTTGTTTGTGTTTTTTTTATTCTGATAGTTTTTGTGAATGTGCCACTCACAGTTGAGAAAGGAGTAATTTTTTTCAGTTTTGTACCTCTTTTTCACTGTGAATTCTTGGTTTTTCTAATAAGAATTTGAAATCCTACTAAGAAATTTCTAATAAGAGTGTGGTATATTCTCTCATCTTTGTTGAGGGGGTCTGGGGAGCGAGCTAAATTCTAGTGCTTTGCTATTGTGGCTCCCCTTCTTATTGGCCTGCTTATTGATTTAAACCTAGAATAAGTATGTTTGTATTTTTCAAAAACATGTAATTCATCTTGAACAGATTTTATTGTTGTCATTTGTTTTATATTGACATCATTTCTCCTACTATCTCTCCCCATCTCCAGTCATCCCATATAGTGATTTTTTTTTTTTTAAAGAGAACAGATCAGCAAATTGAAGAAGTCTGAAAATATGTGCAGTGTCTGAAAGCTGTGGACCTCTCACTTAAGCAAAGGAGTGTACTGGGGATATTTCTTATCTCTCTTCTTTGGCGCTGTATTTGTTCTTTGTAATTTTTGCCTCATTTACTTTTGATTGTTTTGTACTTTTCATTTCCTTTCACATTGTTGTATCATTCATTAAAAAGTCTTCTTTACTCGCCTTACTTCACTCTGCAGCAGATCATACCCATCTTTCCATGTCTGCAGTCTGCAGAAGTTGGCATCTTCTTTGGTTTATGGCTTATTCCTTTCTCCAGCCTTAATTCCTGAATTAGAGATTTCTTAGGACCATTCCCTTTTTTTCTCTCCCCTCCCTCCAGCTGCTCTTTGGGATGAAGTAATTAGTCCTTTTTTGTTTCAACCTAGGTCATCCTGTGTTGATCTCTAAGTCCTGGGGTTAGACTTCTTCCTCAGTGGTCCTTTGAGGTACAAAACATTGGAAAACCCTCTTCAGGACCTTCTGGTTCATCTCAGGACATGTAATGTTAGAGACTTTGGAGCCTTAAGTACTGCCATAATGGTATGCATACCACATTTGTTGCTGCTCCAGGTGGCTTTCAAGGTCTACACTGTAGTTTTCTCATGGCAGCTCTTTACTTTTGCTTTATTTGGTTACAGAGGTCTTGCAGACTACCTCTGGTCACACTGGAAGGCTGATGTTTTGTTTAACCACACTAGGACTAGTTTTATTTTGGTGGGCCCACTTTCCTATAATCCAGGGTCTTCTGGTTGATTTTTGTATGGTTGATGGGTAGAGGAAGTCATTTACCTCAATTGTTTATTCAATTTCTTGATCATTAACTAGTCTGATGTGATCTTTAGTTTTGGTTTTTTTTTTACTGGAGTAGAAGTTTGAGAACTGGACTCTCATCGTGGTTAAGATCTTTCCCAGTATGTTGACCAGATTGTGAATGGGCAGGCTAGACTGTTTATAACAAGACCTGCACGTCTAAGATATGTTAGAATTTCAACTTTAGAGTCCATGTCCTTTTGTCTGTTTTAATTTGTTTTGTTTTAAGAAAATTTTAAATTAAACTGAAGAAGAAACCTTTGGTTCATAGACTTGGCAAAGGTAGAGAAGAGAGCAACGGGTTTCTATTTTGCAAGATGAGATGCATCTCAGTTTGGTGCAGTTAAAAAAATGCTGGGTTTGAGAAGAATTGTCTGGGTTAAAATTCTAGCCTTGCCACTTACTTTATGTTTCAACCTTAGGCAAGTCTTCTGTGGTCCATTTTTTCATATGTAAATGAAAGGGGTTTGACCACACAGGTCCCCTTAATTTCTGATTCTATGACCCTCTGAAATCAGTTAAATAATGGAATGTTTCCCAGGGACAGTAGAAAGGAATCTTTGCTAAGGGAAACAAACCTGGAATATTACAAAGTACACTTGTGTCAGGTTGATATTCAGAGGGAAAAGTGATTATATTAGAGGGTGCATATGGGAGTCAGAATACTGCCTACAAACTGTCCCAAGTCTCCCTGTCCAGAAGATGACCTTACCAGAATACTTATTCTCTTTAGCTATCAATCTTTATTTCTCTTCCTTTTCGTAGCCCCAATCCTAGGAAAAGCCATGTATTATTATTGCCTGTATTTCTTCTCTTCTCACTTGTTTCTTAGCTGTCTACAGTCTGACTTCTCATCTCATCTTATCAGAACTGTTCCCCAAAGTTAAAGTGATCCCTTAATTCCAAACCTGATAGTCTTTTCTCAGTCCTCATCCTTCTTGGTCCTTCTGTAGCATTTGACATTAGTGACCATTCTTTCAGGTTTTCATGACACTGTGCTCTTTTGTTTCTTCTCTTGCCTGTCTCTGATTCCCTGAAAGCTATTTATGGACCAAAAACCTATGGTGCATCACAACTACTCAGTGCTGATGGAGCCACATTGATTAGTGATAAGGACGATCCTATAGGTTGAGCACTTCCATAGTGTTCTCAGCAGACCATCATCAATCAGTGCTGAGGTCACTGAATTTACCTCAGGTTGAAATCAGTCCTTCCTTAGCTGAACTTCCAACTGAAGAAGAGGTTTTGAGGGTCTTTGAGCTACTTTCATGTGGCAAAGCACCTGGTGCTGATTTTATTCCAGCTGAGATTTACAAGGTAGGGGGACCATTGCTCATACAAAAGCTGACTGAAATTTTCCAGGTTATATGACAAGAGGAAGTTATCCTCTAAGAGTTCAAGGATGCCTCCATTGTCCATCTCTATAAAGATAAAGGGAATAGACTGTCCTGTGATGGTCATGGGGGGAGGGAGGGCGTCTGTCTCTTAGTCACTGCTGGCAAAATTCTTGCTAGAGTCCTCCTTAATAGGCTGTTCCTTCACCTGGAAGATGGTCATATACCTAAGAGCCAGTGTGACTTTACAAAGGGCCAAGGAACAGTTGATATGATATTTGCTGCCCAGCAACTCCAGGAGAAATGCCAGGAGCAGAACAGAGGTCTGTATACAACGTTTGTAGATCTGACCAAGACCTTTGACACTGTTAGTGGTGAGAGCTTATGGAAAATTATGTCAAAATTTGGTTTCCTGGAGAAGTTCATCAATATTATACATCAGTTTCATGATGGCATGTTTGCCCAGGTTCTGGATAGTGGATAATGCTCTCCTGCCTTTCCAATCATCACTGGAGTGAAAAAGGGCTGTGTGCTTGCTCCCATGCTTTTTAGCATGGTGTTTTCAGCCATGTTGTCAAATATTTTCAATGAGGATGAATTACGGCATCAAGGTCAACTAACATAGTGATGGTAAGTTCTTCAATTTGAAAAGGTTGCAAGCCAAGACCAAAGTGGAGCGAGTGTTGGTGCTTGATGATGATTGTGCACTCAATGCAGCCTCTGAAGCTGAGATGCAGCAAAGTAGGGATCAAGTCTTTGTTGCTTGTGCTAATTTTGGCCTAATAATTAACACCAAGAAAACACAGGTGCTCCATCAGCCACCACCACACCGTTCGTACATGGAACCATCGGTTAAAACAAATGGAGAAGTTTTGAATGCTGTGGATAAGCTCACTCACCTTAGTAGTGTACTTTCCAGGGATGTACACATTGGCAATGAGGTTGATGCACGCATTGTCAGAGCTAGCTTAGTGTTTGGGAGGCTCTGAAGAAAAATTCGGGAGAGAAGAGGTATTAGACTCGCTACTAAACTGAAGGTCTACAGAGCCATTGTGCTGACCTCATTGTTGCTTTCCTGTGAAACATGGACAGTCTACCAGCTCCATGCCAGGAAACTGAATCACTTCCACTTGAACTGTCTGAGGAAGATTCTAAGGATCACCTGGCAGGATAAGGTACCAGAAACTGAAGTCCTTGCTCGAGCTGAACTGCCAGGCATTCAAAACTATGTGCCAGAGAGCACAACTCCAATGGGCTGACCATGTTGTTTGACTGCAAAATATATGCTTGCCAAAATGACTATTTTATGGAGAACTTACATGGAGCAGGTAATCACATGGTGGTCAGAAGAAGACTCTCAGGGTCTCTCTCAAGAACTTTGGATTTGACTGTGCAATATGGGAGACACTAGCACAGGAGTCCTCAGCATGGCATGCCCACACCAGAAAGATTGTTGTGCTCTATGAGCAAAGCAGAATTAAGACAGCACAAAGTAAACATAGGATGGGCAAATTTGGAGTGTCCACCAGACTATCTGTGCCCAACCTGTGGTAGAGCATTCCAAGCTCATCTTGGTGTGATATAGTTGGACAGTTGGATGCACTGAAACTTCACTTTATCATGGTGATGTCATTTTGGTCCTCTTTGAAAACGAAGGACATCAACCAACCAACCAATACCAAGTTTCTTTCTGGTGGCAGGGAGGTGAGGCTTGATTCTCAAAGAAGATACCAGCAGAGCTTAAACCATGGTTTTACTCTACTGAAAAGACATCACCATGTATGTCCCTGTTTAACAGACTGGTTCTATGTTAAATACCAATTTAGTTAACTTCAGACAAGTACCGATGACTTACTGATGATTTTTTTTTTTTGCCCATATTCACTAATGATCCATGAAACAAAAAATAATATCTCTCAGTCCTGTTTGTCTAGTGATGGTGTCAAAGAGGTGGGGAGCAGGGGCAGAGGAACTCAGTCATATTAATCTTTTTTGCTTTAAGTGAAACTGGAAGCAAGGGAGAATTTGCAGCTACATGGACCTATAGCTCACAAAGAAAACACAAAGAAGTGTTGGCAGAATGAGCTTTTTCACATGCCCAGAGACAACAAGAGTCAATATTTAATGGGATATTTGGTTATCATGTATTAAAGTACTAATGATTAATATTTACAAGAAGACTGTGAAAATAATTAAAAATTGTATAGAGAAATTCTGTTAAGAACTATTAAACCACCCTCCAAAATAAATCAACATATTTTAATGCTTTATGACTTCTATGAAGCAATGTGAAAAGGTGCAGAGAAAAAATATATGGAAAGCATGCTTTAGATTACAGGGGTTGGGGATCCTGCTGTCGTTGAGGCCACATGTGGCCCTCTACATCTCCAAATGCAGCACATTGATTCAATCCAAACTTCACAGAATGATTCACCTTACTAAAAGGATTTGTTCTGTAAAACCCGGACTCAGTCAAAAGGCCACACCCAAGGACCTAGAAGGTCACATGTGACCTTGAAGCTGCAGGTTCCCCACCCTTGGCTGTAGAAAGGAATTAAGAAAAGCCGGACCTGTAGATTACAAAGAAAATTCACTTTTCTATATATTGTCAGTACCTTATTTGAGAAAATAATTAATAGATTCTAAATATTGTGAGCATGAAGTTTTATTATTGTTTATAAATAGTTCAGCGTTAAATTGTTATAACTGTACTGTATGGCTTTTTTTGTCATTCTTGTTTTTTTAACTAATTCTGATTTTTACCTCTGATAAATTAATAGTCTGACTACACTCAGGGATATCTTCCACTTCAATAGCAATCTTTTCCTGTCTTTTAAAATATAATCTATTTCATTCTTTAGTGTCATAGTCTCATTATGTGTGGAATAAAATAGAGAGTTAATTAAGGAAGAATGAGAGGTTTGACTTACTCCCGTGAGGGCCCAGGTAAGATGAGACAATAAATATGGAGTAAACTTTTAATCAGCTTGGTTGTGGGATTTCCTCCACTTACCATTGTCAAGCATGTATCTCTCTGCTACTTATGCTTTGCCTGATGTGTATCATCAGATTTTGATGGAACAGTGTTACTTCTGATATATCATCTGTGAAATCTTTAAAAATAAATCGTTGTTGCTATCTTTTATTTTCACATTACCTAAATTTCTCCCTGTGCCCCTTTCTCCTCCCAGAGAGCCATCACATATAACAGAGATTCTCAGATTTTCTTGGTTTATTGGCCTGTTAAGGCTGTCCTTGTTCTTTGTAATTTGAAACATTCATTTTTGGTTGTTTTATGGTTCTTTTCCATTTATATTGTTGTAGTCATCGTATATGTTGTTTTCTTTCCATTTATACAATTGTAGTCATTGTATATGTTGTTTTCCTGGTTCAGATTACTTCTCTTTATATCAATTCATGTGAATCTTTAACAGTTTTTTCTGTATTCATGGTGTATATCGTATCATTGGTATTCATTGTTTCTTACAGCACATTAATATTTCACTTACTCATATACCCAGTTTGTTTATCCATTCTGAATCAGTGGGCTTCCACTTTGTTTCCAGTTCTTTGTTACCACAAAAAGTTCTACTACAAAATTCTTAAGTGTATATGAAGCATTCGTGACCTTCTTGACTGAGGTATGCACCTAGCAGTGGAATCTCTGAGTCAGTGGGATATGGATGTTTAAACCACTTTACTTTCATAATTACAAACTGCTTTAGGAAATAGTTGTACCATTTCACATCCCCACCAACAATGTATTAGTGTACCTATCCTTCCACAATCCTTCCAATGTTGACTTTTGCCATTTTTTGGTTATTTTTGCTAATTTGTATGGTGTAAGGTGGTGAAAACTTCAGTGCTGTTTTAATATTTTTTATTTTTTCAGGTGTTGTTGAATACTTTGCAGTTCTTTTCAGAATTATTTGTACATCTCGTTTGACCATTTATCTACTGAGGAATGACTACTTGAGGTAGAGAGGGAGAGAGAGAGAGAGATAGACACTATATTATGTATGTGTATTTTTTATTTATATATCTTCGATACCAAATCCTTATGAAAGAAATTTGATATAAAGATTTTTTTCTCCTATTCTACCACTTCCCTTTGTATCCAAGATGCATTATCTGCCTAGAACCTTTGCAGTTTCAAATAATCAGTTATCTATTTTTTTTCTTTAGTAATTGCCTCTATGTCTTGTTTGGCTAGAAATATATCTCCCACCCATTGCTGTGAAGAGGTGTATGATGTTTGATGTTTCTCTTCCAATTTTTTTTAATAGTTTCGTTTTAAGGTTGCATATCTATTTAGAATGAATTATGGAATATGATGCAAGGGGTGTGGTTCTGTCTTCTGTCATAGTGCTTTCCAATTTTCCTAGCAGTTTTTAATCAAATAATGAGTTTTTCCCTATGTAATTTATGTTTTCCACTTTATCAAACATTGGATTATTGAGTTCTGTTGTTTCTGAATCTCCCTTGTTGAGTCAGTTCTTTTGATTTATCTCTTTGTTCTTTAACCAATACCAGAAGATTTTGATGCTTAGTGCTTTATAATGTAGTTTGAGTTCTGAAAGTGCTATTCCCATTTGTTCCTACTTCTTTTCATCATTTCCCTTGATAATTTAGATCTTTCATTTTTCCAAGTGAATTTTGTGATTCTTGGTAATTCAATCAACATAGCATTAAAAATATAAATTAATTTAGGTAGTATTGTCATTTTTATTATATTGGCATGACAGCCACAAGCTCTGAATATTACTTGAGCTATTTAAGTTTTTATTAATTTCTTCAAGGAGCATTTTGTAATTGAACATATACAAATCTATTGTATGGTTTGGGAGGTTGATCCCTAGATATTTTATGCATTTTGTTGTCATTTGGTTCCCTTTCTATTATAGCTTTTTGTGTTTTTTTATTATTGTATAGAAATGCTTTTAATTTTTGAGAGTATATGTCATTTTATCTTTAAATTTTTATTGTATTTGAAGCCAGAGGAAGCTTTAGAAGATTTATGAGATATTTTTCAGGCATGTTAAGTCATTAGGAAAAATAGCCTCCATATAGATGAGTATCCCAAATATTTTACTTATTTAGTTCTCTTCCTGTTTTGGCCTTTGTATTGCTCCCTGTGCAAATTAGCTTTGAAGGCTGCAGATGATTTTCATATTTCGATTATACTTCGCCTCAGTTTATCAAGATATTGGAAGTTGTTTTGTGTTGTTAGTGATGATAATTATAAGCCTGTGATAGAGTTTAGAGGTCTTTGAGGCAGTCAGGGAAAGCTAGTAATATTTAATATTAGGAATCAGTACAAATTTGTCTTTTATCATTTAAAATATTTTTAAACTAATATTTTTTTTTTTAGGTAACAAATATACCTTGGAAACAAGACCAACCCAAGAAGGTATTGATGTAAGGCAAGAATTACTGAAATTCCATTCTACTTATTACTCATCCAACTTAATGGCTATTTGTGTGCTGGGACGAGGTAAGCATTCCAGAAACTTAGCGAAGAACAAGATAACATAAGTAATATCATAGATTTTTAAAATATATCTCAAAGTGACCTGTTTCTTTTAAGAAGTAAATATTGGTTAGAACAAATGGAGAGTATTCAAAATGAAATATGGTGGCATTTGAAACCCACTTTATTTGTAGTTATTTATTTCCAAGCTGAACTTGAAAGAAGTTACATATGCCTAAAGCTAACACAGCTGTTTTAGTTTCCCCACAATGAAAATAATATTTTTGGCTAGCTAGGCTGTGGTTTTTATATTTGTGGTATAGACCTCAACGAACCTGACAGCTGACCCTGGCTTATGTATAACACTCAAGGGATTTAAGGAAAAGAATTCCATTAGAACACATTTTTTGTTCGTTCCTCTGTTCGGACTGTTAACAATAACATATTTTGGAAGGAAGAGGAAAGCAGTTCTCCCCTGCCTTCCATGGTGTGCACAGAGATATCCATTGTACCACAATCACATAGAGTTTTTTTTAATATCTTTCCTCCCTGGTACCCAAAACGTTTTTGTTAGAAGCAGCATGGAGTAAGTTCTGTACTTAATGTCTTGGTTCTGCCACTTCCTGCTTGTGTTATCTTGGGGAAGTATCTGAATAATTCTCAGCCTCAGTTTCCTCCTGTACAAAATGGTGGATCATTTTTTTTTCTTCTAGGATTATAATGAGAACCAAATGAAATGATGCATCTAAAACACTTTATAATTATAAAATGTTTTGTAAACATAAGATGTTGTTTACTTAATATTGTTGCTTTCTAGGGAAAAGAGGAAGGAAATTGGTCCAATAAACTGTATTATAAAAGACTTTAACTATCATGACTATCTGACCATGCTTTTGAGTAAGGAGTAAGCCCTGTATAACTTGCTATTTTATTTGAATCTCCACAGTACTGAGTCCTACAGGATCAGTTCCCTTAGAACTCATTATTGACACTTACTTGTCTTTTCCTTTGTTCTCTGATGCCATCTTTTATGCTGCTTCTGCACAGCTCTTCATTGGTTATATGTTGTAGCCTACTCTTTCTCACCTTTACCTTTCAGTTTCTTAATATTCAACCTCAACTCTTTTAGAGACTGTGGTATATCATGCCTTACATGGAAACATCCCATATAGCATCACTGAAAGAAAACTTATGATGGAACTTTATTTCAAGGATAAACCTGTGTTCATTAGAAGCACTTTTTTTACTTTATAAATAGATTTTTTTAAAAAGCAATAGAGGTAATAGGTGTCATGTTGTAGAAAGAACACTGGTATTAAAACCAGAAGGCCATGGCTTCAACTCTAGTGTTAACTATTAGTTAGCCCAATTTTCTTATTTTTAAAATGAAAGGTTTCAGTTGGAAGATCTCCAAGATCCCTCTCTCATCTGTAATAATCTGTGTTTTTATAAATCATCTTTCTAGATGTAACTGTAAGTCAAATAAATATATATTTTGTTTTTATGTGTTCAAATATATTTTATTATATGTTATAAACTCTGCTACCATCTCTAGGAATGTCATGGAAATGTAAAGCATTCATCTGGTACCAGGGGAAATATTTTATCTGAACCAAATCCACACTGATGGTAGTGCATGGCAGATGTTGATGTGGTTCATTAATAATCTCATTGTTGGGAGTATATTTTCTTAAAATTACAATCAAAGTAATTGTGACCTTGTTTATGAGATTTTTTTTAATGTGAAATTTTTTTTATGGCACTATAAGACTCTGTCAAGTAATTGTGAATTAGTTTTTGGGTAAGATATGTTTTTTCATATGAGGAATATGAAGTAGATACTTTTCATTCTTGTTACTTTAGAAAATCTCAGCACTGTTTCCTGCCACTTTCCTGTATTTTCCTTTTATGATCCCTTCTCCTCCCCTCACTGTAGGCATGGCATCAAACCCTAACTCTGTCCAGACTCACTTTATCCCTTGTCTTCAAGTTTAACTGCAGGGTTGGCCATGGCCACATGACTACTACTTGACTACCTCTTTTGGGATCCTGGGGATCACACTAATATGTGTGGTCTAATCATCACTGGAGCTGCTGAACCCTTACCAGGCTGGTTCCCATTCATGCAGCACTTGACTTCGGAGTATGAAGACCATGACATCTTCTCTTCCCTGGGTTAATGATCTTCACATAACCATTCCTCTTATAGCATAGTCTTGACACACTCAAGTTTGTCATTGTCCTTCTCTATTTGTATCACCTGGAACTGAATGGAACATTCTAAATGTGATTTGATCCCATAAGAAGAACTATTCTAATATCTCCTTAAAACGCTGTGCTTAGATTAGTGTAGCCTCATGGAGAGGAGCCAGTGATGTAGTGAGCAGAGGCATAGCCTTAGGAGTCAGGAAGACCTGGATGGATTCAAATCCTATGTTTGACATAGACTTAGTTGTGTGACCGAAGACTTAGCCTCCAAGTGCCCTAGGCAACCTTCAGAAAATTACAGACTGAAGTGCC
This sequence comes from Bettongia penicillata ogilbyi, assembly GCA_023548195.1. Classification (NCBI taxonomy): domain Eukaryota; kingdom Metazoa; phylum Chordata; class Mammalia; order Diprotodontia; family Potoroidae; genus Bettongia; species Bettongia penicillata. Next base: position 2,229,951 of record JAJHZJ010000145.1, read on the forward strand.
AGTCCAGATGATTGCAACCAGTTCTCTCTCCCAACCTCTTACGTCCAAAACTGGACGTTATCTTTTTCTTCATCCTTCTCAACTTCCTGGTATTGCTCAGGACACTACTGTCTGCTCACTCACGACTAGGCTCATAGCCCAGACATCATGCTCAATTCCTCACTCTTTCATCTCCTATATCAAATTTTTTGCCAAGTCCTTCATAACTTCTCTTATGTATACCCCCTTCTCTCACTGCAGGCCCTTATCACCTCATGTCTGAACTCTTGCATTGGCCTGCTTGGTTGATCTCCCTGAGTCAGCTCTCCCTACTCCAGTCTATCCCCCACTCAGCTGTCAAATTAATATTCAAAAAGCCTAGATCTGACCATGTTACCCCACTGTTCAATAAACTGTGGTGGCTCCTTACCACTTCTAGGATCAGATATAAAGTCCTCATTTAGCATTCAAAGCCCCCCCATAACTTGCCACCTTCCTACCTTTCCAGTCTTCTTACGCCTTCCTCTCCTAACCCTTCCCTCTACATTGTGATCCAGTGATTCTGCCCTCTTAGCTTTTCTTCAGATGACATGCTGTTTCTCCAGACTTTGTCTGTCACTGTCTGTTTCTCATGCGTGGTCTTCCTCCTCATCTTCACCACTGGTCTTCCCTCGTTTCGTTCAGATCTTATCTAAAATCCCATCTTTTATGAGAAGCCTTTCCTGATTTCCTTTGATGCTAGTGCCTTTTCCCTATTGATTATCATTCATTTGTCCTGTTTATATATCTTGTTTATGCATATTTATTTTATGTTGTCTCCCTCTTTAGACTGTAAGCTTCTTAGAGCACTGACTGATTTTTGCTTTTTTTATATCTCCAAAATTAGTACAAAGGCCTGGCCATAGGTGGCAATTAAGGACTTATTAATTAAGCTTGTTTTAAGAACTTTTTCATGTTTCTGGTTCATGTATAAAACTCTTGTTAAATAAACTCAGTTTAAATAAACCTTTGGGTTTAATGGCTAGCTCCCTTTATCATATTTTATACAATAATTTTTAAAAAATAAAATCTAAACACAGGACCTTAGATCCATCCCTGTTAAATTTCTTCTTAATTTTGGTTCATTGTTTAGGCCTTTTGAAATAATTTTGGATTCTGTACCTATAATCCTTTGTTTTTAACTATGAGGGCAAGAAGTTATGACCTTACACTACAGACTTGCCTGCTTACCAGAGTTGTTTGTTGGAATGTTTCACATCTTATACTAGTCTTTAAAGCCACCAGGGTCCTCCATGCTGGGCTGTTACAGAGCTTATAAATTGCCATATGGCCCAAGTTTTCTCCACCTTTTCTGAAAAGTTTGTCAGAAATGGTTTTCAGATCCCATCTGCAAATTTAAGTGTACTTTTATCATGTGTCTTCCTGACAAAATGAAATAAGGCTAATTTGACTTGATTTATTCTTCGTAGATTTTACCGACCTTTATCAAGGACTAAAATTTCTATGGTAATTGGTGTCAGTTATTTTTTAAATTCCTTTTTTCAGCCCTTGTGATATTACTTTGATTTTAAAAGTCTATTTTTTCCTTTTTTGATTTGGTAGTAGTGTGTCTTCTATGCTTTGTGATTTGTAGAAGTAATTTTGAGAGGCCACATCTACAGTTTTTTCCTCCAGTGTCCATAAATGTAGAGTATGTGCCTCTGGAAAATCAAATCTCCTAAGACAGTTAAATGTTTTTATATTGGTTGCTAACCAATTTTGGGCCTCAGTTCCCTCTTAACTGTTTTTGTATTACTCATTTCAGTTTGTAAACTGTTCTTGGTAAAGGAGACAGAAAGCAATGGTAGGACTTGAATTTTTTTATTTTCCCTGTGTCATCTTCTCCAAATGGTCAGTCTGTCTCATTCTTATTCTAAACAACTTTTTTTAAAAAAAGGTTTTTTGCTGGCTCTGCCATTTTTGAGATTAGGTTCATTTTGGGCTTTAGCATATCTGATAATTCTTTAGAACCATAATTATTAATTTTGGTGCTGGGTTGAGTGCATGAAGAACACCCTCTTTGTAATTTATGATATGAAAATAACACAAGGAGTTAAAAATCTGTTGAGTGGCAAATAGATACGTTGGAATACTAGCCTGCAAAAGAAACCTTGGTTAACAGCAGCTGTGAGAAGGCCTGTGTCCTTGTGTCTTTGACTCCGGGAGGAAGAGTGCTGTTGAGTAACTTCACTGTCACTGATTGTTTTTTGCTAATGAGGTACTAAGCTCACGTTGAAGGATTGTGGGTGCCATGAAAATAGAGGTGTAACCAATGTACTCATTAGACAAGCTCTTCAAGTTTTCATTTCACATGTCTGTGCCCTCTAATTGCAGATGATCTGGGGAAAAGACCTCAGGCATTCCGCTGTAGATATCAAACTTACCTGTTCAGAGCTGTGCTCTTATACTGCTCTTACATTATATATTCCTCTCACCTTATCTAAATGTTTTGTTATGCAAAAAAAAGTTTTAGAGCCTATTGTTATTTTGCGGACTTAACTCTTTGTTTCAATACAGTCATATGTGCTTTTGCTTTGTAGTTTCTTGTTAGGGCTGAAATTTATGTTATGATTTTATTGGCTAAAATACCAGGTGTTCCTGATAATCACTAATTTAAGTCATTATTTGAATGACTTGTTTTCTACAGAGTCGCTAAATGAACTGACTGAACTAGTTGTGAAGTTGTTTTCGGAAGTAGAGAACAAAAATGTCCCATTACCAGAATTTCCAGAACACCCTTTCCAAGAAGAGCATCTTAGGGTGAGTAAATATATTTTTCTCTTATACATGAGATTATAGCAACTTGGCTAGAGAAGAGTAGAAGGATACCTTTTTTTGTACAATTATTTATAAGGTAGAATTTGTGTATAGTTGATACTGTGCTACTGTAAAAGTAATTGCAGTGAGTGCAGCATGAGAGTTCAATAAATTGTAGTATTTTCCAGTGCCCAAAGTTTTAACTTTCTAATAATAACTTTTTAAATTTTTTAATGTGATAAAATACTTTTACTTATATAATCTTATTTGATATGCACAACAGCCTTGATGAAGTAGACGCTAAAAACATTATCCCCATTTTACAAATGAGTGAACTAAGATCCAGAAAAGTTAAGTGACTCATATGTTGTATAAGGTGTGGACCTGAAATTAGAAGTCTCCAGACCTCTTTTTCCAGTGTTCCTTTTGATTAATGAAGCAAGTTGAATTGGAAAGAAATTCTATAAACATGATATCTTATTAATTTTATTCAATTTATGGTTGATATATGAATTTGAAATTTATATTTATTAGTTTTCCCAAAAGTTTTAGAACCTTATAATTAGTCTTAGAGTTGATGAATATTAGATTCAGTAAGTTTTAGCTAACCTAATGTCTGTTTATTTTCAGCAACTTTACAAGGTTGTACCCATTAAGGACATTAGAAATCTATATGTTACATTTCCAATACCTGATCTTCAAAAATATTATAAATCAAACCCTGGTCATTATCTTGGTCATCTTATTGGACATGAAGGCCCTGGAAGTCTCTTATCAGAACTCAAATCAAAGGGTGAGTCTCTTTGGATTTTTGAATATTTATTTCCCAACATGTAGAATATCCCAGTTATTAATTTTGCCAATCATTTCTTTCCCAAGATTGCTATGGAGATTGCTTCAGTACTTGACTAAATTTGAGATGTGATCTTTGGGGTTGGTAGAGTGTATTTTTCTAAAAAATAAATGTTTGTTGGTACTTTTTAAAGAATCATCTACATTTCCTCCATATTCCTTATCCATTTCCTCTCAAGAGTCACTCCATATTGTTAAGAGATGATATTTTTAAAGAAAAAAGAAAAATTCGGCAAAACTAATCACAGAAGCTTGAAAACGTTGTGAATACCACACTCATCCTCCCACTTCTTCAAAGGAGTGAGGTGTCTTTTCTTTTAAGCCATGCTTATTCTTTATAATTTTGCAACATCCATTTTTTGTGTTGTGATTGATTGTTTCCATTATTTTCCTGAGTTTTCATACTTTACTCTGCATCAGTTCATAGATCTTTCCATATTTCTCTGTATGCATCATGTTTGTCATTTCTTGCAGCCCAGTATATTCTCGTATGTTCATGTACCACAATTTATCATTCCACAATAGATGGTCATCCACCTTGCCTCAAATTCTTTGCCATCACAAAAAATGTTGCTACATATATATTGATCTATATGGTCACTTTCTTGTTACTAGCTCTCTTGGGTTAAAAGCCTATTAGTGAAATCTGTCAAATATCATAGACATCTTAGTTATGTTATTTGCATACAGTAATTTCAAATTACTTTTCAAAATGATTGTACTAATTAGCAGCTCCACCAGTATTTTGCCAATATACCTTTCTGTCTACAGTACTCTTAGAGGAGGATATTTTTGAATGGTTGCTTTCTTTTTATTATCTTGATTGAACTTAGTAGCTAAGCCTAGCGATTCATGTTTTAATATTTTCTCATGCCTTGAAATGAAAAGAAGATGAAAAGTAAAAGGTAAAACTCATACAATATGCTGTTGCTTCAGTGAAGTCAGTAAGATGCAAGGTCATTTTTTATGCGTATGGAGTGAGAGATGAATAGAATTATCCAAAAATAGCTTGGCTTGAGTTGTAACACTGAGCATAAATTTGTCCAGTTTGTGTGTGTGTATTCCTTGGATTTGACTGAATTGATTCTAGACAGTATTCTTTTTATGTTGCTTTATTTAGTACCATTTTATAGGTACTAAATAGTACTAAATAGTACTAGCGTAGGAACAGAGAAAGCAGAAGCTGTGAATAATCTAGATTTGAAAAATTTAACCCTATTTTGTTCTCTTGCCACCCTGAAAACTGACTAAATAAGTTTTGATTTTGAGAAAGGTGCAGAGAATTTTTGAGTATAGGGTATTACTCCCATGGACAAATTTACACAGAGAGAAAGAGTGTGTGTGCATGTATGTATATGTGTATGATGTATAGTAATATCAGCAATAATGGAATTTATTTACATTGAAAGCAGGAAAAAAGATCACATTGGTTTCCTTTGTGCATTGCAGGTTGGGTAAATACTCTTGTAGGAGGTCAAAAGGAAGGTGCCAGAGGCTTTATGTTTTTCATCATTAATGTGGACTTGACTGAAGAAGGACTTTGTAAGTATTATACAATTTGCTTTGTGATGAAAATTTATATTATATGGTTTATCTCTTCTATATTCTTATTTCATGAATATAATTTATATTGCAAATCTATAAGCTCTCAAATTTCTGTATTTTACTAGTTTAATTGTCTAATTTTCCCATGTAACTTGGCCCTCATGTCATAGGTGTTTTTTTTAAACTTGTAGATGAAAACTATGACAATCCTTGGAAAATGTTAACCAACCTATCTTTCCAGTCTGAAGTGGGGCTGGTTTGTAGCCCATGTTCTTAACTCCTTTCCCTTTTGCTTCTCATCTCCTTTTGCTGGTATTCCTGGGGCTGCTGCTCCTGTAGCATCTCCTTTGAAACTTTATTGATTCCACGGGCCCAGAATACCACTTCACAGGAGTACTTGGGCCATGCCATCAATCTCTGGGAGGTGAGGACTTCATTTCTAAGAGGGACCATATTCTACTTGCCTTACTTTACCTTAGGAGTGGGCTCACGGATTTGAAGGATACAAGGACTGAACGATTTTTAAGTGTGCCCCTTTTTTCCAGTACATGTTGAAGATATAATTTTGCACATGTTTCAATACATTCAGAAGTTACGTACAGAAGGACCTCAAGAATGGGTTTTCCAAGAGTGCAAGGTACATTTGTTTTCACCAAATTTTTTTTTAAGGAGCTTTATCTATATTTTACCACCAATACATGTGAATTAATTTAGATTGAAACTCATCAGTAACCCAAGTGAAATTTAAAATTGTCTTTTTTTCTTCTTTTTTTCAATTTTGAATAGTGGCAGATGAGCTGTAGTGTTCTCTAAGCTTTGTTGTTAGTCGCGTGAGGCCCAGTTAGCTTATAAACCTCCTAAAGGGAAAGGAGGAACCAAAATCCCCGCAGAAGAAATCTAATTTTTACTGAGCTGGTACCTCTCAATCCCTGTGCTGCTGTGCCTGGGCTCTAAGTTCCAGTACCATTGGCAAATACAATAATTCTCTTAGTCTGCTTGATAAGTATTTAGTCAGTTACTAAATTAATTTAGTAAATTTTCAGGACCTGATATTAAAAAACAATAAAAGTGTTTCAGATAACCAAAAGGGGTAGCTCTCCTTTTTATCTCAAAATTTTATTATTGAAATGTGACCTGCCCATAAGAATAATTTTAAGTAGTGATGCTTGAAAATAGTCTGGCTGTTGTATTATTTGTTATATGAAACAAATGATGTTCATGCTTAAAAAAATGTGACTTCATTTTGAAATGTCTCTTTTAAGATACTTTGACTTAAATTAATAAAATCTATATAATCCATTTATTTTTAATGTGAGAGAGATCTTCTTTAGCTATACAGAATCTTGATCACTGGAGTCAGCTTAGATATTAGCTTATTTATTTTAACAATTGTATTAGAATGGCTCTTGTCTTGGCCCACCAAGATCAGATTCTTTGCACCTGATACATTCTGCATGGCATTCTATTTTTTCACCACTTTTTGCAAAATAGAGATAAATTTTCATTCAATTTTTGCCTAATTTTGCACTTTGTTAAATGTTCTGTGAGGTGGGCAGAGTTCTTTCAGAAATTTAAAAGGTTATTTTCTCATCTGATTTTATGTATCTTGATTGTTTCCTCAAACAAGTACATATAAAACTACTTTAGACAAAAAAGAATGCTACTCGGAAAATTTGTAAAATTTAAAATCGAATAAAAGGTACATGAGAACCAAACTGTAATAGATTACTTACCAGAGTTGTTTTGCTGTATCTAATTGGATTAATTTTCTGTTTCAGGATTTGAATGCTGTTGCTTTTAGGTTTAAAGATAAAGAAAGGCCTAGAGGTTATACATCTAAAATTGCAGGAATATTGCATGTAAGTTTTCTTAGTTACTTAGTATTAGTATATTAATTTTGATGATTCATTTATTTCTGATACTGTATTTGAAGGGATTTATGGAAAAAATTTTCTGAGATTGTAGTATTACTATAAAACTTTTGAGTCATTGTTCAGTATAAAACTTAGGTGATCAGTAAATTTTTAGCTTTCTGTATTTTGATTCTGTGTATTCTTCTCAGAAAAAAAGTTATTTGCTTGCTGACTTTTTTTAACTGTGGATACAAATTTCATATTTTCTGTATAAAAATTTTACATGTAAATTTAAAACAAATATCTGAGGCGGTATGATCTAATGGATGAGAGAACTGGCCTCAGAGCCAGGAAGGCTTGGGTTCATTTAGCTTCTCAATGCATAACGGCTACATGAAACTGACCAAATCAATTAATCTGTCCATATTCTGGGTATCTGAGACTATAAAATTACAAAGGGCTCACCTATGTTGTGGAAGGAATTTCTGTATCTGAAAGTTCCATATGCCAATGAAATCACAGATTCAGTACCAATTCCTATTCCAAAAACAAATAATCTGGAACAGTTGGGACTAAAGCCCTTGCTGTTGTTTAAAAAAAATCCTAAAATGTGTGTGTGTGACTTGATTCCTTTGTTGCCAGCATTTTGTGACCAGAGGTGAGATGGTTTTGTGTTATCCTATTACCAAAGGAGGCCTTGGTCATCATCCTGGGAACTATGTATTTTTGTACTCTAGAGCTACCAATTAAATATTCAGCTGCTTATCCCGAATAAGTCCCTGGTCTCAGAAAGACAGATGTCTCAGTCCACCAAAAAGAATAGGAACTTTTTCAGAGTAGTTACAATCTATAAGATCTCTAGTCTTCCCAGATTACATAGCAAAGCCTTTACCAGGCCTCTCTGAGGGGAGAGTAAAGCATGGTGATTTATTTGAAAGGAACTTTTAGTGTTTTGGACCTGGCTAGATTGGGATGGGACAGAAGTTTGGGTAATTATTTTTGTGACTGTTGATCTTGAAAAATGGTTCTGATCAAGTACTCCCTTAAAAGTATGAATCTATGGTTCATCTAATCAAATCTCATTTTATGGATGAGGGAAATGAGGCCCAGCGATAATAAAGGACTTGCCCAATTTTCAGAGCTGGATTTTGAACCTAGTTCCTGTGTCTCCAAATTTAGTTTCAAATGTTGAAATACAATTTGTGATCATGACCTTGTATACTTGTATAGATTTCATCTAGGTGCTTGCTCAGTTCAGTCCTTGGCCATTCTTGCCTCTACCCTGCTTTAAGGAGGTGATTCATAGTAGTACAAAGTACTAGGCTTACTAACACAGCAGTTTTTTCCTATTAGAGGGGAGTATGTCTCTAATTAAGCTAGTCATTTAAAAAATGCCCTGTAGGTGCCAGCATGTTACCATCAAACCTTTCTTTCTCAAGCAGGCTGTGTCTAATCTGTCTCATATTTGTGTTCAAACAAATGAAATACTGCCTTAAAACTAATTTGTGGGATTAACACAAAAACTACCTAAAATACAAAACTACCCCCAAACTATGGGAAGAAAGAGAAAACTAGTAGTATTTGAGAAACTTTTCTGTTGTGGGATAAAAAGTTAACAGACAAAGTTAAACCAATTCAACAAGCATTTATTAAAATTTTCTTGTGTCAGGTACTGTGCTAAGCAAATACAGTTTCTGCCCTCAAGGAGCTCCCAGTCTGATGGGGGAAAGACAACATGCAAACAACCATGTACAAACAAGCTTCCTGCAAGATAAATTTTAGATAATGTCAGGGGGAGGGCAATAAGATTAAGGGTGCCTCAGAAAGATTTCTTGCTGAAGCTAAGCTTTTAGCTGAGACTTCAGGGAAGCCAGGAGGTAGAGAGAAGGAGCATTCTAGGTACGGGGGAGAATCAGAAAGACAAAGACCATCAGGACGTGAGAAAAATTGAGGAGGCTGGAGTTACTGGGTCATAGAATATATGGTGGGGGGATGACACCAAGAGTAGGGTAATGAGGTGTAAGGAGCCAGAGAAGGTAAGAAAGGGGCCAGGGTGTGAAAGACTTTGAAACAGCATTTTGTATTTGGCCTTGGAGGTAACAGGGCACCACTGGAGTCTGATTAGGGGAGTGACATGGTCAGAGCTGTTCTTTAGAAGATCAGTTTGACAGCTGAGCATAGGATGAACTAGATGGGGAAAAACTTGAAGCAGAAAGACCAACCAGAAGACTTTTGAAGTATATAGCCCAGGCGTGAGGTGATTAGTTAGATTTGCCACCAGAGTGGTGGCAGTGTCAGAGCAGAGAAGGGAGCATGTCTAAGAGATATTGCAGCAGTACTTGGCAATGGATTAGATATATAGGAGGGTGGGTGGTGAGAGAGAGCAAGGAGTTGAGGATGACACTTGGGTTTCCAGTGAAGGTGATAAAGATGATGGAGATACCTTCAGTAATAATGATAGGAAGTGAGAAAGAGGGAAGTGTTTATAGGGGGAAAGATAATGAATGTAGTGAAATAAAAATGTGTGTATTTTTTTAATATATGGCTATTTAGTATCTGAAGACTGTGTTTTCTTTTTAAAAGTATTATCCCCTAGAAGAAGTGCTTGCAGCAGAATATTTGTTAGAAGAATTTCGCCCTGATTTAATAGAGATGGTTCTTGATAAACTGAGGCCAGAAAATGTTCGGTAAGTCATTTTGAGGATGACATTGTTATAAATTATGTTTTAGAAGACCAATGAAAAATCAAAATAATTTTATAAGAGGAAACTAGTTTGTTCATCATTAGTGACTTATTTAATTCAGTTTGTATCAAATGTTCAGTAAATACTTTATTAATAAAGTTTGGGAATAAATTGGCAAAAAATTGATACAGTATTCTCTTACCATGTTGATTGAGCTGTTATCATCACTTTATCCCTATTGGTATTTTAAGGATCATACTCAAAAAAACTGGCATGTTGACATTTAAAAATGCAAGATAGTACCTCTGTTATCTGTCATTGTGGGAAAACTAGGATTCCACATGAATATTTTAGAAGTAACTAACCAAAAACTTAACCCTTTCTGTGCCCCATAAAAATACTGTTTTAGTGAGAATCTTTCTAAACTTCATTATATATAACCCTGTCTTCTTAAAAAGAGATTATAGAGTGTAATGTAACCTTTTCTTTATGACTTGTCATGGAGGCAGTATAATAATATAGTCTAACAATGGCCTTGTGGTCAGAAGGGTCGTAGAATCATAGGATTTGGAAATGATGGGTACTGAGATATCATCCAGACTAGCCACTTTTTATTTTCTAACTGCAAAAAGTCAGGCCCAGAGAGAAGTAATTTTCCCAAGCCCAGGAATTATTATTATATTATAGCTTACCCCATCCCCCATTTCCTTCAAGGAAATCAGCATAGTTGCTCCTTCTTCCATGATGCCTATCTGCTTCCCCAGCTAAAAGCTGAAAGTATTCCCTTTCTCAGATTTTTTTTTAAGAGCACTTTCTCTGTCTTCATCATATTCTATCTTGTATTATATGTCATTATGTATATTTTGTATTTCTCCTTATAAGCTCATTTAGAGTAAGGACTGTGACAAACTTTAACTCTTGTATTGTAGTGCCTTGTGGCGTGTCCTAATTTGATACATTTTTACTGAACATTTGTTCAACTGGATTGAACTGTAGCAATTTGTGATACATGAGAATTGCTTTTCTTCTTTACTTTAAACAGAAAGGACTGCCTTTGGAATGCATGTACTTTCTGCAATGCTTCATGCACACTTATAACAAGATTATCTAATTTCTCAAACAGCAGAGCTTGGTTTCTTTTGTTTAAGACCTTTGATACACTTGGGCTTCGCAATAGCTAATTCTGTTTTCTTGAAGCTTTTTTATTTTATAACTTGCTCTTTGAGTCTCCTCCCAATGGTATTTTGTTGTAATGTTAGAATCTTAGACTGTTGGAGGTGGTGAAGACCTGGGAGGTCTATTTCTAATCTATTCTTTGTTATTTTACTCATAAAGAAACCGAAGTCTAATGAATTGATTTTCTTACGTTATACAATGAGAATTAGAACTATCATCTGGGTCTCCTCCATTGTCCTGCACTAACATGTCAGCTGTCATGATGAGTTTCCCAGTTTTACTTGGAAGTTTTATTGAATGTTGTTCTCAGTTAAATCTGTGGCTGTGCTAGATATGTGCATCCTTGTGACACTGAATGTGATCTCCAGGCTAACGAAGTCTTGTTGTAAAAGTACTTCCAGCTATGCTTTTGTAATTCCAAAGTACCAAAGAAGACCTTGTACTTCATATATAAGGATTATAGTCCTATATTTGTATTCCTTTTGGCCATCTTTCCTCCTATTTTCACCTAAGAATTCAAACAAGTTTGGTTACTTCACTATGCTTCTTTCTGCTTTCACATATGTGATCTTCACTAATTGCCCAATTTTTGTAGTTTTATCTGTGTTCTTTTCTCCTTCCTTTCAAACTCTGGTTTCAAGCCTTTTTTTTTAAAATCATGTTTATGATTTATCTGCTAAATTTATTTTTTCTCTACTTTGTTAAGATGCAGTTCTGTTCCTCTGTCATCCTTTTAGTGTCCTAAGGTCCCTGTGTCAAAGAAACCAAACACTTGTCTTAGCTTTAAAAAAAAAAATCTTCCTTTCTCTTCCAGTGACGTGACTACCAACTGAAGGATTAATTGGAAAATGCCACATATGTCTCAGAATCATTTTAGCTTCCTACCCAGGACTTCAGAGTTTCTTGAGATGCTTTCCAGATTTCTTTGGGCTGTATAACTTATTGATTAGTGATCCAGTGGAAGCAGGCATTAATTAGTGGGTGTTTGGCAGGTTCTCTTTGGTGTACTTCAGGGAGCCAGCATGTCTTTTGATTTCTCATGTCTCCCCACAAGAGCCTCTGTATTCTTCAGTACAGAATGTCATTGACTGTGAATCTTTTCCTTCTAGGTGCTGTAACAGAACTTTTCTCATCTGTTAGTTGCTGTGAGCCTTCTTGGGTAGCCAGATAGAGCATGAAATGTTGCTACTTCTTCAAAGTAGCCAAAGTTCCCATCCCACTAGAACCTCATTTCTGTCATTGAAGATTTCTTCTTTCTATCCTATTACCTTCTACTCATTAATTTCTTGGCATTGCTTTAAGTTCCCTTTTTTCCTCTTCAGAATCTTTGTTCCTGGCTTATTTCTTGTTTTATTTTTGTGTTTGATTCTTGAGTACCTAGCATCTAGAATGATACTTGGTACAATGTAAGCGCTCAGAAAACACTTGCTTAATTGGACTGTTATTTCCCCAGTTCTAGCTTAGGAATTTTTCATCCTTTCTAAATAATCAAAGCAAAAAGATGTTTTTCATACCCTGGTACTTTGTCTGATAGCAGGAACACTCTACTTACAGATCTAATTGATGATTACTTCACTAAGGAAAAGAAACACGTCTACCCTGCAAGCCAGTGCAGTTTGGAGTAGAGTCTGAAACTAGGATTTTCTTAGGTCCTAGCAGGATTTTTTTGATGTCTGCATCAACTAAGAGTTCTTTTATGGATATATTGGTTTACAAGGTTACTGTTTTCTGTCCATTTTTGTTCTTAGAGTTGCAGTAGTTTCCAAGTCTTTTGAAGGACAAACAGATCAAACGGAAGAGTGGTATGGAACACAATACAAACAGGAAGCTATACCAGATGAGGTCATTGAGGTAAGCTTAACAAAAATCAGTGAAGAAAACTTAAAATAAAGCAAAAAAAAGCTGTTTATTCTTTCAAAATCTGAAACATTTTTAAAACCATAGTTTCTGGGTTCATTTTTGGTCTGCACATCCTCCTGCTAACTAAAAGGGAGTCAAAGGATAGAAGGGAAACCTTGTGGCTTGTGCCAGACCTGACAGACAAACAGGTTGGGGGTGGAGGGGGGAGAGCCAGGTCAGGGAGGAGAAGGGGAAAAAGAGGAGAGTACAGAGATAAAGGGGGAAACACTTTTTAGGGTTTTCTCAATGTAATTGCTGTTTCTGGCATATACCATCTGAAATAAGCAATACTTGAGGGGGCTTTCTCCACATTTTAAAATAGGAGCCCTAGAGTTTTTAAGTGTGTCAGAAACAATTCTTTTAGCTCCATCAATCCATGATATGGGCAAGTTCTTGTTCTGGCTTCAGTGGTCACGTAGCCATGGGAAAGTCATTGATCCTTTCTGAGACACAGTCCTGTCATCTGTGGAACTGGAGTAGTAATCCTTTAAATATCTCTCTCATAGAGTTGTTTTGAGGAAAACATATTACCATCAGTAATACTAGGAACAAAACTAGCTGTGATAGAAATTCATCTCAGTGATTAAAACAGATGCATCCTAGCTTAGATGTGGGACCCAGTCTTGTCCTCAGCCTTCTCTCTAACTGATTTAGATAAAAGTTCATTTGTGAGTAGAAAGTTTGAGAGGTGGAGGAAAGAAGCGATGTGGGTCAGGCCATGAATATAGGCTGAGTTAGAGAAGTTCTAACTAACCTGGCCATCAAGCTGTGGAGGGAACTAACATTCCACAATTCTGAAAATATGGATAGGTGATTTGGGGGGTGAGGTTGGCCCTTCGACTGCTTCCTGTCCTATACATTCAATTGTTTAACCATGTAACCATGCACAGTTTGTTAATGATTTTAGTTTACATTAATGATTGTGACTGGTTAGTCTGGGTCATTATTATGCCATGGAAATAAGTTACCACCATCATGGGTGTGATTCTAATGTTCTTGTGGTTATTGATCTGAATTATTTTTGCATCACCATGCATTATACCCTAGACTTGGCAAATGGAGGAATCTGGTCACAATGGGTGATAAGGGTGTATGTGTAATAGAAAGGTCAGTATAAAACCAGTGGATCTTTAGTAGTAGTGCTTGTCTGTTATGTATAAAAGGTATCACATTCGTACTCTGGTACAATGTTACAGTTAAAATCCTTTATATAGAAGAGGAATTTAAAGAACTTTTGGGCCTATTTTATTTACTCTCATTTTCACTCCAGAAATGGAAAAATGCTGACTTAAATGGAAAGTTTAAACTTCCAACGAAGAACGAATTTATTCCTACAAATTTTGAGATCTTGCCACTAGAAAAGGAAGCAACATCGTACCCCGCTCTTATTAAGGTAACCATTGGAGTTTGTGTCTCATAATTTCAGTGCTGGATCTGATAGAAGGGAAATGATACATATTTATATGTGTGTGTGTGTGTATGTATATATATATATGTATAAAATTTTTTTTTTGATGATAGCTTAGTATTTGGTGTTGTGTTCCATATAATGTCTCTAATCCCATAGGGTGTGAGGAGAACTAATTTGTAATTCAAGGGAAAGGATAGCCAACAAAACTTTTTTAAAAGACTGAAAAATGAGTTCACTGAAGACAGATGAAAAGATCTGGGATAATTTTTCTTTGAAGGAGAAAAAAGGTTAAGGTGCAGCAAGTGCTTTAGCTGAATTGTGTATAGAAGAGAGTGACTTTGCTCTCTGTTTTCCAGTAACCATGCAGTGAAAGGAAAATGAGTTTATGCTACTAACATTTTAAAAATTATGTGAAATTTTGTAAAACTCTAGAATTGCTCATTAAGGTCAGTATTTGTGTTTCTTGTTATTGAAATTTTTTCATTAATTAATTTATTTGTTTTCAGTTTTCTACAATCCCTTCCATGTATCTTAGATTTTTTCCCCCTCCCTCCCCTTCTTTCCCTCCTCTCCTTCCCTGAGATGCCATGCAGTCTTATATAGGTTCTACATGTACATTCTTATAAACTACATTTTCACCTTAGTCATGTTGCCTGGAAGAATTAAAATGAATAGGAGAAGCCATGAAAACAAAACAAAACATAACACAAGGGAAAATGGTCGGCTTCATTCTGCAATCCAATTCCATAATTTTTTCTCTGGATGTGGAAGGCATTTTGCCTCGAGTCCATTGGGGTCATTGAAATATTTTGAAGTAGGCTAGATTTTCATCTATCTGGAACAAAAGTTCTTAACCTGGGTTCTATAGACTTAAAAAAATTTTTTTTAATAACTCTTTTGATAGAATTTGTTTCATTTGTAATCCCATATATTTTATTTTGTTAATTTAAAGATATTGTTCTGGGGAGGGAGGACTCCATATTTTCTAGACAGCAAGAGGTGGGGGACACAGAAAAAGTTAGAAACCCCTGGTTTAGAGTTACTGCCTCAAATTAGGAGGGGGATTCTGGAACTCAGAAGTCTTTCAATCCTATGACAATTTCGATGTTTCTGTTTTCCCTTAGTTACCACATGTTGTCTTTTATGATGTTGAAATTGCATAGACTAGAGATTGCATTTTTTCCTTATGTGAAATTTAACTTTCTTAACCTCTTCATTACAATTCACTTATTTTTACAAGTTAGGAAATAGAGACTCTCATCTATAAAATAAAGGGATTAGACTAGATTATCAAGGTCTCTTCCTAAGATTCAGAATCTGATGACCCATCATTGTGATCAGCATAGAAATTTGTATCTGATCTGAGGATATGGATTTATTTTTTCTGTCAGATTTTGAATGAATCAGCCATTTTTCCTTAAAAAATGACAAATTAAGTAATTTACTTGTGTGTAAGCACCTATATGTGTGTGTGTGTGTATGTATTTACTTTGCTTTAAAATATAAGTCTTCAATTCAGTACAATCCAGTACACATTTTATTCAGAGTATGTTGTTAGGAACTGGTGAAGATTCAAAGTTTAGGGAAGACCTGGTTTCCCGTATGGAGTTTAGCATGTAGAATAGATGTTCTGAAGCTGTTTTGTGTCCTGTAACCCTTATACCCCTTTGGCAATATTCTGGGGAAGCTTGTGGCCTCTTCAGAAGGCTGTCTTTAAGTGCATAAAATAAAAATTAAAGGATTGTAAAGGAAAGTAATTATATTGAAATATACTTAATATACTTACTCTTAAAAAGAAAAACTTAAGAATCTCAGATTAAGATTTCCCTCTTCCTTCCCTCTGCTAGGGGAATATGATAACATATCCAAGATATAATATCTGTTATCATATTATATAGCTGTAATAAGTACATTATGGAAGTGCAAGATAAAGTGTTACAATGATTTTGAGACAAAACTTTTTAGCAGTGAGTTATTGGAAAGCTGCATGGAAGGAGTAACATTTGAATTGGGCTATAAAGTCTGTGTTAGGAATTCAGGACGTGAGGAAGTTGGTGGATGTTCCCAAATACAAGGTAAAGTTATGGAAAGAATTAAGAGAAGGATGTGTTAGGAGGAGTATAATTAGAGAAGCATGGTACATGTAAAGGGTAATAGTGTAAAATAAAATCAAGCTGGAAAGCTTTTAACAGCAGGCCAAGCAAGTGGAACTTTCTTAATAGGCAGGAGAGAATCCATTTTGAATGGGCTGCTGAGTGAAGGTTTTTAAACAGACTTAGTTTATACAGAAGAAAGATTAATCTGACCAGTGATACGGAACATAGTTTGGAAGCATGAAAACCAGATTCCAGCAGTATAGGATGGTATGGAGGACAGGTGGAGAGGGTGGGGGAGTGGCGGTGTGGCCTGGATTATGGAAATGATGGTGGGAATAGACTGGAGAGACTATGATGGTAGACTTAGCAGTGTTTAATGAGACATGATGGACAGCACTGAGGAGGCTCTACACAGGGAAAGCGGATTAAATGCTGTTTGAAATGTGAAGTCAGAAGGAGAAATTAATTTAGGGAGAAAACTGATCATCTCAGCTGTTACTTTAGTGTAAAATACAGAGAAACAAATTTGTTATACCTCTACCTCTTTTGAGTGTTTGAGTCACTTCAGATAAGCTTATCACTCTCTAATGCATAAAAGAAATTCAACTTACCATGCCAGAAGTCTTAAGAGTTAGGTACAGAACCAGGAAGAGCCTCCTATGCACATCCTCTCCCCCTCCCAGCTTCCATTCTTCCCCTCCCATCGTTGTTATTCATTCCCCAAAGAGTTGGGGGAGAATAAGATACCTGTTGACCAAGCCCCATCTAGCACTGGACTATAAAATGATGTAGGCAGGGATTGCTTGCTTCAGTGGCAAACAATAAACACTCTGCCCTCCAACCACTTAATAAATGATAAGATTGTGAATGTTCTGGGGCCTTTCAGGAAACCTGTATGATGTTCCTTTTGTCATCCTGGCCACAGGTGAAGAATATTGGAAAGCTTGAACATAAACTGCCCATCTTTGTCCTAACAAAACAATTTATTTCTTTGTCATAGGACACAGCCATGAGCAAACTCTGGTTTAAACAAGATGACAAATTTTTCTTACCAAAAGCTTGTCTCAACTTTGAATTTTTCAGGTATGTAATACAACCAATTCAGCAATTTTATGTCTTAAATTAAATTTTGTTATTCTTTCAGGGCACAGGGCTACAAACAAATTCTCATTTTGAGAACGGCAAGTTGATAGGATCTGTTTGATCTTCAAATAATACAAAAATACTGTTTAATCTCCCTTTCTAATAAATTCAGCACAAAAGATAATGAGCTAAATCTTCAACTAAAGTGTATATATAGTAGATTTTAGGGCAGACTTATAACCCTTAAGGCTGAAGAACATGGAGAAAATTATGTAATTAAAGAAAAAAATAGATCACTCTTATCCAGGAATGGGTAAATAATCTTCCCTAAAGCCGCAGGGTTGGGTTGAATAATTTCTTAAGTTTCCATTCTTCTCTGTAAAATTGTTTATTCTAGGTGCCAGCTTGGCTTTTTTTCGTTTAAATAAATAGAAGAAAAAGTTTAGTAAAATTTGCAAGTGAATAATATCTTATTTTATATTTCCACTAATCCAAGCTGATTATTGTTCTTATTGGAGAGATAATTTTTATCACCAAATTTGATTACAGTAACTTTTTAAGAAATATGTGTTACAGAATTACAGAATTTTTCAGGTTATTCTTATGATCACTATGGGTTTAAATACCATGACCTTGGTCATTAGCATTTCTAATATAGTAACTTTTAAATGTTTATTTTTCATATTTGAAGAAGGACTTGAAATTTGTGTGTTTTTGTGTATATCTGTTTATTTGTGTGTATGTGTATTCTTGTGTCATGGTTTTTTTGGGATGGGGAGAAACAAGGAATGTATAAATAAAGAAATGGATATTTCTGTAAAGGTTCAGTCAGATTATTGGAGTGCAAAGACTATTTCATAATACAAAATTAATAAATGAGTTAGAGTTGTATAGATTTGAACTCTTGTATGACACATTGACGTTCCTGTTAAATTTTGAAGATGATCAAGATTACTGTTAATTTTATATTCTAATTTTATATTCTGATCATTCATTGACATTTTCAAAAATTAATTTTTTAATTAAAATCTAACAACATTTCATTGCATAACTATACATATTAAACTTTTCTGTTAAACATATTGGGAAATTGTTTTTTTTGTATTCTGACAGTTGTTCAGCAAAGGAGACACCTACATTATCTTTAGAATAAATCAATGATTAATTGATACATCAAAGATAGCAAAAGAAAAGGCAGAAGAAAATGTATCACATAAACATTCACATGCTTATGTCTGAAAGAAGCATTCTCAGTGGAAACAATTTAGACACCAAGTTTTAGAACATTGTCTCTTCCTAATCATCCATTCTAAATACACATTTAATTGAGAACTATTTATTAGGAGCAAATCTTCATTGAACAGAAGGAGTGATAATTCTTCCCTTACGTACTTTGTTAACATAGGTCACTAAACTGTACATCTTTCTAAGTGAGAATGGGTTAGCAGCAAGGTTTGGTGTCCATACCATGGTAGCTCAGGTTCTCTTTGAGGCCAGGGGACTGAGATGGCTATGATATGATTCAGAAAAAGAGCACTGGATCTGGGTTCAAGGCCCAGGTCTGTAATTATTGGAGTGGCCTTAAGCATATCATTTAAACTTTCTGAAGCCTCTACTTTTTTGTTTATGATATGATTGAATTGGACTAGAATTCGCTTCTCTTTTCTGCTCCAAATCCCGTGATCCTAAGTACAGAAGTTACACTTGCTCACACTTGACAGTCACATTTTTGTAGCACTTTGTGGTCATAAGGTGCTTTAGAGATATGCTATCGTAATGGACACTGATGATGATGATGAGTGACTGACCCTCTGGTGATGATGAGCCTTTCTCTGCTTAGACTGGTCCTTAAATAGCAAACATTCTTTGACCATGTCTGTACTCAGTCGAGAGCTTATGTGCTCCCCTGCTTGGAGAACAGGCCTCGCTAAGGCCTGATAATAAAGCCTTATTTAAAGCAGGCATGAAGATAAACCAAATATGTAATCCATGACGATGAGGATGAAGAAGAAGCTGAGTGGTGGTCATCTTTAGCTTCTGTCACTGCACTTTTTCTTTCTTATCGCTGCCTAAGGAAAGTCACAGAAGGGTTGCTTGTACAACTGATTTCAGTTTAGTTCTCAGTGATTCCTCCCCAAAAAGAAGGCTTGTGGCAGCAGAGGGGATGTCACAGCAGGTGAGATTAGGAAATATGGTACCTAGACAAGTTGGAACTCACCCAGAAGACCTCTCTTAGGAGTGTTTTATATGCGCTTTATAGAAGAATAAGGAAGGGGAGGAAGCTCCAGACCTGCAATTGCATACAGTATTTATACCATCATTAAGTAGTTACGTTAGTTCCCTTAGCTAGCAAATCTCCTTTAAAAAGTAGTTTGAGTTTTCCTTCCCCCTGCAAAGTGTGTGTGTGTGTGTGTGTGTGTACATGTATGTGTGTGTGTGTGTGTACACAAAGTGGGAAAGAAAGGAGGGACCACCTGAATTTGTATACTGGCCCCACTTTTTATGTAAAGTTTTAGAAAGAATATTGACAAAGCATGGAAGATGATATTCACTATGTAGAGGGTTTTTTTTTCCTTTCAGTATTTAAACACTTATTTTAACTTTGCCATTAGCATAGATATAAACTCATAAATATAAACTCATTGGCTTTGATAGCAACAGTTATCTCTGTTGTTAGAGATAATCTATTTCCATACAATGAAACTCTAGTCTAGATCATGTCCACTATTTTCTCCTTTTGTATTATGGGTAATATTTTATAGCATGATTCAGTATATGGCATGATGGGTGTCCTAGGGCTCAGGAGGCCTGGGTTTAGCTTACATTTTACCATCTGTATGACCTTGGGAAAGTCACTTTATCTTTTTGGGTTTCTTTTCCACCTTTGTTAAAGCAGGAAGTTGCATTAGATGTTCCTTCCAGAACTTATGGGGAACTCTTCTTACATTAAATCTATGGGCTGTGGGTTCGGAGCTCGCATACGTGCGTCTTTCTACTCTGCCATCTTGACTCCGCCCTCAGATGGTCCTTCTAATTTGATACATATCTAGTTCTATAATCATTTTAAGGGCTTGGGCAATTCTGCTTTTTCATGTAGACAATCTCCTTTAATGTTTTCCTGCTTCTGTATTGATTTATTTACTCATCTTGTGGATGAAGTCATGTGCTGCAAATTGCCCAACATGAAAATTGTTGGATAGCTTGTTTATATTAGCATTGAGGAAAAAACTGAAGCAGCATATTAAAGTTCTCAACTCTTTCATCCAAGCTAATTTCCTCCTAGACTTCAAAAAGTAGAAGATTCTTTTCTCTCTGTTGAAGTTTGTCTTAGTAGAAATCAGTTTCTTACCTCAACAGACATATGATTTCCAACTATACGATCCTCCTCAGAAGGGGGAGCATAGAAAAAACAGTCTTCCAGTAAGTGTCTTTTTTGGGGAGGTCTGCCCCATTGCTCATTTGCTTTGTTACCATCCATAGTACCTATAAGTGTGTTTCTGCTCCGTAGAATTTGGAGGGAGGGGCTAATTGAATTTTACATTTTAATCAGTGATGTGGGTGAAGGTTTACATGGACAACACAGTGCTGGAAGTGCTATCTAATAAATTGAATCATAGTTAAAATCCAGAACGATTTAAACTGTTCTAAGTTGGAGACTAACTCTGAGGACAAATATTAAGCCACCAAATCAATTTTAAGAGTATAAGATAGAGAAGCTGAACTACATCTCATAATGAGTCCATAGTATGGTATAGCATAGTGTGGTGTGAAATCTTAGGTTGTATTAATAGAAATAGAGTGTCTACAACAGTAGAGGCATTTAAAGTGATCAGATCACAGTTGTGGTAATGGGTTCATGTCAAGATGCTACATTTTGGAACAAACTGTTAAGACATCTAGAAGAGGAGAATAGTGTGAAGGTTCAAATGTCATGAGGCTAAAGAAGAAATTTAGTGGGAAAATGTGGTTATTGTTTTCAAGCATTTGAAGAATTGTCACATGGAATAGAAATATTACCATATTCTTCTTGACTCCAGAGGACAGAAATGACACCCTTGGTAGAAGTAATAAGGAGGCTGTTTTCAGCTCAGTAGAAGAACTTACTTATAGCCAGTGCTGCCCAGCAATAGAAAGGGCTATCTTAGGAGAGCTCTGAGCATCTTGTAGCCGAGGTCAAAGCCGAGGCCAGCGATATTGCAGAGTGACTCTGTCTGTGCCTCAGGCAAGGGCTGGACTCTGATTCCTGTGGGTTTGTCCAGATTCAAGACTCTGTTTCTGAGCGATCCTTTTGTATTCATCCTATTAGGCACAAGCTGAGCAGTTCAGTAGGTGTCCTGTGATTTCTGTCTCCCTACACAAAAGGACTATCAAAACTCAGTTTGATAGAGAGAGAGAGATATCCTCCAGAAAGCAGATGACCCAGCTGGGTGTCTTCAGTTCCATTTGCAAAAACCAAACCAAATTAAGAAATAATAAACCAGTTTTTTGCTTTGCACATTTTCTTCCAGCCCATTTGCTTATGTGGATCCCTTGCACTGTAACATGGCCTATTTGTACCTTGAGCTACTCAAAGACTCTCTCAACGAGTATGCGTATGCCGCAGAGCTCGCTGGCTTGAGCTATGACCTCCAAAACACCATCTATGGGATGTATGTAAGTACCCGGATTCTAGAGCCTTCCACTCATCAACACTTTTCTTTGATTTGATGGAAGCATTTTTAGTGGAGGATATGAGTTTATCTTCTTTTTTAAATCTTTGACTAACTATATTTTCTTATTTCTTAAAATTTTTAAGTTCACTTCTATTCTAGGTCTTCGGTGATATTTCAATTCCTATAAACCAATTTGTTCTTTCTTTTCCCACACCTTTAATCAGATCATAATATTTTTCTCCTCAAATACCGTTTTAGACCCTAATCTACAGTTAGATTTGTCCCACTTGGTATCAGAAGTCGAAGTTTCCAACAGAAGGGAATGAAATTTTCCCGTCGGCTTGAAACAAAACTTTCTCTTACATCTTTTTCCTTGAAATCCAGACCATGAGGCTGCATATTCATACTCTTCAGTCATGTTTCTTCATTATCATGTCACTGCTTGAGGAATCAAAGCATTTCTTTTGTTTTTCTTTTTGTTAGTCGCTACATTTATGCTGATCCTCTCCATTGCAACATGACATACCTGTTTATCAGGTTATTGAAGGATGATTTAAAAGAGTATACATATGCAGCTCACCTCTCAGGTTTGAACTATGGCATTGCATCAGGAATGAATGCAATACTTGTAAGTAAAAAAAAATGGAAGAGCAAAAAGACACAAAAACAACATAAAAGCCTTCTGTTGAGCTTGAGAAAATGTTAACTTATGCATTTCTAAGTGAGATGGTTGATGTTTTACTCCTTGCATCTTTTTTCATGGATGAGAAATGCAATTACATTTGAAGCATTAATGATCCAATTCAGTCAAGCTCAGTGTGTCTGTAAACATTTATGAGCTGTCTTTACTTGCATTTTTCACCTGTTTTAGATGTTTGGCTTATTGATTCATACTAAACGCATGTTACTTTTCCCATCCCTATGGAAACAGCATCTATAAAGAAAAACATAATTTTTTTTAATTTTTAAAATTCAAAGTTCCTGTAATTATGTTGGTTCATAGAAAGCCTGTATGCATGGATGTATTATATTAGCCCTTTGTTTCCTTGAAAATATATGTGCTTTTGACTTGAAAAGCAATTATCAGCATTATTAGAGTGTTTCTTGAAAGATCTGGAGCTCTCTTCTTTAAATTCATTAACCCTAAAGCAATTTTAGATGTCATTCAGTTTGGCGTGCAATTCAGTTCTAAATTAACATTCCTTTTGTAGTATACATTCATCTTCTATAAAATATACTCTATAATCCAGGAGCAATCTGATATAAATAATCTGCTATATATAGCCTTTGGAATTTGCAGTTTAAAAGTTTCTTAATGCATTAACTTTCCTTGCCATTATCAAATTCCATCACCAGTTGGTTTGGTTGTACGTTTTATGTGACAAGCAGACCTTTCTTAAAGATTGTTCATATTTTAAAATTCAGAGGCAACAGATGCAATGGAAAGAAATCCTCTTTTCCTTCCCTTTCTTTTCCCTAGCACTATGCTCCCCCAACCCATGGTCCAGTACATCCCAGCCTTATCCAACCCAAGAATCCGGAGATTTGGATTCTTGTTGGGCTCCACCACTTCATAATTATAAGATCTTTGTCAAGATACTTTGCCTCTTGTGGGGTCATAGATTTACAGCTGGCAGGGACTTTGGAGACCTTCTAGTCTAATCTCCTGCTTTTATAGATGAGCAAAGTGAGGTCTAGACAGGTGTCTAACTAAGGTCACCAATCTCAGGGTCCTCAGTGGTAAAATAAAGATAATTTTTTCTAGTTCTGATATTTAAAGCAAAAATTATAATTTTGAAATGGAATATTAATAACCTATTTACTGATTCTTCTCAAATTCTAATAATAAAAGACTTTAAACATCAATGCTTCCTTTTCCGTATGGAAAGAAATAGTTTTGTTCCTATTTCATAATCTTAAAATAAAGATAAAGCCAGTTTATCTAATGTTTTCTCAGAAGCACTCTGTGAGAAAACAGGCTGATTGAGAAAATGTCTTGCTTGTAGGCAGTGGCAGAGCTAGCATTGGACTGAGTTTTCCTGACCCCCTGCCCCTCCACTCTGTCCTAATGCTTGGATGTCTGATGCCAAGTCACCTCCACTTATGGGTGAAATATGTCCCTGGAGATATGTGCCTCTGGGGGAAATGCCAGAGATCCTGCTCTGAGGATGTGTCCCGCTGGGGGTCATCAGGAGCCCAAAGTCACAGGTTCTGGTCCTGATCCTGGTACATTGGGCTGTGTGACGCTGGCTAAGTGACCTCACCCTCTTTTTGCCCAACTTCTTCATCTACGAAAGGAGAGAGAGTACTTTTTCTACCTTTCCCAGCTGGGAAATCAGTGCTATAGAAAGTAGAAAGGCAGTCAGTTCACTTTGGAAATGTAATTCACTTTTGGGAAGGCAGAATTGCTTAATGGAAAGATCATTGGATTTGGAATTCTAAGATCTCTGATGGAATCTCAACCCTCCTACTTTGGCTATGTAAGGAACATCAGGCAATTCTCTTTCTTTCCTTGGTCCTTAGTTTCTACGTGTATTAAATTATGTAGTTGAACTAAATGATCTCTCTGGTCCCTTCCAGGTGTAAATACTCTGAGCCTGTGTCTGTGTTTGTGCCATTTTCTTCATGTATGAGGGACAATATAGTAGAAATGCAGCAAAGCCTGTGTTTTTTAGAACTCTATTTGTGTTTTGTTTGTTATGTGAAAAAGACTTGTGCTCAGTGGAAAAATATGATGAAGCAGGGCAAGTGTTCACCAGACTATGGAATGCTTAGAAGTCTCCCCAGTAAAATGCCTAGAGCCTTCTCTTCTTCCAAAAGTGTTTGTGAAGTTAAAACCTAAAAAGGATCTTAGCTTCAGTATAGGAATTTAAGTAATAAAATAGTGTAGTTTCTGCCACCATAATTTCTGATGGTTTCGCGTAAATATGCCCACAGTGCATTAATATGCTTGGGCAACAATGTTTGTTGGAACATCATGCTGGATAAAGGTGTCAGTTGTTATTTTTATAATGAGCTAAATGAATCTTTTTTGCTTTGCATTTTTTTTGTGCATATAACAGTTTAGAGTTTTCTGAGTGTTAAAGGCCGAATTCTGTCTAGAAATCCTTCCTTAATACTTAAGAGGTTATAATAATCTGAATTCTTTCTGTAGCTCTCTGTAAAAGGATACAATGACAAGCAGCCTATTTTGCTAAAGAAGATTATTGAAAAAATGGCCACCTTTGAGATCGATGAAAAAAGATTTGAAATTATCAAGGAAGCGGTAAGTTTTCTGTGTTTTCCACTCTTAAGTCAGTGGTGATTGAATCGTGGGCATTCGAAAGGAGTAACTGCAGTGTTGTCTGATCCAAAGGGGGTGTTGGTCTGGAGGATGTAAAGTCACTCTTGGTACTGCTTAAATGAATACTTGGTATTAACTTTTCTTATACCCAACTGCTTAGAGCATGACTTAAACCTTGGAAAGGGGCACAAGCAGCTATCCTTGAGCCATGATGACTTACATTGTGAAAAGATAACTTTTACAATTATAAAAATATTTTTATGGCTAATTAGTTTGGTACATTTCTTATCCTTCATACAGTACATGCGATCACTTAACAACTTTCGAGCAGAACAACCTCACCAGCATGCTATGTATTACCTCCGACTGTTAATGACTGAAGTGGCCTGGACCAAAGATGAACTAAAAGAAGCTCTAGATGGTGAGACTCCTTTACCCACCTTAGTTTTAACATTTTGTGTTTTTTGTCTAGTTACCTCAACCAAGCGTTAGTGACCTGTGATTTCATTGGTGTAGACCACCAGTGTGGAACATAGTCCTCCACAGTGACTCAGCAGAAGGTCTTGTAGCTTGCAATGGCCAAAAACATTTGTCATCACCTTCTTGCCAGTTGATATGTCTTTTTAAATTTAGCTGAGTTGGTCCTTGGTTGATCAATGTATTTTCTGTCACAATGCCCATATTAAAAGATTTTCCAGTTGCGTAGGATTTACCTGAGGTCACTGTGTCTAACCTTATAGAAATCCAGGCCACAGTGAGGCACAGGAGGAGGACATCAGTGGAGATTGCCTGTTATTGTTTGGGTTTGGCAGTGGCTTTTAAAACATTTAGAAATTTTATACCATCACGAAAATCAGCAGCTTAGACAATTGAGGTTTAATGACCTAGATCCAAAATAGAGTTCACAGTTCACAAGAGCTGAGGAATTGGGCTTACTGCTGTTCAGCATTCTAGCTTTATTGCTGCTCTTTTGAGCCTAATCAATTATGTAATTAAATTCAAGGATATTAGAAAACATGAATAGAGTCTGAAAGTACATGTCCTGTAGGATGGGCTTACTGCCATCATGTTCTGCCTGTTCTGGAGCCTTCAGATCTGTTAGGGTCTGGGTAAAGATCTTATGCTGGGTCCCTCTTTTATTTATCTTTAGGTTTTCTTGAGTCATTTAGTTAGGGCCTGGTTTTGTTTAGTTTTTAAACACTTGTAGACTTCTTGAGGCAGTGACCAGGCCTTTTCTCTTTGTCACCTCTCTTTTGCTTTAGTATAGGGCTAACCATATAGGTACACAACAAATACCTGTTAAATAACATTAAATTACTTTCTGAATCATTTTCATTAGAAAGGAGGGTAGAGCATTTCTTTGATTTGTTTTGGCTTCAATTTTTTTCTTTTTTGGGCTTGTTTTTATAACTGTTTCAGCCTTTCCTTAGCAGTATTGCATCAGCAGTTCATTTTTTCCCAGCATGCTCAGAACAATTAAAGTGACAGTTTTAAAAGGAAATATCTATGAATTTTTAATTTTTTATAACAAATGCTCCCTATATACATTTATTATATATTATGGTTTGATGTGAAAATTACTTTATTATTAAACAAATTCAAGAAGCTAAATATTTAAAACTATTATAACTACAAATTACATGAAGCCTTTTCATTTATGCAAAAATTATAAAAACCACTTAATAGAATAGATGACTCTTCAGTCTGGATAGTTAATGTATTTTTGCTTCCATAAGATTTATAAAGCATGTATTTGTTATCTAGTTTATTAGCTAATGTTTTATCTTCCAACACCATTTAAGTGATTTTAACTATTTTGCCAGGTGAATGAATAGGTGTTCCACATGATAGGAAACTGAAGTCATTTTTTGAAGTGATTAAAGCCTGGGTCAAATGACAAGTGAGTTTTAAGTAAAACAGGCTTATAAAATAGCTACTGTAATAAACATGAAAGAATTCCTTCCAAAAATATATTTTTGTGAAGGTGGATTCTGTATTTGAATCATTTAAAACTTTCCCCCCTTCTTCTCCACTAAATGGTTCTGTTCATTTAATTAAACCAATATTTATTTAAAGCAGCACTTTACCTGTATTGTACAGAGCATTGTGTTAGATGCCAGGGAAGAACCTAACTTTAAGAAGAATCCACCATAGTTGCTACTCCCTTAAAATCTGCAGTCTGATAGAGGGGATGTAGTTCATATGAATATAAACATAATGTGGATTAGCACATGGCTAGAAGAGGAGAGAGTTTATGTGTAAAGACCTCCTTAAAAGTTGTTGCCAGCTTGGCAAGAGTGGAAAAGCCTCTTTATTGGGGGATAGGGGTGGATGGGTTAGTATTTGCAATGCGTTTTAATGGTTGAGTAGATATTCAGCAGGTGAAGAGGAAGGGCATTGAAGACATATGGGATCATTTTGAGCAAAGGCTCAGAGAGGGAAAACCCCTGGGGTGCGTTCAGGTTATAGTCAGTTGTCCAGTTTGCTTGAGGCCTAGAGTTATACAGTTGTTCTGTCCCCAAGCATTTATCTCTACTTGAAATTTCATGTGATTACACCAGATTGCATTTACCAAATCAGCAATCAGAAATTCTTATTGGCCTGAATTTTGTATAGCTTTGTAGAGTTCTAGAGTATAACCCCTTCAAAGCCAAGACTGACTTCTTTCCACCCACTCTATCATAGAAGATTTCTTTTTATTCCATTTAGTGGAAAAGTTTACCTTCATTATTAAGGTCACATCTGTTTCTCCCCTTCCCTACCACCATGCTTCTAGAAATTGTTTTTAGTATTGGATTACAGGGTGGGGCGGGAATTAACTTCATTTAAGTAGTGGTAAATTCAAAGGTAGATAGATATGTTTCTTCAAATTATTTTTGTTTTTTTGTTTATTTTAACATTTAACTTCATGTTATTGAATTAATGGTATCTTAACATTATAGATGTTACTCTCCCTCGCCTTAAGGCCTTTATACCTCAGCTCTTGTCACGGTTACATATTGAAGCCCTTCTTCATGGAAATATAGCAAAACAGGTTTGTGGCATTTTTATTATGTGTATAGGTTTCCATAGTTGTTTGTGGAGCAATTCTGGGTATAGTCTCAATCATATTTATTTAAAAATAAGTTGAGGGTTTATGCAGACTCATTTTCAACCTTGGGTTTGAATCAATGTCATAGGAGGTGCCTTCCAGGAGCAGGGTTCTGTGATTCCGCAGTTCAGTCCGGCTGTTCTGCTGACCTTAGTCTACTTTGTAGGGTTAGTCAAAGGAAAGGGCTTAGCCATGATTCCATTTCCTTCGCTGACAGGACATTTTTAATATAAAAGACTTGCCTCTGAGACTAAAGTCCTGCTATTTGTAAGACTTGATAAACCAACTTGCCCTTACCTAGAACCAGAGGGTTACCTCAGTCAGTTGGATGCTTCCTCCATCTCCAGAGCTGCAGTTTACTATTAATAATAACAACATTAGCTGGTATTTATAGAACACTTTCTGGCTTGTAAAGCATTTTTCATGCTTCTCTAATTAATGCTCATAGCACCTCTGAGATGTAGATATTACAGATATTACTATAATCATTTTACAGATGAAGAAACTGAGGTTGAGAAAAATGAAGAGATTTGCCCTGAGTCACATAGCTTTTGCAAGTGTCAATCTTTGAATTCGGGTCTTCCTGATTTCAATTTAACTTGGGGCTGCTAGAGAGTCAGACACCTATTTAGCATCCTAGATGAGTAGATTCAGTTCTTGCTGGTTTCCAAACTCCTTTACTACATATTGCTGTTTTCATCTACTGTTCTCACAGGTTTCATCTTTAAAGGTTATAATGAACTGTATTTTTTCCACTGAGATTTAAGTCAAAAGTGTCATCTGTTCTAAAATAACATGAAAACACTTCTATTTTTAACTTCAACATTGATTATTAATTAAAATATTTATTGGTCACTTATGTGTGTGTAAGGTATTGTTTTATTTGTTGTTTTCAACTTGCACAAATCAAGTTACTGTCCTGCCTGTCACTGTCAGCAGTGATGTACTCCCCCCTTCCTCACTAAAGCTTCTAGGTCAGTTATCCCTTCCCCTCTCTGCTGTGCTTCCTACTCTGATCCTCTTATGGAGCATCTCTGATTACCAGATACCATAGCAACCCGTCAGAGAAACGAGTGTCTGCTGGGGCAATCTGACATTACTTAAATAAGTAGAGATAAAAGAAGTGTTTTATTTTCACTACTTATTTTGAATGTTTTATTGGTGATATGTTGTTTGTTTTTAAAACACCTCTGACCAGATCCTGCATCATAAGAAAGACAGTTAAGCATAAGAAATTGCCCCAAATGACCACATTTGACAACTTATTCAACATTACTCACCTGTTATCCAACACTTTACTGCCAAGGTGAAAGATTCCCCTTAGTTTATAGTGGTTTGGGGATTATTTGGAGCTTATTCACATATGTACCCAACTGCTCTGACCTGCCCACTGTGGAGTCTTTTCTTTCTCCAGTTATATTATAAGACTTGGCTTTCCCCTTATCCTTACAGGTACAAATAGGGAAAGCAACAGACTGTTGGTTTTTAATAATACCTGCCTCAACTGAAGGTTCACTATATTGATGAATGTAATTTTTGTATAGTTATATAAATAAAAATGCATTTAGCTAGAAACAGTAATACATTTTTATGAATGTTTCAGTTATGAAAATTGGCTTGTTTTCCTTTGGATGGGTTGCCTCAGGAAAAGTATGCACAGATCAACTCTGTGATTATTTTTTCAAAGACATTATATCTGTACTTTTGTGCAAAATATAATAATGCATATCTTTCCCTTTAGGCTGCTTTAGGAATTATGCAAATGGTTGAAGATACACTTATTGAACATGCTCATACTAAACCTCTCCTTCCGAGTCAACTTGTACGATACAGAGAAGTTCAACTCCCTGACAGTAGGTATCAATTTTATAAATGCAGAAATAACTTATATTTGCATGATATTTTATGTGGATATTGATGATAAAGGTTCCCTCTATTAATTTAGATGTGAAGTACTTGCACATGTTGGGTGCTTAATAAATATTTTCTTAATTGAGTGAAATTTAAGTTCATATTGGGTCAAGAGTATAGCACTCCAGCAAGGACAAGTGTTCCCAAAGAGAAGAAATTGAAGACAGGGGAGAACTCTA
Source organism: Bettongia penicillata ogilbyi (assembly GCA_023548195.1). Classification (NCBI taxonomy): domain Eukaryota; kingdom Metazoa; phylum Chordata; class Mammalia; order Diprotodontia; family Potoroidae; genus Bettongia; species Bettongia penicillata. The sequence continues at coordinate 2,260,441 of JAJHZJ010000145.1, forward strand.
TTTACATCTGAAGATGCCATAAAGAGTCAGGGAGTAGAGTTAAAAGCCAGTGAAGCATGTAATGACATTTATTTACAATTTTGAAACTCTTGTGTATAAAAATGAGTCTCCCAAAAGAGTCTCCGGCAGAATGAGTTTGAACACAAACAACTGACGCCTAAGGATAAAATGTATACTCTTGACTTATGCGCTATGTAAGAAATTGAACTATAGCAAATATTAGTAATTTCTATATAACTTTTATGGTGAAAACTTTTCTTTAGATGGGAAAACCTATTACTTACCTTTCTTAGCACAGTGGTATAATGGAAGCTAATTCAGATCAGCAGATAGGTGTTTTATATGTACTTTCAAAGGGCATAAAATAGCATGGAAAAAACATTCAATTAGATTTGAAAGTTTGAGAATTCTATATAGCTATCGAATTATTTTCTCTAAAAATTAATCCTTCAGGTATTTACCTATTTTGATGCATAACTGATTTCAGAAATTTATTGACTTTGATATCACCAGTTAGTTTAACTATTGCTGGTTTGCTAAAACAGTAAAATCCTTTAGATCTTTTCTTGCCATTATGAAATGTCCTGTGGTGTGGTGGACAGCTGTGGACATGAGGCAAGGGTAGGTCAGGATTTGAGCCCCAGCTCTGATGCTAGCTGTGTGACCATGGACAGAGACAGGTCATTTTATCATTTGGGGTCTTAGATTCTCCAAGAATCTGATCTAGATTATTTCTGAGGTCTTTCCTATCTTAAAAATGTCTCACTCTATAAATGAAAGCATTTTATAGCAACTGTTGAATTCATGGAAGTTACTTTCACACATAGATGTTTTGTTCCTTCACATATCTTGACCAAAGATTGAATTCCTGTTCATGTTCCCACTGAGGGAAGAATAACTCAGTGATCAGTGCTTTGTGCCTCTCTTTATCCTTCTGTTCCCAAGATAACTTTGATCTGTTAAAGCTTCTGCCTTGATTAGATAGATGAGTATATGGAAGTGAGTTAGACTGTTAAATGTCACGTGAAGCTAAACATAAAATTGGCCCCGATCAAATTAGAAGCTTTTTGTGTAAAAAGCCTTCAGGAAGGAAGAATAAGAAGTACTATATATTCATATTTGGTTTTCCCTCATTGCAATTGGAGCTCAAGCTTTAGCTGTTACTGTAGATCCAAACAAGCCATTGCAATTCTAAGCTACCTTAGAAAGTATTGCAATAAATAGCCCACTAATGACCTGAACAACTTGTGTACCTTCCCTCCTAGAACTGTTTAGGCATTACAGTTTTAGAGCTAGAAGATACCTTAGTGTGCTTTAGTCTTTAAGTTTTACCATTTAAAAATAGTCAAAATTTGAAGAGCTGAAGTTGTCCTGTAACCATAATAATTCACATTTATATGCAGCTTTTCAATTTGTAGAATTCTGTATTGAAAAGCAGCACACACAAACTTCTTTGTGTGAGTCTCTGTGAAGTTTCTTGAACATTAATGCTTTGTGCATAAAATAATAATAGCTGGAATTTATATATTGCTTTAAGTTTTGCAGTGCAGTTTAAGAATATTATCTCATTTGATGGTCACAGTGACCTTGGGAGGTAGGTGCTATTATTACCACCATTTTACAGATGGGAAACTGAGGCAGACAAAGGTTAAATGACATGCTCCAAGGGTCACACAGCCATAAGTGTCTGAGGTAGGATTTGAGTACAGATCTTCCTGTCCCCATGTCCAGTGATCTGTGCACACCACTTGCTGCCAAATACTCAAAAGGTAAATGTATCTTTACTGAGTTTTCCCCTCTATTTTAGAAAAATTAATTGGTTTCACATACCTCTCTGGCACTTTATAATTATAGGCTGATACTGAAAAAAAAAATCAGCAAATTAAACAACCTCAACTGAAAAAAAAAATAAGGCACCATCATATAATGGAAAGAGAATTCTGCTAGAGCTAGGAAACTTGGGTTCTGGTCCTGACTCTGGGGGGGTCAGTCCCTTTACCTTTTTGGGGCTCATTTTTCTCATCTGCAGAATAAGAAGATTGAATTACCTTAAGTTTCCTTCCAGCCTTCACACTGTCTAATGATGTCTGTATTTCTTAAAATGACCAGAATTGGAGTTGAATTTTGGAGTCTAGCATTCTTTTTTGCAACTTTTCCTAGGAGGCTGGTTTGTTTATCAGCAGAGAAATGAAGTTCACAATAACTGTGGTATTGAGATCTATTATCAAACAGATATGCAGAGTACCTCAGAGAACATGTTTTTGGAACTCTTCTGCCAGATCATCTCAGAGCCTTGCTTTAACACTCTGCGTACCAAGGAACAGCTAGGTGAGTTCCCTTCCCCTTTGGGTATTTTAAGGAGAAAAAAAAAACGGAACAGAATTTCATGTGAGGTTAAACAATCATTATTCTCAGAAAGAATGTTTTAAGTATAGATGATATACTAAAAAAAAATAGAATAAACCATGTTCCTTCTCTGAACTTCAGAAGCTAAGAAAGTAGGGTACACCTGTATAGGAGGATTATCCATTTATATCATTTCTAGGTCTGCATGTTAGGAATGAGGAGATCAAGCACAGAATTAGGAGGGAGTCAAGGTCCTTAGAACTAAAAATGTGTTCATACTGGGCAGTGTAAGAAGGCTGTTGTGTGATATTTCAGAAGTTGTGTAGGTAAAGATGATCGTTTTAGAGATGGAAAGTTTAAGTATCCTTTAGTCCTTAAATTTTACCATTTAGGAATCATTTTCTGAAAATAACAAGCAACAAATGAGGAGGTGGGGGAGGTTGGTAAGATGAGAGAAGGAAGGGTGGGCCAGGAGTATGAGACCATTTTGGAGAAGATTCTAAATCAGGGATGGAAAGAATAGATGAAGGAAGCTTTGTGATTTGTCTATAAGTAGCTCACAAATTAAATAGAATAGTAAAGTGAGCCAAAGGACCCTAAAAGGAGGCTGTAGGGCCTCAGTCCCTGGTAGCTACTGTAGAAGCTTCTGGGTAGCATGACGGATCATGCCTTGTGGGCAGCATCTGTAATATCAGTTATGAAGATCAGCACGGTATGTTTGGGAGAATCCAGTGAGGAGAAATGACCTTATTCCAGGGAAGAAAAAACAAACATTCTAGCCTAAGATAAAAAGAGAGATTTTCTATAACGAGAAGTAGCAAGATTTAGCAAACTCGGTGTGAAAGAAGGCTGGAGATGATTTGAGGTGCTTCTCCCGTAATGGGAAAGTGGAGTGAAGGGAGGATGGGGAGGGGAAAGGAAGAGCCCCTTCTTCACATGGACAGCAGTCTGTACTAATATGAGGCGTGCTTTCAGTCGCCCGGCACGTTTTAAAGTGTCTGCTGTGTTCTGGCTGTGGGAGGTGCTGTTCATCAGGGTGTCTTGGAACCCCTGCCCCCAAGGAAACTGTGGTCTGTCAGGGCAGATACCCACACACATGCATGCACATATATATATACACACACACACACACACGTATACATACATACATACACATGTATAAAAACATACATGAAATAAAAGTACCTTGGGAAGGGAGGTCATTAGTAGCCTGAGGGATCAGGAAAGTTGAACTTAAGTCCTGAAGGAAAAAAGAGATTCCGGAAGTTGCAGAGGATTAGAGAGAACATTCCAGGTGTGAAACACAGCCAGGGTAGAGGCACGGAAGTGAGAGATGGAAGGCTGTGTGTAACAGCAGTCATCTCTTGTAGATCAAGGTCAGTTGTGTCTTGTAGTTAGGAGTAGTTAAGAAACACGTGACTTAGCATCATCACCTATTTTTGAAGATCAAATCCATGAAGCTAGATGATGTTGCCAAAGGTCCTGGTGTATGATGAGAAAAGTAAGGGTGAAGATTGGAGCCCTAGGGAATACTCTGATTGAGAATAAACTGGCTGAGAAATCTTGGTAGGAAGCAAACCAAGGGGAAGACTAAATTCTTGAAGTAAAAAATATTGGGGGGAAGGATTGCGTAAAATAATAGTAGCAAAGGAACAGAAAGGTAAGGGAGGATTAAAATGGAAAAAATAATTCTTTAGATAATTAGAACCCCTTGATTATCCTGTTATTAACAGTAATAATAGCACATGGCAACTCTGTGAGATAGTTTGTACAAGTATTATTATTTCCATTTTACAGGGTTAGGAAACTGATGTTGGGCGAGCTTCAGTCACTGGTGTAAGGTCAAATATTATCTAGTAAGTATCTGAGCTACAGGTCAGGGAAGATCCGAGTTCAAGACCAGCGTTCTTTGCCTTCTGCTGAGATGGAAGCTAATGGGAATGGCTGAGCTCTCAGGAAGCTTAAAAGGTTGATGCCTGTTTGAGGGGTGGAAAGGTGAAAAGAAAGGAGAACAAGTGGCAGTTAAGGGTGTAAAGAGGCCCATATCCCGTTTAAGAATACGAGTAACTGAGGCATGTGTGTAGCCTGAGAGGAAGGAACTGGCCAACACTGAAGAGTTAGGAGGCTGAGTGTGAGAAAGACTTGTCTGTCGTGTGTAAAGAAAGGGAGGGAGATGAGATTTTTTTTCAGGTTTTTTTTTTTCCAGTTATTTGGAAACTACATTTTGGTCTTCAGAAACCAAAAATGTTCAGACGGTTAAAAAAAATTTTTTGAGGTGAACAGTATGAAACACAATGTATCCTTTTTTGCTCCTGTTAATTGCATTGATTTTTCAGATTTAAACTAAAATCTCTGACGATTCAGGAATTATGACTGTGGTTACATCTTTGTTTTGAAGGTTATATTGTATTCAGTGGTCCCCGTCGAGCCAATGGCATCCAAGGTCTTCGATTTATCATCCAATCAGAAAAACCACCTCACTATTTAGAAAGCAGAGTGGAAGCCTTCTTGTTATCCATGGAAAAATCTATAGAAGACATGAATGAGGAGGCCTTCCAGAAACACATTCAAGCCTTAGCGATCCGTCGGCTAGATAAACCAAAGAAACTGTCTGCAGAGTGTGCTAAATACTGGGGAGAAATCATCTCTCAGCAGTATAATTTTGACCGAGGTAAGGTTAAAGAAGCCAGTTATTGACAGCCTATATGTTAGATGTGAACATTTATGTATTAATTCCAGTTAGCATGTGATAGTAGAAACTTAAAAGTTATAATAATAATAGCTCAGAGAGTCTACATGATCTAACAGGTAGAAAGGTGCACCTTAGGGTCAGGTCACATCAACTCTGGGGGATACAAAATGATTGGTGCATAGTCATCACCCTCTCAGAAGAAGGGAAATAAAACATATTTGCGATGTCCTGGAGAAATAAGCTTCTGTATTAATAACTGTGTGGCTATAATATAGTATAGTGTCTGGTAAGTCCCATAGGATAGCAGGGGGTTAGATTTGGAGGCATTTAGGGTTTGGACTTGGAATCAGCAAAACCTGAGTGGGAATTTTGATTCAGAAACTGATTAGCTCTGTGACCCTGAGCAGGTCACTCATCATCCTTCAGTTCTGTTTCTTCCCTCTCTATAAAGTGAAGATAATGGTAACAACAACCGAACGGTTGTTGGTGGGGTTTGGAGGAGATGATATAAGAACCCTGCAAACCTTAAAATGCTCTGTAAGTTATCAGGTATCACCATTATTGTTACTATTGTTAATATGAGCACTCATGAAGGCCTGTGATGTTTAACATTACTTCACGGGGATTGGGGTCTCACTGCAAAGTTCATGGAAGAGAGAATACTTATGTTGAACCTTAAGGGATTAAGTGGGATATTGATAGAAGGAGTTATGAGGGAAAGAGAATTTTATTATGGGAAGAACTGTGAATAAATGAGTATAGAGATAGAGGACAATGGGGTGTGTTTGAGAAGTAGCAGTACAGTTCATTTGGCTTGATAATAGAATAAGGAAAGATGAGGCTGGAAGAATGAGAGGGGGAGGGGTGTCAGGCCATGGAGATCTTATTGCCAGACCAGAGCAGTTGAGACCTTTGGTGGTGAGGGGGAGGAGTGGAGAAAAGTTCTCAACAAGGGGAGAGACATGCTCAGAGTTATGGTTTATGTAAGTAGAATTATTCTGGTAGCAGTAATTCAACTTGAGGCCAGGAAAACCAGCTTGTGCAGAGATCCTTTAGGAGCCTGAAGTAACTATTCAGGCAAGTAGAGTGGGAGTGAAAATTGTGGCAGTGGAAGCAGAATATGCTTCTGGGAGTGGGGTGAGGTATGGGGGGGGAGGGGGTTAAGACCTATGTAACTAAGAGGAAGTAAATAAGACCACAAAGGGGAAGAAACCAAAAATGCTGAGGATCGTGCCTTGGGGGAACAGAACAGTCTGGTAGGAGGAGAACTGGAAGGGAGAGAGTCCATACAACAGAAACCAGAGGAGAAGAAAGAATTCCAGGAAAGAAAAAGTGGCCAGTAATGTCACATAGATGGGAATATGTGTTGTACTGGGATTTCCTAATCATTGTTACTGATGATTTTTGAGAAAAGTGGTTTGAGTAAAGCGGTTAGGGTGAAAGCCAGAAGTGCTGACGAAACCAAAGGCAGTGAATGCAAATGGTTCTTTTGCAGATTGATCAGTCTAAGGAGAGACAGACTGGGCAGTAGCTTGAGTGAGGAAGCAGGATTGAAAAAATTGAATTTAATGGCAAGGGGAACAGATAGATTTGTAGGCAGAGGGCAAGGAGCTAGGGGGAAAAACCCCAAAGACTGGAGATATAAGAGAGAAGATGGCATTAAAAATGTAAAGGAGGACTTTATCCTAGAAACTAGGAGAAAATACATTTTCCTCTGAAGGAGGAGAGAGAGGGGATAGGTGAAGATATGAAAATATTTTTAAGTTAAGGGAAGTTAAAGTGTGGCTCTACTACTTAAATGAATTTAAAAGGCATTCTTCTGCTGAGGATGTGGAGGGTGGGAATCACATGGAATTAGAGACTCAGAAAGAATGGAAAAGGTTTGGAATAGGTGCTATGAAGAATTCAGGAGCGAGTGAAAGAGCTAGAGACAACTGAAAGAGTGACTTGACATCAGCATGGCCCTCATACTTGGCAGATTTCAAGCTCCTAATCCTTATTTCCCATAATATGTCTATCACTTTAGCCTTGACTGAGACATCAAACCCAGGTCTTTTAAAAAGGATTTTGAAATATTTGTTTCCTCAATATTAACCAGTGTAACCTTTAAAGAGTTGATTAATACAATTTTCTCTGTGGTTGGTCACTTAAAATTTGCCCTTTGTTCAGAGAAGTTATAGTGAGAGGTGATAATCATTTTTTTTACTACGTATACCAGATTTATTTTGATTAATATCATGTTATTTTCTTTATTGATTTCTAGATAGCACAGAAGTTGCATATTTAAAGACACTTAGCAAGGATGATATCATCAAGTTCTACAAGGTAAGTTACATGCATACATATAGATGTTAATTAAAAAATGTAGTAGGCAAGTATAAAACTAAAGCAAGTTTGTGGTTATTTGTACATTACGATGGCAGTTTTGTATTTTTAAATTGCCACTTCTCAGCAAAGGCACCTGGAATTTGAAAAATAGTGTCATTTTAATTTTTATTGGTTTATACATACACACACATATATAGGTGAACATTACCCTAGTACTAGTGTAGGCGTTTTGTTCTTTCACATCTTTCTATTTTACTTGTTCCGCACAGCCAAATAAACATGTATCTTTTATTACATGTCCTCTTTAAATAGACAGATATTAAGTCAGACACTTGTGCTTAGCATTTTGCAGTTTTATCTAATTTGATCCTCACAACAACCCTGGGAAGTAGGTGCTGTTATTATCCCTATTTTACAGATGAGGAAACTGAGGCAAACAAGTTAAATGACTTGCCCAGGGTCATACAGCTAGTAATTGTCTGAAGCTGGACTTGAACTTGGGTATTCCTGATTCCCGAGTGAGGGCTTTAGTCATTGTACCACTCAGCTGCCTTTATCTGTTCATTTGATGATTTTTTCTGCTGAGTATGTGCACAGGCAGCAAGAAAGAAGGGGGTAGTATTTTTTTTTTTAATTTAAGAAAAAAAAACCCCAAACCCTGAGTTTCTCATCTAATCCAAACAATCAACCCATAAACTGACCTACCATCTGCAGTCAAGGCATTTGTTACCCCATCTGCCTCTTCCAAACAACTTTCATGTCTTCATTTTGCGTTTTTCCCTCTCTTCAAAACTGTCCATGGTATGTTGAAAGAATGAGAAAAGCAAATAAACAGTGAACAGACTGAACTCAAGAGTTGATAAAACAGTGCCGTTCTTCATAAAGAGCTGCTAGTTCAGAGGGTCAGATTTAGAGCCACTAGAGAGAAAGGTCTCAAGTCCCCTGATTTTTCCCTTCCCCTCCCACCACCTTTTTACAGATGAGGGTCTGAGATAGGAAGGTAAAGTGACTTGCCTAGAGTCACATATCTGGTAAATGTTTTACTGCTCTTTGTGAGCATGACCAAAATACTAAACTTCTCCCTCTGTCTCTGTCTCTGTCTCTCTCTCTCTCTTTCTCTGTCCCTTTTCTCTCTCTTTGTCTCTCATTCTCTGTTTCTCTCACTGTCTCTCTCTGTCTCTGTCTTTCTGTCTCTCTCTGTGTCTTTAAAATGGGTATCATAAGACTCATGCCACCTGAGTTTCATAGTGAGACCTTCAGTTTTTCAAATGCTATAATAACTATTTTTTGGAAAGAATCATTTCAGCATTGAGTGCATTCTTATGCCAGGAGAATGATTTTAAATACTTTGCTATGCAGAAATTTTTCCAGAGAAAAGAAAAGCATTAGTTGAAAATCTTTCTAGACTGCTTTTTAAAAAAGAAATCTTAGAATTCCTTCCAAAGATGTTACAGATTTAAGAATGCAAAATTAATTATTAAGTGTCTAATATATAACAAACATATTGATTTCTAAAAGGTGAAACTTAGAGATGTAAAAGATTAATATTTTTGTAGGTTGCATGTATACACCATGCAATGGGGAGAGCCATGATATGTTCATTTTATAGGACTTGGAGCATCTTTTTATTTTAAATGAATGACTCTTTTATTTTATGACATGGTTGACCATGTCAGAGATGTACTTTCAAGCCTTGTTGGGAATATAATAGCTCCGTTTAACATTGTTTTTGTGGGAAAATGCAATCTCTGCTTTATAACATTTTTAGGAACACACTACACCTAACAGTGACTATGAATGTTAAACCATGTGCAATATTTATTAGGATAACATCTTTAAAAAGAGGGTGGTGCCCACTGAGCCTCCCTAAATAAGGTCCTCTGCTGTGTGAAAATTTTAAGATAGATATCTTGGTACAGTGGTAAAAAAGCCAGCCTCCAAGCCAGAGCCATCTTAGTTCTGGTTCCACCTCTGGCCTCTAGTGGCTGTGTGATCCCTGGGTCACTCATTGTTAGGGCTCTGCACAGCTCCCTGAGTCTAAGGGAGGCAGAGAAGGTGCTGAATTATATTCGTGGAATATTTTCCTTACACCAGTAAAATTGTAGGTCTAGTGCTAAACCTATCCCCAAGATTTGTAAACATGTCAGTGCTCAGCGTCATAGTCTAAAATGATAATGCCTACTTCACCATGAAATTGAGCTCTAAACATTCCACTTAGGCGATCAGTCAAAGAGGTCCTCTCTCCAGTGATGTATATTTCTGTCCACTTGCACCTTGTAACTTTTCTGTGTCTTCCTATAAATCAGTCATGTGAAATCCACTCATCATGCTAGAGGCTTCACCAGGCAGTATGCAGGTATTAATTATGTAATAGTAGTTCCCATTTCTACAGAGCACTGAAGTTTACAAAGTGATTTCCTCACTCCCCTGTGAGGTAGGTAGTATAAGTATTATCCGTTTTACCGATGAGGAAACTGAGACACAAAAGTTAAGTGATGTGTGCCCATGGCCACACGCCAGTGAGTGCAATAGGTATTAACATAACTAGTGAGTTCTTAAGATCAGTAGTGGGGAAGCACCGTTATGCTTTATAAAAAAAAAATTAGTCTCCTAAGGCATTGTATTGTTATACTCTTAACCGCTTTGTAGCGGGTTTTTTTCGGTAATGAAATTTGAGTAACTGCAGCCAGGGAGACCAACACTGGCAGTGCTGCCCCATTCTCCCTGCCTCATTGTGGCTCCCCAGTACTGCAATAGGCAAACCCTCATCATATCTTGCTCTCCCCCTTTTGCCAATCTCAGGCTTCTGGATCATGAACCAGATCTTGTGCAGAAATAGACTCTAGGAGCAGTATTATGTCACTGTGTATGTGGAAAGAAGAAATGATGTGAAGGTTTATGATTATGGTGCCATTAAAAACTGTGATGCTTCTCACAAGAATGAATGAAACCTCTTTTTTTTTTTTTTGAACTTGATGATTGATAGGTCCTGCCTTTACATAGTGCATACTCCAAGTAGCATCTGATGACAAGTTCTGAAAGTGTCAGTTACAGAATGAAATGATGAGATCCCACCCATTTTTGTCTAGTTTGTCATTGTGATTTAAAAAGGGCTCTCTTGTGCAGGAAAACAGTCTTACATTCTTACCATCTTAAGTGGTGATTTATTATTATTACTGTTAGGCAAATAAACATTTGACAGAAGTTAAATTGTTGGTGATTGACTAAATTAATTTTATACTGTCTTTAACTTATGTTTCATAATTATTAGAAAGTATAGGGGGAAGGAAAAAACATTTTTTTAGCACCTGCTATATGTCAAACAGTGTGCTAAGCCCTTTACAAATATTACCTTATTTAGTCTTCACAGTACCCTTTGGAGGTAGGGCAGTGTTAAAATTGAGGAAACTGAGACAGAGGATAAATGACTTGCTCAGGGTCACACAGCTAGTAAGCGTCTGAGGCGGAATTTGAACTCAGTACCATCTTGTCTCCAGGTCCAGTGCTCTATCTATTGTGTTACCTAGCTACATTAGTAAAAGATAAAGGTTATATTTCTCAATATTGATCTTGTTTATCCAAACATGTAAGAGTCAGTAGTTAAGGTTTCTTTACATTTTTCTCTAGTTATTATTTATCTTATATGCATTCATTACTATACCTTAGTATGTAAATCTCAATTACCACATTTACAAAATTGAGAACATTTGGAGATAAAATAATTTATTGGTCTATATATGTACATATCTTAAACACTTTAGAAATGTACTAGAGTTCACACAGAATCATCACCAAGTAAGTAAATAACCAGATTGTACTAATAAATAATACCTATAGGAATGATACTTCTGTATATGCACCCAGAGAGAAGCACTTTACAGTTCTGCTTTCTCTCATTTCCTTAGAGTAGATTTTTTTTCTTTTTTTGCAACAGAGAAGAACACTAAAAAAAGTTAAGTGACTGTCTTATAGCTTATTTGAGTTGGGTAGTATGTATTGCACCATGGATCATTAACATTCTTGTTTTGTATTCTGTGCTCTCCAACCTTTTCTTTTCAAAACATAGCTGTTGAACTCTGAATTGTTGAAGGTTGGGAGTAAGGGAAGTATCCCTCCTCTCATGTTAAGTAGTGAAAATTAAATTAACCATAGGACAATGAAAACTTACTGATGAAGGAACAAGCGAAGAAAGCAGCCATGGAAAATATGTTAGTAAAGGGGAAATACTGAGAGAGAAATATCAAGAGCTCATATTAAGTGGGTCAAACTTTGCCAGTGACTAGAGAAGAAATGCACTGACATTGATGAGGGTTGTTCTGTTCGTCCTTCATTTTCGAACAGGTTTTAGGGAAGATGAGAGAGAGAGAGAGAGAGGGAGAGAGGAGAGAGAAAGACAGAAAGGAAAAGAATTCTAGCCAGTAAACCCCAAGTTAGGATGAGCTGACTTACCCAGGTACCTGGGTTCCCATTCAGGCAGCTCCATCTACCCACAGGTTGTATTCATCCTTTGTTTTTTGAAGAGGACCATGACATCAAAGAAATGATGACATGACATGCACTTGACTTAATCAGGCTGACTGGAGATGACCCAGGATACAATAGGAGACCTTGGTCTTTTAGGCTAAGGCTTTTTCCGGGTACTCACTTAAAGTGAGGTAATGGCTACTCACTGAATAGACCTCTTTAAAAAGTAGTCAGGGGATGGCTCCTTTAAGCAGAAAAGAGAAAAACAAGTAAATACATAAATCAAATTGGGAGGCGTAGGAGCCTCAAGGTTGTTGTTCTGACCAGAAACAGTTACTATTGACTTGCACTGTAAGCCAGGAGGTTCCAGAAACAGCCATCGAGTGGAGCTTGGGCAGGGACTCATGCTTGTTCAATCTATGGGCTTCACAGTGCAGTGGGTCTGAGATTTTAGGGAAGACAAGAAAAAGAAAGAGAGAGAGAGAGAATGAACTCATTTGGATCAGTTCTTGTGGACCTTAATGGAGGGAAACAGTAAGCATCGGATCTAGAGGGGAAGTGTGCTTTACTGTAGCATCACTTTAAGCACTTCTTGAACTAAATTTGGCAACAGTAAACGGTTTCTGGACATGCAACCACTAAAAATAAATCAAATGGGAGATGTTTTGCTTGTCTGTGTTGCATCATGCAACTTCATTCACTGCAGCCTTGATTCTGAACACAAAACATGCACACCTGGCATCGCGCATGCTGTCATGTCACATCATGCAGTACCAACAAACGCTGCCAAAGCATCAAAAGGGGTTGCGAGTAGAAAAAGTTTAAGAAGTCCTGCCTTTTCTGTACAGCCTGATGGAGATAACACCAGCTTCTCTCCTTGATTCCTGGTATCCCTTCTCTGTACTTGTATTATTAGCTCCTTGGGCAGTCTTTTTTTGTATTCCTGTAGCACTGAGCATAAATTAAGTTCTTGATAAAGAATTTCTGACTTAATTGCTTATGCCTGGGAATTTAAACTCTTTTCTGCTTTAAGAGATGGTCATACAGATTTCTGAATTAAAGGTCCTTGTCACTGCCCTGCTTCTGATAGGAACCTGATTGCCTTCATGATAACCTTCCCCAGGTGTAGAGGAGTTCAGGCTACCAGACAGTGCTTAGAGTGGTCTTGGCATCACATTTTAAATGAGAATTTCTAGGGATTATGAAATGTGCTGCTGATATACACTGGCCCCTCAGCCCTATTCCTGTAATCTCTCCTCACCTCAAAGATACAGTTTGAGAGTTGTAATGCTTCTTTCCTTCTGTGGTTATACCTCTGCCACAGGGAGTGGCTGTACTTGGTGTGGGGAGAGAATGGATGGTAAGGGAAGAAGGGAATGCTTTTTGTGCCAAACTTTTTGCCTGACCATCTCCTTACTGGCCTCATTTTCTTGAAGAGGTATGGTTACCAGCCATGTGAAGGAGATATTTCAATGTGAAGCCCCATCCTAATGGAGATTTTAAGATTGTTATTGAAATAAAATTCTCAGTTTTGAAGGAAGATGAGGAACAACAGCCAAAAAGAAGACATGCCACTTAAATAGTATCTTCCACAAGAAGAATTGACCCACTTCCTCAGTTGCTAGTGCCCTCTTTTCCAAACTGCCGTTAGCTAATTTGTATTAATTTTTTTATCCTCTTATTGACTATATATATGTCTATGTGGGGGTCTACACATACATGCACTTTTCCATTCAAATGGTGGGAGCTTCTTGCATGTAGTAATTATTACATTCATTGTATTTGTATCCCCTGGCACCTGGCACATAGTAGGCATTCAATATACACCTGCTGATTGAGTTACTCACTAACAGGCATCAGCATATTTCTCCATGTCGGAGCCTGATCAGCAAAGCACCTTGTGCCATTCCTAGCTTTGTACCTAGCATTTTTGAATCTTTGGATTTAAGAATATTTAAACTTAGCAATATGTAAAAAAAAAAATCTTTATTTTTCCCTTAACTCTTCTAAAGTGTGTTTTATTTCAGAATATAAATATTCATGAATTTGGATCAGTTGTCACTACCAAATGAAGAGCATATTTACTGAATGCTAAAAATGGCCTTTTTATTCTTAATGTTTCTTTTCTGTCCAAACAGCCAAACCATTGATTGCTACAATATAAAACTAGTTTTGGTGCAGAAAGCAACATATACAGTCACACAGTTGCCATGTTGAAAATAGCATTTCTCCCTTTACTTAAGTCTCATCTTTTGCCCTTATGGCAGTGTTGCTAAATGTTACTAAATGCATATAGTAGAAGTCTTTTTCTCCTCATTTTATAATTTGGTCTCTGCTTCACTATAATCAAGACTGCACACTTTCCTTCTAGCTTACGTTATAACATTATTGAAACAGTTTTTCAGGATTGATACTAACCTTGCCTTTTAACCAGTTAATTTTTTTTTTCATATGGTTCTCTCCCATTTACTCTATCAGAGACAACAGCTGATTATGCCTTTTCTTTGCAGGAAATGTTGGCTGTCGATGCCCCCAGGAGGCACAAGGTATCTGTTCATGTTCTTGCCAGGGAAATGGATTCCTGTAAGTACTATATCTATTCCATGTTTTACTTAGATTTTTTAAAAAGCTCCAGTAACCTTCAGTTATTTTGTATTTCATTTATGCTAAATGCCAGGTGGATGGTTTGGGTAGTTGAGTGGTTACCCAAAGCCCAACAATAATATTCTTCATTTTGTGCTATGGAGTGGAAGGGAAGTGTGGGCGTATCTTGGACTTTGAGATGATTAGAATGGATCTGATCAACTGGGGATGTCTCGATTTTTTTCCCCCCAGGAATAGGATTTTTCCGTAATCAAAATAGTGTCTCTAACAGTTGTGGGTAACAATTAGGACATAATTAGAATAAGACAGTTTTGTGCACAGGTTTATGACAACTTTCTCCCCCAAAATGAGTAGGCCCCCACTCACGAAGACTCCTAGAGAAGATGTATGCTAAGTGAAGCCAGGAAGAGTACAGTATCAGTTCTCTTACGTTGTGTTGATAAATTTCATTAAAATTCCCTCCATGTGATTAATCAGATATGCCTACTTTGTGTACTGCACAAGATTTATTTTCTCCTTCAAGCTCCAAGTTTGTGGATTAGTACTCATTTATGGCTTGTTAAAGAGCATGGAGCTTCCATTGGATAGATATTTCTGCCTTCTCCACCCCTGTAGTTTATTTCTCCATATTCACTCTAAAATGCTTCCCTAAAGGTGTTCCCAGTTTCATTTCTCATCTTGGGTAATCTTTCACACTTGGCAGCACAGATTTTCTTTACTAACCATGCATATGAGCACCCCTTGGGGCCTTGTAGAAAATAAGGCACAAGTTTAAAGCTTTTAGTGAATAACTTATTACCAATGGGAGCTATTTGTTTTGGTTTTGGTTTAGTATTTTCTTGGGTGTGAGAAGTACTCTTAAGGGTTTTTGACCTGCAGCTTCCTAATTATCTGATTGAAGCAATTGAATGGTTAATCATCCAGAGATGCCAGTGTTGTGACCTTCACTGTCACAGGAAGATCACTGTTCCTCAGCTTTTAAAATCATCCTGCCAGAGGGACTATACCCTAGGTACCTTGCACCCTCCTACCAGGCTAAAGCTGTGTTCTTGTAAGAGGGTGAGCATTTAGCTGAGTAGGAAAGGAAGAGAGAAGACCTATTGCAGGAACTGGTTTTTGACATCAATAACTAAAGAATTTTTATTGAATTTAAAGCAACATTTTTTGCAACAAGTCTTAAAGTTATTACAGTCATATTGTGATTTTTGTTTTGAAAGGAAACTGCAGCAAACCAGATATTTAATTGTCTTTTATATTAGAAACTTGATGGATTTTTTTTTTCCTCTGGGTATGCCAGTTAAAAGCCCTGTGTGATACATAACTCCTGTCATTTTGTAGGTCCTGTTGTTGGAGAGTTTCCATGTCAAAATGATGTAAATTTGACACAAGCACCAGCCTTACCCCAAGTAAGAAAGCTAAATCTTTACTGAAAATGTTGTATTCAGATGATTATACAAAGAAGGAAGAGACGTGTTATTTTATATGCAGCCTGTGCCTGAGAGGCTTGGGATCCCAGGGTATTAATAGAATTTCAGTTCTGTGCGACTTCAGTTCCTTCATTGGCCCAGCCCAGAAGTTTGGATGGTCCTCTCATTTTATGACTCCCAGGGGTTTGAAGTGTTCTCTCTTTTCAGCTTGATGAGGGAGGAGCTTAACCATGGTTTCTCTTCAATAAGGATCAGCCACTTCTTTTGAAAAGATGGCATTGACTTTGCTAAGCTCTCCCATGCAGCAAAGAAGGGGGAGGGGCGCTCCCAGAGGAAGAGGGCAAGGAATACCGGAGGCTGCCTGGCCGAAAGCAGCCCTAGCTTAATGCCATAGGTTTATGTAGAAATCTCCGTTATCCTCTGTCCACTGTGGAGGGAGAAATCAGATGTTTTGCATTAGCAGTTTTGAAAATCTGAGCCCTAACTGTTGTGTGTACAAGACAACAATATTGCTCTGTTATTTCCAATCTACCTCTTCAGTTAAAAATACTAAGAATTGTTTCTTTTTACCCATAACTGCAGCCAGAAGTTATTGAAAACATGACGGAATTCAAGCGGGGCCTGCCTCTGTTTCCCCTCGTGAAACCACACATAAATTTCATGGCTGCAAAACTCTGAAGAACCCAACTAATGGAAAAAATGCAAATGGATCAGCATTCTCATGTCTTCAGCAGGGTTCAGAGTGAACACATGTTCTTATTAGGGAGACTGTCTGGCCCATTTTAGGAGTTTCTGGTTCATTGAAGATTCATACTGTATTAGAGACAGATGATTAGAAAAAGTAATTGCAGTCAAATGGCATTATGTAGAGTATTAAAAATCAAAACTAATTAAAATATTAAAGTCTTGTAGATGTAGTATATTTTTAGAATGTTACATACCTGTTCAAATATTTAAACTTCCCTTCAATTACTAATAGACATCCCCCAAACATAACATTTCTTAAAATGTTAAAACTGCTCCCACAGAATGCTCCTCTCTAACTCTGTAAAATATTCATTTGTCAGACAAAAAAATGCATTAACAAGCCTTTGCTGTAAAAAAGATCCCTAACTTGATAAAGAAGGCTTCAAGGCTTTTTGAAAGGTGATGTTGTTGGGTAACACCTTTTAAGAAAAAAATTGATCCTCAAAAAAAAAAAATGCTTTCTACTGGTTTATTTAATAAGATCTATGGTGAATATAAAATTTGACAGATAATGGACGAGAAAATACCTTTTTCTTTTACTGGTGAAATCATTGAATGTGTAGGCATGGTTTTAATCTTTTATAAATATGAACACATTTTATATTCAAATTAGTAGAATGGCTGGAAACCCTAGTCTGTCCCATTTATTTATAGTTCCAAAAACACTATCCTTTTTATCAGTTTTATCCCATATTGAATTTTCTCAGGATCACTGTGTGTCCATTTTCTTTCTGGTTAAAATGATTTTCTTTAATTGCAGTTCCTCTTGTTTCTGAGTGGTCTGTGGCATTCATCACTTTTACTTCTTCCCATTCACACACTGCTACCTTAGTTTAACAAGCACAGTTAGAGTCCCTTGAGGGAGTGCCTGACACATTCTTCCAACCTCAAGTGATGTTGTCAAAGCATGCCCAGCTGCACAGTGCATCAGAGTTGGCCTCCTGGACTTGCGGCATCGAACAGAAAAGGAGTATGTGAGGTCTGTGAACAGCAGAATCTTGTTCCCATGTGGATCACGAGGGTGAGGCGGTATCAGAGCCATGTTTTTTGGTAGTCCTTGTGGAAAATAAAACCCCAGATTATTTTTAACAGCATGGATTTTCTAAAATTCTTAAATTGTTCATAGTCTTACTATGTTGATAAATTAATGCCTTAAAATGTTGCTAAATTACTTTAAAAATAAATAGAAAGTAACTGAAGTGAAATAACTGAGGCTTTTATCCCTGAGCTTTTTTTTCTTCAGATGAAGTTAATATAGTAGATTCATCTGCTTTTAAAAATATTTGCCATTTTCAAAACTTACTTCAAATGAAATTGTGGAGATATGCTGATTCTATATGCTGGTATCTGTGACATTAGGCTGTCAAACCTGGAACCAGTTGTAATAAACTGAATTCTCAGAACAGCCAGTCACCTCAATTTTAATGTGACATGGCTTCCTTATGTAAAGTCACAACTTTTCGCATCTAAGTTTTTATACTTGCCATTTTTCAAATCTAAAATTGGGGGCATACAAACTGGGGCAAAAGTAATTATAATCACAAACATGGAGGCTGCCTTTGAACACTTGGCCCCATTTCTACTTGCAGATGAGCGGTGCTATAATGGTCTTTTTACCCTTTGCCTTCAGGACCTGATTTTCTGAAGGCTTTTGTCATCCATCAGGAGGTTTATGTGTTTATCATTCCCTTCTGGTTATATGTATTTATAGAATATGCAGATTATTACCAAGCTGCAGATATAAACAAAGTAGATATAAAATGGGCTGGAGTGTACAAACATGCCCAACAGTCCATTAAAATCCACTGGGTAAAACTTTTATGTAGAAAATGAAGTACTATGGATGCAATTTTAACTTTTTTTAAAAATTGGATGAAATTTAACAGTATCAAATAATTTTTATGAGGAAAGTCTATTTTTTAAGTTCTGGAAGTTGGCTTGTGTGGTATGCCAGAACCGTACCTGTGCTCCAGCCTTTTACCCAGTTTCTGAGTTGATCTAACAGCCCAGTTTGATAACTCAGGCATATTTAATGGGTCATTTCAATGGATCCAAAGCTGCAGTGTCTATAAGCAATAACAGACTACCTAGGATACTGTTATTTACTCTTAGTGCTTGTTAAATACAATTTGTGAAAGAAACCGTAAATTATTAGTTCCATGTAACTTTTTAAAAGATTCTTTTGAGTAGTTGATGTGGAATTGAGAGCATGTGACAGCCAGTGTGGCCGTGTGCTGGGGTTATCCTGTTTACAAATAAATGGTCTGAATTTAACCTGCAGAGTTTGCTTTCGTATTCTTCTTAGTTTACCATTTTTTGGTAGAGTAAGTAATTATTAATTGATTGACCACCTGATGTGCTAAGGAGTAGCTAAACCAACCACAAGCCAGACTGGAGACTATTTTCAGATTTTTTTTCCACTTACGCTTTTTGGCAGCTTTCAGCAGTTAAGAGTATTTGAAATTGGAGTAGAAAAAGCAAGTTGTTTCTGATGTAGAAAAGCTTGATGTTCCAAGAGAAAAATCAGGTAGCATTGATTCCAGCCCAACAGAAAATGGCTCCCCTTAATAGATGTGCACAGAGCAGCACATTTACCAATGAAGGGATGCCACTTATCCCATTCTCAAAGTACTGCTCACTTTTAATGTGCTGGAAGATTCAAAGGCCAGTTTAAATGAACATTCAATGCCTCCTGCTGGTGTCTCTGTCGTTCCTCAGGAATGTCCAGGACCCTTCTGGTCATCTGGGACCTGCTGGTCTTTGCCAGTTCCAGCATCTGACTCCCTCCCAGTCCAAAGAGTCCAGCCTTATGAGCTATCCCTAACTGCTTAGTCCAAGCAGCCCTGTTTTGGTTGTTTCCTGCAGGCCTCAGCAAAGCTGTCCATGTAACCCAGTCAGCATTTCCTTTGACCAATTTAGTAGCAGCATCCAGAAGAGTTTTCTACTGGGGTAACAGTGCAGAGGTGACCTTTGGCTTGGTCAGTACTGTTTCCACAAGGATAAAAAAACAAAGTAGAAATTTCCCTGTATGTGTCTCCCTCCTCCAGGAGTAGCATCAGCCTGTCCTCTCTTTACTTGTAGTTACTCCCCATTGATGACTCTGAGAATCACCACTTCTGTTGTACCACTTTCATTTATGATCGGGATGACGGTTCTGTTAGCTTATTGCAGAGAAATTCAGTTGATAGAATTATTCACTCTCCTGGCATTCTCTTCAGAGATGGTTGCATTTTCATTTGCTCCCATCTTAGGTTACTTTCAGGTTACATAATAACTTACTCATGTAATATTTTAAAATTTGCAAAGCACTTACCCTACATCAACTTAGTCTAATCATAACTCCTAGGGTTTAGTGCTACAGATACTCCCATGGATGAAGAAACAGGTTCTGACATTAAACAACTTGCCTGTGATTACAGAGCTGATGTCAGAAGCAAGATTTGAACCGAGGTTTTCAGCAGAGTAGCTTCTACACTACTTTGTCTCGAAGTATCTTACCAAGTAGTTCTAACTTCCTGGTGTGTTGTTATGCTTTAGTGATAAAGTTGGAAATAATTTTAATTTTTGTATGTGACTGTTTTCAGAATGTTTTCACATGCCCTCTTATTTGACACAACTGGCTCTTGAGGTAAAAGTAGAACCAATGAGATAATCTATATAAAGTACTTTGCAAACCCTAAAAGGCAAGTAAATATGAGCTCTTGTAATTAGGACTATAATAAAACTCACCAAAAAAAGCGTAATGCCTTCCAGGTTACCGAGAAGTAGAATATAGACTAGAATCTGCATCTCCTGATGTCTCTTGTTCCACACCCTCTAGTAGGTATTCACACCAATGTCACCACAATTAGGCTGTGCCTTACTGGACTACCGGGATACAGTCATGCTCTCCAAGAGCCCCCTTCAAAAATCACATGGAGAGCTGTAGCTCATTTTGAATTTGTGAAGTTCATAAAGGTCTGAGCATTTACGTGTGGGCCTTTGGCTCTAGAGAAGGATATTACAGCACATTAGAGAGCTTGTGATCTACTAGGTACTCTGTCTTTAGAAACTACTTGACCAGAGAATAAGTGAGAAAATGCACTTCCCTCTCCTTTTTTGTGGGTATGTGTGTATGTGTGGAGGAGAGCATGAGTATGGTGGAACATTGAATATGTTGTCAAAAACAGTTGATATAATGGTGGATTTTGCAGAATTGTGTATTTTCTCTTTTAAAATGTTTGTTGCAAGGAAGAATTAACCAGAGAAAGAGAGAGAGAAGGGACATATTTTCAAATCAAGGAGATAAAGAAACAAAAGATATCAACAAAAATTAGATTTTTTTTTTACAAGTACCTTATTAGACCTGGTTAAATATTTTTCCAAATAGATTCTTGTTCCTGCTGCAGCCACATGCTTAAAAACAAAGAATTACTTATAAATATTGTTACAAATGTTGGTAATTTGGTATTTCTAGCCACTAGACATTTAGCAGTACAAAACAGTCCACTGTACATCTCCACTAATAAAGGTTTAGTTGGAATGGGCACAGGGAATGCCAGGCCCAACAAGCTACCAATTGGACATTTTATCAAGTTGTCCTGCAGTAGAATTGTGGGTAAGCCACTTTATGATCCTGAGCCTTAGTATCTTTATAAAATGAGGATGGATCAGCTCTAAAATCCTAAATATAAATTTCAGATTCTATAAATATGGCTCTCGTGATGCTCTGACGCCCTTTCTGAGGACATTTTGCTCCAACACTTAGCATATCACTTAGAACTGCAACAGGAAAAGTGCCAAGATGACCCACATTCTTGGTTTGAGAAGATTGTAATTTATTATGAATGGCCTCTTCTGAAGACTGATTTTTCTTCTAGTGAAACGATAATTTGCTCTCCAATGAGAGACATTTTGAATGATTTAAATTCCTATTTGCCATAATGGAATAATAATATTGTGACTTGTGAATCAGAATATTAAATTTTATGTCATTACATTTTTTTCTTTCATATAGTTTTCTTTTTGGTGGGAAAAAAATCCTGAACTGTAGAATTCTTCAGACAGATTCTCCATTGTGGCCAATCTTGAGGCATAGAAGATGAAACACTATCCTCTATTAACACCAGCACTTATAGTAGGCCTTCCAACAGGACACATGCTTCTTATACTTCTCTAATTGAAAAATTGTAATAGCAATAGATAGCATTTTAAAAAACTGTCTTGCTAGGCGTTAGGAAAACGAGTTTAAATCTCACCTCCACAAATGTGAAAATAGCCAAATGTGACCTTGGACAAGTTACTTCATGTTCTTTGCCCTCTGTTTCCTTTTTTTAAAAAAAATATTACTTAATTTCAGCCTTCTTTTAAAAAAATTTTGAGTTCCAAACTCTCCTTCCAGGCCCTTCCTCACCCACTGAGAAAGACAAGCAGTATAACAATTATACATATGATATCGCACAAAACTTAGCCATGCTGCCAAAAAAAAAGATAAGAAAAAAAATTATACTTCAGTTTATACTCAAGAGTTCATCAGTACAAGTAGCTAAATCTTTCATGGTTGATTGCTATAAGTGTGTTAGAGTGATCTGGTTCTATTCACTTCACTTTGCACCAATTCATATGGGTCTTCCCAGGTTGTTGTTATTTTTTTAAACATCCTTGTCATGATTTCTTATAGCACAATAATATTCCATTGGGGAAGCTAGGCAATATTATATTGGATAGAGTGCTGGGCCTAGAGTCAGGAAAACTCCTATTCCTGAATTCAAATCGAGCCTCAGACACTAGCTGTGTAACCCTGGATAAATCACTTAACCCTGTTTGCCTCAGTTTCTTCATCTATAAAAAAGAACTGGAGAGGGAAATTGCAAACTTCTAAAGTATCTTTTTTAGAAAATTTATTTATTTTTAGTTTTCATTCATTTCTACAAGATTTTGAGTTCCAAATTTTCTGCCCTCTCCGTACTCTAAGACACCGTGCATTCTGATTACCCCTTAACCCTTTCCCCAATCTACCCTTCCTTCTGTCACACCCCTGCCTTCCCTTATCCCCATCTCCTCTGTTTTCTTGTAGAGCAAGATAGGTTTCTATACCCCCGTTACCTGTATTTCTTATTTCCCAGTTGCATGTAAAAACAATTGTTAACATTCATTTTTAAAATTTTTGAGTTCCAACTTCTCTCCCTTTCTCAATCCCCACCCATCTCCACTGAGAAGGCAAGCAGTTCAATTTCAATATAGATTATACGTGTGTAGTTATGCAAAAGACTTCCACAAAAGTCATGTTGTGAAAGACCATCCTATCTTGCTACCCATTTATTCTGTTCTCTCTTTTGACCTTGTTCCTCCCCAAAAGTATTTACTTCTAATAACTCCCTCCATTTGCCCTCCCTTCTATCATCCCCCTCACACCCTACTTATCCCTTTCTCCCCTACTTTCCTGCAGTGCAAGATAGATTTTTCATACCAAATTGAGTCAAATGTGATGAGAGTAAGTTTCATTTTTCCCTCTCACCTCCCCCCTTTTCTCCTCCATTGAAAAAAGTTTTTCTTGCTTCTTTTACAAGAGATAATTTGCCCCATTCCATTTTTCCCTTTCTCCTCCCAATATCTTCCTCTTTCACCCCTTAATTTTATTTTTTTAGATAGTCCTTCCTATTCAGTTCACCCTGTGCCCTGTCTGTATGTATATAATCCCTCCAACTACCCTAATACTGAGAAAAGTCTCAAGAGTTATAAATATTATATTTCCATGTAGTAATGTAAACAGTTCAACTTTAGTAAGTCTCTTATAATTTTCCTGATTACCTTTTCATGTTTCTCTTGATTGTTGTGTTTGAAAGTCTGATTTTCTATTTAGCTCTGGTCTTTTCATCAAAAATGCTTGGAAGGTCCTATATTTCATTGAATGATCATTTTTTCCCCTGAAGTGTTACACTCAGTTTTTCTGAGTAGGCAATTCTTTGTTTTAATCCTAGCTTCTTTGACTTCTGGAATATCATATTTCAAGCCCTTTGATCCCTTAATGTTGAAACTACTAGATCTTGTGTTATCCTGATTGTATTTCCACAATACTCAAATTGCTTCTTTCTGGCTGATTGCAATATTTTCTCCTTAATCTGGGAACTCTAGAATTTGACTACAATATTCTTAGGAGTTTTTCTTTTGAGATCTCTTTCAGGAGGTCATCAGTGGATTCTTTCAATATTTATTTTACCCTCTGGTTGTAGAATGTCAAGTCAGTTTTCCTTGATAATTTCATGAAAGATGATGTCTAAGCTCTTTTTTATGATCATGACTTTCAAGTAGTCCCATAATTTTTAAATTGTCTCTCCTGGATCTATTTTCCAGGTCGATTGTTTTTCCAATGAGATATTTCACATTGTCTGCTATTTTTTCATTCCTTTGGTTTTATAATTTATTGACTTGCTCCATTCTGATCTTTAAGGAATTATTTTCTTCAATGAGCTTTGGGAATCTCCTTTTCCACCTGGCCAATTCTGCTTTTTGATGCATTATTCTCTTTATTGATTTTTTGCATCTCTTTTGCCATTTTGGGTTAGTCTATTTTTTAAAGTTATTTTCTTCAGCACTTTTTTGGGTCTCCTTTAGCAAGCAGTTGACTCATTTTTCATGATTTTCTTGCATTGCTCTCATTTCTCTTCCCAATTTTTGCTCTACTTCTCTTACTTGATTTTAAAAGTCCTTTTTGAGCTCTTCCATGGCCTGAGACCAATTAATATTTTTATTGGAAGCTTTGGATAGAGGAGCTTTGACTTTGTTTTCTTCTGTTTGCAAGCGTTGGTCTTCCTTTTCACCAAAGTAAGATTCCGTGGTCTGATTCTTTTTCCAGTTTTTTCTCATTTTCCCAGCCATTTACTTGACTTTTGAGCTCTTTGTCAAGGTAGTTCTCTGTTTCCAGTTGGAGTGAGGGGTGTACTGTCAGCTGCTCAATCCCTCCACAATCTGTGGGCCTAGAACTCCAGAATCAGTGGCAGCAGCCGCCCCTGCTGCTCCTGTGGCTGCCTCAGGTTTTCCTCCACTCCCTCCCACTCTGCCACTCTGGGACTCAGGCCAGATCACTCCACTCTCCTGCACTGGTCCCACAGGCTTTCCCCACTGACCTTCCACTTTAACCTCTGCATTTTGGGGTCATAAAGTCTGGAAACCACCACAGGTGAGAGAAATTCAGTCTCTCCAAGGCCTGCTCAGATCCCCTCTGCGCACTTGCAGCCCACACTAGACTGTACTCTGCTCCCAGTGTGGCGCGATAGACACTTCCCAGGGACCTTCCAGGCTGTCTTGGGGTAAGATTTGCTTCACTCCATCATTCTGTGGGTTCTGCAGTTCCAGAATTTGTTTAGAGTTATTTTTTACAGGTATTTGACTGGGCTTGGCTGGAGCACACTAGAAAGTCCATGCTGTCACTCTGCCATCTTCTACTTCACTATCTTTGCCAAGAAAACTCCAAATAGGATCATGAAAAGTTGGGCACAACTAAATTACAAAGTATTCCATCACAATCATATAGTACAACTTGTTCAGCCATTCCCCACTTGATGGGGCATTCCCCTCAATTTCCAATTCTTTGCCACCACAAAAAGAGCTGCTAGAAATACTTTTGTACATATGGGTTCTTTTCCTTTTTCTTTGATCTCTTTGGGATGCAGACCTAGGAGTGGTATTGCTGGGTCAAAGGGTATGATGCACAGTTTGCTATACTGTTCATATCCTCCTATCATTTGTCAATTGGGGAATGGCTTGTATTCTTATAAAATTGATTCAGTTCTCTCTGTACAGTAAGCTTTTGTACCTCTTTTTCCACTTAGCCAATTCTGCTTTTTAAGGAGTTCTTTTCTTCAATGAACTTTTGTGCCTCTTTTATCATTTAGTCAATTCTGTTTTCTTGAAGTGTCATTTTCTTCAGTGCCTCTTTTACTAACCTGTTAATTCTCCCCTCCCCTTTTTTTTGGAGGAGAGAACACCCTAGGCAGTTGGGATTAAGTGACTTGCCCAGGGTAACACAGCTAATAAGTGTCAAGTGTCTCAAGCTAGATTTTAACTCAGGTCCTGACTCCAGGGCCAGTGCTCTATTCACTGAGCTACCTAGCTGCCCCTGCTTCTCTTTTCATAATTTGCTAATATTACTCATTTCTTTTCCCAATTTTTCCTCTACTATTCATCTCTCATTTTTTGAACTTCCATGGATTCTTGCTGTTCTTGGTTCCAATTAGTGTTTTTCTTTGAGGCTTTGCTTGTAGCTTGTTTTCTATTGTTTTCTGAGTTTGTCTTGGTTTTCTCTTATACTGTAGTAGCTTTATTATTTGCTCATTTTTCCAGCCTATTTCTTGACCTGGAACTTTATGTTAAAGTTGGACTCTTCTTACTCAGCGATGAGGAAGCACTGTTCCAAGCTTTGGTATGCTATTTTTACAGCAGTTCTGGGGGGTCTGCAAGCTTTCTAGGTAGTGTTGTCTTGGGAGAGGTGTGGTTGCTCGTCTCCTAGTCTACTTCCTGGTCTTTACCCAGGAAGGGCCCTGTTCTTCTGTAGCCACAAACACTAGCATTCCTGCTGGTGGGAGCAGGACCCCTGCTCCTTTGTGTCCTGCACCTAGTGTCAGCTCAGGGTAACCTTTGTCTGATACCCTTAACCACCTCTGGCCTGAGCCACTCCCACTGTTGCTACTTCTCCTGTTGTTGTGTCCACCCCTTCTGTAGCCACCATCTCTAGTGCCCACCATTGCTTGCCCTTTGGGTGCAAATGGTGTCATAGACTTCTCCTACAAACCTCTCAAGTTGTCTTGGGCTGGAAAAATGTCTCACCCTGACCCTTTATTGGCTGTAGGCCAGAACTGTATCTGACATTATTTTAAAGTTTAGAATGAAATGTTGGCAGAATTCAGCAGGTTTACTGCCTTTACACTAGCATCTTGGCCCCACCCTCCTGTCCTCTTTTTTCTTATTTGAAAAATAAAAAGATTGTTGTGGTCTCTAAAGTTACTTCCAGCTTTAAATTCTTTGAGTACCTGAGTCAAGACCTGGGTTTGAGTTCTGGCTCTGATATATGCCATGACCCCAGACAAGTCACTTTACCACTGTGACTTAGTCTCCATTTGTAAAATTGGGCTAATGATTCTCACAGTCCCTTCCTCGTAGGGTTGTAAGGAAGGCATTATCAGTAGTTCATTTTTTTTTTTTTTTAATTTTCTTTGTAGGTTTTCTGGCAGATGTCTGAGGGGCTTTTTTTCGGAGGAGTTGCAAAGTTCTCTAAGCTGTAAGGAGCCTAGAAAACAGCCTTGAGGGCATCTTTAACTACTCTCAAGACTGAGAAATGTGGGCTCTTTTCTGAAAGAAAAACTTGTACCCAATCCCCATTGCTAGAGATAGCCTCCAGACCATTTTATTTTTAAATCTTAAGCTTAGGAATCTTTTTTAAGTTTAATTTTGTTTTATTTTCAGTTCTAAATTATTTTTCTGCCATGTATACACACACACACACACACACACTCATATATGAACTCTGCAGTGAATCCATCACTTTAATGTTGGAAGTAGGTAGCATATTTTATAAATATCTCTAGAACTGTGGTTGATCATTATGTCAGAGTTCCTAAATCTTTTAAAGTTGCACACCAAACTTGGTTACACACTCCTGTCAGTACATTTCCCCACTTCTCCCCGTAGATATGCTGGGGAATGAGAAACAGATTTGTAGGGAATTTTTCCAAGAGCATTTTTGTAGCTCATGCAGGTGTTCGGTTCTACCTGCTCTAAGGGACCCAGCTCAGAATAGGAATCAGTATGGGAGCTTGCAGAGTTGTAAGAGGAGATAGAGGTATGGAGTGTTGGCCTATAATGGGTATGAGAGTAGGTATGATTGTGTCAGAGACAAGCCCCATGAGCTTGGGAAGCAGAGGAGGTGGGGTGTGTTCCATATAATCCTTTGGTTGATCACACACACCTCCTAGTCAGATTATGGCTCCTACTTCAGAGACTGCTGCTCTAGATTTTAGACCACTGATTGCTTTAGAGCAGCCTTCTAGGCTCCAGAGCATCTCTTCTCAAAAGCAAACAGACCCCATTAGGGAACCACAGCTCTATCACTTTGCTTTTATCTTCTCTGCTTAACTGTTTCCCAGTGTCTTGTTGCCTTTGTACTTCAAACAGCTTGAGGCCTGGACATTGTCACTATCAGGATTGTAAGCTAACAGCTTTTAAATCTGGGACCAACCACATAAAAATGTACCCCCAGTACAGTTATGGAGTAGATTGGAGTGGGGAAGGGTTGTGGAAGGATACCCTAGAACGCTGTGGGTCTGCTGTTGGGAGATTGAGGAAGGGGACCTTGAATCAGCTACTGCTAGAGTCAGAAAAAGGGAAGGGAGACTCCATTTGGAAGCTTCTTGTTTTAGCTAACTTTTGCTAAGTAGGTAGTGAGTTCAGGTATTTCTATGCTGGGGAAGGACTCCAAAGGGCCGAAAACCCCTGCTCTGAGTTTCAGTGCATTGGTCAAAGTTCTTCTCTGCCACATTTCAGCAGTAACCATAGTGATTCCGAAAGGAGGTGCATGTAGAGTACACACACACACCCTTTTCAAGGAGTTTACCATGAGTCTACCTCCCAGACTTTGTCTCTGAACTTAAGATACTTTTGTCTTGCCTTACAACCTGACCTTGTCTCTAGTTCTCTCCAAATCAGGCTTTCATGCGCATACACACACATGCATACGCACATGCACATGTGTATGTGTACATACATGCATATACACAGACTCATGGTGAATTGCTTGAAGAGGGTAAGTGTGGATTCTAGATGAAAAGGGTGGTGAAGAGGCTGTGATCAAAGCTGATATTGGGTGGGGGCAGACCTTTGACCAACATATTAAAACTTTACACATATATGTACATATGTTCATGTTATATATGTGTATACACACAGAGGGTAGTTCGTGAGAGTTAGGGATTCCAGGAGAAGCCTGGAGTCAGGAAGACTCTTTGTCCCACATTCACATCTGACTTAAAACACTTACTATCTGGGTACCCTGGGCAAGTCACTCAACCCTGTTTACCTCAGTTTCCTTATCTGTAAAATGAGATGGACAAAGAAGTGGCAAATCACTTCAAATTTTTGCCAAGAAAATCTCAAATGGCATCACAAAGAGTTGGACATGACTGAAAAATAACTGAAAATATAGATAGATAAATACACAGTTATTTGTGTGTTGTGTATGTTGTATTCTCCATTAGACTGAGCTCCCTGAGGGCAGACCAGTTTTTTAACCTCTCTTTGTCTCCCCAGCACTTAGTATAACATCTGGAACATAATCAGTGCTAAATAAATTGCTTGCTGACTGACAGTATGTTAGCTTCTGACTTGAATTTGGACTGAATATTTTCAAGTTCTTGAAAATGCTCTCCCTATTCTCCCAGCCCCCTTGCTGACTCCCACTCCTTTATATCTTCCCCAGCTTTTTTGTCCCCTGACCACTTTCTTCTGGGTTCCCTATTGTGATACTCTATGGCTTAACTGAATTCCATTGACACTAGGATGCTGACTCCTTGCCTGCCTTCCTCTGTAGAGTTTTCTTCCTTACTGAAGATGGTCCCATAGTTATGTCCTCTAAAGGGCATCCGCAGCACTATATTCATGGTCTTATTCATTTAACTCCCACAGTAGTCATGAGGTCAACGAATTTTGAGCTGGATGGCACCTAAAAGACCTACTATGATGGTTTCCAGTCTGTGGGTCAGAGGTCCTTTTAGGGCTTAGGAGTCACTCCAAGAGGTCCACCAAACATTGTTTTGATCTCTTTAGTTTAATACAAAACAATCCAAACAAGCCTTTATTAATTTCCTGTTTTGCAAAAGCACTGTACTGGGCACTATGGATACAAAGACAAAATGATAAACCAGTCCCTGTCCTCAGGAAGCTTACTTTCTAATGGAATGCAACATGTAAACATACATATATACAGGATAATTTAAGGAGAATGGGAGACCACCAACACTGATGGGGGGAGGGGGGTTCTGGGAAAGCTTTTTGTAAGAGGTGGCACTGGAATTGAGCCTTGAAGAGAGCTGGGGTTTTTAAGAGATAAGAGTTGATGGACTGTATTACAGGCATGCAGAACCATGGGATCAGGAGAGGTAGAATCCCAAGTTCAAGGAATAGCAAGTTGGTCAGTTTGACAGTGACATGGCCGTATTTGTGTTTTTGGGAGACTTGGCAGTTGTGTGCTAGAGAGGAAAGAAGCAGGAAGCCAAGAGTCCAATTATAAGGCCATTGAAATAGCCCAAGTGAGAGGTATTGAAGAGCCAAACTCCAAGATACTGTCCACAGAAGTACAGAAAAGGGAGAGATAGGTGAGCATAGATTTGGCTGAATCTGGCAACTGATTGGAAGGGGGAGGGGAGCAAGAGAATAAATGGTTATATTGTGCATAATATTAATTAAGACAAAAGAAAAAAAAACCAGCACAACTAATCAATACATTGAAAAAGTCAGAAAACATAGTAAGTATGTAACTCCTGGACCTCTGGGAAGGGCTGGGTTGGGAGCATCCTCTCATATCTCTTTCTTAAAACCATGCTTCTTTGCAATAGTGTGTGTGTGGGGGGGGTGTTCTTTCCATTTATATTATATGTATATTGTTCTCTTGGCTCTACTCATTTTACTCTGCATCAGTTCATGTAAATCTTTCCATGTTTCTCTGTATTCATCACATTCAACATTTCTTACAGTAATATTCCATTATATTTGTATACCACAGTTTATTCTGTTTGCTGTTCAGTTGTGACCCCATGGGTTTTCTTGGCAAAGATACTAGAGTGGTTTGTCATTTCCTTCTCCAGTTCATTTTACCAATGAGGAAATAGGCAAACAGGGTTGTGATTTGTCCAGGGTCACACAAGTAGTATATGTCTGAGGCCATATTTGAACTCAGAAAGATGAGTCCTTCTGACTTCTAGCTTGGCACTTTGTCCACCTAGCTGCCCTTTGCTGTTAAGTCTTGTCCAGCTCGTGATGGCATCATTTGAAATTTTCTTGACAAATCTGATGGGTGTGAGGTAAAAGCTAAGGTTTGTTTTAATTATAATTTTTGTTATTATATCAGTGATGTGGAACTTTTTTTTTTCATATGGTTTCTGAGAGCTTGCAATTTCTTCTTTAGAACTGCCTATTCATATCCTTTGGCCATTTATCTACTGGAAGAATAGGTCTTATTCTTATATATTTTTATTAATTCCCTTAATATTTTAGGTATTATATCTTTGTCAGATAAATTGTCAGCAAAGATTTTCTACAGATTTTTGCTTCTCATTCTGACATGATTTTATTAGTGCAAAACTTTTCAGTTTTATATAATCAAAATTATCCACTTGTCAATAATTTTTAAATGAAACAATTTACATTCACAGTCCTGTTCTGTGTCATTAAAATCCTTTCTTCGGTTCACTACTAACAGTCCTTGGGCATTGGCCCATCCCTAACAACTCCCTTATTTAAACCAATTGGTTCTTCAAAAACTAGCCTGGTTCTGTATACACAGGGGAATTTTGCCATGCTTCCCTGACCCAAAGGCTTCCCCTCCTCCTTGCCAAATGTCAGAAATGCTAACATTGGGGATTCATTAGATTCTAAAGTTTTTCAGTCTTCCAGGGTCTCCATTAAAATGTGAATATCCCTAGTAGTCACATGGTCTTAAACCTTTATTAGCCCTTAGGAAAGATAATGTTAGCCAGGGGAGTGAGGGTGGGACTCCAGAACAGATAGGGATGCCAAGAACCAGAGCACACTGTAAAGAAGGTGGGACAAAGGTTGCCTTTGCCACAGTTTGGCAGAGAGTTGGTCTTGGCTTTGTCCACTTTGTAGAAAGGGCTGTTGATCCCAGAGGGCCCTCCCAGAAAAGACCTTTTACCAAGGCAAAGGTCAGATTACAAATGTCTAACCTTTTCTTTGAAATTACAGTTCCTTCAGGCACTTTTTCCTTAGTTCTACCATATTGGTGCTGACAAAGGCCAGGGTTCTATTATTGCACTGTCATCTTATATATAATTTAATTCAGTGCCCTATAAAATCTTCATGGGTTTCATCTTCTCATGCTGAATTATATTACATCTGCTCCTGCAAGATGACATAGTAAGGGAGGGTGGGGTGGAGAGGAGGGCTGCAGGGAGAGAAGGAGAGGGAGAGGAGAGAGGAAGAGAGAGAAGGAGGAGAAGGGAGAGATAGGAGAGAGGGAGGGAGAGATAGGAGAGACAGGGAGAGAGATGGAGGGAGGGAGGAGGGGAGAGAAGCATGGAGGGGGGAGGGGGAAAGGAAGGGATCTGTGGGCCTGGTTTAAAATTAACTTATTAAGTGGGAAGTTGTGGAAATAAAGAATCATTCTTAGCAGTCAGCAGACTTAACCAAGATCAAAGCTAACGCTGGAAGTCTTGCTGCTCTTGCCAGAGCTGGCAGCTCAGTCCTGCAGTTGTGCATCAAGGAAAGCAGCCCCTGAGAAATATACCTGCAACCTGGTGTTTCCCAATTCAGGGCTAATGAGCATGGATCAGATCCAAGGTTCCCAAGGCTGAAAAAATCTGGGTTTCTTCATTGCTGTGCCCCTAGTCTTCCTCCAGTGGCCTTGCTTTTTGCCACTTCCTTTCCCCCCAGATTTAAAGTGGTAGGTTTTACAAGTAAGTCAAAAAGTTAGGTAACATTTCCTGATAATCACTGGACTATTAGATTTATGAAATCAACAATCAAAGTTCCTTCAAGGCAGGGACTTTTTTATTTTTATTTTTCTCTAGCACGTAGCATAGCACCTCCTTCAGAGTAGTTGTTTAGTAAATGCTTGTTCAGTTACATTGAATTGTAGGTGAGGGGCCCTGTAGACCACCATTATTTTACATATAAGGAAACTGAGGCACAGAAGGGGGAGGTGTCTTGATCTAGGTCACACATTTATTAAGAAAGTTGGGATTTGAATCCATATTTCTTCTGATTCCAAATTCGGGACTTGTTTCCAGGTTGTTCAGGAATTTTAATACATTTGCCCCTAATACATCAAAAGAGATTAAAATTGGCCTTACAGTACTCACTGTCATAGAGGGAAGGCTGATCTTTGATAGAATGAGACACAGATCAGGGAGAATTTGAGGTTTTTTTGGTTTTTAAAATTTTATCTTATTTTTTTTACTGATGCCTTTTATTTTTATACCATACTCTGAAAATGTATCTTTCCCTCTCTCTTCCCAGATAAGCCATCTCTTATAACTAAGATTAAAAAAGAGAGAAAAAAATTAGTTTTGTAAAAGTAACTAGCATATTAGTCACATATGACAGTATATGCAATGTTCCATACCTGTAGTCTCCTATCTCTGTAATGAAAGGAGGGAGGTATGTTTTATTGACTGATCTTAGGGGCCATACTTGCACATTACAAATATATCTTGTTTAGTTTAAGTTTTTTTGTTCTCTCCATTTACAATGTTATGATCATTGTTTCTGTTACTTCCCTGGCTCTACTTCACTCTGAAGTTATGTGTTCATACAAACCTTCCAGTGCTTCTCTGAAGTCTTCCTATTCATCCTTTCTTTCAGTGAAATAATTTTCCATTACATTCATGTTCCATTATTTAGCTCTCCTCTTGATTGGAATATACTTTATTTCCAGTTTTTTGTTACCACAAAAAGTGCTTCTGTAAATATTTTAGTATATATGGGAGATTTCTTTCTCTATTTTAACCTCCTTGAGTTATATATATATATATATCACACTGAAATCTCTGGAGAAAATGGCATAGATATCTTAGTTACTCTTCTAGTATAATTTAAAATTGCTTTTCAGAATTGTTCGACCAACTCACAGTTCCATCAACAGTGAAGTAGTATACCTGTCTTCTCACCAGCCCCTTCAACACTAAATATGACCATCTCTTGTTATCTTTGCCAGATTTCTAGGGTAAGATGAAACTTCAGTCTTGTTTTGATTTGCTTATCTCTTTAATGCTTCAGAATACTCTTTAATTAATCATTTGCAAATATTTTTTTTTCATATCCTTTCTATCATTTGTCCACTGGAGAATGGTTCTTAGTCTTATAGATTTATATTAGTTCCCTAGATACATTGGCTATCCGAATCTCATCAGAGATATTTGCTGCCAAGATTTTTATTCCAATTCACAGTTTCCTTCCTTGTTTTAGCAGCATTGATTTTGTTTGTACAAAAGCTTTTCAAGTTTATATATTCAAAGATACTTATTTTATCTCTCCTCTATTCCTTTGTCTCCAATTGTGAAAATATCAACTAATTTTTTTTAAATGGTGTGACCTTTTATATTCAGATGCTATGTTCATTTTGACCTTGTTGTGGTAGGTGACATAATAAACCAAATTTCTTTCTTTTTTTCTAAACCGAATTTCTCCCAAATTGCTTTTTGGTTTTCCAAGAAGTTTTTATCAAATGGCTTTCTCCCTTAAGCAATTTGTGTTCTCTTATTGAATCTGGGTTATTGGTGGGTTATTGAGTTTCATAGCATATGGTTCATGTTGATGTAGCCTGTTCCACTGATCAGATTTCCTATTTTTAAAAATCCGGTTCCAAACTGTTTTGACAATTTCTGCTTTGGAGTATATTTTGAATAGAAGTGCTATTCCATCAAGCAGAATTTGAATGAGGGATGAAAAGGGAAGAGGGAGGTGAATAATCGAATAGCAAAGCTATAAGGAACCCTAATGACCATGATCTAGCCCTATTATTGCATATATCAGGCGTTGGAGACTCAGAGTGGGAAGTGGGTCTACCGAGGAGCAGGTGTAAGATGACTCCTGTATAGTAAAAACATTATTCCTTTAGGACTTGGAAATTTATTATCAGGAGACTCTAAATTAAAGAACTAATAGAAATGTGAATTTGGGGGTTCCCAACCTGAGGCAGATGTGGGTTGCCAAGAAGTCAGTGAATTAGATGACAGAAAGCAGAATTAGAAGCTTCATCCAGAAGGCAGAATCCAAAGGAGCAGAGGCAAAGGAAGATAAATGGCAGTTGCTTTGAGACGAATGCAGAAGAAAAACGCTAATCAGGGACAAACAGTCTCTGCAGCTATGTAGGAAGATGATCTGATTTGGAGGAAAGCTTAATCAGAATTCTCTGGTGCTTGAAGAGCTGACTGGGAAAAAGTTGCCATGCTCTCTGGAATGATCTATAGCTTGAGAGAACGGAATCCCTTCAAAGACTTCCCTACTCTTGTCCTTTACTTCTCTCTTATGACTTTCAAAGGGTGCCTAATGTCCAAAAGAACAGACTCAAATAGTTTCTTAGATCCTTGGTTTAAGGTAATTGATTTTCACTGAGAAAGTGAAATGCCTCAGTACCCAGCCAAGGGAGCAGACGTGGGAAACTAAATCTCAGCCTTTAAACTACCTTTTGCAGAAAGAAAAAGAAAAAAAGCAAACAACTTGACACTATTGTAGTGGCCCAAGAGTAGTAGGAGAGTGGTTCCAACCATGAAATGATACATCATATGTAACATTTTTCCTAAAGAGATCAAAGATATCAATGCCTGCAGTTCAGAGTTATGGGTTGTCCTAGGCATATGGAGTTCCTTAATCACAGACCATCCATCTCATTGCTAAATTCCTATGTGTTCATACTCCTCCACAGATCTGTTTGCATCTTTGGGAGAGTGTGACCCAGATCTATAGGTGGTTTATCATGTTATGTCAGGATTATTCTTACTTTGCATTATGTGTAGTAAATGTTTCATGGTTAAGAGTTAATATGTTATCTTGCCTGATTTGTTTAATTGGAGGTACACTAGTAGGAGCTCAAGCTAACATTATTAGTAGTAAATGTATAGTTTCCCCACCCTAGGGTTACCCCTAGTACCTTAAGGGTGATTTGTGCAACCACTCTTTTGGGGTACTATACAGTCTTCTACCATGAATGCACTTCTGTGGACTTTGGGGTTTAATCTTGGTCCTCATCCTACTTTCTGCCATTTCTAGTGCCTTTTAGCCTTTTAGGTGGTCTCCTGTGCCATGATTCCTTGGCAGTGGCTCTGCAGTTAAGAACAGTTCTGAAAAGGGCTTCATTTACCTCACTCAGGTCTGCTGCTTGACTGATCTTTGGGGTCTGGGTAGCTCTTTCCTATTCCACAGCCCTTAAAGGGCTAGCAGAGTTAAAGCTATGTCCTCTCTCTTTCTTTGAAAAATTGTTTGTATTACACAGCATACGTGTATATAATCACTTAAAAAATACAAATGATGTGCATTTTAAATACTGTCCACTTAATGCATTACTCTTCAGTAAATACTCCCCATTCATTCACATTATCAGTTCTACTCCACTAAGTACATTGAAATACTTTTTAAAAAAAGTAATAAGATGATGCAATGTATTTTCACCATCTGGGCAGTGTGGTTCAATGCCTGAGATTTCATTCAGGGCTATGTTGCAGTTTGTTTTGCTGTATTATGCTATGTTCTGAAAGTTTTATTTTTTGTTTTGTTTTGATTTGCTTAATGGGGGGGGGTAGTGGAATGGACAGTTTAATTTTTAAAAGACATATATACTATCATATGTTACACTTATTTAAATATAAGTTATCCCTGTGCACTGATGTTGCCCTGAATGAAATATATACATCTTTCTGAATAATGAAGTTCACTACCTCTCTGTTAGGAGGTAAGTGTCATGTTTCATCTTCACTCTTTTGGACTCTTGGTTTATCATTATGTCGATCTGAGTTCTAAAGTCTTTCGCTATTGTTTTTCTCTATAGTCAAATGAGATAATTTGTAAAGCACTTAGCACAGTGCCTGGCACATAGTAAGAGTTTAATAAATGCTTTTTTCCTTCATATAATGTCATCACATACATTTTCCTTCAAGTTCCTCTCTTCATTCTGCATAAGTTGTAGAAGTCTTCCCAGTTTCCTCTGAAACTGCCAAATTCATAATAATATTTCATTGTATTCATATACCACAGTTTGTTTAGTCATTCCCCAATTCTTGACCCCATGAAAAGAGCTGCTACAGATATTTTTATGCGTATAAGTCCTTTTCTTTCTTTGGATTCTTTGGAAGTATAAATCTAATAGTGGTCTATCAAAGGGCATGCACAGTTTAGTAACTTTTGGGGCACAGTTCCAAATTGCTTTCCAGAATAATTGGGTCAATTCACAGCTCTATCAGTGGTGCACTAGGACACCTGTTTTCCCATAGCCTCTTCTAATACTCACCATTTTCCTCTGTTGTCGTCTTTGCCAGTCTGACATGGGACCTTAAAGTTGCTTTAATTTGCATTCCTTTATTCATGACTTGAAACATTCATTTTTATATAGTTGTTGATAGTCTGGATTTCTTATTTTGAAAACTGCCAGTTCACATCATTTGACCATTTAGCTCCTGGGGAATGGCTTTTATTCTTATAAATTTGAAACAGTTCCTTATATATTTTAAGTATGAGACCTTTATCAGAGAAACTTGCTGTAAAGATTTCCCGCACTTACTTTTTTCCCTTCTAATTTTTACTACATTAGACTTGTTTGCGCAAAACCTTTCTAAATTTTATATGACCAAAATTGTCCATTTTATCTTATGTGATCCTATCCTTTGTTTAGTCATGTACCGCCTTCCCCATCTATATATGCCTAAGATAATTTCCTCCTTGTTCCAGACTTGCCAGTGTCAAAGCAACGTGATCACTGCCTTTGAGATTCAACTCTGCCATACTTAGCATTGACACCTTGTCTTATACTCTGTTTCTCTCCCCTCCCTTTCTCCCTCTCTCTCACCACTGTCCCAAGTAATGTGCTGTTTTCTAACATCAGACTTCCTGACCTGTACTTCTGAGTGTTCTCAGGTAAAAGAACCTGCTTTCTCTTTATTTTTCTTGCTCCTTCCCCCTCCTCCATATTTTCTGTATGCTTGTGAACCTTGGCTGCATCCTTCTGGATTTCATAGTGGTAACTTGTTATATAATGTCTGAGTTAGCCCCTTCACTTCAGACTTGGCTATAGATTTCCACACCTGTTTAATGTTTCTTCGTAGCCCCGCCTTGTGGTGATTCACAGTATTACATTACCCATACTACAGATCATTCACGTGTGTGCTGGCAGCATAAACATTCAATATGCTGGTGAATCGGGAAGACACTTGCCAAAAAGACTATTTTATGGAGAACTCACATGGGGCAGGTAGAAAAGATACAAGAACACTCTCAAGAACTTTGAATTTGACTGTGCAACATGGGAGGCACTGGCACAGGACGGCTCAGCATGGCGTGCCCACATCAGAAAGGGTGCTGTACTCTGTGAGCAAAGCAGAATTGAGACAGCACAAAGTAAACACAGGATGTGCAAATTTGGGGTATCCACCTCAAATATTCACATGGACTATCTGTGCCCAACCTGCGGTAGAGCATTCTGAACTCGTATTGGTCTGATCAGCCAACAGTTGGACACAACGAAATTTCACTTTATCATGGTGATGTCATTTTGGTCCTCTTCGAAGATGAAGGACAACAACTGAATCAAGAAGAATTCACATTTAGAGCAGATTTACAGTTAAATTAAAGATCTTGCTTACTATTCTCTTGGTACTCCTCCTACCTGTTTCCTAATCCCTTAATATAGGTGACAACCTTCCCTTCCCCTCCCAGATATAAAATGTACGCAGAATAAAGTAATATATACAAAGCAAATATCTTTATAAAAATAAGTTTATCATTTTTCTAATCCAAGCATTGTTCTGCTTGGAGAGAGAAATGTCTGAACTGAGAGTACATTATACTCATGGATATCTCTCCATCACAAAACATTTTGAAGGAAATATTTATGGGACTCTTGAACAAGGAAAATTATACAAAATGACAGGTTAGGGTTAACATTCTACTTCATATAATGAAATAAGAATTCCTTAATCTTTCAAAAATGCCCCTGCAGAAATATTCTCTGAAAACCACTCAATTCTTCTTTAACTACTCCCCTTGATGAACTCTTACTCTAAGGTGGTCACAGGTGTCCCCGAAGTAATCAAAAAGGTCTCTTTCTTATAATCAGTGTACTGTACTCCCTTTGAGGGACAAGTGGGTCATTGTGCTCATCTTTCCAGGTGGGCACATCTTTGTCTGGTCACCACATCAATTACTTCAAGGGAGGAGTGCTCTATTACTGATCTGAAAAGAGGGCAACAGGACATTGTTTAAGAATTGAATGTTAAAGAAAAACTGACAAGAACTTCTTTCTCAGATTATTCCAAAGATTTCAGACTAGGATAACTTTTAAATGATTTCTTTTTTAAAATACATTTTTTTAAGCAAGTATTTATTTTCTCTCCCTCCCACTCCACTCTCCATTGGTTACGATGCAATCAGTGTTGAGAGAACTACAAAATAGCTCCAGCTTGTTGGGTGAGTCCCTTGTGGAAGATTAGGGGACTTAGTCAGGCATGAGTAACATAGGTTGAGAAGTCAGGGATGGGCTGTGATCAGTGCTGCAGGAGGAAGTATCCACATGATGGAAGTATCAAAACACATTAGTCACACTAGTAGACTTTTCAGTGACCAAGTATAAGTTGAGGGAAAAAAAAGTTTGTTTTTTAATGTGGCACATAATGGCCAATAGTTCTGTAATTCAGCTACAGTGAGGCATTAGTAGGTTTTTGAGGGCTGAAATTACTTTATCTTCAGATTGTCAACACCTGATATTAGCTGAATTGAGGAAATAACATGGTTTACTATCAGGAAGTGGGAAAGGGGGAGGATGAGAAACAAAGGTCATTTTGGAACGTAGGTACTTTAGGTTAGCAGGTTGCAAAGTGGGGTTTTGGACAACCAAAAATTATCACCTCTCAAAGAATTATTTTCTCCTCTGTACAATGAAACAGTTGGACTAAATGATCTTTAAAATCCATACCAGTTTTGAATATGATCAGCGCTGCAATCACAAGCAACGGTGCCTGGGCATAGGTGAGAGAGAGCCTTTGGGAGGCAGAAGCAGAGGGGCACAGAATGGGAGGTGGGAAGGCACCAAAGACAAACTTCAGTTACTTTGCAATATTGTGTAAGGTCCAGTGGCAAAGAGGGTTGATTCTTCCCAGTAGACTCAGGCCTTTTCATTCTACCCACCAAGCTTCTGAGTCTCTGAAGCACAGTCCAAGGGAGGGAGCAATCTTAGAGGCTGACTCAAGGATATAGCTTTTGTTGACCCTGTGACAGGCAAAATCACAAACTGCAACCTCATGGGGTGGAGGTTCTCAAAGTATGGTCCATAAAGTTAAGACAGTTTTCATACACTAATTTGCCTATTAAAATATTCCTTCCATTTTCAACTATATAGCTGTGTAAGGCTGAAGTTTCTTTACACAGTTTGACCAAAACAATATATCTGTACATAAGGGGAATTTTAGTGTAAATAAAGTGGATTTTAGTGTTTATAAAGTGAATTTTTATTTCTCAGAGTTTAGTTTCCCAGGATCCATAGCCATAACAATCTCCTTTTTCCAGGTACTAGATATGAGTTCCCATAGTTATGATTCAAAACATCACCACGCTTGTGCATAGTTATATAATGGTAAATAATAAACATCCACTGTAGCTGCTCAATGAGACACAGGAATGAGGGGATGTACACTTGTGAGGGTGTTGCTGACAATATGCCTTGTCTGCTGACCTATAAAACAGGTGATCACTAGACAGTGAATGGGGAACACTTACGGATGAATGCACAAACTGTGTCTGCCTCGATTGACCCCAGGAAGTCGTAGGGGTAACTGCTCCCCCTTCTCACCAGCCCCTGAGAGAAAGGTGATTAGGGAATCCTATAGGAGTTTGTGTTCTCATTATTGTCAACCTCTTCTGAGAAAACTAGGCTAGAATAAAGTAAGATTATTAAACCCTTCCTAGTGTCTTTCCTGTCTGACTAAATCAAGAGTGAACCTTTGCTGGCAGCCATCTTGTGTGCTGTGTTTATCTGTCTTACAATATCACAACAGATTGGATGCAGAAGCAGGTCTGAGAATCCAGCTGTCTTTCATTAAGGTAGACATTTAAGAGATTTGCAAAACTACATAGAACAATGCCACCCCTCACTGAATTTTTCTTGTTTTGGAAAATAGCTATTATTTATGTTGACATGTAATGGCTTTATCCTTATTTTAAAATGAATAAAATATTTTTTAAATTTATGTTTTCTTTTCTAATATGACATACCAACAGATAGAACCTGCATAAACAAAAGCTCTTTGGGGATGCAATAATTTTCAAGAGTGAAAGGGTTCAGAGACAAAAACATTTGAGAAGTGTTACTGAAAAACAGTGCATGTCAGAACCTTGGACAACTCCAGAGCGCAGCCAAGCACACGAGACCCCCTAGGAAAACTCTTCTAGGACAAAGAAAAACGGACTATTAGAGATGAAGGGAAAGACACTCAGCATCACCTGACCTCACTGCCACTCCCCTCCCCACTCCCCACAACAATACTGTGATGAGATACTCCCTGGCTTCTCCCTTCTCTCCAAGCACTCCTGAGAGGCTTCCATGAATACACAATTATGGTGCTAGCTTCCAAATGCCAGCATGCCCTTCTTAAGTGCCTTGGCTAAAGGGAACCCCAGTGTGGACAGGAGCTGACGCCCTTCCCTGGAGCCACTGACTAATTTTCTTCCCGTGCCTGCGGCCTACCTTCCATGCTAACTAAACCTGCAACTTCTGACCCTTTCTCTCATTTTCTTTCCTCACTGGGGTGTGGGTGAATACTTTTCTTGCTGAATGCCTTGGAGCTGAAAACAGAAGGTAATAACATGAGAGATGTTCACAAACAACGCTCATAGGTATTTGTCTCACCATGGGCAGATTTTGTTAGAGCTTGGCCAGGCTTCCTGTTTCAACTAGAAATATTCTCATTTTCCTATGGAAGGGTAAAATATGTTACTATTCCCCTTCTATTCTTATCTTCCCTGATCTCTGGTGCTCTTTGATGAACTGCACACACACACAAAGATGGGTTGGGCAGGAAAGGGTTCTGCACCCTGGCACTTGAAACACCCATGGTCTCCATCTATCTTGCTAGAATTACTGGCGCTTTTTGTCCCCTGACAAATATGACACTAACGTCAGGCTCTAGTCATTTTCTTAGAATAGGGTATGATTATGGAAATGACCTTATTCGGTGGCTTTTTCCATTCTTGGACACTGGGTTTTCTGGCACTGCCTAGCTGGGCTACCCTGGACCAGTCACTTTGTTTCCTCTTCTGGGAAATGAGGGTAATAACATTTATACTACTTATAGAGATGTGAGAAAAATGCTTTGATAACCTCAGAGTGCTTGTGGAAATGTGAATTCTTACATTTTCCCCAGATTAGCAATGGATATCCAAGATATGTATCTGATTCAGAGACAGCACTGATGCAAGGGCTGTGATTACATGAGATTTCACTTACATCATCTAAAAACAAAAACTACTGCAGTATTTACCCAAGCCTTTTGGTATAACCATTACACTCATTAGCCCTCCTGGGTTGCTAACAATAGCTGATATTTGTACATGTGCTCCACTGCAAATGCCTCCCTTAGCGTGGAAGTGATCCTGGGTTTTAGAGGGCCATGTGGGTAGAGAGCAAGCTCTGATGGACCCCACACCCTAAGGTGGAAAGGCTTCAAATCCAGGCCTGGTGAGCAACTGGGAAAGGGGCTTGAACAACAGACTGGCTAAGCTCTCCACGGCTCATGGTCAGGAGGGACGTGTGGCAGCTCATGAACGCCATTTTCTGAGGCACAGAGGAGTTGTGACCTGGATCAGCAGCATCATGGTTCATATCAGAGAAAATCAGATTACTGCCAGAGTGCCAAAGTAGATCAGTGTAGGGCCTTATGCTTCCAAAGCACTTTTGTGCTGCATGATACAGTAAGAAGGGTCCTAGGTGGAGAGTGAGGAGACATGAGTGCAAATTAACATTTCTATGAGACTCAGTGTCCTAATCTGTAAGATGGGAGGGTTGAACTAGGGCAGAGGTTCTTAACCTGGAGTCAGTAAACTTTTAAAAAATATATTTTGAGTAATAACAAAATATTACTATACAAGTCACACAATTATAAAATTAATGACATTAATATAATTATAACATTAATAAGTATAAACATTTGGAATATAAAATATACTGTCAGTAGAATTGGTTAGTAATAGTACTAATATTGCATAAATTACATCAACTATGTCAATAGAATTGGTTTTCTTCATAATCCTATGTATTTTATTTTATGCATTTAAAGACATTACTCTGAGAGTGGATATAGGTTCCCTAGACTCACTGCCAAAGGGATCCAGAACACAAAATAAGGTTAAGATCCCATGAGCCAAAGCATTTCTAAGATTATTCCCAGTTTTAGTATTTGATGATCTCATCTAGTCCTTAGTAGTGAGAAATGTTATGCCCATTTGAAGGTTAAAAAACGAGAGCTCAGAGTGCTTAAGTGACAGGTTTAGTGGTAAAGCTGAGAATCCAACCTAGATCTTCTGTATCTACGAGCAAGATTCTTTTCATTACATCGTGTATAATGTATTGGTCTTATCCTACAACAAATTATTATGTACCTCCTGTGTGCAGAGCATTACACTTGGTGCTCAAGAAGAAATACAGTATCATGACAAGACATGGTCCCTGATCTCAAGACTAAAGTTTAGAAGGGGGATAGACAACAGTATAGATACATGTAATATGCAAAATTTCAGGGTAAATGTATTAGAGTTATGGAACAAATTGTT
This sequence comes from Bettongia penicillata ogilbyi, assembly GCA_023548195.1. Classification (NCBI taxonomy): domain Eukaryota; kingdom Metazoa; phylum Chordata; class Mammalia; order Diprotodontia; family Potoroidae; genus Bettongia; species Bettongia penicillata. Next base: position 2,303,779 of record JAJHZJ010000145.1, read on the forward strand.
ATGAGAAGTCTCAAGGGAAAAAAAATTACCATTCTAAGCAGTTAGGTGGTGTAGTGGGCAAATTGTTGGATCTAGAATCAGGAAAATCTGAGTTCCAATGTAGCCTCAGACACTTACTAGCTGTGTGACCTTGGGCAAGTAACAACCTTTGCCTCAATTTCCTCATCTAAGAGTGGGTGTGAAGATAAAATGAAATAATATTGCGAGGAGAAAATCAGATGACAAATCATTTTGTGAGCCTTAAAGTACTATAAAAATCTCGTTTTATTGTTGTCATTTTCTTCTTACAGGTTATGACCTGTCTTGGGTAACCCTGCATGGCATAGCTCATAACCTCAGTGAACTATACTGCTTTTAGCAGTAGGGTAAGCTGAGTATATTACCATAATATGAAGAAGCTCAGAAACTACAGGTCAAATGACTGTATCCACAGATACGGCAATATTGCAAGACCTAGCTAATAGAGAAGTTAGTTTTCTGCTGCACCACCCCTCCCCTCAACTTTCTCTGAAAATAAGACATCTATCACCATCTACTGTCGTGTTAGTATTATCTTTGGAAAATGAGTAGCTCCTGGAGAATGCTCTAGTTTTCAGGGTTGCTTAGGGACTGATTCAGGATAATTTAAAAAAGAGTATATAACCAAAAGATCAGATTTCATGTTCTCAGCTCCATCCTCAAATTGGTTGTATGAAAAAGAATAAAGTTGGACATAGTACATAATTATTTCACATAGTTGTTAAAATGCAGTAAGTTTTAGAACTGAGGAACCTGAGATCTTTTAGTCCAGCCCCATCATTTTATTTTTAAAAATCTCACTTAACAAAGAACTAGTTTTCCTTCCCATCTCCTATTCCCACTGTGAAAAAAAAATATTCACAACTGAGCAAAACAAGTTCTCACATTGGGCACATCCCCAAAAAATGTCTCATTCTGCACCCCGAATCCATTACCTGTGTTAGGAGATGGCTAGCCTGCTTTATCAATGGTCCTCTGGAATCACAGTTGATCACTATATTGCTAAGCTTTAAAGTCTTTCAAAGTTGTGTTTACAAAAGTTTCTATTCCCTCCATTCTGCATCAGCTCATAGAGGTCTTCCCAGGCTTCTCTGAAACCATGCCTGTCATCACAACAGTATTTAGTTACATTCGCTTATTCCTCAAATGAAGGGCAGTTTTCAATTCTTTGCCATCAAGAGCTGCTCTATTTTTGTGCGCGTGGGTTGCATTCCTTCCTCTGCAAAGGGTATCCACAATTTACCAGCCTTTTGGGTATGAACCAATTCGTAATTCCTTAGCCACTACCTGTCATTTTCCTTTTCTGTCAATTTGGCAAATCTCATATATACTTCTTTTGGAGTTGCTTTCATTTACATTTCTCAAATTAGTTATTTGGACTATTAAAATCTGGCTGTTGATCTCTTCCTTAGAAAACTGCTCCTATCTTTTGTCCATTTGTCATTTGGGGAATGGCGCACATTCTTATAAATTTGAACCAATACCTTCTATTTTGGAAATGAGACCTTATCAGAGGTCTGTAAATATGTCCCCCAGCACTGCCCATTTACCTGCTTCTTTCTAATTTCAGAGGCATTGGTTTTATTTGTACAAAAAACTTTCCATTTTATGTAATCAAAAATTTTCATTTTATTTTTTGTGATCCTTTCTATCTTGTTTCATCAGAAAGTATTTCCCTAGTCATGAATCTGAAAAGACATTTCTTCCCTCCTTACACTGGGTCACCCTTTAAAAGTCGTGTATTCATTTAGTTTATTTTGATATCCTCTTTATATCTAGTTTCTCTCAGACTGCTTTCAGTTTCCTCAGCAGTTTTTACTGAAAATGAGTTCTTACCCCAGCTGCTGAGGTCAGCCTTACCATTTACAGACGAGGAAACTGAGGTCAAGGAGTGAAGCAGCTTGCCTAAGATCACACATGGAATAAAACCATGGAAGGGAGTCCAAAACCCCTAAAAACCAGAATGGATTGGAAGAGACCTCAGGGATCCACTCATATGTACCTGACAAATTCCTTCTGAAACATCCTCTACAAATGGTATCCAACCTGTTTGAAGACTTTTAATGAAAGAGGAGCCAAGGCATCTCATTTTATATAATTCTCATGACTAAGCTTTTCCTTATCTATCTACAGCTGCCACTGCCTTGGCCCTACCCTAGTCCTGCCCTCTGTGACCAAGCAGAAAATGGCTAATCTTTTTCACATGACAGCCTTTTAAACACTTGGAGAAAGTTAACACTTTTGTGTTATTTCCAGGCTAAGGATAGCTTAACTTTTTAGATTTTTTAATCTACTCAGGCAATCAAATATGCCATTGCACTGTCAATTACTTTTATAATGTCATTTATACAATATGGGGGTGGTAAGGTAGTTCTCTTTGCATTTCATCTATTGGCTACATTGCTAATATCATATCTACTTGTTTCACATGGTAGTCTTATAAGATTTCTAAAACACAGAATTACTGATTCAAATAGCTGGTTCAAAAGAACTATGGGTGACCTCAAACTAGGGATGCAGACACGCCCCAATGACTGCCCAAGTCATTTTTTTGGCCATTTTGATATTGGTAACGATAATTAATTGTGCTGAAAACACAGAAAGGTACACAAATAACTAAGCCCTTTTTTCTTTTCATTTAAAAATATTTTCAGAGATTTGACTCTGGTTACTTTCATGAAATCTTAGTAGAATTACTTCCCTATCATTGCATCTTATAAAATTTCATCTGTGAAGGCAGAAAGTATAACAAGATTACTCAAGGACTTCTGCTTCCTCTGCAAGACTTTTTTCTCCGTGTGATATAGCCTAGACTCTGCTTTTCAAAAGTACTAGTCGGGATGGGTCAATGTGAAATCTTCTGTGCCACACTGCAAAGATAACCAAATATCAACTTTGAACACAGATTCTACTACTAGTGAAAGATCCTACTTAAAGTATGGTTAGGATTGAACTAATTTTTAAATTTCTTAATCAGTAAATAGGCATTGAGTGCCTACTATGTGCCAGGATCTCAGCATTATTAATGGCTCCAGAAACATATTCTCCCAATAATAATCATCTTACCAGTAAGACAAAAATTTTCTAAGTACTGATACAAAACTAAAAAAGAATTCCCTCAACTCTTCTCTCCTTTCTCTCTCTTTCTCTCACACATACACACTCCCAGAATCATGAGCCTAGATCAAGCTATAGGTATAAATATGCTAAAATTTTTAAAAATTCTGTTAAGATCTATATCAAAACTAATGAAAAAATTGAATGGTCACAGAGACTTAGCAATGCTGCTGCATTTTGTCATGATTTGTCTGTAAGAGGAAGTACACCTATAGAACACAAAAATTCTTTATTCAACCTAATCCAATTATCAGTATTGAGATTAAATACTATATTAAAAACAAGAGTTTAAAAAATTACAGCATAATTTTCAAGGTAATAACTTAAGTCACTAAGCTTAATTATATTTTTCAGTTTTATGTACATTTTCAGCTACTTTGAAAGAAGATAAACATCTTGAAAAAAGTTTCTATTTGTTTTCCTTGTGTTGCGTAGAAAAAATTCAAAACAGTAAAATAACCAGAAATAAATACAACAAAGCAAGTACAGAAAAAAAAACTGAAAAAAACAATAAATAAATGTCCACCCACTTCCAATTCACTGATCAGTCTTCCTCATCCTTTTAAATTTCACCTTATTAACTTTTCTTACCTCTCAGCTTTACCTTTTTCATATTCTGTGAAAGCACTTTAATAGACTACTCAGAAAATGCCACTATGACCCGGAGGAGATATTTAAATTGTGAAGGGCCATGTTCCCTTAGTTGGATAACTGCCATATACTCATAACTAGAGGGCATGTGTCTTGTTGCTAATAACTGTTTGGAGGCCCATGATGGAGCAAGAACACTTAGATCCCATTGCTCTTCTTCCTCCAATCACCTTGACGCCAAGTTCTCAGGCAGAGCCAGCTTTCCCCTGGCACTCACAAGGAGCCCCAATATTACGTTGAGCAGTCAGGCACCATCCTAGGTATTAAGAATAAATGGGTGACTTCATTCTTTTTTTATCTTTAGAGTAAAGGCCACTGAAAACCTGTTCTTTAAGAACATTTTCTATTTTTTTTTGTTGAAAATTAAAAGAAAAGTCAGTATATGTCAAAAGTTGCAGCTGTATAATCTAAATTATTTCCTGTAGTCAGAAATATTATGTGTCCCTTTCAGAAGAAGTGCAATTTCTGAGTTTCACTATTCAATTGCTTCATCTTCTTCCCTTGGTAACTACAGCTTTTGAATATGCAATGGCCATTATACATACACACACCATTTCTATACATTTTCATGTTATCTCGATATTTATTATATTCATACTATAGAAAAGATACCAGTCTTTACTAAAATTAACGTACATTATTCCAATCCAACACTGTTCACACTAATGCCAATCTGTTTCTGAAGGGAAAATATTTACTTTTTTTCATGCATTAGATATGCTACTGTGAAACAAGAAAATACAGAAAAATAGTTTTCTAAAGGATACTTTTTAAAAGCATTTAATTTTATTCAGTGAAAACAAAAATCCATTCTGAATGGCTGGATGATATAATAGTCACTCTTGTTGCTTGAAAGAGGCTCAAAATGAACAATTTTCTTTGGAAAATGGTTGTCAACCAACAAAATAAAGAAGTAATCATCAAAGTGTTAGCCTCAATCACAAAACGACTAATGACTAAACTCTAAATATTGTCAATTATCTTTCCACAAACCTTTATGTCCAAAGCATTGATCTTAATGTCTCCTGGAGACTCAGTATTAATGCTTCGCAGTCACATTTTTAATGCTCATCTCCTCATTGCTGACCCAAAGATAGCTGCCTCCAAGCCTCTCCTGAGTTTGCCTCCCTACTCATCTCTAAATCACTCTTGCTATTTCTTGGGGGAGAGGAAAGGAAAAGTGTTAACTTGGCAGTTGCTTCTCTGTGCTCAAATGACATTTAGACTTGTAGCTCCACTACTGTAGCAATTTCTAGAATTAAATATTTAAAAATCTACTGAAGACTTTAATGTGACAAGGAGCTGATGATATAACGTAATTTAGATCGTTGAACAGAACTATGTAATGAACTACGAGATGCCAACATCGCATAGATTTAGTAGCAATAGAATGGACTGGAAGCTCTGTGAATTTTCCTGTATTTTAGAGGATATTATATTGTTTGAATAAAAAAAAAACTCAACAGAATCCAGGTTATTTATATAAGTGATTGAGTGATTTCATACATTTTTGGTTTCATATCTATTTCATAACCCAAGGTAAATTTCTGTTTCCTCCATATTAACACATGCTCTTGTTCCACAGTTCAATCATCTACTGGAATAAGAAATCCTTATTGTGGAGTTGATGACTCTGTGTAAGAAAATAGTAAACATACAAATATACAAAAGAGGCATTCGCATACAACAGCCTCTTTTACAACTTTAATAACTGTACAATTGGATCTTTACACTTCTGTCCGGGGAAAACACAAATAAAACCCAGTAGATATCATGCTAAGAAAATGGTTCAGATGACTGCTGTAAAGGAAGTACATATAAAACAATGAAAACCAATCACATTCTTAGGCTCCGTGATTACTGAGAGGATTTCCCCTGCCATAAGTGCTTTATTATATGTCTTAAAAATATAGGAGCAGCAGCTTATCACAAGTGTCCACTACTGTGCAGTGATGATGGTGGCCGAACAATGGGATGTCACACACACCCTTACGCTTCTTCTTGCTCTGGATAATTAAGAATTTTACGGTGTGCTTGACGCAGATATTGTTGCTGTTTGAAGTAAACCTTAAATGCTCCTTTTATGGCAACAAAAGCAATTCCACCCTAAAAGGCAAGCAAAGGAAAATCTTTCAAAGTCAATAGAACAGACTGAGTTTCTAATGGTTTGTTGTTATTGTTTGGTTTTTGGCTAGACAACCCAAGTAAAAGGAATTTCTGTTGGGAAAAGGAATGATATTCAGGTTGCGTGGCTTAGGCTCTACGAGAGACTGGTCAGATGACTACAAATTAACCTGTCTTCTCTCCTTTGGGTGTATGTCACTCCACTGCAGTTCATTATTATTCCTTCCCTCCTGCCTTCAGTTCTGGGCCTATGCCAGGGGAGAAGGTAGAGTCCAGGGGTCCTCCACTGTCAGCAGAATCCATGCAGAATGGAGGGAGGGAATATATACATATAGTGGAGGAAGGATTTTGTCAATTCATTCTCCTTTGGAATGAACTGTCCACAATACACAACAGACATGAGTATAGCATGTATACAAGCTACAAATTACATATGTGCTGTACAGCCCTAGCTGACTTATACATGTGTGTGTACGCACACAAAGTTGGTTTCTTAGAGATACCCTTTCACTTTGATAATGCTGACAAAGCAGTATTAAAGCAATCTTACCAAGATTGTCCTTTGTAGGTTAGAATTAACACTACTGAACATCAGTTTTCCAACTATCGTAGCAATAGTGGGAAAGACAAGAGCTCCACACAAAATTCGAGTAGCAGAGACGTGATCTGCCAAAGGATTTGCCTCCGCCGGAATACGAGGAACAGGACATCCAATCCCTAGGAAAATAAACTGAAATATATCAATACTAGTAATGTAAAGAAAGTAAATCCAAATAACCTTTAGCCTCCTTATCTACTTTTAATATTCTGGCAATCTGTGAATTGTTTCCTGGATAAATCTTACTTTTGACAGTCCTCCCCCCCATACTGTAAAATAATTTCTTTTATATCTCAGAATATAAATGTGTATTATAAAATTTCAAACAAAGAATGCCACATTCTTTCATGACATTATTCTGACACACTTACAAAGTTACAATCTCTCACAAGCATACAGTTTGGGTATTATACCTGGAAATATACTGTTCAAAATCTGTAGTTTATTAGAGTATTTGCGCCACAATCTAAGAACGTAGTCTTCCCAGCGAATCATCTTGCCTAGTATCAGCATAACAGGAATAGTGGGAAGTCCAATTAAAAGGAATAAAGGATCAGCTCTTTCCATAACATCCAAACCTTCTTTATGGCCTACCACCTGTGAAACAAGAATATCTGCTATTATATAACTCAAGACAAAGAACAGACTTGGCTAATATATATTGCAGACAAACTCCACCCCTATAAGACAAATTTTAAAGCAAATTGTTTCAAAATCACAAAGGAAATCAATTAAGTTTTTTAAAGGAAACCAGAAAGAACTAGCATGGGTGTGTAAGCAGCCTGTAAAACTAAAGGAAAAAACCTCAATGCATGACATAAACAGAACACAAAAGTTTTACAAGAACCCCTCTCCACCTCCTGCCAGCCCTCAGCCCTGTATGTAAGTATATTTTCTCTCTCTAATACCTTTGATTACTCCCTTTCCTGGCTCCTTAATCCCCTGGAATCTATTTTCTGCCCATTCCTCTTCACTAGAAGGGCTCCCTCTATTGTCACCAATGACCAATCAATGGCCTTTCTCACCCAAAGCCCAAGTCAGCACGCCATCATTCCTGGCAGCTGTTATCACAGGCTGACCTCTTGTTATCTGAGTTGAAAAAGGCTTTCAATCTAAAAAGTGGGATAGGCTCAGGAAAGTAGATGCCTAAATCACAGGCTATAACGGGGGACAGCAGAGTTGGGGGTTGTGTGTTTTTATGGGGAGTATGGAGAAGGGGAGAGTATTTTGCCAGTTTTTCTGACTCATTAGAGGCCTAGAAAGTCAGTCCACAGGCATGTACTCAACTTAAGTGCCAGGGGACAAAAACATTCCCTGTCCTCATGGAGTTCAGGTCTGAAGAGAGGAGACAACTATACATAAGCTAGGTACATAAAAGAACATATACAAAGTACATAAAAAGTAATATCAGAAGGGAAAGCACTACCAGCCAGGGGGACTAGAAGAGGCTGCCAGAAGATGACAGTTTTGAGCAGGGTCCTGAAGAGGCAGGGCCTAGGAGGGAGAGTACTCTAGGTACAAAGGACAGTCAGGGCAAAGGTAAGGAGAGGAGCAATGGGAGTGCTGTGTTCAAGAAAGCCACTGGAGCAGGACTGGAGAGTATGGAGAGGAAGAAAGTGAAAGAAGTCTAGAAAGGCAGAAAGGGGTAAGGCTTTGAACAACCTTAAATGCTCAAAAGAGGCATTTATATATGATTTCAATAGAATAAGCAGCCATTATAATTTATTCAGTCGTGGGATGACATGGCCAGACTTCTGTTTTAGGAAGATCAATGTGGAAGCTGAACAGACAGTGCAAAAATGTCAATAAGATATCAGGTTTAGACTTCGCCACAGGGAAAAGGAGGCAGTCATAGCAGCTGCTTAGGATGGTATGTTTTTAGGGAAACACTTGTAAGTAACAAGAGTTTGTAGAGACACAGAAAGGAACATCCATATTAGCTACCGTAGTAGGTGATTTGGAATCTGAACTTCCACAAAGGGAAAGGGAAAGTGAAGTCAAACCAGAAGAGTCATTATACTATTTTAAGATTGAACTGAGATTCTTGGTGGAGGGACAGTTTCAAGTAATAGTTGTTTTTAAATATGTTTGTCCTGTGGACAACCAAGTAATCACAAGGGAAATGCCCCAAATGAGTGGGATGGAACCACAAAGGCCAAAAGAAGAAATTCTTCTAACATCAGGAAATGTAATGTCAGCTAGATAGAAAGTATTTTCTTTTAGAAACAGGTGGGCTCATGAAATTTAGGACAAAGGAAAGGTACAGCTGTTGGTGCTAACTAAAGTCCTTTAGTCTCTCCAACTAGAAAGGAAAAGCCTCTTTCCATGAGGGGGTTAGGCTAGATGATCCCTTGGGATGATCCCTTCCAGTGCTGAATTCGATGGTCTCAGGTATCTACATAGAGTACCATCTCCAGGAGATATCAGGAGGAGGAAAGATTAAGAAAGGAGAAGAGAACAAGTTATACTTCAAGTCAGAAACCTCCCCAGAGGAAACACTTGCGTGAGTTTTTAGAACAGCTCTTTCATTCAAACTGCCAGTGCTCAGTACACCTGCCCTTTCTGGCATCTACTAGGAAGAAACTCTTCTTAGAGTAATCCTGGAGGGGGCATAAGAACACAGATCCAAGAGTGGACAAGGAAGTTATAGAAGGGCTTTATTACTGTCTCATGGGAGAGGGTTCTGAAAAGCCCATTCAAAAAGTGAAAAACTTAAAAGAGATTGATAGAAGCTTTAAGTCAGTTTGGTCCTTAAAGATGCAGAGGCTATCAAAGTCAGAGGGATCAATGTCTTGTGAACCAGACAAACAGAAGGAGACTTTGGACCTGATTCCTTGTATACAGTGACTATCCAGTAGTGTCCAGTACTGGAGTTATAAGTGGCAGACCTGAGAAAAAGGGAGGATGTATGAGGGAGGAACAATGATTATGGTTATCCTTTATTTCAAGAGGTTCTCAGGCTCACACATGCCTTCTTTTCCATTTCTTTGTTATCCACATGTTCCCTGAGTTATACAAAATTTTCCTTAACAAGAATATTCAGAATTCGCAAGTGTATCGGAGTTTCCAGTGTTTTTCCCCAAAGAGAAATGAGCTTAAAAAATAACTAACCAAACAATGAGGCATGTAGCACATGCCTGTAAACCCAGCTACTAAGGATTATTAATATTAAGGCTAACGAATCTTCTGAGCTGTAGAGCTTTGAGCTGAAATGGGCTAAGCCAGCTACACTAAATCTGGCCTCACTATGGTGAACTCACAGGAGGGAAGACACCAGGTTAATTGAAGAGGGGTACAAGAAATAGAGTAGGTCAAAGCTCTTACTTAGGTCAATAAGAACTTCGATCAGACCCTTAAGTAGCTCCTGTACTTTTCATATGGGCCAGATGGGGATATCCAGTATCTGGTGGGAGGGGGAAAAAAAAAGCAAAAACTGAGAAAAATCTCTGTCATTACCAAGGACTATCATTTTTTTTCCTGTCAGGTTTGTCAAAGGTGTGCTCAGACCAGATATAATTTCCACTCTTTCAGTCCCTAAGTTCTCAGCGACTTAGAGGAGAGCACTGCAACTTGAGGAAGAATAAGGAGAGAATCAAGAGATTCCAGAATGAAGCAGGAAGGAGAAAAGCTCTTGATGTTCTTAGGTGGGTTACCTGAAATGGGGAGCTGGCTGAAGAATGTGTTGAGAATTTTGGCAAGATGAGGACAAAGGGAGACTTCCTCTCAGAACAGGATGCTGACATGTATTCGCATGACTTTTCAATAACTGTGTAGTATGGGTAGCTTTACATTGGCAGATCTCAGGCTATTATAAATTTCCTGTCTTTTACCATAACAATTTTTGTTCCTTTCTTTATGGCCCCTTTGTTGAATACTTACAAGTTAGAAAAGGACATATCAGAAACAGCTCAATTTTTAAAGACCAGGCCAGAATCACACATCCAGATAGCTGCTTTACCATAACTTAGACTAAGCCAAAGGCTAGTACTTTATTACTTGTAAATATAGAATCCAAAATTTTAAAAGTTGTAAGGAATCTGAGAATTCACGACGTCCAACCTTCTACCCCAAATAGGAGCTCCTCTTCAAGACCCCTGAGACAAATTGTCAACTACCCTTTGAACCCACCCACCATGAAGAGCAGGAGCTCCTCTTCAAGACCCCTGAGACAAATTGTCAACTACCCTTTGAACCCACCCACCATGAAGAGCTCACTAATATTTGAGAGTTCTAGAAGAACTTCTAGAATAGGTTGCTTGTAATACTTCACATATGTGATCCTATCAATGGTAAATACAAATAAAAACCAGAAGCAAACTGTGTGCTGTCTACAAGGTGGAGAAGGAACAGTGCAAGGTATACATCAAAGGTGCACTACAGGAAGGAAAAGGACATGTTGGTACAGATTCAAATAGACAGAATAATGGGCTGAAATTGTCAAGATGAAATTTAATAGGGACAAATGTACAGTTTTACATTTGTATTTAAAAACAAGAACAAAACTTCATAAACAAAAGATGGCAGTAGTGTGACGACAGAATTTCACTTGAAAAAGATCTGGAGCTTTTAAGGAGGCCTGCAAGTTCATTATGCATCAACCATATGTTATGGCAGCAAAAAAAGGTAAGGTGATTTTAGACTGTATTGAGAGAGGAATAATGACCAGTACCAGAAAGTAACAGTTTGGCTGATCAGAGTCAAAAAGGGGCTCTCCTCAGGCCACACCTGGATTGTGTTCAGTTCCAGGAACTCCATTTTAGGAAGGTCACTGGCAAACAGGAGAAAATCCAGAAGGGCAACCAATATGGTGAGGGTCTTACGATCAAGCCATGCAAAATTCAGAGAACCAGGGAGGCTTATTAGCCTAGCAGAGAAAAGACCTGGAGAGAAAGGATAGTTGTTAAATATCTGAGGACCTATCACGCTGAAGAAAGGTCAGATGTGCTCTGCTTGGCCCCAGAAGACAGAAATAAAAGCAACAAATGGAAGTTGAAGAGAGGGTAGATTTAGATTTGAAGTTAGGAAAACCTCTAATGATCAGAAGTGTCCAAAAGTGGGTGTCCCCCCGCATTGAGGAGCCTTCAAGAAGAGGCTAAATAACTCTTCATAGTTATATTATAGAGAGGATTCCTATTCAGATATGAGTTGAACAAGATGATCTCAGTAGTAACTGCCAACTATAAGATGCTATGTTGCTGTGAATTCCTATGTGGAAGTGACAAAGTAACCCTGGATCCAAACATCAGAGAAAGAATAAGAAGGTATGGAAACAGGAATTTTAAGTCTTACCCTTGAGATGGTTAAGTTAAAGGATGGAGTATTTATTATATATGTAGAAAATAAAGCTGCTGGAAGAATATCAAAAGCAGCAACTTGCAGGGGAAAATATAATGGTAGTTCAGTTGTAGATAAGGTTAGTAAGTATGAGGTGTCTTTTCATAAGGACTTGTTTGACAGCCTGGGAAGACTCCCAGGGTGGCTGGTAATTTGGAGCCAAAGTAACTGATAAAAGACAGAGTAGAGCCATTTTGGAAGAACCATGATAGTTAGAGGACATAGCTTAATGGCATCACTCAAGCTAAGAACAGATGATCAATGGAACATCCAGCACATAATATCAATAATTTCTTGAAAAGGAAGAAAAGTGGGCTTTTCTATAGTAGTACTGCACCTATAATCAAAGGTGCAGTGCTACGATAGAAGAAAAAGCTGAAGTCCACCAATGACAACCTGCAGGGCTACAGGGACTGATTGGAAGAGAAGGGTGGTCCTTGGAGGCTTCCATAAAACTGGAATATTTGGGAAGTTCTAGAGAAGCTATAAATCTGGGAAACAAAGGGCCGAAAATATCAAGAGAAGATAATAGGACTGAGGCATGAGTTACCTCTAAAAGCCACTAAGTCCTGAAACTAATGACTTACTAGAAATTAAACATCTGCTAAATAGATATTGATATTTCATATGAAACTAAACAAGTTTGCCTCAGTATAAAAACATAATTTTTTTTCAGTTCTAAGGAAAATTATAGTCATGTTCCTTAACTTTCTAATTTTCTGACAGATGTATCAAGTTTCTGTGAGAAGTCTTGATTTTATTTTTCTTTAAGAAAAAATTATGTCGCATAGGTTTTAATTGTACATATTTATGTGTGTATTTAAATTTCTGTATGTATGTATCTGATGAGAGTTGAACTATTATGGGATTAAATAAACACAGAAGAGTACTGACCCTCTTCTTCCATGTCATTTGATGAACAAAAGCCCTCTTCCCCTGACTAACTTTAAGAACAATAATTTAACTGAATCCTGAACCAAATATGGAATTGAAAGTGACAAATTTTTCCTTTCCATTCAGCAATGTAATCAACTTGACACAGCTTTAAAACAAAATTCTGGTTTCATTCATGCCCTCCACTATCATTTTTCTCCTACTTCACATCTAGCTCATAACTGTTCCTTCTACAATGTAGCATAATAACTCTACACAAGCAGCTTAAAATAGAATTAGGGAAAAAAGACAAAAAATATATTAAAAAATTAAACAATTTAAGAAATGTCACAAAGCTGTAGACAATTATTTGTCAACTGAATAATATAGAATACAAGTACTATGAATTTTCAGAAGTCACTATGTGCTACAAATGTTTGGGAAGGTTTAATAAAAGAGACTTCATGGAGTCATAAAGGATAGGTGTAATGTAAGTATGGAGAAGTGAGTAAAGTGGAAGGGGAAGATAGGTTTACAGGGTTATGGTCAACAAATCAGTTTGGCAAGAACTGAAAAAAGGGAGAAAGTACTAAGAAAGGCAATCAGTCTGGGGTCACATTTTAGAAAGCTTTAAGCATATCAGGATAAGAAGTCAAAACTCTTCTGGTTGGCAATCAGGAACCACTGAAAGTTCTAGTCTACGAGAGTGACCCTGTGAAAGTACTGTTTTAGGAAGATTAATCTTGCAGTGATATAAAGGACTAGTGGGAAAACAGAATATAGCTAGGGAGACACATTAGGAGGGTTTTGTAGTAGTACAGACACAAGAGCATAAGCAGTTATACTAAAGGTAACAGAGGCAAAAATAGGAAGTGATGGATGGATGTGAGAGGAAAACTGTCTGGATTTGGTGACTGAATGGATGTAGTGGCTGGTTAGGAAGTCAAGTGCTAAAGTTATTGAAGAATGATTAGAAAAATGGGGCACCACTGAAAGAAAGAGAGACAAGACACCAGACTTTGGAGGTAAGACGATAAAATAGATTTTAGTGATGCTGAACCTGAAGCAATAATAGGACCTCCAAGAAGAACTATCCATAGGTAGTTAAGAAATTTGAGACTTTTGAAAAAAGAGTTTTGGGCAAAAGATGTAGATTTTGGAGTTACCTCAATAGAGATGATAGTTGAAGCTATGGAAGCAGATGAACTTTCAAAGAAGAATGAGACTGAAGAGTAGAGGGCTGAGGCCTGAGCCTTGGGGGGCTTTCACAGTGAGGGCACATAATTTATCTCTTGACTGCTGATTTATGCTGTTAAAAACATCTTAACAACAATAAAAAAAGCTATTTATTAAATCTTAAGACAGTAAAAGGGATACTATAGAAAACTGAATAAAATGGTGAACCTGCATCACTGTCACAGCTCCATAAGTCACAGCAGTCCAATAGATAGAGCCAACCATTATTCCTGCTGCAGCAAATGGACAGGCTTTTGAGATCAGTCTATCTGCAAGATCCAAGACGTAAACAACTGGACCTATAATAAGAAGGAAAATAAACATAGCTTCAAAATGAAAAAGGACCTTAAAGAGTATGAAGGGGAAATTCAATAATTTTTGATTTGCACAATATTTTCTAGTGGTCCAAATACATTTAAGGAACAGGTGTCATAAGATGTTAGAAGTATTATGGAAACCCTGATAGGAAAACAGATCTGAATACAGCATTGGAAATTGCCAATCATATAATTATTCATCTAAATTTGATGCCTAATTTCTGATCAATAGTTGCTCTAGACTCCTTTTTTTTTTTTTTATCATTATCACTAGGACTTGAGTATCAAGTATACCTCTCTGCCACAAGGTGTATCTCCCTTCCACCTTTATTTTCAAATCACTGGTACTTTTGAATAGGAGTGGCTACTCAATTCACTCTCTCCCTTCCTATTTCTGGTGATCTTCAGACTCTCTGGAACTCTTAAGCTCACTTCACTCCGACTCTACCCAGTATTTTCTTAACTGTAGTGTTGGAAAGTAGTCTGGAAGGTAAGTGTTTTGTGTAGTTGTAAAGCTGATTTCTCTTATGTTAATTTTCTAGAGTATTATACTTCATGAAAAAAGTTTGCAGGAAAAAATAGTGTGTCAACATAAATTATTCTCCAATACACTTGCCTGTGATTTCGTGACAATGGTATAAGTTTTTGTAGCACTCTAATATGCTATCATCCTATATTTGCAAATTATGCCTTTCATTCATGATGTGTTTAATTTGAACATTTGAGGATTGCTTTCCTCAAGCTAGATATATGAAAGGGCTAAATTTAGAGGAAATCTCCTGCCTACAAGTCCAAGCAGACCCAATTCCAGTTTCTTGAACAAAATAGCACTGAACAGTTCAGGGCCAGGTTTAGAAGTAGTGGTTTAGAGACCTAAGAATATACCCAAGGTTCTATATTTTCTAAGTATTCAAGATTTATGCCCAGAAACATGATGGTTTGCCAGTGATCATGTTTATTAAGTACCTACTGTGTGAAGAACCTGGTACTTGGGAAGTTTCAATGGATTATATAGAGTGTAAGACCTGCCCACTTAGAGCTTACAAACAAAAGGTGAAGTTTATACATGGAAAACCTTACCCAGTAATGTGAAGGGATGTAACACAGCAATATGTGAATAAAACACTGATGGGTAGAGCACTTTAGAGACAAACCACAGGTTACATCTCTTGGCTTATGACCTTGGGAGCCAAAAATATAACTAGTTCCTGTACACAGAACTCTAGCAATGTGTGAGGGAAAGAACATTAGATTAGGAATCAGTAGACTTGATGTCTGGTCCTAGCTCTGTGATCCTCTCCTAATTCTGACTACCAGTTTTCTCATCTACAAAACTGGATAATTATGTCTGTACTAGATAGATAACAACCTGAGTTAACTGTCATAACAGAGCTATTATGAACTTAAAATGAAGTATAATGTATATGAAATCACCACATGTGAAGGGGTATTTTGACTATAATAGGGTGCACTAAATGGGCCTATCACCCTGAAGCTTTTTTTCTGGATTAGGTAATGTGCCTGCAGCTCAAAGGAGTAACTACTGAAATGACCTACTGTTAGTTATGATCTTCAAAGCAAATATTAAAGGGTATTCAGTATTGGAATTCTTGATGTCAATTCTTGACGTATTTAAGCAAATTTATTCCAACTGCTGGCACTCAAATTTGAGCATGGGGCATTACTGGTTTTAGTCTTGCTTTGATTTTTTTTAACATTCTTTTCTTTTTAAATTTTGAGTTCCAAATTCTCTTCCTGACTCTCACCCCTTCCCCATCCACTGAGATGGAATGCAAAATGATATCTATTATATATATGAAATTATGCAAAACACATTTCTATAATATTTATATTAAAAAAATAAAGTAAGAAAATTATATTTCAATTTACAGTCAGTTCATCAGTTCTCTCTCTGGAGGTAGACAACATATTTTTTACATGATGAATCCTTTGGAATTGTATTAGAACACTGCACTGATCAGAGTAGCCAAGTCTTTCACAGTTTATCATCATTACAACATTGTTGTTATTTGCACAATGATCTCCTCAGGATCTCCTCCTTCTCACCACACTTTGTAACAGTTCATATAGGTCTTCCCATGCTTTTTTCTGAAACTACCCCCTTCATCATTTCCTACAGCAAAATAGTACTCTCTCCCAATCACATACCACAGCTTGTTCAGCCATTCCCCAAATGATGGGCATCCCCTCAATTTCCAATTCTTTACCATCACAAAAAGGAGCAGCTATAAATATTTTTGTACATATGGGTCCTTCTCCTTTTCCTTTGATCACTTTGGGATTCTCATTTCTAATCCATTCTGCTTTCTGCTTCCATTTTATGGGTGGGCACATCCCATTCATAGTTATGATTACTGTGTATTTCCCTCCATCTCATTTTCTTATTTATTCACCTCTCTCTCTATCTTCTCCTGCTTCAAAAGTCTCTTTTGCTTCTTACCACTGCCTTCCTTAACCCGCCTTCCCTCTTATCACCTATTTCCTCATTTAGTCATAGAGGTCTATCTCCAAATGAGGATGTACGTATGTGTATGTGTGTGTGTATGTGTATATGTGTGTGTGTGTGTGTGTGTGTGTGTATATATATATATATATGTATACACATGTGTGAATTTATTTATCCTTCCCTTTTTGAACCAATTCCAATGAAAAGTTCAAGCACTCTCCACCCCACCCTATTTTTTCCTTCACTATATTCCTTCCTTGCATGCCTTTTTTATGTAAGAAAACTTCCCCATTTTATTTCTCCCCTCCTCCTGGGGGGCAAAGAGATTATTCCAACATAACTGACTCACACTCATGCCCTCTGTTTATAATAGACTCCTAAATGCCCTAACAATGCTAAATTTCTTAGGAGTTAAATGTATCATCTTCCCATATGTAATATAAATGGTTTAAATATGTTAAGTCCCTTATAATTTCTCTTTCCTATTTATCTTTATATACTTCTTTTGAGTCTTGTGTTTAAAAGTCAAAGTTTCTATTCAGCTCTGGTCTTTCCATCAGGAATATTTAAGAGTCCTCTATTTCAATAATACTCCATCCCCGCTTCTCCCCTCAAAGCATTGTACTCAACCTTGCTGGATAAGTAATTCTTGGTTGTAATACTATCACTGTATTTGAAGTTCAATCATTTAATATAGAAGCTGCTAAATTTTGTGTGATCCTGACTGTTACTCCACAATATCTGAATTCTTTCTGGCTGCTTGCAATATTTTCTCCTTGACCTGGGAGCTCTGGAATTTGGCTATAATATTCCTAGGAGTCTTCACTTTGGGATCTCTTTCAGGAGGTGACTGATAGATTTTTTCCATTTCTATTTTGTCCTATGCATCTAAAATGTTGGGGCTGTTTTTCTTGATAGTTTCTTGAAATATGTTATCATTTGTTTAAATCATGGCTTCCAGGAGTTTCAATAATCCTTAATCTATTTTCCACGTCAGTTATTTTTCTGATGAGATATTTCATATTCTTCTATTTTTTTCCATTCTTTTATATTTGTTTTATTGTTTCTTCATGTCTTGTGGAGATATAATCTTCCAGTTGCCCAATTCTAATTTTTAAGGAATTCTTTTCTTTAGTGAATTTCTGTGCCTCTTTTACCATTAGGTGAATTCTATTTTTGAGGTGTTATTTTCTTCCATATTTTTTCATGTCTTTTTTGCCAAACTGTTAATTCTTTTTTAGTAAGTGCTTCAACTCTTATTCCTTTTCCAATTTTTTCCTCTGACACTCATCTCTTTAACTCTTCCATGAATTCTTGTTGGGTTTGGTCCCAGGCTTTGGTTATAGGGGTTTCACATTGTTGTCTTGTCTGAGTTTGTGTCTTGGGCTTGTCACTGCAGTAGTTTTGTAGTCAAGTTTTTTTTTTTTTCCTGTTTGTTCATTTTTTCCAGCTTTTCTTGATCTTGAACTTTATGTTAAAAGAAGGGCTCTGCTCACCTGGGGTCGGGGACACCGTCCCAAGCTTCAGGGTGTTTTGTGTGCTTCTCTTTTCAGAGCTAGTTCTGGTGGTCTAAAAGTTTTTGGTATTTCCAAAGCGGTATGATGTGGGGAGAGAGATGTTCACTGCTCTCATGTTCTTTACCCAGGAAGGGCTGCAATTACTAGTGCTCCTCCTGGCCCTGGAACTCTGACCAGGTCCCCTGCTCTCCTGCAGCCACAAGCACTAGCATTCCTTTCCACCTCTGAACTAGGACCAGGCACCTGCTCCCTTGTGCACAACCACAAGCATTCCACCTTGGAACAGTGGCCCAGAACTTCTTTTGGACAATAGAGTTGCCAATCAGTGTCAGCTGTACTCAGTGTCAACAAAGGGATGCCTATAATCTCTTTTTCATCAGTTGTCTGATCCCCTTAGAGTCTCTGGGCTACGTTCTGTTGCTGCTGCCACCTCCAAGGCTTGCCACTGGTGCTGGCACTGCAGTATAGACAGGCCTCTACCCTGGTGTCACAGACCTCTCCTGCTGACCTCCTAAGTTTTCTTTGGCTGGAAGAATGTCTTACCCACACCTTTTGTTGGCTCTGTTGCTCCAAAATCTGATTTGAAACATTATTTTTAAGTTATTTCGAGGCGAATGTTGAGAGTTCAGCTGGGTTGCTGCCAGTCCTTAGCCATCTTAACTTTTCTCTATCATTATTATTTCTTCCAATAGAATCTTACTTCAATGATTTAACTTGTTGTGGAGGTAGATTTGGGTTCTCAAAGGCTATTATCAGCAGAACTCAAACAGATTTTATCCATCTGCAAAAGCTTTGAATACAGCCTAATAAGACTCTGTCACCACAGGACCAACTAATTTAATTGAAATTGGCCGACCAAGAAAAATCTGGCCACCAGGCTTATGAATTCTTTTGACCAGAGCAACTCATGAAGATTATACACTAAGGCTGTGAGAGCTGGGTTGGTGGAGTACCCATAACTGATGCATTTTCTAAAGTAAGTAACAATAGTAATTTAAAGACTAGTTAATAACAATTAGAAAGAAAATCTCTTGGTCTTTACTACATGCTGTCTGATTCTTTAGAGGACTACTAGATTCTGACTAACAGTACTGTTCCCTGACTCCCTTAATTCGAGAGCTTAATAGAATAGTTTTTAGCATAATTCCAGCCAGAGTCCCTTGCTGAAAGTCTATTTATTGTTTATAAGAAGCACAACTTCTTTTGGAGAATTTAAAACTTAAATCTTTCCATATCACATGTTTGCAACCAAAGGCAACAGTATAGCTTTCCCAGAGGATGTCAATTTTCCCTCAAATATCTGAATAATTCTTTCAAATCAGTTGATGATTTCAAGTCTAGAGTATGGATAAAATAAATGTGTTTAACTGTCTCATAGTCACTTGTGGCCACCATCACATTTACAGAATTAATGACAATGAATAAAAATTTGCATAATTTAGACAGATGAATTAATAAGAAAAATACATCGAATCTATCAAATTGTTCTAACATTTTCCTTTCAATTCAAATAAAGATCTCATTGTGTGAATACTACCTTGGTTTTATGTAAAGTTAATTATCTGTTTAGAAATAATCTCTGAGCCCTTTGGTTCACCACTGTTAAGCAAGCATCTAGGTAGCTACTCTGTATGACCATAATTCACTGTTTTGGATAATCCATGTAACTTTTTTTCTGCAGCATAGATATTCAAGAGATGACTAAAGTATCTTTCCTTCAGAAGAATTTGGAAGGTTCTAACAAAATGAGCTCAAATAACTGTTGGCACAAGCAAGAGCCACCTCCCCTCCCCTGCAAAAGGAGAAAAACAAGCCAATTCCTTGCCTCTGGTATTTTCTTTTCACTTGGGATGAATGACTTCTCTAAAAAAAAAACAACCCACTAAAGTGAAGAGGATACAATGGGAAGGGCAATGTACTTAAACATCAAGTAAGGCCTGGGTTCAAATCCTGCTTTAGACATTTACTAGGGATAGTAATCTTGAGCAAAAACACTTCAGGTTTCAGGTTCCTTATCTATAAAATACAGATCTGTAGTGCTTACTTCATAGGGTTATGAAAATTAAAAGAGATAATATGCAAATGACTTTAAATCTTAAAGCACTCTATAATTTTTTATTACTTATTCTTCTCATGTCATAGACAAGGTAATAAAAATATGTTAGATCAGCAGAGAATTAGTGTTGCTAGGTACCCAATCATTTCTTCTTTTCAGGCTATGTGTCTAAATTTATTATATGCACCCCACCTCTACCCCTACCCCTTAATGACACACTTCTGTCCCTAGCTAAACTAATTAACGTAAGACTATGTTAATATTTAAAAGGAAGGAGGCAATTAGATGATACAGTGACCCTGGAATCAGGAGGATCTGAGTCCAAATACAGCCTCAGACACTTACTACCTGTGTGACCCTAGGCAAGTCACTTAACCCTGATTGCCTCCAAAAAAAAAATAAAACAAAATGAAAGGAAGGCTGAATGTTCAGTAGTACATTCATAAAATGATGTGGACTGTTTGTTCCAATTCTCCTGTTTCAGCTCTATAATCTTGCTGCCTGGTGAGTCAATCAGTATTCTACTGATATTTTTTGTGCTTACAACACTGTACTGGGTATTATGGGAGTTTAGGAAGAGAAAGTCCTTATCCTCAAAAAACTTACAATCCAATGGGTAAGAAGCACAAATAAATTCACCTATAATTTGGAGAGAGATATAAATACACAGAGACAATGTGGCATAGTGGATAGAGAGATAGCACTGGGGTTAGTAAGAGCTGGGTTCAAGTTCTGACCCACAATAAGTGTGTAAATATGGGCAAGTTAAGCAAGCCTCTCAGTGACACAAACAACTTTTCAAAAATATAAACTTCAGAGAAGGTGCTGCTTTCAATTATATATCAACCCCTCACCAGGAGTTCCCTAAACCAACGAAATCAAATCAGGTTCAGTTCAAAAATATAAACATATAAGACGCTTTTAGTGTTTTTGAATTTTATTACTAAGTCATTTAATACTTAAGTAGTTTTTCCATTTATTTTTAGAGGAACACCTTGTAGCACCCATACATATAGTACTCATGAAGAATTTATGTTGGAAAAGAACGTTTATAAATTTAACAATTTAAAATTAACTAAGGAAGCCATCTTTTTACAAAGCAAATTAACCACAATTACCCAGTTTATATTTTGTATAAATCTCTAAGTTTCATTTTATCAGATGTGCTTAGTAGAAAGCATTTGATGCAATCTACTTGATAAGCAGTTTTGTCTGGTAGGGACTGCAATAGATATAGGGGCAGTTTTTAATTTATTGCCAATATAATTCCAAATGAGGTCTATTCAGTTGTCTATAGCATCACACAATGAAATGCAGAAGTGTAATAACTGAAGAACTGTTTCAAACTTATGGAATCTCATCTGTTGAAATGTCCTTCCCTCTGCATTACCTATAATACCTACATCCTTCTTTTAGGTGAGGATATATCACTAAGAATAGCAATATGGTACAGCGGAAAGAATGCTGGAATGGATGGTAGGAGGTTTGGATTCTAATCCTGGCTCTGCATTAACTAGATTTGTAACTGAGCAGAGGTTTCAGTTTCCTTGGTTGTAAAAATAAGCAGAATGCACTAGGTCATCTCTTGGGTTCCCACCCAGTCTTAAAATAATACTAATAATCTATGGTTGAGCTGTCCGTTTACAAGAAGTGTAATTCCTTGATTTATCGAGAAAAGAAAATTCCTAGAGTAGAACAATGCAATAAGTGCCTCACAAAATAATAATGCACAACAAAATTATTCTAGCTCCCCAATGCGGTTAGTAGTTCTTTTGAATATTCTTGAAAATTCTTCATTCTTCAAAAAAAAAAAAAAAAAAAAACTTGTGAAAGTTCTTGCTAGGAGACCAATGACTAACTAGATACATGTCAAAGTCCTCCAGCAGACACTATCACAATCCCTAGGAAAGGAATGGGTCATGACCTGCAGTCCAGTTCCAAAGTCAACAAGTGAGTTAATGCTAATATTCCTAATCCTTTACAGACCTCAGAACTGCCCAAGAGTTAAAGTTTTTCTCTTTGATTTCCTTCTTTTAGTTTGCCATCTCAGATGAGAATATTCTCCCTTCAGTCTGCTAAGCCTTTTCACCATCAAGTCCATCCTGAAACTCTAATTTTTTATGAAGCCCTAACTTAATGAGGTGAATTCCAGTCCCACCCTATCTGAACAAGCAAATGCCACAATTGTCCTTTTATACACTACCCCCACCATAATGCACTTACCCCTTGGCTTGTACATAATGTTAGTACTTTATGTTCTTGTTCAATGTTTGCTCAGTTGACTGAATGAATATCCTTTATGGCTGTCCATATCAGCATCATCTTAGATTGTAAGCTCCCAGAGGGCAGGGATCATATCTGTTTAACTTGCTTTGTACAGTGCCTAGGACAGAACCATGTACAGATAGGTGCTTAATAAATGCTTTCTGATGATTATGATTTGGTGTGACTAGTTGGGGGCCCCTCAAGGACACAGTTCCTTCAGCACTTGGCATTTTATTAGGACAATGGAATATGTTAACGCAATGCCAAAATGCAATAGTGCTTATGGTAAGTATTTGACTATTAAAATGAATTTTTAAATAGGCAATAGTAATAAATATATAGCAATAAAATCCTAAGTCAATAAATTTGGGTTTTGCTTAAAAAAATTAATCTCCAAAACCAATTAGGTTAACAGCTAATGTTACGGGAGAACCTCATCATGAGATTTATTTCCTCCCAGGTACAAAAATAGTTTCACCTCTTTCTCACTGTAGCAAGCACTAGATTTTTGGAAACTGAGGTACGATAATATCAGTTTCAACTTTAAACATAATGCTTGCATCAATGATTCTTCCATCTTTCTACAAAGATAAGGGCATATTTTCCCCTCTGTATTCACGGTCAAACTATAAGATTTTTTTTTTATCAACCAGGAGTTAAGTCATCAGATTATAAACATGGCAAGAGGGGCTAAGTTCTTAACCATAGTACAGAAAACTGTTTCATGGTTAACAATAATATGGTAAAGGAGACTTATAACCCTCAAAAGGAATGAAAACTGCTGTTTGTTCAGACAGCAAAGCTAAAGGTGATTAAAGCTAATGAACAATAATAAAGGCTCCAGGACAAAGCACAATGTCACCAACTCCACTTGTCCAAGCAGCTACATCCTCAGTCACTACAGGGGAGATCATAATATCCCTTTAAAAACTGATAAGGTAAAAACTGTGTCCAATAAAAATTCCCAAAATGCTTATGCTACACCAATTCAAATCAAGCACTTATTAAGCGCCTATTGTTTGCACGGCACTATACAAGGTTTAATGGGTAAGAAATACAAATGAAGTAGAAAACACTGGTCTCTGCCCTTGAGGAGCCTACAATCTAAGCTGGAGAGAAGAGACAAACATAAACACAACCACGGCATAGTTCTAAGGCAATAATTAAGCAAAGTACAATGACTGGATAGTATAATCCATAAGAAAGGAAGACATCTTGGAAGAAGTCTTAACTTGAACCTTGGAACATGCTGATACCAGTAGAGAATTCCAGATGGCAGATAAGATATTGGCAAAGCAAAGCAAAAACGTATATGTATGCTAGAGAAAGGGTATTTAAGAATAGTGAAAAATTAAGTGATCAGGTTGGGTAGGTAAAGGAGAGGAAGAGGATAGATGTCAGGTTTTTAAATGAATTTGGCAGTAAGATAAGGATTAGACAGCTGTATAGTAGGTTATTAAGGAAATGGGATGGTATCTTTCAGTCTTCCCCTCCCCTTCAGCTCTCATATCCAATAAGTAATCAAGGCCTACTGCGGATTTCAATGCACATTTTTCACATCATTTATGAACTACTTCAATGATGTCCTACCTAATAGGTTCATCTACATACTCTCCTTCATCTGATTAATCCTTTATACTACTGCTAGAATAATCTTTTTCATACAAAGATCTGATCATACGACTGCATAGTTAAAAAAATCTTTAGTAGTTCTCAATTGTTGATTGAATTTAAGTTCAACTTCTGGCATTCCAGGCCCTGTACAACTGACAGCAGCCTGCTTTTAGAGATTCATTTCCTATTACTCTCCCATAAATATTCCATACTTAGAAGAGACCAAAGAGATCTTTTTTTCCCTTCCAATGCACCATGGATGCTCATGCCAGTAAGTAACTGCTTATAAGGATATTCTCTATTTCTCTATAACTTAATGCTTGAAAATCCCATCCTTGGAAAACCTAAACAAATGTCACCACCTCAAGGAAACCTCCTCGGATCCTCTCCTGGGCCAATACGTGGCATTGTCCTGGGATACCCCAATCCCAGACATTCTTTTTACCAGCTATCCCAGTTGCTTCACACATCTCTTTGCCTGAATCAAGTGGGCTATGGGGGCATAAGACTCTCTCTGAAGGTGGTTTCCCAAAGCCTCAACTTTGCAGAATAAACGCACCAAGAAATCCCACTCTCAAAGATAAACACACCTCCAAGGGAGCCCTGTTACCTCTCCCCCGTGTTTCCCAGTCTCCCAGACTCAATCTTTCCTTTCCACCTCTCTCATTCTTTTCCTGCAGAAAGGTGAGAATAAGCACTTTGTTCACTCTTCACCCATTTCCCCATTTACCTCTTCTGCAATGTATGCACCTCCCTGCAATTCATTCCCACGAAACACAACTCACCTCTGGAGGAAATCAGGGTAATTGTACTTCAGTTCTACTCCATTACCTTCACTTCTCTTTAAGAACTTTCAGTTCTGCTTATATCTTTAACGGTATATATCTTTTTAAAATCACTTTTGAACCCTTCTGGTTCTTTCTTTGGAGGGCAGGAGGCTCCCAACAGAATTTCCACTTAAGTCTGCCAGCTTATTTCCCCCCAGGCTGCATTCATCCCTCTGGACTTTCTATCATGTTCCCCCACCCCCTTTAGCTTCGTTTTATATGTTCTTTTCCTCATTAGAATGTAAACTACTTGAGGGCAAGGATTTTCTTTGCTTGTCTTTGTATTCCCTGTGCTTCACACAAAGTCTGGCACATAATAAGAACTTAATAAATGCTTCTTTATTTATACAATCCAAAACCAAATCTTTAAACATGAGTTAATTGATTTCGTTACTCATTTTTTCTTCCTAGTTGTGTTGATTCACCGATCTTCTGTTTCCATTGCTTTGCATATTTACCAATCAAACTGTCTGCTTGGGTCTATTTATGGATAGGACAGGAAGTTTGTTGCTGTTGAGTACTCCTATTTTTCCCTAGATGATCACGCTCAAGTTTATAGGCTGTCATTTGGGGTTCTCGTTTGGGTTTTTTGGAATATACTATTTCATTCCCTTCTAGACTATAGGATAGTTTTGTGTCATTCAAATTTGCTTTCACTTATATTTGAAGGTCTTCTGATCAGTCACAAAATCTTTTGGTTTTGGAATTGTTAAATTTAAGTATTTATCTTGGAACCTGAAGCATGGAATCCCCACTACTACCCCTTTCTAGGAATCTCTAGCTTCCCTTGATTGACATTTTGTTATTTGTATTCAGAAGTTCTGGACAGTTTTCTCATATTATTGCCTGTCTGGTATACAGATTTTGTCTTGTTTTTTAATCACGATGTTCTTTTGTTTATTTTTTTGTTTTGAGCATCTAGAGCACATAGAGTAGAGTGCTAGACTTGGAGTGAGAAGGATATGAAATTCAAATCCCTCTTTAGACACTTAATATCTGTGTAACCCTGGGACAAGTCACTTAACAAGTCTCAGCCTGTTTCTTCCTCTGTAAAATGGGGATGATAAACACAAACCTATGGTTGTGAGGATCAAATGTGGTAAAATGTAAAGCGCTTTGCAAAACTTAAAATGCTATATAAATGCTAGCTACTATTATCACTGTTATTTTGGAAGACTCATGAGCCTTAGATTATCTCTATACATTTCTTTGTTTTGACTTGTACAAAATTCATGATTTTTTAAAATATTGTTCTTTCAATTTTTGCCAGGTTTTCCTTCATGCGAGTATTAATGTGTTCCAAGTCTGTTATTCTCTCACTTCTTTCGAAAGATTTGTAATTGTGGATTCATTTTTTTCTATATCCCAGTTTAATTTTGCATTAACAGCTCCAAGTTCTGGCCTACATTAATTCATTGCTTGCAACTTCATTTACAGATGTCATATCTCTTGGGAACCAACCTCATGTTTTTTGTTCTTATTCTATGGTCTTTTGGATTTCAGACATTAGTTCCCTTTTCTTTGCATTATAATATTTGTTAAGAGATCTTTATATTATCTTTGCACATTTGTTCATGCTTCTTTATAGAAATCCCCTATTGATTTATCTCTTTTTCCACTGGGCTTTTATTGAAGTGTTTTTTTTCTCTTGAAATATTTGGTGTTTGAGGTTTCAAAATCTTTTTATATGCTCATCACTCACTTTTAGTCCTTCGCCCTTTATTGGTGGAAATATGCTGGAAAATTAAGCTGCAACGCTGCATCACTTTCTTTTGTTGGATAGAAAGAGTCTGCCAGCCTGAGTCCTTCCCTGGAGTATCCTCTCTGTGGAACTAGGACTTGCCTCCTGATGGGTTTCTGTCCCCTTGTCTTTAGGTCTAATGCTTAGTTGCCATTCATGGCACCCTATCTCAACCTTCCCTCTGCTTCCTTTTCATACTTGTTTTGGCTGAATCAGCATCTACTGCTTTTCTTGGGGTGGAGAGAGGGTGTAGAATGAAATGATGCAGGCGGTTTCTGCAACAGGTATCAAGCTGGCCCCTGTAAAAACTTGTGCTTGTTAGCTTGTGATGCTACCAATCTCAGAAGCTGGTGGAGAAGCAATAAAAAATAATGCTTACTGGGATTCTGTCTTCTTTCTCCTGTGGAACTAGCTTTAATTTCATTTTATCTGGTTCATAATTACTTATTCTGGAGGAAAGTTGAAATGGTTTAGAGAAAGTGATTAATTTGCCATCTAGCTGATTTCATGACCTCAGAACCACAGAATGTTAGAGATCATCCAGTATAATATCTCCTCACTTTACCAAAGGTAAAATGGTAAAAATAAACTTTACTTATTCTTTACTAGGAGATAACACTTGCTGAAGAAAAATGCTTAGACAAAATCATGGATGACATGCATAATGGGTTATAAAGGAAAATCAGTTGTTGTTGTTTTCAAGTGAGACTGGTGGAATGTTTATCTTTAAATGAACAAAATGGCCTTTAAGTCACCAGAATACTGAAAGCATGGCTGGCAGGTCTGACCCTTTATGACAACTCTCATGTTCTCTCACTAGAGTATTATAGGAATCTTACAGAGGTAATGAAGGCTTGGAACAAGTTGGTGGCTATAGAAATGAAAAACGGTTGGACGTGACATAAAGGAGAAAAATAATTGGCATGATTATGACATTGTCTATTAAGAGTAGAAGAAGAGAAAGGGTTAATTCCAGGTGAGAATGATAATTCCTTACAGAAATGGAGAAAGTAGAAGAGGAGCCAGTTTAGGAAATTTCAGACATGTTGAGTTCAAAGACAAATAAAGATTTTGAGGATCCATGCAGACAAGTCCTACTGGAAGCTGAATATATGGGACTGAAATGCAAAGATAATGTAAGAGATGGAGGTCTAAATCTGTTTGCCTTCACTGAAACTATGAGATGAAGGGATTATTAAAGGAATGAACTTTGAGAGAAATTATGGGAATTCACAATTAGAAGATGAAGAAACAGGAAGACAGGGATGGAATAATAAAAAGTAGAACTATTATGACAGTATAGTGTAAAAGCAGCTATAGAAAAGAATGTTTCAGGAGCAAAGAACAATCATGTCTATGGTAGCAGAGGACAGGGAAAAAGTCTGAGAAAAGTTTTCTGATTTTGGCAATTCACAGGTTATTACAATCTTGTCCAGTGAAGACTGAGAGTAGAAATCAGACAGCAGAAGGTTAATTATAGCATAAAACCACCTACTTAAGATATTTTGCTGTTAAAGGAATGAAGAAAATTTAGTGTTGTTTGAAGTGTTAATCATTTCAAAAAATTTAAATTTTATCTTTATTTTTTTAAATACAAGGGAAACCAGTGTATGTTTAAGTTGACAGGATGAAACTAATGGGGAATGAACAACTAGCCACTAAACAAGAAAATGCTGGACATGTGAGAAGTTCTTTAAAAGAAGTTCTTTAAAATCAGAAGACATAGATTCTAGTACTGACTCTGCCAATTAATATCCATGGAATCTTGGACATGGTTCTTTAACCTGAGCCAATTTCTTCATTACAAAAATGGAGATAATTTCTGCTCTGCTCAGGGGTATTGTGAAGATAATAATATAGAAAATACTCTCAAGTTGTAAAGTTTATACAAGATATGCACTACACAAGTCCTATCTTTGTAAGACATGATGATGATATGATGATAGTGGTAATGATGGGGAGTAATGGGACAAACCTATTAGCTTCATAGATGAGAAGAGACATTTTTTCCTCTAAAATCTCAGGAAAGGATAAATGGATAGATGCCAAAATAGAGATAGATGGATGTCTTGATTTACTCAATGAAATGTGACATCAAGTTGTCGATTAAATTGGGGGTACTGGAATCCTAAGGAAGAAGGCTTAGGTCAATTGACTGTCACGCCTGTGCACTGAGAAGCAATAATATTGAAGTCATTAAGCTTAAGAAGTAAGGTAATGTCATTTGACAACTAATCAACTCAAACATGATTATAATATTCAGAAAGGTTGATGTTGGTGAAATGAATTCATATTAATATAACTGATGAAACATCTACAGTACTAAAAGCATTAAAGTATATTAAGAAATAATAAAAAGGTATATTAGAATGGTAAAATACATTATACTGAGGTTTTAAGAATAGTCTAGTGATATACCAATGATGTTTAACTGGGTTCAAGAAGCACCAAGGTTACTCCTTAAGACAATTGTATTATGGCCATATCTTCATCAAGCATTTCTCATAAGGGTAAAATAAGGTAACAATTGAACATTAATAACAATCTTCATAAACCTAAAATTTAAAGATCAGAAACATGATACTGCAGAAAAGAGGTCACAAAAAGGCAACAGGAAACATAACTAAAGTCACCAGCAACTCAAGAAGAAAAAAACAGACGTTTATGCTAATATTATTTTGCAGCTGGATATCTGAAACTCAGAATTTTATTATTTCCCCCAGAACTAATGCCCAAATGATGACTGGGCCCCAAGTGAGCCCATAGAAACCTAGTGAACCAAGAATGTACTAATCATATCTGGTTCCTGAAGACCAGGGTTCATTTGGTACAGGAGGGAGGAAGAAGAAAACAATGTTCTCCTAATTTCCTAGAGACAAGGCCTAGAAAAAATTCTGAAATCCATGAAGCTTATTTTTTGACATTCTCTTGCCCAGCACTGTTCTTTCCTAAGTCCTAAGCTCTTCATGCTACGTGAACTCTGCTGCTATGGCACCTAAACTCAGGCCACGTTTTCCTTCACCTTAAATGCTTCATGCACTATATGATTACCTCTTAAGAACCTCATAATTGAAACTCATTTCCTTAGGAAAGCCAATCTTAGATGTTAAGAGGAAAGCAAGATGACTTAATATGAAATGACATTAAAGAGAAACTCAAATGAATCTCTAATCATTAAAACTTCAGTAAAGCAATAAAGTAATGTGAAAAAATGTAGGTGATGTGAGAGATTATATTTTTTGGATGAGAGAACTACCATGTAGGCAGACCAATCCTTATTGGAAAATGGCACACTGGTTAATTACTTCTGCTTTTTCCTCCTTTCAAAATATGAAATTCTTTAAATTTACAACCAATAGTGTCAAAGCAATGGTTCTCTGGTATAATCTGGTTGGGGGTAGAGATTCTGGTATTTATGCCAATGAATATATGGGCCTATATGATACAGATTTTTTATTAGTTGTTGTAGATGGTTGCAAGTTAAATAGACATCCTCTCTATCTGCTAGTACCAAGATTAGGTTCCCTGCCACCCTTCTACAAGCATGAACGAGCTTTATCTTCATCAAGTTTGTTGTCAGTTTCTACAAATAGAAACTCTGAAATTTCATAGCTTAGACTAACACTATGACAATTATAGCATTAACAATAATAACAATAACTCACACTCATGTAGTACTTTAAAATTTAAATAGCATTTTCCTCAGAACAATTCTGTGAAGTAGACTCAAGTTAACTGGCTTGTCTAGTGTCTCATGGCTAGTAAGTGGCAGAGCCAAAACTCAAACCCAGGGCTTCTCACCCCTAATTCACTATCTTTCCTCTGTCCCATGCTGCTTCTCCTATTCCAGAAAAAGCTAAGTGAATATGAGAGTCCATGACAGTCTTGGGAACAAACAGTGTTACTATAACACAGTGCAGTTGCTCCTGACAAACACAGGGCCCAGCACAATGGGGAAAGGAAGAAAGAAAAGAAGACATAGGCATCAAGTTTTTCATTCTCTCTTGGCTTTAGCTATACCAATTCATTGAAAACAGCCAGTACTGACAAAATGGTGATTCATGTTAGGAAAAAAAAGTAAATATCTCACAGATCATAAGTAGATCTTGCACATACACCCACACCCACACACATACACAGCTCATATGAATGAAGAGCATGCACTAGATGTGCCCAGGTTTACAGAATTCTACGCAGCTCTATAGATGTGCTTCCATGGATCACCCTGGGTTTGCAAACAAGCACAATTCCTATGACATTAATAAGTATGAGGAGATCACACTTTTGATTTCAGTATGTCATAAAAAATAAAACCTGAGGGATTCTGTAAACAAATTTGGCTTGTTCAATTAAGGTATTACTTTCTCTTCCTTTTAAAATGAAAATTTTAAAATTAATATTACCCCAAACCATAAATAAAGGGACTCAAACTCCAGAAGAGAAAAAGAAGAGATGGGACATACTCTTATAATAACCCTATCAGAGACGGTGCTCCTATGAACAAACAAGGTGGTTACAAGGTAGCTACATTTTACTACTAGATACAGTCCCCATTACCAACAACTGAAGCCTTCTCTGCTACAAAGTGAGGTGGAGAGGAGAGATAATGGTGAAATGAGTCAACAAGGGATCCCATTTAATCACAGTTACATAATTGCTTCTAGAAGGATATTCATCTAAGTACCTTTTCATCCTTAACCTTGCACCACACCCAAAGACATCTCTACTTTCCAGCAGGGATTTCAAAGGACTTCATAAAGTTATCTTATCTCAATAAATATCATATACTTAACTACAGTTTACCTAAATGCAGCCTGTTATCTACACCTCCTAGCTGTTCTGTGAATAAGACTCTTCATCTCTCAGAATTTTCTCTTGCTGTCTCCATACCTCCAAAGCTCTCCCTACTCAATGCCCCTCCTTCCTACTTTCACATGCCAGCTAAAATCTCATCTTCTACGGAAGCCTTTTTCAATCCCTCTTAATTCTAGAGCTTTCCCTCTTTTAATTATTTCCTATTTATCTTGTTTGTATACATTTGTTTACTTGCTGTC
Source organism: Bettongia penicillata ogilbyi (assembly GCA_023548195.1). Classification (NCBI taxonomy): domain Eukaryota; kingdom Metazoa; phylum Chordata; class Mammalia; order Diprotodontia; family Potoroidae; genus Bettongia; species Bettongia penicillata. Next base: position 2,335,588 of record JAJHZJ010000145.1, read on the forward strand.
TCTCCTCTACTAGATTGTGAGTTCCTGGAAGGCAAGGACTTTCTTTTGCCTCTTTTTGTATCCCCAAGGCTTAGTACAGTGCCTGGCATACAGCAGTTACTTAACACATGTTTACTGACTGAATTTCATCGTTCAGGTGAGGACGCAGTTCAGCCATATTCATGTCTTAGAAACCGGACAAATACGATTTTCATTTAAATGTTTTCAATGTTCCCCATGACTATCACATGACAAAACCATGGACAAGGGAAGGGGGGGGTGACCCTGATTCACTATATACTCCTAAATGTTCCTTTTTCTAGTTCCTATCATTTGATGTGGGCTCCTAGCCAACAACTATGTGACTCCTTTTTTAAAAATTCTGGATACCCTAGGACTGGAAATTAGAAGAAATGCTAGCCCCTCTTCTTTTAATTACAGACACAGATTTTTTTTTTCCAGATTTCTACTTTCTGGTCTGACTGTGGGGATTCTCATATGTTCTATTGTTTCCTCTATATAATACATATGAAAAGAACAGGGAACCTACAGGCCTTTATCATCAGGTGCTAAAAGAAAAACGAATTTAGAAAAAACCCAATTTTTAGAAGCATCACAGTTTTAGTTACAATAAAAAAAGATTGTGGTTATATCTGAATCTGACCATTATAGTAGTAGATTCCTACTGTTAAAGATGGAAACAACCCTCAAGGTTTCTCTTCATGCTAATTAATCAATTCCTATTCTCTATGAACACTGGGTTTCCCGCTTTGGTTTCAGATCATACTACATCTGCTCTGCAACCACCTCTCTGAAATTTCTTATCTAGGCCACAAAAGGTTATTCCATCTCCAAAACTGATCTTGCAGATGATTCCTCTTCTTGGTTCTTAGACGTAGAAATCTTATTCTCTCCATTGCTATTTTTTCTTTCTGGTTCACACATAAGTCTTACAACTCTCCCTTATTTATCCCAGTTAATCTGTTCTAATTGTTCCAGGTCATCGTTCTTGCTAGCCCATTTCTTAAAGTTTTATGTCATTACATCAGTATAACCAAGGACCTGTGAAAGCTAATGCATAAAAATTAACATAATACTTAGGATAGTGATGGCAATAAGTACTCAAATTTATATAATGCTTACAGTTTACAAAACAGATATTTCTTCCACAAGGTAAGTTTACTTCCCTGCTGTTAGTTTTAAGTAGTTATCTAGGCAATGTCTCCTATTTGGATGGTGTCCAAATGCCATTGTCTTTTTACTTTTGTGTGGTCTACTTCTTTAACTCATACCTTTTGATCTGCCCTCTATATTCATGTAGAGAATGATAAGATTATAGATTTAGCAGACAGAAATAGGACCTCAGAGGTCAGCTAGTAGAACCTCATTTCACAGGTAAGGAAACAAGGCTAAGTAACTTGCCCAAAGACACATAGGTGACAAAGCCAAAATTTGAATCAATGTCCTCTGACTCCAATTCAGCATCCTTTCCACTGCACCTTGCTGCAATTGCTCTACTGTTTAATTTTCTTTTAAAAGTTATTTTTAAATTACGAATGTATTCTTCCCCCTCCAATTCCCCAACCCATTAAGAAAAAATAAAACCAAATTCTTTATTACAAATATGCATAGTCAAGAAAAACAAATTCCTTCCTTGTCTGTGTTTAAAAAAAATGTCTCATTTTGTACCCTGAATACATCATTTCTATGTCAGGAAGTAGGTAACAACTAGATGGTCATTACATTGATTAGAGTACTTACAGCCTTCAAAACTATTTGTCTTTACAGTACTCTTGTTATTGTATAAACAATTTTCCTGCTCATTTCATCCTTTATCAGTTTATGAAAATCCTCAAAACTGTTCACCTTATGATATACCTGTTATAGTACAAATTGTTCTCTTGGTTCTGCCAACTTCCCTTTAGTTTCTATTTTCAAATCAGTTGTCAGAATTCTGCTTCTTTCCTCTTCAGCATCCAAGATCTGTTTCATTGGTGTGAGTACAAAAGCAACTCAGTGATTGTCCATAATTCTTTCCCTTCTATATCTGTAAACATTCTAATAAGATATTTAGGGGAACAAAATCATAGTGTACTAAATTATTAAGTTTAAATATGTGCCACTCAAAAAACTGAATGGGGACTTTTCTGGCATGGGCTGCCTACCTCAATATCTCTAAGTACCTTCCTGCAGCTTCAATCACCTTCTCTACAAAGCTTTCTCACAAATATCCTTTTCGTGCCTAATCACTCCTGAATTCCAAATCCACATTTTCAGTTGCCTACAGGTCATCTATACTTGGAGATGTCTGCTATCACCACTACACAAACCCTCATTCCTAGATACAACTGTAGTGGACAAATAGATTCACCAATCACACTGCTATCAAGAAAATGGTTTCATGTACCTGTCTGCTCAAAATCATCAGGAGCTCCCTTTTTCCCACCAAGTCAAATTTAAACATCTTGACTTAGAATATAGGGCCTTCCAAAAAATCTGGCACCAATCAACCTTTCCAGTCTCATCTCTTACTGCTGCTTCCATCCTTATACTCCCATATTTGCCATGCCTTCTTCACACTACTCCTCATTTGTAGGGTGTCTTCCTCCCTTCATTCTACACACTAAATTCTGACCTGTTCAAATGATATTTCCTCTATGTAGCCTTCTCTGGTCCTTTCAATTAATAATTTCCTCCCCTAGACTTTAAACAGAACTACTTATGTTTTTCTTATTCAATTGTGTATTAGTAGTAAATAGATTATTTACATATATCATAATATATTTATATATATAACCAGGATCATTTATCTAAATTTCCTTTGCTTCAAATGATCCTGGTTATATGAGGAAGAATAAAATGTGTCTGTATGGAGGGGAAAACAACACATGGTTAGAACAATACATATTTTTTTAAATTTAATCTGAAAATTAACTAGAAATCTATGTAGATATATGTACACTAAATACAACTATGTATGCTTTTGTATGTTTATGTCAATGGTTAATGCGAAAAGGCTAATTATAAATAATGCACAATGGCTTATTCATTTTGGTTTCCCAAGGTACTTTTTGATGTATCAAGAAGATAATAGAAAAAATATCATGAGGGTAACAGAAAAGATGAGGACAATTTATCATATCATCAAAGACCATTTTGATGTTAACAATCCTATCCTTTAATAAAGACGTCATCAATTATAGCTTTGTTATTATTACACTGAAAAGACAGTACTAACCAACACAAGCACAATCCATTAATTTATTAAGTGTAAAGGAATATCTGAAAGTTCATGGGCACACGTTTTCTGTCACTTTAAACACAGCCTTCATAAGTATTTCAAATACTTAGATCTGAGTCCTAGAAAAAATTTCCATTGCATCTCATCGATAGTTTAAGAAAACCAAGATGCAGACTTATGAGAGTACATTCCTACCTTCTCAAATTTCACAGTGATTTTCACTCTGAAACATCAGTTCTCCAAATTTAAATCACTGAGTAACCATCCTCCAGCAAAATAGCCAAGATCAGCTAATTGTCTGGGACAACATGTTGGAAGGAAGGTGTTGATCCAGAATAATTACTCACAGTTGAGATGGGAAGTAGCAGAAAAATAGAAGGAAAGGCAAAGAAGAGTCTTAAGAGAGATAACGGCCACTTGAAAGGAAGGTGAAAGGGAACAGAAGGTGAAAGATGTATGTAATTTATGAAGGGGAAAAGTCAGGCCAAAGGCAGTGTTCTGAAATCCTGTTTACACTTAAAGGAAAAGCAATGTATGTTAATCAGCCTTTGTGATTCCTGAGGGATTACAACTTCCACTTTGAGAAACTGCTCTAAATTCTTTTGACAGAACTGATTAATGTTAATGACAGGGTCTGGAGTTACACAGCAAGACATACAACTTGCCTTATAAAAGATCCACAAAGGAATAACTGTATTTGCTACTGATTACCTGAAACATTTACCTTTAAACTGGCTAAAGGCAGATATAAAATTCACTGGAAATGGAAAGAAGAAAGGCGGTCCCCAAAGGAGCAAGAATGAAGGCTGAAGACTGAAGTCCTCTACATTTTTTGAACCTGAACTCTCTACGTGCACTCAATGACTAAAAATACCCACTAATCCCCCAAGAATAAATAAGAGAGAGAGCAGCCAACAGAGCTGATTAAGGCCAAGACTGTGTAGAATGGAGTAAGATACTGCTTCTCTTGTCTAGTATCTGACAGAAGGTTATCTTTAGCCTCTTCTCCACTTCCTTTATGTTCCCTCTACTAGGTATAACTTTTTTCCTATTTTTCCCTACTCTGTGCTAAAAAAAAGAAATAAAAATAGCTAAATATGGAGGCATTTTGTATGTGGCTCATTTGGGGTGTATTTTTACATTTGAAAAATATTTTTACTACATCTGTGTGCATTTGCATAGTCCCATTTTTAGAATAAGTTAAAAACGAAGTGAGAAGCACATATTTGATTTAATTCCATGTATCATTATTTCAATTTTTCTCAAACAAAAGTGGTTTTATTCTTTTGTTCCAGCTTTTTCAGAGTTCAGATTTTTCCAAATTCTTTCAATTCCAATAAGCTCACGAAAGCATGCCCATTCCTGTTTCCTGAAGGTGTTTCAGTCATGTCTTGCAGTTCTGATTTCCAGAAAAAAATAATTTTTAAGAAAGAAAACTACAAGGTAAGAATCTGGTGGGTGAGTTTGACTATTAATTTTTCAAAAAACTTTATGAAAATTCAACTTGATCCTTAGTAATCTCCATCCTTCGAATGTGAAACAATTAATAGAGTGAGAGAACATAAAAATAAGCAGTAGAATATTAAAATGAGGGTGAGGAAAGAAAAGGGAACATTATTGCTCTCTTCCTCCAACCATAAATCATCACAGATAGAAGGATTACTTAAGCTTTGACATATTTTAGTTCTTTTACTTAATCATGATCAAACCCCTTCTCAATTACAGAGGCTTACAATGTGTATTTCAGGACATGTTCATATTATGCTATGAATCACAGGCACACTGTACAAAGCAGCTATAGGAAACTGCTAAAAGCTAAGTTATAGATTCTTTAAAATGGATCCCTAGGATTTATGCACATGAGAAGATTTAAATATATTATGTTCAAATTTGATAAGAGTTTCTCTTACCCAACTTTGGAAATACTATTAAGTATTCTGCATTGCACTGAGGACATGCCACTCGTGCTGTACTATTTCCTCTTTGTTTTTCATCTACCCAGCGTTGTAGACAAGCTTGGTGAACCCATTTTGTAGATCCTCTGCACCTGCATGGTCTCACCCACTCAGCTGTTCGATCATCTTCATCTGTAGCAAAACATACCCAGCAACTTCTAGAAATTAAGATAAAATCCATACATTAGAACTTTAGCAAGAATGGTAACAAAATACTAAAGATTCTTTATGCTAAAAATTTTTTAAAACAGTTACATCCAATATGATGAATATGGACTTAATAAATGATGAATAAACAACATAAAGAAACAAAACTTGTGTTGCCTTAGTGAACCAATTCAATTCAAACATCTAATATGCATTTACTACACAAAAGGCCCTACGTTAGGCACTGGGTAGTTATCAAGATGAAAAAAAAATACCGTAACAGCATAATTCTTGCTCTTAAATTTGTGGTCCAGCTGGAGAGGAAGACAAGATATATAAATAAAAGAGTGACAACAATTATTACCTTTATCCACCTTACATTTATATAGAAAGCTTTATGGTATATGAAATTCTTCACAAAAATCCTGTAATTTTAAGTAGAATTCCCATTTTTCAAATGAAAAAATCTGGGGGGGACAGGGAGGTTAAATGATTTATCCATAGGATCATAGTTAAGGTGGAGTTGAAATTTGAACCTAAGTTTACTAACTTCATGTCTAGCAGTGATTCCATTATACCAGGCTGTGTGAGTTTTCATTTTTTTTTAACAGTGAAAACTTTCAATATCCCTCCCCCAGCACTTAACCTTTAAATTTTTAAATTTTATTGTTTTAATCAGCAAAAGTCTGTCTTCTCCCCTTACCTTCAAACTGAGAAAGAAGAAAAACCAAAACCTGTTACAAACATACAAAATCAAGCAAAACAAATGTCCATGTTGGCCATCTCCAAAAAACACCAGACTAAACCAACAAAACCAAAAACCCAGTAACAATGTCTCAATTCTGCACTGTGAGTCTTCCACTCTTTAGAGGTGGTTTCATCATGAGCCCTCTGGAATCATGGTTAATCATACACTCATCAGAGCTCCTAAGCTTTTCCTAAGGTAAAGTTGTTTGCCTTTACAATTCTATTGTCATTGAATATAAATGGTTTATCTGGTTCTACACTTTATTCTGTATCAGTTTGCACAAATGTTTTAACACAATAGTATTGTATTACATTTATATATCATAAAGTGTTCAGATTCCTCAACTGAGGGGCATCTTTACGTGTCTCCCAACTCCTGTGTTTGCATGTCAAAGATTCTATGCAACTATGTTTTCATCAGGAATGCTTATAAATCTATTTCATTAAAGATTTATTTTTTTCCCCTGTAGGATTATATTGTTTTGCTAGGTTATTCTTGGTTGCAAACCTATCTCTTCTACCTTTTGGAATATTGTATTCCAAAATCTTCACTCTTTTATAGTGGTAGGTGCTACATCCCCTGTCATCCTAACTGTGGTTCCTCATTACTTGAATTCTTTCTTTCTGGCTACTTGTAGTATTTCTTTTCTTTGACCTAGAATCCTTGGATTTTGGCCATAAGGTTCTTGGTAGTTTTCATTTTGGGATTTCTTTCAGGAAGTGACCCATGGATTATTTCTATTTTTACTTTGTCTTATGGTTCTAAGAAATTTTGGCAGTTTTTACCATTTCTTGAAACATTCTGTTTAGGTTCCTAATATCACTCCTGGATCTGTTTTTCTGCACAAATGTTTTTGGTACAAGATACTTTACATTTTGTTTTTATGCTTTCACTTTGTTTTCTCATTTATAGGACACCCAGATCTCAAAGCACTTTGGGTTTGAGCTACGGATACAACCTGTCTACAAAATATAGTGAGGCATTAAGTGAATCCTTAAAGAAAATGGCTCACTTACAATGATGCTGGAGATATGGCAAATTCTTGATTACTCTATTGGTGGTGTTGGTTATCATATTTTTAAGGTCTGTCCTTGCTCTTGGCTTCTCCTCTTCTATTAATAACTTTGTAACTAATTCCTTACTTGATGAAGATTATTAGAGAATGAATGGTAAAAACAAAAGTATGTAAATCTAAGCCCATGTCTACTTAGTATGTCTTTTCTTCTTTAGGAGATTTTATAGTCTGGGATAGCTTAGTTGATCTAAAAAATCCAATTAGAAAATAGCATGACAAAAAGTTAAGAAATGTCCAACAATATCTCAAATCATCCAGTAGTAATGACTAGAGAGAGGCAAGTAACTGTGGAGGTGAAAACTTGCTAACTAATGCTGAAATTAATGCCATTTAACATGAGGTAGTCAAAAGATTTAACTACAGAAGAGGCTTATGTTTAAGATGAACACACTTTACACAGAAATTAAAGAATTTCTGCACTAGAAGGGATCTTAAAAAATCATTACCTCTGATTCCATTCTTTCTTTTTTATAGATAAAGAAAGTAAGGTCTAAGCAGGTTAAAGGACTTGTCCAAAGTCATACAGTGACATAACTAGGAATAAAATCCTGGTCTTATAACTCTCTTGTCTGGTGCACTGACGAGAAAAGATTACTCAATTGAAAAAGTGTTCATGAAAAAAATGATAATCATGGGTATCTATAAATATTTCATATAATAAAAATCTTTTAATCTTGACGTGATTGTTTTGATTCTTTATGTTTTACCCCAACCTTAAAGACAACATTTCTAGTTGATTACATATTATTCTACTTCAATGAGTATATTGGCCAGCAGACCTGAAATAAATGGAGCAAAAACCAGTTATCTCAATAAGGAAGTAAATAAATTGGCTGAAACATGAGCTCAGGAAAAAAAAAAACTAACTTATTAATATATTATTATTATTGTTTGAGCTTTTCAAGCTGTCTGACTTGTTTCTACATTCTTATGAACTTCCCTTCTGTTCTCTTTTTTAAATTTGTCAATAACTTTTTTTCTTTTTCTGGCAACACTACTGCTAGTTCCTTTCCCCTCCAAATCATCTCCTTCATTAAAAAGAAAACAGTAATAGTTATTATTGCTAAAACTAGCAAGCACCTACTATTTGCTATCTGATCCTAACAACAACTCTGTGAGGTAGATGCTATTATTATGATTCCCATTTTATAGATGAGGAAACTGAGGTGCAGGAAAGTTATGATTTACCCAGAGTCACAAAGCTAGTAAGTGTTTGAACCTGGATCTGAACTTAGGTCTTTCTGACTCCAGGCACAACTCTCAATCCAGTGTACAATCTCACTGCCTCTAGCTAAACCATTTCTTCTTATATATGCCCAGAAAGGAAGTATCTGATTAATACCCCTCCTGTTTAATGCTACAATTTTTTATCCACCCAGGATCTATCAAATTCTTCTTCTTCCTCCTTTGCAAATAGAGGTATGACCTTTGGATAGTATTTTTCAGGTGTATTAAGATATAATCTCAATTTGTATTTGTCAAAACTTAGGCTTCATTTTTAACTCTGGTATTTTTATTCTTCAGATTAATTCTGCAACTGCTCTATGTGAGAAAAATGACTGATAACTTATCAAAGTTAAGTAGATAATTCTAAAATCTTTAGGATTTTAGCTATGCCTAACAGTGTTGGCACACAGGTACTCAACTAATGAACATTTGTTGAATTAATACTAGACAACTTTGTTTTTAATGGTTGGACTACAATGAGTTCTAAAAATGTTAAGATTCATAAATTTGGATTTTTGGAGTAAAAGTCATTAGAAATGAGCTGAAACTGCGAGGAGGGGAGATTTATAGTGGAGTTTAAAAAGAAAAAATCATTCTTGTCAATAAAAATTCAGTCACCCTTGCTTGATACCTTGATAATCATCTACTACCCTCCATCTCTCTACCTTAATTTCATATTTGCTGGAATACTCTCTTTTCTCATCTATGCTTTCTAGAAGCACTGACCCAAAGGCTAAGTTCAAGAGCTACTTTCTTCAAGAAGCTCTTCAGGATTTCTTCAGTTGCTAGTGCACCACTCTTCTCCCTTCTGTCCCCACTTCATTACTTGATACTTAATTTGTACTGTCTTGTAATACTTATCTGTGAATATTACTTATTGAGGGGTACATCCCCCAAGCAGAATATAAGCTCTTTGCACGCAGAGACTAGATCACTTTTGTATTTATTTCCAGTGCCTAGGACATACTGTCTGGTACATAGCAAGGTACAAAGACCAAAGGAGAAGGCATTGATCAACAGTGTGAAACACTGCAAAGAATCATTAATTGTCACTACAATCTAGTTACAAATCCACTTACTTGTTATCATCTAGCCCACATCTTTTCTAAAAGATCAGAATGAGCTACTATCCAATCCTTTGCTACATTTACTACAGCCTTTCCTGATATATCAATCAAGTATATCTGTCAAAAAAAAAAAGAAATTAAGACTATTCTGGCAAGATCTCTATCAATCTATTAAACTTGTCAAAAAGAAAATAAAGTTATTCTGGCATGACCCACTCGTTGAGAGCACCAAAAAGATAAACCATAAAGCACTATGAACACAAATACTAACAAAAAGACAGTCTCTACCCTCAAGGAGCTTGTATTCCAGTGGCAAAAACATCACAAAAATGGACCTGAAAAGCAAAGAGGAAGATGGGGGAGAGTAGGAGAGTGAAAGTACTCAAATAGGCCCATTTGAAGCGTAGACAAATCTGAAATGTCAGCAGAGCCTGGACTAGGGGTGAAGGTGTGAGCAGGACTGGTTTGAGTATTTCCTCCAAAGTGGAGGTTCTAGAAGAAATTTACTAGTCAGAGGAGGAGGCTGCAGAACTTCCATGGTGAGAAGGCCACAGAGATAGAGGATTTCCTCCAATTCCCTTTTTAGATATTCACTAACCATCTCTTTATCAACATGTTCTAGAATTTTGTGAGGAAATGAAGTCAAATTCACTTATTTTATTAGTATTTTATAGTGTTGCAGACTCTATCCCCTCCCCTTTTCTGGAAATCTGAACATCTGTTCTTCTCCAGTACTGGGGCACATTCTCTGTTATTCTATCATTTTTCAAAGAGCAGTAACAATGTAACAGGAACAAAAAGCAGTTAACAAAGAAAACATCTTTCAGTTCTTTAGTATTCTGGGATCTAGTTCATCTGATATAGGTGATTAGGCCTCATGCAAAGGCAGCTACATTCTCTCATGACTATCTCATTACCATTGGTTATGAACCCCCTACTAATCATTTTATTTTTATCCTTTATAATTCAAAGATCATCTTCCTCAAGTAAGTCAAGTAGTTTTGCACTCTATTTTCTACCCCAATCCCATTCAAGTAGTTGTTCCTATCTCTTCTGATTTTTTTTTTCTAATACAGCTACCCTTCCAAAAGAAAACCAGGCTCCCAACTTAGCCCTTTAAAAAATTATTCTCAGTTTTACTTACCAGCTTCAATTCATTTGGAGCTTTACCAGTTTCAGCTTGTTTATTTACCATTTCTGACTATTCTTATAGGACTAAGCCAAGCTTTTGTAAGCAACATCCCTCACATAACCTGCCCTGACTTCCCTCTTCTGTTAGAATGTAAACTCCTTGAGGGTAGTAGCTGTTTGTCATTTTGTCCTTGAATCTCTAGGGCTTAGTGGAATAGTTTCACAACATAGGGAGTGGCCTAATACTTGTTGAACTAGATTATACATGGTTGGGTTTTTTTATTAGTGTCAGACCATTTCCATCTTCTATTTTCTACCACAAGTCAAAGACGGAGAGACTTGCTTTCTCTCAAAGTCCTTTATTATCCCACTAACTCCAGGAACCAGTTTTTCCTTTTTAATGATAACCAAATCTGGAATGGAATTTCCCCTTTTTGTTTTTTCTACCTTCTGAGTAATGAAATTATAATAAAGATCAGTCAAGAAATTATTATTTCTCACCTCCCATCCTTAATCTATTGGCAAATCCTACTAATTCTGCTTCCACAATCTCTCTTGTGTATGCCCCTTTCTCTCCTTTGACACTGCTGGCACCCTAACCCAGAGCTTTATCACAGCGCCTGTCACAGAGTAGGCACTTAATAAATGCTTGCTGACTTATCACTTAATAAAGTGGCAGAACTGGGTTTTGAACCCAGGGCTTTTAACTCTAAGAATGCAGCTCTTTTAAAGATTACCATACAAATTGTATTCCAGTGAGAATTCATCTATTTTCTTGTTTGGAAATCTATAAAGGTCTTTGACCATGTCTAATTTAAATGCAAGTATATTATAAAGTCAGTGGAATTTCACAAAGGTTGGATACCAGCGAAGTCTCAGAACCCTCCTTGACAAATTCCTTTCATTAGCTCCAGAAAGGCTAAATTGTTTCTATTACCAGTTTTACCTCCTACTAACTGGAACTTTACCTGAAAGACCTAAATAACCCTATTTGTATGTGTGTGTGTACTTGTTTATGATAACTTTTCTATTTTTTTCACATGGAACAAAACATGACCTTAAGTCTGCTAATTAGCTGAGTTATTTCTTAGATTTCTAAGATAACCTAAAGATGCTAACACAAGTGAAATAATAGAGTGAAATTAAAATTTTCTCATGGAAGATACAAGTAAATTACTTGTAACACTTTCCTCCTTCAAAATGAAATTATTAAAATTTTTATTATAGTTTATAATTTTCCATTCAATTTTTATTGCCGTTGATTCAGTCATCAGTACTGGGAAATGAAACTACCTACCATTTCAATGTCTGGCGTCACTTATATTCCTTTCTGTTTTCTGCCCCACTCCCCACTATTCAATTCCTATCCCATTCCTTCCCCTGCTGCCATTTACTTACCAATTATCTTCTGACTAACCATAATCACTCTTCTAACATCTTTCCTATCTATTTGATCACCAAGTAACTTAACTACTCATTGTACGTGAAATTAAAGCGAAAACAAATTAGACAGCACCAGCAAGTAACTAAAAAGAGGGTTAATAAAATGGAAAGCCTTCAAGATTAGTTGGCTACAGAAAAATTTGATTTAGTTCAGTGACTGCCAATGAAAAAAGTATATAGGAAAATAAGAAAAAAATAAAAATTATTCTAAGATATCAAGCCTGTGACACTTAAAGAATAGGGGTAACACTGACAAAAGAAGAGGAAATCAGAATGGTGTAGAGAGTATGAGTTGTTTTGGACATGCTGAATTTGAGGTTACAGTGCTTGATCTAAGTTTCTGGTGATCTTCAGATATAATAGAGTGAGATTATGGGGATTAAAGAGGAAAAGAGAAGCAGCAGACATACATCACTCATTCTATATATTTGGCAATTAAGGAAAACAAACAAGACAGTAGGTGAGAAGATAAGAGGTAAAGGTTTCTTCTTTTCTACATAAATTTTTTAAAAAATCCTTAAACCAGCACCAAAAAAGGAGAACATTTCCATATCAAAGTAGAAGAGAAAAAGAGAATTAGATGTAAGACTATCACATATAGCTTTCTTTCAAAAAAAAAAAAAAGTAGGACTTTCTTGTCTATACCTCCTTCTAAACTTCCTTTTGTTCTCTTCTGGAAATTATTTTAAAAAGCTTTACATATTCTATTCTTTCTTTGTAATCTTCATTGTAGGAAATGCTAACTCCTCCCTTTCCAAGAATAAAAAACAACAAAACTCTTGTAACAAATAAACACAGTTAAAGTAAAACAAATATACACATTAGTCATGTCCAAAAATGACTATCTCCTCTTGCACCTTGCACCTTTGAATCCATTAACTGTGTCAGGAGGTGGATGATATGCTTCATCATTTAATCCTCTAGAATCGTGGTTAATCATTCATTGATCAGAATTCTTAAATCTTTTAAAGTTGTTTTTCTTTACAATGCTGGTATTGTATATCTGCTCACTTCACTGTATCACTTCATTTAAGTTTCCACAAGTTTCTCTACATTTATCCTTTTTGTCATTTCCTATGGTATAAAAATTTCTACTACATTCATATACCATAATTTATCCATAACCTAATTGATGACCAAGCCCTTTATTTAATGCTGTTACAACAAAAAAAGCTGCTATAAATATTTTTTGTACATAGGATCCTTTTCCTTTATTTGATCTATTTTGGATATAGGTTAGTAGTGTTATGAGTGAAAGTTTTATCAACAGAGAAAATTTAATGGACTTATTTGAATATTCTTACCGGGCATTTAAAAAAATTAACTTGGACACAAACACCAAGTTTAAAAAAAAAAAGCATTTCCACATAGATAGTAGAGCAGATAATGGGAATTGTACATAAAATTATGATTCACATTTCTTTTAAAGTATATAATACATTCAACATATTACTTTTGAAGTTGTCCAGAACTTGACTGTTTTCTTCTGAACTTTTTCTTATTCAATCTATGCATTCAAAAAACGCTTCAAAGGTCCTACTTCCTTTCTCTTTTTTTCTTTTGTGTCCTCACCAACTCCCTACTTGAATTGAAAAAAAAAGGTTGTGTGTGTGTGTAAATAAAATTCTTTTAACAAATACATACAACCAACCAAAACAAATCCGTACATTGGTTACATCCAAAAAAGTATGACTCATTCTACATCATAAGACCATCACTTCTCCATCAGAAGTGAATAGAATGTTTCATTACTAATTCTCTGGAATTTGACTAGTCATGTCATTTCTTAAGTCTTTTAGAGTTGTTTTTCTTCATAATATTGTTTTTTATTGTATGAACAGTTTTCTTGGCTCTACTCTTTACTCTGTATCAATTCATATAAGTCTTTCTAGGTTTTCCCTGAAACCATCTCCTTCTTCATTTCTTGTGGAACAGAAATTTTCCATTATATTCATTTACTATAATTTGTCCAGTTATTCAATTCTATCAACTCCAGTTGACAGAAACTAATAAGCATTCCTTTAAGTTTCCAGTTCTTTGCAACACCAGAGCTGTTATAAATATTTTTGTACATCAGTCTTTCCTCCTTTTTCTTTATTTTTTATGGGTGTAGAATGTCAGTCAAATTTGAAAGCAAAGGGGAAAGATCAAGTGAAAAGAAATTCAAAAATTAATCAAGGGACAAACCTATTAAATGTAAAACATATTTGGAGGTATAAAATTGGACTACGGTGTTTTCTTAAAGGATACATCTTAGTAAAAATAGGGACTAACTATTTTGGATAATATAACTAATTATTATGGGCAAATTTTACAGAGAACTTTTTATTAGAGAACCTCTAATAGTTTAAGTATTAAGCTAGTAACAACACCCTATCTCTCTCTGGAATAACAGTAATGCTAATTTTAAAATTTACAAAACACTGTACTTAGATTGGAAAGTACTAATTGCCATTAATGCAAGTACCAGTCTTATAAGTTCGATTTTTTTTTTTTTTGGAGTTCAGTTCAAACATTTATTAAGCATTTCCTGTGTGCTGAGTACCTTGCTATGAGAATGACATGTAACATGATATAAAAGTTATCCTACAGAGTTAGTGATTTCTGTACAGCTCTCCCATATTATATCATAGGGGCAGTTAGATGACGCAGCGGATAGAGTGCTGACCTAGAGTCAGGAAGACTTACCTTCCTGAAATTAAATCTGGCCTCACATACTTACTAGCTGTGTAACCCTGTTTGCCTCAGTTTCCTCATCCATAAAATGAGCTGGAGAAGGAATGACTGAACAACAATGTATCATATATGATTATATATTATTATACTAATTCTATATTATATTCTTTTTTTTGAAAGATGTGATTTCTATTATCCTTTATCACATATAGCTAAGCATATCAGCAAGTGAGCCTCAAGTTAACAGGCCATTATTTTAATAACTGAGTAGCAGGTATTTCAGTCATTATTAGGCAGAGTATTCTCTGACCCAAGCACCAATGAGAGGGACCTACTTTTTACTTGTATCTCCAGTGCTTAGCACAGTTTATTTTCTTGTGTTGCCAGACACTTTGAAGGCAACGCAAGAAAATAAACTGTGCTAAGCACTGAAGATACAAGTAAAAACAAGTAAGATAGTCTCAACCCTCAAGAAGCTTATATTCTAATGGAAGAAGATAATAATACACAGAGGTATAAAAAGGAAGAAGATGGGAAATGTCAAGAGAAAGAAAAGCTGCAAAGTGGTATAGAGATATGGTCCCCAAGGAGATATGGCAAAAGTTTATCTATCAGAGCCAAAGCACCTAATGGGGGAAGTCTAAAGTTCCAGTGGGAGGGAGAAGATGAATAAGAGTTATAGACAAAGAGCAGATGTCATGGTGAAGAGATAACAGGAAGTTGGGTGGAGATCTGGGACCTCTCAAGATAAGGTTCAAAAACTCATCTATCACAGCTAAGGAACCCAGGGTGGAGTTCAAGGCTCTGGTGGGAGGGAGATGAGGATGAGGAAAGAGAGCATCATGGAAGTGATGGATTCACTACAGATTTTCTGAATGCCATTATGGCCACACCATATAAATTAGGACAAGACTATAAAAACTCCCTCCCTCATCGAAGGGCGTGGAATAGGATATTCCAGAAGGCAAAGGAACTAGGACTCAAACCAAGAATCACCTACCCAGCTAAACTGAGTATAATACTTCAAGGGAAAATATGGTCTTTCAATGAAACAGAGGACTTTCAATCATTCTTGATGAAAAAACCAGAGCTGAAAAGAAAATTTGACTTTCAAACACAAGAATGAGAAGAAGCATGAAAAAGTAAACAGCAAAGAGAAGTCTTAAGGGACTTACCATGAGTGAACTGTTTACATTCCTACATGGAAAGACAATATTTGTAACTCTTAAAACTTTTCAGTATCTGGGTAGTTGGTGAGACCACACATACACATGTACACGCATGCACACACATACACACATGCACACACATACAGAGATAGAGAGCACAGATTGAACTGAATAGGAGGGGACCATACCCTAAAAGAAACTAGGGTAAATGGTGAGAGAGAAATGTAGGGGGAGGGAAAGGGAAGGGGGTAACTATATGTCATTTAAGAGGCAGGTAGGAGTTTTTCTTAGTGGAGAGAAAAAGAGGAGAGCTGAGAAAAAAAAACAAAAAACAAGAAGTTTACCCTCATCACATTTGACTAAACGATGGAGTGAAATGCACACTCATTTTGGTATGAAAACCTATCTTACAGTATAAGAAAGTGGGGGAGAAAGAGATATTGCAAGGGGGGGGAAGGGGGGGGATGATGGAAGGGAGGGCAAAGGGAGGAGGGAGCAATTTGAAGTCAACACTTGGGGAGGGACAGGATCAAAAGACAGAAGAGAAACAATGAGGGGCAGGTTAGGAGGGATGGTAATCCAGTTAGTCTTACACAACATGACTATCAGGGAGGCCATTGGCAAAACTACACAGATATGGCCTATATTGAATTGCCTGCTGTCCCAAAGGGAATGGGTGGGGAGGGAGGGATGGGGAGAATTTGGAACTTAAAGTTTTAGGAACAACTGTTTAGTATTGTTGTTGCAACTAGGAAAGAAGACATACAGTTAAGGAGGAATAGAAAGTCATCTGGCCCTACAGGAGAAAAGAGAAGATGGAGACAAGAGAAGGGAGAGATGACAGAAGAGAGGGCAGATTGGAGATAGGGAAAATTAGATTGCTTGGGGTATTGGGGTGAGGGGAGGGGATAAAAGGGGAGAAAATTTGGAACCCAAAAATTCGTAAAAATGAATGTAAAAAAATTAATAAAAAAATGAAAAAAAAAACAAACAAAACAACTCCCTCCCTCTCTTTTTATATTTCCTCTTTAAGTTTCCTCTCATTTAAGAATGTTCACTGAAATCTTTTTTGTGGTCTAAACTTTTCTTTTTTTAAACTCTCTTTGCTGGATCACCATAGCCATGGGGCTTCTAGGTACAACATCTATTCCTCAGAGTACAAAGGAAGTACTAACCATTCCTTTGTATTAAGTTGTGAGGCTGGTCTTTGCCACACTTCTTGCACTAATTTTTACAAGTTTAGGGTTCATTATCTTGGTAGCAATAGTATCAATATGAACAAATAAGATTTTTTAAAAAGCAACAGATCTATTAAATTATTTAATATTCACTCCCTGTTGAGTCCTTAATTATACTAGAAAGAGAAATCCATTGCTATAAGATTAAAAAAAGAATTTAAAACTTTAAAAAAAGAATTGTATTTAGAAATAATATCCTGCCACATTTAAAACGTGCTTAGGATATGAGAAGTGATGAAAAGAAAGGCACTCAAGATAATTCTGAAGTTCCAACAGGGAAGTAAGAAGGAAGAACCAGTTTCATGAAAATTCAGTTTTATTTATCTGAGGTGACAGAAAATTCAGATAATGAATAATCTCTGTGTCCTACTTTGACCATTTGACTATAAGCTCCATGAAGGCAAGAGACTATATATTTTAACTAACCTTTATATTTCCTCTAGTGCCTATTACAGTGTCCTGCATGGAATAGGTAGTGTTTGGTCATTAAATGAAGAAATGTTGAAAGAGCATGGAAGCAGCAATTGCAACAGAGAGGATGAACTTTCCAAGGCAGAGAATGTAGAGGGAAAAGAACAAGATGCCTGAAGAGAAAGAAAAAGAAGCCAGAAGTGATCATGAAAATGAGACCCAGAATACAGGAGCATCACAGAAAGCATGCTTTCAAAAGATGACAGAATGAGGAAAAAACTTTAAAGACTCCCCAAACAAATTCCGAAAAACCCCCCAAACCTGAAATTTGGGACAGTGCTCCCCTCCACCTCAGGAGCAGAAGCCCAACTTTAACATAAAGTTAAAAATCAAGAAACAGGCTAAAAAAATGAACCACCACCACCAACAACAGAACCTGACCGTACAAAGTTACTGTGGTAACAAGAAGAGCAAAACACAAACTCAGAAGACATTAAAATGAAAGGAACTACAGACAAGCCCCAAAGAAAAGTGTAAATTAGTCTCGGGGCCTGGAAGAGCTCAAAAGGAATTTAAGAAATCAAATAGGAAAGATGGAGGAAAAACTGGGTAAAGAAATGTGTGATACAAGAAAATCATGAAAAAAGAGTCAATAGCGTGGTAAAAAGGAGACACAAAAAAATAGCACTTTAAAAAACAGAACAGGATAAATGGTAAAAGAGGCACAAAAATCAAATGAAGAGAAGAATGTCTTAAAAAGCAAACTTGACCAAACAGAAAAAGACATTTTAAAAAATTCAATGAAGAAAAAAATCGCCTTAAAAAATGAGGTACAAAAGCTCACTGAAAAAAATAATTCCTTAAAAACTGGAATTAGACAAGTAGAGGCTAATGACTCTATGAGACATCCAGAAACAATCAAAGTCAAACGAATGAAAAAAGAAGAAAATGTGAAATTTCTCACTGGAAAAATAACTGACAGAAAATAGATTCAAGAGAGATAATTTAAGAATTATTAGACTACATGAAATCTATGATCAAAAAAAGAGCCTACACATCACCTTGCAAGAAATTATCAAGGAAAACAGCCCTGATATCCTAGAACCTAGAAAATGCTAGAACAAAGGGTAAAATAGAAATTGAAAGAATATGCCAATCACCTCCTAAAAGAGATTCCAAAATGAAAACTCCCATTAATATCATAGCCAAATTCCAGAGCTCTCAGGTCAAGGAGAAAACAGCAAGCAGCCAGAAAGAAAACAATTCAGTTACTGTGGAGTTACAGTCACAATAACACAAGATTTATCAATTTCTACATTAAAAACTCAGAGCGCTAATAGAATATGATGTTCCAGAGGGCAAAGGAGCTAGGATAACAACAAGAATCACCTACTCATCAAAACTCTGTATAATTCTTCAGGAGAAAAAATGGTCATTCAATGAAACAGAAGACTTTTAAGCATTCCTGATAGAAAGACCAGAGAGTTCAATAGAAATTTTTTCAGACACAATACTCAAGAGAAGCATAAAAAAGGTAAAGAGAAAAGAGAAACTTGTAAGGGATTCAATGAGATTAAACTGTTTACATTCCTAGATGATACTTGTAACTCCTAAGAACTTTTTGTCATTATTACGGCAGTCAGGAGGAGTATACATAGAAGGCATAAGTATGAACTATGACAGGATGACATCACACGCACACGTGTGTGCGTGTGTGTGTGTGTGTGTGTGTGTGTATGTAAGATGGATGCGCTGGGTGAAGAGAGAAGTAGAATGGGGTAAATGATCTCACACAAAAGGGGTACTAAAGAGTGAGGATGGGGGTATTTCCTACAGGAAAGTAGGAAGGGAACTAGATACCTGACAGAAAGTTGATTGGGGGAGGAGGTGGTCAGAAACAAAACACTTTTGAGAAGGATCAGGGTGAAAGGAAAGAGAAAGAGAGGGAAGGATAAACGGGGGGGAATAGGAGGAAGGGAAATATACAGTAATCATAATTGTGGATGTGAATGGGCTGAACTCACCCATAAAATGAAAGCAGATAGCAGAGTGGATTACATGATTTAGACATAAAGGGTGATACTATAAACAAATTAGGGAAGTATGGAATAGTTTACCTGTTAGATCTACGTATAAAGGAAGAATCAATGACAAAATAAGAACTAGAGAGCATTACAGGATGCAAAATAGATAATTCTGATTACATTAAAAAAGATTATATGCATATACAAGCAAAACCAATTCAGCCAAGATTAGAAGAAATATAGAAAACTGGGAGAGGGGGGATTTACAGTCAGTTTCTCTGATAAAGGTCCCATTTTATGAATATATAGAGAACTGAGTCAAATTTATAAGAATACAAGTTATCACCCAATTGATAAATACTCAAAGGATATGAATAAGCAGTTTTCAGATGAAGAAGTCAAAGCTATCTATTGAAAATACTCTAAGTCACTACTGATTAGAGAAATGCAAATTAAAACAACTCTGAGGTACCACCTTACACTTACCAGATCAGCTAATGACAGAAAAGGAAAATGATAAAATGTTAGAATAGATGTGAGAAAAACTGGAATAATAATGCACTGTTAGTGGAGTTGTGGACTGATCTAATATTCTGGGGAGCAATCTGGAACTATGTCCAAAGGACTGTCAAACTGTACATACACTTTAACCCAGCAACACCATGACTAGGTCTGTATTCCCAAGAGATTTCCCCCTCCCTCAAAAAGGACCTATGTACAAAAATATTGCTAGCAGCTTATTTTTTTGTAGTGGCAAAGAATTGGAAACTGAGGGGATGCCCATCAAATGGGAGTGGCTGGACAAGTTGTGGTAAATGATTTTGATGGAGTTTTATTGTGCTCTAAGAAATGATGAGCAACATGAGTTCAGAAAAATCTGTAAAGACTTAGATGAACTCTCACAAACTGAAGTGAGCAAAACAAGAAGATTGTACCCACCAGCGATCAACTGTGATTGACTTAGCTATTCTCAGCAATGATCGAAGACAATTCAGAAGGACTTCTGATGAAAAATGCTATCCACCTCCACAGAAAGAAGTGATGGAATCTAAATGCAAATTGAAGTACATTTTTTAAAAACTAATTTTTCTTGTTTTCTTTTACAACATGACTAATAGGGAAATGTTTTGCATGATTGTACGTGTATAACCTACATCAAATTGCTTGCCTTGTCAATGAGAGTGGAGGGAAGGAATGAGGGAGAGAATATGGAATTCAAAATTTTAAAAAATAAATGTAAAAAACTTTTTACATGTAATGGAAAAATATAGAAATGGGAAAAATAAATTAAATATACTTGCTTTTTGCCTTTAAGCACTACGCTGACAAAAAATTCAAAATATATCAGATGGAATAACCAGTCACTATACTAAAGTTAGTAAAATAAAAAAAAAATTCAATTTCTCTTTCTATAATAATTTTTTGTGACTTTAAATGGCTTGCAACATTAAAGTAAGGCCAACTGAACACATCATTTATGTTGTGTGAAATGCAATCTTTGTTTTCCTTGGTAGTTTATGAAATATATAAACCAAATACACACACACACGCGCATATATATATATATATATATGCGTGTGTGTGTGTACATACATACACACATACATATACACACACACACACAGGTAGCTGTAAACAGGAAAAACAGACCATAGGTTTTTATTACAGCCTCATAACACTCTGCACTGTGACCTAGGAGCAAAAGAACCATAGTGCTATCTTATAGAAAGATAAACATTCCTGAGATTTTTGGATGACAACCTCAACTTGATAGATGCAACTAAAACTTAAGACAATGACAGGTTACAGAGGTCGCATTTTTTTCTCTTTTTCTACCTATTCTCTATCATGCCTTTTATTAAGAGATAAACTAGGATATAAAATAACTTTATACTAATGCTTAAGACACTTAATAAAAATCCCATTTTGTGTCCACAAACTTGGTTATCTAGAAGCAGGAACATTAGGACATTATTGCTAGGTGAGGACATCAAATGAAGTAATATATGTACTTTGCAAACCTTAAACTACAATATGACTATAAACTAGCATTAACTAGATAGGTTATGTTACTGGAGCGCCAGGACTTTCCAAGGTTTCAGAAATACATCTGGGAGTCAGAGAGACTTTTTTCTGGTTATCAATAGCTCTTAAGATCAATCAAATAACCAGAATTTAAGTGCCCAGTATAAGCCAGATATTGAGAGTACAAAAGATTTAAAAAAAAAAAAAAAAAAAAAAAAAGGAACCTCACGGAATTTATATTCCATCCAGGATGACAACATGCACATAAGTATATACAAAATACATACAAAATAAAATTTTTTGGAGGAGTGGGAAATCAGAAAAGTGATTTTATAGGATGTGACCCTTAAGCTGAGTTTTGAAAGAAATTAAGGAATTCAAAGATGTTTGTTCTGATTTGCCCAAGTTCACATGGCTAGTAAGTGGCAGAGTAGAAACATGGATAAAACCAAATCTTCTAACTCCGGAACCAGTACTTTTCCCACATATTTTTTTTCTAAATTTAATTTCTAAATTACTTTTATAATTAATATTATTATATATAATTATAATAAATTTAATTTCTAAAATTAATGTTATCCATGGAGAACAAGTAAAAGGTCCTTAGGTCACATGTGAATTAGAATGTACCTAGAATATTATGTCTTCACTTGACAAGGATTGGGCACTGGTTCCCCTGATCAAATGTCACTGACAGTCCAATACGTAATCTGCCTCTGTTCTCAGTGAATGAGGTGACCTCCTAGACTATGAACAATCAGGATAACTGGGAAACTAGGTTCCTTTGGAAGGGATGCTGGAACAGCAACCAGATCTGTGTTGGGTCACTGCACCAGAGAACCAAGTACATGTTTTTCATTTAGAAGCTTAAATATTTCTATTTTATGAGTGTTCAAATCTATCCTTTTCATCCTGGGTGAATCTCATCCAAGTCCTCCCAGAAATCTTTCTGAGCAGGTGTCAAATAGGAGGATTTGAGGGCTGGGCCAAATTAAAATGTAATTGGGAAGTATCTAACAAAATAAACAAAAACACATTAGAACACAGATGATATTAATATGCAGTTGTGGTTTTCTAGTCAATATGCACTTGCAGGAATCATAATATATAGTGTAGCACCCTCCACTTCTATTTGGGGCATCGTTCCAAAGGATACACGCAATTGCTGCAGGCTTTCTATTTTACCAAAGCTTCAGAGGAAATGGGTGGGGGACACACAGATCCTATTCAAGGATGAGGTTTTATTTTAAATTGTACCTGAGCCATAAACAGGTGACTATTGCCTCAAAAGGAGAAAAAATAAATTTAACATCTTACTGTGAGGCTATACCATTCAGAAAGTGTTGTAACTATTTGCTGACTCAGGGGAGAACTGAAATATGCTTCTAAGTACCACTATTAATCGAGGCGATTCAGTGTACCAGGAGATAAACAAGACTGTTGGGCAGAAACTTAGAAGTGTGAGTTTCTAGTTCCAACTCCCTCACTGGTCAAATAGACTTTTACCAGTTACTGTTAAAAAAGTCCTCTCTGAACTGCTTAAATTCATAGCCTTTTCTCTTGTCCCATTTGAACTAGGCAGCTTTTGAAACTACTGCTTTCTTGTCCTGGATTCTCTGTAGTCTTTGAGTTTTTATGACACCACTCTTTGCTGGTTTGCCTACTTGTCTGGCTAGTCTTTCTCCACCTCCTTTGCTCCATCCCTGCTCCCTTAGTATAAGAAGTGTACCCTATTCCAGTGCCATCCCCTAAGTAGATTTCTCCTCTCAGCTCCTAGTGCCTTCTCCTCAGAAATTACTTTTGTATTTCGCACTTATTTTTCTGTGTTCAAGTTGTCTCTTCTTCTCTAAACCCATCATGTAAGCTTCTCAAGGACAGGGATCTCAGTGGAATTACAGTGAGACCTAGGACTTTGTAAGGGTGATAATGACTTCATGCAAGAAGCTATCAACCAATAAGCTTATACATGTCAGGCACCATACTAAGCCCTGGGAATAAAGATGCCCAGAATGAAACAATCCCACTCTCAAGGAATGGGGATTCAGTGAGGGGGAGACATAGAAGTACATACAGAATAAATATAAAAAGGGAAAAAACAGACCTCAATATGGTTTATACCATCCTCAAAGAATCATAAGCATATCAGAAAATGTTAATCACTGAGTGGTAAACTCATGTTTCCATATTATCCACTACAGTTAACTTGCATCTTAATAAAGTTCCTAACTTTCTTGCTTGGAAACTAGGAAAATGGAAACCAGTCTACCAGGTTTCCCATTAGTAATTACCCCAGGTTGCTAGAACTGGGAGGCTTAATGCAGTGGAAAAGTCACACCCCCTTCAGTTCAGGCAAGGCTCAGGTGCCACAGCTTCCTAGAAGCCTTCCCTATCCCCTCCCCCAGCAGTTACTCCCTCCTCAAATTACTTCATATTTACTTATGAGTGTACATGTTTTCCTCTAGTGAAATGTAAGCTTCTTGGGAGAGAGACTCATTCCCCCGCCCCTCTCTAAATATATATATATATATATATATATATATATTATATATATACTTCTTCATATAGTATATATTATGTGTATATGTTACATATATACACATATATGTATACATATACAAATATATGCATATAAAAGCCCCACACATAGGAGGTACTTGTAAATGTCTGCTTAACTGAATTCAAAAGTAACCCAACTCTTCTTTCCACATAAGACAAAACAGGCTGTCTGGACCTCAAGGGAATTTCTCGTTTTCTGCGTGATCTTGGTTTTAGCCTTGTGAGTTTGGGTTTCTGTTTCTTCCCTCTCCTGAAATTACTTGGTATTTCCCCATTTCTGTACAAAGGGTAAGCTCGATGAGGGCAGGGACTGTTTCGGTTTGGGTTCTTTATTGGTTTGTTTGTTTTTGTTGTTTTCATTCCCAGTGCAAAAAAGCAGGCGCTTAAGAAACATCTGCAAATCTTTGGCAAAACTCCTTCGGAGCGTCCCCCTCCCCATCCGGCCCACGCATTTTAGGCCACTTGGCTTAAGGGTCTTTTCTGGGGTGCAAGTCTCTCCCGACCCAGGGGCCCACACCCGCCCGTGGTGTGGGAGGGGGCTAATACAGCTAACTCGGCTAACTCCCATCCGCAGACCCCGCGCTTGTCTCTCCGCCCCCTCCCCAAACCGGCCGGACCACGGACACCGAGGCTCGGCGACCAGGCCCGGCCCGGCGCTCCCCGTACCTGTCCAGCATCTGCTGCAGGGCTTGGTCCGGCATCTTCTCCAGGCCCTCCCCGCGGTGCCGGGCGGGCGGCGACGGCGGAGGCGACAGCAGCGAGCGCCGGGACCCAGGCGACGGCAGCGGCGCAGGAGGTGGGCGGGCGGGCTAGGCCTCGGCCGGGCTCCCGCGGCGGGCTCTCCTCACCGCCTCCCCGGGCGGCGCGGCGGCGGCTCGGAGCGACCTCTGGGCTCCCGGAGGACGCGGGGGAGGGAGGAGGAGGTGAGGAGGCGACGGCGGGGGGAGGGGCCTGGGGCCGGGAGGCGGCGGTCGTGGCGCGGGTTCCTGCCCGTCTCCCCGCGGTTCCGGTCCATGGACCGCGGGCGAGGAGCTGAGGCTGGCGGCGGGGCTACCTCTGTGAGGTAAGAGTCGCCGCCTCCGTGCGCACCGGGGTCACGACGCGGGGGCAGCCCAGAGCAGCCTGGGAGATGTAGTCCCAGGAGCGACTCCTGGCCGCGGGACCGACAAAGCCTCCTTTGACCACCTCCGCCGTCCTCCTCTCCGGCCTGCTGTCCAGCGCACACGCGCGCACACACGCACGCACACACACACGCACACGCGGGAGTCTGCTTGGTGTTTGTTTCCTTCCCGAGGGGAGAAATGTCCTTCGTGCCGCTCTCTAAGAAACAGCAGGATGTACCGGTCCAGCCCTGTCAGTAGGAGAAAGGTCAGCCCCTCCACCCCACCCCCACCCCCACCCCACTGAGAGGCGTCTTCCCTCTCCACGACCCTCCAGCCCCTGGCTTCTCCTCTCCGGGTGGGCCGCAGGGAGGTGGCGGAGCTCGTCTCCGGCCGGGTGCTGAGGCTGCAGCAGCCCAGCCATCCGGGCGAGGGCTGTCACCAGAATGGGGCGGGCCGACGCGGACCTTGGCTCGGCTCCTGCAGCCCTCGGAGCGCCTTCGAGCGTGGGAATGCTCCTTTCTCGTGGCACATCTGAGAAGCGCCGGACACCGAGAAAACGGTTTCCACCTTAGCCTTCCACTGAAGGCTGTTGACGCGAGGGGAAGACATTTCTAATCCGTGTCTGCTGCTTACTACCATCGACTGTCAGAATCGAACTGGTTTGTAAGCGAGCAGCCCTGGCTTTTCGGTCGTGGGCTGCTGTCCCGGGGATGTCAGCCTCCTTCTGCCGGACCTTTTTAATCCCTTGGCAGCTCGTTGGCCTCCCCAACCAAGGACAAGGGAGGAAAATGGAGGGGAAAAACCTCACCGTAAACCAGCTGGTTTAGTTCATTCTTAAAACCTTTTAGTTACGTGAAAGACATTGACTAAAAGGAGTTCTGTGGGAGTCTCACTTGGTTTCACGTGGTGTAGAATAATTCTATTAGACAACCGAACAAACCATATAGATTCTGTTGTGAATTGTAGTATTTCCTCAGGGGAAAGATAAATTTTCATCGAATTTTGTAATCAAATCTTAATTCTTCAGTTTAATTTACACTATCTGAAAAATACGCCAACTACTTTGTCAGTATATCTGGCCATATTTATTCTGAATCCAATTACTGTATAGGATTCTCTGAAAAGTTTTAGAAGCTGTTATAATTAGTGCCCTAGCTTCCTTTAAGAAATGAAGAACATGCCACACTAGGGAAGGAAAGTGAATATTCTGTTTAATAAGAATGTTTTATATTTTTCAGTTCTCATTAGGCGCAGTGAATTTGCAGTCCCCCACAGTGTATGGAAATCTCCAGAGCAGCTTTATCAGCAGTGTGGAAGATATATAAATCCTGTTTTAAAACTTGATCCCAGTATGTTGATTAGTTGGTCCAGTACAAACTCCATTTAGACTTATGATTTTCTATAATTTCAATAGAATTTTCAACTTGTCTTAGAATTTCTTGGTACACATTTTAAAGTAATGCATGTAGTTCTATTGATACTTCAGTTGTGTTCAAATTCCCAGTTTTTGCTCGATATTTATGCCATGCAGTACTTTTTAGGAAAAACTTTTAAAATCAGTGACCCTAATCTCTGTACTACCTTCCAAAGTCCTTGAGAATTTTTATCTTTTGAAAAATGAAAGTTCTTTATTATCAAATCTAACTCTTTATCAGTATGAATACAAAAATAATCACTGCTCACAGCTCACAAAAGAAATGAACATAATACTAGAATTTGAAACTGCTCTGGTAAAGAGATTAACTTGAATTTTAAAACCTGTTATCAAAACTCAGGTTAAATTGACACAGCAATTAACTCTTTGACTTTGAAAATAGAGAAATTTTGATAAGTAAGATTTAGTCAATAACTGGAGGCCTCCAAAATGGAAAAAAAAAATCAAAGTAGTTTTCTGATTAAGTTTATGTAGCAATGAAATTACCTTTGCGTATCTATTAAGCCAATGTGATGTGAGCAGCTGGTAGCCATAGGCATGAAAAAAATTTAAGACTTTATTCTTCATTTTAAATTGCTTAATTGACAATGTTAAATATTCCCAGCCTCAGAGCTAGACTTATACATACATATGTGGAGCTAAAATACCCTCAAGAAACTAGTCTTGCTATGATGGGCTCATGAATCATTTCTAAGTTTTAAGAAACAGTGATTTGCACATCATTTGAAACCTTTTTAGAGAACATATTTTAAAACATCTAAAGAAAGTATTGTACACAGCCCGAGTGACGTCAATATGTTCCCAAGTCAGTGAGGAGGTGCTGGTATGCTTGCCATATTCCAAACTTGGTAGTAAACTTTTGGCAGAATCAGCATTGCATTGAAACATGGAATGGGAGAAAGTGACTAAATGTGGGGCTGAAGGAAAGGAAAATCTCAAAGATGATTCTGAGTTACGAGCTTTGTAGTGGAGACAATGATGTTGCCATTGACAGAACTAGGAAAGGAAACTTGAGCATCTGGGTAGGGGAGTGGAATCACCTAACTTGGAGTAAGGAGAAATCTGGTTTTTAATCTCCCACCCCTCACATACTATCTGGGTGACCATGGGTAAGGCACTCAACCTTTTTGAGGCACAGTTTGTTTATCTTAAGAAAAAAAAAAGTAATGCTTGGTACTCATTCTTCTCAAGGTTACTTTGAGGATCAAATGGGATAATGTAGATTCAGAGTCTTGTAAACATTAAAGAACAAAATAAATGTCAGCTATTATTTATAAGGACTTTACCCAATCATGCCTTTAATCAGTCAACATTTACGCAGCACTTGCCAGGAGCTCTAAGGAATGTAAAGTATAAAAATAATTCCTGTCCTACCAATAAGTTTGCATTCTGTTGGGAAGAAAGGACATGCACGTGAAATGTACAATAATAGAAGGAGGCTGTAGATGATATGTTGTCTAGTAAATAGCAAAGATAAGTGCTGAGGTCAGGAAAAGGGAAGACTATTGTAGACCAATTGGCCTTGAATGGAAGGCTCCATGGAGCAGATGGGAATTGGACTGAACCAAGATGAAGAGGAGGAAGAAGGAACATCTGTGCTGGGAAGCTGGAGGCAACCTGATTTGGCAATAATGCAGGTAGAATGAAGGATTTACATTGTGTAATAGTGATGGATTTGGATAGAAAAGTCAGTTGGGACTAGATTGTGGAGGGTGTTAAATGCAAAGCTAAAAGACTGAGACTTTATTTTGTAAGTTATAGAGAACCTTGAAAATTTTTGATTAGAGGAATGGCATGATAAAAAATACATTGTTTCAGAAAGATTCATCTGACAGTTGTGAGTAGGATTGTAGAGGGAGAAGAAAGAAGGAAGGAGAGACCAGTTAGGAGGATGTTAGGTTGTCCAAGTATGAAATGATGAAAGATATGAATGAATGAGGGTAATGGTGTTAGGACTGGAAAGAAAAAGTAATGGACAGCTGTTTTAGAGTAAAGATGATTGATTCAATTTTAGACATGCTGTGTCTGAGACAATGGTAGGTCATTCAAGCAGAAGTATTTTCAGTAGACAGATATAAACGCCCAGAAATTAGGAATGGCAACTTTAAAGTCACAAATTATGAGGTAGATAGTACAAGTATTTGATTTAAAAAATGTCATTATTACAGACTGTGAGTATCTGGAGAAGGATTCAAATCCAGGTCTTCTGGTACCCAGTCCAGCACTCTGTCCATGGGCTTCTTTCTTGCTTCCCAGGAAAGAAGCCAGGGCTAGATATATAAACTTGAGTTATTAATCAATGTCTGTCACCCCTGGAACTCAAAACCAATTTGAGATTGTAAGGGAACCAGTCAGGGTTGGAATAGGCCTTGGTTATCAGCTTTGGATAGTATCTGCCCTCAGTAGTCTGTTGATTGGAGGACAAAGGTTCTAAAAATTCTTGAGTAGGCTGGTTCCTGGCCTTCCCTAAGGATTCTAATCTATTTGGGATATTTATTCCCCCTACCTTCAAGAAATTCTACAGATTCCTGTAATGATCTTGTTCTACTAGGACTAATGATCTGAGCTCTTCATTTTTGCAGGCTCCAGAAGATTCTTATCCCTGAAGCCACATAAAGAGAATTTCCTGAGACTAGTTGGACAAAGAGAAGCCTCTAGTATTAAAATAGTTGCAAGAGAAGGAGCATTATGAGGTAGTCATTGCCAAATTTGTTCAAGGAACATTATGTGGAAGAGATAAATTTACCCAACCTCCATGAGGTAAAAAACCAAAACTAGTGCAGTTCTATTCATAAATGTGCTGGAGAGATGATTTCAGAATATAAATTTAGATCTCTGTGTACTGAGTTCACAAATCCCTTACTCACAGAATCACAGGCTTATAGAATCTATATGTAAAAATATGCAACCCACTGCAATTTTTTAAATGCAAAATGAATTAGGGACATAAAGCCCATATGAGTAATGGTTTTAAAAATCATTTTATCTTATACCAAGTTAGGAAGTATAGGACCAGAGATAAACATTATTGTTGTTCAGCATCTCTCTCCCCTCACCCTCTCCCCCGCTTCTCTCTTTCTTTCTGATTGATATCTTTTGTTTTTATATCATCTTTATATGCCAAGATATCATTTCCTCTTCCAATTTGAGAACCATCTCCCATAACAAAGAATAAAACAGAGGGAGAGAAAAGCCAGAGGAGGAGAACCCAACAACGGCACATCATGCTTGTCTGGTATATGTGGTGTTCCATAGAGGCCTAATTAATGCCTTACCTCTGCCAAAGTGCATTCTTATCACCTAGTTACACAGCATTCATTTTATATTGTTTTGTCGTTTCCATTTGTTGTGATAGTCCTGTATATTGTTTTCTTGGTTCTGCATACTTTGCATCACAAAATCTTCCCATGCTTCTCTGTTTTTTTAACATTAATAATTATAGTGCAATAATATTTTATCATGTGCATTTATAGCAAGAAAATTGGGTGGCACAGTGGAATACTGGGCCTGGAGTGAGGAAGACTCATCTTCCTGTGTTGAAATCTGGCCCCACATACTCACTAGCTATGTGACCCTGGACAAATCACTTACTCTAATTTGCCTCAGTTTTCTCATTTGTAAAATGAGCTGAATAATGAAATGGCAAACCACTCCATTATCTTTGCCAAGAAAACCCCAAATGGGCACTGAAAATAATTGAACAATAGTAACAACAAATGTGTAGCAGTTTATTTAAACTGTTCCCAAGTTGACTGTAAATAAAGTATTTGGTATTACAAAAAGTATAACTACAAAAAGTATATGTGCTATTTTTCTTTCTGTCTTTGACCTCTTTGGAGAATATGCCTTAGTAGTGTTTTTAGGTTGGTCAGACCATTCACAGCTTTACCAATAATGCATTAGTGTGTTTGTCTTTTAAAACAATTAAATCTATAAAATGTGCTTCTTTATTGTGAACTTAATCATTAACAAAAACAAACATTTCAAGATATAAAAGACAGGAAAGATGAGTATATAAGAAAATTTGATTACTGTTATAGTTTGCCTTATCTCTAACAAATGATATATATCACATATATAATGTGATATACACATATTTATGTAATTTGACAGGGTGGCAACAAAATTGCTGTGTGTGTCCCCTGCTGTATTTTTGCTTCTGAATATTTAAAAATGTTTTATTGAAGCTCTTTCTTCCCCTCTATATACTAATTCATTTTCTCTTCTGCATCCCTCTCTGAAGTAGAAATCATCTTTTGTAACCTATATACATACATTTGTGTGTATGAATATATGTACATATATATACATATATTTGAATTCATACAAAATTAATGAGCATATTGACTGTGTCTGAGAATGCCTCTCTCATTCTCTACTTCTAGTCCATTCCTACTCTGCCAAGAATTTGGGAGCTATGTTGAATTATTAGTCTTTTAAAGACAGGATTAGTCACTGTTCTGCTGAGAGTCTAAGATTTTTTGAAGTTACTTCCCCTTAGTATTGTTATCATTGGTAGGTAGTTTTCCTAGTTCTGTTCATTTCACTCTCAGTTCATCAGTCTTTTTATATTTTTTCTGAATCTATCATATTCATTCTTTCTTAATGCCTGATAAAACTCATGCCATATTCAACTGCTGCAGTTTATTCTGCCATTACTTAATTGATGGTCACATATTATTTCTAGATTTTTGCCTCAACAAAAAGGGCTGCTATGTCAAATTTTTTTATTTAGACATTTATATATTTACACATTTTTATAGCATTTTTTAATATGATTGTTGAAAGTTTTCATTTTTTTTATACATTCAGTTCCTTTTCTTCTACCTTTGACCCCTTTGTGATATGTCACTGATAATAGTATCGCTGTGTCAGAGAACAGGTACATCATCTTTTAATTGATCCTATTTACAATGAATTGATTTTGTCCTGTAACTGCCTAAGTTGTGTTTTTCTTTTTTAATCTCTGAATTTAGTTCAGAATTGAGCTGGTCTGTAATGAGTTAAGATTGGAAACCCAGTTCTCTTATTAATCACTGCTCTATTCTTGTGTCAAGAAAATCTGTTACCCTTGAAGAATGCAGATGGGCACCAGGGAATCTGATCTAGTTATCTTTACACCACCAAGATATCCTTTGAGGATGTCGGGTTTGTTATTCAAGTAAGTCTGGTCCACTATCTCTAACCTTGCAAACGGACTCAAAACAATGAACATTTCTTCGTTTTCTTATGAGGGAGTTGTTACTAGCCCCTCATTCCCAGTTTCTAACCAGTCATATTGTTCCCAATTCTTTAGCTCTGTAATCAATCATATTAATTTCATCATTTATGATATAGAACTCTTAACCAATTATAACTTGTTCTCCACCTATGAAGTCCTATTTTTTGTTCTATACTTCCCTACAAATTATAAAAATGGGTCTTAATTAAGCTAGATATTGGTAAATTTATTCTTTACTAATAAATTGATCATGCTCAAAACATTTTGGATTGGTCTATCTTAATTTTAACTGTCACAGTGGCTTTTTGAATGTCATTCCAAGTTTTTTTCCAGAATGGTTTAATCAATTTACAATTATACAAGCAGCATACTAGTATACCTGTCTTACTACTATGATTCCAGTTATTGATATTTTCCTGTTTTATCATCTTTGCCAACCTGATAAATGTAAAGTAGAACCTTAGAGTTGCATTTTGCATTTCTGTTATTATTAGTGATTTGGAGCAATTTTTTTTATACAATTTTTGAAAACTTTCATTTGTTTACTTGAGAACTAACTATCTGGGGTAACTGACCCTTGTTCTTGTATACTTGTCTTTTAAAAAACAACTATTTTCTTGTATACAGTTTTTGTTTATGTCTTGAATCATAGTTGCAGGAATTGGGTCTGTAAGATAATTTATATAGGGAATGTCCAGCTAAAGAAACTCCCCCTACCTATGTAGGTTAGTACCTTTAATCTTTTGTTTTTAGACTAGGTTTCCTTACTCAATCAAGTTAGAAATGCAGAGGCCATCATCATTGGCCTACATGGAAGCTTTGACCTGCTCAGTTTCTAACCTGACTTGGTTTTCCTTCTCCTTTGGCAAGTTGGTGGTCCCCAACTCCTGGGGTTCCACCATATTGATACCAGACTTGATACTTACATTCAATTGACTTTACCCCTACTGATGCTCAATACTCCTAAACTCAAATGATCCATCAGCCTCAGTCTCTCCAAAAACAGGACTACAAGCTTAGGCTACCATGCCCAGCTTCTGCAACTTAGTCTTAAACCATTGCCTAATAACTTGTCTAAGATTACAGAGCCATTGTTTGTCAGAAATGGAAGATGAACTCAGATCTTCCTGGTTCTAAGATTGGCTTTATATCCAATTAGCAGTTTATCAAAAACCTTTGATGTGATTTAAAATATTCATTGATATTGTATATCAATAGAATCTCTTCCATTAGCTTTTCATTCCTCCCAATCCAGACATGTTATATAATAAATCATACTTTTTTAAAGAAAAAGAAGAGGACCAAAAAATCAACAGAACCCACTAATACATCAAAAAAACCTGAAAATATATCCAATGTACCATACCCCTGGACATTCCATTTCTGCGGAGTAGACTTGGGGTGAGGGTGATTCTTATCCTTTCTATTATTTAGAGCAATGCATGTTTTGAGGGAAGGGTTTCTGGACATTTTGGCAACATACGCTTTTTGTTATTTTGTATTTGCTCTTCATAGATGTTCATTTCTTTTTTTGTTTGTTTATTTCTTTTTATTTTTTTGGTGTTCTACAATCACTTCCTTAAAATTAAGATTTTATCCCTCCCTGCCCTCCCACCTTTCCACCACTACCCCCCTCCCTCCACATGACAGCATACAATTCTGTATAGGTTCTACATATACTTTCCTATTGAGCGCATTTTCACAATCGTCATGTTATGTGGTCGAACTAAAATAAATGGAAGAAATTATATAACAAATCAAAACATAATACACTAAAACCCACACACATACAAACATGATCTGCTACATTTTACGAATGACTTCCATATTTCTTTCTCTGAGTGTGGAAGACATTTTGTGTTAAAATACTACCATTGGGATTTTTTTTTAGTAAGTTCTTGCGTTATTACGAAGTTCCAAGTCTACCAGAGAAAACTCTCATTGGTCGTTGCTGTGCACAAGGTTCTCCTGGTTCTGCTCCTTTCGCTCAGCATCAGATCATATAAGTCCTTCCAGGCCTCCCTGAAGTCTCCTTGTTCATCATTTCTTATGGCACAATAGTACTACTCCATTACATTCATATACCATAATTTATTCAGCCATTCCCCAATTGATGGGCATCCCCTTGATTTCCAGTTCTTGGCAACCACAAAGAGTGCTGCTATAAATATTTTTACACATGTGGGACCCTTTCCCATTTTTGTGATTTCTTGGGGATAGATGTACATTTCTATATACATCTATGTTGTGATCATTGTATATATTGTTTTGAAGCTCTGCTTGCTTTGCTCTGTCAGACCATTTAAATGTTTCCCTGCTTCTTTGTATGTATCATATTCATAATTTCTTTTTTTGCACTTTTTTTCTAGGTTATACATGTACATTCATGTTAAATATGTTTCCACATTAGTTGTGAAAAAAGAATCAAAAAAGGGAAAAACCATGAGAGAATAAAACAAAAAACAAAAGTGAAAATAGTATTTCAGATCTGTATTTAGACTCCATAGTTCAGCATTTGCCATCATAAGTCTTTTGGAATTGTCTTGGATCATTGTTTTGCTGAGAAGATCTAATCTGAGAAGATGATCATAGTTGATCATCACAAAATGTTGTTGTTTTTGTGTACAGTGTTCTCCTGGTTCTTCTCACTTCACTCAGCATCAGTTCATGTAAGTCCAGGTTTTTCTGACATCTGCCTGCTCATCATTTCTTATAATACAACAATATTTCATTACATTCATATACTACAATTTGTTCAGCCATTCCCCAATTTATGGTCATTACTTCAGTTTCCAATTCTTTGCTACCACAAAAAGAGCTGGTATAAATATTTTTGTACATGTGAATCCTTTTCCCTTTTTTGTGATCTCTTTGGGACACAGACCTAGTAGTAGTACTTCTGGATCAAAGGGTATGCACAGTTTTATAACCCTTTGGGCATAGTTCAAAGTTGCTCTCCAGAATGATTGGATCAGTTCGCAATTTCAGCAACAATGCATTAGTGTTCCAGTTGTCCCACATCTTCTCCAACATTTATCATTTTTCTTTTCTGTCATATTAGCCAATGTAATAGATGTGAGGTGGTATCTTAGAGTTGTTTAATTTGCATTTCTCTAATCAGTAGTGATTTAGAGCATGTTTTTTTTTCATTTGACTATAGATAGCTTTAATTTCTTCATCTGAAAACTCCCAGTTCATATCCTTTGATCATTTATCAATTGGGGAACGACATGCATTCTTAAAAATTTGACTCAGTTCTCTATATATTTTAGAAATGAGGGCTTTATTGGAAACACTGGCTGTAAAAATTGTTTCCCAGCTTTCTGTTACCCTTCTAGTCTTGGTTGCCTTTGTTTTGGTTGTGAAAAAACTTTTAAATTTAATGTAATCAAAATTATCCATTTTGCATTTCAAAATGTTCTCTGTTTCTTTTTTTATAATTAATTTGTTTGCAGTTTTCAATCACTTCCATAAGTTTCAAATTTTATCCCCCTTCCTCCCCAAGACAGTATGCAATCCCATATGTGTTCTATACATACATTCTTATTAAACACATTTTCACATTAGTCGTGTATATTTTCTATTTCTTTTTGGTCATAAATTCTTTCCTTTTCTATAAATCTAACAGGCAAACTATTCCTTGCTGTCCTGATTTTAAGATCTCATCCTTAATGTCTAGTAAGTCATGTACCCATTTTGACTTTATCTTGGTATGCAGTATGTGAGATGTCGGTCTGTGCCTATTTTCTGCCGTACTATTTTCCAGTTTTCTCAGCAATTTTTGTCAAATAGTGAATTCTTATCCCAGAAGCTAGAATTTGGGGGTTTATCAAACAATAGATTACTATAGTCATTTACTACCATGTTTTATGTACCTAACCTATTCCACTAATCCACTACTCTATTTCTTAGCCAGTACCAAATAGTTTTGATGATTGCCACTTTATAGTATAATTTTAGTTCTGGTATGGTTAGTCCACCTTCCTTTACATTTTTCCCCCATTAATTTCTGTGATATTCTTGACCTTTTATTACTCCACATGAATTTTTTTTGTTTGTTTTTTTCTACCTCTATAAAATAAATTTTTGGTAGTTTGGTATGGTACTGAATAAGTAAATTAGTTTAGGTGTAGAATTGTCATTTTCAATATATTAGCTCAGTCTGCCCACAAGCAATTAATATTTTTCCAATTATTTAGATCTTTATTTGTGTGAAAAGTGTTTTGTAATTCATATAATTCCTGGGTTTGTCTTGGTAGGTAGACTCTCAAATATTTTACATTATTTACAGTTATTTTAAATGGAGTATCTCTTTTATCTCTTGCTACTGGACTTTGTTGGTAATATATAAAAATGCTCATGATTTATGTGGGTTTATTTTATATCCTGCAATTTTGCTAAAGTTGTTAATTGTTTCAAGTAGTTTTTCACTTGATTTTCTAGGATTTTCTAAGTATACCAGCATATCTTCTGCAAAGAGTGATATTTTGTTTCCTCATTTCCCATTCTAGTTCTTTCAGTTTTTTTCTTCTCTCCTTTCTAAAGCAAACATTTCTAGTACAATATAGAATAATAGTGGTTATAATAGGCATCCTTTTTTTCACTCTTGATCTTATTGAGAAAGTTTCTAGCTTATCCTCATTACAGATAATGCTTGTTGATAGTTTTAAATAGATATTACTTATTATTTTAAGGAAAGCTTCATTTATTCTTATGTTCTTGTGTTTTTAATAGGAATGGGTGCCATATTTTGTTAAAAACTTTTTCTGCATCTGTTAAGGCAATCATATGATTTCTGTTAGTTGGTTAGTCTCCTCCCATTTTCCCAAATAGTTTATATAGTATTAAAATTAATTGTTTTTTAAATGTCTGATAGAATTCACTTCACTCTGAAGATTTTTTTCTTAAAGAGTTTAACGATGGCTCATTTAAGTTCTTTTTCTAAAATGTTATTAAGTATTTTATTTCCTTTCTGTTAATCTGGGCAATTTATGTTTTGTAAATATTCATCTGTTTCACTTAGATTGTCAGATTTGTTGGCATACAGTTGAGCAAAATAGCTCCTACTTACTTCTTCTTCATTGGTGGTGAATTCACCCTTTTCACTTTTTATGCTGGTAATTTGGTTTTCTTTTTTAAAATCAAATTAACCAAAGTTTATTTTATAGGGTTTTTTCATAAAACCAGCTCTTAGTTTCATTTATTAGTTCAATAGTTGTCTTACTTTCAATTTTACTAATCTCTTCTTGGATTTTCAGGATTTCTAACTTTGTACTTAAATGGGGATTTTTAAGTTGTTCTTTTTCTACCTTTTTTAGTTGTATGTCCAGTTCATTAATCCCACTATTTTATTCATGTATACATTTTGAGATATAAAATTTTCCCTAAGAACTGCTTTGGCTGTATCCCATAAATTTTAGTTTGTTGTCTCATTATTGTTGTTCTCTTTGATGAAATTATTGATTGTCTCTATGATTTGTTGTTTGATCCACTCATTCTTTAGGAACAGATTATTTGGTCTCCAATGAATTTTTAGTCTATCTTTCCATGACCCTTTAATACATATAATTTTTATTGTGTCATGATCTGAAAAGGCTGCATTTAATATATCTGCCTTTCTGCATTTGATTGTGAGGTTTTTATGTCCTAATATAGGGTCAATTTTTGTGTAGGTGCAGTGTACCTGAGAAGAAGGTATATTCCTTTCTATACCGTTCACCTTTCTTCTGAGATCTACCACATTTAACTTTTCTAAAATTTTATTCACCTCCTTAACTTCTTTCTTGTTTGTTTTGTGGTTAGATTTATCTAATTCTGAGAGGGGAAAGTTGAGATCCCCCACCACTGTAGTTTTGCTGTCCTTTTCTTCCTGTAACTCACTTAACTTCTCCTCTAATGATTTGGATGTTATACTACTTAGTGCATATATATTTAGTATTGATGTTACCTCATTGTCTGTGGTACCTTTTAATAAGATGTAGTTTCCTTCCTTATGTCTTTTGATTAGATCTATTTTTGCTTTTGCTTTGTCTGAGATCAGATTGCTGCTTTTTTTCACTTCAGCTGAAGCATAATATATTCTACTCCAGGCCTTTACCTTTATTCTGTGTGTATCTCTCTGCTTCAAATCTGTTTCTTATAAACAACATACTGTAAGATTTGGGTTTTTAATCCATTCTGCTATCCACTTCCACTACAAGAGGTTATCCCATTCACATTCACAGTTAAGATTACTAACTGTATACTTCCCTCTATCCTATTGCCTCCTAATTATATTTTTCTCTCTCCCTTCACCTGATCCCTCCTCACCAGTGTTTTGCTTCTGACTACTACCTCCCTCAATCTGTCCTCCTTTCTCTCAGCCCCACTCCCTTTTTTTTCTCCTTTCCCCTCCTACTTCTGCCCTCCCTTCTGTGCTCTCCCTTCTATCAGGTCCCCCCCTTCCTTTTTCTTTCTTCCTACTTCCCTATAGGGTAAGATAAATTTCTATACCCAACTCAGTATGTATGTTATTCTTTCCTTGAGCCAAATCCAATGAGAGAAAGGTTCAAACAATGTTTACCCCCTTCCTTCTTTCTACAGTAATAGGTCTTTTGCACCTCTTCATGTGATACAATTTACTGTACTCTACCTTCCCCTTTTTTCCTCTCACGGTACAATCCTTTTTTTACCCCTTAATTTTTTTATATGATCATATCAAAATCAAGTTATACCAACACCCTCTATGTATATTCCTTGCAACTACCCCAATAGATACAGTTTTTAAGAGTTACATCTTCCCATGTGGGCGTGTAAACAGTTTAACCTTATTGAATAGCATGTTTTTTCTTTTCTGTTTATCTTTTTATGCTTCTCTTGAGTCTAGTATTTGAAGATTAAATTTCCTGTTTAGCCCTGGTCTTTTCATCAGAAAGTTTGAAAATCCTGTTTCATTGAATGCCCATCTTTTTCCCTGAGAGATTTTACTTAATTTTGCTGGGTAGTTAATTCTTGATTGTAATCCAAGCTCCTTTGCATTGTGGATTATCATATTCCAAGTCTTCTGATTCTTTACTATAGAAACTACTAAGTCCTGTGTAATCCTGACTGTGACTCCTTGATATTTGAATTGTTTCTTTCTGGCTGCTTGCAGTATTTTCTCTTTGACATAATAATTCTGGAATTTGGCTACATTATTCCTTGGAGTTTTCATTTTGTGATCTTTCTCGGGAGGTGATGGTGAGTTTTTTCAATTACTATTTTACCTTCTGGTTCTAGGATATCAGAAGAGTTTTCTTTAACAATTTTTTGAAAGATCATGTCTTTCAAGTATAGTACAGTTATTCTTAAATTCTCTCCCCTGGATCTATTTTCCAGACCAGTTGTTTTTCCAATGAGGTATTTTATATTTTCTTCTATTTTTGGTATTATCTTTATTTTTTCTTTTTGCCTGATTCTTAATTTTTAAGGTATCATTTTCTTCGGTTAACTGTTGTACCTCATCTTTCATTTGGCCAATTCTACTTTTTAAAGAGTTGCTTTCTTCAGTGGATTTTTACCCGCATTTGGCCAATTGTATTGTTTAAGGAATTGTTTTCTTCAGTCAATTTTTGTCCTTCCCTTTCCAAGCTGTTGTGTCTCTCTTATATAACTCTCATTTTTCCCCCAATTTTTCTTCTTCCTGTCTTGTTTTATTTTTTACATCTTTTTTGAGCTCTTCCAAGAAGACTTTTAAGGCTTGAGAACAATTCATATTCCACTTTGAGGCTGTACATTTTTACATTGTTGTCCTTTTCTGAGTTTGTATTTTTTTTCTTCCCTGTAGCCATAATAGCTTTCTGTGATCAGAGTTCTTTTCTAGTTTTATTGGGGTTTTTTTGCTCATTTTTAAGCCTTTCTTGAGACTTGTAAAATTGAGCATCCTGGGGCATAGGGGGCACTATCCCAAGCTTCTTGCACTGAAGACCAGGGTGCTCTAGGACCTCTGGAATGTGACATAAATGATGGTCTAAGCTTAATTTCTGCAAGGCTATTTTCAGCATTTCTTGGAGTTTATATCAAATAGGAAATTCTTTCCTGATTATGTCTTCTGATTTATCAAACACTAGGTTATTGAATTTCATTGTTTCTGATTTTTCCTTGTCTAATCTGTTCCATTGATCTCTTTTTTGAAACCAATACCAAATGATTTTATGATTATTGCTTTATAGTTTGAGGTTTAAAAATCCTAATTCTCCTTCATTTCTACTTTTTTTCATTATTTTCCCTGGTGTTCCAGATCTTTTGTTTCTCCAGATGATTTTTGTTATTATTTCGGGGGTTTCTATAAAGTACTCCATCAATAATTTGATACAGAATTAAATCTGCAAGTTAATTTCAGTTATATTGCCACTTTTATTATACTGGCATGACCTACCTATGACCACTGAATATTGCTCTAGCTATTTGTTTTCCTTTATTTTTTTAAAGAAGCATTTTGTAATTGAACTATACAAATATTTTGCATGCATTTTGTAATCATTTGGAATAGGTTTTCCCTTTTTGTTATTGACTTTTAGATTATGTCATTACATAGAAATGTATTACTATGTAGAAATGCTGGTAATTTTTGTTGGTGTATTTTGTAACCTGGAAATTTGCTGAAACTATGAATTGTCTCAACTTGTATATTTGCCTATTTTTTATATAAACCATCATATCATCAGTGAAGAAGAATAATTATATTTTCTTCTTGTCTGTCTTTATGTTTTCACTTTCTTCTCTTGTCTTATTGCTAGCATTTCTAGAACTATATAAACTAATAGTGGGAAGAGTAGATATCCTTACTTTGCTCCCTTATTTTTTGGGGGGAAAGCTTCTGTTGTATCCTAATTGTATGTAATACTGATTTTTCTTTTAGCTGGATACTTTCTATGTTGTTAAAAATGGTCTCTGAGTAGAAGCAGGGACCTGGTACAGTTCTTCTCAAACCCCTCAAAAACACCCTGTGAAAATGAATCTAAACAAATTCTAGAATATTAGAAGCCACAAAAGCAAATTTCCAACTCAAGACAATCTGGAAGGTTGATGGGAAGGGTCAGTTGCGCCAGACTGAGAGTGGAGCGCAGTTCAGCATGGGCCATGCCAGTGCAAACTAAGCAGGAGCAGGCCTTAAGGGACTGAATCACTAGCTGTTGCTGTGAATTCCAGACTTCACAACCCACAGACACTAAAGACATTTCAAAATTCAGTGTGAAGAGTCTCTCACCTAGTAGAGAGGGGAGTGTGGTCTGGTCCTAACCCCAGTCAGGGCCCAGCACCAGTCTCAGGGTTGCTGCAGCCACTGTTAAAGCAGAGGCTGCTTCTTAATTCCTCCACTAAACAGAGCTCAGAAGTCAAGTAACTGGCTGGGAAAATGAGCAAATGGGGAAAAAAGGAACAGACTATAGATTCTTACTTTCTCAGTGAAAAAATATTTTCTTGTGTCATTGGTGACAAGAAAAATCAAAACATAAAGCCAGAAGAAGACAACAAAGTAGAGTTTTTGCCTCCAAAGTCTCTAAGACAATTTTGAATGGGGCTCAGGCCATGGAAGAGTTCAAAAATGATTTTGAGAATCAAGTAAGAGAAATAGAGGAAAAATTGGGAAGAGAAATGAGTGATGCAAGAAAATCATGAAAAACAAGTCAGCAGCTTGCTAAAGGAGTTAACAGCTTGCTAAACCATAAAATGCTGAAGAAAAAACACCTTTAAAATTAGAGTAACCCAAATGACAAATAAGGTCCAAAAAGTCAACGAGGAAAAGAATGCCTTAAAAAGTCAAATGAACCAAATGGAAAAAGAGGTTCAAAAGTTCACTGAAAGTAATTCTTTAAAAATTAGAGTGGAGCAAATGGAAGCTATGACTTTATGAGAAATCAGCAAATTATAAAACAGAATCAAAAGGATGAAAAAATAGAAGACAATGTGAAGTATCTCACTGAAAAAACAACTGACCTGGGAAAATGGATCCAGGAGAGATAATTTAAAAATTATTAGACTACCCAAAAATAATGATAAAAAAGTACCTAGACAAAATCTTTCAAGAATTATCAAGGAAAATTGCCCTGATAATCTAGAACCAGAGAGTAAAACAGAAATGGAAAGAATTCACTGATTACCTCCTGAAAGAGATCCCAAAAGGAAAACTCCTAGGAATATTGTAGCCAAATTCTAGAGTTTCCAAGTCAAGGAGAAAATATTACAAGCAGCCAGAAAGAAACAATTCAAGTATTGTGGAAACATAATCAGGATAACACAGGACTTAGCAGCTTCTACACTAAAGGATCAGAGGACTTTGAATATGATATTGCAGAGGTTAAAGAAGATAGGATTAAAACCAAGAATCACCTACCCAGTAAAAATTAGTATAATACTTCAGGGGGGAAAATGAAACTTCAATGAAATAGAGGACTCCCAAGCATTCTTGTTGAAAAGACTCACGTATGCTACCTCCGAACCCACAGCCCATGGATTTAATGTAAGAAGAGCTCCCCACAAGTTCTGGATCACTGCAGGGTGCGCAGAAACACAGTGGAAAAGATTTTCGTTCCAGAGAGCCCTGGAGAGTGGTCCCCAGGGTCCGTCGCACCCCGGAAAGCGGAGCCCACCCCAGCACTGCCCTGGCCACGTGGACGAGAGGAGCAGATCCGAGCAGGCTTCAGGGACAGAATCTCCAGCGGCCGGGAAGGTCCCTCTGCCCAGAGGCGCTCCAGGTTAGTGAGAGAGACATCTGGGCTGGCCGAGAGGGGAGCAGGGTGTCTCCATGGCTTGGGCCCCCTTGGGAGGCAGTGGTGGAGGGAGAGGCAGGGGTAGGAATCGGCGGAGGCAGAGGCAGGGGCAGCGACAGAGGCAGTGGCAGCGGCCCAGGACTCCCCGAGCAGGTAGGCAGAAGCTCAGGTCTCTGCATAAACCCCCTGAAGGAGCTGAGCCTGGGAGACGACCCTGCCCCCACCAGCTCCATCACTGAAGGTCTCCACATAAACCCCCTGAGGAAGCTGAGCCTGGGAGGCGGCTCTGCCCCCACCCCAGCACCAGAACTTAAGCTCACATTGAATAGCAGCCGTGCCTGCCACGGAAAGCCCATTTGAATCTCAGACCCCAAGCACTAGCTGGGCGGATCTAGGCAGGGGTGGAGAGGAATCTCAGAAGTCAAGTAACTGGCTGGGAAAATGCCTAGAAAAGGGAAGAAAAATAAGACTATAGAGAGCTTCTTTGAGCAGGTGCAAATGTTCCCACCTTTCGGTTCTGATGACGAGGAAATATTCTTGCCATCAGGGAAAGACGTGGAGGGCGGGGCCTCTGTATCCCAGACATCCCAGGGGGATGTCGGGTGGGCTCAGGCCTTGGAAGAGCTCAAAAAGGATTTTGAAAAGCAAGTTAGACAGGTGGAGGAAAAACTGGGAAGAGAAATGAGAGAGATGCAAGAAAAGTATGAAAAACGGGTCAATACCTTGGTAAAGGAGACCCAAAAAAATGCTGAAGAAAATGACACCTTGAAAAATAGGCTCACTCAATTGGCAAAAGAG
Organism: Bettongia penicillata ogilbyi; assembly: GCA_023548195.1. Classification (NCBI taxonomy): domain Eukaryota; kingdom Metazoa; phylum Chordata; class Mammalia; order Diprotodontia; family Potoroidae; genus Bettongia; species Bettongia penicillata. The sequence continues at coordinate 2,378,984 of JAJHZJ010000145.1, forward strand.
GTTCAAAAAGCCAATGGGAGAAGAATGCTTTCAAAAGCAGAATTAGCCAAGTGGAAAAAGAGGTTCAAAAGCTCACTGAAGAGAATAGTACTCTCAAAATTAGAATGGAACAGATAGAGTCTAATGACTTTACGAGAAACCAAGAAATCACCAAACAAAACCAAAAGAATGAAAAAATGGAAGAGAATGTGAAATATCTCATGGGAAAAACAACTGACCTGGAAAATAGATCCAGGAGAGACAATTTAAAAATATGGGACTACCTGAAAGTCATGATCAAAAAAAGAGCCTAGACATCATCTTCCATGAAATTATCAAGGAAAACTGCCCTGAGATTCTACAACCAGACGGCAAAATAAGTATTGAAAGAATCCATCTGTCACCACCTGAAAGAGATCCAAAAAGAGAAACTCCTAGGAACATTGTGGCCAAATTCCAGAACTCCCAGATCAAGGAGAAAATCTTGCAAGCAGCTAGAAAGAAACAATTCCAGTATTGTGGAAATACAATCAGGATAACTCAAGATCTAGCAGCTTCTACATTAAGGGATCGAAGGGCATGGAATAGGATATTCCAGAAGTCAAAGGAACTAGGGCTCAAACCAAGAATCACCTACCCAGCAAAACTGAGTGTAATACTTCAGGGGAAAATATGGTCTTTCAATGAAACAGAGGACTTTCAAGCATTCTTGATGAAAAGACCAGAGCTGAAAAGAAAATTCGACTTTCAAACACAAGAATGAGAAGAAGCATGAAAAAGTAAACAGCAAAGAGAAATCTTAAGGGACTTACCAAAAGTGAACTGTTTACATTCCTACATGGAAAGACAATATTTGTAACTCTTAAAATTTTTCAGTATCTGGGTAGTTGGTGGGATCACGCACACACACATACACACATGCACGCACATACAGAGACAGAGAGCACAGAGTGAATTGAATAGGATGGGACCATATTTTAAAAGAAATTAAGGTAAATGGTGAGAGAGAAAGGTAGGGGGAGGAAAGAGAGTGAAATGTAATGGGGTAAATTATATGTCATTTAAGAGGCAAGCAGGAGACTTTTTAGTGAAGGGTAAAAGAGGAGAGCTGAGAAAAAAAACAAGAAGTTTATCCTCATCACATTTGACTAAAGGAAGGAATAAAATGCACACTCATTTTGGTATGAAAACCTATCTTACAGTACAGGAAAGTGGGGGAGAAGGAGGTAAGCAAGGGGGGCGGATAATGGAAGGGAGGGCAATGGGAGGAGGGAGCAATTTGAAGTCAACACTCGGGGAGGGACAGGATCAAAAGACAGAATAGAAACAATGAGGGGCAGGATAGGATGGAGGGTAATTCAGTTAGTCTTACACAACACGACTATTATCGAAGTCATTTGCAAAACTACACAGATATGGCCTATATTGAATTGCCTGCCTTCCCAAAGGAAATGGTTGGGGAGGGAGGGATGGGGAGAATTTGGAACTCAAGTTTTAGGAACAACTGTTGAGTATTGTTGTTGCTACTAGGAAAGAAGACATACAGTTAATGAGGAATAGAAAGTCATCTGGCCCTACAGGACAAAAGAGAATATGGGGACAAGAGAAGGGAGGGATGATAGAAGAGAGGGCAGATTGGAAATAGGGAAAATTATATTGCTCGGTGTATTGGGATGGGGGGAGGGGATAAAAGGGGTGAAAATTTGGAACCCAAAATTTTGTGAAAATGAATGTAAAAAGTTAAATAAATAAATTTTTATTAAAAAAATGTAAATCCTAATTAAATGAAGAATAAAAACAGATGCTCTTTAAAAAAAAAAGACTAGAGCTAAATAGAAAATATAACCTTTAAATACAAGAATCAATTGAAGCATGAAAAGGCAAACAGGAAAGAAAAACCATGAATGGCTTATTAAAGTTGAACTGTTTACATTCCTACATGGAAAGATGATATTTGTAATTCATGAGACCCTTCTCTGTATTAAGATAGTTGGAGGGAATATATATATATATGTATATATATGTATGTATGTATATGTATATGTGTGTGTGTATATATAAACATACATATATATATATATATATATATATAGAGAGAGAGAGAGAGAGAGAGAGAGAGAGAGAGAGAGAGAGAGAAAGGGCATAGAGTGAGCTGAATATGAAGGGATGTTATCTAAAAAAGAAAATTAAGGATTGAGACGAATGTACTAAGAGAAAGGGAAAGGTAACATATAATAAATCATCTCACATAAAAGAGGCAAGAAAAATCTTTTACAATGGAGGGTAAGAAGGTGAGAGAGGGAATAAGTGGGTCTTTCTTTCATCTGATTTGGCTTCAGGAGGGAATAACATACACACTCAATTGGGTATGGAAATCTGTCTTACCCTACAGCAAAGCAGGAGGGAAAGGGATAAGAGGGGGAATAATAGAAGGGACAGCAGATTGAGAAAAGAGGTAATCAGAAGCAGACACTTTGGTAAATAATCATGTGGTTTGGAAACTTTTGTTTTTAATACAATTATGTTTTTGAAAAAATATTCAACCATAATCTTTGCATGCCTGTTATAAATTCAATTTGATCACAGTGAATGGTATCTTGGATGAATTGCTGTAGCACGTCAGGATTTTGTTTAAAATCTTTGAATTGATATTAATTAATGATAAAGATTTATAATTCTTAGCTGTGTCTTTTCTTATGACTGTCTCATAAAAGGATTTTGATGTGCTCTTTTATAGTTTCTGAGAATAATTTGTGTAGTGTTCTTACTTATTGTTCTTTAATATTTTGATAGAAGCCAGAAGAACCTTCTAGTTTCTCTACTTTTCCTTCAGTATAGTTCCATAATATTTAACTTTATTTCCTTTTCTAAAGTTGGGTTACTTAAAATCTCTATTTGGTTTTCTCTTAGTTTGAACATTTTATGTTTTTGAAAGTATTGATTTATTTCTTTTGTGTCCTTAGCTTTGTTAGCGTGTAGCTACGAAGTAGGTTCTGATAATTCTTTTTTATTTCTTTTGTTGTGATTTCACTCTGTTCATTTACTATTTTGTTGATTTGATTTTCTGCTCTCTTTTTAAATCAGCTAATGGATCATCAAATTTGTTAGGTTTTTTTTTTAAGAGCCAACTTTTAATTTTACTTATTGTTTTTTTATCCTCTAATTTTCAATTTTTCTTCTTTTGTGTTTTTTGAAAAACGTTATTGACTTTCTAATTTTTCAAATGTAAATTCACTTCATTAATATAACTCTCCTTTTCTATTGTATTAATATATGTTTGTGGGGATGCAGTTTGTTTCCTGAGAATATGAAGATTTTTTCCCCATTTGTTTTCCTTCTCTTATTTTGGTTGTGAAAAAGCTTTTCAATTTTATGTAATTGAAGCTGGCTGGGAAGGTCAAACTGAGACATGTTAAAGACCTTAGCTTGAAAAGGCCAAGGTCTCCCACTACATCCTTGGCCATCTCCAGTTTTCCTGATCCATATCTGGCCAATGTATCCAGATGATTCTGGAGGAAAAAGTGAGGCTGATGACTTTGCACAGCCCTCCCTCACTTAAATCCAATTCACTTATATGTCATGGCATCACCTTCCTGGTGTCATGGTCCTCTTTGAGAATGAAGGACAAATAACAACCTTGAGAATGAAGGACAAATAACCTTTGTGAGCAGAGAACTTCAGTTGAGCAACATGGTTGCTTCCTTCCTTCCTTCCTTCCTTCCTTCCTTCCTTCCTTCCTTCCTTCCTTCCTTCCTTCCTTCCTTCTTCCTTCCTTCCTTCCTACCTTCCTTCCTTCCTTCCTTCCTTCCTTCCTTCCTTCCTTCCTCTCTCTGTCCCTCTCTTCTTTTCTCTTCCTTTCCTCTCTACACATAGGGTGTTATATACCATTACCTGCTGGTGCTCTGCCTAAAGAGAATTTAAATTTTAACCTCTGAAACTTTTTTTTGGTTGTTGTTTTGTTTTTTTCTCTAAAGGATCAGCCTTAACCCCAAATCACTTTGGTCCCAGACCAAGCCCTACTTGATCATTGTTTGGACCCTGATTGACTCAGGATGAATGCAAATAACAATTGTTTTCATTTTGGCCCAGAAATCCTGAGGGTCTTCCCCTTTCAGATCTTTTTTTCTTAAGAGGTCATCCTTGGCATCATTTTTTTGTTAAACCTTAGTCACTGAATGGGCACTGCCTCAGTCAAATGGAGACTTGTTAAAGATCTTAACTTGAGAAGGCCAATGTCCCCCACTGCATCCTGGACCATCTCCAGTTGTTGTGATCCATATCTGGTCACTGGACCCCAGTGACTCCAGAGGAAAAACTGAGGTTGGTGACTTTTCACAGGCTTCCCTCACTTAAATCTGATTCACTTGCATGTCATTGCATTATCTCCTTGGTGTCATGGCCTTCCTCGAGAATGAAGGATAAACAGCAAAGAAGCAATTGAATGACTATTTAATCTTTTAGAATAAACTCTATTCTCTGTTTAGATAAGAATTTCTCCTAGACTTAGTTATGAAAAGTATTTTCTTCCTTTGTTGTCTAATTTTTTATAATACTTTAAAACATTTTGATAATGTATCCATTTGTAAAGTATATGCTATAAAATATAGTTCTAATCCCAACTTTTGCCAGACTGCTTCCTAGTTTTCCTGTGTATTGATAATGCATTTTTTGTTTTAGTATAATCAAGTGCCTCTGACTGAATAATGTGATTAAAGAAGATCTTCCCTACACATTAGTGGGCCTGGGAAGATTTCTAGGAAGGCCCATACCTTTTGTTAATGAGGCACTGGTTCTCAAAGGTTGTGATTCCCTCTGGCTGTAAAAAGTGTATAAAGACTCTGAGGTATGGTTTTACTTTGGGGCTTAGTTTTTGGGAGAAGCTTTGTGTGCCAGATGAGACTCTGTGAAGTCACTAAGCAGTCCCTCAGCTTTGAAAACTCAGATGTTGGTGCTTCCCTTTCTGGTAACAATGTATGCATGGTCAGGCAGTTGTGTCTGTCTATTGATTTGTGATGTATACATTGCTTACTGTCAATTTGGAAACACTGTCTATTGATTTAGATTTCTCTGTATTTCTTCTGAAGATCAGAGTGCTGACTTTTTCCCCTGAACTAAGTGAATGATACATGTGCTTGATTAAAGTGATTGTTGACCCCTCAAAAGTTGCTTTCCTTTTTAGAAATGCAAATCTAGGAACCTGTGATAGCAGGCCCCCACTGTGTCTGTTGAGGTGCTTATTGATACATCCTGACAGTATTTATTGAATAGTGAGTTCTTTAGCCCCATAGCTGGTGTCCTTAGGTTGGGAAACACAGTGCTACTATATTTATTAACTTCTGGATCTTGAGCACCTGATCTGCTTCGTTGTTCAGCTTTTGTAGTTTCTAATCAGTGCTGATAAGTTTTTATAATTATTGCTTTATAATATAGTTTGAGATCTTATACTATTAGACCCCCTCCATTCCTACTTTTTCTAAATTAATTTCCTTTTCAATTCTTTATCTCTTGTTCCTCCAGATGAATTTTGTTACTATTTTGTCTAGATTTATAAAAATAACCTCTTGGTAGTTTGCTTGATATGATGTTAGATCTGTAAAATATTTTTAGATGTTATCATCATTTTTATTCTATTAGCATAAGCCAACCATGGGCAATCAATCTCTTTTCAATTATTTGAAGATTTATTTCTGTAAGAAGTATTTTGTAGTTATATAAGTCTTGAGTATATCTTGATAAGAACACTTCCAGATATGTCATACATACTATAGTTATTTTGAATGGGATTTGGTTATTTTTAGTCAGTCAGTCAATAAACATTTATTAAGCACTGCTATGTGCCAGGCATTGTGCTAAGCAGTAGGGAAATAAATATAGGCTAAAAAAAAAAAAAGACAATCCGTGCCCTCAAAGAGATCTAATGAGGGAAGACAGTATACAAAAAGAAGTTGAAAATGTGGGTGGGGAGGGGAAAAGAGGTAGAAGTACTGAACAAAAATAAGGGGTATGATAGAGCAGTCCAGAGTTGTCCAAAAGCAGTATAGTTAGTGAGAAATGGAGGGAAGACTGTGCAGAGTCCCTTTATTAAGTAGAGGTGCTGGAGCTCATGACCCTGCCTTTCAAGCCAGAGAGTCCAATCAGAGAGAGAGAAAAGAGTACCAATGAGAAGTGAGTGCAGGATAATCAGACTCCTAGTAAGTCAGGGCACTTCCAGATCTTGTGCATTCTTTAGTTATTTTAATAGGGTTTCTTTTAAAAATCTCTTCCTACTGGATTTTGCTAGTAATATATAGAAAGACTATTGATTTTGGTGGTTTATTTTCTTTATTGCTTCTTTAATTTTTAATTGAATGTTTAGGGTGCTGCAAGTGGCCCATCATATCACATGCATTTAGTGATAATTTTATTTCCTCTTTGCTAATACTTGTTTTTTGAATTTCTTTTTGTCTCCTTGCTAATGCACTAATTTTAAAGTTCTTTTTAAAAGAATGTTAAATAATATTAGTAACAATGGACATTCTTGCTTTAACTCAGATATTACTGTAGAGAGCACTATTGTTTTCTCTGCTGCAGATAATGCTAGTTCTTGGTTTTTTGTAGATTTACCAGCTTAGTTAACAAAAGTTCATATTCCTAAATTTTCTAGAATTTTCAGTATATTTGAATGTTGAATTTTGTCAAAAGTCTTTTCTGTATATCTTGAAATAATATTTGTTTAAAATAACATATTAAAATAATATTTTAAAATAATGAAATTATTTTAAAATAAAAAAAATATTAACTCTATAATGTTGATAGTTTTCCTAATATTGAAATAACCCTGCTTTGCTGGAATAAGTTCAACTTGATAATAGTGAATAATTTTTTTAATACTTTGCTGTGGCCTCCTTGCTAATACTTTGCTTAGTAACTTTGTATCAATATTTATTAGAGATTTTAAAAAGTAGTTTTCTTTCTTTGCCTTCTTTCTCTTGAGTTTAGTTATCAAGACCATTTTTTTTCACTAAAGAAATTTGGTAGGATAACTTCTTTCACTCATTTTTTATAAACAATTTATATAGTATTAGAGTTAATTGTTCTTTGAAAATTAGATATCATTCGCTTGAAAATTCATCTAGTGCTGTTTTTTCCTTTGGAAAATCATTTATGGATTAATCAACATATTTTGCTAATATTAATCTATTTCTTTTAAGCTATCAGTTTTTTCAACATAACTAGTAAGATAGGTTCTAATAGTATCCTTTATTCTTTATGTTTTTCTTTTTCCTTGTTTCTGATATTTGTAATTTGATTTTCCTTTCCTTTGATGAAATCTTTAAATCATTTATTTGATCTTTTTAAAAACAACTTTTAGTTTAATCAATTTTTATGTTTATTTTTATTATCAGTATTTATATATTTAGATTTATTTGGAGGTTTTTTTGATTTGTTGCTCTTCTAGGTTTTTTTTTTTAAACTGCATGCCCAATTTTTGGATCTCTTGCTTCTCTATTTTGTTGGCAAATGTGTTTAAAGAATCAAGTCAAGAGAAGCCAACAAACATATTAAATGCCTACTATGTGCTGAGCATTTTCTAAGTACTGGAGATTGAAAGAAAGGCTAAACATCTCTCTCCCTCAAAAAAAAAAGCCTAGTTCCTGCTTCCAAGGAGCTCAGAATTTGATGAGAGATAGATAATATTATATACATATTAGGCAAGATAAAATTTTTTTCATTTTTTAAAAAATTTATTTATTTTTAGTTTTCGACATCCGTTTTCACAAGATTTTGAGTTCCAAATTTTTCCCCATGTCTCCCTTCCCCCCACCCTAAGATGCTGTGCATTCTGACTACCCCCTTCCCCAATCTGCCCTCCCTTCTATCACACCCCTCCCTTCCCTTATCCCCTATCTCCTCTATTTTCTTGTAGGGCTAGATAGATTTCTATGCCCCATTACCTGTATTTCTTATTTCCCAGTTGCATGTAAAAACAATTTTTAACATTCATTTTTAACACTTTGAGTTCCAACTTCTCTCCCTTCCTCCCTCCCCACTTATCCCCACTGAGAAAGCAAGCAATTCAATATAGGTTATACATGTGTACTTAAGGCAAGATAAATTATGGATAATCTTAGAAGGAAGACAGGCACTAAGATAAGGAAAGATTTCTTGTAGAAGCTGGGACTTTAGCTGAATTTTTAAGGAAATCAAAAAGTCAAGAGGTAAGGAGGGAAGGAGGAAGAGAGAGAAAGAGGGAGAGAGGAAGACAGAGACAGAAGGAGGGAGAAGAGAGAGAGAGAATGAGAGATCCAGATAGATTGTCTCATTTTAGCAATATCAAGAAGAGACCAATTTAACTAAGCTGTGAGTATGAGGAAGGCAACCAGATGAGAGAAGACTGGAAAGTTAGGAAGGGGTCAGGTTAGGAAGGGCTTTGAAATCCAAACAAATGAATATATATTTAATCCTGGAGCCAATGGCATTTATTGAAAAGGGGTATGACATCAACTGGTGCTTTAGGAAGATTAGTTTGACATGTGAGTGATGGGTGAATTGCAATGAGGAAAGAGATGTTTGAGGCCGGGAGATCAACCAGCAGGCTGGTACAATAATCCAAACATAATGTGATAAAGGCTCGGACCAGAGTGGGGACAATGTCAGAAAAGAGAAGGGGGCTTAAATGAGAGATGTTTGGAAGGTACAATTAATAAGACTTGACTACCGATTGGATATGAGCCAGGGTCAGTAAGCTATGAGAAAATTAGGAGTTAGTTTTGTGGGCTCACACATAGGTTGTGAGCCTGGGTGACTGGGAGGATGGTTGTATCCTTAACAGTCAGGGGGGAGTTCAGCATGGGGGATGACTTTGGGAGAAAGACAATGATTTTAGTTTTGGGCACATGGAGTTCAAGATTTCCATGGGACATTCAATTTGCACTTAAAGAGGTAAGACCAGAGTTCTAGAGAGAAGGTAGGTCTAAATAAATGTAACCAAGTGAAAAAGTATAGAAGAAATGAGGGTTCAGTACCAAACTTTGGGGAATACATATACAATCTAGTTTCGCTAGCATGACCTAGTTGAAAGGAGATTGAGAAGGAATTGTTGGACAGGTAGGAGTGGAGTTAAGAAAGCAGTGTCACAACAACACAGTGAGTAGAGAGTACCAAGGAGAGGAAGGTGATTGACAGACAGTATCAAAGGTTGCAGAAAGGTCAAGAATGATGAAGACTGAAAAGAAGTCATTAGATTTAGCAATTAAGAGGTCTTGAGTAACTGGAGAGAATAGCTTCAGTTGAATGGTGAGTTCAGAAGATTGTAGAGATTTAAGAAGAGAGTGAGAAGAAGGGAAGTGGAGGCACCTATTGTAGAAAGCCTTTTCAAGGAGGGAGGAGAGAGATGAAATGAGAGCTAGAGGGGATGAAAGGGTCAAGTGAGGGTTTTTGAGGATGGGGAAGACAGTTACGTTTGTAGGCAATGAGGAAGTAGCCATTAGATAGGGAGAGATTAAAGATAAATGAGAGAATGAGGAGGATAGAGGGAACAGCCTTCTAGAGAAGACAAAATGGAGAAGCATCACTGGTATATATAAAGGGATTTGCCTTGGCAAGGAGAAGGGCCACCTCATTGTGTGAAACAGGGATGAAGAAGAAGATAGTATCAGAAAGCATCCAGGTGTTGTGAGATGAGGAGGAACAAAGGGGAGCTCTCAGCAAATTTTTTCAGTAAAGTGAGGCAAGATTCTCAGCTGAGTGAAGGAGGATAGGGGAGCCATGGGATGTTTGAGAAGGGATGAAAAGGTTTGGAAAAGCCACTGTGGTGAGTGACATAGTGAGCTAATTAGGGAGGTGTAAAAGGATTGATTGCCTTTCAGCAATGAGTACTCAGTTGAGGTCATGTAACATAAATTTGTAGTGGACCCAATTAACATGGTTTTGTGATTTTTTTCCTAGCTTCATTCAGCAGCATGTATGTAAGAGCAAAGAAAGCAGATGGTTTAATGCTCCAAGGCTTAGGTTTGGCAGGTCAAGATCAGTAGTATAATAAGAGGGTAAGCCTCAGGAGAAGAGGCCCTTGTAGAGTTGGGACCAATATGGAGAAAGTAGGAGAGTGTAGTTCCTGCAAGAGAAGAAGTGAGAAAGAGAAAGTAAGGGGTTGAGGAAATGAAAATCATGCTGTGGAAGAAAAATAGGGTTTGGGAGTGTGTTCATCCTTCATTGCCAAAGAAGACCATGCCATCAGAGAAATGATGACATGATTTGCACTTGACTTTGTTCTGAGTGAGGGAAGGCTGTGCAGATCACCAGCCTCACTTCTCCTCCAGAGCCATCTGAATCCAGTAACCAGATATTCATCAGGATGACTAGAGGTGACCCAGGATGAGACATTTGGGGTTAAGTGACTTGCCCAAGGTCACACAGCTAGTGAGTATCAAGTGTCTGAGGTGTCAAGTCCTCCTGACTCCTGCACTGGTGCTCTATCCACTGCACCACCTAGCTGCTTAGGGTTTGGGAATGAAGGCAGGGGATAGTAGGATTAATCCAAGACAGAAGCTTTGCAGGAAAAGAGCTATGATAGAAATTAGGAGGACAATGTGGAGTTGAGTTGGTTCATGAAGGGATCAGACTTCTCAAGGGAGAAGAGTATATCCAGTGCAGACAAGATGGCTGCAAAAATAAAACAAAAGCAAAACAAAATCAACCCTCAAAAACTGAGGGATGGAGGAATTGATGTCACGATGAGTTTTCACAGATAATAGGATGCTAGAGAGAAAACATGCTCAGCTTCTCCAGATGGATATATTGAACATTAAGCTATAGATACACAAGATTTTAAGATATTTACCTAATATTAACAAAGTTGTTATTTCTTGTCTTCTGTTTTTATCATACAATTTATGGTATGTTCTGTAGGAGATTTAGGAAGAAATATTTAAATTTTTCTTTTCCCCTTTCTTTTCCAATTTGGGTTTAATCTTTTTTTTCTGCATTTGTTTCTGAATCTTTTATGCTTTATTATATAGCCAGTTTTTGTAAAGGTAGAATGCAAAGGTGAGAAACATGTATACTCTTTATGATTCCCATTCAGTATCCATGAGACACCTAGCTTTTCTCAAATTCTGTTTTTTTTAACTTCTTTCTTATTTGTCATGTTATTATTTAAGTGTCACTTGTCTCCTTTTGTTTCAGAGATTCTACCAAACTGGTTTTCTCAACAGTGCTGTTTGAAAATCCTCTATTCTCTTAAAGTTCCATTTCCCCCCACAGAATTGAACTGAATTTTGCAGGATGAAGTGTTCATAACTATAATTCTTTTTCTTTTGCCTGTTGGTATATCATATTCTAAGACTTTTCTTTTCAGGATAATTGTTCATAATTATAAGTCTTTTTCTTTTGCCTATTGGCATATCTTATTCTACGATTTTTCTTTCTTTTACAGTAGTTGCCACCAAGCCTTAAGTCTTCTTAATGTTGGTTCCATAGTAATTAGGATCTCTCTTCCTGGTGGATAGCAATTTTTTTTCTTAGACCTAAAAACTTTTACTTTTGGCTGTAGTATTTATGAGTATGTTTAATTTCAGATTTTTTTTTCAAGAGTTAATCAGTGGATTCTTCCTATTTTCATTCTATTCTATGGTCTAAGACTTCTGGGAGAGTTTTTCTTGACCTTGTCTTTTCCCTTCCTTTTCTTCTTTCTTCTTTCCTCTTTCTTTTCCCTTTTCCTTTCGCTTTCTAATTGGGACTTCCTATCTTCCCTAGACTAGAAGTGCAATAGCTGCTTATAGGCACAACCTCATTCCTAATTGACTCGGAAGTTTTTATTTGCTCCATTTTCAATCTTCTGGGCTGTTCACCATTCTTTAAGAAGCCCAGTTGGCTCCCATCCCTGAAGGTTCAAGGTAGTGGTACCAGATTCAGGGAGGACACCAGATCAGCTTTGTGCCTATTGCAGCTCAGAATTCTCAGACTCAAGTGGTCCAATAGCAACACCTTCGCTAGCAGCAGAGATTCTAACCATATATCACCATGCCTAGCAGCAGTTTTCTTTTATGATTTCTTGAAATTTAGTGTTGGTTTTTAGGTTGGTCATGGTTTTCAGAAAGTCTAATGATACTTAAATTCGCTTTCCTTTTCTTGTTTTCCAGGTCAATTGTTTTTGATAATCCATGTCACTTGCCCTGATTTTTTTAGCTTTTGACCTTGTTCTAATATTTCTTGTTGCCTTATTGAGTTATTGAGTTCTTTTTCTTCTCCATTCTATTTTTCAAGGTGTTAATGACAGGTATGTTTTTCTTCTTTCTCATCTGTTGATTCTTTTTTCAGGTATTATAGTTTTATTTATTTTTTAACTCTTGCTTCAACTCTTCATTTTTCTATCACTCTTGGAGTTCTAAAAGTTAATCCATTATTTTTTTTCTGAGATTCTGCTTATGATTATTTCAGAGTTATTTCTTTACCTGGGATTTTATCTTGGGATTTTGTTAACTCATAGAATTTCTTCATTGTGGTAGGAGTTTTATTTTATTTGCTCACATCTGCAGCTTTGGTTCTTGGATTAGGGCTTTGTTCCAGAGCCATGTTTGCACCTCATGCATTATTGGGTAGAATGATTAGGTCTCTGGCTTGTTTCCTGCTAAAGTCCTGGTATAAGATATTGTCTTATTGGAAGTAAGTCCTACCCCTGTAAGCACTTTGGAAACTGTAGCCTTCTAGCTCCAGTATTCCATACCCCCTCTCCTATAAACCATCCTACTTGTGTTTATTTGTTAGCAAAAGTATTTCCATTTCATGTAATAAAAATTACTTAATTTACCTTCAATGATTGCTTTTATCTTTTGTTTAATTAAGAATTGTCCCCCTGGCCATATCTGTGAAAGGTACTTTGTTTAGTATTCTTCTAAATTTTTATGATTATGATCTTTAACATCCCGGTCAAGTACTCATTTTGAGCTTCTGGTAGCATTAGGAATAAATGCTGGTTTAAATCTAGTTTCTGCCAAACTGTTTTCCAGTTGTCCCAGCAGTTCCTGTCAAAAAGGAAGTTCTTCCCCAAGTAATAATTTATGTTCTTAGATTGATTGAATACCTGATTGGGTTCAGTTTCTGGTTTATCTTTGCTAGTTTGATTTGTTTCCTTTTTAAAAAAAAAAACAAATATCACATCGTTTTTATCATTATTGCTTTATAATGTAATTGGAGGTCCGATAGTTTTTCATTCCTACTTTTTTCATTATTTCCCTTGAGATTCTAGATTCAGAGTCCTTTAACCTTTTTGTGCATTTGTGGCTTCTTTGACAGTCTAGTGAAACCTATGGATTCCTCAGAATAATGTTATTAAATGCATAAAATAAACTGCATAGGATTATAGAGGAATTTTATTATATTGAAATATAATTATAAAAATGTTATTTAAAAACCAAGTTGATAGAACCCAGATTAAGAACCTTTATCTGAGATCTTTTGTTCCTTCAAATGAATTTTATTGTTTTGTCTAGTTCTGTAATTTATCCCCTTTTGGTAGATGGATTGGCATAGCACAAAATATGTTAATTTAGGTAGTGTTATTATTTTTATCTTATTGATATGGCCTAGTCATGAGCACCAAACATTCCATTAGTTGTTTATGTAATCCTTTATTTCTTTAAAGAGTCTTTCATAATTGTATTATGGTTTTTGAGTATGCACTGATGAGTTGATTCCCAGGTATTTTATGCATTTTTTTAGTTATTTTGAATAACACTTTCCTTTCTATCATTTCCTCCTACGTTTTTTAATTTTATTATTGCTATGTAGAAATACTGTGTGTGAATTTATTTTACATTTGGTCACTCTGGGAAGGAAATAAGATGAAATAAGCATTTGCCTGATTCCTGCTGTAAGCTAGGCACTGTGCTCTAAACACTTACAAATATTACCTTATTTGATCCTCAGAACAACCCTGGGAGGTAGGTGCTATTATTATCCCTATTTTCACTTGAGAATACTGAGGTAAACAGAGGGTAATTAACTTTCCCAGGGTCATACACCCAGTTAGTTTTTGAAACCATATTTGAACTCAGGTCTTCCTGTCTCCAGCCTCAGCATTATATTTGTTGCACTTCCAGCTGTCTTTACTCTGTTAATTTTATCATTAATTTCTTTGTAGATTGGGGTTTTTACATAAATCATCATCAATAACAATTAGATGTTTATACCTTTAATTTATTTATCTTGTCTTACTAAAAGATAGTATTTCTAGTACTATCTCAAATAACAGTGGAGACAAGTGGTCCATTGTTGCTTTATTACTATATTTGTTAGAAAAATTCCTAGTGTTTTCCCATTATATATAATATTAGCTTTGATTGAGATAGGGAGGGGTTCATTTGATTTACCATATTTCCAAAGGGGTCTGTGAAACAAAATAAATAAGAACTTCTGTATTAAGAAGTCATCTGTAGCACCAAGAGGTTATATGACTTACCTGAGGTTATATAGCCATGTGGATAAGTAGCAGGATTTGAACCTGCCTTCTTGGCATTGAGGCCAGCTCCCTATCCGCTATACCATGCTGTCTCTTATCTATCTATCTATCTATCTATCTATATATATATTATATATATATTATCATATTAAAAATGCTTTTCTATGCCTACATTTGTAGATTTTTTTTTAGCATAAATGAGTTGCATTTTCATGAAAAGTTTTTTGTATCTGTATTTTTGGATGCTTTTGTATTTAATATGATTATGTTCATCGTTTTCTTAATGTGAAACCATCTTCATATTCTTAGTTAAAATCCAACTTGATCACAGTCAATACTTTTTAAAAATAGATTCCTATAGTTTTTTTGTCAGTGTTCAAAAAATATTTTTTTAATTATCACTAGTGAGATTGGTCTTTAGTTCTCTCTTTGCTGTAACTTTCTCTATTTTAGGATCATATTTTATCAAAGAAGTTTGGTAGTATGTTTCCTTTAAAATTCATATAGTACAGATATTATTTCTTAATCCTTAATTCATATAGTATGGATGTACTATATGTTCAAAACCAAAATTGTGACTGGAAGAATTGCCAGCTAGTAGCTTGCAACCATGATACTCTTTCTCTCTCTGTCTCTCTGCCTGTCTCTGTCTGTATCTCTCTCCCCATATGTATTAATATATTACATACATGTACACAATATCTATCTCTAATATCTATGTGTCCATATAAAAAATTATACTTAGTTCTCACAATAGTTTACCAAAATATACCAAAAATAGTTTACCAAAAAATACCATAGTTTGTGGTATTTTTGCCTTTCTTTGTATCCCTAGGACTTAACACAATTTTTGGCACATAGTAAGCACTCCATAAATGCTTGTGGTCTGACTGGTATGAAATATGGACAAAGCATTTGGGGGAGAAATAATTTGGAGAAGAATGGCATAGGTGATTAAATATTTTAAAACATTGAAGGCGGGCAGTGTGGCATCATGTATGTAGAGTTAATTTGGAGTAAAGGAGTTCAAGTCTTGCCTGTCACTGGCTCTGTGACTGTGGCAAACCACTTAATTTCTCAGTGTCCCAGGCAACTCTCCATGATATACTGTTGGATGGAGAACCCATAGAATTGGTCTATCATATATAGAATTTGGACAGACAGTGTGGGTAGACTTAGAATAGACTAGGAAAAGAGTGGACTGGATTACTGTGGATAAATTATCCAAAGCTTTTAATGACCCTGAGCTTCACCCTGAAACAGTATAGCCTGTTCTCTTCCTCCTATTCAATTCATTGCCTAGCCGCAGTGTCTGTGTAAGTTATATGTACTGATGGCCAACCTTTATGTGTTATCCAGATGGCCATTTCATAATATGGACAAAATAAGCATTCTTTATGCACTTGGGGGTTTTTGTTTGTTTTTCTGTGTGGATGGTTAGGTCAAACTCTTGAGGGGGGTTATAAGTCTCATTTAGGAGACTCTTCAATATTTCAGGCCTTGATGCAATCAGGACCATCTGCAAACAGGGGTATTTGGAGGACCTAATTATTTATAGGGAAATCCTTTCTCATCTGGACTTTGTACTGGATGCCTTTCTGATGATGGCACCCTCTTGGCAAATATATTTCTCTCTGTTTTATGATTGATCTCATAATTATCAGGGGATTGCCAGATGAATTTATGCAATACCTCAGGGATGGTGATGTTAGAATACAATGTTGTGACCCCAGTCTTATTAATGGAGAAAATGCTTTGTAAAAACCTTGACAGGTATTTATATTTTTGCCTGTTTTCCTCTTTCCTGTTTCATCCTTAAGTGCTTCTTTAATGATCTGGTTTAATTGAATCTAAGACTGGGCGTTCTGTAAACTTATTTGTTTCTCCATCACTTCTTGTCCTTTTATTAGGTGATATTGTTCTTGATCTAATGTTCTCTTCTTCACAGTTTTACAAATGATTTTATATTGTAAACTGATGTTGCCCTTAAATGCCATATCTGTCTCCTAGGCAAAGAGATTGTGTTGGATAAGATGATTTCTAGATTCTTTTGGCCTCCCAATTGTGGCAGTGGCTTTTCATCAGTTACATTTTTATAATTAATGGTGAATATTCATGCTGATATCAGATTTTTTATCCTTTTTCCATTTTCCTACATCAATAGTTTATTTGAATAGGCCAAATAAAAGCAATTTTATTGTACGTCATATCTTCATTTTTGTTACTCTAATTTGATGTTAGGCCTTTGTTCTAACAAGTTATGGTTAATGTAAATGGTTAATGTAATGTAAATTAATGTAAAAATGGTTAATGTAAAAAGCCAGATGATTTAGAAATTACTCCTGTCTAGGAACCGGTTTTTCTTGCCCAGGGTATATAGTCAATTTCATTTTATACATTGTCAAATACCTTCTTATTATTTTTATGAAAAAAAGTATTTGTAATACAAATGCAGGTTTTTGTATTGTTCATAAATCTTTGACTTCTTTTTTTTCCCTAAATCTTGAGCCATTATTTCTAACATATTTTTCATAGTCTTGCCATGTGCCCAGCTATGAATTGAAGTCATGAAATATTGAAATATGTGTTGATTTAATTTGGAATATCTTGTCATGTTTTTTGTATCATTTCTCAGCATTCCCAGGCTCTGCAACTAACTTTGGCATATAAACTTCATTTATTATCATGGTGATCTTTTTGCTTATGCTCAAAGTAGTACCATGAAATGAACCTTTCTTACTGTCTTTAAACATAATACGAAAACCCATATTTTCCAACTGTTATGTTTCTTTAAGGCCCCCTTCCATTTAGATGCAGCTTATTTGTATCTTTCAATTTCATTTATAGTGAGATTGTCCATGTTAATATGATTCAATTCTTCCACTTCTATATCAAGTATTGTGCCAGAATTATGACTCATTGGTCCTTGGGCAAGGAACTCATATTTAGAACACCAATGGTTATGTTGATGTTTATAGATAGTTTAAAAACTGTATGGTTCTTAGGACTCCCTACCCTCTTCCTCATGCTCTGATGCTATCACTGCAGAAGGATAAAGGCCTGAGGGCCATTTTTTTTTTTTTGTTTCATGTGTTGCCATGACCAAATAATTAATCACTTGTAATCTAGTTCAGTGGTGATGATGAGCCTCTTCATGATTAACTTAGCTAGACAGGTCAATTAGAAAATCAATAAGTTAGTTTATTAATAAGCTCAATAAGTGCCAGGCACTGTGCTAAATGTTGGAGATGTAAAACAAAACAAAATAGAAGTTGTTGGTCTTTGGAAAACAAGCAATATAATCTATTGCCAGGACCAGTACTCAAAACTTTTCAAGCATGGTAGAGTTTGTGCCTGAACTATTAAAAATTCACTTAAAACTTTAGAAGAGAGAAGCACCATAGCAGTCAGTGGAAGGCAAATTGCCTGATTTTTAGAGAAAAAGAAGATAATGTGTTCTAGAAAGGATTATAAAATAGATGTAGAGCTAGAAGCAACTTTTAACCAGTGAACTTGAATTCTAATTCTTGGTAGAACTCTAGAAAAGAATTGAAAACAGAAATCCAGCCTAGCTTCATCAAGACTGAGTCATGCCAGATCAATGTTATTTCCTTTTTAAACAGTATTATTAGACTGGTAGGGCAAAGAATACTATAGTTATAGTGTGCTTTGATTTCAGCAAAACATTTGATAAAGTCTCTTATGCTACCCTTGTGGATAAGATAGAGAAAATTGTAAACTAGACAATAGCAGTTAGGTGGATTTGTCATCTAACATTTGCTTGGCTAGTTCCAAAGAGTAATGGGTCCATGTTATCTTGTAGAGTGATTTCTATTGGAATATCCCAAAAATCTTTCCTTAGCCTTATGCTTTTTGACATTTTGTCATTGACCCGAATCAAGGCATAGCTGGCATTATTATTAGATTTAGACTTATAATTTACTCAATTTCACATATGACACAAAGTTGGGATGCAAAGTTGGTATACATTAAATAGTCATGATTCAAAAATTTCTTGGTGGGCTAGAATGTTGGGTTGAAACTAATAAGATGATATTTTATAGGTATAAATGTAAAGTCTTACATCAGAAATAAACTCTATAGATACAAGATGGGAGAGCTACAGTTAGAAACCACTTGATCTGGTGTTCTGTGATGATTGCTACTGAATTCTTTGCCATTAAATCCAATGTTCACTTTTCCTTCTTAACCTCTGCAACCTTTCACCTTCCTTTTTGCTGTCATCTCTTCCACTGACTTCCACAAAATTGCACTTTTATAATTCTCATCCTAATTCTCTCATTCTTCCTTCTCTGTCTCTGAGTAATCTCATCAGCTCCTATCTTCTATGCAGATGACTCCCATATTTACTTAACTTTCCTTCCTCTCTCCTGAGAGCCTCAATCTCATATATTCAACCATGTGCTAGACCAGGAGTGGGGAACCTGTGGCCTCAAGTTCACTTGTGGCCTTGGGTGCAGCTTTTTGAATAAGTTCAAATTTTACAGAACAAATCCTTTTATTAAAGGGATTTGTTCTGTGAAGCTTGGATTCAGTCAAAGGGTCACAGTTGAGGACCTAGAGGGCCACCACATGTGACCTCCAGACTTCAGGTTCACTACCCCTGCCAGTTGGATATTTCCACTTGGATGTCCAGTAGGCTTCAAATGGAACATTCTAAAATGGAATTCCAATGCCTTTCTCCCTAAATCTTCACTTTCTAACTTCTTTATTTCTTTTGAGGAACCACTTCTTTCAGTCACTCAGATTTGTAACCTAATAACCTAGACTCTGTGACCCTTCACATTCCCTGCCATAGTTAATACGTTGCCAAGTGTCACAAATTCCATTTCTCAACATCTGTCCCAATAATTCTCTTCACTTTTACCACAACCCACACCCTTATCACCCTTTGCTTTGACCATTGCAATTGCGTATTAACTGGTTTTTCAATCCACCCTCCATACAGCTGCTAAACTTATATTACCAGAGGACAGATTTAAGCATGTCGTTAATCTGAATAAGAAGCTCCATTGGTTTTTGTTTGCCCTTAAGATATAATACAAACCAATCTGTCTAGTATTTTAAAACCTTCATAACTTGACTCCAGCCTAGCTTTCCAGGTTGATTACATTATTTCCCTAATGTATTGCCCTGATTATGTAATTTTTTTCCTTTAAAAAATAATCCCAACTTTTTGTAATTCCCCATACTCTATCCTTGATCATGGCGTTCAAAGCAATTTATAATTTGTCTCAAATATACTTTTTCAGCTTTATTTTATACTTTTAAATTCATATATTCTCTATGCCAGTCAAATTGGACTACTCTCTGTCCCCTTTTTTCATTCTTTCTTTCCCTTCTCCATGTGTTTTCTCAAGGCATTCCCATAGAGATTCTTGGAATTATCTCCTCTCCTGTTTCCATCTGTTAAAGTCCCTCCTTTTCTGAAAAGTCCAATCCAGTTTCTATCTCCTTCAGGAAGTCTTTCCTGACTCCTTTCACTAAAGGAAGACTTTCACATCTCAAATTTCTACCAGCACAACCTCTTCTGCTCTGTCAGTCATAGTCATACATCTTAGTTCCTATTAGATTGTAAGATCTTTAAGAATATCGTTTATGCTACATGACTCTGTTGTATCTTCAGAATCTGGCATGATGCCAAGTGAGGCAAAAAGTTATAGGTTTATTTTGAGTGCTTAACAATATAGTAGACATTCTATTATCAACCAGCCAGGAAAACCTTTATAACAGTTACAGATATCCAAAAGTGAAATAGGCTTCCTTGAGAGGTGGTAGGTTCCCCCTGCTTAGGGATCTTCAAGAAGATGGTGGATGACCACATGTTGGGCATGTTACAGTGAGAATTCAAAGCAATAAATAGCAGCAGGCCTTCACAGTCTCAAAATATGAAAAATAGCAAAATTATGTACATATAGCTAACAGTCACACTAGGCATAGTTAATGGAGTAATGTAATTAAATTACAATGCTTAATATTAGGACAAAAGCATATACTTATAACAATAAAATAGTAATATGACATGAGCATACTAAATATAAAGTAATTAACAATACCTTGATGAATAAATATAATTCATAGGATCATAGTTTTAAAGCTAGAAGGGACCTTTAGAGGCCATTGAGTACAACCCTCTCATTGTGTAGAGAAGACCCATGAAACAGAGAGTGGGTAAATGACTTGTCCAGACTTACATGTGTTCTGTGGATAATCATGAGGGTCATCATATGGCTGTTTACCTAGTAGCCATTTACCCAGTTGCACATGGGCTATCATAAGTTACTCTGATCACAGTTAGTAAATAAAAATAATATCAGTGCAGAGATTTTAAAAGTATTCTGCTGAAGAAGGTGTTGTCTTTGACTGGCATCAAAATGTCTAGAATACTACCATACCCTCTCTAGTAATATTGTCTTCTTGTTTGAGGCTAGATTCAAACTCAGGCCTTTCTCACTTTTTTTCTTCTTATGACTTAATGTTTCCTTTATTTGTACAAAACAGTAAATAATCATACCCTGAGTGAGGGAAAAAAAACCATGGTGGTTTAGGGTTTAAACAAATTCTTTTTTCCCGAAACATC